>JAUKPH010000018.1:1348571-2697142 GCA_030549335.1 Pontederia crassipes | reverse complement strand
TTAGGAATCCAAGTAATAGTCTTTAATATATTCAAAAATAGATATGACATCACTGAACATCAAATAGTGAGGAAGCCTAATAACATAGACTCAAAAGTATCTAAAACAAGGGAACAAAAAAATAACACTAAGACACCCATGTGCATTGGACGATCACGAATGTCGTCATCTGCTTGAGCTCATCCTTGTCATCATTACCTGCAGGATCAATTACATGGAGAGTCTATTTGCTTATTTTGCATATAAATATCAAATTGAACTGTAACAAAAAATGTAGTTTTAACTAACTTTGATTCTTGTTATTATTACTTCTGAGTAAATCCTATGTCTTTTTTTTAGGAAAAAAATTAGTTTGTTTTCTTAACATCCTGACTGTTTAAAAAAAGCAAAAAGGCCCAGCCGCTGACATCCCATTAGCCCAACAACAAGTTATATAACATAAAACACTTTTCCCCACATAATACATGTTGCCAGCTCACATCTCTCACCCCCAAAACCGTAACCTATCACACACACACACCCCCCGGGACACCCCCCGGGGGGACAAAGTTAAGGAGTATAAAAATTAAAAACTAGCCAAGTATTGAACTCATGACCTCTTCATCATATAATGCACATCTTACCACTAGACCAAAGCAAGAATATGCATTCAATTCTCACTAGATATTATTAAGGGGGGCTAAATTTAAGATTTAATAACAAAATTTGTATATTAATATATAGAGTTAAAAAAAATTTTAAATTTTGAGGGGGTAGGGCCTCCCTCACCCACAACGTGGGTCCGCCCCTGTTGGGAGGTGCTAGGAAACGAAGAGGACGAAGGGAGAAGAGAAGAAGAACCTAGAGGTTTAGGACATTGCTAAGCAAGGTATGTTAAAGGGATCCAAAATCCTCTTAACCTCCCCCTAATGTTGTTTGAATGTGTGGATTAGGACATGGAAAAATTAACAAATTGTTCTTGGATGGAAGATTAAGGGATGTACATTAGGGTATAGATTTATGTCATCTTTTCTTATGATTACTGTTTCATTGATAAGCATGATTAACAGTAAAATGATTCTTTCCATGTATGTTTCACTCATGATGAAATTGCTCATTTGTTTATACGAATGTAATTAGTAGGTTTGATGTTCTTTATGCAAACTCTTACGTACTCCATGCTTATTGTGCTAAAAAAACTCATGTATGATTTATATGATGATTAGATCAAAATTTGTGCTCAATGTATTGATGAATGTATATTTTGAGAAAAGGAAAATGTAGTGAAGCTTTTGTCTCGACGCTCCAGACCGGTCGACCGAAACTCTTTCGGTCGCCCACTTTTGGAAAGTCCGAAGTCTCGAACTTCTGCGGATGTCGAAGTGATCATTTCGATCGTCCGAAGCCTATATAGCAGTCATCTAAAAATGTTTCAGACGTCTGATTTAAAAAGCTTGAAGTCTCAGACTTTTGCGAACGTCGTGATGCCAGTTTGATTGTTCGAACCCCATGAAGGTTCGAAACCCCTTCAGACATCCGATTTAAAAAGTTTGAAGTCTCAAACTTTTTTGGTCATTATGATGCCAGTTTGGACGTCCACAAGACACAAAGTGGTCGACTGAAATATGTTCGGTTTCCCGATCCCCAATCCAGCAGCCGTCCGAAAGTGGACTGATCGTCTGCTCCATCTCTAATACCTATGTGATGCTGATTGTCTAATTTGAAGTATGTATGACCTTAAATAGGATTAAAACATGCAACGTATATTGAATGATTGTATGTATTGATGAATGTAAAGTAAAAGTCGAATTAGCATGGAAGTGTCTTGTTGTAATCGTGGAGAGGAACAAAGCCTTCCCTTGCTAGCACCCATGAGGTGGAAACTATGTGATGGGGGTTAAAAACATGTAACGTGTATTGAATTATGTGATGTGTTCTCAGGGAAACTACCTACACCCATGAGGTGGGGGTTTCCAAATGGGGACAAAAATTTCGGACTAGCTAGTCAAGGACTCGCGAATCAGCATGGTCTTCCTAATCACCAAGTTAAGAAGCTATCTGTATAAAGATAGAAGATGAAAAGATGCAAGTCACTTAAAATGACTAAGATAAATGACTTGGGACATAAAGATGAAGATGATGATAATGTAAGCACCTAAAAGGATGCTAATGTATTACTCACTACAAGAAAATGGCTAATTTGCGACGAACATTTTACAAAGGAAACGAATCATTCACATTTTTTGACGGCACTTGCGACAGATATGAAAATCCTTCCAAATTATCGAAGGGCAAAAAATCCTTCATTACTATGGACGACAAATCTAGGAGAGAGCAGAAACTGAGTCGACCCGATCCCGGACCAATTTTCCGAGATATTCTCGGACCGGATAGAACCGGTCTGGGAACAGGCTGGTTCTCTCGAAACCCAATGGATTTCGGGTTGGGTTTGGGTCTAGCTTCCAAAACATCGACCCGTGACCCAACCCAGTTAGTTTTTATTCTAATACTATTATTAATAATTTATTTCTATAAGTAAAAACTAAAGTACTAAACATGTGCCCTCTCCTCCTCCTCGTGATTTGACCATCCTTTGCCCTACTTCCCTCCTCCTTTTTCCCGAAATGGAGCTCTCGCCTAGCTCTGCTCTCCATTTTCGACTTTGACCTCATATTTCTAGTAACTCTACCTACAAGCCGCCGCCGCCCCCGCCAACCCTATCTCCACCTCCATTCTCCCCTTTATCACCTTGCGGCCATGGGCTTCCAGCCCCACCACAACGACACCACTACCACCGCTTTCGGTGATGGCTTCCACTAGCGGCTCAACAACCCCCGATATGTAGGAAATATGACCCGACGCACCCATTCGTTGAAGAGGGTGTCCGGAGCCTACGGACACGGCGGCGAGGAGATCGAGCTCCAAATCAACTCCCCATGCTCCCCTCCCCCTCCTCCGCTTTCGGGGAAAAGCCCCCCGGTGGTGGAGCTTGCTTCCTCAGCACCACCAGAACCAGTAGAAGCAAGGCATGAGGTTCCCATCCCGTGCTGGCGTGCCCTAAATCCTTGTGCTCGTTGCTCCCCTCACGAGTAATTCGACGTTGGCCCTCCTCCTCCTGCTCGGCTTGCTCCGCCCCGGTGCGTTGAGCATCGTCCCTCTTACTCCCGCTCAGCTTGCTCCGCCCTGGTGCATCGGACGTCATTCCTCTTCCTCTCGCTCGGCCTATGAATTCATAAAATTCCAGGTTTTTTCCCGGATTGATTTTCGAATTTTCGAGTCTATCCCGGTTTCGATCTTGACCAGGACCGAGTCCGGGACCAGGCCGAGAAACTTGATACCCGGCTATAGCCAGGTCGGGACCGGGTCCGATCAGACTCGGTCCCGAACCCGATCTGCTCTCCCCTAGGCAAGTCCCCGTCGATAAATTACCAATAGGTATAGCTTTCGGAATTACTGAAGGATTTAAATTCGTCAGTAATTTTGAAGATTATACCCAACGATAATTAAATTTATAATATATATATCTAATATAATATAAGTATATATTAACTATATTATTAAATTATTATTTTACTTACCGAAGGATAATGCCTTCGAAATTATCGAAGGATTTAATTTTGAAAGAAATACCCATCGTTAATTAAAATAATATCATTTATTATCAATGTTTATATATATAATAATATTATATGTATTGATATTAATTATATGGATTAATATACATGATATAAACATTAGTAATATAATATTATATTATAAATATTTTAAGTCAATGGAAGAGAGATATGTATCATATTATAGATATTAGTAATATATTATTATTTTATTTATCAAAGGATAATACCTTAGAAATTATTGAAGGATTTAGCATGCATCGGCAATTTTGAAAGAATTACTCGTCGGTAATTAAAATAAGGGTTATTTCCATAAACCACCCATAAACAATCATGATTTTTTGCATCTAATTCCAACTACGAACTTATTTTTTTGTATTCCGGAACTATCACAATTTTTTTAGTCTAGTCCTTCCATCTACTTCTATTATGTTTTCCGCTTTTGATTTTTTTTCATTTATGAAAAGACTAAATTACCCCTCCCTCCATAACACATCAAATAGTAATAAAATAATAAAAAAGGAAAAAAAATTGGGGGAGTGTAATTTAGTCTTTTTCATAAATGACAAATTTTTTGTTTACCATTTTAATCCTTCAATGATTCTTTTTTATTTTTTATCTTTGTTTTTTCAAGTTTTTCTGTTGGGAGGGGTAATTTATTCTTTTCATAAATGAAAAAAAGTAATGAAAAATGTCACAAAAGTAGACGAAAGGACTAAAGTGAAAAAATCGTAATAGTTTAGAGATATAAAAGAATAAGTTCATAGTATGGGGTTAGATGCGAAAAAATCACGATAGGTCATGGAAATGACCCTTAAAATATTATCAATATATATATAATATTATTATTAAACATTAATAATATTATATGTATTGATATTAATTATATGTATTATATTATAGACATTAGTAATATATTATTATTTTATTTACCGAAGATAATCCCTTCAAAATTATCGAAGAATTTAGCATCCGTCGGTAATTAAAATAATATCATTTATTATCAATGTTTATATATATAATAATATTATATGTATTGATATTAATTATATGTATTATATTATAGACATTAGTAATATATTATTATTTTATTTACCGAAAGATAATCCCATTGAAATTACCGAAGGATTTAGCATTCGTCAGTAATTAAAATAATATCATTTATTATCATTGTTTATATATAATAATATATTAAACATTAATAATATTATATGTATTGATATTTATTATATGTATTAATATATATGATTATAAACATTTGTAATATAATATTATATTATAAATATTTTAAGTAAATGGAAGAGAGATGTGTATTATATTATAGACATTAGAAATATATTATTATTTTATTTATCGAAGGATAATGCTTTTAAAATTTATCGAAGGATTTAGTATCCGTCGGTAATTTTGAAGGAATTACCCTTCGGTGATTAAAATAAGAGTTATTTCTATAAACCACCCCTAAATAATCATGATTTTTTGCATCTGATCCAAATTACGAACTTATTTTTTTGTATCCTGAACTATCACGATTTTTTCAGTTTAGTCCTTCCGTCTACTTTTGTTGTGTTTTCTGTTACTTTTGATTTTTTCCATTTATGAAAGGACTAAATTACCCCTCTCTCCATAACACATCAAAATTGAATTTTCTAGTTTAGGGATATAAAATAATAAGTTCGTAGTTTCGGGTTACATGCGGAAATCGCAATAGTTTAGGGGAGGTTTATGGAAATAACCCTTAAAATAATATAATTTATTATCAATGTATATATATAATATTATTAATGTTATATGTATTGATATTAATTATATGTATTATATTATAGACATTATTAATATATTATTATTTTATTACCGAAGGATAATCCCTTCAAAATTACCGAAGGATTTAGCATCCATTGGTAATTTCGAAGGAATTACCCATCGGTGATTAAAATAATATCATTCATTATCAATGTTTATATATAATAATATTATATATATTGATATTAATTATATGTATTAATATATATGATTAATAACATTAGTAATATAATATTATATTATAAATATTTTAAGTAAATGGAAGAGAGATCTCTATTATATTATAATCAATAGTAATATATTACTATTTTATTTACCGAAGGATAACGCCTCAAAATTATTGAAGGATTTAGCATCCATAGGTAATTAAATAATATCATTTATTATCAATGTTTATACATATAATATTATTCTTAAACATTAATAATACTATATGTATTGATATTAATTACATGTATTAATATATATGATTATAAACATTAGTAATAAAATATTATATTATAAATATTTTAAAATGGAGAGATATATGTAATTTCTTATGGACATTAGTAATATATTATTATTTTATTTACCGAAGGATAATCCCTTCGAAATTATCGAAAGATTTAGCATCCGTCGATAATTTCGAAGGAATTATCTGTCGGTAATTAAAATATATCATTTATTATCAATGTTTATATATATAATAATAATATTATTAAACATTAATAATATTATATCTATTAATATTAATTATATCTTGATGATGTTGCCTCGTTATTAATCTCATCTTGTTGGACGACAATGTTATTTCTCGCAACTTGTGGTGTGGTAATCGTTTTCTTCTTCATCATTGAGAGTGTAAAAATGTGAGCGTCAATAATCAAGTTGTGTACTAAAGTTACTTTCTGAAAAGCTTACACAACACTAAAAGAAAAAGTGAAATAAAACATAAAAATAAAAATTCTCAAAGTAGTTTACACAAGATACACGAAGAGTTATGAATAATAGTTCCCTGGCAACGGCGCTAAAAACTTGATGCGTTGAATTCGTAACAAATAAATTTGTTAGCAAGTGCACTAGTCGAATCAAGTAATAAAATGTAGAGTAGAGTTGTCGATCCCACAAGGAACGAGTTAAATCTAATTCATCTCAATAATCTACTAGGAGAAAAAATGGTTTTGTGGTAAGAAAACAGAAAATAAAAAGTGCAGAAAATAAATGATAAAGAAATAAAATAAATTGGTGCTGATCCTTGAGAATTATGGATGATTAATGTAAAGATAAACGTGTACAATCCTCTATAATGTTTGAGTTATAATAGTAAATAATAATTTTGATTCTTATGACGGATTAGGAATACCTAAAGTATTGTTCTCTCAAAATGAGTAAACCAAACTACTTTAACTTCTAATAAAACTAATAAATGCAAATGACAAGTCAATTATTAATTTTACAGAGAATTAAGATGCATGAGTATGTATCTCCTACACTATTATTCACCCTTAAATCTGGACAAAATAATAGATCACACGAAATTCGGCACAAACGATGAGCTACCGAACACGCGTTATGTATGCTTCAACTTAGAAGTAAAAGATCAATTATCAAAGCAATAATAATTCTCGAAATTAATCACTGCTCATATAGGTTTGTAATATAATATCATAAATAAAATTACTTATCAAAAGACAATAAACTCAGCATGCATAATCAAAAGAAACCGAAAAGTTTAATTAACTCAACTAATAACGAGGTTCAAACAACTTTCCTTCTTAAAAAGAATATAAAATCTCTATTACAGAAATAATAAATTATAATAATTATGTAAAAGAGCATCCAAATTAAATATAGAAAAAGAATTCTCAGCCTTCGGAACCTCTGGACCGTTACACAACACAAGCGACAAATTGTTGCGCAATCTTCTCCTTCGAATGATCTTCAAGCTTTGAAATTCGTCTTCTGCAATATGGTACGACTTCCAGGTCTCTAGCACACCCAAGCACCACCAAGCACCCAACCACGCACTTTTCTGTCTTATAGGACCTCTATTTCTAGCCTCTAGGTGCCCCAAGGGTTCTAGTAGAGTTTCGATTTGATTCGAAGTCTTTTCATGTTAAAATAAATAAATTCAAAATAGACTTTGATAGGTCTTTAAAATCATTTAAAACTCCTTCAAATCTGAGTAAATATGTTTCTTAATTATCTCTGAGTCTTAGGATAAAGTTTGAGTTCGATCTGGACTTGAAATTCCTAAGAAAAGTCGAAAAAATCTAAAAAATAACTTTCGTAACGGCCCATAACATGGATTTAACGGCTCTTACAGTGTCCAAATCAAAATAGGATTGAAACTGGGCATTTTAACGGGCCGTAACGGGCTGTTCACTCCCCTTCTGTTACGGCCGTTACGGTCATATAACGATTCATTATATTCAATTCAGCCATGACAGCCTTCACTAATTTGCACTTTCTGGCTACGGTTTAACTCTGATTTAGGTGTCGTTTGTTTCTGTGGATTTTTGACACAATTATGTTGCTTTTTCTGCAATAAAACATATAATTTGGATAGATTTCCATTTTTATAAAATTAAAGCAAATAAGGTTAGAAAATGATGCATGCTATATGAAAAGAAATCGAAATGTGATTAAATGCATGGCTAATTATATGTTATATTTGCATGCATCATATACATAATATTATTATTAAACATTAATAATATTATATGTATTGATATCAATTATATGTATTAATATATATGATTATAAACATTGGTAATATAATATTATATTATAAATATTTTAAGTCAACGGAAGAGAGATATGTGTTATATTATAGACATTAGTAATATATTACTATTTTCTTTATCGAAGGATAATTCCTTCGAAATTACCGAAGGATTTAGCATCCGTCGGTAATTTTGAAGGAATTACCTGTCGGTAATTAAAGTAAGGGTTATTTTCATAAACCATCATGATTTTTCGCATCTAATTCGAACTACGAACTTATTTTTTTGTATCCCTGAACTATCACAATTTTTTCAGTTTAATCCTTCCGTCTACTTTTGTTACATTTTCCGTTTCTTTTGATTTTTCCATTTATGAAAAAACTAAATTACCCCTCCCTCCATAACACATAAATAAATAAATAATAAAAAAGGAAAAAAATAGAGGAGGGTAATTTAGTCTTTTTCATAAATGACAAATTTTTTTGTTTACCGATATAATCCTTCAATGATTTTTTTTTTATTTTTTATTTGTTATTTCATATTTTTTGGGAGGCAGGGGTAATTTAGTCTTTTCATAAATGAAAAAACTAAAAGTAACTGAAAATGTAATAGAAGTAGACGGAATGATTAAAATGAAAAAGTTGTGATAGTTTAGGGATATAAAAGAATAAGTTCGTAATTTATGATTAGATGCGAAAAATCGTGATAGTTTAAAGGAAGTTTATGGAAATGACCCTTAAAATAATATCATTTACTATCAATATATATATATATATATTACTAAACATTAATAATATTATATGTATTGATATTAATTATATGTATTAATTATAGACATTAGTAATATATTATTATTTTATTTACCGAAGGATAATCCCTTCGAAATTACCGAAGGATTTAGCATCCGTCGATAATTTCGAAAGAATTACCCATCGGTAATTAAAATAATATTATTTATTATTAATATATATATAATAATATTATTAAACATTCATAATATTATATGTATTGATATTAATTATATGTATTAATATATATGATTATAAACACTAGTAATATAATATTACATTATAAATATTTTAAGTAAATGGAAGAGAGATATGTATTATATTATAGATGTTAATAATATATTACTATTTTTATTTACCGAAAGATAATACCTTTGAAATTATCGAAGAATATATCATCGGTTGGTAATTTCGAAGGAATTACCCGTCAATAATTAAAATAATATCATTTATTATCAATGTTTATATATATATAATGGTATTATTAAACAATAATAATAGTATATGTATTGATATAAATTATATGTATTAATATATATGATTACAAACATTATTATATAAACATTAGTATTATGATACATATGTCTTTTATGATATTTCATTTTGTACACTTTTAAAGTGTCATTTGTGACTTATAAAAATGTTTATCATTATTTAATAAATTAGTTATTAAAAAGATTAAAGAAGTTTATGAGAAAATAAATACATGTAATATTATTAATCTATATAACTACAAAGTCATCCAACTTTAATCTTAGGGTGCGTTCACTGCATTGTCATTCAACATTACTTGACAATGCAGATTATTTTTCAGAAAGATTGTCACTTGTTAAATTGACAATAATGTACATTACCTTATTTGGTATGCATAAGTAATCTATTTCGCAATGATTACTTACGTATTAACAAATAAATATTTATAAGTTAATGCATAATTTTTACCAATATACCCCTAATCAAAAGAATCATGTTTACATATATAAATTATTTTTAACTTCGTAAACTTAAATTACAAATATATATATATTCTCACCTATAAAATTAAAATTTTATATAATAATTAATCTATTGTTAAAATATGATAATACTATATTCATAATAATTAACTAATATTTTTTTGATTAATTTTATAATTTATTTAATGAGTTTTATAATTTATTTACATAAAACTATAAAGGACAAATCTAAAAAGTGAAATTAAAAAGATTACAACCCAAGTGGTAATCTCGATTGCCTCCCCACCTTGACAATCTACATTGACACTTCATAGGCAATGTTGATTGCCTAGACAATCAGATTACTCATTACCTATCACAAGTGAACAGGGTAATGCGGTGGGCCACAGATAATTTAACACAATATTACCTACTAATTTACAAAGATTACTCCACTACAAGAAAATCAAACAATAGCGACATTACTTGCGACGCTATTACGTCTTCGTGTTAAAGAGCATCCCATTGGCGTCTAACGAGCGCCACATAAGTGCGGCGCTGAAAATTGGTGGCTACTAGCATCGCAATAGAGTCGACAAAAATGAGACACGACTAGCGCCACATGTTAACGCTATCTCGATGTTATTAAGACGCATGGTGTCCGGCCGGGCGCAGAAGAAATGCGTCGCTACTTCGACGCGCAGATGGCGCTACGTCTGAGGCGGTATCCCGACGCCCACGAGTCGCTAATGTAGGCGCTATTTCTGCGCTATAGTGACACAAATATGATGGTATACACGTCGCCAATGAGATGCGAATATGGAGCTAAGAATGATATATTTAACACAATGTCGACAACGTATGCGATGCTAATGTGACGCTATGGAGGCGCTACTTGCAGATTTTTTTACCCATATCATCCTCATTTTTTCCCCTTCTCACACCATACAATTTATAATGCATATAAAAATGCATTGATATTCATCACAAGCAATATAAAAGTATCACAGGCAATATAAAAGCATCACAGACATAATATGTAAAATAAGAATATGAAAAGTAATAAACCAAACTAACAAACGATATGTATATCTAAGTCTATAAGTAACAAAATCATAGTTTGTTTTCTATCCTAGGTTTGGGAGTTATTGTTATCATTCCGGACGTTCGACCCAGACGTGCTCGGTCCATGGCCTTGCGAGGATGGATTCTACGTCGGGATCAATCCCTGAATCGCTTGCAATAGCGGAGCCAACTACTGCGACATCTGCTGCGATATTTGCGCCGATAACTGCTGCGATAGTTGCTGTGATAGCTGCGTCATATCAGGTGCAGCGGACGAGTTAGGAGCAGATGCACCTCCTGCATATCCTCTGATCCTCCTAGGTATCTGAATGGCTGTGCGAGGCCACGCAAGTTTCCCCTCGTGTCGTACCGATCACCTCCTCCCAAACAGTAGGGTCCTCTATGAAATAGAAAAATTATACAATCATATAATATATAAATTATATATCAAGAAACACATAAATTAAAAACATGACAAAACCAATGAAGAAACATTACCTGGTAGCTGAGTACTCGAATCATCTCCATACTTTTCAGCCATTTTCATATTATACTCATCTTAAAAATTTTAAACATTGTGTATTTCAAAAAAAGTGCACTAACGTCAACAACCAAATGACCATGTCATGAGACTTACCAGAAGCCTACGAGCAATGGACGTGACTAAGTCGTTTGTCTTCCGACTCTTATGCGTGGCCTCATAGACCACACGAAAGTTTACGAGACCGCCTTCTTTCTCCTCATACAATAAAGTTTCAAATTTGATAACACAAGTATAAGTCAAAAGTTTGATAAATTAAATTTATATGTAAATTATCATGCACCGTCGATGCTCGTCAAATCGCATCGATGTGACGGAGGAGGCGGAGGAGGAAGTGGAAGGCCGATGGAGGAGGTAGAGGGCGGTGGAGGAGGAAGTGGAAGGCCGGTGGAGGAGGCAGAGGGCAGTTGAGGAGGCGGAGGCAGCTGCGGAGGGGCGCGGTGGATGCGCAAGGCGGCGGAGGGGTGCGGTGCAGGAGGAGGCGGCGGTGGAGGTGGAGGGCGGAGGAGGCGGACGTCGGCGCAGTGGAGGAGGCGGCGGAGGAGGAGCGGGCGGCAGAGGAGGAGGCGGTGGAAGGTCCGCGGAGGAGTAGGAGGCGGAGACGGAGGCAACAGAGGGGTGTGGTGGAGGAGGCGGAGAGGCGCGGTGGAGGAGGCGGTGGAGCGCGGTGGAGGAGGCAGAGGCGGAGTCAGTAGAGGTAGAGGCATCGGGCGTCGGGCGTCGGTGGAGTCGATCGTTGACGTCGGGCGTCAAGCATCGGGCGGGTAAAGGTAAAACAGTAACAGTGAAAATGAAGAAGAGGGGTTAGGGATTTAAGTAAATTTTTTAGCATCTCCCCAAAATGCGACGCTACGTAGACGCAATGTAGGCGCTGCTTGTATCAAAATTCAGTTAATGCGGCGCTATAAAGAAGCTAATGTGTCGCTAACTTACTGTAGCAACACCATACCATCGTAGGGGCGTCGATGTAGAGTCCCAAGATTGTGATGCTAGAGAGACGCTAATTGTTTTTCTATTTCAAATTTTCTATTATGTATGTAATTTTATTTATCAATATAGCGTCTATCGCATTGTGTCCCATTCCAGTTGTTTTATTTCCTTCCGACAATCTATCATGTATGTATATAAAATTATAACAAAATTGTGTGTATATATATATATATATATATATATATATATATATATATAATATGCGTATGCATATGTCTACGTGCGAGAGATTAAGGGGTTATTTGGCTAAGCTTATAAGTCACTTATAAGTTAGTTTAAAAAAATCTCAGCGTTTGGTAACTTAAAAATACGGCTGATAAGCAGATATCAAATCTACTTATAAGTAAAAAAAAAGCACGAGGAGGGGTGCTTATTTTCTTTCTAAAAAATAAGTCAGTTAGTTGTATCATAACTAACTAGTTGTTGTTAATATAAGTAGTTTTATCTAAACGCGTAACTGCTTATTTTTAAAAATAAGTTTTAGCCAATAAATACTTATCAGCACTTTAACTTATCAGCTATTTTATATCAGCTAAGTCAAACGGGCCCTAAGTCACAATAATGTGTTTATCTATATGTATTATAAATATATATATGTGTATGTATATGTCTATACATGTGCGAGTCATATATAGATAACGTGTATATGTATATGTATTCGAAGTGAATATATGTGTATATGTTTATATGTGTGAGATTAAGTGATAATAATATGTATACATGTACTTATTATATATAAGTATAAGTATATACACATATTTATATGTTTATATGTGCCCGATTAAGCGAGTGGGATAAAAAGTCGGCTAAGGCGGCGCAATACAGACGCTATTGAGTCGCTAGAGAAGTTTAGCGACCCCGTAGCCGACCTAGCGTCTAAATTTATTCGCGTCTCAAGTTGGAGACGCTACAGAGATGCCAATAGTGTCACATAGCTTCGACACTGTCGGCGGCTCTAGTTAGATGCGAAGTTGACGCTATTAAGTCTCCACGGTGACGCTAAAATGAGATAATTTGTAGTAAATCACTCTCTTAATTCAACCACCATAATTTCATGATTAAGAATATAAAAATAGTATATGCATAATTAAGATATTATATATATTGTATGTATAGATAACATAAATAATATAGGTAACAAATTATATATTTAGGAACACTCCTATCATGTAAAAATACATATATGTGTAATCGTATAGTACATATATATCATATGGGTGATCATGTAGGAATACATATATATATGTTGATAATACTAATATAATATTTAATTAATTTATTGATTAACATATAAAATATATAATATATAGGGTTTATGGTTTAAATATAAAACAAATAGCGATAGATGACCTTGGAGCAGTTGTCAAATAATCACATTTGCGTCTACATAACGTCGCCTAAGCAGGTGACGCCAGATAGCGTCTCTTTAGAGCCGCAAAGCATGCGACGCAAGTTTCGCGTTGAGAGTTGTCGACGCGAGAACGATGTTCTCCGACGCATTTTCGCTCCATGGCGCGCGATAATAGCGTCTACATAGCGTCTCCATTGCGCCATTTTTAGCATCTATTTCATGAATAGCTAAGAACATGCTAATGAGACACTATCGAGAGGCAAATAGTGTTGCATTATTGTGACGCAAAGTGGACGCCATGAAGGCGCTAGTGGCGTCGTAGTGACGCTACTTTGAGTCCCTAAGCGCCCATTTTCTTGCAGTGCTCATAGAGAAACGCCTCCTTATAACTACAAGGTCATCTAACTTTATTCAAAATTGAGAGGGTCATCCAACTTTACTCTTATAACTACAAGGTCATCTAACTTTATTTTAAAAATAATACAATCATTCATTTACATTGTTCAATTGACAAGAGATCATCTAACATAGAGGCATTGTATTTTATTCATCGACATTGTACTTTTGCATATGTTTTGCGATGGTCACCTATTTTAATATTTTATTATTAATATTTATAATATAACACCTATTTTATTATTAGTATTATATGTGCGTTAACATTATCAAATTAGTTAAATTTACACCATAATTATAAATTTATAAATTTTAAGTCTTTCATTTATTTTTATTCAAAATTCTATTAATTTACTTCTTATTAGTTTTATAATACGTCTTTTATATTTTTAAAGAGTCATATTGTGATTTATAAAAAAATAATCATTATGTTAGAATTTTAGTTCACATTAATTTCAAACCACATAATTTTTTATCAATACGGTAAAAAATAAAATAAATTGAATAAGTAAAGAAATAAATGACAAAAAAGGTGGTATTGGGGTTTGAACTTGCAACTACATGGATGTAATGGATCCTACCTAGCAGAAAAATAATTTGTCAAATGTGATTGAAAGTTTCTCTATATGTATTTTAATATTATACATATAATATAAGATAAAATATGTATTGATGTTATTATTTTAATAATATTATTATTTTAATTACCGACAAGTACTTCCTTCGAAATTACTGACAGATTCAAAATCCTTTGATAATTCCGAAGGATATACCTATCGATAATTACAATAATTATTTTTTATGAATGTTTATAATATACATATTCATCTTCCATTTATTTATAATATTTATAATATAATATTATGATTATTAATGTTTTTAGTAGTATATGTTAATATATATATATATATAATATTATAATGTTTAATAATAAAATTTCTTATATAAATATTGATAAAAATAATATTATTTTATTTACCAACGAGTATTTTCTTCGGTAATTCCGAAGGATATACCCGTCGCTAACTCTAATATTTTTCTGCCCAACTTTCCCCCCTCTCCCTTGTCCTTCCCGTGGCCCCCTCTCTCCCTATATTTCCCCCCCTTTCCCAATACTCGTTCTCCCCCTTTCTCTATCTCTATCTCTCTCTCCCACGGCGGCGGCGACCCCAAGGATTCCGGCCACCTCCCCCTTTTCGTCAATTTCGGTCGCCCTCCCTCACTCCCTCTCCCTGTCCCTCTCTCTTGACTCCAACAGCCAGTGATCTATAGGCGGTAGATCGGGTGCCCAGGCGGCCGGATCCGACGCGCAAGCGGCAGATCCAGCGCGCGAGCGACGGATATGGTGGCAGGCGATGGTTTCGACGCGCAAGCCGGATTGGGGGCTCCTGATGTCCGTTCACGGCCGTGGCGGCCGGATCTGGCCGCCTAGCAACGGATCGCATCCGTGGGGGTCGGATCGGGGCGTTTGGCATCCAGATCGGGTGCCCGACGTCGTTCATGGCCGTGGCCACTTAGCTGCCTCTATCATGGGCCGGACGGCCGCCTCCCCATCCCCTATCCCTCACCCTCTCTCTATCTCAATTCTAGTCGCCTGCTTCGGATGGACTGCCAACACCATTCCTGCAGCGGGCGGCCTATTTTTTTAAAATTTTTTAAAACTTTTTGATGGATGTATTCGTCCTTATTATATGTTCCAACTCCGCTGGTGCCTTCGACGGATGGCTTCCATGGGTCGCAATTGTCGAAGCCTTCGGCGGGTTCGACCCATCGAAGCCTTTGACAGGTCAAAGGTTTCGATGGGAGAGTGCCTGTCGGAACTATCGACAGGTTCTCCCATCGAAACTCGTCAAAACCTGCGAAGGGCCAACACTCCCTCATCCAATTCCGATAGCACGATTAGAAGCTTCCAACGGTAAAATCCATCGGAAGTTTCCAAGGACGACCTTTCCTGCGGAATGAAAATTCTGAAGGCAAGTTATTCATCGCAAACATCCATAGAAATTTTTGAAGGAACATTTGAGGACCGTCGATAATTATTTCCAACGGCATAATTGTCATCAAACTACTATCCGTTGAAAAATCCATTGTAAAGACATTTGCGACGGATTTCAAAGGTTTTGCGACGGATTTCAAAGGTTTTGCGACAGATATCTCCGTCGCAAAATCGCAAAATTCTTGTAGTGCTTCTTGTCATATCATATTATGAATGAAGATGTTAAAGTTAAGTATGATAAGTTATGATATGCCTTGACATAATATTAATAATGTTATATATTTATCTTATTTTGTCACATGTCATGTAGAGTGCATATGTAGTTCATAACATGCATATGTTTTATGTTTTCATTATGATGTAATGCATATGCCATGACATGTAGAGATCATGTTATATGATCATATTATGCATGGACCTCAATATAGTCTAACAGAAGAAATTTTTTGCACCTCATGAATCCGTGCAGGTATGGACGAGGCATAGGCTCGGCGGCGAAAGCCTTATAATAACAAGGTTGCGCATGTGACAGTCGGATCACGACCTAAATTATCTTATATTATGATGATGGACTCGTTGGAGGGTCTGGTCTATGGGTCTTTGAGTCATGAACTCTTATATGAATTCATTTATGTATCCCTATGTGGGATCTTATGTTAGAGCTTACCTGGCACATGGGCTAGTATGTTATCTTAAAATTTATTTAGAAGTCTTCCTTTTATGTTACTATTATGTTTATTATTATTATATTTTTGCTGTGATATTTTATGCAATTATGTTAAGAAGAATTGGACGAAAATAACATTGCTTATGATTTGACAATTAGATCGGGGCCGAATTTTGAGGGCGTTACAGTTTTTCATGCTATAATTTCTATTTTGTAGCATGGAAAATGAGAATGTGAGATGGAAGTTTTTTTTTCAATTTTGCTTTCATATATATATATATATATATATATTAAGAGGTAAAATTTTGATATATCTCACTTAATGGATATGTTTATAAAAACTAACTAATCAATAATTTTATAGTACCTCTGATTAATGAAATTCGCAAATAATTTTTTTTATCAACTTAGCCGAGTGGTCTTTCCTGCTGCTCACACATTTCATTTCCATCTTGATAAATTGGTATCAATTTTGTTTACAAGGAAGTACAATTTATGCTGACTTGTTGACATTGAACAATATTAATCAACATGTCATCTCCAGAAAAGCAAGCAGGGGCGGAATTTTGAAAGTAAGGTTGCAAAAGCAGTTTATTTTTTCAAAAGGGATGAGAAGACACGGGACACCGAGATATGAATAGAAGCATAAGTCTTTACTTCCATTAAATAAATAGAAATGTAAGACAAAGAGAAATTATACGTATTCTGAATAAAATCTTTTTTACCCTTTTTGGTGCTTGCTATGAGTGAATAATCATCGTCATAATAAAATATAAAATAAAAAAGTATAAAACTTCGCACAAACAACATAACGTGTGACTTCTTAAGGGACAAACAAACGACATAGATTTCTTTTTGTCAGGAAAAAAAAACAAAAAAAAATTGTCTGCTCATCTTTTCACCAAAAATTATTTGTTCCCTCTGGGTAGCTCCTGTGATCATATGAATCCGGCTGAGATGGAATTAAACATATATAAAAATATATATCCAATTCCCCTCTTCGCTCTCATCAACGACCACCATCGTCATCATCATCTTCTTTCTTCGTACGACGGCGGAGCGCCTTAGCAGGACCTGCCCACTATGCAGCGGAGCGTGCCGGTGTAGCGCGTCAGCCTGGGCACGTAGAGGCCGGGCTTGTACTTGATGAAGTCCCTCTTGTCGAACGTCCTCGTGCTGGGAGCTCCCGACTCGATGAAGAAGGCGCCGTTGCGGAGCAGGTCGCCGTATGACCTCCATGACCAGTGCTGCCACTCCGCCTGGGTCGCGTAGTTCCTCAAGGTCACCTGCATGCATGCATGCGAAGGTCATGGCGATCGAGTTATGGGTTCAAATTGAAGATTCACTTTTTAATGATTTGAGATCAAAGGTTAAGTAGTTAGTTCTCATAGTCAATTAACCTGCTTGGCGGCTAGGTTGGGAGGGGCGGTGTAGCGGTTGCCCTGGCTGATGATGGTCGGGTGTTGGCTGCCGCCGACGGCGTACATCAGCCAGTGGGTGTAGTCGTTGTTCAGTACATGGAAGAATCCCCATCGGCACCTGAGATCGTGCATGAACAGAGAAGAAAAAAGTTGATGAATAGTGTTGTTATTCTATTACTACACGCATAGCATAGATAGATATACGATTATGATTAATTAATTTAATTACCTCGGCATCCTCTGAACGAGGCCTCGTCCGAAGTGGTTGAAGGCCACAGTGACCTGCATCCTGACGTCATCTGCGTTCTTGTCGCTTGCACCAAATAGCATCACCTGTATTTATGTGTAGTTATTATCATTATTGTTGGTTATATATAATCCAATCATACATGTTAAAACACGTGAGATGCAGGTAGGCCTACATCGTTATGGCGGGTGAAGTGGCTGTTGGAGACGGTGATGGCGGTGGATCCCTCGATGGCGTCGATGAGGCCGTCCTCGCAGTTGGACATGGAGACGTGGTCGATCCAGACGTTGGTGGCGGTGAAGATGGAGATGCCGTCGCCGTCGCTACGGGTCCTGAAGCCCATGTGGTGCTCAGAGTCCCTGATCATGCCGCCGCCGCCGGACTTGATGTCGTGGACGTGGATGTTGTGGATGATGACGTTGTCGACCATCTGGACGGTGAGGCCGGCGCCGTAGGCGATGTGCACGTTGGCGCCGCGCCCGTCGATGGTCTTGTTGCTGTTGATCATGAGCTCCTCCGAGAGGCGGATGATCATGTCCCTGGCGAAGATGATCCACAGCGGGCGGTCCTGGATCACGCCCCACCGGAGGGTCCCGTATCGGGGCTTGTCCAGACTGTCGTCCGCCGCGTCGGTCACCACGTAGATCTCTCCGTCCTTCCCGCCGGTCGTGTGCCACCCGAAGCCCTTGGCACACCTCGCCAGCCGCTTCCGGTTCTCCGCCGGTGTTCCCCAGTTCCTTCTGCACCTCCAGCACCGGTCGATCGGGTTCGTTGCCACGCACGGGCCCGTGTGCTTTCGCCCGAGCCCTCTCCGCGTGCCGTTCCTAATCATGCCCCTGTATATATACACATGCAAAATTGCAAATCATATATTAATTTGCGTGGTATTCTCGTAATAACATTGCTCATGGGCGGCAATTCTAAGGAGTGAGTACTTACTCTTCGACCTCGTTAGTGAAGCTTTCGCTGACGGATTCGGGGTCGGGATGGTACGCGGCGTCGGCGCGCGCGCGGGACTCGGCCGCCCGCTTCTGCCAGTACTCGTCGAATTCCCCGATGTGGGCGCTGGCGATGGCGGCGGAGGCGACGAGGAGGACGCACACGAGTAAGAACCTGAAGCACTCCATTATCGATCTCTAGCTCGGCGCTGGAACTCCTTTATTTCTCTTAGTTTTCTTCTGTTGTTTCTCTTCTTCTTCTCGTTCTTCTTCTTCTTTTTCTTCTTCTTCTTCTTCGATTGGATCCCTTTCTCTTGTGTTCTTTTTCTTGGTATGTGTTACGCGCTGCTGCTGATCCGGCGGTTTGGAGGTCTGGCCAAAATGGGAGTGTTAAGCCCAGTGAAGACCGCACAGACCTTACCACACCAGACCGACGTCAGCGCGCTCGGCAATTAGTGCGACAAAGTCATGATGCGTTCGGCCGTGAATGGGAAGTGGAAGGATGGAGGATGTTTTTTTTATAAGGGGAGGGGGAGATTTTAGATGGCCGTGCGTAGCAGCAAATTAAGGGGGGACGTCATGGCGCTCCTGAACCGATCAAGGGAAGAGGTGGAGATTGATTGGCGCGAGAAGAGAGGGGGGCGGGGATGGAGCACAGAGCCACGTCCGAGAGAGAGAAGGGCGCCCGGCCGGGTCTTCTCGTGCATGTGCTGGATGTACGTGTGGAGAAAAATCGTTGGGGACAGTTGACTCGTTAATCAAGCAGATCTATTAATCACTCAGCACCTTTTTCATGTTATATAATAGGAGGTCATATTGAGGGAGAGGGAGAGGTCTATGTTAAATGACTAAACTCTCCTCTACGACTTAAAATAAATGTTCATTTTTTATCGACAACAATTTAGTTATTTAATAAGTAAAAAATAATGAATAAAATATAAGTAATGAATTAAAGTAAAAATTATGATATAATTTAAAAATATATTATGATAAATTCATATATTAGAAATAGACGCGAAAAACTAAGCATGACTTTTAGGCTCACAACTGCTGCAAATTGGAAGTATATTAATATTGAGTTTCGAAATGAAAGTTATAGGGTCAGAAGATTAATGCCAACCTTAATTTATTTCATCTTTTGATACTTCAACAATATTTATAAGATGCAGGTCTCAACAAAGGGAGAGGGCATAGGTTGACTCCTGCTTACTGGAATTCACGGTTATAAAAACTTCTCATTTTTTTTCTACCGGGATTACTTGAAGCTCAATTACAGCAAAAATAAAAGGATAGAGAAAGGAACTCAAATTTATGCTCCCGTTGAGCAAAGTTCACAGTTGAAGGATTTTTTTTAGTCAACTCCGGTGTCTCTGAAAATGATACCGATGATTCAACTCACGCGACGTTAATAATTATATGCACAGTTGAAGATTGGCTCATCATCGACCTCAACTAATTCGGTAAGTTCGTCTTATGTCGTGTACTTGATAGTAACAAATGAGTTTCCCAATAGAAATTTTCTACATTTACAAAAACTTGAACTCGAAATCCCACGTTACATGATCACAAGGAGACATTTAGACGTAACGCTGGAGATGAAACCTTTGATGACGTAACACCGGATGAGAGTTAGATGCAGAGGGAAGGGAGAGCAACATGCGACAGTCTATTTACGTGTCAGTCAATGATCGAATTGATTCAATCGAGTTTGATCGACTTGAATCATATTAACTATATTTCTTTTTATAATCATACTTAATTAATTACAAATTATTTATATGTTAACAATGAATAAAAAATAATTTAATAATTAATATTTTATATCATGTGTCCATTAAATAAAATTTATTGTCAATATAAATTTCTATATATTTTAACAAAAAAAGTAACTGTAAGATTTTATTTTATTGAAATATAAATAATTTATTGCATTATAATAGAATTTGTATAGTGCCTGAATTAAATAATTTATCATATATCCAATTTTATCATTTTATATTTATTAGCTAATTCTACCATTAAATTTATCAAACATTTATTTGTTAGAACCTCTAATCGCTAAACATCATTCGCTGTCCGCTATAAAATCGCTATCCGTTTATCAAACCCCTAATAATGTCAAACAGAGCCTTAGAGTAATTTGCTCAAGGGCTGAGATTATCTTTTATATTTAAAGATGCAAACAGAGTTTCCTCTCTCTTTTATCAAATTACATATTTCACACCCCCCCCCCCCCCCCAAAAAAAATGAATATGTTTTAGTTTTTCTCAAACTCCGCCTATATTTTATAGCCGGTCCCAAGCCCGGATAAAGGAGGAGGGTTGTGTTAGGCCCCGACAGCCAACATAAAATCATGTCGAATCTTATGAACATGGATCAACGAATTGACGTCGTATGATCCATGTAGCCGACCCCACCTAGTGGGATAAGGCTTTGTTGTTGTTGTTTTAGTTTTTCTCAAAACCCCACTTATTCCTCTTTTGACTCCTCAAATCTCCCAGCCTGATTTCTATCAATTCTGGTTGGTATTCCTCCCTTGCTATATTGATATTGCTTCATTCATACCCAAGACACTGACTGAAGTGAATTTGATATTATAGAAACAAAAGGATAAAAAAGATAACCTTTGGCAACAAGAAAAGTTGGACAATACTGGTATATTGAATTTTAAAGTCAGTAGCCTGCCCTTGGAGTCGTAAGAATGAAAGATGAAGTTTCACGGCATATCGCCCTCTGCAAGTATAAGAGTCAACATTAAATCTATAACAAACTAAAAAAGCCAAAAAAGGTAAACTCAAATAAACAATCTAGCAGAAATGGACATGAAAATAATTGCAGTAGCATGTGGCTACCGTTACCTTGGTGTAAGAATTGCAATGTCTTCAAATGTGACAACTGCCTCTTCGGATGAGCAGAGATCAGCTAAGGCCATGATCTTCTCTTGCAAAACCTAGAGATAAAGAGCAATTGGAATTGCCAATAAATAATCCTAATACAATATAACCATAAATATCCATGAATGGCAATTACCTGAGCAGGTGAGCGATTTTCATCACCAGAAAATGGTGCATTAGAAGTGGGTATGTGAAACTTAACTTCATTAAGGAATCATTCTGGAATCCGAAAACCAAATATAAGAAGAGACACAAAACTGGCACTATGAGAAATAGACCATATACATGTTACCAAAAACTTTGGAATGAAGAAAGAATGATTCTAAGCATTGCTTTATAGTGAGTAGCAGGTGTGCTATTCAGGTCACCATCACTTTGTGGCACTTTCATGAGCCCTTATGAGGCATTACATTATAAATTATGAAAGTGTAGTAGATGCCAGAATGTGGACTGACAAAATGATAACTTGTGAGAAATTTGATCTTTAGGTTCAATGCCCCAAATTTATTAACCAATTTAAGCAATAAATTATGAATCCGACGCCACTCCAGATAATTGGCATTATGCTACCGAATACCAAAGTTAAACGATAAGGCAGCAAACTTGTCAAAGAGATTATGAACAGAATTATTCATATCCCTAGTAACTTTTTATGTTACAGTAAAAATAGTAAAGGAACAAAATTTGGCAAATTAGGAAATTGGGCAGACATTTTGAATGAACTAAATTAAAAACACGAAGAAAGTCTTGATAAATGTTTACGCAATTGCACAAATACTCAGAATCCTAACCAATGGTCTTACTATTTTTTTTTTTTGAAAGGTTGGTCCCAACTAAGATTACTAGAATATTTTACCAAAATGTGTTACATTACTACCAGCATACCTCACTAACTCCATCAATGTCATCCACACGGAATTTGAGGTTGACATCAGTCGTTCCCTGAAGCTGAGTTTGAGAAACATCTGCTAAAGGGATCTCGAAAGCTTGCTTTGAACCGACGATGAACTTGAGCATGTTCCCTGTGATTGACAAAAATTCAAACAGAATATAGAAACATAATCCTTAATCACATTCTGAAAATCATCAAGAAGAAAAAAGTGTTAAAAGTAAGCACAACTGACAGGAATTTCCATCTTCACCACCCACCATAATGACATCGCTTAAGAAAACAGTTCAAGCATGTTTCACTACAATTCTATTGACCAAAGGAAGGATTCAGTCATCAAGGAAAAAGAAAGACTAGAAAAATGTAAGAGAGCATGCAATTGAAGACATAAGAAAAAAGAAAATGATTGTAGAAAAGTTTACACAGACACAGATTTTCATTTTTATAGAAAAAGTTTAATGAAAATATATTACAGATGTTATTTTAGCAGGTCTACAACAACAACAACAACAACAAAGCCTTATCTCACTAGGTGGGGTCGGCTACATGGATCATACGACGCCATTCCTATATTCGTTGATCCATGTTCATAAGATTCGACATGATTTTATGCTGACTGTCGGGGCCTAACACAACCCTCCTCCTTTATTTTAGCAGGTCTAGATGGAAAAAACATGGCAACACATATCCATTTGCAAGCCTGATGAAAATGAAGGACATGATTAGCTCATGGCAACGATATGCAATTAACAAGCAATGTCAAAAAGCAATAATTAAATTTCCTCATTTCTCATGTATTGAAACACAGACAAATCCACAATATTTGTTGTTAGACAAATCCACAATATTTGATGTTCATAAAAATTACATGTTATATATGTTAACTTGATAGACATGGTGCAATTAAGATTAAAAAGAGATAAATCAACCTCTGTTGAAGAATTCACAGGTTACAATAAACTTTACAGGATGGCTCATCGTAATTTTAAGAGGAATAATTAACAAAACTATAACTGGTTAATTATGCCGCTAGAAAAGTACAAAATCTATTTCGTGTACTTCAGAGCAAGAAAATAACCCAAACTATAACTGCCAGAGCAATAGGAATTAAGCCTAATGTGATTCAAAATAGAAAAGAAATTCAACTGTTTCAGTTTCGCGGAAATAAAAGAAGAGGGGCAAGATCCATCCCTACATAAAAACCTGAATGACTCATGAATCTCAATGACCAATAATAAGAACTGGAATTTTTTACAGAAATAATAATTGGAACTTTTTTTAAAAAAAGTAATAATACTTGGAAATTGATGTAGGAAAGAATCATAGAATAGAAAAATCTTAGAGAAATATTCTTTTTCCATGAATTGGCCATTCAATTCATTGCAAATAAGTTGCATCTTGTTCAGCCAACTTATAAAGTTGAGGTTTAGACAACTTTATAAGGCCAGTTTGGGTAATTTATAAGCCTTATATAGTAATATACAATCATCATTCTTCTTTTAGTACATAGACAGGACAGTAAGACTCAACATGATTTTTCTACAGTAAAGGATATAAAAGGGTAACCAAGTAAGCAACCATTGATGTCAACTTCTCCCCAGTTGTGACCACTGACAGAAAGTTGCTTTTCTTCTGCTACCACTCCAATATTCTTTTGAACAAAGTTTGTCAATTTACTGACATCCTACATAGAAAATGAGAGACTCTCAGTCCAAAGCCTTGGACTTTAAAAACAAATCACAACTCTGACATATAGTATAATGTTACATGTGAGATCATCAATCATCAAATCTTGATGTGTTCACTAACTTATGTAGATTTCAAATATCATGAACTGAATTATTTCACCTACATAGGTTTCCAGTAAACACACTACTAACACAAGATTAACTAAAAGAATATACATAATATGTTCGAACCATGAACAATATTGTTGAGAAAGATGTTCTCTTATTTTATTAACCAAACACTAGTGCCACCTATTTATAATCAAGGTAGGCAATACAAGAGGGAGAATATCACTCCAGAAAATCAGGGATATTATCCCAAAATATCTGAGATACTATCCCAAGAAATCTGGGATACTAATCCTAACTAATATTACAAAGATATGCGAAGATATGAAAAGATATGGAAAGATATGAAGAGATATGCAAATCATATCTCAACACTCCCCCTCAAGCTGGAGCGTAAATATCATTTAGGCTCAGCTTGGATCATATATTCAGGAGCTTCTTCTTAGGAAGTGCTTCAGTAAAGATGTCAACTAGTTGATCTTCAGTGGCCAAGTGTGGAGTGGATATCTTCTTAGTTGTAATAGCATCACGAATGAAGTGACAGTCCACTTCTATGTGTTTAGTCCTCTCATGAAACACAAGATTGTTTGCAATAAATATTGCAGCCTTGTTATCACAATACATAGGTACTGGAGAAGTAACAGAAATTCCAAAATCACATAGAAGAGAGATGACCCATAAGAGTTTACATGTAGTATGAGCCATTGCCCTATATTCTGACTCAGCGCTAGAGCGTGAGACCACATCTTGTTTCTTGCTACGCCATGTCACAAGATTTTCACTAACATAAGTACAATAACCAGTGGTTGATCTTCTATCTTCATGAGCCCCGGCATAATCTGCATCAGAATAACCCCACACTTTTAAATGTCCATGATTTTTTAAGTGAAGACTTTTCCCTAGAGAGGCTTTTAGATATCGTAAAACCTAACATACACCTGCCCAATGTACTTCACGTGGTTCTTGCATAAATTAGCTTAGGCGACCAACGGCATAGGAAATATCAGGACGAGTTACAGTGAGATACATAAGTTTACCAACCATAGCTCTATATCTGGTGACATTTTCTAGAATAGGACTGCTCAAATCTGCTAGAGGTAGTTGTGGATCCATAGGAATGGTGGCTATTTTACAGCTCATCATACCAGCTTCCTTTAATAGGTCCAAGACATACTTTCTTTGAGAGAGAATGAATCCATCATCAAACTGATTTACTTCAATGCCTAAGAAGTATTTTATTAGACCAAAATCTTTGGTCACAAATTGAGATTGCAGAAACTTCTTTGTTGCCAAAATACCATCACTGTCACTACCACATATTAAAATGTCATCTACATAAACTATGAGGATGACTGAACCTTTAGAAGTATGTAAAGAAAATGCTGAATGGTCTGAAGAGGATCGACTAAAGCCATATTCTTCAATAGCTCTGCTGAATTTTTCAAACCATGCTCTTGGACTTCGTTTGAGTCCATAAATTGCTTTCTTCAACTTGCAAACCTTTGAACACTCCCCCTGAGTAATATACCCAGGCGGTTGTTCCATGTAAACCTCTTCGGTAAGATCACCATATAAGAAAGCATTTTTAACATCAAGTTGGTGAACTTGCCACCCAGAGTTGATAGCAATAGAAAGTAAGATTCGAACAGAATTAAGGCGAGCAACTGGAGAGAAAGTCTCAAAATAATCTACTCCATAAGTTTGGGTGTAACCTTTGGCTACTAAACGAGCCTTATAACGATCAACTGTTCCATCAGGGAGATACTTTAGGGTGAACACCCACCGACAACCAACTACTGTTGCATCAGTCGGGATGTCTACAAGTTCCCAAGTCTCTCTAGATTGCAGAGCGGACATCTCCTCATCCATAGCAGTTTTCCAACACGAATGGTGGAATGTCTCAGAATGTTGTGGGGAATAAAAAGACTATCAAGAGAAGCTGAAAAAACTTTGGCAGCAGGAGACAAATGATCAAAAGTCATAAAATTAGATAGAGGATATTTCACACAAGACCTAGTGCCCTTCCGATGTGCAATAGGAACATCTAGGTCATGAGTTACCTGAGGAGGATCTCCTTCCAACAAGTCATGATTGTTTGGAGGATCGCGTGATGGAATCGTGGAGAGTGGTTCATCATCAAGGTCCGGTGGAGGTTGTGGAGGTTGAGTATGTCGGTGGCTATAAACTCTCTGGGGTGGTGCAGGCGATGAAGGAGGAGACTGTGGCTATTGTGACGGCAGATCCTGTGATGAGTCAGAAATTGGAATTAGATGATTCTCATGGTTATCCGCAGGGTCCGAAAAGTAAGGTTTGTCTTCAAAAAAGGTAACATCAGCACTAATATAGGACCTGCGAGAAGTAGGATCATAGCACCTGTAACCTTTTTGAGTTCGCGAGTACCCTAAAAAGATGCACTTGATTGCTCGAGGAGCTAACTTATCAGTGTGAAAGAGGTGAACAAAACATTGACATCCGAAAACACGAGGAGGGACAGGAAACAAAGACTTTCCTGGAAAAAGGAGATGGAATGGAATTTGTCCATTGAGAACCGACGTTGAAACTCGATTAATGAGATAACCCGCGGTGAGAATGGCATTTGACCAATAAGTGGAGGGTACTTTCATATGGAAGAGGAGGGTACGAGCAACATCCAGCAAGTGGCGAAGTTTTCGTTTAGCGACACCATTTTGCTGAGATGTTTTTACACAGAAAGTTTGATGAATTACACCAACAGATTTAAAAAATGATGAAAGATCAGAATTTGCAAACTCAAGTCCATTGTCGCTGCGAAAGACTTTAATAGAGGTAGAGAACTGAGTTTTTATTTCTGTAAAAAATTCTCGAATAATTCGAGGAGTTTCTGTCTTATTTTGCAACATATAAACCCAAGTGACTATAGAAAAATCATCTACTAAAACCAAGAAATATTTGAAATGCCTATTGTTGGAAACTCGACAAGGACCCCACAAATCAGCATGCACTAGTGAAAATGGACTTTTTTCTCGTTTGTCAAGGCGAGGTGGAAAAACAGTACGATGATGCTTTCCTATTTGACAAGCCTCACACTCAAGAACCTCAGTACTTGAAATGTTAGGAAATTGTCAACGAAGAACAGTCAAACTGGGATGACCTAGGCGGCGATGGAGTTGTAGGGAAATGCTGGTAGTATAGGCTGTGGGATTTTTGATAGATGGCTGGAGATAATAAAGTCCATCACGTTCAAATCCTCCACCAATCTGTCTCATCGTTTGGAGATCCTGCAGAACAAAAAAAGAGTCATAAAAAAGTGCTCGACAATTTAAGGACTTTGTTAGCTGGCTGATCGAAAGAAGGCTTAGAGCAAACTTTGGAGCATACATAACATTATCAAGGGAGAGGTCACAATTAACAGAAATTGTGCCAAGGCCAGTGACCAGAGAGAGAGAACCATCAACAACTTTGACATTAAGTGGATTCGATAGAGATTTGAGGGATGAGAAGAAAGAGGCATCACCTGTTATGTGTGAGGAGGCACCCGAATCGGCAATTCAGTCAGATTGAGAACTAGTAGAGAGAGCAAGAGTACCTGAATGATGCATTACAGCAGCACCAAGTTGACGGAGATGCAGATTCAGTAATAGATAGAGAACGAAGACGAACATATTTTTCTTTTGATATTAGAATATCCGACTCATCTGTAGTGGCAGCATAAACCTTTGGATGATCAGCAGGATATCCAAACTTTTCCCAGCAACGGTCAGAGGGATGATTGGATCGATGACAGTGGTCACAAAAGAATTTACCACGTCCTCCAGAGTCGTTTCCTCGTCCACCTCCACGGCCTTTGCCTTTGTCAGGGAAAAATCCTCTTCCTCTTCCATGTGTAGCAAGTGCAGATGCATCCGTATGAGGTGAGAAATCATCGATACGGGAGAGTCGAGCATAGATTTCTTCAGGGGTTGGAATAATTTCCTATGTCATCAACTGATCCTTGACGGATTTATATTCAGGACCAAGACCAGAAAGAAGCTGAACGGATCTAATTTGATCACGTTGTTTAGCCAACACTTTGATATCTGCAAAGAGAAGCTGATAGATATCTTGCTCATTCCAGAAGTTAGTTAATGTCCCAAAATAATTTGCTAATGGCTAATTATTTTTCTTACATGATTGGATTTCTTCAAGAACCTTGTAAAGGCGAGATATATTGCTTTTATGATAGTAAAGTTTTTGAAGTACCTCCCACATAGTCTTAGCTGACCTATAAACCATGACCTGTTTGACAACAGATTCGGTCATGCTATTGAGCATGGCAGAGGCGACCCAATCATTGTCAGCATCCCAATCTTCTGTACGTTCTTCAGATTTGGTGAGGATATGCTTCTTCCTGTGGGACCCTACGTAGCGCTCAAATGCCGTGGACCAGAGGAGATAATTTGTACCATCAAGTTTGATATTGATACCGAGTGGAGTGCTGAGGGTGGATTTAACACCAGATTTGCTAGATGAAGCTTTCTGATCGGCCATGGTTGAGAGAGATGGATTCCACGGAGAAAAAGATCAAGCGCCGATCTTGAGAACTATGGATCTAGGTCGGAATAGACCTGTCATCCATCTAGATTGAGGAGGGAAGGGAGAGGAATAATGATCAGATTGTTACTGCTCTGATACCATGTTGAGAAAGATGTTCTCTTATTTTATTAACCAAACACTAGTGCCACCTATTTATAATCAAGGTAGACAATACAAGAGGGAGAATATTACTCCAGAAAATTAGGGATATTATCCCAAAATATCTAAGATACTATCCCAAGAAATCTAGGATACTAATCCTAACTAATATTACAAAGATATGCGAAGATATGGAAAGATATGAAGAGATATGCAAATCATATCTCAACAAATATAAACAACATCATCACCTCAAATATATTTTTTACCAAATATTTTAAACCAACAAATTTGACAATAATTTTTTTGAAGGGAAAATATGATTATGAAGCTTGGGTAGTCACCTACTTTGTGTTTAAGACCATAAAACTGCAAATCATGACACGAAGATTCAAAACCAAAAAAGTTAAGGAAATTATATCTTTCATTAAACATGTTAGGCATAGGTCTTCGCAGTAGGCATGTGGTTTGCAGAGAGAATCAAGCAGCAAACATTATCTATCTATATCTGTGCCTAAAACAATAATGTTACTTCCATTATTTAGTATGAAAGGTTAAAGCATATCTGCATCACCTGTTTGCAGAATCCAATGAACTTGTATGATAAGCCGTCATTAATGCTGATCCCAAGATGATACTGTCCAGGAATCTTCATCCAAGTAACAGAGACGATATCATCTTTGCCTATTTCAATAATCTTTCCACCTCCTTGACTTTTCCATGTTATCCCTCCAGAGTAAACTCTGAACTCCCCCAGATTCTGCATTCAAATGATGATAAAGCCAGAGAGATTTCAGCACAAGAAACGTACACAATATTACAAATCAGAGTTCACCACTTTAGCCAAGAAGAATTGATAGCCTTAGCAAACAAATTACAATGGCGTACTTGATGCCAAACATATTTATTGTTTTTCATAAAGCATCCAGCAGAGGCAGGGTACATATATTAACGAATCGGTACATAACATCAAAATGATAGACAACCAACATTTGCAAGATATTCTGTAGCCTGATTGGCCTCTCTAAATACATGTTTTGTTTGAAACAAAAAATTGAAAGAAAAAAAAGAAGATTTGGAGCACTCCAAAAGTCAACAATGAAGTTTCTGATCTTCCCAGGAAATTACGAACAATGAAAGAGAATAACATGCTTAGATAGTACCACGAAACGCGCGCAATTTTCCCTGAATACGATATCACGACAACGTAAACACAAGAAACTGATCAAGCAAGATTTAGTGTGATGATCATAAAGAAAATTCTCTTAAAATGAATACAAAACCAAACACCACCGAACTTTCAACCTCTGAGTGCCTATACAATAAGATGGAGCGTGAGAGAGAGAGAGAGAGAGAGAGGGGTTTACCGCTCCCTCGCGGCCAACAAGGGATATTTTGTGGAAGAGATGGCCGTCCGTCATCGCTTCATGCGGAGTGGTCGCTCCGACGATGATCCCGGCAGTTGTTAGCTTCGCAGGCGCCCTTCTTGCTCTTCCTCTTTGCTTCACCTCCAAGCCAACTGGGCAGTCAACCGGAGAAAGAGCTCGAGTGCGCAGGACGGGTGGGATTCGTGGGAAAATGAGCGGGTTGTTGCCTTGTTTAAAAGCAGGTGATTAGTGGGCCCAGGGCGGATGGGATGGAGGCCCAATGAATCAGCAGAAGAAAACATACCATAACCATCGATTCTTACCATTTTATGCCACACCAACCCAATTTAAGGGGGTGTTTGGTTTAGGAATTCAATATTCTTAGGGCTATTTGGATACTAAATAAATGTTAGAATATCACATTATTTTTAGAATATAGTCAAAGGTGTAATGAAATTAGAATAAGTCAAACTTTGGAAACTACGAAACCACCTCGAAGCTGATAATATCGTCGTTTTTAACCACGTAAAGAGAATATAAATATTCTTCTAAAACAACAGAATATATTATCATTCTTTTAAAAAATTTTAATCATATTTTATTATTAAAATTTTATTAAATTATTATTATATTAATATTTTTATTATTAATATAACATTAAACGTCAACTCTATATGTTAAAATATTTTAATTTTAAAATATTATATTTTCAAAAGTTATTATTCTCTTCAAACTAAACAGAAAATAAAATAAAGATATATTTACTTTCTTTTGTAGAATACGCTTTTACATTGATTTATTTCTTTGAATTTTATTCCGTAACTAAACGACCCTTAACATAAGAATAAAATGTGTGAGAACAATGTGTTGTTGCTATCACCAACAACTCACTGTTCTTATTTTTTTTATTTTCCATGTGCAGATCAAGAACAAATAAGTAATGATGACATTTGATAAAAAAAATTTATTGTAGGAATGTTTCGTTGTTTCACTCAGAACAAACTCAAATTCTTATGATTATTCCCATACCAAACACCCCCGGAATCCCGGGAATTTTTTTTACTTTGGATTGGATGGATGTTATTTCAAATGTGATAAAACCGTCCATTCCAATGCAACTTATATTTTGATAGTTGGGTCACCGGTCACCAGATTTTATTATTTTTATTTAATGCACGTTTGTCGAATTTAGATGGAGAATGTAAATGTTCGACAATTAGCCTTTTCCTTTTTTTTTTTGTAATATTCGAGGGAGGAATCCCTCAATATTTTTCAGAATTTAAAATCCAGGAGTACTGATAGTTTGAATCCGGAACTTAGGCCGTTTTTACTTGTACGAGTGTGTTATTTAAGGAACATTCCGTTTCCTATAGTCTTTAAAAAAAGGGAAATTCTCCTTTGATTTAGGTCATGTTTGGATTTTCTTTTTTAGAAAATTAATATAAAAGTATGATAAAATAATGTAAGTGATATTGGAAAAAGGTGAACTACAATGATAAAATAAAATTACCATATAATGTTTGAATACCCATCCAAATATGTCGTTTTAAGCCTAGGCACATTTAAATTATATATTATAAAAAAACTAATTTACGATGTTTTAAATTTATAAAATACGTGCATGCATGCATGCAATTCAATCGAAGAATAATAATAATAATAATAATAATAATAATAATAATAATAATAATAATAATAATAATAATAATAATAATAATAATAATAATAAATTTAAAGCATCATTATCAATTATCATGGCAACAATTCATCACTCCTTCGAAAACCTTCCAATTGAAGCGATCACCACCGATACGAGAACAAACAATCGTTATGAACACACACTGTCTAATTTATAGCCTTATATGTTGCAATATATATGTGCGAGTAGTTTTTCAATCTTAAAATCATCATCACGTTGATGAGAGAATAACCCATTTCTACTTTATCTTTCTAGTTCGAGATTAGGGAGATGTGGACAGACAAAAAAAATTATATCAATTTACATCTCCTTATCTCTTCATCTTATTTTGAGGTTCTTATTTATAAAATCTTAATACGATCTTATTTTGTTCATATAATTTTACTCTTATCTGAGCATATAACATTTCATATGATTAATACAATCATTTGAATATTAATTAAAAAATATTTAATATAATAAAAATTAATTTAGATGAAGCTTAATATATTCTCTTCTATTTTAATATGTTTTGATACAGTATTGCTTAAGAATTGATAAAAAAATACTTAGCGAAGTTTAATTTAATATTTAATTACAATAAATTAAAAAAATATTTATTACTTTTAAAATATATTTTTTTTATTAATAAGCAGGATCGTATAATTCTATTTTACCATCTTCCATGTTATGACCCGTCTGATTTTATAGAACAGTTGCGATGGCTAAAAAATGTTAGACGTCATTATCTGAATGTGGTTATAATTTTTATCTTGAATTTGAATTAGTGAGGTGTTAGTAATTCTACTTAATTAATGTTAAATGATGAGAGCCACTCGAATGAGCAAAATTAAAGTGTAACGGACGCCTACATTTTATCCAAAAAATTCGTTGATTTTCTCATTGAGTTAAAAAAAAATCATTATCCATTATATATTTAATTTGATTGGTGGGATCAAATTCGTCAATCCGTCATTATTGATTTAAATAACTGGTTTAATGGCAGCGCATGACTGGCATAGATGAGCAAACTGTCCACCTTTATTTCATTACATTTTCTTTATCTTGCACCAAATTTTTTTTATTTCGATCCATTTTTTTTCCTTCAGCTGACTTTCCCCCCTCTTTTTTCTCTCCATCATCTCATTCTCTGTTCATTCTTATATTTTTCCGATGTTTTTAAAATTAGACCAGGCCAATCGGTTCTGACTCGTGAATCGATCTCAGTCAAGTTCAGTTTGATATTAAAAACCGGTTTCTCAAAAAACTTAATTGAACTAGATCAACTCGATTAAAATCGATTTTTATCAAAAAATAAAAAAATTGAACTAATATGAAAAAATAGAAAAAGGAAAGTAAACTATAGTATGAATGGTGGAAGAATAGGAATGGGGAGGAAAATAAGTGATTAGATTTTATAGGATTAATAATAAGGAAAGTAAATTTAAATTTGAAAATAAAAGATATGAAGGTAATAATAAAGTCAAGTTTAAATAAAAGATAATTATCATAAACTCAAATTAGTTGATAGAGTTTTAATTATTATAAATAATTTATATAAAAAATTAAAACATAGGCAATTATAATATATTTTATAGGATGAACTTGAAAGCAGAAATAGATAATATGAAGAAAATTTTGAATTTATAAATAAAATGTGGAAAGATTGTAATAATGAAACATTTAAACAAAAAATCATGGAATTATTAAATAAGAAAATAGTAAAATTAAATTATTATGACTAATGTCTAGTTTAAATTGTAAAAAAAATTTATTAATTTAAAATTATGATTAATATGCTTTTATTTCATTATTTATTGTCCTTTATACTTTAATTTATAATTTTTTAAGTAATAAAAATAATATTTTTTTAATAAAAATTTAGTTCTATTAGATCGAATTCAATTAAACTGATTGAACTATGTTCCAAATGATTATTGGTTCGATCAAGGGTCCAATTTTAAAAATAATAGTTTTTTCTACCTCCTCCCGTCACATCTCTCTTCCTCTCTTCCATATTTCATTGATTAAAAAGTCGGCCCAATATCTTATCATTAATCACATAGTCATCCGATTCTCATTTTTAAGCAATGTTATCAAAATCGGACCGACTAGTTCAACCATGAATAAAATTAAATAACATTAAAATAAAAAAAATATTAAAGGGCACAAAAAACAAAAGAAAAAGAAAAATGTTAAAGAAATAAGAATAATTTAAAATAAAATTTATTAATATAGCATCGTTAAATAATAGATATTAAATCAATAATAATCTATTTATATTCATAAGTTAACCATTATTATTTATCATTATTATAACTTTAATAAATAAAAATTACATTATATTAATCTTATTAATAGGTTATTAGTAAAATATTCATATACTATATCGTATAGCTTATATTATATATTTATAAGTATTATAAATAATATTATTTTTAATAAAATCTAGTCCAATCCGATCGATTCATTCAATCAAGATCTACTAATAAATCCAATCCGTTCGCCGATTACGAAAACATTATTTTTAATATCAAACTAAATCAATCGATTAACTATCCCGGTCCATTTTTTTCACATTAAACCTTATATATATATATATATATATATATATATATATATATTACGAGTTGATATATGACAATGCTTTTGGTTATTTTTTTTTAGCTCATGGACTTTAACGAAAAAAAATAGCGCTACTGCTTAAGATATTGCACCTTTATTAAACTTTATAAATTTGGTTGCTTATTATTATAATTAATATATTAAACTGGAAGCTCTTGGGTCATTTGAAGCAGGCGGAGATTTGAGGCCTAAAGCAAAATTACATTCTTGTACTTTTACATAAAACAAAGAATAATTCATTTAAAATTTATTTGTCAAGATGTTTTAGATGCATTAGATAATCATAATTCATTTCTCGTAATATTTTATTTTTTTTGTTGATAAAGTAGCTAGGTCATTTAATGGAACAGAGAGAAATTTGAGCCTTTTTAAATAGAATAGAGTGAAAGTATCCAATAAATGATGCTAACCGAATTTTAAAGACCTTTGAAAAATATTTGACCAGAAAAACTTGTAGAAAAAAGAATCAACTAAGACTACACTAATTAAGAAATTAATTAACGAGATAGAAGACAATTTTGCATTGATTGGAGCAATTATTTGACAGCTTTGCTATCAATTAAGATATGCATTAATTAAGAAATCAATTAATGAGAAACAAATAATTTGTGTTGATTGGAGCAATTATTTAATAATGTCAGATCTGTTGGTTATTGTAATTTATTATTAATAAAATTTTGGATTTTCACTATATGTTCACAACAACAACAACAACAAAGCATTATCCCACTAGGTGGGGTCGGCTACATGGATCATACGACGCATTCGTTGATCCATGTTCATAAGATTCGACAGGATTTTATGCTGGTTGTCGGGGCCTAACACAACACTCCTCCTTTATCCGAGCTTGGGACCGACTATTATTAACATAAATAAATTATAAACTATTAGGGGGTGAGGTGCTTAAAGGATCGGATGGGCTACTAATAGATTATGTCAACCGAACGTTGACCGGATATCGGACGGACCCGGCTGACCCGTTATCTTATCGGACGGACTTCGGGCTGCCCACCAAGTGTCGAGCCTTGTCCGCCCCATTAAGGTCTATCGGACCTTTTCGGTCGGGCTGGCAATTAGACGGGTCGGACTAGTCCATTAATGTTTTTTATTTTTTTTACAATATCTCAAAAATCATCTATCCTATAATATGTAGTAAAAGGACATCATAATATATTATTCCTCAATTTATTATCATATGTTTACTCATTATATTGTCAAATATAAATAAGAGAGACAAAATATTTACGTAGTTCGGCTTATAGCCTACGCCCATGACTGAAGGACCTCGAAAATTCATTGTGCTAAAAATAAAATATTATATATTTAGTATCAAATTAAGTAAAAAAAATTACAACAATCAAATATCACTACGAAGAGGTACCTATGCATTATGCAACACTGGTAAAAGATTCGTCTTCTCTATCTTCATTATTTTCATCATATATAAATTGATCTTGCATTCTTACTTTTGCATCAAGCATAAATAAAAAAGAATAAAAATTAGATCATACCATTATAAAAGAATAAAAATTAGAAGCATGCATTTTGCATAAACAATTAACATTAGCTAAATATTATAATGGCATCACATGAATTAATTAAAATAAATTTGTACAATAATATTTATATTATTTTAATAAGTTTAATCTATTAACGGTTAACGGACAGGCTAACGGCGCGGCTTATAAATTATCGGACGGATATTGGACGGATATCGGACTATCGGTACGGGGCAAACGGATGAATAACCTTGTCCAGCCCAAGCCCATTAAGAAATCGAACGAGCCTGAGTCTGAACTTGGACGGACTAGCCAATATGTTATCGGGTCGGACAGCGTACGGACCAAGCTGCCCGATCCAATTAACACCTACGTCCTCAAGCAAGCCTTCAGCATCTTGGGCTGGGCCTGATTCGAAGTCTTCAATCTAACAAATTAATGGCTAAGTTTATGGGGTACTTAATAATATAATTATATTTTAGCTCATTTAGAGAGAGAGGGAGCACGTGTGAAGCAATTTTAAATATATTTTTATTTATTTTTTTGACATTTTTCTTTATTAATAGTGTAGAGGGTCATTGAGGATAATAAATATATTATTCAAATTATTATTAATAATTTTTCATCATTTTTTAATTTTGACAAATTTCCACACATTATTATCCGACATAATGGATATAATCATTTTATATAACTTCTAATCTTATAAATCTATTTTTTGTTATGATCCTTTAAGTTATCAGTAAAGAAAAATATCGAAAAAAAATAAAAAAAATGTCTAAAAATCGTATTTTAATGTTCTTTTAGGCTTCCTAAGCATTTCGAAATTTTAATGTTCTTTTAAGCTTCCTGAGCATTTTGAAATTTTACGTACATATCATGATTTCCCTGTCCTTCCTGATGATAGATAAATTTTAGCTTTTTCTTAAAAATATTATAGTGGTGGGATTAATTTCCTAAACCAAGCCATTGACATATATACAAAATAAACATTAGTAACCTTGAAATATTTTGAGGAACCAAAAGATCCAAACAGCAGTGATGGCACCAGCCAACGGGCAAATCCAGTGAAGAAAGACATGTTCTGCATCAAGGTCATGTTTGACGAACGCCGAAGCAAATTCCTACATGAGCAAAAATTGCTAACTATATAAATTTCCATATTTTGCACACAAGAAAAAAAAAAAAGAAAGACTTCACTCAAAGAGGTGACGGCAAACATGAAGTGTCTTCATTAAATGAAATGCTCAAAGGTTTTAGTGTTCTTTGAATTCGTAATAGATAAATATATAAGATAAATATAATACCTATTCAAATCAGATATATTTTTTAAAATCTGTGTACTGTAAAATGTAATTATATTAATATGAAATTATTTTAATATAAAATTAAGAAACTAGGATTACAATTATTTGAATTAATAATTTAATTAGATTAAAAATTGCAATCTAATTTCATTTACTGATACTTTTGTGTAATATGAAACTAATGACTTTGCATTTTAACTAATTTTCTTTTCGTTTTGGTCACATTGAATGGAAAAATGTACATGGAACATAGATATGTAGATTAATTAATATATTGCCAACTAAAAACAAAGAATTTGGAAATTCAACTACATATTAGCTACAGGGTTTCTTCTTGTAGCCGGAGAATATATATCTCCATATATAGGTCGACGGAAACTGAGAGTTTGGATTAGTTCATTCATTTGAACCAGTGGTGTTTAATGAATCGGACGGACTTCTAATAGACTTAGTCAATCGAGCTTTGATCGAATATTAGATGGATCGGCTGGCCCATTATGTTATCGGACGGACACCGGACTATCTAATAAGCTTTTAAGATTGTCCGTCCTATTAAGGCCTATCGGTTCTTAACAAACGGCCGGTAAATGGACGGACCGGATAAGCTCACTAAAGTATTTTAATTTTTCATAATTTTCAGCCAAACTTTCAATTAGAGAGTGTAACTATATTTGGTATAATTACAAAAAAAAATAGTCTTAATCATAATCATTATAAATTCCATAAAATCTTCTTTGTCATTGATTCTTAGAATTAACTCATGATATAATGTGCCATGCAATCCAATATTAATGGGATTCTCTCCATCATGGCAGCATATTAACATATTAATTCATATAGTTATTGGGATTCTCTCCATCATAGTAATTAATTACACAAGATGCTATAAGATTCATTTATATATTTTATTAATAGCAAATCAGCATTTATATTTATGTAACTAATATTTTAACGGGTTAATGGATGAATTATCAGATGGGTATCATGGCTAAAGCATCTAGTCTGGCCTAATACAAGCCTAGGCACAATAAAAAATTGAACGACCCGGGTTCAGACTTGGACAGGATCACATTATCTTATGAGGTCGAACAGTGAACGAGCCGGGTTGTCCCGTTGAATATAGTTGACGGTTTAACTTCATCATCTCATAGCCACCTAGTAACATGCATATTTGATTTGTGGTCCCAACCCCGAGATAAGAAGAGTGCACATGTCTCTTTTCCCTCTTTCTCTCATTCATAGATTAGTTGACAAACATAACTTCTCTCACTCTTCACATATTTTTCTATCAGGATGACAAATTAAAACATATGATAAGAGACATATGTGAACCATAATATATGAATTCCTACTACTTGACTCTCTCTCTCTCTCTCTAGAATATCCTATATCCCACAAATACTATCTCCTCATCATTAGCTTGGAAGTGTCTTTGTGATTCATTATGGAGGCCACAAAAAGTGGTGGTCTTGAGGGAGAAACCATGTGCAATGAACAGGAAGAGGGCACACGTTGAAGGAAGACATGGTCTATGAAAGACAAAAACTTTTGGCACCCCTCACCTTCAATTCAGATACCCGAGGATTGTTGGCCCCTCTCCCATCAATCTGCCCCAATGACATTGTCTCACTCATTACCCAATCACCTCTAAGGAGATGCAGTCCACCATCTAGAGTATGCCATCTAGCATTGTGATTTCACCGTTTAATTTTACCGCCATTACTAGGACATAATCGGACCACGCATCACGAAGGACATCATCTCCTTCTTTGAGAATAGCTTCTTCCACACTCCTGAGTCAAAACCTCGCTTGTTTTTATCCCCCAAAACAAAAATCCTAGAATTGTCAAGGACTTCCGCCTAATATCTCTTTCCAACTTCCTTTATCGTGTTCTCTCTAAAATCATTGCAAATAGAATTCGCTCTATTGTTCACAAGCTCATTAATATGGCCCTAGCCGCTATCATTTTGAATAGAAGCATTCACATTCTCATCACCCAAGAAATTGCACACTCCTTAGATTTCGAGTGTTATAATTACATGCTTAATTATCAGAATTGATAAGGCATTTGATCGCATATCATATGACTCTGTAATCACATTCCTTGAACGTATGAACTTTTCTTTGCAACTCATCACTTGGATTAACTCTTGTATCAGATCCCCTTACTTCTACTATCATTAACGACACTGCCTCTCCTTACTTCAAAGCCTATCGGAATATCCGCCAGGGTCAAGGCGGACCCACATAGTGGTTAAAGGGGCCTTTTTAGAATTTTATTAATATTATATATAAAAAATGTAAATTTGGGGGTTAAAAACATATTTGGCTCCCATTAAATACATATTAATACATTGTTGGATAGATGGTTCATATTGACACATTAGTTTCTATCCTTACAATCTATCCAAAAGGTTGGGGGAACGAATCTTGCTTGTGGCACAATTTTTAGCACTTTTTTTGCCCCCCCCCAGTTTTGCAGTCACGATCTGCCCCTGGCCAGGGTGATCCCTTGCCCCCCTATATCCATACTTGTTTCCTAGGTCCTCTCGTTTTGCAGTCTGGATCAGCCCCTGGCCAGGGTGATCCCTTGCCACCCTACATCCATACTTGTTTCCTAGGTCCTCTCTTCCATAATGCGCCTCCATGAGGAACTTGCCCACATCTTGCCTTTTAAGATTAACTCTTTTCATTAAGTTGCATTCTTTATGTCGATGACCTTCTCATCTGCCTTAAGACAACAAAGAAAAATTGTCAAAATCTTAAGAAAGTTCTAAGCATATATAGCTACCTCAATGATCAGACAATCGACTCACAAAAATTTAAACTCTACTTACCTCCATCCTTCAGTTGTCGAACCTCCTTAAATCTCATATTAGGGATCTTTCGTCTTGTGTACCTGGACACTCTCATCTCACCCAAATCAATTCCTATTCATGATCAACAATATATTATCAACAAGGTCTCTCATCGTCTTACTGGTTGATGTAGAAATGTCCTCAATCAGGCTGGCAGAATGATGATAAACAAATTTGTCCTCACATCCATGCCTATTTATGTCCTTAGCTCTTTCCCCTTGGCCATGGGCACCTTAAAATCACTTGGGAAGCTCTCTCGGACTTTTCTTTGGGATCCTTTTACTAGACGTCATGGCGCTCATCTCATTAGTTGGCCAGTCACTCAGCTACCTTTGTTTGATGGGGGCCTTAGCATAAGGAATTTCTACGCCATCCGTTATTCCCTACTTGCCAAATGCATTCTTAATATATTAAACAATGTCTTTGCTCCTTGGGCTGACCTTATTTGTTGCAAATATGGCCCCTTCCAACTCTGGAACCTCCCCCCCCCCCCCCCCATCGCTATTGCATCTCTAGATCTTGGTGCCTTATGATTAAGTCCTTACCTGACCTTAGGATGGGCTTCACGAAATCTATTGATTCTAGCACTCAACATCCATCATTCTTGATCCTTGGCTCTTTGACACACCTCTCCTTTGGAAACCAACATTTGTCAACATGCAAGTCCAAGTGGATAACCATGACGTGAACCACCTAATTACTAGGACGCATGGAAGAATGTCATCTCTCTTCCATGTTTGGTTCTACTCTTGTTAATTTAATTACTCATACCTTTATTCCTACTTTCGCCAATGATGATGCGTGGGTCTGGGTGACAAATATCCATGGATGTGCTAATGCTAGTTTGGTTTATAATTTTTCTACCTACCTCTTTACCGCATCATCCATCCGGCGGGCAGCCATGGCAGATGTTATGACAGATTCCAATGTTTCATAAAATACATTTATTTTTGTGGTTTGGGCCAAGGAAGTCATTTGGCATACACATATGATGCCATGTGGCATACTAATATGTTACCGAGTGTTAATAATACATAATATAACAATTAATTTTTTTAAAAAATAAAGATATATCTAAATAAGGCTATAATATATATACAATCAACAAACTTTAGTAAAAAAATTAATATAAAATGTGATTTCTAAGTGACAACATAATTATTTATGACTACAATTTCAATATTGGTCATTAGTCTCCGTTATCAAGTATATTCACACAGACACACACACACTAATAATTGGTATGCTAACAATACATTGGAATAACATTAGTAATATTTTATTTATGATGATAATTTTAGTTTCATATGATTCATTGGCATGCTAACAATACTTTGGAATAACATTAGTAATTTTTTTATTTATGATGATAATTTTAGTTTCATATGATCATTTTTCGTAGTATCATTATCTATATTTATTTTTGTATACCAATATTTATTAAAATGAGAGGTAAAAGATGACACATGATGTTTCCTCATTAAGTATGATCCAAAATATGCATAGTCTGAGATATCAGAAAGTTTGTTAGTGCATAATTTATATTACCTGTAACAACCACAAAAAAAGAAAAAAAAGAAAAACAAATCAAATCCAAAACGGCCAGCAGGGAGATAAGCGATAACAAGTAGGCAAATAGATAGGGAATCATGACAGATAAAGAAGATAAAAATCAACTTGAATTAAACCTATCAATCAGAGAGATAAACCTAGCATTTATCCCTAATAAAAGATAAAGACCGAATCAGGGGAATAAATTTTATCAGATTAATTATGTTAGATTTAAATCAAGAGAGGAGATCTAGTTGATAAAAGAAACCAAGTATTAATCTTTCCCTCAACCTCACAAGCCCCCTCTTCCCTCGTTTTGAATTCTGCCATTGCGATTGGAGAGGAGGAATTCTTCATGTGATCTCCAAGTGCAAGGGCAGAGATCGAGAGGGAGAGCAGAGAGAGAACATGGGACGTGATCAATAGGCTTTCATCGGATCGAAGTAAGGATCAATCGCAATTTGAGGTGGGTGAATCAAAATCAACTTGCATGATTTGAATAGATCTGATCCATGTCCTCTTTTTTCAAGATTATTCCACGTTTAAAAGCATGAATATGAAGATTGATATGTATCGATTTTGATTGCCCTGTTTTTGTTTAATTGTGTGATTGCTTGATTTATTTCTTGAAAGAAACTGATTGATATTGTTGTTGATCTACTTGAATGATTGCTAGGATGTAGAATTTAATTTATAATGAAGTTCTGTTAAGGATTGGAGAAATTTTCATGTTGAAATCGGCTGGAACTCCCGCCGTCACAGCCGTGCCATCTCTTTGACATGCTCGTGCCACCACCGTCACGGTCGTGCTGACCTATCGGCACGTCCGTACTTTGATTCAACGAAACCTAAGTAAAAGGTCGATCGATCGAGCATCCAACTGACACGATCGTGCCATCCTTCTGGCACGCCCGTGACATGATTTGATTCAACCGAACGTCGAAGCATAAAATCGATTGACCGATCCCTTTGAACCAGTAGATCGCCCTCACCATCTGTCACGACCGTGCCCTCTTATGGCACACCCGTGCCACTTCGTAGAACCCGACTGTACCTCAGATCGGCACAGCCATGCCAATATGTTGTCACAGCCGTGCCAGGCTACAGAATAATCTCCTATTGCAAGCATATATTTCACTTGACCCTGAATTGAATGTTATTGATTTGTCTTATGATTAATTATGATTATGACTGATTATTAATGTCATGTCCTCATCGATATCCATACTTGATTAAGACACGAATCCTCTTACTAATTTACTGCTGATCTTATTGCCTCCAATTGTATGAAGAACGAAAAATAACAAGTTTCTAAAGTGATTAATAAGTTAAGATGAAAGATGAATAATGGGTTGCCAGTCCAAGCCAAGTGCCACAAGGGTCGCTCCCTTAGTCATAGTTTGATCACCCATTGACCCGCACACAGCTGTATCGTTTGTTCGGCATACCCTAAGAATTTAAAGGCACCTAACGTCACCAAGTTTTTAAGCATGATACAAAAACAAGAAGTATGTATAAGTAAAACAAGCATGAATGTCAAGTCAAGTATTATTATGATTTATGCTAGGATTAACAAGCCTACTATTAATTTCAAGTTTATTATGTCTCATCATGATCTTACTGTTTATCAAGATTTATTAGTTCTTAATATTATGATTCCATGTTAAATCCCTGGCTAAGATAAGTTATGTTATCTTTCTGATTTCTTTATTTAAGTTATGCATTGTATACTTATATGATTCCCCACTAGACTATAAAGCTTACTGGAGGACTTCCTTCCTTGTGTCTAATTTTCACAGGGCCAAGTCAGTGTGATGGTGTAGAGTTGGTGTGCTGCGACGATGCTCATGCGCTTTCACATGAACAACAATGCATATTTAGTTTTTTTTTCGCATTTATGAACGATGTAAATCTTATAAGATTTATTTAGAGACGATGTAGTCACCTTTCTAGACTTCTGTAATTTATGTTATTTTTTTATTTTATTATTCGTTCTTGACTAAGATATGATCAATAAGATGTACAAAGTCATAATGTCCGTAACGTCTCTAGGTTGGTCTTTGTCACGTGACGGAGGTCGATTTGGGGCATTACATTACCTTAGTTTAGTTATATGTTTTAACTTTGTATCTATATACGATCGAGGGTGTAAGCGCGTTCTCTTATGGACGAGAAACACATGCAAGACTTGTGAGAACAAATATATAAGATACATTGTAAAACAAAATTATATATATATATATATATATTATGACGCACTATCTAATAAAGTCACGCATTACGTTTAAATTAAATATTTTTTAAAAATACTGTAGAGAAACTAATAACTATAAATTATGATCTATATGTAGAAAGAATAAAGATAATAATAATAATAATTTGTTAGAACTTAGTTTTAGATATTTAGTTCACAACAGAATTGTTAGTAACTTAGCTTGAGTTTTTATCTTTTAATATTATAGTTTCACAATTATTTAGATTTTCTAATTTATATCATTATAATTATTTCATTTATTTTATTTTTGCATGGATTATGATATTCAGTTCCAATCTAAACTTTAGAACCTAAAGATATTACTGTATATTTATTTTTTAATCATTCAATTATTATTAATCATTAATTTCAATAGTAAAAGTAAAATATTTTTCCACTTCTAACTCCAATTAATTATGAAAACACAACTCCACAATTTTCCTATGCATATATACAGGACTACGAAAATTGTATATATGGACATACTTACAAAATTATCCTATTATCCTCTCATTGTGGACAGTTCACATAGATTGTGTGTGGTGTATAAGTGTATTGTAATTTTATCTGAGAATGTTTGACTTCTAACCGCAATGTTGGACTTATTATATAGCAAAACTTTACTTTTATAATAAGTCAATTAATCTATTTCGAGCACAATAAATTACACCTTAAAAATGGAGCTCTATATTCTTTTTATCTTAAAATCTCGCCAATTTAATTCATATCTAATCCAGCTACCTTGGCAGTTGATGTACACATTTGTTACCATGACAACGATGGAGTTGGTCCCTAACCTTCTAACGGATGATGCACCATCATGTACATGTGTTGTGGCATTATTTTAATTACTTGATGTCTGTAAAGTGGAAAGTTGACTATATATGATTAGGATCATAAGTTTAGTTCAAAGTAATGATAAGGAGCAGTTTCTGTGGCACATTTTTTTATTCGTAAATTTGTGAGGTCTCCAATTTAAATTTCGCATTGCATTAATAAATTTATTTTTCGTCGTGGTTTTAGTGGAAAAAAAAAGATATGATACATTTCTTAATCCACACCAAGCAGTGATAGCAACTTCTTCATAAGATCCATAATAAGCGACAGTGTCGACCGAACAAAAGACATTATTAGGTAAATCATGTAACTAACTATATATAGTAGTCTAGTTGAATGAAATGAACTAAGCCGTAGCAGATATGGTCTACATCTAAGTTTCACATTTATTTATTTATTTGTGTGTGTGTGTGCTCTTAACTATTAATAATTCCTAACTAATCCTGTTCAAGAGAGTGGAATTTCGTCAGAACTATTGACTTCCGACGGTGTGTGTCATCTTTCAGTTTTTTGTTATCATCCAAGTTAAGGAAGAAAATACTGCATTGAAGAAATAGACACTGGGAAAAAGATAAAGAAAAGGATGCATGCTCTTACCTCACATGGATTCATGGTTATCTTCTTCCAGTCGTTCAATGCCAAGGTGTATTTCTTTATCAAACCATACACCCAGAAGCTCATGAATTTGTTGTGAGGGCCATATGTAATGTACAACATTGCCAAGGAGTTGCACAAGTTGATCACTACTGTCAGCAGAGCCCTTCCCACGTCCGCATCCTTTGAGGCGCGTTCTTTCTCCGGATCCTGCACACACTCTACTTTCGGCACGGCCTTGGCCCTGCCCACCGCCCCGGCGACCTGTAACAGCGGCGCGACCGTCTTAGAACCAGTCATGAACGGACGAAGAATTTATAGAACACTGATACCAAAGTAGAACAAGACCGACGTTGATCACCTGAGCGAGAACGCGTAGAGCTATCAAGAAGGGGCCACTGTGCTCCAATATCCCGGCCCCGGAGTACTTCAGCATCACCATGTTAATGGGATTGGTGATGTACTTGCCGTGGAAGATGGCGTGCAGGACGGAGGTGAGGGTGACCATGGAGAGCTGCGCCAAAAGGTCGCCGTGTTCGTTCTCGATGCAGTTCTCGACGGCTTTCATGGTCCCCTCACAGAACGTGAGCAAGGCGTCGCCTGCGACAGTCTCGATGACGCTCGGTGTCCTCCTCATTCGCCGCTGCATTGATTTCGCAATTCCTTCTTCAATCCTTCCTTCCTCAAATTAATTCCTTCTTTTTCCTTCAGGAGGGGGTGAGGGGTCACGATCAATCAAGTTACAGGACAAGGAAAGGGTCGTCGCCGTTCGGTGACACCAAACAAAATGCAATCCTCGATGAACGACGTAACATTGCTGTCCATGCAGCGTGCATGCAATTCTAAAACTGCAACAGGAGAACTATTTTATGCTGGTGATATATTTCTATTTCTTTTTATCATCCAACCAATATGGATATAGATATATGTATATGTGGGTGCACCGACCGGAGTCATGCATCATGCAAGATCAACCATGGGAGGAGCCGGGAAGAAGATTTTTCAAGAAATAAAAAATCAATAATTATTTATTAAAATAGTTTATATATATATATATATATATATATTCTCATATATGCCCGAATTACACATTGAACATGATTGAATAAATTTACTAAATATATAATAAATTGATTGCATGGAAAGCATCAATTTCCAACATTATTACATAATATATTCATTGTTCTAAACAGTATGATAGATGACCTATATTAATTTGATGGTCTTCTTCTTCGTCTGACGACAGACAGATGGGGTTGCTGATGCGTGCCCCTACAATTTGCAATTTTCTCCTCCGTTTCCTTTCTTCATGTCACAGTTGGCGGAGAAGGCATCACTAGATCGTTACTTCCTACACTTGCTAAGTTTGAATGCTCATGTTCTTCTGGAGCAGGAGGTGGTGAAATCTCTCGGCCACGACCACGCCTGCGACCATGTCCACGACCTTGTACCGGTACATGCACCTGCTCTTGATCTTGAGCCGGTGTAGTAGGAGGGTGCATGACGACTTCAGCTACCCAGAACACTCGGCTTCCGCCACGAACCACTCTGGACGTTATGCGACGCAGAGGGATCTATGAAAACAAATTAGCTCAATAATATAAGTATCCTTTACATGAGAATGTACTTAGTACTTACTTGAGCAATGGAGCTGCAGATGCTTGAGAAGCTTGCACATGACTTTACTTTGAACTATGAAACAATATGAACAATAATGACTATGCATGAATACCTACACTACTATGATCAATGAGGGAGTTAAGAACTTAGGCTCTGATACCAAACTATAACGCCCCCAAAATCGCCCCTCCTGCCACGTAGGCAGTCAGGTTGACTCCGAGAGCGCTACACTGCCTCATACACTATTGACATAACCATTCAACAAAATGGCATACGTGACATCAATATAATAAACAAATGTAATCAAAGTCTTTATTGCGGAAGTTTAAACGTTGGAATGCCGAGAGGCATTGATAATTAATGCAGTTGATAACCAAAATGGAAAAAATCACAAGTTAACAAGTCAACAGAATAAAGGTTCAATATGCGAAAGATCATGGTGTTTTTCAATAGAAGCAGACATGCTGATAAGTGATGCAAATTTAAAAGACTTGTAGCTATAGAATATGTCATATTCAGCGTCCTCCAAGCTCTGTGCCCTCCAACACCTCGTCAATTGGCATTCTCACCTATAAAATGCCATTGCAGGGGAATCAAATACCCGTGAGCAAAAAGCCCAGTACAATAGCAAATAGACGACGAAATAAGGATCAATGATAATCATCGTAACAATATCAATAATGATCAATATTATACCTTGACCTTGTACCATGTTCCATGCTTTAGCAATACATTATGTTTTAACAATATCCATGATATGTACTATGTTCTTTACTATGTTCATACTTTGTCTTTACTCTATATTATCTTTACATACCATGTTCCATGCTTTACTGTACTATATTCCATACTGTACAATACTTTGCTTTGCATTTACATTACTGTGAGTTGCACTACGCCTTTTATATTACTATGATATCCTTAAAGTTAGTTGTCATATGCGAGCTCGATTTTATTAAATTGAGATGTTAGGGGTGCCTCTATATTTGTAAAGCTAGTGAGTCCAAAAGGAAAAAGGAGTGCGATAATGAGTCACCCAATTCGGAATGTAGGTGGAAGAGGACCTACACCCCAAGAATAATGGTCATTTAAGAACATGTTGGTTCACTGTCTCCTCAGTTAGCTACCTGTCCCTCTAGCTCAATACTATGTTCTCTGGGGGAAGGAGTGTGACCAATGTATCACCCTTCATTCGAGACACAGGTGGGAGAAAACCTGATATCTCAAGAATAGTGGTCATCGAAGACCAGTAGCTTCGCTGTCTCCTCAGCTAACTACATGTCCATCTCTATACCATACTGTAATTCTTGTTCCATACAATGGGGCGGCACATAACAATCCCGTGTCTTTATTTTTACTTTACTTATCTTGGCTTATCATGTAATCTATGTATCAGAACCCAAGTGGGTGTTAATCTCTGTACAATAGTGTTCGACCAGTATAGGTGAATTGGTTAGAGTCTCCGATTATGATTGATGAGTTGAACTCAAATCGGATCAGAATCTGATTCGGACGATATTTTCTATGTCTCTTTGTATTTTTGAGTGAGTCGAACTGGTTGGTTCAGATCGATGGGTCTGATTGAACCGGACGATTCGAACCGACTGGTTCGACCGGACCGGTCGACCGCTTATTAGACCAGTCGACCGTTCCTTAACACCGGTCGACTGGTTCTCTTGAATCGGTCGACCCTTGTTCTCTGTTGATTGTCTGTGGATCGATCGACCGCTGGCAAAGGATCGGTCGACCGGTTACTCTAGATCGGTCGACCGTATCAGTGATCGATCGACCGATCGTAAGCTTGTAGCGATGCACAATGCGCATCGGATCTGTCAACCTTTCAGAAAATTGATCGGCCGATCATGCTAATAAATATGTCTGTTGACAAATGGATCGGTCAACTGCCTTGGTGTGGCCAGTCGACCGATCAACAGAACTCTTGCGCTTCGGATCGGTCGACCTTTCGGGAAAATCGGTCGGCCGATCACGATATTAAATATGTCTGTTGACAGATGGATCGGTCGACTGCCTTGGTGTGGCCGGTCGACCAATCGACAGAACTCCGATGAGTTCCTCGCGCATATCGGTCGACCGATTGCAATTATCGGTCGACCGGTCCCCGCGATAAAACAGGACCGCCGGACTTCACCTCTATTTCTGACGATCCTTCGACTATCCAACGGCGATGATCAGAATACAAAAAATGTTGCTAACTACTTCAGGACCATAATGGATCAATTTTACGCATCAAATAATCCTTAATTCGTCGTCTATGGGATTAAAACGCTAGAGTACCTTTCCATTTTTCGAAGGTTGGAGTTCGCCGACGGTCTAGGGTCATTCACCGATTGTTCTTGGGCGATGAGGAGTTGCGCTCGGTCCTTACGAATGTCGGGGGAGATCGCTGAGAGTTGAAGGCACGTCGGGTTGTCGTGGTTGCCATCGTCTCTGCTCTGCTCCGCCACTCGAATGTGCGTCGGTCGCCGAATTGGAGGAAGGAGAAGACGGAGGGGCAGCGGTCGGCTGAAGTTCAAGGGGGCGCGAGGTCGCCCTCGCGTCCCACCTTTATAGGATCTGCCGGCCAGAACGTGGCGCGATCAGGGGAGGATTCGCCTCCCTTGTCGGCCATTTTTTTTCCTTGTGCGACGTTTCCATTTTTTTTAATCCTTTCCTTTTATAAAATTGTGGTACGTTACATTATTACCCCCTTAAAAGAAAATTCGTCCTCGAATTTTGATAAGAGTTAGAACTTACCGAATAATTGTGGAAAATTTTCTCGCATCTCTGATTTCACTTCCCATGTCGCTTCTTTTCCTTGGTGATGCTTCCATGCCACTTTGACCAATGATATTTTCTTTTTCCCTTGCTGGTGTTCTTGATATTCTAGTATCTCTGTGGGTTATTCTTCATATGTTAGGTCCTCCTTGAGGTTTTGTTTCTGAATTTGGATCACGTTGGTGTAGTCATGATTGTACTTCCGGAGTAATAAAACGTGGAAGACGTTGTGCACTCTAGCATACGCCGGGGGTAGCGCTAACCTGCAAGCTGAGTCACCAACCATATCTAAAATATCAAATGGACCTACATACCTTTGGCTCAATTTCCCACGCTTACTAAAACACATCATTCCTTTGACGGAGGAGACCTTAAGCAGAACTTGATCTCCTGCCTTGAAGATATGTTCTCGACGTTTCTTGTCTGCATAGGCCTTCTGACGATCTTGAGCAGATTTCATCATCTTCTTTATCAGTTCAACCATGTCTGTGTACTATTGGGTCTGCTTTTGTAATTCAGCGCTCAAGATTATTTTTCGCCCACTTCACCCAACATGTCGGGGAACGACATGATCGACTATATAATGCTTCAAAGGGGGACATTTCTATACTTGCATGGAAGCTGTTGTTATAAGAGAACTTAATAAGAGGTAGATGCTTATCCCAATTGCCATGTCAATCTAGCACACATGCTCTAAGCATGTCTTCTAGTGTCTGGATTGTCCTCTCAGATTGCCCGTCGGTTTGAGAATGGAAAGCCGTACTATAACGAAGTCTGGTTCCAAAAGTATTCTGGAGGTTCTTCCAAAACCTTGATATGAATCTGGGATCTCTATCAAACACAATAACTGATGGGATCCCATAGAGTCTAACGATCTCCTGCACATATAAGTCCATTAGACTTTCAAGAGATTGCTTTACCTTAATGGGTACGAAGTGAGCCGATTTAGTAAGTCGATCCACTATCACCCAGATGGCATCGTGTCCCTTCTGTGTTTGGGATAAATCGGTGATGAAGTCCATTGATATCTCTTCCCACTTCCACTGTGGGATGCTCAGACTCTTCAGATTCCTTGGGGTTTCTGGTGCTCTACTTTGACTTGTTGATATACTATACATCTGGAGACATATTCCGCTATTTTCTTCTTCATATCTGACCACAGAAACTCCTTTGTACATCATTGTACATTTTTGTACTCCTTGGGTGGATTGCAAATTCAGACTTGTGGCATTTGTCTAGGACTTCTCTTCGTACCTCAGGATTATTCGGTATCCATAAGCGATCACGGTACCTTATGCCACCATCTGCTGAGACATTGAAGTTTGTAGTCTCAAGACTAGTCTTTATCATCATAGTCTGATAGTTTGGGTCTTCTACCTGCACCTCAATGATTCTTCCTATGATGTCTGCTACTATACGCTGCATCATCATCAATGATCTGTCATGTCTTACTCTTGGCATCCACTTGAAAAGTTCTTCCATCATTTCGAATTGTCGAAGGCGCATGAAGGTAACAGATCTTTCCCACTTTCGACTAAGTGCATCTGCCACTGAGTTTGCTTTACTTGGATGGTAGTTGATAGAGAACTCATAATCCTTTAAGAACTACATCCATTGTCTTTGGCGCATATTTAAATCCTTTTGTGTGAAGACGTACTTTAAACTCTTATGGTCAGTGTAAACCACAAATTCTTCTTCATACAGGTAATGACGCCAAAGCTTGAGGGCACACACTACTGCTGTCAATTCGAGGTCATGCGTTGGATAATTGACCTTATGCTTCTTCAGACGTCTGGATGTGTATGTCATTACTTTCCCATGTTACATCAGTACGCACCCCAATCCTGTACTACTAGCATCACTATAAATTATGTAATCATCGTTGCCCGATGGTAACGTCAGGATTGGTGCTGAAGTTAGCCGCTTCTTTAACTCTTGAAAGCTCGGAGACATTCTTTGGTTGAGTCCAGTTGGATACTGTTTTTACCTTCGCCGGATCCACTGTAATTCCATCTTTAGAGATGATGTGGCCAAGAAACATCATCTGTTCTAGCCAGAATTTACATTTAGAAAATTTTGCATATAATTTCTTTGCTCGCAAAGTTTCCAATACTATCATCAGATGTTCCATGTGCCGCTCTATGCTTGGCGAGTAAATGAGGATGTCGTCAATGAAGACAATTACGAACTTATTCAGGTGTTCGTGAAAAGTTCGATTCATGAGGTCCATGAATGCTGCCGGAGCATTTGTTAACCCAAACGGCATTACTAGGAACTCGTAGTGTTCATACCGTGACCTGAAAGTCGTCTTTGGAATGTCTTCTTTTCCTACTCTGAGTTGGTGATAACCGCTCCTTAGATCGATCTTGGAGAACACCTTTGCATTGGATAGTTGATCGAATAAGTCGTCGATGCGAAGTAGCGGGTACTTGTTCTTTATTGTGACTTTGTTTAACATTCTGTAGTCAATACAAAGCCTTAGTGATCCTTCCTTCTTCTTTACGAATAAGACTGGTGCATCCCACGGTGAGACACTATGCCTGATGAAGCCTTTGTCCAGCAGCTCTTGGATTTGGTTCTTCAACTCCTTCATCTCCACTGGAGCCATACGATATGAGGCTTTGGAGATCGGTGTTGTGCTGGGTGTCACTTCGATATGAAATCTCCCTTCTGGACGGTAGACCACTAACATCATCAGGGTCATGAAATTCCCTCACAACCTCTATGTTTTGAGGGGTCTTCTTTGGTTCCTCTATTTTGGTCACACTTCTAGGTACCCTCTAGATCCCTTTTGAAGTAGCTTATGTGCCTTTATGGCAGATACTATGATTTTTTGTTCTTTCTGTGCAATGCCTCTGACAATGACTTTATTTGTACTCTGTGTTCCTATAATTACTTTCTTTTGTTTATACAATATAGAAGCTTCGTGGGAGGTTAGCCAATCCATGCCCAAAATTATATCATAATCTCTCGTAGGGATAATGATAAGATTTGCAGAGTTCTTTTTATCTATCTTTATGGATACATTAGGGAGGTATTTTGTCGTAATCAGGGTTCCTTGAGGGGTCAAGATGTTCATCTTATTCTCTAGGTTCTTTGCAGTTAACCCTAATGTATTGGCACACTATTCAGATATGAATGAATGAGAGGCACCGGAATCAAATAGTACTGTAGTGGGTAGTTCAGCTACGAATAGCGTACCTCGAATGATCTCAGCGTCATTTCGTGGTGTGTCCTCTTCCAAGTTGAAGAGTCTTCCTTGTACTAGCTGTTGCTGCCCATGTCTTGGACAGTTCACTACAATATGTCTCATTCCACCGTAGCGGAAGCACGCTCCAGTCTTCATGCGACATTCCCCTGCATGGGTCCTACCACATGTGTTGCATAAAACTCGCTCACCTTGTGCGGGTGGTGCTTGAGGGGCTCTAGGAGGCTGTTGTCTCTGTTGCTGAGCAGGGTGCCTTGGTGCCTGCTGAGGGGATCGTTGTTGTTGCTGTTGTTGTTGTGATTGTTGTTGCTATGGGGGAAGAGCTTGTTATGAATGGTGGTATGGCTATTGTTGAGGGCGATTATACTATTGAGGCGCTGGGTAGGGGCGATACCGGTTGTCCCGTCGTTGTTGTTGACGGTTGTTCTCTCGAAATTGTTGTTGCTAATGGGAACTCTGCCCTACGTTCTGCTGGGCCCTCTTCTCCTTCAGAAGGTCCTAGTGATCCTTCTCAACCATTATTGTGAGACTGACCGCTTCATCCAGGGTTTTGCAATTCCCTGGTCTTATTTGGGACCTCAGAGTGGGACTCAGTCCATCCACAAAGCGCTTTGTCAGAGCCAATTCATCCATAATCAGATTCAAATATTTCTTCAGTCGGACGAATTTGGTCATGTATTTGGACACTGTCATGTTCCCTTGCTCCATATGTAGAAATTATTTTTGCTTCAGATCCCTTTGAAAGGTAGGGAAGAAGCGCGTCTCAAACTCCTTGCGGAAGTCCCCCCAGGCAGTGGTTCTGACTTCCGAAAAACTGGTGGCATTTTTTACCTTCCACCATTCTTTTGCATCCTTCTGGAGAGTGTCTCCAGCGAATAGTACCTTCTTATTTTCGGGGACATCGAGGATGTCGAACTTCTCCTCCAGTGTCTCTATCCACTTTTCAGTCACTTCTATACCTCCCTCCCCATTGAGCATCAGAGGTTTCGACCTCTAGAATTCTTGTAGAGTGCAAGTGATGGGAGCTTGGCGTCCTTGTTGTACTGGCGATTCGGAAAAAAGAGGAGAAGGCGGAGGTGGATAAGCTGGAGGTGGGGGAGCAAAAGGGGTCACCCCTTCGTTATATATTTCATTTTCATTGGTTGACGCTGATACTCTTCTTTGAGAAGACATCTATAAAAAGACCATGAGAATATTTGAGAGATAGCAAATAATCAAAGATCTTTAATCAAAATAAAAATCTTAGATCAAAATTAAGACCTTATGGCTCAATATCCACTAAAATAAAAATTAATCTCATGGTAGAGTTAGTCAAAACAAAGCTTAAGCATTCGTCTAAGGCACACTAAAGCCTTTCACATTTAGAAACATTAGACATTAATCATTTATTACGTCGCGAAGGTTCCCCAGGCCCATCCTTGAAAATCCTCCTACGCTTAGCATAATTCGGACATTCATCTTCGAAGTGCCCAAATTTGTCACAATGACTACAGTAGGGCTCTGGATCTTCTTCTTCATCTGACGACAGACAGATGGGGTTGCTGATGTGTGCCCCTACAATTTGCAATTTTATCCTTTGTTCCCTTTCTTCACATGTCACAGTTGGCGGAGAAGGCATCACTGGGTCATTACTTCCTACGCTCCCTAAGTCTGAATGTTCATGTTCTTCTAGAGCAGGAGGTGGTGGAATCGCTCGGCTACGGCCACGCCCGCGACCACGTCCATGACCTTGAGCCGGTGCAGTAGGAGGGTGCATGACGGCATCAGCTACCCAGAACACTCGACCTTCACCATGAACCACTCTGAACGTTATGCGGCGTGGAGGCATCTATGAAAACAAATTAGCTCAATAATATAAGTATCTTTTATATGAGAATGTACTTAGTACTTACTTAAAAAGTGGAGCTGCAGATGCTTGAGAAGCTTGCACATGACTTTACTTTGAGCTATGAAACAATATGAACAATAATGACTATGCATGAATACCTACACTACTATGATCAATAAGGAAGCCAAGAACTTAGGCTCTGATACTAAACTATAACGCCATCAAAATCGCTCCTCCTGTCACGTAGGCAGTCAGGTTGACTCCAGGAGCGCTACATTACTACTACACTATTGACCATGATCATTCAACAAAATGGCATATGTGGCATTGATAGTTAATGCAGTTGATAACCAAAATGGGAAAAATCACAAGTTAACAAGTCAACAGAATAAAGGTTCGATATGCGGAAGATCATGGTGTTTTTCAATAGAAGCAGACATGCTGATACGTGATGCAAATTTAAAAGACTTGTAGCTATAGAATATGTCACGTGCAACGTCTTCCAAGCTCTATGCCCTCCAACACCTCGTCAATTAGCATTCTCACCTGCAAAATCCCATTGCAGGGGAATCGAATACCCGTGAGCAGAAAGCCCAGTACAATAGGAAATAGACGATGAAATAAGGATCAATGATAATCATCGTAACAATATCAATAATGATCAATATTATACCTTGACCTTGTACCATGTTCCATGCTTTAGCAATACATTATGTTTTAACAATATCCATGATATGTACTATGTTCTTTACTATGATCATACTTTGTCTTTACTCTATATTATCTTTACCATACCATGTTCCATGCTTTACTGTACTATATTCCATACTGTACAATACTTTGCTTTGCATTTACATTACTGTGAGTTGCACTACGCCTTTTATATTACTATGATATCCTTAAAGTTAGTTGTCATATGCGAGCTCGATTTTATTAAATTGAGATGTTAGGGGTGCCTCTATATTTGTAAAGCTAGTGAGTCCAAAAGGAAAAAGGAGTGCGATAATGAGTCACCCAATTCGGAATGTAGGTGGAAGAGGACCTACACCCCAAGAATAATGGTCATTTAAGAACATGTAGGTTCACTGTCTCCTCAGTTAGCTACCTATCCCTCGGACTCAATACTATGTTCTCTGGGGGAAGGAGTGTGACCAATGCATCACCCTTCATTCGAGACACAGGTGGGAGAAGCCCTGATATCTCAGGAAAAGTTGTCATCGAAGACTAGTAGCTTCATTGACTCCTCAGCTAACTACTTGTCCCTCTCTATACCATACTGTAATTCTTGTTCCATATAATGGGGCGACAGATAACAATCTGTGTCTTTATCTTTAATTTACTTATCTTTGCTTATCATGTAATCTATGTATTAGAAACCAAGTGGGTGTTAATCTCTGTACAATAGAGCTCGACCAGTGTAGGTGAACTGGTTAGAGTTTCTGATTATGATTGATGAATTGAACTCAAATCAGATCAGAATCTGATTCAGACGATATCAATATCAAACTTAATTCTATGTCTCTCTGTATCTTTGAGTGGGTCGAACTGGTTGCTTCAGATCGATGGGTCTGACTGAACCGGACGATTCGAACCGACTAGTTCGACCGGACCGGTCGACCGCTAATTAGACCGATCGACCGTTCCTTAACATCGGTCGATTGGTTCTCTTGAATCGATCGACCCTTGTTCTCTATTGATTGTCTGTGGATCGGTCGACCGCTGGCAAAGGGCCGGTCGACCGTATCAGTGATCGGTCGACCGGTCGTAAGCTTGTAGAGATGCACAGTGCACATCGGATCTGTCGACCTTTCAAAAAATCGGTCGGCCGATCACGGTAATAAATCTATCTGTTGACAAATGGATCGGTCAACCGCCTTGGTGTGGCCGGTGGACCGATCGACAAAACTCTTGCGCTTCGAATCGGTCGACCTTACGGGAAAATCGGTCGGCCGATCACGATATTAAATCTGTCTATTGACAGATGGATCGGTCGACCGCCTTGGTGTGGCCGGACGACCGATCGACAGAACTCCGGTGAGTTCCTCACGTAGATCGGTCGACCGATTGTAATTATCGGTCGACTGGTCCCCGCGATAAAATAGGGCCGTCGGACTTTTTCGTTTTCGGCGGTCCTCCGGCCATCCAATGGCGACGATCAGAATACGAAAAATGTTGCTAACTACTTTAGGATCATAATGGATCAACTTTATGCATAAACCTTAATTCGTTGTCTATGGGATTAAAATGCTAGAGTACCTTTCCGTTTTCGAAGGTTGGAGTTCGCCGACGGTCTACGGTCGTTCGCCGGTTGTTCTTGGGCGACGAGGAGTTGCGCTCGGTCCTTACGAACGCCGGGGGAGGTCGCTGAGAGTCGAAGGCACGTCGGGTTGTCGCAGTTGCCGTCGTCTCTGCTATGCTCCGCCGCTCGAATGTGCGTCGGTCGCTGGATTGGAGGAAGGAGAAGACGGAGGGGTGCGGTCGGCTGAAGTTCAAGGGGGCACGAAGTTGCCCTCGCATCCCACCTTTATAAGATCGGTCAGCCAGAAGGCCGGCCGATCGTGGCGCGATCAGGGGAAGATTCGCCTCCCTTGTCGGCCGTTTTTTTTCCTTGTGCGACGTTTCCATTATTTTTTTTGAATCCTTTCCTTTTATAAAATTGTGGTACGATTACGCCTAAGAATAAAGTAAACACAGCAACCACTGTGTTTGGTTCCTTATGGAATGAATCCAAAGTAAAACTGATCATATCACAAGGCCCTTTGTGAAAAGTGACTTGTTTAGGAAAAAAAAACAATATTATGAAACTTTACCTATCCATGTATATTAAAGTATATATGCAGTTGTTTGGATGCCTTGATTCCAAAGCCACATCTTGTATCCTCAAGCAAAAGTGTATAGGAATCTGGCCATGCCAATAAAATATTTGAGTTATAATTATCCCCATAACAGTAGTACTAGCTAGTAGAATCCTCTGAACAACATCCAATAAATTTTTATTGGATCATTTCTTGATACTGACAATCGAAAAAGTTTCTTGATGTTGAATTATTTAGAAACATTTATATCCTTTATAACTTTTCTAATAAAAAGCTAGATGATTGACATTAAAGTTTTGGGTACCACAATAAGTTGAACATGTGATGATCGACACTCAAATTTTGGGTACCACAATAATTTGAACATATCTTGTATTGTGGACAATATTCCGCAAGTAAAAAAAGCTTTTGAACTTTTATATCTTATTACATCGTGGACAATATTAATATTCTGTACAGTGGCTTCCACATTTAGTTTGATAAATATGAATCAATAAGCTATTATTTTGTGCTAAAATTATTTTTAAAATAGTGTTAAATATTTCTGTGAACTCATCATTTATTCATAGTCTCAACTTTAAATAATATTAAGTTCTTGATTGCACGTTGTCCCAGTGGTCAGAAAACTCTTTCAACGGGTTCATAATTTATCATCAACTAGTTAGACAAAAAAATATCAAGTTGTTCCATAAAATTGAGTCGATTTTAATTTTATTCGCATTTATTTTCATCAAAAAAATTATTAGATTAAAATGATCCTCTAAATAAATATATTATTTTCATGTATTTAACATCCATTAAAAGAACGACATTATTATAAATTTCTTAAATCGCAATATAGTTAGCTGGAAAAATGTTTAATAATCAGCTATGTTAATGATACAATGAATAGTAAATATAAATATGTTAATTATGTTAATATATGATCATGCTAAGTACTACAATATACATATTATACAAATCCAGTGCATATATGCATTTGCAGGCATGGGAACCATGTTGCTACACCCTTAACGTGTCCAAATAATTACACATAATTCAATTAATTTGATATTATCATCTTCTTGATTGAGCTATAATTTATTCATCTTCTTGAAATATTCCAGAGTTTATATTTACACTATCAATGCCTACTCCTTGTGAGCTGAGTTCTTTGTCTATTGCATCACTTGGAACACTAGCACCTTTAACCAACAACAACAAAGCCTTATCCCACTAGGTGGGGTCGGCTATATATTCGTTGATCCATGTTCATAAGATTCGACATGATTTTATGTTGGCTGTCGGGGCCTAACACAACCCTCCTCCTTTATCCGGGCTTGGGACCGGCTATAAAATATAGGCGGAGTTACACTAGCACCTTTAACCATTTGCAATTTTTGAACAAGCTCATATGCAAGTGTCGATGCAACATCAAAATGATCAGCGGAACGCAAACCTAGTTCAGTAGCTATCCTCATATTATATTTGTAATCTAATTTTTGGATGGGAGTTATAATGCATTGTCCATCATTATCAATATATGCATTTTCGCAAACTTTGCGTGCCTTGGAATATCTAGCATCCCATGTCCAACGACGAAGAATGTAATTTTCAGGTAATCTTAAAACTTTTTCTATATTGAGAACATGCAAAATATGAGAACAAAAGATGCCATCCCTCTCAAACATTTTACAAGAACATTCAATTAATATGCTTGGGTCACGATCAAACACAACAATATTCTTCCTTCTATCTTCAGATCCATCCAAGTATATAGAGTATATTGATCTTTGAGATTCATCTTCAACTCTTGCGGAGAAGAAATCAAACATATGCAAAAAATGTTTTTGGAAGATACAAAAAAAAATTTCTGTATAAACTGCACCTGCATGCAACTCTAATGAATTTTTTGTTATTACCGCAGCTAAAGAGTTCATACATTTAAAATCTTCTCGCTCTTCGGCTTCACGATGAGCACATATTGCTTTGTCATATTGGTGCACAAAATCAATTAAAGATGTGTTCGAATTCACATAACCATCAAAGAAAGAATTAATCCTCTCTAACCTTTGAGTTGTGCGCATGCCTACAACAAATACATCTTTCAAATAAACTGAAGTCCAATGGTGACGTTTGTCATACATCACAGAAAGCCAATGATCTTTTTGTATTTCATACTTTTGCTTTAGGCAAATCCATTGTTCATCGAATTCTTTAGTACTTGACGCTCCATGAATCCATTTATCATAATCTACCTTGAAGTTTTCATGAGCATATAAATCATGAAGATTAATCATAGCATTTTTTTGAATGTGCCAAATACAATACATATGACGTGTACTTGGAAAAACTTTTCGAATAGCATTACCCATAGCAATATCTTGATCAGTGATTATACAGATAGGATGATGACCATGCATGCATTCCAGCCAAATTTCAAATAACCAAATGAATATATCTTCAGTTTCAACAACCGACAAAGCACAACCAAATAAAATGGATTGTCTATGATGATTAACGCCTGTAAATGGTGCGAAAGGCATACACAATTTGTTTGTTCTATATGTTGTATCAAAACTTACAACGTCATCAAAAGTAGCATAACTATCTCTGGATCTGAAATCTGCCCAGAAAACGCTCCTTGCAAAACTATTATTGTCAACTTCCCATATAAATATAAATCCTTCATCGTCTACCATTTTTCTTTGAAAAGATCTTATCACACCAATACATTCTTCACCCATATTATTTTTACGTGTTGTCTTCAAATGATCCATACAATTTTGAGGTGTCACTGATGGCTCACCTGAATAATTAAGAACTTTTGCAATTATAGATGGACCCATCCCAATATCATGTAATCTACTCATTACATTTTTAGAATCTTTGTCTAAAGTATAGTGTGAGCGCAATTTTGTAACCTTTGAAGGACTAGCAAGAAAATGTGTATGTCCTTCTTTAAATTTTCTAACCTCCCATTTTTCATCTTTTCTTAGTGTGACCTATAAAAGTACTCCACAGTCAGCTCTAACATCTCTTCTTCGTTTATTTTTTCTTCCCCATGTCATCACTAATTTCCTTATGTCCTTATTTTGAACATACAAGCAACCTACTTTGAATCTTTCTTGTTTTTATACACTTTGCAGTAAATGATTTTCGCACCGAGAAACCAACTAATTTGGCATACTCATTGTAGTACTCATATGCATGTTTTCAGATTCAAATGTCATACCTATGAATGGTTTTACGAAATCACGCTCTTCAATTTCAGAAGTGGAATGTATTTCCTCTCTAGCATCTCCATTTCGATCGTTGCAATAAATTTTATAATATAAGGGCAAATAACATCATTTAAATATATATATCAAATAACACACATGTATACCTTTGTTGTATATCATAACATTCTAATGAGTCTTGATTTTGCAACTGCATAATATTTGCATCAAATTATTCAGTTGAAGGGAAATATGCTAAAGGAATGAGATGATAAGAGATTTGTGACATTAGTTAGACATTGTGATTAGACAAACCTCCTCGGCATGTTCATTATATAACAAATCATTGTTATTCATCATATCATAAGAGGTTTCCATGTTTGTAGCCATATTTAAAGATCCTACAATTATATAAAAAAATACTTAGAGAATAAGAGTACAAATGAAAATAAAAATACATGACAATAAAATGTTAAAAATTCAATATGTAATTATTACTCATAGATCAGACCATGAGTTCACAGAAACATGTCTTCACTAGCCTACCATTTAAAGTCATCACATGTTTCCTGATTTATCATCTTTTAATAGCGGTGAATGTGTGAACAACCATATGAATATATATGGTACGAATATCAGTGAATGTTTGAGCATGTCGAATATGCTTTTGTTCAATGAAAAAAAAGTCAAATATAACCAAATAACTTGAAATCACATTACTTCCCTTCTGCCAACTACAAAAAAAATTTTAATTCAAAATAGCTTCATATGGTAGAGAACATACAAAATGCACAAGGCAAAAAAAAAAGAAAAAAGAAAAAAAATGAGGAACTTCCAACGTACCGATTGGAAGGGAGGGTGAACCACTGAGATCACTGTCATAGCAATGGTATGAGCATTAGCATTTTATGGTGACATCAAGATCGAATGGAGCGCCAGATCTGCTTTTCGGAGTGCTGGATCTCATTCATCGATGGAGGCAAATCTCGTCAGATCTGTTCACACACCAAGGGTTAAGAACAATACCGATCTAAGAGAAAAAGATAGGAGAGAGAAGCACCGATCTAAAAGAAGAAGCCAGGAGAGAGAAGCACTGACAGCAGAGACAAGTTTGGGGGCGGCCAAGTTGAAGAGAATGGTCAAAACCCTTAAAAGCTCACCGACCGGATTAAATCAATTTCCTTTATTGATTTTCTGAATCGTTTTCTTTTAAAATGGAGGTTCAAAGAAGCGCCGTAGATTTTAATCTACTGTGGTGCCAAAAAGACTCCACAGCTCCTTAACCCCTATTAATTATGATATGAGAGGTACAAAAAGGAATTTCCGGGAAGATAAAATAGGGCTCCTACACTCCTCGTTCTTTTTTTTTCTCTTCGTATGACGATTGAGGACTTCATTTTGGTTGGATCAGGATGCATTGGTTCTAAAACTTTGATTCGTTTTTTGATGCACTTTTATTTTTGTATTTTTCTCTAATATGTACTATAAAATTACAGTTGTTTTTCCTAATGACTTAGGCTCGTTAAATTTAAAATAATATCAAAGTCAAAGCTCCCGAATTTAAACCTTGAGCTGAGCTGAGTTTAAATTCGGAGTCCAGATTTGGATTGGTGAAAGAATTAAATTATGAAGCCAGCTCGTAATTTTATATTTGGATTGTTCCGATTTTAAACCTTGACCTTGAGCTAGCCTTAAAGTACGGTGATTATGAAAAATAATTAAATTCATTGTTCAACTCGTAAAGATATGATTGTATCAACGAGATAACTTGATATCACGAAATGCGATTGAGCATTTGATTCCAATAAAAAGGCTGCTGATACACTGAATGTTTTATATTAGTTCTAAAAATAACACTGTATTCATCACAACAAACTCATTTTCCTGAAAAGAATTGGCATTCTTATATGTTAAGCTGTGAAGCTATTTATACTAGTACTCGAATAGTTAGGAGGCAGGAGACGTGGGCAAATATATGAAATATCTCCTATGATTCCCAAAATACCTAAACAGATATAAGAAGAGACAAAACCCAAAAAGGCAACATGACTTTGTTATACAAAATGCAGAAAACGAAGATGGATACACAGCACAACCTGAGCGCCAAAAGCCCGAAAGAAAAAGAAACAGGTGGTCGCAACAAAACATTAGCAAAGGTTTAAAATTTAAATGAATCAGGTCTGCAAATGAAAGCAGATCAATTGATGAGTGAGCCTCAAAAAAAAAACAGATGTGAATGATTTTTTTTCCGCAATGCCACAGAATCAGCTTTATTTCCCATAACCCAGACTACCAAATGAGGTATCCATCATAATACGAGTAGAGCGTCTATTCCTCAGCGACAATACTGATTTGGCCCTTTTCCAGCATGTCATAGAAGGCCCTAGCCTTCCTCTGCTCATTCCAGTGGTGCATCTTCCACATGCCGCCGGCGATCAGACCCAAGGTGAGACCAATGCAGATCTCCTTGACCACACTTGGTCCTTTAAGTGTGACATGAGCAACTCTGCCAGCAGCCATGAATACTCCTCCCGGAAATTAAAGAAACCTACATATGATAAAGCAGAACTCCACGGATTAGAATGCCTCATCGTGTATCATCAAAGTCATTATAACAAAAGCGAACTTGAATGGAAACAAGCCAGAACAAGTTGAAATGATGATCACACAGAGATTACTCAAAAGAACCAGGTGTGAAGACGGTAATGAATTTCATTCATGTGCTAATGAAATCAATGAGGTTGCTGAGAAAGATACGAAGCACAGAGAAATAAAAACACAATAGGCGTCATTTGGATGTTGGATATCTTATTATTAAAATAAACTACTGCCACAACAGACTTTTCAGAGCTAATGAAGTATTTTTAAATGTAGCAAATGAATTGATACCAATGTTTACGAATAATGATTTCTAGGATGAAACTCTCTATGCTAATTAACGGCGGCCTGACTGATGGATTGGCCCAACCACAACGCAGCGTAAGACAAGGCTGTCTTTTGGCACCCATGCTCTTTGTCCTCACAACGGATGCTCTTGCCTGATGTTCGTTCTTTGCTTGTGATGAAGCCACTATCTCGGGTTTCTCCCCGATAATGAGCTAAGGTACCATTGTTTCTCTTTTATAATACACTGACGACACCATCCTTTTTATAGGAAGAGCAGGGGAGGGTGCGGGTAGGATCTCTATAATCATTGACATCTTTGGGGATTTCTCGGGACTCTACATAAACACCTTTTGAAGTAATCTTTTGTTCCATGTGGCATGAGCGAGGAAATGGCGCAAGTTTGTTCAAGAGAGTTGCACACAGCTGTAGATCGCCTCTCTCTCACGTACTTGGTGCTTCCTTTGACAAAGGGTTGAATTTTGTCTCGAGATTGGAATCCTGTTGTGGAACGGGTGGGGCGTCGTCTTCAAGGATGGAGTTCAAAGTTACTATCAAGAGGATGCCTGACGGAGTTAATAAGCAGATTGATGCCATACAGTGGAGATTCCTATGGTACAACAACAACAAAATGAGGCTTGGGAATTCGGTTACTTCGAGAATTGAATGAGGCCTTACTTGCTAAGTAGGTGATTCGGATAATGGGCCATGGCCAACAGAACGAGGCTTGCTATGGCCAAACTTTATCATGGGAAAGTCGGTCTACAATGTTGTCCAATGCCTCTTCCTTTTGCAAAGGAGTGATGTCTGTTATTCCAAGACTTAGACCTTTCTTCACGGCTTCACTAGGATCTGGTACTAGTTTCAAGTTCTGGGAGGAATCTTGGGCCACATGCAAACTCCTTTGTATTCAATTCCCGAGATCATATACAATGGCTCAGGAGAAGAGCACTACAATGATTGGTTGTTGGTCAAGTAATGTGCTAGAAAATGGTGTATCAACCCAGGCTTCTCAGCCGCTCGAGCCAACGCCGTTCCGCACCATCAGTGGCCCACCTCCAACAGCCTCACTCATTGAACCTGACCCGGTTTCATCCCCCTCTCAACCCCCAGGTCGCGTCCCACGAGCCTCACCCTCTCAATTTTCCACTATCTCCTCTTCTAATAGAATCCCATTGCTGACACCTCCTCCTTCGTCGTCACCACCACCTGCCACCACTGATTCCCAACACCCTGCAACACCATCTCGCCCGGTGAGCCCGCAGCAAAACCACATCACCTCCAGCCCGCTTTCATCACAATCCCTGATGCCTGATGGTCACTCCGTGGATATGGAGCGGGATGCCCCCCTTTCGGGGCGGTCAGACGCGGTATGTCGGGGGGTGGCGAACCTTGTGGGTTCCAGACACGTCCGCCGGTATTCTGGTGCCAGATCTGGTGCACCTCGACGACTTCTGGCGTTGGGCCGGCCGGCCTAGCGTTTTCTTTTGCACTACGTGGTGGTGCTTGTCGGAGGACGGCAGCGGACAGGGGCTCGATCACCCATGTGGCGGCTTCTACATCCTCACGCCGACCTTGCATGACGAACAACCATTCTGGATCCGTGGCATCTGTGGTGGATCAACGGGCAAATGATGGGAAAGATCTGACTGCAGACCTTGTTCCTGGCCTCACCGACATCTCGGCAGCGTCGGGGGCGGGTGTGACTGAAGCTGACCCCACTCTGATATACGACCCTGACGAAGTTGCTTTGGTGGCTCGGGTTTGTGGTATCAGGCGAAAGCCTGTCCGCAATCCTTGCCCAAATGTAAGGGTTAATCTGTAGCCGGACGTCGTCCAATGCTTCGTGGCTTTTGATTAGTGTGCACTTTTGATTGATGGGCAAGGTGTGATGGTGGTTAATGGTGCATGTTTTTTATTTTGGTCTATGGGGTGTGGCCCTGCGTAGCCATTTTTAGATTTGAGGTAGCGTGTTGATGTTTTCATGTCCTGGTCATGTGCCACAATGTTTCTGGTGTCCTCTCTATCAACTTACTGTAACCCCTATTATTATTAATGGAATTCTTGGATGACTACCTTCTTGCTAGTCATCCTTTCTCGTTTCAAAAAAAAAATGGTGTATCAACCCCACAATTTGCTTTGTACTTTCAGACCGAAGGGTAGATGGATTTTCTACAGCTAATGGGTACACTAGAGGACAAAGTACCAGATTTTTCAAGCAATGATTCATGGAGATGGTCCGCTGGTCAATTTCATTGTATAAAGATCCTACATAATGGTAATCATTTGGATGATGATGCATTGTGTACCGCTTGCAATTTGATATGGAAACTGAAGATCCCACGAAGATTTTAAATATTTGGTTGTCTCTTCAATGAATTAATACAGATTGAGGTGAGATCCGGAAGCGAGTATTGCACACGAAAGAAGACTTAAATCTTTTATTCAACTGCTTGGTGGCACGAGGGTGTGGGACAGATCCGGCTGTGGGTGGATTGATACGAGATCAGCATCAATCTTCTAACATTCATTCAAAACGGGTGGCATTCAAGACCAAGTCCAGGTTTATATTTCTGGAAGACATTGGGTGGTACCTTTTGCCTTTTTATGGTACATTTTGGGTTGAACGAAATGGATGTATCTTTAGAGGTGAAAGGGCGTGTCTTGAAAATATCATAGCTGGAGCCACTAAAACATGGTGCGAGAGTAGATAAAAATCTAATATTGTATTGCAATATGCACATCTAAATTGGCAACATGTAAGTAAAATGGATGGGTACTCTTGGCAACCATCTTTTCCACTCTAAAAACAATCATATTGAAATGCAAATATATTTTTTTGAAAGTGTGGAATGCAAATATATATGTATGTATGTCTTTGAAATTTCGAGTGCAAACAGATTATTCTAAGCACTAGCCAATGCAAATGTTTTCCCTAAAACAAATATGTTATTTAGTGTACTATCTGAGCAACTCATGCATAACAAGAATACGACATAAAAGCAGCTCACACAAGTCAGCCAACCCCAGCAATTGATATAAGTCCAATGGAAGGGAGGGTAATGAAGGTAGTTTAGGGTTTTCTTTATCTTCCTCTATCTCCATCCATTCAACCTTAGTTTAGGGCAACTTACTTTTTGTTAGTAACGAGGGAGAGGGGGTTAATTTTTTCCTACCCCTCCATCAAAATATCTTTTAAAAAATAAGGGGAAAAGAGGTTATTTCTACCTTCACCTCCTTTTTCCCTCCTTCCACTCGATCCAAAGGAGAAAAACTGTTCAATAAAACTTAAGTTAAACTTCTAAAATATGATGCCCTAATTACCTTGATGGTAGAACCTCCAAGTTAATTAACACAAAACCACTTTAATATTGATCAAAATCCTATCATGATTAATACTTGGTGAAGTATGTAGATATCCTTGGGAAACTACTTCCAGTCTGGGACGATATCCTCCTTGGGATCTCCGAAGAACAAATAAACTACATCAGCAAAATACATTAACGGAAAAAGAACTCGACCCCGAAGGGAGTAGTGTAAGAAAAAGTGATTAATGCATCGATTCCACCCTCGAATTTGTATCATGATTCAACCAAAATCCCCAGGAGCAAGCAGGAAACATTTCCCCTTTAGCCTACGAAATTCATATTAAAAATTTCGAAAATCATGCGAAATATGAAAAAAAAAACATACTCTTACAAAAAAAGGCCGATCGATCACATTCAGACCGATTACATGAGAAAAACAAATGATAGAAGAAACAACAAGATCCGTCAACGGCAGAACAAAAAAAAACGATTAACGAGATTAAGAACCGTGGCAAAGCATCGAAGAGAACAAGATAAAGTTGAAATTAAATGAAGTAAAAAGTAATTGATCGAGATTCGGACCTGAGATTTTGGAACGCCGGCGACGAGAGCTCGAAGTCTTGTTCCTCCCTCACGCCCCTTGGCTTGGTATCCGCGCTCCAAACTCGAGACCGCGGTTTCACTTATATTTATTATTATTATTATTATTTATATTATTAATTTTCCTCTTCCTTGATGCATAAAACGGCCCAGCAACCTTCCCTAAAAAAATACGAAATAATAAATATAAAAAATAAAAATAAATTATTGAAAGAATTAAAGTGGTAAATAAAAAAATTATCATTTATAAAAAAAACTAAATTACCCTCTCCGATTTTGTTTTATTTTTTATTTTTATATTTATTATTTGATGTGTTATGGAGGGAGGGATAATTTAGTTTTTTGATAAATGAGAAAAATTAAAAGTAATTGAAAATGTAGCAGAAGTAAACAGAATAATTAAAGTGAAAAATTGTGATAGTTTATAGATAAAAAAATTTATAATTTGAAATTAGTTATGAAAAATTGTAATAATTTAGAGGATGTTTATGTAAATAATCCTAATAATAATTATTGTTATTGAGTTACAAGTATACCTTGTATTCATCTGACGAAACATGAATTAAATGACTGCCTCATCCTAGTAATATCCCACGTCTTATTGCAATCCTATCTTTGACCGGTTGGGATTCCTACTATCTTTGTCGCAGACTCATGTCCTCGTGCACATATATTATGACGAGTGCAAAAGATCTACATGAGATTGAGGGTCCTGTGTGAATGCTTTTTGTCCTCTCTCTCTCTCTCTCTTTTTGCGTGAATGCTTCTTCTCTTCTCTCTCTCAAAGGCAGGTTTCTGCTGTGGTTGGCAAGAGCCCAGTGTCATCGATCATGCATGTACAGGTCATTATAACATACAATAATAGCTTATTGGCAACTTTTGTATCATTTTGGTAAGTATTTTTCTATATATAGTTGATTTGTTTATGAAATTGAAGAATCCAAAAATTTAGTAGTATCTATTATATATTCAATGGCTAAGACAATCCACCAAGGACTCCTTTTTTATGCTTTGTCTTCCTTTTGATATAAGTTTTTTCAAGTAACTTGCATTATATATAACTAAGTTTTATTACTTTGTGTTTACCTCTCTTGATTAGCAATTAATATTGAAACACACACAGAGGAAACAACAATGCATGCATGCTGTTAAGAATATAAAATAAATGATGTTGCTCTTCTTAACGATTTAAATTTTTAGAAAAATTGATTAGTACATCAAATTTAACACATGCACACGTCGAACACTCACCCAAGATGACCACCATCTCTTCTATGCTCAAGTCCTTGGACATGAACACGTCGAGCGATCGTCCACTCTGATACTTGACAAAGGCAGCGCATCGTCGGCCATCAGGTTGCTCGCTTTGGTGGCGTCCTTCCTTCCTAGCGGGATTGCGATCCACGGTCCGCTCCCTCCCTCGTATTTTATGATATTTTTTTCTTCATTTTCCCCTAAACTTGGATGTCAGTTTTTTTTTCTTTATTTTCCAATTCACTACTTCAACGTTTTTTGAACTTAACTCTCCATGAAACCATTTTAGATATCACTCCAAGTCCTCTGTCCATCCATTCATATTGTTGTTGTTATCACGAATGAGGAGCCTTTTAGCTATAGGTTCCAGGCAATGTTTTAAAAACCAGTTCGGACCGGCCGATTCAACCGATCCGATCACGAACCGGTAAAAAAACCGAACTGATTCAATGATAAAACCGGAAATGTTAAAGAATTGGATTGACTCGAAAAAAAACCGAAAAAATCGGGTTGAACTAGTGAATCCGGTTGAATCCGATTTTTTTATTTTTTCAAAAATATATATATGGAAATTATTTATTATGGGATATTAAAGTTTAAAGTTACCAAACTATTTTAGATAGAATTGGAAGGTTATGAAGATTGAGGGAGAAAAAAAGAAAGTATTTGAAATAAGAAAATAAAAGGAAAGATGGTAGTGGGAGAGAATGAATAAAAATTGAAATATATTATTAAGAGAATAAAAAAATATGGAAAGTATTTATTAGGGGATATGAATGTTTAAATAATTTTATAAAATTGGAAAGTTTTGGACGTGAAAGTGAAAGGAGAGAAAAATGAAAATATTTAAAATAAGAAAATAAAAGGAAAAATCTTAAATCCTTGACTAAGAAAATAAATCAAAATAGAAACAAAATATTAATCAAATTAAATCAAAAGAGATATATTTGGAAAGAAAATAAATTCTGTAATAATATATTAGTAATAAATTTAGATTGAAAATGAAGTTAGATTATTATATTAGTAATAATAAAAAAACTAGTAAAATAAAAGAGAGTTGTATATGAAAAGAAAATAAAATTCGGTAATAATATATTAGTAAATAAATTTATATTGAAATTAAATTTATACTATTATATTAGTAATAATAAAAAGAAATCTATTATTTAATTGGTTTTAATTATTTTTATAATAATTTATGTATTAAATTACTCTTAAATCACTATAAATAATATTATTATATAAAAATTTAGTTCAACTAATTGATTACCGACTGAATCGGTCGAACCTCGACTCGGTCGGGACGTCGATCTGATCTGCGATTCGATTTTTAAAACATTGGTTCTTGTACTAATCTTTGACCGTGCGATTTCCCAGTCAGTGGTTGAAGTGGTGTCCGGGACCGTCCCGGTCAGAGCAAGAGTGGAAGGGGCGCCGGGGTGGCCTTGACCAAGCACTGGACGTCATGGTCAACAGCGATTCTAGTTCACGGCCGCCACGCGACTAGAGTAGGCGTCCCCGGCCACCGCCGCCGCCGTGCTGTTGTGTGAGAATCTCGATGGATTCAGCAAGTACCTTGCAAGTGTTCATATTTTTGTCGGTCGGGGACGTCCTCTTCGAGCTCACCTCCATGGCTCCCTCACTGATTTCCCAGTCGCTTCCATGCTCTCCTACCTCTCTTGAGGGCGGAATGAGAACCTCCTCTTCACCAACCACGTTGACAGCTTCGTTGTCGCTCATCGCCTGTAGGAAATCGCAGCGAACGGTGACGATTGGCTTACTATCTCGCTTGGCAGCTCGGAGCCCTTCACTCGCGACTCTCGCAAGATGGAATGCCCAGTCGTTTCTGGACTGGAAGTCCATCAGGTTGGCTGCCTAATGTATGTGCTGGCTTCGGATATTGCTGACAGGATCAATTATGTGTAAACGGAGAACGGGACAGTCTATGACCACTCGCGTTCTTGAAGAAGAGACTTCTCTTTATCACCGAGACAGAGGTGCCGGGCCGCTGGAATTGAGGTCAATGGCTGTGAGGGATTGCGAAAGCTTACACCTTTTCCCTGTCGGAGCAATCCTGCTAGTGCCACCAATCGAAACTAGGAGAAAGTGAAGTCTGACCATGCAAATGAATAAGGAGATAACAAAGATTACGTACATTTGGAACTAGAACGGAAGCTACTCATAACTCATTCGAACAAATCTTGAGGCACGCCCCCAAGGAAGGAGCAAACAAAATCACAGAAACAAGCAATGAGACAATTTTTTTAATCTTTTTTTTTCTAAGCTTTTGATCTTGCCATTTTGTACAAATGTTATCATTTAATTCTTAGCAGATAAAAAATTTAGTATTCTCATTAATTTGTGTATTAAAATTATAACATCGTGATTACTTATTTATTAAGTTTATTCTCCATATTCTATTATATTATTTATACTATAAAATAATCATATGTAAATGCATCTCACACAAATCATATGCTAACTCTTCAATTATGTTATGTTTTTTGGTCATATTAAAAAATTAGATTAAATAAACAAAATAAAATGTTAAACTAAAAAATATTATATCCCATTTATGTTAATTAATTTTATTTGGAAATAAAATTTAACATCATAAATATCATCATTTAATTCTTAAAATAAAATATATGACATCACTATTATTTGTTTAAAATCATCGGGTTTTTTTCCTTATAAAAGTTTGATTTCATCTCTTAATTTGGTTTTCTCCATTGAACACCACGGGTAGAGAAATGACATGAAAACATGTTTCATGACCTTTGACGTGGGTGGCCAGACACCATGTATTACAATTGCCAACTGTGACGAGCATAGCTAATTAATGTGAACTTCGGTTTGTGACTTGTAGAAATGATTCCTATATGATAGTACAATTTTATTTTCTTGAACATAAATATTATATATTATTGTTTGTTATACACCTAATATTATGCATGTTAGATGATAAATAGGATTAAAATATGAAGACTAACAGACGCTAATATTTAATAAAATAAATATGGAGAATATGTTCCTATCGTTCATCAAAATTAAGGTTGAAAAATAAAATTCCTTATACCTCATTTGCATATATTTCTCAAGAACAAATTTTTTCGTATCCGCAACGGTAAACCTACCTCTAAGATACACATAGATGTGAATCGTAACGTCTCTCAAATTAGTTAGCATAAGTAATGACAACAACTTGGTTCTTCAACTAAATTAAGATATATCATAAGATAAACTATATTTCGAAGTGAAATATAAACATGTTATGATAAAGAAAGAATGATCATGATGCCAAAAAAAGCAATATGTAAAGGATTATAAATCAATCTAAAAAGGTATAAGAATGTAAAAATAATAATAAGCATGCAGTTATTTATATATTTCATATACATAATGATGTGATGATTATTATTTTCTATCATGATTATGTATAATATGCCTTGATTGACATGTAGATTGTGATATCCACATTTAAACAAATAGACGTAAAAAAAATGGGAACCAATACTTCTTCAACTTTTAGACGAAGATGGAGGACACAGTATATATATATACATATATGTGTGTGGTATAATGCGCATTCAATGGACTTTTCTCTGGAGGGATCTGGAGCAGATCGTGGCCGCTCATTTTTAATCCTATGGCTGATCTGCTCCCCATGTGCTCGAATCTTCCCCTTCTCCAGCCTTCCCCCACGACATGCTTCGTCCGCTCGCAATTGGACTCTTCCTCCCACTCCGCTCCACCCCTTTTCTTGTGTTTGGCCTTCCCCGCTTCCAAGCCTTCCCCGCTTCCAGAGCATTTGTTTTCGATCCCTCCCCCTTGTCTCGCTTCGTTTGTCGTTTGCATTTGTCTCGCCATTCACGATCTCTTCCAAAGAAGTTAGTTTGTGATCTCTTCCCCCCCATGCCATTTTTACCTTTCGTCATGGAGTTCCAGGCTTCACCGCTTCCTCTCCCTCCCCTTATTGCCGATCACGCCACTTCAGATCCTCCCATCGCCGAACACACCCATGTTATTGTTTTCGCCCTTAGTTTGTCGTTCGTCGTGGGGATCCAAGTGTCACCGCTTCCTCTTCGTCCCCTTCTCACCGAGAGCGCCGCTATTTCCTCTCATCATCGAACATGCTCTTCCCTGATCTCCATCCTTGGGTTGCCATTTTCTCTGAGCACGCCACTTTGTCTCCCTCCTCATCTTCAGACGTGGTCGCGAGCAAGGGGAAGCAGTGGAAAGGGAGAAAAGATTGATCATTTGTCAACCATAGCCGTAAGATTAAAATGGAGGGGATTGATTTGCTCTGCATCCCTCTTGAGAAAAGCCAGCTCTAGAGGCGCATTATGCCCATATATATATGAGTTTAATGAGTGTATAATACCCATTTGGTGGAGCGCATTCATCTTGTCTATTCGTTGAAAATCAAGGGCGAGATCAAAACCACTAAATGTTTCTCATTGTTGTCTTCCCCTTTGTCGACCTCTACCTTCTCCAACCATAAGCTCAGTTCAGGCAACACTGCCCACCTCCTTCCCCTATCCCTCCTGTTGGAATAGTGCTCTTTTGGGCACATGGGCCGCACAAACGCACGGCCCACAAGGGTGAGGCGCATGCTTGTGTAGACACATCATCATACGCGTGATGGACACACGTGATGCGTTCTTCCTAACTTGTCGCCCAAGTCTTCCTATCCTATAAAAGGGGACCCATAGCATAAGTCTCAAATATAATTTCGCGGAGGTTCGTCCAGAGTACTTGTGCTGTGGCAAAGAGTTCCGTTCCCGTTCCCGAGGTGCAAGTGCGTTCGTCAAGAGTTCGTGGAAAAACCCCGACGATTCGCTTCCGTTGTAAGAGGTATTTCACAACCTTTAAAATTTATATCTGTTATAAATTCCAACATTGGTACCAAAGCTTTTTTAGGTTTTTCTCGAACTCGTGATTGTGCCGAAAAAATAATATTCATTATTATTTGAGATCTGTGCACCTCGATTGTATGACCATAACCAATGGACAAAGTAGAGTCTGTCATCACAAATATATTATGGATGAACCTAGACCATAATATATTTTTCGAATTTATTTTAAATTTTTTGGTGAAATTTTTGGAATTATTTTTTTGCATATGTTGCAGTAAAAAAAAAGAATAAAAAAATTATTCCAGTAGGCACACGGTCCGTTGGAAGGTCCAGTTTGTGTGCAAAAGAGTTGCACATATATAAAAAGTGACAATTGGGCTGGCTGAGAGGCCCAATAAATAGTTTTTCTTTTTCTTTTATTTTCTGATTTTTGCCAGATTTTTAAAATAATTCAAAAATAGAAAAGATTTATTATAAAATCTTGAAAAATTAGCAAAATTTTGTTTTTTCCTTAGAATTTTTTCTGTAATATTGCATGCAATTTTCGTTATAAAAAATCATTTGTTGATTTAAAGCATTAAATTAAATGATTAGATTTGCATGTCAATATCTAATATTGCCTAATTAATGTGTTATCATGCATGAAATAAATATCTTCGTTTATGTATATCATAATGATATTTATTTCTCTGATTAAAATTTTGACTGTGTGTTAAAATCAAATTGGTATGTCCAATCTTGTTAAGTATGATAATTTGCCTAGAATTTCAAATTGAATTGAAATTCCTTTTGTGAGAATTAATTAAGATGGCAATATTAACTTTGTCTATGTGATGAAATACATATTTCATGCAAGCCTATAATAAAATAATTAGTTGGTCTAATAATACAAATTATAGGTAATTAAAGAATACATGAAACATAGGTAGTTCTTTTGTAGGACTAAAGCACCTTGAAATTCAAATATTGTCCTGACTATAATTCTTTTTCTTATGTCTTAAGTTGTGCCTTAATTGCTGAAACTCATCCTTCGTGGATTGTAGATTCAGGAGCCATCGACCATGTAGCGAGAGATCGTGGGGTCTTCGTGGAATTTCACCGAATAAGTGTAGGGAACAAATGAATTTACGTTGGAAACAATGAAAGAGTTGAAGTTAAAGGCATTGGATCGTGCAAGTTAGAACTTCGTAACGGCCAAATACTTTACATTCACGATGTTCTATATGCTCCAGCTTTTAGACGAAATTTATTTTCGGTGTCAGCATTAGACAAACTTGGTTATGTAATAAGTTTCCAGAGGAAACAAATGACAATATGTCATGACAATGTTCTTCTATGCAATGGTTGTCTCAATAATGATTTCTATGTTTTAAATATAGCATTTGCTAATAGTTATTCTTTTAGATCATTTGTTGATGTGAATGATAGTGCCAACATTTGGCATATCAGACTATGACACATTAGTCAAGATCGAATGAATAGACTTGCTAGAGAAGGCCTCTTGGGGTCTCTCGCAAAAGTTGATCTTCCAACTTGTGAGGAATGTCTAGCTGGTAAGAAAATAAGAACACCATTTGGGATGGGAAAACGTGCCGAGTACCCATTATAATTTAATCCATTCGGACATATGTGGTCCGATGAATGTTCACGCAAGACACGATTTTTTTTACTTCATCACATTTATTGATGATTATTCACGTTATGGCGTTGTATACTTGATTTCTCATAAGTCTGAAGCCTTGGATTATTTTGTACGATTCATAAACATGTCTGAGAATAAAGTGGATCGCAAGATTAAAGCCTTACGAACCGACTATGGACGTGAATATCTCTCTAACTTATTCAAGAATTTATATGATGAAAAGGGTATAGTTAGGCAACTAATAGTACCGAGAACTCTGAAACAAAATGATGTTACGGAAAGACGGAATCGTACCTTATTTGATATGGTCTGATTCATGTTGGCGCAAGTAAATCATCCGATTTCGTATTGGGGAGATGCGCTATTGACTACTGCCTAAATTTTAAACTGTGTACCATCGAAGTCCGTTTCTACCATGCCTTATGAACTTTGGACATGCCAAAAACCTAACCTTAGTTATTTGCCCCCTTTGGGTTGTGCAGCCTATGTTCTAAATAACTCACATAAGTATGGAAAGTTGGGTCTTAGATGGCAGAAATGTATCTTTATAAGATATTGTGAAACCTCCAAGGGCTATGTATTCATAAGAGAAAGAGAAGATGATACAGTAACGGAAATCGAAAGTAGAGATGTGACATTCATCGAGAATGAGTTTCCTAAGCAATGCGAGAATGACAAGGGACTTCTCCTAAATGAAGAAGAAGATCCCGAGTTGACGGCACAAGCGGATCAACTTGTTGAGGAGTTAGTCTCCTCCAAACCACAGCTTGATCCGAGTGGGAGAAATTCGCAACCGTCAACTGATGATCAACCTGAAAGTTCTCTTCGACGGACTACTAGAAAATATGTTCCGCGCTAACGATTTGAAATCGAAGGGCTGCATGAACATGGACCACATAAGGTCAACATAGTAAGTCTGAAAGATGCCAAAATCTATCAAAGAGGCTCTCTCATCCCCTGCTAAGGAAGAATGGAATAAGACAATGGAGGAAGAGTTAGGGTCCATGCAGAAAAATCAAGTTTGAGACTTGGTTGATCTCCCGTCAGGCTGTAAGGCAATTGGGAACAAACGGATTCTCAAAATTAAACGTGGCGTGGATGGATCAATTGAGAGATATAAAGTTCGCCTAGTGGCGAAAGGTTTCATCAAAACAACGAGTGTTGACTGTGAAGAAACTTTTGCACTTGTTGTAAGGTTTGCTTCAATTCGTCTAATATTAAATATAATCGCACATATGGACTTAGAATTACATCAAATGGATGTAAAAACCGCATTTCTTAATGAAAAACTAGATGAGGAAATTTACATGGAGCAACCTCAAGGTTTCATTGTAAAAGGAGAAGAGCGCAAAGTTTGCAAGCTGCGCCGGTCCATTTATGGACTCAAATAATCATCTAGACAGTTGTATCTGAAATTTCATCAATCAATCATTTCATACGATTTTAACATGATTGATGAATATCACTATGTGTATGTTCATAAGTCCGAGGATAATTTTGCTATCATGACGTTATATGTGGACGACATTCTAATAGCTAGCTAATAGCTAGGAATAATAGAGACTATGTCATTACTATTAAGCAATGGTTGTCCTCCATGTTTGAGATGAAGGACATGGGTGAAGCAGCATACATACTGGGTGTGAAAATTCAACGCGACCGTTTCAAACGACTCCTTGCCTTGTCGCAGGTATCATATATAAAGAAGGTTTTGGAACGATTCCGCATGAATGGCTGCAAACCCATTTACACTCCTATTATGAAAGGTGAGGTTTTAAGCTTGGACATGTGCCCTAAAACTCCAGAGGAACAAAAAAAAATGTCCAATGTTTCCTATGCGAGCATGGTCGGCAACCTGATGTACGCTATGATGTGTACTCGGTCGGACATATATTTTGTCGTGGGTCTAGTTAGTCAATATCAGGCTAATCTGGGACGCCAACACTGGATGACCGTGAAGAGAATATACCTCAAGGATACTGTAGATCTTGCATTGTGCTATCATGGAGGAAGTCTACGACTTGTTGGATTCACCGATGCTGATTGGGCTAGTGACGTTGATGAACGGAAATCCACCTCCGGATACACTTTCTTGTTCAGCAATGATGTTGTTACTTGGAGTAGCAAGAAACAAGATTGTGTGACACTGTTAACTATGGAGGCAGAATTCATAACTTGTTAAGTGGTAGTACAAAAGACCTTATGACTTAAGAGATTCTTTCAAAATCTGAGGATTTCTGAGAATGCAATGAAGAAGATGATCATTCACTATGACAATCAAGCAGTCATAGCTTATGTGAAGGACGAGAAATACCATTGCAAAAGAAAGCATATCGACACAAAGTATAAATTTGTACGAAATCAAGAGTCAAAGAGGAGATCTCAGTTGAGTACATATCAATGCGTAATATGGTTGCTGATCCGTTCACCAAACCATTGCCAAGAGAGGCATTCTTAAGACATGTAAATGCTTTAGGACTGTGTAGATTATAAATGTAATGATGTGCTCAAATTTTCAATGAATAAAAGATTATTTTTTCTTGATAAATTCATTGTTGTGAAGTCTTGTTATGCATGTGAAAAGTATGTCGATCAGATCTAAATTTGTTCACTCACACGAACAAATATTTTCGGCGCTCACAAAGATAGCGAGCGGAATGAACCATGTGAGTCATGGTGTGATTGTTAAAATATGAGTTTTAGTAACTCAATGTCGCCTGATTAAGAGAGAGGCTAGATACGAGATTCAAATTTGGCACTATATGATAGCGAGCAATTTGCAAACTCGAGTCTGACGCTAAAAGTTAGCGATTGGACTTAAGTCTGTGCGGTGTATAATTGAACAGAGCTAGACATACGCTCCTTCAGTGGGAGTCTCCATCATAGTACTTGTGTTTAGTACCAAGTATGCAAAGTAGACCTAGAGAGACGTAATGAATTGATTAGTTCGATGGTCATCATGGTGTGAGTCTCTGACAGATGATTCATCTGCATGTGCCCTTAGTCTCTTGACTATGTCTTAAGGAAAGAAATTAGTGCTTGCTACTTTAGCGTGGTACTCAAAGGTGAAAAATAAAGTAGCCTGACGAGCCATGTCTAGGAAAGTAGCTAGTTCACTACTAAAAGACATGAGGGCAAGAGAAAGAACTGTTATGAGCTGCATAAAGCTTTCACATACAATTGGCCAACTATTTTTTGAAACTAGTGTATGTGAAAGATAGTTACCGCGGAGCAAGATATGCGTTGTCTTAGCTATGCTACAAGACAAATCTAGGGCATAACGAGTTACATTATTTGAGCATTTATTGGCTCATATGTGAGCTGTCATGAATCCCTAACGTGCATGACATACGCTCTAGAGATAGTTGAGTGATTAAACCTTAACAAGCATCTTTTTAGCTCCTATAAAGATGCGTACTTGTACTCGTGGGTCGCACGACACATTTACCATTCTGGATAAACGAAAGTACAATGTCCAATACGTGCAAGTGAGAGATTATTGGAATAGTGCCCTTTTGGGCACATGGGCCGCACAAACGCGCGGCCCACAAGGGTGATGTGTATGCCTGTGCAGACACATCATCATACGCGTGATGGATGCACGTGATGCGTTCTTCCTAACTTGTCGCCCAAGTCTTCCTACCCTATAAAAGGGGACCCATAGCATAGGTCTCAAATATATTTTCACAGAGGTTCGTCCGAGTACTTGTGCTGTGGCAAAGAGTTCCGTTCCCCAGAGGTTCGGTTCTCGATCCTTAGGTGCAAGTGCGTTCGTCAAGAGTTCGTGGAAAAGCCCCGACGATCCGCTTCCGCTGCAAGAGGTATTCCGCAACCTCTAGAATTTATATCTGTTATAAATTCCAACACCTCCCTTCATCATCGGGACACCTACGACCATTCCTCCGGCATGGATGACGCCGCCAGATCGGCGGGAGTAGAGATGATGGCTGGCATGTTGCCATGGTTGGATTCTGATAGTGAGTCCTGACTTCGAAACTTTACAATGTCAGAGATGATGATGCCGCTGGCTGCCGCGGCTATGCTGACTGGGAGGTCCAAAGGGCAGCCTATCGGGGAGGTGACGACGACTGGGTTTAGAACTATTTGCTGCCACCGGGCCACCTCACCCTTCTTGCATCCTTGTCGGGACGCCTTGGCATGGCAAGCGCGGACGAACGGTACGCTCGCCAGAGATTATGATGTCGCAAGCTATCGCAGCCGATGCAGATAAGTATGAAGTTTCACGACACCGAAGATGATGATTTTGTAGGCTGTCGTGGCCAGTGTGAACATGTCTGGAGCTTCTCAACGCCGAAGATGACGATGCCGCAAGCTACCGCGGCCATGCTGATCAGAGGGTTCGCACCTATGGGAGAGGCGTTGGCAGCTAGGGTCGGGGACGCTCGGTACCATTGCGATGAGGGCAAGCCTCCTCAACCTTCTCGTGTCCTTGACACCCAATGATTACTATGTATGTTAATGACAAGGTTCAATCTTTGTATATGTACTTACCTGATTACTCTTTTCCTGTCCGTGAGTTCTTTGATGGTTTTAATAATAATAATAATAATAATAATAATAATAATAATAATAATAATAATAATAATTCAAAATAAAAAATGAATTAATTTTACAAAGTTTACTTGAATAAAAATTACACTTTTTAAAATAATAAATTAAATAAATTTGCAAACTTTTCTACTCCTCAAATTAAATGTATAATTTTATATTTAGTCCAATAGAAGTTATAACACATTTCTCATTTTATTTATTTATTCGATTCTACCAAAACTCATACATCTACCCAAATCAAATTTTGAGTTAATACTAACCCAAAGCCCTAGTTGCATTCGAATTAAGTTTACTTGTTTCAAAAGTTAATCTCATTTCATTTATTTTGTGCATATATTATTATTTTATATAATTAACTTTATCTATTTTGTTTTATATTTTTGTGAAGTATTTTTTATCTTAGTTGATCTCAAATTAAATACATTTTGTTAAAGTATTTTTTTTTGAAAATGATGTGTTATCATTGAAAAAGAAAATTTATTTATTTATAGATAAATATTATGTATTTTATTATACATGTATATTACCTTTTATAAGGGAAATATTATTTATTTTAATCATACTTAAATTGAATCATTTATTTTTTTATTTTGGAAATAACGCATTATTTTTAAAAATAAAATATTATTTTTTTTATTATACTTGTCCATTATCTTTTAGAAAGAAAATATTAATCTTATGTGGACTCAAACTTTTTTAATTCTGAATATAATATATTATCTTTGAAAAAAATATTATTTATTTTATTATTTTAAAATTAAACATGATTTCTTTTATTATAATTGTTCAATATCTTTTTAAAAAGTATTATTTATTTTATTGTACTTTTGTATTACCTTTTAGAAAGGAAGGATTATTTCTTTTAATCATAATCATATTTAACCATTTATTTTTTAATTTTAAATATAATGCATTAACTTTTAAAAATGAGTATTATATATTAAATTTTTTTATTAGTTAAATAGTGAATTTCATTAAGATCATGATCATTTGATTTTTCCTTAATCGTGTTCAAGCCATTTTAACGAATATGATAAATTCAACAATTATAATTCATTTAGCCATAGATGTACATTTTTTTTATTATCAAATAGCTTTATATAAATATATCTATTATTCCATATAATAAGTATATTGTTAATTAATCATGAATTACAATAATTAAATTAATTATTGCTCTACATACTCATTAAACTCGTTAACAAATAGTATTGCATTCTTTGCTCGTTTATTGTTTTTTTTTCTCTAAGGATTGATGGCACTTTGATAAATAGACTAGAGACTCCTTGAGGCATTGATTTTTTTTTTGTTTTTTTTTCCATTTATTTTTATGTATCTTCTCATTCTAATATCACATCGAATGAAAAGTAACTCATATAATTAATTATTTGCTTATTTAAATTCATGATGATTTATCAACACAAAAATGTTATTAAATCTATTTCATCCATTAGTATTTAATTTATTTCTATTTGTATTTATCAACACCTCTCCGGAGATGTCTTGTGGGAAAAGGGGCACGACAACGACTAAGATCGAAGGAGGCAAGCGACCTAGAAGCGGCCAATCCTTAACTCTGAAACAATGTTTTTTTTTTCTTTTTTTTTCCATCTAAACCACACTTTTTCGAATCGGGCGTCAATCGTGGATCAAACGCCCAAGAGGTTTGGGAAAGGCACAACTCCTCTCACCATTTTTGTATTCTTTTGTATCTATTTATTTTTCTCTACTTTCTCCTTCGGTCACTGATTTGCCGAGAGGTAACTAACAAAGTACTTGGATTAAGTTCCATATCAAGTTTTAATTTAGTGGGTGGATTTGCCTACAAACTCTTTGAATTGACAACCTAATTTAATCAGTTTAAATTCAAAATTATAACTAAGCAAAGATCCAATTATTGTACAGTCTTTCTTCCAATCTAAAATTGCAAGCAATAGAGCAATTGTTGTACAGCACAACAAAAATATACTTGCATTGATGGTAGAAATCAAAGGTGGTACAAAACAAATTGAACTTTGAGAATTTATTACTTGGGCGTAAACCTAAAAAAAGCACAAAAAAAGAAACCGCAAAGGAAAGTCAATTAGTGTCTTCATGATTTGTATCAGTTGTCACACGCCCAAGACTCGATCCAAAACATGCATGAAGACTCGGAAGAATAGAAGATTAAAACCGGAAGCAAAGCTCAAATTATTAGTAGTTAATACTTCGACAGATCGGTCGGCGGTGACGGCAGCGTCTGGCTCGGCAGTTCGCCGTCGTTCGCCCCAACTCAGGTGGACCTCGATGTGGCAGTGATAAACCACACGCCTGTTACAGTCCATGCACACAAACACGAGGGTCAACGAGGAGTCATACTTTGTAAAAAATAGTCAACGCAAGATGCATGCGAGCGATCAAAAGCAATGCTAATGAATCATACCTGGGTTGTCGGCTCGGAAGCGGACGGCCACCCAGCCGCCAGCAGGAACTCTGATGGTATTCCTCTCCAGTGGGTCGACAAGGTTGAAGCCGCGTGGATCATTCACGGGGTCGTCGTTCCCGAAGCCCTGTCCGACCACGAAGAAGTTGTAGCCATGTAGGTGCAACGGGTGGTTCTCTGCACCCAGGATGCTTGTGTCTTGCAGCACCAGCTCGACGCTGGCGTTGAACGGCAGCACCACCACCTTGGCGCCGTTGGTGACGAATGTGTTGTTGGGCGGCATCCCGGTGTAGTTGAACGGGTGCGGCTGCTCCCTAGGGAAGTCCGTGGTGTACACTCCATTGGTCATCCCGGTGTATTGAGCCTCGAGCAGGGAGGTGGTGGGCAGGACGAAGGATATGTTGTTCACGGACGCCGCGAACTTGGTGCCGTTGGGGCCCTGGCAGGTTTTCCCCTTGGGGCAGGGGCACGTGCCAAGGCCGATGGTGAAGTAGATTCGCCTGTTGACCTCCTGCGGCACGTCGGCCGGGTACTGCACGCTCGCCAGGCTACGGAGGCTGATGGTGAAGTTCGTGGCGTAGGCGGTGCCGTTGAGAACAGGGAGAGATGGTCTGAAGAGCGGCAGCTTCTTGATGCTGCCGTTGGAGTTTTCGTACTGGAGAAAGCCTTCGGTGGTGGTGTTTCGAACGTACCCTGGCCGATGGCATAAGGCCTCGCCGCCATGACGAAGTGGCATTTTGGAAGGCCGGCTTGGTGTGGAGCATGACGTCGGTGGTTTGGCCGAGCGTGATGAGGACGACGTCCGTGTCGAGCGGCTTTGCGTAGCTCGCATCGGTGCCAATGACAGTGAGGGTGTGGTTCGCGATAATGAAGAAGAGCTCGTCATTGAGCGCAGCGTTGATCAGCCGGAGGAGGTACGTTCTTCCAGGCTTCATCTGGAGCCTAAACGTATCTGCATGCATGATGCCACTAATGTTACATATTAAAATCAACTAACTCGAACCATTTTTTGCATCGCTGCAGATTGAAAATACATTACCTTTGATCGAGCAGTTGTATAGAGGACCAGGGAGTCCATTAATGGTGTAAGCATCAGAGACATTTGGGCATGTTCCTGTCCAAAGTGACTGTTGAGGAAGTAATATGTGATTGGACACATGATACGAAGAAGAAAGGGAAGAGGTTTTTTGGGAAGAGCCACATATTCTTATTCTCTTCTAATTTTCCTATGGAGGGTATATATAGTCGGCGTGCGTTAGGATGGCTATGTAGGAGCTATCGATACAAGGCTGATATGTTATAGTAATAACCGTTGCTACAAAAGCAGCCAACGACTGTTATGCGAACAGGGAATAAGAAAAAGAATGAATGGAAAAAAAAAAAACCGTCCTGTACAAGATTAATTAGAGTGACTTTGTTGCTCACGTTCCATTACTCCCCCTCAAGTTGGGGGCGAAGAAGACTTAAGAAATCCAACTTACGCAATAGATAGTTGTGTTGACATGACGAGAGAGCTTTGGTTAATAGGTCAACAATCTGTTCTGAAGTAGGAATGTAGTGCAAGGTGATAAATTTGTTGCTGTTTTTTTCCGCGCGAAATAACAATCAACATTCACATGTTTAGTTGATCACTAGCTGATCACTATAAGTTTCTAGCCCATTTTAGATACATTTCATTCGTATGAGTCCCACTTTTGCCTATCTTTGAACCAATTATACTTGGAATGCATACAATTACATTGTGATAACTAGTTGATATTTCTTATTTTATATTTAATTTTATGAGCATAGAGGTTCTGAAATGTCAAAATCCATTAATATTTAAATTTTATGCCAAGTTATCATTTTGAGAACAAGTTATCATTTATATATGTCAAGTTATCATTATTTTGAGTGAACTGACTTTCAATAATTTTCTATCCTAAATCCATTATTATCATGTATAAATCATATTTGGATGGTCACATCTCAACTTGTGCAAAGTTTTAAGTCCATTTGAACAAGTTATCATTTTTCCTTTGTCAAGTTATCGTTAAAGGACAATTCTGTCATTTCGACATGCAAAACCATTAATTCTGCACAAAAGGCTTGAGCAATCATCTTGTTAATGTTTTAACTCATTGCTGGTCAAATTTCATCACATTTGGATAACCACAACTCAAGTTATCATAAGTTATCATTTTTAAGTCATATAAGTTATCATTTTTTACACCCAAGTTATCACTCCGATGAAATCTTATTCATATTTGATTTCTGACTGCACTCACTTGTTACGCTAGTCCATTTGATGCTTCTAATGCCTTGAATCACTTGCATTTGGATAAATTCCATGATTGGTGCCAAGTTATCATTTCCGGGTCCAAAACCATAAAGTTTTCATATAGATTTCCAATCTTGCATAACACCAATTCCCATCTGATGTTTGAGCTAGCTAATATCATTATTCTAATCTTTATTTGTCAAAATACCATTCAAGAGCTTTGATGCTTGCTGTTTTGAGATTTGTAGCAGGGAGAAAGATGACCAAAAAGTGAAAAAAGTAGGGGGGGACCATCTACTTTTTTCTGCACAAAAAGGAATCTGCAGGTGAGAATTCAGAGCTGGGACATGTGGCTTAATCAGGGTTTGGAAGAACATTCTGATGCTGATCCAAGGGTGGACATGAGTGATAAAAAAGAGGGAATTTTTGGAGGAGAGAGAGGGGTTGGTCATTCAGGGTTTGGAGCAAGGAGGAGATGCTGCTGGATTGGTTGCTACCTGCTGAAGTTGCTGGTCGAGAGCTTCAATCAAGGATGATTCGTACCAGTTTTTCATTCCATTTTGTATCTGAGTTTGTAAATATGAGGAGCTAAACTCCATTTCTTCTAGGATATGATAGTAATCTAGGTTATGGATGAAAATGGATTGAATTAATTCCTGCACTGAATCATTGCTGATTTTTAGATTTCAGAATTGTTTAGAATTAGTTCTTGCCATTGTTAGATCTCATTGTAATCTATAACTGAGAAGTTATCATTTGATCTATCCCTAGTTCAGAAATGAATTAGAAATCAATGTCAAGTTCTGAATTCCAATTTAATTGAAAGTTCTGATTTTTGAAATTTCGATTTCTTGGTTTTTGGTTTTCTGAATTTCCTAAACCTGATTTTTGAATTGTTGAATCTGTTTGTCATTAAGGATTGGATTAATTGAATAGCTGAAAGGCTAATATTTACCCTAATCTTATTCAGAAATGAATCAAGATGTTTGACAACTTAAGATTCAAATCTGTTTTTCCCCAAATCTGATTTCTGAATTTATTTCAGAAATCTATTCTTCTGATTTTTTTGGTTGGAATCTGATTTGCCAAGTGAGCATCCTTACTTCATCAAATCACCGAGAGGTGTACTCTGAGAATCTCTTGCAGTCCAGAGATGGATCATGAGGCATTTGGCAAGCCTGAATTCTAAGGGTCTTGTTGCTGATTTTTTCTGAATTGCAGAATTCTGTTTTCCAATTTCATTTGAATTCTGATTTCCATTGTTAAGCCTCGTTTTAATCCACTATTGAGAGGTAGTTTTCAGGTCATTCTTGAGAGTCAGAGATGACCCAAGGAGCATTGGATAATCACTGAATTCCCCATTTAAGATTGAATGTCTTCTAACCCCAATCAATTAGAGTTTTGTGTGAATTTCATTTTCTTTTGCAACCGAGAGGTTGATTTTAAATTCTCTTAGAATTCAGAGATGAATCAAGGAGCACAATCTCTATTATTGGATAGATTTCATCTTGGTTTAACTAATTGAAGTGACTTCACTACTTTATGATTGCAATTATAAGTTATCACTTCAGATTTTTTTGAATTATAAAAATCAGCAATGAGTTTCATTTGAGCTTAGTGATAACTTGATTTTCAGTGAGGATCCTCTTCTGATTCAACCTAACTAATAATTATATGATAATATGTTGCTTAGTTAAAGGCCAATTGAGTTGTGAGAGCAGCTAGATTTCAAGTTGAATCAGATTTGAAATTTCAATGATAACTTGATCCAAACCATCCATAATTAACTTAAATGAACCCCAACTCCTAGGAGAACCTTCATCATTGATAGTTGAACCTTTCTAGCCATTAATCTAGCATTTATAATTCAGTTTTACAAAAATTTCCAAAACCCTAAAACCTGTTATCATTCTGCATTTGTTAAAAATCTGTTTTCACTTCCCATCAAAAATTTGTTTTTAGCCATTAGAGTAGAACTAATCTAGATTATTTTAGGGTGACTTAGACTTCAAATTCTTGTGGATACGACAACCTGAGTCTACTACAACTTACCTGTGCACTTGCAGCTAGTGAGTTGGGAGACCAAAAATAATGAAAAATTGACCCTTTCTTTAATTTTAGCAAGTTATCACTCAAACATCCAAATATCACTATCATTAGTCCGCTCATGAAAAATTGGATTCTCTGGGATTTGTATTGTAGCTCTGCTGTCACTAAAAATTTTGATAGGTTTCTGCAGAGGTAAACCAAGCTCCAAGAATAATCTATCAAGCCACATGACTTCTACAACTGCCAGTGCAATGCTACGGTACTCGGATTCGGCAGAAGATCTTGAGACCATATCCTATTTTTTTGATTTCCAGGACACCAGAGAATTTCCTATTTTGATGCAGAATTTCCTATTTTGATGCAGAATGCGAGAAAAAAAGTAGGAAGCCCAATCAACATCACAATGCACACTCATATTGATATCCTTTACTGTTGAGAAAAGCAATCCACGTCCAGGAGAGTCCTTGAGGTATCGCAGGATCCTAAGTGCACCATTCAAATGAGATTGTTTAGGACGGTGCATGAATTGACTTAGGTGCCTCACTGCAAAAGTAATGTCAGCTCTAGAATGAGTCAGGTATATCAATCTACCAATGAGTCTTTGAAAACCATCAACATTGCTGAGTAGCTGGTTCTCGTGATTTCCAATATTCAAGTCATATTCATGTGTTGTATATTTGACATTATGTTCTAAGGGTGTAGATGTTGGTTTTGATCCTATGAATCCATAATCTGAATGTAGATTCATGACATACTTCCTTTGTGTTAAGTATATGCCATTTGTAGATCTCAACACTTCCATGCCCAAGAAATATTTCACTCTGCCCAGATCCTTGATCTTGATTTGTCTTTCAAGACCATTCTTAGCTAATGCAATTAAGGTGGGATCATTCCCTACTACAAGAATGTCGTCTACATACACCAAAAGTGCTATAAAAGCATTGCCCCCTGATTTTGTAAAGAGTGTATAATCATTCTTACTTTGAGTGAAACTTGAGTTAAGAAGAATTCCTATAAAGTTCAATGTCTAGAGGTTTGTTTTAATCCATAGAAGGATTTTAACAATTTGCACGCTTTTCCTTGAGTCCTCCCCTAGAAAGAATAACCATCTCGAACCTTCATATATACTTCTTCATAAAGGTCGCCATTTAGGATTGCGTTGTTCACATCCCAATGCAATAGAGTCCATTGATTCTGTGCAGCAACTGTCAGTAAAGCTTTAATGGTTACATGTTTGACCACAGGTGAAAAGGTTTCCTTGAAGTCAATTCCCTCCTTTTGTGTGTATCATTTTGCTACTAATCTAGCTTTATATTTGTCCACTTTCCCATCAATTTTACCTTATATACCCATTTGCACCTGACAACTCTCTTTCCTGGTGGTAGATCAATGATTATCTAGGTTTTATTTCTTTCTAAAGCCTTTAATTCTTCTTCCATAGCCTCGATCCACTTTGGATCAGACATGGCCCTTGATATGTATATGGCTCAAATACTCTTGAAAGTTCTATTAGGAAGGCTTTACAGCTTGCAGAACAGGCTTTGTAAGACAAGTGGTTAGCAATTGGGTATGAACACTTGCATGATGAGGCTTGATTACCCACAATATAATCTTTCATCCATGTTGGTGCTTTGGTGAATCTTCTTGATCTGATGGTAGAAGTGATAGCTTGTTCTTCTAAATGATCACTATTTTGTGCATTTGATACTGCAATATTTTCTGAATTTGATGATTCATCTAGCATTACTATATCTAGCATCCTAGTAGCTTCTAGATTTGATGAATGATTATGATATGAATCTATGAAGTTATCTTGGCCATCCAATTCATCTGTTATGGGAGAATTTTCTTGTGAGGTTGATAGAAAATGTAGACTCTGCTCAGCTATATCATCAATTGGAGAAATATTCTCATTTTGTATTCTGAAGGGGTTTTTCACTGTGCTGTCTTGTTGAGCCTTTAACAAAAGGAAATCTGTGTTCGTGAAATTGGACATCTCTGCTCATATAAATTTTCCCTGACTGTAACTCAAGCAATTTATACCCCTTTTGTGTTGTTGAGTAGCCTATAAAGGCACATTCCATTGCCCTTTTGTCAAACTTCCTTGAGATAATTTTGTTAGTTGCAAAGCATAAGCACCCAAACACCTTTAGGTGTGTCAAGTCTGTTTTTTTTAAAAGCTTTTTCATATGGTGACATATTGCCCAACACTTTGAGAGATATTCTATTTATGATATGTATTGCTATTTTGACACTCTCTCCCTAGTATTTTAGTAGCAAGTTGGATTGAAACATCAGAGAACGAGCTATTTCCAGGATGTGTCTATGTTTTCTTTCCACCTTGTCATTCTGTTGAGGTGTATAATGCAGGAAGTTTGATGGATAATTCCTTTGGAGAATAATAGTTCACTATAGCCTTTATTCAAGAACTTTGATCCATTATCTGTCCTGATTGTTTTAATCTTCGTGTCAAATTGTCTTTCTGCCATGTTAAGAAAATTTTGTAGTATAAGAGTACTTTCAGCCTTGGTCTTCACAAGATAAATCCATGTCAATATGTTGTAATCATCGACTATGGTAATAAAGTAGCTATACCCATTATATGTGGGTGTCTTAAAAGGACCCCATGTATCAAGATGAACTAATTCCATAAATGCAATAACATGTCAAGAAACATTGTGTGTATTATAAGGAAGTTGAGTTTCTCTAGTCAGAGGACATATATCACAATTTAAAAAAACTTTGTCTTTACAGGATTTAAGAGGACTGATATATTAAAACCTATCTATAGGTAAATGGCCTAGTCGAAGATGCCAAATCTTCTGACTATGACCTCTGCTGACTGCATTACTTGAGTAAAAAACTAACTGTGTGCGTTCCCTCTAGAGCTCCTTCCTTAGGTAGTAAAGACCATCTCGTCTATCACCAATCTGGTTCACCCATCCACTGTGTAGTCCCTGGATGAAACAAGATTTCAGATTGAATGTGGCTGAACAACTAAGATCTATAAGTAATTGGGCCACTAAAATTAAATTGAACTTGAAATCTGGCACATAAAGAACAATATATAAACAATCACCATTGCTAAGAACATAATTGCCAATATGTATAACTGCAGAGGTATTTCCATTGGGTAAAGAAACATTACTATTCTGTGACAACTTCCTTAAATCTGTTAGCCATTCTATATGAGATGTCATGTGATTTGAAGCACCAATGTCCATAATCCATGAAGAATTACTATTAATTTCAGTAAGTGTATTTTTCATACCTGCCATGTTTACTACATGTTCTGAATTTTCTAAAACCTGAACATTATTTAGAAGTTGTAAGATTTTGTTGTATTGATCTTCAGAAATCATTGGTGCTTTCTTCAATGCTTCTGCATTATCTGTTGGATCTATTTCTTGCACTATGACATTTGAAACTTACGGACTGTTTGTAATGCCTTGATTCCTAAATTTGTTGAACCTGGAATTGGGAGGATATCCAACAATTTTGTAGCATTGTGACTTGTTGTGGCCTACTTTCTTGCAATACTCACACACAATATTGTAATCCCTTTTAGGTTTCCAAATTGTAAGTCTAGACCTTGACACTTGAAATGCTAGCTGCTGATCAGTAGAGCTTTGTGTTATAATCTTCTTGTGCCGATGTTCCTCCTCGACCAGCATAGAGTAGGCTTGATTGATTGTGGGCAAAGGAAACATGAGTAGAATCTGAGTGCGAGCTTGATTAAATTCATCATTGAGGCCCAATAAGAACTTATATAGATTTTGTTGTGCTAAATATTCATGATACTCTTTTGATGTATCTGTAACAGGTACTTCAGGTACCATAATCTTTAGTTCTTCCCACAAATTCCTTAGTTTGGTATAATACTCAGATACAGATAGGGAGTCTTGAACAGCAGTATAGATTTCACCCTGAATTGCATATACTTTCATGGCATTATGCCTTTCAAATCTCTCTTTGAGATCTGCCCAAAGCACATGAGCCCCTTGTGAGAAGGATGTCTTGCTAATTAAACCTTTGGTGGTAGTACTTTTAATCCATGACAACACAAGAGCATCGCACCTCTTCCACTGAAAACGGAAAGATTCATCTACTTTGTCTATCGTATAGGAACCATCAATAAAAACATATTTGTTCTTGGCTAATAATGCATTAAACATTGAATAGCTCCGGTCACCATAGTTGTCTGAACCAATCAGGATTTCAGGGATCATGATTAGACCAGGTGAATCAGATGGACTCAAATAAAGTAAACTAAATCTCAATCACAAACCAGCAGGATTTAGATATAGCAAGAAGGGTTAGATCAAACCAACCTCTATTCTAGCAGGTTTGTAAACATCCATCATGGAGCTCTGATACCATGTTGAGGAAGTAATTTGTGATTGGACACATGACATGAAGAAGAAAGGGAAGAGGTTTTCTGGGAAGAGCCGCTGATTCTTATTCTCTTCTATTTTTCCTACTGAATACAACTCATCCTTCTGAGGGTATATATAGTCGGCGTGCGTTAGGTTACTGTGTAGGAGCTACCGATACAAGGCCGATATGCTACAGTAATAACCGCTGCTACAATGACTGTTACGCGAAACAAGGAAACAAAAAAAAAAGAACGAATGGAAAAAAACAAAACCGTTCTGTACAAGATTGATTAGAGTGACTTTGTTGCCCACGTTCCATTAGTGACTGGGCAATCACGGCTTCTTCTGTGTCAGCATTAAACCACCCTCCTGTTCAGATGGACGAAGAGCAAATTAAGCTGAGATTCTTACAGCTTCCACTTCCAGCCTGGTTAAGATTAAGTTCTATTCTGCATTGTCAATTTAAATGTACAATCATTGCCACCAAATATTACCGAAGATGATGGGGATTTCCTTATGGGGTTTGGGGAATGGGTAAGGAACGCCACGCTTCGGAAGGATGATGATGGGTCCATGCACGGTGGCTCTCAGCCATGAGAGATGAGCGTGCCACCACAGTGTGCCCCTCTGCCCTGTTATGGTGAAGTTATACACGCAGCTCTGTCATGACTGGATTGGGCACTGGGTGATGTATGCTGGCCCATCTGCCCATCCACTCCTAAGCTGCCTCACACCATGCCTGTTGCAGATCAATTACCAGCTAATTAAATGTCTATCATATATATGAGATTATAGTTCAACGGATATCAGGTAAACTCAATTTAGTTTCAGAATGCATATCATATGACTAGCAATGCATGTCATGGATACCAGTGAATTGTGATGTTCTTCTGAACGCGGTTCACCACCCGAACTACAACCATGTCACTTTCTCTCGCCACAATCTTAGGACCGCGGAACTGTCCACTTACCGTCACGATACTCTTCGTATTGCAGAGTCTTGTCACATTCTACATTCTTGTCTGCATCCCGCATACATTGGAGAATTGTAATTAATTATTTAGCAATTTCAGTCTTAATTAATTATTTGATCAAAACACAATTTATTGTGCATGCATGGCTTAACAGGAAGTAGAAAACTCATTAACAGACCTCAAACTTGTAATGCCTAGTGGCGGCATCTGAGGGCCATGGCATCCGAACAGTTAGTACTGCACTAAGGAGGAAAGTTGCCCAAGAGAGTACAGAGGCCATGCTTGCTTAATCCCCTACATCAATCGCTTGGATGTTTCAGGCTTGGTGATAGCATATAAATAATACGCAACTATGCAATTTCAAATATGGTCTTGTCCAATTTGTTAAGACATGCCAATTACTGTGAGTTAGCATTCAGGGAGAGTTGGGTCAAGCTGAACTTTAGAGTGTGCATAAAATAAGAACAAATATTTTTTCGACGGAGATGCCCCTGCAGTTGGATTGCCCCAAAACAATCCTGTAGTTTTTAACGTGCTTATAGTTCAACTATGAATCTAAAAGTGTGATTGACTGATTTCATCATCCCATGCAATATACGTATTAGTTATAGTTTGGTCATTGACTTGGAAGCATGAAATACTTTGCATTGGAGTGCTCTGTGTGTTGCAGCTGCATACAACAACTTGATTGGTCCCCTGATCGAATTCTTATAAGTTTTTTGCCCCTTCAGGTGCAGATCCTATGTACCCCATTGTTTGATATCTCCTAGTGGCCAAGGGAGAAGTTGCTCATTGGTCAAGTATTGCCCAATGGCTCTTAGGCATTCAGAACTGAAACAAATATAAACTATTGATGAAACAACATAATTCAGATATCTCACATTGACAAGTCACCAACTTTTGGCAGTGGATCCATGTCACTGTTGCCGCTTCTTTTTTCGAATTAACTTTTTCTGCATTTAGATTGTTTTGAGGGATCTGTCAATCAAGAAAGATTCCTTGAGATTGATGCATGCAAAATATAACATATTTTAGATTATTATTTTAGTTAATTTTTTTGCAATTTAATCATGACATGCAATATTTTAGGTCATTTTTAATAATAATTCCGGATTTATGCAGTCTAACTATTGATTGTCTGAATATTTTAATTTTTGAATAAATTGACTTAATTTCTATAATTATTTTTATTATTTGGCACAAAGTTTATCGGCCGATAACTCCAATCATTGAGTGAAAAAGATAATATTAACAAAGTTTATTGGCCGAGAATCCTCAAGAAAGGTTTATCCTTGGGTGCAAAATGGATCGTTAACTAAGTTTTATCTCTAGTCAAATTTAAAGTTGGCCGTATGATTTTATCGAACGTGATCTGCATGAAGACCTTTCGCACCTATAAATACGTGAACAAGCCGTCGTCCCAAGGTGTGCTTTGAAGTGTGGTTTTCTTCTACGGTGAGTCGAGAATCTACAGGCTCGATGGTGTGACGACTGAAGGTTGATCGCGACTCTGATTAAGTCCGAATGATTGCCCGACTATCTACCTGTGATCCGAAGCTTCGACTTTTTGTTATTTGGGTGTAATTCTTCTAATTTTTATTATTATTTTATTATCTCTCCAAAATTTTTAGGATGAACTCCATGTCTTTATTTATTTTATTTTAGGAGATTATTATTGAAGGAAAATTCTGTGAACCCTAGTTTTATTATTATTGAATTTTTTTATCAATTTTTAATTGTGTTTAGTGCTTTTGATTTAATTGTTTAAATTTTTGAGTTAAGTAATTACTAGTTCGTGGACTACTTGATTTCAGGTTTTATTTAATTAAATTGAATGATTTATTGTGGGATTAAAAATTGGCATAGGTCTAATAACTAGTGTGTGAAGAATTAGATGACCTGTTAATTTATACCAGTTTGTGGAATGATTAATAGTCTAAGATTTTCATATTAATGCATCTTAAATTTAATCTCATTTGCATGAATACCAGTTTGTGGGACTTCAGTTTTGATTAAATTTAAGATAGTTTGATTTGCCAGATTAAATAACAGAATTATCAGTTTGTGGACTCTGTGATTTTAATTTTGTAAATGAATAACTTGAGAAAATTTCTAATTCATCTTAAAAATTTAAATTTATCTTTTCTGGTTCACATTTTTATCCTTAATGCATTATCATCCTAAGACCAACATCAACACCATTATCTTATTTTTATCTTATTTTCTTTATTTTACAATTACAAAATCTATTTTCAAAATTCCATATTTTTCCTCTCTTATTAATTTATAAGATCAGATATTTTATTAATAATATTTCTCGTGGGTTCGACACGCTTACTCCTATTTTCTGTATTACTTGAGCGACTAGTGCACTTGCTAGCTATTTTATTTTACTACATCATTTTACGCATCAAGTTTTTGACGTCGTTGCCGGAAAATATTCTATTAATTAATTTCTGATTGTTATGAATTATTAAGAGTTGTAAATGTTTTTTTTTCGTAAATATGTATTGCTGTAAGTAATAAGTATTTGTTATTTTTGTTTTGTAGATAATCAATTTTTTTGTTTATTTTTTCTAGATAAAGGTCACCGGCAGGAAACTCTAATTTTATTGTGTGATCTAATTCATCTGAAAATTTTATCACTCCGATACATTTCTTTTTAGATTTTCTTAATTGCTGTTGTTTATCATTTGGCGTCCAAAATTTGATTTCTTCTTGAATTTGGAAATTTATTGATATGGTTATTTTTATCTGATTTGGCGCCTGTGAATAAACATCTATTCTAAATCATACAATCTTTTGCGCCCGGTGATTCATCTCTCTCCGTTTTGCGCCCCGATAATTCCGAGTTGATCAAAACAAGTTCTGAAGTTTTGCACCACCAATCATTATCCAATTTGATACATCTTATTTAAGCTTTTCTGTGGTTTCTCTTGACCATTAAAAAAGACTACGGTGGTTTCTGATGTTTTGCGCTGATTTTCGAAAAATTGTAATATTTATTTTAAAGATTAAATTTGAGCAAATTGTAATATTCTGCGCCTAGTTTGATTCATAAATACATCCGATCATTCCTTGCAGACAAGAAAATTTTGCACCGAATTCACTGAATTTATTTTACGAGAAGAAATTGTGCCTAAATTTCTGATTAAATTTCGATTTTTAACTCTTGCGACTGAGTACAATTTGACAAAAATTTCTGGTCTAAACAAATTTTTATCTGAACATATATGATAAAAAGAGACATTTTATGTTTATCGGATTACATGGCTACAATTTTATATATATATATATATATGTAAATGATCTATATTATTTGTAGTTGTATGTATTTTTTATTTTTCTGTAAATAATTATTTATTTTGTAAATAATGTAGCAGCCTTCTTTTTGCAGACAAAAGGTCACGGACTTCTTATGCATTTTTTTTAAAAAAATATTGTTGGCTCTCGGCAATGAATTATCATTTAATATGAAATTCTTATACATTTTCCTAATTCTTATCAATGTCGGCCGCCAAAGAGTTGCTTTCATTTCGAATTTGAATAATTTCAGTTTATGAGTTTGTGATGAATTTCGAGTAATTGTTGTTTGGCGCTGTATTTAATTCGACTTAATTCCTTCAAAATTACGCGTCCAAATTTTCTTCGTCTTTTTCGGCCGAGATTACAAGCATTCGATTATTTTCTGAGCATTGAATTCGTCACGTGTTTGGCGCCGAGCGTCTTAACATTCTCTGCAATCATTTAACTTCGAATCTGTTGTTTTAATTGTTGGCCGAGATGTTATCCATTTCTGTTTTGCGGCAGTAACAATTAATCTTCTGAACTTCTGTTGTGCAAGTTCTATTTTGACTTCGTCTCGGCCATTTCAACTTTTGCGCCTTGATTAATACAAGTTGCTGATTAAAGATTTTCTCGACCGTAATTTTAATTCTGTTTTGCGCCCAAGAATTTGGTTAATTTATATGCAAATTCAATTTGTTTTGCGCCCAACTTTATGCCCGCAAATGATTATGATGACAGATGAATCAAGCTATTTATTTTATTAATCTCCTTGTCTCTTAGTTTAGCAGCGGAAATCTTGTTACTTTTTGTTTTGCGCCTTGAATTTTGATAAGATTTTTCTTTGGCGCTGATCCCAATCAAGTCTAATTTGATATTTTTAATTTCTATTTGTTGCCCAATTTCATTCACGATCGAGATTTGGATGATCTGTTCTCACGAGATATGGATGAGTTGCTTTTACGCCCAACTTACACCGATTTTTTCTTTCCAGATATTGCGCCTTAAAACCTGATTTGTCGGATTCTCTTTTGATATTGCGCCCTAAATTCAATGTTCGATTTTATCTCTTTATTGCGCCCGTAATTTCGGCTGAGTTTTCTTCTTTACCTGATATGGCGTAACGCTGAACTGATTTAATTTTTTTTTTCTCTCCATGATCTTATAATTTTGAGATTTGTTTATCCATATTTGGCGCCCGGGATTTTTCTCTGCAGATTTTTTTTCTTTTTATATCACCCTGAACTTTCTCGGAATTTCGCCATGTATTCAATTTCTCTCTCCTTTGGCTCCTAGTATTAATTGCTGATGGCAAGTTCACTTTCCAAATATTGCACCAGTAATTGTAAATGCGATTTCTTCTCTCTCCATGGGCCAAATTTGTCAGATTATCCTTTTCTAATATTGCGCCCCATGTCTGGTTATCATATTGCGCCCGTAGTATCGACTTTGGACGTTATGATTTTTAGTCTATAATTTCGAGATTTGTGTATTCACATCGCCTTCGATTTTTCTCGCAGATTTCCATATCACCCTAATGTTTTTACGCCGAGCATGCGCACGATTCTGTTATCTCTCTAGCCTATTACGCCTTCAATTTCCACCAACATTTACGCCCGCAATCTCGCCCAATTTTTTTCTCTTTCATAATCACGCTATGGACTTTTTAATCTGATCTTTACTGCTTGACATGATTTCTTTCCTTGATTATAATTTTTGGCTTCCAAATTTTCGAAGAATATAATTATTCTGATTTTTTTATGATCCGACAAAATTATAATCGTCATTTTATCTTCGAATTTATTTTATGGTGGGATGTATTTTTCTCTTCCATATTTTTCTCTCCAAAAATTTTTGTTCATATTATTATTTTCTCACTTTATGATATGACGCCCGAGTTGCCTGATGATTCTCTCCTGATATTGCACCCCAAATTTTCAATTTTATCTCATGCCTTCAATTACGGCTGATTCTTCTCTAACTGATATGCCGCCATGTTTGGATTTTTTTTTCATCGTATGGCGTAAAACTGAAGGATATGATTCCTGCTCTTTTTGCACTCATATTATTACAGGATTTTTCTCTCCTATAGCGCCCAATCCAGATTTTTATAATTTGTAACTGTTTTATCTCTCTATCATATTACGCATTCAATCTCAGCCGAATTTTTTTCTTTACATGGTATGGGGCCAAGTTTTATGACAGAGGATTGTTTTGTTCCAAATATCACGCCTGATATCACTTTGCGCCCTCTATAGATTGTATACCTGGTTAAGCCTCAAATCCAGCCGCATTTATTTTGGTGATTTTGTGACTTTAATGTGTTGATTCCAGTCATATGAAGCATTTTTAGTGAGGATTCCGTAAAATTTATTTTCTACATGGCGCCTGATTTTCTCCTGAGCACTAATTATTGATTAAATCCAATGATTTTAGGCTGTCGATTTTATTTGAGAAAATTTTGGTGAACAGTTTTTCTAAGGACAATTAAATTCATGGTTAATTGTTGATTTTTTTTACATTCTAATCATGCATAAAATCATATCTTTTATGGATTACATTTGTCCAAAGGATTTTACAACTTGAACATTTTTTTTACTTTAGATGTTAATTGACATATTTATAAAATTCGATTGATATTTTCTATTGATCCGTGACCTATATTTACTTTGTAATAGTGTGTTGTATATTTTTTTTCTGATTCTTAGTTGTTGCAAAAATTAATTGAAAATTTAATCACAACCAATCTAACTATTCTTCTATTTTTTTTCTCTTTCGTTAGTTACTTAGTAAGTAAGTTCATTTTTTTTGTCGGTACTTCAATTGTTTAGTTAATTAGTTCTTGAGTAGTTTGTTAGATACTGAGATTCTTTAGATTATAGTTTAGTTAATTTATTCATTAGTCTGTTAACTTTATTAGTTATTTAGTGAAGTATTACGATTAATTACTTTAGTTAATTAAAATTTTTTTAGTTAGGAGTTATCTAATTGGTTTCTGGCTTTTTTGTACAAGGATAGATAAAATAAGAGAACTCACGCCTCATTCATGACATTGACACGTAATGATATCAGCCATGAATTCAAGTCTTTGACGCCTCTTGAAATGACTCAAGGCGCAAAAGCTTCATTCTTCACGTTGACTGCATGCATAAGTTAAAAACACTCTCGGACAACAAGATACGCAAAAGCTAAAAACTAGAGATTTAGACGACTCGGAGGATATGCCGAAGCTTCACTATTACGCCCAATGCAAACATTACATCATGCGCTAAACTTTGACATACGGACAACTCACCTGGATTCTCGCCGAGCATGTCCCACGTACTATGATCGGATTTGCGTCCGATTTTTGTAGAATGCTGACGCACCAGGGCGCAAACTGAAGATAATATTGGGCGTAATGGACTTGTAACTGGACCATCTACATCACATCACAGGCGCAAAAGCTGAGATCGATTGATTAAAAAAAATGGCTATACAATGTGTCAACCTGCATGCACAAAATTTTAGTCGACGTCATCTTCAACTGTCGATCTTCTGTGCCACCTCTGATCATCAACCAAATTTGACGCCTATCTCCTCTGACATATATTACTGCCGAGATGCCATCCTTAATCACCAAGTTGATCGGAAGTTCCACTTTGTTTGCGGCCAGAGGCTTCCTTGTGGTCGTCTTCCATCTTCCTTGCGCATTTTTGAAGTAGCAAATTTATCGACGTCCTTGTCACGTCCTTTTCACGGCCGACACACAACAGACACTTGATATTGCTTGACTATCCGACATGGCAAGACGTATTACGGGAAATACAGGAGCCATGCTTACAGTCAGTGATGTAAGACTCGGCCCGACCCGGCCGGTCGGACGGTCGGACCGGTGTCCGGGCACTACAATGGCCCGCGTGTCACGCCTCGCCACTGCCACGTCCCAGGACGGAGCTGGGACGAAGCGGCTGCAAGCTGGACTCGCAGGGATAGTGGGTGACGCAAGGTGCACCGGAATGCGCGTGACGATCCGAGGCATGGAGCCAAAGCAGGAGGCTTTGGAGGATGAGCGTCGATGTTCAAGAATGCGAGGGGATCGAGGAGGAGCCTCTGAGCATGCTTGGGACATGACGGGCGCGGAGGCACGGCGCACTCCTACTCCTACTAGAAGTAGGACTCCTAGTCCAAGTAGGAGTTGGACTAGGGCAACGGAGTGCGGAAGGCTGAGGATAGCTGCCAAGGAATCCAAGTACGAGGAGGGGACCATGTAGGCTAGAAGGATGGACGCGAGGAGGCGGCCATGCCCGGGACAAATCCTAATGTGAGTAGGACTTGGACGGCCATGCGGATCGAGCGGCAGGTGGAGTCTTCAGGCCGGAGCAGCTCCAAGATCTCGAAGGTCGACGAGGAGAGAGACTTCGAGAGATGCTTGGACGAGAAGTGCAGGGTCGGAAGGATTCCTATTCCTAGTAGGAATAGGAGTCGGCCGATTTCCGATGTCGAGAAGGACATGGCGGATTCTTGGAGGGCCGAGCTTCATTCTTAGACCGAGGGGCACTTGGAGTTGAAGTCCTAATCATAGGAGGATTGAAGAAGGGGCGAGGCCACAGGAAAACCGTCTGAGTCCTAGTAGGACTCGGACTTGTCTCGGCGGGCATGCCCGAGGCGCGCCCCGGACATGGCAAGGCACTAGGAGGGCGGCCTGATCAGTTTGACTTCAAGATGGACTTTGAAGGAAGTGTTGGCCGAATTCTACTTGGTCTTCAGGAAGTCAAATTTCTACTCCTAGTCCAAGTTGGTTTTTCTGTAGAAGGGGCTTGCATGCCTAGTAGGATTAGGTCCTTAAGTTAGAGTAGGAGTTGTTTCTCCAAGACCCTATAAAAGGACTTGTAATCAAGTCTTGTAAGACCATCCTGGACAATATGAGATTGCTCAATAATATTCTCTAGTTTTCCTCTAATCTTGTGAAGTCTCTCTTCTCTCCGAGTGGGTGGGTGTTTCGTTGTGCATCCAGGTCGTGTCCGGGACACGTCCGAACGGGGCTGATCGGCGATCGAGCAGGGTTTGGCCAAGCCGCACGCTTGAGTTCGAGTCAAGGAGCTTAAGGGCGGGACAACGTGGTATCAGAGCCAAAGTTTTGAGATGTCTGGAGACGAAGAAGGTCCTTCTACAAGAGGTCGTTCGTTGGAGACCGAGGACGGCACACGAGGTGCTGCCCAAGGTGCGGACGTCGGGGAAAAGAGAAAGGGAACACGAGCAAAGTTCAGAGATCCCGTCAACCACATAGAGATAGAGAAGTATGTGGAGACGGTGGGCAGAAGTCTTCAGGAAATGAACAAGAAGGTTCGTATCTTGGAAGATGTGTCAGACGAGCATGGCTTGGCCTTGGGAGAAGGTGCAGCCGCGCATCATGACATGGTCACCCAGGTCGCGTCCCTAGGAGTAGCCATGGAGACGCGGATCAAGGCGTTGGAGACGGACCTATTGCTGCTCAAGGGTTTTCTCTCCGATGCGAGTAGGCTTCAGACGAGTACCCCTATTCCGAAGTTCATAGGCCCAGAACCGAAGAAGTACGATGGCATGCGGGAGGCAACAGCCATCGACGACTTCATTTGGAATCTTGAACAGGGGTTCAAGACCAGCAAGATCTCGGTCGAGAAGGATCAGATCTGCCTAGCCGTGCGCTATCTCGTGGATGGTGCGCTCTTGTGGTGGCGTCGCATGGAGGAGGAAGTCGTGAAGGGGTCGGTCTCGTGGCTGGACTTCAAGAAAGAATTGAAGAGGCAATTCTATCCTGGCAACGCGCAAGAGGTGGCTATGAACAAGTTGACGACGCTCAAGCAAACGGGTTCCATAAAGGAATATATCGAAAATTTTCAGCCGCTTATGTTGGAGATGCCCGATATCATAGAGGAGTCAACTTGGCTATTCTTCTTTCTGCGAGGCCTCAAGCCTTGGGCGGCTCAAGAGGTGAGAAGGCAGAAGTATCGACCATGCAGGAGGCGTTGGTCGTGGCCGAAGCTCTGGTGGAGTATCCGGCCAACAAAGATCTTGGCGCGTAGGTCAAGGTCAGGGACTTGTCATCGGAGGACAATCCCCGCCCTGGTGGCGAGCGAGGCGACCAAAAGGTGGTGAAGACCGAAAAAGGTGGCGCGAAGAAGTCGGTGAGGTGCTATGTCTGTGGAGGGCCGCACTACGTGAGGGAGTGCGACAAGAAGATGGGCCTAGCCGCTATGGCGTCTACCTCAGATGATGAACAAGGTGCGGCTCACATGGGGTCTATTATGGCTTTGGCTATGACCACTGCAGCGATTCCGACGAAGGACGTGAAGAAGGCCATCAAGGGCCTGATGTTCGTAGAAGTCGAGGTTGATGGACATACCACGACTGCTCTGGCGGACTGGAGCTACGCACAACTTCATGTCGAGACAAGAAGCAGCGTGACTTGGCATCGGATTTGTCAAGGAACCAGGGCTCATCAAGACCGTGAATGCTGAGTCCCAACCAATCTTTGGTATGGCCAAAGACGTCCACGCGAAGGTGGGAGGCTGGGAAGGCATGCTCAACATCATCGTGGTCGACTTGGATGATCATAAACTCGTCCTGGGCATGGAGTTCGTGGATTTATTCCCAGAGGTGAAGATGGACCGAGAAGGGTTGCATCTAGGTGCTCCGGGGGCAGATCACGAAGTGCCCGTGAAGAGAGAGAGCCCGCGTGCTAGGCGGCTCTCAGCCATGATTGCGGAGGTGGATCGAGATGAGGATTCAGCCCCGAACATGGTGAAAGGAGAGGACTTCCGACGGATCCAGAAGACTCTCGAAGAGCTGGAGGCTCGCGAGAAGGTCTTAGGACAGCATTGCGCTCCATGGAGGCAAAGTTCAAGGAGGAACTTGCAAGGGAGGCAGTGCGAGTAGAGGAGGGGTTCCATGAAAGATCTTCGATCATGGAAGCCGAGTGGACTCTACTGCGTTCAACCATCAAGGAGGGTATCTCGAGGCAGGAGGTACACGGCAATGGGTTCGATGAGGGGACAAACTCATCAAATCCTTTGACCTCATGTTGTTCGGAGGTCAGGGAGCAGGATGGCGGAACGAGGATGCGGAAGAGCAAGAAGCGCAAGTGCATCGGATGTAGCGGAGCACATCAGCGACAAGACGGTCCAGAGAATCTGAGCAGGTGGCTTGATTCTGGAGTAGCAGGATCTTTTTTGGATGAGGAGACGCGTAGGTCAAGGAGTGGAGCTCCTTGGGCTGACCCGGCGCCGGGTCATCCTTCCTGAAGGTCGCAAAGCGGAGCGGGACGACCAAGGCCAATAGTGGTCGTCTCGAAGGTCGTTGGCATGGAGAAGTAGCCATCGACGAGAGTTGGCATCAAGATGTCGCGGGTGATATCCTGAGTGGTGGGGGCAGTCCACCACACCTCAGACTTTTGCGAGCAGGCCGGTGCGCGAAGGTACCGAAGTCTGAGGCGGGTATATGGCGAGGAGGTCATATCCCAAGGAAACGACGAGGAGGCCGCATCCCAACGTCTTTAGCGGAGTGAAGACCATTGCATAGTGCGCCTTCGGACAACAAGGACGCACAAGTAGGCGGTGAGGCCCTACTTCGGGAAGTGACGCGCAGATCACATCCCCGGGACAACAGCAAGGTAGCTACGTCCCACAATCTTCAACGGACCGAAGATTGGCGTCAGGGTGTCGCGGGTGATATCCTGAGTGGTGGTTGCAGTCCACAAAACCTCAGACTTTTGCGAGCAGGCCGGTGCGCGAAGGTACCAAAGTCCGAGGCCGGCATATGGCGAGGAGGTCATATCCCAGGGAAACGACGAGGAGGTCGCATCCCAAAGTCTTCAGCGGAGTGAAGACACTGCAGAGTACTCCTTCGGACAGCAAGGACGCACAAGTAGGCGACGAGGTCCTACTTCGGGAGGTGGCGCGCAGGTCACATCCCCGGGACAACGGCAAGGTGGCTACGTCCCACAATCTTCAACGGACCAAAGATTGACGCAGGGTGGAACCTTTGGACAGCAAGGTGACACCGAGGAGCGGGTGGTCAAAACGGCTCGAGGAAGAGTCATGACCAAGTTCAGAGACGCGGAGGCCTTCTGAACGGACCAAGTTCGGAGACGCGGAGGTCTTCCGGATTACGCAAGTTCGGAGACTCGGAGGTCTTCCGGACGATGAAATCCAGGAGGCGAGTCGAAGGCTTTCTTGGATGGAGTATGTGGCAGCAAGAAGAGGCATTGCCAGGGACGGCAATGGCTTGAGTGGGGGAGGATGTCACGCCTCGCCTCTGCCACGTCCCTGGACGGAGCTGGGACGAAGCGGCCGCAAGCTGAACTTGCAGGGACAGCAGGCGACGCAAGGTGCACTAGGATGCGCGTGGCGATCCGAGGCATGGAGCCAAAGCAGGAGGCTTTGGAGGACGAGCATCGATGTCCAAGAATGCGAGGGGATCGAGGAGGAGCCTCTGAGCATGCCTGGGATATGGCGGACGTGTGACGGGCGCGGAGGCACGACGCACTCCTACTCCTACTAGGAGTAGGACTCCTAGTCCAAGTAGGAGTTGGACTAGGGCAACGGAGTGCGGAAGGCTGAGGATAGCTGCCAAGGAATCCAAGTCCGAGGAGGGACCATGCAGGCTAGAAGGATGGACGCGAGGAGGCGGCCATGCCCGAGACAAATCCTAATGTGAGTAGGACTTGGATGGCCATGCGGATCGAGCGGCAGGTGGAGTCTTCAAGTCAGAGCAGCTCCAAGATCTCGAAGGTCGACGAGGAGAGAGACTTCCAGAGATGCTTGGACGAGAAGTGCAGGGTCGGAAGGATTCCTACTCCTAGTAGGAATAGGAGTCAGTCAGTTTCCGATGTCGAGAAGGACATGGCGGATTCTTGGAGGGCCGAGCTTCCTTCTTAGACCGAGGGGCACTTGGAGTTGAAGTCCTAATCATAGGAGGACTGAAGAAGGGGAAAGGCCACTTGGTCTTCAGAATATTGGATTTCTACTCCTAGTCCAAGGAGGTTTTTCTATAGAAGGGGCTTGCATGCCTAGTAGGATTAGGTCCTTAAGTTAGAGTAGGAGTTGTTTCTCCAAGACCCTAGAAAAGGACTTGTAATCAAGCCTTGTAAGACCATCCTGGACAATATGAGATTGCTCAATAATATTATCTAGTTTTCCTCTAATCTTGTGAAGTCTCTCTTCTCTCCGAGTGGGTGGGTTTCGTTGTGCATCCAGGTCGTGTCAGGGATACGTCCAAACGGGACTGATCGGCGACCGAGCAGAGTTTGGCCGAGTCGCACGCTTGAATTCGAGTCAATGAGCTTAACGGCGTGACACGCGGGTCATCCAAAACCCGGCCGCGGAGTTGACCCATTTTGACCCGGTCAAACTCAGTCAAAACCCGGGTTCAACCGACCGACCTGGTGGATTTGGCCGACCCGGCCGGGTCAAATTGAAAAATATAAAAAATATTAAAATGTATAAAAATTATTAAAAAATTTTAGAATATCATATATTTATATATATATATATATATATATATATATATACTTGAAATTTATATTTCAACATTCTTCTTTATCACATATATAAAATTTCATTAATATCTTTATTTTTTTATAATTACTCACAAGATTTTATATTTAGAAAATATTCAATTGATGATTTAATTTATGCTTACTTTATTATACTATTGATTTGAATTAATTTATTATATTACATTATATTTTTGCTAAATAAGATATTACATATTAATAATATTCTAATAGTCACTTGAACTTATTTTATTCTTTATTAATTTATATTACTCGGTCCGACCATTCGGTTCGACCCGGTCCAACCGGTCCGACCTGACCCGTTAGACAATCTGGGTCGATGGCCGGGTCGGGTCTTACAACATTGCTTACAGTTTGGCTCTCGTATTCGAATCGACGTGGCCGTTTAGCAAAGGTAAGTTCACGGCCATTTATTTTCTATAAATACTTACCTGTTGCAATGTACGTAGGTACCGCCGATCCTTCAACAAGCACATTATCGACCTGCCACAGCTTCGCGGCCATTCTTTTTCCCTAGTTTGCGCAGGACATGCTGACTCCATATCGGCCGCCAACTTTCTCTCTAGACACTCCATCAGTCGAGATCGCATTGACATATAATACGTCATTCCTTTCGCATCCGACTTCGAGTCCCTCGAGGATACGAGAAATTTCAGCTATCATACCATCCACCTTCGCCACCCCACAGACTGTAAATCCGGTTGTGTCTTTTCCCTTTTATTTATTTTTCACCTCTTAATTTTTCCTTTTTATTGAGTCTGTATCTCTTCCCCTTGCTGGCCTAATACTGAGGATAGTGTCTGGTTCAAGTTTGGGGGAGTTTGCATTTCATGCATTGCATTTTCCGTTATTTTTCTTTTTATTTGCTTATGCTTGCATGTATATCTAAAAATGCAAAAAAGTGAAAATTTGAAAATTTTTCAAAAATACCATTGCATGCATTTATTTTTGCTACCATCTTACTTACACGTGTCTTACTGTTTTTAATTATTTTTAAGTAAAATTTAAAGACATGTTGTTAACTGATGAAATTTGAATGTTTTTCTTTCTTATCACTGCTATTTCAGTATTGAACTTATGGACTATGTGCCTATGCTAAGTAAAATTATGGATGTCTAGACGACAAAATCATATTCATGCCTTTTTATTATTTCTTTTAAGTCTTGATAGTAGTAGCCTTCTTATTGACCATATTAAGTACTTTTGAGCTTATAAAAATAAAAAAAAGAGAGAAAAAATGGTTAGTTGAACCCCAACAAAAAAAAAGTTTGAATAAAGTCATGTGTAGGTACAAAAGTGTTATCCGGAATCAAGGTGTGTTTAGATAATTAGATCCGTAGGGGTTCATACCTGACGACCTAAGGGCAACTGCTCTGGGATCCGTCGATCGAAAACCTGCTACAAGGATCATCTTGTGGAATATGGAGAAACACATGAGTACTGAATCATGGTTAAGTTCGAACTCTTCATTCAGAACCTTGGTTATTCGGACAAGTAAACTCGATGGGTGCCTTATCACCTGTTGCCCTAAGGCCATCTGGTCATCAGTCTAAAGCTCGCTACATGAACTTCCTTGTACAATACTGCTTGAAGATTAGAACTTTAAAATGACTGAAAATAAAAGTGAAAAAAAGAAAAAAAAGAAAAAGAGTTTTAAGCTCAATTAACACTTATGTGTTCAATATTAATACTATTATTTGATAGACAATTTATTTTTCTACAAGGTTGAATTTGATATTGTTTAAATTTGTGTAGCATCCAGAACCTCTATGAGGCTAAGTGCATGGAAAATTGTGAGATGCTGAGTAGTAAGTGTCCAGAAGAATTGTGTGAGAAAATTAGTCAGTTGACAATATGAAGGTTATGATGGAACTCTCTTGAGCCTTACTTTGATTTTTTGCATGAGGACAAGCAAGACTTTAAGTTTGAGAGAGTTTAATACATGCAAAATATAACATATTTTAGATTATTATTTTAGTTAATTTTTCTGTAATTTAATCATGGCATGCAATGTTTTAGGTCATTTTTAATAATAATTTCGAATTTATGCAGTCTGACTATTGATTGTTTGAATATTTTAATTTTTGAATAAATTGACTTAATTTCTATAATTATTTTGCAGACGAGTCGGACAAGTTGAGATGACAAAAATTATTCTTTTGCGACCGAGATCATTGAGTGCAATATGACATCATTAATCGAGCAAAACATACTTGATTATCATTAGCTGATACGATATCATGATAAGTTGTTATCGGCCGAGATAAAATAAGAAGGGTGCAAACCAATATAGAGATGGAGATTATCGGCCGATAAATCCAACACCAAAGATCTATCCTTAACCAAAGTTTATCGGCCGAGAACTCCATATCAATCAAGTTTATCAGCCGCAAAATCCAAAGTTTTATCCTTATTGTTGGGCACAAAAGTTTATCGGCCGATAACTCCAATCATTGGGCGAAAAAGATAATATTAACAAAGTTTATTGGCCGAGAATCGTCAAGAAAGGTTTATCCTCGGGTGCAAAATGGATCGTTAACTAAGGTTTATCTCTAGCCAAATTTAAAGTTGACCGTATGATTTTATCGAATGTGATATGCATGAAGACCTTTCACACCTATAAATATGTGAACAAGTCGTCGTCCTAAGGTGTGCTTTGAAGTGTGGTTTTCTTCTACGGTAAGTCGAGAGTCTGTAGGCTTCGACCAATAGGAGAGAGGTGCGACGGCTGGAGGTTGACCGCGATTCTGATCAAGTCTGAATGGCTGCCCGACTATCTGCCCGTGATCTGAAGCTTCGACTTTTTATTATTTGGGTGTAATTCTTCCAATTTTTATTATTGTTTTATTATCTCTCGAAAATTTATAAGATGAACTCCATGTCTTTATTTATTTTATTTTAGGAGATTATTATTAAAGGAAAATTCTGTGAACCCTGATTTTATTATTATTGAATTTCTTTTGGACTACTTGATTTCAGATTTTATTTAATCAAATTGAATGATTTATTGTGGGATTAAAAATTGACATAGGTCTAATAACTAGTGTGTGGAGAATTAGATTTGTGTGGTCTGTTAATCTATACCGATTTGTGGAGTGATTAATAGTTTAGGATTTTCATATTAATACATCTTAAATTTAATCTCATCTGCATGAATACCAGTTTGCGGGACTTCAATTTTGATTAAATTTAAGATAGTTTGATTTTTCAAATTAAATAACAGAATTACCAGTTTGTGGACTCTGTGATTTTAATTTTATAAATTAATAACTTGAGAAAATTCCTAATCCATCTTAAGAATTTTAATTTATCTTTTCTGTTTCACATTTTTATCCTTAATGCACTATCATCCTAAGACCAACTTCAACATCATTATCTTATTTTTATCTTATTTTCTTTATTTTACAATTACAAAACCTATTTCCAAAATTACATGTTTTCCCTCTCTTATTAATTTATAAGATTAGATATTTTATTAATAATATTCCTCGTGGGTTCGACACTCTTACTCTTATTTTTTATATTACTTGAGCGACTAGTGCACTTGCTAGTGATTTTATTTTACTACATTTTACGCATTAGAGGTAAAAAAGGAAGCAAGAAATTTGACTGTAACCTATTCTTCATGCATGACTTAATTAGATAAGAGTTATGTCTCATATGAGTTGTGGCCAATGTTTTGAAAACCGGTTCGGATCGGCCGGTTCAACCGGTCCGATCGCGAACCGGTCACAAAACCGATCCGGTTCAATCATAAAACCGGAATTGGTAAGAAACTGGATTGACTCGGAAAAAACCGAAAAAAATGGGTTGAACCGGTAAATTGGGTTCAACCCGGTTTTTTATTTTTTTAAAAAATGTTAAAATAAGGAAAGCTTTATTAGGAAATTAAATGTTTAAATGATTTTATAATGAAATTGGAAGGTTATGCACGTGAAAGGATACAAAAAAGGAAACAATTTGAAATTCAAATAAGAAAATGAAAGGAAAGATTTATACATGGAAAGAATTTGATTGGAGGAAAGGAATTCAAATGGTAACAAATTATTAATCACATAAGATAAAGAAAATTATACATGGAAAGATAATAAAATCTAGTAATAATATATTAGTAATAAATTTAGATTGAAATTAAATTTATATTATTATATTAGTAATAATAAAAAGAAAACTGCTAAAATAGAAGTAGATTATTAATCAAATCAAATAAAATAGAGTTATATATAGAAGGAATAATATGTTAGTAATAAATTTAGATTGACATTAAATTTAAATTATTATATCACTAGTAATAAAATAAAACTATTATTTAAATTAATATTCAGTAAAAAATAATTATTTAATTGGTTTAATCATTTATATAATAATTTATGGATAAAATTACTCATAAATAATTATAAATAATATTATTATATAAAAATCTGGTTCAACCAGTTGACTTCCGATTGAACCGGTCGAACCTCGACTCGATCGACACACCGATCCGATCTCCCATCCGATTTTTAAAACATTGATTGTGGCCACTTGTAAAATTTGTGTATGGAATCGCTGGAAGATTAGATTGATCGGATGCATAGTTGGTTGCAGAATTCAGAATTCAGCTTCATAGTATTTGAGTGCACGTACCACATGTGAAAAAGAATTGTTGTTTTGTCACCTATGTAATATGTTCTTTGATTCTTTTTTGCTCTGAGTAGTATACTTATCACAAAAATAAAGAGCAATGTAAACAGAGATTCACATAGTCTGAACATAATTGTCCGGATCATTGTCCTGATCATTTTCCAGATAGTAAAATCCTACAATTCAATAGGACATCGATCTCACTCCGAAGATCAGAAATATAGAATCATACGTGGATCTTTTGCTGGATGGTAAGACACCATTATAATTTTATTTTTTTTAAATTTTAATATAGAAAACTAAAAATATAATATTGATAATAAAAAATTGTCAAGGAATAGGTAAGATTCTCTCTATCATACAAATCCTATGATTTTATATTTTAAAAATTTTAATTAATTTTAAAATTGAGAAATTAAAAAATAAAATATCATAAATAAAAAATGGCAAAGAAGAAGATAAGTTTCCTCTCTATTCTCTCCATCCCATTTTCTTTATTCACTTTTTTTATATATGACATAATTCTAATTAATAAACTTATGTGAAAAAACTGATATTTAGAAGAGAAAAGATCATTTAAATTTTTATATTTCATATAAGGAAATTGATTTGCCATTGTTAATTATATGAATTCATAATTATTCTTTGTCCTAATTATAGAATCCCAAGGCACCAAGAGGGGAAGGGGTAAATTGGTGTTTAATCCGAAAATATCAATTTCACAAAAATCATTGCGAAAGTTTAAAATCGATTCTTAAACTTTAAATCACTGTAAATCAAATCACATGAATAGTGAGATAGGAAGGAGAGGGAGAGAAAGCAAATATAAAGTGTATGGTGGTTTGTTGACGAGGTTCGGCCACACCTTGCTCTACGTCCTTGCTCCGACTTCTCGACATCGATACCGTCGAAGATTTCACTAAAACACACTTCCTTCGTTCCAAATGGGGCAAAGAAGAAACCCTTTACAACGCCACATTTTCTCCGCTTCGAGAGGTAAGACACACCTCTTTTCCTAAGACGCTTATCTTTTCTCTGATCCGAGAGGTAAGATAGAACCTCTTCTACACAGAACCTCTTCTAAGAAAGTGTTTCTCTCTTTTACAATATCACGCTCACAAAAAGAGAAGAGAGAAAGAAGAGAAAATATAACAATGACTTCAAGAAAATGATTTTTCTTTGATGCTTGAAGTTTCCCTTGAATGCTTGAAGAATTGTGAACCCCTTGGTCTTCTTTTATATGTCTCTTTGGATAATGTGGCCGTTGCTCTTTGATTTGGCCAAAACTAGCCGTTACTGTTCATTTCAGTTGGAGATCGGTCGATCGTTTTGATGGACCGGTCGATCGATCCATGTGACCGCTGCACGATTTCCTCAGTTACAACAGCTGATTGGTTGACCGATCTCTCGATTGGTGTAGTCTCGTCATTTTAGGATTTGGCCTCTGAGCTAATTGTCGACCGTTGAAATGACCAAACTATCGATCGGTAGTCTTGACATTGAACTTGGTAATCTGTGCATTGATCGGTCAACCGGTATGCCTGATCGGCCGATCGGTTCTTCGACTGGCCTTCAATGTTTTGACCGATAGGTTGATCACCCTGCACTATTTTGAGCATAACTTTCTGCACAGTTATCCAAATGAGATAATATTGAATTCTATGAAAAGGTAATAGAATTTTCTACAAATTCTTCTCTTAATGTAAAACTTATGAGAACATAGATAATTATCAATCAAAAGTTTAATGCATAAAATGACTCATTTCTATTTAAACTTTTTCAGCATATAACTCTTATCTTTCGATATTTGTATCATCAAAATATAATTATATAGGGCATAAAACTATGTTCCAACACTAAGCCTCTACAGAACTTAGGAAGTCATCAGACACACCTAGTACGAGCCATCTCAAAACCAAACCCTAGTTTTTTGGGTTACTTATTGAAAAGTTTGTAGTAAAAAGATTGAATCGCATTGTGTTTGATTCAACGCACGTTGTTATAATACCTGACCTTATTTGAGTTGAGTTTCATTAATTTTTTAAAAAGTTTGTGATCCTCTTTTATTCATGCAAAATGTCTCCTTTGCCCTTGTCCTTGATCATGCTGAAGTAAAGCATGCGAAAATAGTAAACGATGCCATAAAATAAAAGTCGTAAAACACGAGTTCACCATGTGCACTGATTGCCAAAGCTAAAGGTCAAAGTTAAACTTTTGGTTAAATAAAATTTTGTATATAGATTGGCATATATATAATCTTGATGTGTTGCTATTTGAGAATAAAGTAACCCATCTAATCTTTGATCAACCAAAACTTAAACATACATGATAGTATCATGGTAAACTCATAATAAAAAATTGAAGAACTCATCGAGAACAACACAAATCGAAGTTCTTAAGCAATTGTGTTTAAAGTAAAAAAATGTTGTGCACCCATCAAGGTAGGAAAAAAATGAAGTGCACAAGTTTAGAATTAAAATTAGTTTCTTTGTCAATGATGATATATTTGATTATTTATGTAATGAAATATTTAAACAATTGAAATCTTTTAATTGCTTTTGATAATTTACACTAAAATATTAGCTTTAATATCATTTTCCTTTTTTTTCAAATCTTTTTGCTGTATAACTTCTTTTATTATTTATATTATGTTCATATATATGTAATGGCAAACGAATGTGACACCATTTTATCACCTATAAAAAGTCACCTATGTCAAGTCTAAGTATTACAGTTTATCACCTATGTCAAATCTAAGTATTAATAAATTTAAAGATCTTTTCCTTTTATTCATCATTCAATTTGTATCATTCAAGAATCTAAGTCCTTTTCTCATTAATGGAAGTCCTTTTCTCATTAAAACAAATAGCACGAAAAATTTCACAACAAGAATTGAACTTCTAAAAGTATTATCACACCTTATGGCTTTATTTTTCTCATTCAATTTTTATTGTCTTTTTTAATTTGTTTTCCTTTTCTCATTACATAATAAAATAATATAAGAAATAAGAAACTTCATGAACTTTCTACATCTATAGTTTTATCACACAATTTTCTTTATATATATATATTACTTTTCTAGTATTTTCCTTTTATTTTATTCACTTTTTTCCATTCTCCACTTTTCCTTCTATAGCGGTAATATTAAAACAAGCATAATAAAAAAATGAGGAAAGCACTTAAATTTCATTATTAAAAATGTTATCTTATAAACTATTAATTTATTCTAACGACAAATGAACTAAATAAGTAATAATTACTTATTATTAAATAATTTAGTTATTACTAACTGGCGATGAACAACACAGTAATTAAATGGATAGGTAAATGAATTTCAAGCGATTGAAAATTGGACAAACAATCCGAAGATTGTGATTCATGTTTGAAATCGTGATGGGCACATGGCGTCTTCCCCTAATAAGTACTTCTTAAGGAACGAAATGTAATTGAACAAAGCACACTAATTTAAATTGATGGAAAAATGAGATTATAGAAAGGAATTAACTTGGACGTTTCCATACAAGTAATCTTTCTAGATTACTGATAATTTGAAGTTATTATTTGGGCCCACCACATTGTCTTATTTACTTTATTTTAATTTGTAGGTAATCTGGATTGTCTAGCAATGCAAATTGTCTATGAAGTCACAATCAACATTGACTAGGAGGGGGGTGTCCATCCATATTGCCACCCAAATGACAATCTATTTTTATTTTCTTTCAATTCCTGCCCTTTCCAATCTTAGACAAATAAACAATAAAAATAATATAAAAATTTACATAACAACATCAAATAATATTATTACCATTATAATTAATAATATTAATTTATATAAAATATTATTTTATTATTGTTATACACATAAATTGCAACATTATTATTTTAAATATTATATATATTACCATTATTTTTCATTTAAAAATATATATGAAATATTTATAATTATATTTATTTAATTTATTAATTTAATTTGAGTTTTTAGTTAAATTATATAATATTTAATTTAATATTAGTGATAAAGAATATTTTAGTAAAAATTATATAGTGGCATTTAAATTGCTTAAAAGATTACTTGTACATAGTAAACAAGGTAATGCATATTGCTGGTAATTTAATAAGTGGCAGTTTTTTTGATAAGCAATGCAGATTGCTATGTAATGTGAAAAGGTAATGCAATAAACGTGGAGTGGAGTGGTAATCGGCTCCTACTCATTTAAGTAAGTTTTCAATGCAGAAAATTCTTGTTGAGAGCTTATTATTGTCAAGTACACGACGTGAGGCGATCTAACCGAATTAGTTGAGTTCGATGGTGGGTCGACTTCTAATATGATGTCGTACAAATTGAATCGTCTCGCTTTTCGGATATCGAAGACTAGCTACAAAAAAAAAGAATTAACTTAGGAAAAATAAGCTAATGGAATTAGAATCTACTATAGAAAAATTAATGAAACCAAATATTGATATATTTTTCCAATTTAGCACATCAATTAACGAGTGAGCTCATAACATTGCAAGTTGGCGCATGGTCCATGCACTGAGATTTCAGTCACCTATTGAAGTAGGGCAGGTAACAATTTATTACGTTGTCGTATACGAATATATTCCCTCTGTTCCGGATAAACTTTGGATTTTCTTTTTCGATTAAAGTATCACCGATGGAAATTGAATTCGCCATCTTTGGACAAATTTGAGATGTTGTCACCAAGAAAACAAAAGTTGGAAGCAAATTTTAACCAAATTATTTTCAAGTTCATTCACATTATTCTTAAGAAAATTTATGATTTTCGACTGTTGAAAATAATATATTAACCAAATTTTCTAATAATAAAAGAAAAATATATTTTTTAATAAAAGTTTAACTAGATTTGAATTCTTGGTCTTTATCTCTGATATGATGTTAAAATTGATGCCTTAGCTAATTTTTAAAAAAAATATTAAACATTTAAGAAAAGTAGCATCAATAATTTTATCAGCAACTCAGGTAAATTATTCTTGGTTGGATCATGACTTGCAGCAGAATAATTAAGTCTCAAAAAATATATTGCAGATTATAAATTTCTCATAATGTGACTCAACCAAGCAACTTTTTCGTAATTGTGATAAGTTTATTCACTTATAATCAAATAAACGAAAGCTCAAAACCTTTAAATAATTCTCGATCAATGTTTGAAAGGCAAGAAAGTATATCTTTTCTCTAATTGATTAATGCTTAAGGATTTGCTAAATTCTTTGTGATTTATCCGATTTTCTCAAAATATGAAGCCCACAAAAATATTAATGCGATATAAATGAATGTGGATTAAAGGAAAATTCGGCTTCAATCCAAATATGGCAAATATGACTTGCTAAACGTAGACACGAATGGATGTGTCCTTCCTCCAGGCTTTCGTATTTAACAAATTAAAGTAGTACGAAAGAGGAAATCAACAATTAATGTCTGCCAGACTAAAGAGATCAAATGTACGTTGCAGATATAAGATCAAAATACAAAAACACAAGAATGAAAATTATTAACCTAAGTGGATAGCGTATTTTAATCTTTTTCACCTTGTATGTGAAGGTTGGGATATGATGAGAAGCAGTTAGATATTGTTTAAAGAAGTCTCGAATTTAAAATTAATCATATGTAAAATATTTTAGTCAAAAATATTATCTGTCATAATTAGACGTATGACACAAATTAATTGAGTATATATAGTAGATTTAATTTTTTTTTATCTGACCACCGTGAATGCTACTAAGACAACCGAAATACATATATATTATAATTTTGAGAAAAAAAGAAGAATAAAACACAACATTATTAATTCATGAATTCTTCATACATTGTACAACATGAGATAAAATATCCACACTGGCGAATATGCAAGTTACAAATGTAACTACAAAAGGTTTGCATGCATAAATAAATTCTTATAACTCATGAAATCACACCCAACATGCTACCTTTCCGGTTGATCGACATCAGAAACGCCATTCGTCGATCTTTCCACGCATAAAAAGAAACATTAAAAGAATCTGATCGACATATTGCTAATTAATCACCATGCATGCCCTAACAGTACTGAATCCTCTTCCTGATCTTCACCATCAGCGGATTCTTCATCCTCAGCAGGACGGAGTTCTTGGGTGACACCACATTGTCCTCGAGCACGTCGACCTCATAGTTCCACATGAATGCAGCGATTATGGTCTTGATCTGTGTCACGGCGATGTCCCTCCCGGGGCATATCCTGGGGCCGGTGTTGAACACCATGAACTTGTAGGTCGGCACATGCCTCAGCCGGCCGTTCTCCCCTATCCATCTCTCGGGCCTGAACTCCATGGCGTCCTCGCCCCATATGGACTCCAACCTCCCCATGGAGTACGACGAGAAGAAGATCTTCGTGCCCGGGTGCACCTTGTGCCCGCTGGGCAGCACCTCCTCGATCAGGGCGCTCTTGCACTCGTAAGGCACCGGCGGGTACAGCCGAAGGGTCTCCCACACGGCCGCGTGCAGGTACACCATGTTGCTGACGTCGTCCAGGTGGAACACCTTGGAGTCCTTCCTCGACTGGTGCTGCATTAGCTCCTCCATGATCTTGGCCTTCACCTTGGGGCTCTTGGACAGGAGCCAGAAGAACCAGGAGAGGATGATGGCGAACCCGTCCCTGCCTGCGATCATCATGGTCAGCATGGTGTCGCGCAGGAACTTGTCGGGCTCGAACTTGCCGTTTATCTCCTCCATGGCGTGGTTGATGTACGAAGCCAGGAGGTTCGTCCCCATGGACTTGACGCCGCCTTGGCGCCTGCACTCTTCCCTCCTATCGGCTATTTGCTTCGTGATGAACTCGTCGATGATGGCCCACGCCTCGGCAAGCCTCCTCTCGTTGCCGACGTTTAGCCACTTCATCGCCTTCCAGCAGGCCTTGGGACAAATGTGCCGGTCGAGCAGCGCCTCCCAGGAGTCGTCGATGGCCTTGGCAAACGGGATCGTCGGGAAGGTCGACGACAGGCACCCGGGGTCGACGCCGAACACCATTTCGCAGGTGACGTCGAAGGAAACCCTCATGAAGACGTCCTGCAGGTCCACGGTCGCGCGTGTCCGCTCAACGTGAGCGAGGACTGGGAGGAGGCCGTTCTCGGCCTTGTTGCGAGTGGCGTCGGCAACGAAGGACCTGAACGAGCGGTCTCCGATGAAGCCGTGCACGATCTTTCTCTGCAGCTTCCAGGACTCGCCATCGGAGTTGAAGAGGCCGTTGCCGAGGATCTCGAAGATCTGGCTGAAGTCGTCTCCCTTGGGGTAGTCCTGGAACCTGTTGTTCAGTACGTGGTTGGCGTTGGCCGGGTCGCAGCTGATGAGCATGTCCATGCCCATGAGCCTCGGGCCGCGGAAGAAGAAGGTACAGCCGACCTCCTTCAGGATGTCCGTGACGTAGTCATGGAGGTCGTGGACGTGGGCGACGACAGCCGGGAACATGCCCACGACCGGCCAGTCGATGGGCTCAAGCTTGTTGCGGCGAGGGAGATAGAGCAGGAAGAGGAAGCAGCCGACGGAGAGGAGCAGCTCGGGGTAGGAGAAGGAGGACAAGTATGGAGGGAGCCATGGGAGCACGGCAGCCATTGCTGATGCCATGGAGTTGTTTAACTATACCGGCTGAGAGGACAAGCACATTGGAGAGGCTAAGTTGCATGGGTATTTATATGTGTACAAGAGCACGTCCATCCTGAGAGCTCTCGATCTCTGCTCGATCGTCTCATGGCAGCTTTAAATGAGGCAGTTGCGGATGCACAGCTCATTAAGGAGATTTCATCCAACTTTTTCGTGTTTTTTTGTTTCCTTTGTTATAAAAATAAGTTGGAACAGCGTAAAAGCTTTGTATCATTCATGCATGCAGCTGAGCTGGGGACATCAACTTCTCAAACCCACACCACATTCGAGAGGAAAAATACGTGTACAAAAAACAAAGAAAGGAATAGACAACAATTTGCTACAGATATGATCTGCATTGCTGCAGTATTAATTAATGCTGCGATCAAAGAATTACTCCAGAGTTATTTTCCTTTTTCTTATTCGGCACGGATTCATTGTAGATATATATATGCATAAGGTGCCGACGTCTACTGGTTCTAGTTCTTTAGCATCACCTATATCTGCACACGTTGATCTCCTCATCTATGAATTGATGCCATATGTCTGTACTTACATCTTAATTTATACATATATATGTTTTTTGACGCACAAAATTACTAGTACATCATTAATACGATCGGATGAGCATAGAAACATTGTGTCCCAATGCTCGATTCATTTGTAATACTGATCTAAGAAAAATAATCACAGAGAAAGAGAAGAGAAAAGTTGAGTTGATCTGGTTTATTATCAAGGAATATTGTCTTAACTCAACATGTTGGTAATGGCCGGCCATAGTTTTTGCCAGGTTGATACAAGAAACAAGTCGTCCAAACAAGTGGATAAGTTCCGAGGAGACATGAGCTACAGCTGAGTACCTGATCTGCAGAAACTGCAGACCTGAGTACGTGGTGCATCTTTCTCTTGCAATTGGATTAGATTCCTGTGTACGACTAAACGGGACCCGTATGATACAACTTGCATGTACGCCGTTGCATGACGTGCCCATGCAAACAGAGAGAGCGTAAAGAGCAGGATAAAACATGAGCACCTTTGATTTCGGGCTTGCTTAATTATAATGTTGATACATATGCATCGATCCCATGCTTGTTTCAGAAACAAATGAAACATGATTCACATCGAGAGAAATTAGGAGAAAAGTACTTGGTGCTGATTATATAACCATGCATCTACTAAAACTTAAACTTCACTCTTCCAAAATTTATAATATTCACCTTGCAGCACGACAACAAAAAATAGACTTAGGGATAATTTTTAGGGACTAATTTTATTTTGACTTCTAAAATATATATGTCAATTTTAATAAACCTTAAGATCCAATTATATTATTTATTTTAAACTTTTGGTTCATACGATTTTAAAATAGTTAACTCATAAACAACTTCCTATTTTCCTCGTGTAAGACTATCCATTGGTGTTTGGTATAGGATCGGGACACCTGCGCCACGTAAGTCTTATTGCATGCATGTCGTGAGGACGGTGGGAGATCACGGAGGGATGGAAGTGGAACCAGTTCTGCATGCCCACCTCGAGCTACCTTACGTTATACTCATCATGGAATCCTTATACTCATCATATAGTCATTTTCCCATGCAATGCTATCACATGCCATACCATGCCACAGCTGACAAGATCTCCCCACATCTCGTCCTAGTCAGATTGAAAGGACGATGTTAATTTATTGATGCACTTCTTTGGCGAGGACAGTACTCCACGAAGAACCGCTCAAGTCCCATCATCACTTGGTTAATCAAATCAATATATATATATGATCCAAATTTATTCAGGATGATCTTACAAACCTTGATTATGAGTCTTTTTATATGATTTTGGAGAAACAACTTCTACTCTAACTTAAGGACCTAATTCTATTAGGCATGCAAGCCCCTTCTCTAGAAAAACTTTCTTGGATTAGGAGTAAAAATCTGACTTCCTGAAGACCCTTGAAGATCTCGACCAACTTAAATTCCTCTCTGGAATCAAATTGGGCCGGGCGCCCGCCACGCCAGGGCGCACCCTGGTTGTCCAGTCCGAGTCCCACTCGGACTGAGACTCCTCCAGACGCCCCTGTTGTCTTCACGTCTTTCTCCACGTCCAGACTCCATCTCCAAGTGCTCCTCGGTTCAGAAGGGAGCTCGGCCCTCCAAGAATCCGTCATGTCCTTCTCGACATCGAAAACCGACCGACTCCTATTCCTACTATGAGTAGGAATCCTTCCGACCCTACGCTTCTCGTCCAGGCATCTCTCGAAGTTTCTCTATTACTTCTTTGGATCCAAACATATTTCCAGTTAAAGTAGGATTCAAGGCATTATTTAACAAATCTCCACCTTGAATTGAATCATACAATCAAATATCTAACACTCTCTGCCGCCGTCAATCCATGTTCTGATTTTACACATGCGATAGCATCCTTGTAGCTTGATCTGGCGATTTCACCTCTTCAACTACTTGGAATGCATATGCAACCATGTCATCAAAGCCATAACTTAGGAGGATCTACTTGCCTGTGAGCACGTCCTACAGCTAGACTTGTCGTTGCTTCTTCTGCTTGCTCCTCAGACTCTGGTTGTTCAACCTGATGAGATTTTTCTAACCCATTCTGAATTGGAGTTAATTCAAACTCCACCTATTTGTTGACACCCTCCTCTGCTGAGTCAACAACATCTGATTTCTGCTTGAGTATAGACATCTCATCAAAAGATATGTTTCTGCTGTAAATAACCTTGTGCTCTGAGGGAGACCAAATTCTGAAGCTTTTTACATCTGCACCATATCCTACAAATACTCCTTCTTTGGTCCTTAGTTCCAGCTTTCCATCGCTGACGTGATAATATGCTGGACAGCCAAACACTTTCAGATTAGTATAATCAACGGGATTTCCTGACCATACCTCAATGGGAGTCTTCAAATCGTTCGCGGTTGCAGGATTCTGATTGACAAGGTAGCATGCTGTGCTAACAGCCTCAGTCCAGAATGACTTGTTCAGTCTAGAATTAGAGAGCATGCACTGTGCCCTCTCCAGAAGAGTTCTGTTCATGCATTCTGCTACATCATTCTGCTGTGGTGTATCTCTGACGGTGTGATGTCTGACAATGCTTTCATCCTTGTAGAATCGATCAAATTCAAACGAATAGAACTCCAAGCCATTATCGGGTACGAAGATGTTTCACTTTTTTCGATGTCTGATTCTCCACCAGAATCTTCCATTGCTTGAAAACTTCGAATGCCTCACTCTTGTGCTTCATCATGAATACCATGTCATCCTTGAGTAGTCATCTATCACAGATAGAAAGTATCTAGAACCTCCTAGAGATGGAACACGAGAGGAGCCCCAACAGTTAGTGTGGATGTAATCGAATGTTGCCTTCGTTTTGTGCACGGCTTTGCTGAATTGATGTCATTTTTGCTTGTAAAAAATACAATGCTTACATAATTCGATTTCAGATATCTTCTGACCATTCAGTAGATTGCGCTTGCTGAGGATGTCCATCCCTTTCTGACTCATATGTCCAAGTCGTATGTGCCACAACTTGGATGCTTCTGATTCTAATTTGGATGAACTACCTACTGCAGCCACGTCAGAAATTACTGTGCCTTGTAATATGTACAAGCACTTTTGTCTTACTCCTGTAATGACTTCAACATCACCCTTGATGACCGTGAGAACACCTTCTGCAGTAGACATCCGACATCCTTTGGAGTCCAGAACTCTTGACGATATCAATTTTTCTTCAATTGCGGAACATGACGGACCTTTGTTAATGTCATCACCCAATTGTTATGACTTCTGATCTGAATTGAGTCGATTCCAACTATTTTATAGGCTGCATCATTGCCCATGATGACATTTCCGCCATCAATATTCTGATAAGTTGATAACCACTCTCTGTGCGAAGTCATATGATAAGAACATCCTGAGTCGAGAATCCAATTCTCTTTCGAACATCTTTGATTAGATACCATAAGAGCCAAATCATCATCAGATTCACTATCTGCTGAGCTACTGTAGCAACCGTGTCTTTCTTCTTCTTCTTAGGGCAATCCTTCTTCCAGTGATCCGGTTCTTTGCAGTAGTTGCAGATGTCCTTTGGATTGATATTCTTCTTTGACTTACCCTTTTTAGGGTTTGTCTTTTTTGTGGTTGTTACCAACCCTACGGCCTGAGTCTCCACAACCTTTTTAGACGCCCTATGACGAAGTTCACGAGTATGTAGACTCGATCTTACTTCTTTCAAAGTAATTGTGTCTCTCTCGATGATAACAGATTGTATGAAATTTTCGTATGACAAAGGAAGAGACACCAACAGAAGTAGGGCAACATCTTTATCCTCGATCTTCACATCTATGTTTCATAATTCCATCAACAGAGTATTCATCTGATCAAGATGATCTTTCAGAGGGGCACCTTCTTGCATGCGGAGGGTGAACAGACATTGCTTCAATATCAACTTGTTGGTCAGAGACTTGGTCATGTAGAGACTCTCAAGTTTCGACCACAGACCGGCCGCCGTCTCTTGATCGACGACTTCTATAATCACCTCGTCCGCCAGACACAATAGGATCATAGAATGCGTCTTTTCTTTTTGTGCCGTCAAACTTGCGAGGTCGGACTCCTTTTCTTTGCCCTTCGAGTCTCCCTTCGGTTTGTTCTTCGACATGTTCTCGAGCGGCGCTCATACTCCCTATTGTTTCAAAAGTGTTCACATCTTGATCTGCCAGAGATTGAAACTATTTTGTCCTGTAAATTTCTCGACGTTGTACGATGCCATCTCTATGCCTGCGGAGGATCGATGATGAAGCATCGCTCTGATAGTAGTTTGTTAGGATTTTTGTACGAGAGAAATTATGCACTGCGAGAAAAAATCTGAAAATTTTAAGGCGACGCAAAATTGTATTAGATGGAAGAAACAGAAGAGGATTACAAGATCAGATGATCCAGGATTGTCCAGGATGATCTTACAAGTCTTGATTACAAGTTCTTTTATAGGGCCTTGGAGAAACAACTCCTACTCTAACTTAAGGACCTAATCCTACTAGGCATGCAAGCCCCTTCTCTAGAAAAATCTCCTTGGACTAGGAGTAGAAATCTGACTTCCTGAAGACCCTTGAAGATCTCGACCAACTTGAATTCCTCCCTGAAATCAAATTGGGCCGGGCGTCCACTTGGCGCCCGCCACGCCCTGGCGCACCTGGCTGTCCAGTCCGAGTCCCACTCGAATTGGGACTCCTCCAGGCGTCCCTACTGTCTTCAAGTCTTCCTCCACGTCCAGACTCCATCTCCAAGTGCTCTTCGGTCTAGAAGGGAACTCGGCCCTCCAAGAATCCGTCATATCCTTCTCGACATCGAAAACCGGCCGACTCCTATTCCTACTAGGAGTAGAAATCCTTCCGACCCTGCACTTCTCGTCCAGGCATCTCTCAAAGTTTCTCTATTACTTCTTTGGATCCAAACAGATTTCCAGTTAAAGTAGGATTCAAGGCATTATTTAACAATATATATGGTATTTAATTTCTTCAAGATACATATGGAATTATGGGTTAGCAAAAACCATATACGACCCGTCCGGTTCACGCTCAATTTTTTTGGTCGATGTTGAAGATGTCGTCGTCTTCAATTTTGTCTCCGGCGAGTAGAAGCAAACTGAGTTGCAGAGTGCCATTGTAGCAGTGTCATCATTTTCACAGTACGGTTTTGTATCCTTTTATGTTAGTAGATGTTAAGTATAAATAGGGGTTGAAGTAAGATGTAATGGCCACTTCAGTTATAACTCTTTTTATTTCTAACAGAGTTAACTCTTCTTCCACTCTGTGTTGGCTTTCCTCCTCCTCCTCTACGTTTCTCCTCTATTTTCTTCTCCGATGACATCCACTTCAGATCGGCTATATAACACTCCCAAATCGACTCACGTCACATGATGAAAACTAATATGAGAATGTTACGAACACTATGGCATTAACCATTATATTGATCAAGTCTCAATCAAGAACTGAGACACATCAGCAAAAGAAAGAATAAAATAAAAAAGAATAGCATTAATTGTGAAAGTTCAAAATGGCTACATAATCTCTGACTAGATATCATAAGGTCTACATCAAAGATTCATAAATGCGAAAGAAAATAGATAACTAATTAGGCTCTGAGTTCATGTGCTTTTTAATTGTCAGAGTTTCATCGCAGCACACCAACTCAACACCATCACTAATCCGGCCCTATAAAAATAAAACACAGAAGAAGAGGTCCTCCCGTAAACTTTACAGTCTAGTGGGAAACAGTAAGAGCATACAATGCATAACTTTAAATACAATAAATCAGAAATAATGACATCACTTATCTTGGCCAAGGATTGAGCATGGAGTCATCAGCATAATAAAAAGTCAATAAATGTCTATAAGCAATAAGATCATGATGATACATGGTAATCTTGGGATCAATAGTAGGCTTATTAATCATAACAATATGTAACCGGACATTCATGTTTGCTTTACTTATCCATACTTCTTAATATTGAATCATGCTTGCTTTACTTATCCATACTTCTTAATCTTGAATCATGCTTAGAAATTAGGTGACTTATCTTCACTTATTAATCACTTTAAAATATTGTTATTCATTATCCTTTATAAGATGGAAACAATTGAATCAATAGAAGGGTCAATTAGTAAAAGGATTCATATCATATCTCGAGAATGGATTTTAGTAAAAGCACATCCTTAATTCAATCATAATCATGATTAATCATAAGAAAAACAAACAGTATTTAGATAAAAAAATCAAGGGTTAATCTGGCACAAGCGTGACCATGGGGTGGCACGACCGTGCCGGTCTGTTATGGGAGTGAAGGGGGGCTAGCACGAGCGTGCCCGTAAGGTATTACGGGCGTGCTTGGGCATGAGGTCGGTCGACTGAATCAGTGGGCCAATCGACCGAGTTTATAGTTATCACTCAGCCAAGTCATGGCACGGGCGTACCTATAAGGACCGATTCAGTGGTTTGGTCGATCGTGTCTATGATTAGTCGAATTCATTCGACCGGGCGTGCCTGTAGGACTGCACGGTCGTGCCGAAGGGATGGCATGGTCTTGTTGGTCAAGTGACACAGGCGTGTTGGTGGTGGCACGAGCGTGAAGGGAAGGTCACGGCGTGACGTCGAAAGTTTTACAGGCTTTCAATATGAAAATCAACCGAAACACTAACATAGTATCAACATAGACTAATGGTTACGTCCTAGCAATTATCAAGGCAGATCAATAATAGTAATAATCAAATTTATACAAGAAATTAGGTATGTAATTACACAATAAGAAAAGAAATAGATCGGTCCATATATTTCGTTCGTCAAATCCTTTTCATACTCTCAATTTGATAATATTATTAGATCATGATAGGATATTGATCAATTTAATTATAATTATGCAAGATGATTTTGATTCATCCCCTCTTCCTCCCGCCGACCGTCACTCTTGCACTTGATGACAATCCGAGAGGAATTCTTCCTCAAAAAGAATGAACGTGATGATAGGCCAGAAGAAAAAAAAAGGAATATTAGAGATGGGAATCAATATTACTCCCTTCGATTTCATGAGATCCAAATTTTTCTACCCCACTATCTCATTTCCTTTTCCACTCTCTTAATTGCTTCCACGTTATCCGGCCTTCCTTAATTGACTCTCTCTTGTGGCCGTTTCCTTTCCTGCATTTAATTTATTTTTGGGTGTTACAGGGCCACAGACTACGTCCGGCGACACCCGGAGCTCAACGTGGTACATTTCAGTATTATAAATTGAATGTACGACGGTATTAACTTTTCTTTTTTTTTGGGGAGGGGGTGCAGATTATTTTAATGCACACTAATTTTGCAATTATTTAATTAATTTATTATTCAAAACATTTAAAATCACCACGGAAGCCAAATGGTTCATAAAAATTTTGGTAAATATTTTTTATGATTATATCTTTTCTCTTTCAGTTACCTAATAAATATATTCAAATCAAATGACTGCTCATTATATAAGTCTTCAAAGTATTAATTATATCATTAATCCAGACATAATTGTGCAAAACATATTTTAATTTCTAACTGACTAATCATTCATTCACATTAATATATCAAAATTTTAATTAATTATATATGCACAAGACATATGACAACTTAAGAGTTTGTCAAATGTCACTTCCTCTTTACAAATTATCTTCCTTTTAATATAATATAGATATTTACAATGGATAAATGTATCGAAATTTAGGATTAATGGATACAAGAATTCCTCGCAATTTCGTCAAAAAATCCCTCACAAATTCATGACGGAAAAATCCATAGAATTTGTACTTAGTTTTCCTTGTAGGAATATTAATTATCAGACACACTTAATAAAAAATTTTCACATAATTAATTATGATGACATCCCGTAAAAAAACAACTTCTCATTCAAACATTCTATTTTTAAAGTTTTCATGATTTTTCTACAATAAAAATATCATATAACATATTTTCTCAATTCCATTTACGTAAATTCCAAAAATCTAACTTTGATCTAATTACAGGTGAGAACAACCGTGTTGCTTTTATGAGTATACGTTAATTATGGGTAATTAACAGCAACGCAAGAAAGGATATTAAATAGGATTCAGTCTTATTATTTTGGACCTTCTTTTTTTTGTATTATTCTTATCACGATTGAAGTTTCTTAAATTAGATAAAATGGGACGACTTGCGTTGGATGAACACTCGAGATAGAGTCATAGAGATGTCCTAACTATCTTGATACAGCTCATATTGGGTGTTCAAAAATCAAAATATAATGTACATATAAGTGATCTTTAATATGCATGATAATAATGATTAAGCAAGCATGCGGTTAAGATTTATGATATAATTAATTGAATAATTGTATCAAATATGTTCAAAATAAAAATAAGATGGGTCATCCTATGTCAAGATACTCATATTAGAGTATGCACACCTTAAATAATGTAGGATAGTGCACAATACATAACCATCCGAGCCCTAAAAACATTTCTTACATATATTTTTTCTTACTTATATATATACACAAACATATGACGTTGGGGTCAGAGCTGCGCGCAGATCTGGCCGGCCGGAGGGACCTAAAAACATACGCCGCGGGGACCACCGCTACGCGTAGATCTTGCCGGAGATCGATGAGGTTCGACGGATCTGGCCGGAGGTTGCCGCTGCGCGTAGATCTAGCCACGAGGACCGCCGTTGCGCGAGATCTGATCGAAGATCGGCGTGTTGGAGGTCGACGGATCTGCCTGAAGGTCACATAGATTTGGCCGAGGGACGCATATCCGCCGACGAATTTGGCCAGAGGTCGCGCAGATTTGGCTAGTGGACGCAAATCTACGTGAGATCTAGTCGGAGATCGGCATGCTCGAGGTCTGCGGGTGGCAGGGATGCAGATCTAGCCGGTGCGCGAAGAGGGCGTCGACGAGGAGGAGAGAGAAGACGAAAGGAGGAAATAGTTTGGTTATGTCGTGAGTGCCTAGGGTTAAAGAAAAAAATGCAAAAAATTCGGGTGCATCGGACAAGGGAGATCGGACGCACAATCCTAACCCTTGATCCAACGATCGAGATCTTGGGAGCGGAGCACCCCCATTAAACCCTATGTATATACACATATTTTTTAAAATTTGTGTCGATAGTTCAACTCATACAATGCTACCTAACAACAGCAAGTGAGACTCTCAATAAATTTTTTTTGCATTTACAGAAATTCAAATTTAAAACATTGCTTAAGCGAGAATATATATATATATATATATATATATATAATATGAAGACAAAATTAATTCCGGAAAACCGGATCTGTGTATACGTGGACTGTGCTCAGGCATAGTTGACAATTATATATCTGAGTTCACTGAAATTCAAAACAGTTTACCATTGTTTTTTCTTCTGTTGCCATTTTTGACATCAGAAAAGGTAATTGGAAGTTCTCATGAATGAATATATATATATATATATATATATATATATATATATATATATATATATATATATGGTGCTTGAAATCTTCTTGTTATTATTAAGCATCATCCTTCCCTTCGGCCCTTTTTTCCCCTAAACTTCCTAAAGAAACACCAAATAAGTGTGATAATATTTAATTAGTGATCAAATGAGCACAAATTAAACCTGAATACAAGATGGAAATTGCATTGCAGAATGCACAGTCAATGAATTGATCATTAATGATATCTAATAAAAATACTGCCCTTACGTGTGAGATCATATCTTGTTTTTAAGGTTTGTGGTCCGTTAATTTTCTGATTCAATAGCAAATTTATTGCACCACATTGCAAATGGCCAAATTTAGGACCACTTGCCAGAAATAGCTTGAATAGGATTGTTGACAAAGTTGGGACAGCAATTAATTCACTCCATCAACCGTTCTGAACCCTAAGTTCACTGTTGTCGACGTGAGAAGGGAAAATAAAAGAGAACAAAACGAAATAAAAATAGTATATACAAATAGAATGTATATTACACGTTCTATATTTTTATATGATTTTGGTGTTATTTTTTATTATACCAATAAAACAATTAAAGCTTATATGTGTTAATTATGATATATATTAGACAAAAAAGCAAAACTAATCCAAACGAAATGAGTCTCACTCCTTTGGTAATTTAGTGTCATAATTTCTGTTGAAATTTGAGGGGTCTCGATCTGAAAATGACCTCCACTTGGACACTGAACCTTGTAAGGTTATATTATTGCTCCTGAAGGAATACTAAGCAAACATACGTCGACCCGTCACACTGAGGTTATATTATATTATATGTCCCACCATTTTCCACTGCAGAATGATGAATGATTTACGAGTGATAAATGCATAGAGTAATAAGATGTAAATTTGAGGGTGGGCAGTGCACAGGGAAATCAAATGGAACCCACGTAGATGTCATGAATAGTGTACGTATGTTGGTGGATATGGTGCATGGGGTCATGCATACTGTTACAGTGTTACGTGTGAACCATTTGATCCGAGATGGTTTATGAGAATCCGATGACTGGTGAACATTGTCATCCAAATAGAGCATGCTACACACTCGTTAATTCTTCCAAATTAATTTAATTTAACGTCAAGTTTTAATTTTTTTCCAACTTTAACGTCAGGTTTCATAATATAATATGAAAAACAATCTTTTATGCAGCCATTAAATATCTAATCAACTTCTTCCTCTATCGGATTTGAGTTGTAAATATAAAAAAAATTGGGTCTCATTCGTCATATACGATAGTATCGGATTAATTTGACTCAATCAACAAAATTTCAACTTATGGTCAATGTGCTTAATAGTGTTGTGCAGATTAGAGTCGCTTTCCAAATAGTTACTGAGAAAATTATATTCCAATCAAGTTAATTGGCGTACTCATTAACGAAAATTCTTTTTGGTGAATAACGAATTTATTTCTTTAATTTGAAGATTGGTCAAGAATGGACATTCAACCCTGTCCTCACGAATCCAACCATTTATACTTTATAATTATTGAGGGTACTTTTGTATATATTTGTACTAGCGGTTGCCTGACAGTCTTTATCATATAAAAGCCAAAGGATGTCATGTACTAAGAGATTTTAAAATTTTACATAAAAAATAAATGATTTTTTTTGTGACAACCATGAACGCGGAAAATAATTTTGAAATTTCTTGTGTTGATTATTTATCCAATGGGTAAATTACGTCAAATACCTTCCAATTTTGATCGTTTTCTAACGTTATTTTTCAACTTCATTTTGTAACAAGACTACCCTTCATCTTATAACTTATTTCAAATAATACTCTTTCGATCGATAATAGCAATTTTCGAATCATTCAAATGATGTGGAATTTAGTTTTTTTTTAAAATAAAAAATGATCTATCCCTCCCCTTCTCTCTAGCCGCCGATGGTTAGTCCTCTTCGGTATCAGAAAGGAGGGGGCGCAACGCCATGCACAGCCTTCCCCCCTTTCTGTCGATACGAGAGGGGGAGGGAGAGGGGCGGCGCCCCTCCCTCTACGTGATCTGCGCGTGTGCGCAGAGGGGGAGGGGGAGGGGCACGACCCTCTATGCACGAGGGGCATACCGGAGGATTGACCGCCGCCGTCGACCGGAAGGAATGATAGTTTTAATATTTTATATAATTTTTAAAAAAACTAATGCCACATCATTTGAATGATCGGAAAATTAGGTATTTTCGTTCGAAAGAGCATTCTTTGAAACAAGTTATAAGATGAAGGATAATCTTGTTACAAAATAAAGTTGGAGGATGATCAAAATTAAAGGATATTTGACGTAATTTACCTGAATATACATTGAAAAAAAATTAATAGATATGCTATAATCGTTATAGATTTATTTATATAATGGCTATAAACTAAAGAAGTCAGAATTCTGATCTCTATCCCATCTATCTTTATGTGCTGGCTGGTACCCAAAAACCTCTGGCCATGGCCCCATGATCCTTAATTTCGCTACCGCCGCTACATCCCCATTTGCAGGTGAGTCTGGTCAAAACAATCCTCTACTCCATTAATATTCTTGCCCATGCGTTACCTACTAACAGTGTCAGTTCAAGTATATATCATGCAGACTGTGAAAACATGTACAATCATGTGGTTAGTCATAAAAAGCGTGCAAGGTTATGACCTTGCACCAAGTAAGTTAGACTATAAACAAGATTCGAATTAATCAAGATATGCAGTAACTACAAATAGTAAATACAAATGACCAATGCCTATAAAAAGTAATATTCAAGCAGCCATCCATGTGAATGATTAATGAGACCTATCTAGCTGAGTATAAATACAGTCCATGCGATGGCCCTGTAAAGTTATTTCGGGCAGCTGAAGCTTCAACACCGAGGCAAGATAAATCATGGATGAGGGAGTATTTAAGGGTTCGCAAATGCTACTGCCAGTACTAGGTACATGTCCAGCAGGTAGGATCGAAGCAATTTGTCCTCTCCCAACTTGTAAAGCAATTTAATCCCATAAGCAATTGGATCTGAACAAAGAAAGGAAAGAGAATTCTGGATGTAGCTGAAAATGGTCCAACAAAATTAACTCCGAAGTTGAACGCCACAACTTGATCCACTTCACCACAGGCATGAATGCATGATTCACAACTATGAAGTATGAACTAGCTAAGAAAAAACTCCTGTTCCGTTTGCCTGCAACTCTTGCATGCTTCTAGGAGGTGGCAAGTGTGAAGAGTTGCCGCTTAATGAGGCAGGTGGGAAGGCGAGTAGCCTACCTATTGACGATAAAATGATAAAGAAACACAAGTTTTGATTTGTCATCGTTTCTTTCTGGCGGGCTTTGTTTTGATCATGAGAAGAGTTCATTTTGATCAGATAACTGTGACCAGTATCGTAATGTATTGGGTCCTCTTTCTCAAAATGTAAAATAGAGTTATTCACAAAGGAGAAAAACGATTATTCAATGAAGAAGCTGCATGCGATCATTCGCGCCATGCCATCATGAGTATTAAAATTTGATGTACTAAATAATTATTTTTCAAAATTTAAGTAGTTAGAAAGAATAATATTATTTATTTAATATTCTTAATACTTCCTTTTATGTGTGAGCGGCTAAAATTTTAATATAGTCCAATTCTAACAAAAAGAGAAAAATATATTTTAATAAGAGTACAATTTTGACTCTGATATCATATTAAAATTTGATGTACTAATCAATTTTTTCACAAAAATTAAATCGTTAAGAAAGCAAGATAACTCAAAAGTAATTGTTGCTGGCCATATATTGCAGACTGACCATGAAATGTCAAATTGATTGCCTTGGTCTTGATTTTTGGTGAAAATTTCCTTTGGTTTTGTGTCAGGATAAGTAAAAGCTATGCATGAACATGAGCCGAGTTTCAACTTCGGTGAAAATTCACAAAATTAGAAACGAGAAAATTGAAAACAAGAGAATTAGAAAAGAGAAAACTGAAAACAAGAGCCAACTGGTAAATTAACAAGTGGAATCTCCCATATTGCACTACTACGAAATAGCTCCAAGTTACTTTATTTACATTTGCTTATGATGTTCTACGCCATGAAATCTCCTTCCACCTTTGACAACTTCCATGTTTCCACAAAAATAGTGAAATTTAGGAGAACATATGTCAGAGCACCATAGGCCAAATTATTTTAAATCCACTTTATTAGTTGAGGCCCAGAAATTCAATGCATACAATGCTGGCCATATACAAGCACACTTTGCAAATGAAAAACAAAATAGAGAATTATCCTTTGAGAAGCTGAAATCTTCTTCCCCATAAAAGTGCAACATATCAAGGAAACATAAACTCAAAAGATTGATGTAAACTCTTAACATAAAGGAGGGCCATCTTTGGGTCCAATAAACAAGTATGGTAATGTGTATCCTTGGGATTCTCCAAATAAAACAAGGGGATGGCATGACCTTGGAGACTTTTGGTTGATGCATGCCTTTTCTATCCTTGGTCTTTTCCATTTCACGGAAACAAGATTTTATTAATTGTTCTGACATGGATCCCAAAAGGTTTGTAAATAGACTTATAGTAAATCACTCATGGACCTTATCTACACTATCTTGTTGTTTGTTGAATCGGTGGTTGACATAATACCTTCTATTCACCTACCTATTCCCTATGGAAGACAAACGAATATGGGCATCTAAAACTTCATGATAATGACAATGCAAAATCGGTTTACAAATACATTAGTAATCCAACTCCTGCCACAGGCGCTGCAGCTTTGGCCCAGTTGGAATAAAACTTGGAAAGCTCAAATCTGCCAAAAAATTCAAATTTCCAAAATAAGCTTAGACACTCTAAACTATCTGCAAAAATAGTCTTATCTTTTGACCCCACAATCAGAATCGTCATGGCTGAAAGGTGGTGGTGAAACTAAATATGGATGGCCTATTCTTGAAATGTCACATGCTTCTCATCTTTGGTCTATCTTATTGTCCTCCTTATGTCTTCAAATTGAGTATTTCTTAGAATGGCCACAAGGTAGATGGATTTGTGAGGTAGTCCTTTAGATTCTCCAACTACTCATAACTTTTCTCTTATCTCCTATATCTCACATCTTTTGATTCATATGGAAATCGAGAAATGAAGTTCATCAACAACATATAGGAATGTCCACTCATACTTCAAGCAAAAAATCCAAAGGACACTTCATGATGATGGTTGCAAGTGAGATCATATGAGTGAGATCGAAATAATTACCGAATCTATAGTATAATGTTGATTCGAAGTTACTTGGAATTATACCAAGTGTTCAAAAAACTTTTATCATAATTTTTTTACATTTCAAAACCAATTCCATGGAGAGGTCAAACTGATTGGTAAAGTAAAGTTATACCACCTAGAAGGTTCAAGTGATGAATGCTAAACAAATCAACTTACAAAGCTATATAAATTTTTTATTGGTCTTAAGTAGCCATTCGATCTTGCTAGATATCAAATCCTAATGATGAATTCATATCCATGTTTAAAATCAATCATAGCCTATGATAATTGAGTAGAGCAACAAAATACAAACTCTATGGTTGGAAAAATATAGATTGGTCAAGTTTCTTTTCCGAGTTTAAACCAACACAATTCCAAACCTAAGAGAGTTCCAAATGTGATTTGTGATGACTACCATAAACTTGGACACAGGAAGGTCCGATGTTATAAGATGATTGGCTTTCCATCAAATTACAAGTTTAATTAGAAGAAAATTAGACTACAACAAATATGGCTTCAAATTTTGATCAATGAAAAGTTAATTCATAACCCAACTATAATACAAGAGAAGATAAGCAACAGCTTGTAGTCTCAAAATTGTTACACAATGAGAGCACTTCAGAGATTGCTATTAATGCCACAACCTTAATTTAAGCCTTAGTTTCACTTGCGGGTCGTGGTCTTATGCATGTAGTCGTACATAGTTTGTAGAAGCGTACTATAATTCATTTAAAAATATAATAGTTGAGATATTCAAACCACACAGGTTACATTGTAATAATATCATTGAGAGTAAGTGAACACTAGACACTATTCACTTATACAAAACTAGTATCACATATTACAATGTAACCTTTCTCTTTTCTTCTAATAATATACATCCAAAATATTTCTCATTAGTTCTCTCAAAGGACTTAAAATATCTAAGGCTCATATACGCCTCTCATAAAAAATGGTTCCAATCCTGATAGAGGATCACCAAGCACGGCACAAACTAGTCTATTGATTTGAAAAATATTGAAAGTAACAGTATGAGGAAACAACAGCTCAATAAGTAAAATATTCATAACCTTTGTGTTATCACATATTTCATTTGAGTAAAACAAGCTTAAACATTATTTCTTCCTAATTGAAAAGTATCTACTATTTTATTTCAACATATATGATATAACAATTAATTATAAACCATACATAATTCCATCATGATCCAAAACATATATATTTTATTATATGCCATGTCAAAGATACCACATCATATCACATATAAGGAAAACACATTAATGCACCAATCAATGTATAGATGAATGCATGAATTCTCTATGCATGTACATATTATATCGTCATATGGTCAGAGGCATGTTGATCTTGCTAGGGAGGCTGATGAATTCTAGAAGTGACCCTCATGAATTCAAAAGACGGGTCTGATTTCATAATTTGATTCACATGACGCTTAACTCCCACTACAAGAAAATTGGCCAATAGCGACTCATGATTGGCGACGCTAGAGAGGCGCTATTACGTCTCTGTTGAGAAGAGTGTCTCTTTAGCGTCCAACTAGCACCGCAAAATTGAGATATTGGAAATCGGTGGCTAGTGACGTCGCACTAGAGTCAAAGAAAATGAGACGCAACTATATTAAGACGCGATGTCTGCGGCTGTGCGAAGCAGGATTGCGTCGCTAAGTCGACGCGTAAGGGACGCTAGAGGTGAGGCGCTATTCCGGCGCCCACGTGTCGCTACATAGGCGCTAGGAAGGCGCTAAATAGACACAAATATGATCGTGCACGCGTCGCCAATGAGATGCTAAGATGGCGCTAAGTGTGATATATTTAAATCAGCGTCAACATTTGTTGAGACACCAATGAGACGCTAAGGAGTCGCTACTTGCACATTTTTTTTACCCACCCCAGCCTAATTTTTTCCCTTCCCACACCATACAATTTATAATGCATATCAAAATGCATTGATATTCATCACAGACAATATAAAACCATCACAGACAATATAAAACCATCACAGGCATAATATATAACATAAGAATAAGAAAACTACTAAACTGAACTAACAAACTATATGTATGTGTAAGTCTATAAGTAACAAATGCATAGTTTATTTTCTATCCTAGGTTTGGAAGTTATTGTTATCATTCCAGACGTTCAACCTAGACGTACTCGGTCCATGGCCTCGCGGGGATGGATTCTGCGTCGGGATCAATTCATGAATCGTCTGCAATAGAGGAGCCAACTACTGTGACACCTACTGTAATACCTGCTGCGATATCTGCGCCGATAACTACTGCGATAACTGCCGTGATAGCTGCGTCATATCAGGTGCAGCGGATGAGCTCGGAGCAGATGCACCTCCTGCATATCCTCCGATCCTCCTAGGTATCTGAGCGGCTGTGCCGAGGCCACGCAAGTATCCCCTCGTGTCACGCCGGCCACCTCCTCCCAAACACAGGGTCCTCTACGAAATAAAAAAATTATACAATCATATAATATATAAATTATATATCAAGAAACACATAAATTTAAAACATGACTAAACTAACGAAGAAATATTACCTGGTGGCTGAGTACTCGGATCATCTCCATACTTTTCAGTCATTTTCGCATTATACTCATCCTATAAAATTTAAACATTATGTATTTAAAAAATAGTGCACTAACGGCAACAACCAAATGACCATATCATGAGACTTACCAGAAACTTACGAGCAGTGGGTGTGACTAAATCGTTTTTCTTTCGGCTCTTATGCGTGGCCTCGTAGACCACACGAAAGTCTACGGGACCATCTTCTTTCTCCTCCTACAATAAAGTTTCAAATTTGATAATATAAGTATAAGTCAAAAGTTTGATAAATTGAATTTATATGTAAATTACCATGCGCCGTAGATGTTCATCAAATCGCATCGATCCCCCTGTGTGGATGTGGGCCTCGGGCTTCGAAAGACGATTAACTCTTGCCTTTTCCGACTTCCTTTGCCATCATTCATCCTTCCTTTGTAAACATCAAATACTTACACTTACAAAAAACTATAATTTTCATAAAAGTAATGTAAAAGTATACATACTTACAACTTCCTACAGAGGGACTCCCAAACCGAGCGCCTAATATGTCTTGGGCATCTTTGTATGCCCTGCTCCAAAGTGAGGTCGGCGGACGTGACGACCTTGCGAAACTTGTATAATCAATTTCGGAGGCGTTTCGCAGCGACCTCCTCAAAAGCTCTTCGGATCATCCCTAAACTAAGATCCGGATGAAACTGATTTGCCTCCTACAAATAGAACGTTAAAACTTAGTAATTTTAAAATAAATATAAATCAAATTATGTAATTCAAATAGAAGATCGTACCGTGAAGGCTCGAAAGATGTCATCTCGCACTTGAATTGGGATATTTTTCTAGGATCCTGCCCCTTCCGGCAAGCGGGAAAGAATGAGAGCACTCACATCCCGCACGGTACTAGCGGGTATGAAAGTGGTCCTGCCAATTACAAAGAAGAATTAATTTTTAATGATAACCAAAACTATTACAAAATTTGTACAACTTATTTAACTTATGGTCGAGCAATATTATTCACAGTGACCACCCCATTATCGTGTAACCCATCTTCATCACTCGAAGAGAAATCATCATCTGGTACAACTGGGGTAGGCTGTGAAGGTCCGACATCAGCTGCGGGCCCTAATACATAATAAATCATTAGTGTCATACCAAATTAAAATTGTGATAATTGATAGATATACAGTAATGTTCTCACCTTGATTGATGTGTACCACATGATCAGTAGCAATTCACTCGTCTGAATGAATTGAGTCAGGTGCTTGTGTTATCGACGACGTAGCAACTGACATTATTAAAAAATAATTAATATAATTAATTGAGAAATATTAATAACAATAAATACATCACATGGCGTAAGATGTCGCTCGCCAACGCTAGATTGTGGTGAAGCGTCTGGTATTCTCGACGGTGGCGGTGGGGTAGCAACTGCCATCATAAGAAAATACATAAAATTTGGCTCCTACATAAAATTAAGTAATATACAAAAAATAACCTGGTGTGACATGACGATCGTCGTCGTGCGATCGAGACGTACCGACTATGTTCCCCGTCGATGGTGGAGCAATTGTCACAAAAGCAAAATATTTAAAAAACTCTATCTCCTACTGTCTATTGCCTACAATGTGTCACGTACCTGGAGTGATACGCTGAGCAGACCCATCAATGGATCGCCTACTATGTGACGATCCGGCTACGTGCCCCATCAGCGGCAGAGGAACTAATATTATTAAAAAAGGAATTTAACTATTATAATCAACTATAAATAAGCAGCTCACAATAAATATATTACTTGGTGGTTGTGATGGCTGACTCATCTGGAGTGAACGCCTGGAAGAGCGAGATGACCCAGATGCTCGACCCCTAGTAACCATGACTGAAAAAAAAAGAAAGAAACTTCTCTTATTATCGGTAACCATATATAACTTAAAAAAAATAAAATGCTTATGTCATTGGAATAACTACAGGATTCATTCGCTTGTTTCGTATTCTGATTCATTTTCATCATCTTCATCATCGTCGCTATAATCTTGGTTCGAGTCATCATCAATGAAATTTTTTAATCGAAGTTCACATCCAAGAGGTCATTTGAATTGAACTCTTCCATTGGCTCAGCGTCATCGACCAATTGAAAATTCTCAACTCCATCGGCCACATCAATCGTCTCATTCACTCTATGGGACAAGCAAGTTTTCCTTTTGTACTCCAACCACTCAACATTCCATATGTCGAAAAATCACTTATAGTCCACATTAATGCGGCTCTCATAATGAAATTTTGCTTTTTAGATTTGTCATAGGTAACCACGCCATCCTTCCACAACATCTTGAGTTCATCAATCAAATGTCTTAAGTAAACATCTAAACTTTTACCAGGAGATCGAGGACCGGGATCATATAGGTAAGCAATATATTCTCTCGTCTCATACACATGCTTGAAGGCAAATTATACGGTGTCATAAAAATAGGCCAACATGAATAAGCAGTACTCGATGAGCCAAATGGGTTGAAGCCATCGGTGCAAAGTCCTAATCTAATATTGTGTGATTCTGTAGAAAAATCCGGATGAAGTGCATCAAATCATCTCCATGCCTCTGCATCCGAAGGATATGTAATTGAATTTTGATCTTGACGTGCCCCTTCTTTGTGCCACTTCATAAATGATACAGTTTTTTCACAAAGAAATAGTCGTTGTAATCTTGGAACAATCGGAAAGTATCTAAATATTGCATTTGTCACATTTTTTTTCAAACTTTGAGAATTCTTTTTCGGCTTGATTCTGGGCTCGTCACAAATAGAACAACTCATAAGTGAGTTGTTTTCCTTGTAGTACAACATGCAATGATTGCGGCATGCATCAATCTTATGATATTCCAACCCTAAACCTCTCATCAACCGTTTGTACTTGTAAAAATGTCCTAGTAATTTCTCGAAAGCTGGAAGCATATTCTTAATAATGGCAAGCATCCGGTTAAAACAACTTTCGCTCATATTAAATTCTGATTTTAAGTTCATTAGTTGTGTTACTGCAGAAAGTGTAATTTGCTTCACGCATCCATCCCATAAAGGTTTATCTGCCTCTTCGAGAAGATTATAAAACTTAGAAGCCGAAGGATTCGGGTCTTCTTCAATCGATGTTTCGCCAACATTTTCTCCTAACATTGCATCTCGTATCATGTCCCTGTACGGATTGCTCGAGTCACCCACAACGGTATCTACATTACTTGTTTCTTTAGCCCATCTTTCTTCGCCATGAAAGAACCAATTGGCGTATGTAAGTAAGAAACCATTGTAATATAAATCCTTCTGCACAGCATATCTTACTTTCCACTGATAACATTTGCACTTCCGGCATGGACATAATATTTCGCCATATGAAGAAGCAACACCTTCATTTTGATATGCCACATTAATGAATTCATCAACACCATCCTTATATTCTTCATTTATGATACCATGTTTATCCTTCCAACGACGAATCCAACTACGATCTGGCTTTATCATTTTTGTAATGAAGAACATTAAGCCAAGTAATCAAATTCGTGTACTTGAAACGTGTGATTTTGAACTTACGAAGTCCAAAATCACATGTTTCAAGTACTTCATCGTCGAATCATAATCTCATTTTATCATCGAGAATGTGGAAGTACATGAATTAGTTCATAAGTTAACTTAACAATTAACATAAGTTAACTTCATCGTTGCTATATGAATAAGTAATACTTAACTTAATTCCTAAGAGATGATACTTAATATTATAATTTCTGTTCTTCTGCGAAGACTAGCTTGATCCAAAGATATGATACTTAACTTAAGTAATACTTAATTTAATTCATAACATGAATAATTAATACTTAACTTAATATGAATAATTAACTTAATTTAACTTCATACATTAATAATTAACTTAATTTACATGGTGGCGGACTAGTACCTTCTTAATCGGAGGACGAAGGGCGGAGGGCGGAGGGCGGCCGAGACGACGGTGGAGGCGGAGGGCAGTGGCGGTGGAGGCGGACGTCGGCGGCGGTGGACGCGAAGGGCGGCGGCGGAGGCGAAGGGCGGCGGAGGCACCCTGCAGCGGCGGTGGAGGGGAGTGGAGGTGGAGGAAGGAGGAGGAGGAGGAGGCACCGGTGGAGGAGGAGGCGAAGGGCCGCGGTCGAATGAGGAGGGCGGACGAGGCAGAGGGAGGAGGAGGAGGAGGAGGCAAAGGGCGGCGGAGGCGAAGGGCGGCAGCTGCAGTGGAGGGCAGGCATCGAGGAGGGAGGAGGAGGAGGCGAAGGGCGGCGGTCGAATGCGGAGGGCGGCGGTGGAGGGTGGTCGTCAGGCGTCGGACGTCGGGTGAAGGGCGGAGGCAGCAGTGGAGGGCGTCAGAGGTCGGGCATCGAAGGTCGGGCATCGGGCGTCGGAGGTCGGGCGGGCGGGATGAAACGAACGTAAATAGTAAAAGTGAAAACGAAGAAGAGGGGTTAGGGATTTAAATCATTTTGTAGCATTGCCATATAGGCGCCCCAACGCCATATAGGCGCCGACACTATCAAAATCGGCACTATAGAGAAGCTAATGTGTCGCTAAGATAACGTAGCGACACTATAGCGTCGTCGGGGCATCTCAACGGTTTAGCGTCTCAAGATTGCAACGCCATTGTGATGCTCATTAAAAGTTTTTTTCAATTTTTTTAGTATGTATGAAGTTTTATTTATCAATGTAACGTCTCATCGCATTGTGCCCCGTTCCAATTATTTTATTTTCTTTCGACAATCTATCATGTATGTATACAAAATTATAAATATGTATGTATATGTGTATATAACACAATTGTGTGTGTATATATATATATATATATATACATATGTAATATATGCATATGCATATATATGTCTACGTGTGGGAGATTAAGTTGCAACAATGTGTTTATCTATATGTATTATAAATATATATGGGTATGTATATGTCTATACATGTGCGAGTCATATATATATCGATAACGTGTATATGTATACGTATTCGAAGTGAATATATGTGTATTTGTTTATATGTGTCAGATTAAGTTATAATAATATGTATATATGCACTTATTATATATAAGTATCAGCATATACATGTATTTATATGTCTATATGTGCCCGATTGAGCGAGAGGTAAAAAGTCAGCTTAGGAGGCGCAATACAGACGTCATTGAATCGCTAGATTCATTTAGCGACACCGTAGCGCCGCACTATCATCTAAAACCACTTCGCGTCTCAAACTTGCGACGCTAGAAAGACGCCAATAGTGTCACCATAGCGTCGACACAAGCTGCGGCTCTCGTTAGACGCTAGGTAGACGCTATTGAGTGTCTACTGTGACGCTAAAATATCACTCACTTAATCAACCATCGTAATCTCATGATTAAGTATATAATAATAATATATGCATAATTAAGATATTATATATTATATGTATAGATAACATAAATAATATAGGTAACAAATTATATATTTAGGAACACTCTTATCATGTAAATATATATATATATAATCATGTAATTAATACATATATATGTTGATAATACGTTATTGATAATATGTTGATAATCATGTAATTAATACTAATATAATATTTAATGAATTTATTGATTGACATATAGTATATATAATATATAGTGTTTAAATATAAAATAAATAACGAGATAAATGTAGGTAAGTTATGAGTAACACAATAGTGTCCCAATAGCATCTCCTTTCTTTGAGACGCCATATAGCGTCGCTTTAGAGTCTCCAGACATGCGATGCTAGTGTCGCGTTTAAAGACGTCGACACCAGAATGGCGCTAGGTGCTGTCGCGCATTTGCGGTTCGTGGCGCGAAATAATAGCGTCTACGTAGCGTCTCGATTGCGCTAGAATTAACGTCAATCCGCTGAATAGCTAAGAAGACGCTAATGAGACGCTATCGAGAGGCAAGTAACGTATGATTCTCGTGACGCGAAGTAGACACTATGTAGGCGCTAGTGGCGTCTATATAGCGTCACGGATGTTGGCGACGCTATCTTGCGCCGCTAAGTGCCCATTTTCTTGTAGTGTCCAAACAACCTAGAATCAATCCTTTTTTATATATCTATCGGTCCTACAAGATTTTTCAACCAAATAAGGGTAAGTTGTTGGTATTATAAGATTTTTCAATCATGCAAAGTTAAAATGTCGGTCTTGCAAGCCTTTCAACTTGATACAAGAGTAAACTGTCGCGGTAATGCAAATGAATGCTAATGATATGCAAATGCATGACCAAATCATATCATGTCATGACCCACCATATCATATCGTATTATCTTTCTACATGTTCTGTCATATCATATCATTTGGAATATCATATCATGTCATGTCATATCATCTCTCGTAACAAATAATTGCATACATAGTAATTAAATCACTTTATGAGTGCGCATAGCTCCTATTCATATAACATATAATTTCATGTCATATCATGTTAATGTAATCACACAAAAATAATTAATCAACTTCTAAAGTGACATAACATATATTATTTAAGCACAAAGACTTTGTTGTTGTTTATATGCAATAAATTACATGATTTACAATGTAAAATCCATAACAATTAATGTACAACTTCTATTCATGTGAAATAAATTTCTAGTGAGAAAATACTTCATCAAGTATATAATCATAAAACTCATAATTTCACTCATTATGAAATGAATTCGAAAAATTATAAAATTAAACTTTATTCTACTTCACTTTAGAACCCTAACAGATTGGACAATGTTTAGCATAAAATTCATAACTTTTTGATGTACATCATACCACATGAAATAAAATTTGTAATGAAACTAAAATTCATGAACTTGTAATAATACAGACCGTGTAATTTCGTCACTTTCTGTGCTCCGACATCTAAAATTGGACATTCCTATTTCACATACATATATTGTGACAATGAAACCATCATATGATATAATATTAACACATTTATATCATATATGATTGAAATAGGGATGTTACAATTAATATGATAGGTGTTTTTCATTCTTTATCTCTCTAAAAAAAACTTTTCATTCTTTATCTTCACAAAACCATACCAACTATATCACTGATTCAGGGACAAGTAATCATATGAATCCTAAATTAGATGTGTGTAATGATACTGTTAAGTCAAAGGAATTCAAATTTATGACATTGTCTGGTGTTGCAGCTTTGAAGATTTCACACATTGCATGATATAATTTGGGAAGTAGTGATAAGTTGTCAAGAGTCTTATTTTTTCATGATTTCAAATATAACTTGGTTTTAGTCGCAAAACTAACAAAAACGATGTGCACTCTTATACTGCATTTTATCTTAATTCATGTACAATTTAGAACAAATTAAGCGGCTGATAAAGATAATAAATAGTTATACTACCTATAATGTTCAAGTGATCGATTATAAAGAAATCAAAGTTGCAATGCAGCATTGTTAATTATTACACAATCAAGATTATAATATGAAGCTACAATATAGTTGTTTAGATTTGAAGAAAATAAATCTATATATTGCTGGGATAACATGGCTATTGCGAAATATTTTCCTTCCTACGTGTAAATTATAGAATATTATTTTTCACTATTCAACAAAAGAGAATAATATTAAAGACATAAGAATTTTCCTACAAAAAACATTAAATTCATACTCAGTTACTTTTAACTATATTAAGTATGAGCCTACTAATATGAAATTTATACTCATTAATATGAAATTCAGTCAGCCGAGTGCAATCATTAGAAAATTTGAGTCCATTGAGCAATTCAGAATGTTTTCCGAATGTTGCATTCATTCATTATTTTCATTTTGCAGATCTCCTTTACAATCGAGAATATTTTAAAAATGTTTTTCCTAAAGAATTTACTCTAAAAATGTCAAAAATGATCTGATAGACAAGGAAAGAGATATGAACCTTATGTGACATGCCCTCTGCATTACTATGAAGCATGGGCAAAATAGGATTTTAAATTTATATACTTTTGACTAGGATACTTCAACTCTTGGTACTTTGAGAAAATTATCTAATGAATAGTGCAAGACATATGAAATATATGAAACCGTATGCAAAACAAAGATGATTACATAATCAAATATATATTTTCACAAGTTCAAAGAGAAGAGTGTACATACCTCATTTTGGCATATTAATTTGTTTGTGTAATAAGGTCGCTACATCCTTGTTAGGAATGAACTTTACTTCACAAATCGTGCAACAATTTTTGTATGCATAATCTCTTTGGATTGTAATAACATTTCTCTATAGTTGTAGTAGAATAGCCCATGGAGAAGGATTGGCGAATGAGTGGCCACTCCACTTCTTCGAGCCAACTACATCAAATGTTGGTGATGTGCTTCTCGACTTCTTGAAAGTATGCTAGGCATGAAATCATTGCAGTACCAAACTCTTGCGTTATATCCTTTGGGTGGTTTGAATCATGAATGATTGAGGGCTCGATCTTTTCGTACTTGAAGAAAAGTAAATCGTCATTGAATGGACATCGTGTTGGGCTATTGAGCATCGTTAATTCGATTGTTAATCTCTGCATGCAATAACTCCCTGTAGTGTCAATAGAGGGCCTCCTTATTCGGATAGGGGCGCAGAAGAAATAAAATTCTTGTGCATCATGAATTATTTCGGTGCATAGGTCAATCCCATATTACTCAGTTTTTATTCCTTCCATATAACCCTAAAACCAAAAAACAACAAAAGAACATAAGAACTCAAATTCACAAGTTTAATAAGAACAATATTTAGACAACAATCAATATGATTTTGAATTATAATCAAGGAAAATATTATTACAAACAAAGCTCTAATACATAAGCAAATTAGCAAATCTCAAAATTGTTGCACAAGGACACCACATGTGCAGAGATGGTTGTTAATATGGTAGGCATTTTTCATGTTTTTATCATAATAACTAGATAACTGATTCAGTGGGCACATAATCATATGACTTGTTTAGATGTGTTAACTCATACTCTTAGGTTGAAAGATTAAAATTCTGTAACCTTGAGTAATTGTGAAGTTTTGAAGGTTTCACACTTTGGATAATTTGAGAATTGGCGGTAAGTTGTCAATCTTATGTACACATGATTTCATGCATAACTTGGTTTTAGTAACACAACTAACAAAATACTAGATCCGTTCAATTAACTTTTATCCTAATTTTTGTACATTTTAGAATTTGTTCAGTGGAGAGGTCAGGTAAGGAAAATCATGAGTTATACTATCTAGAATGTTCAAGCGATGAATTCTGAAGAAATCAAATCACAAAGAAAATATAAATTTTTTATTGCTCTTAAATAGCCATTCAATCTTGGTAGTACTCAAATCCTAAATGATGAGTCCAAAATCGTGTTTAAATCAATCATATTCTACAATAATTAAGGAGAGCAACAAATGCAAACTCCGTGGTTGGAAAAAACATAGACTAGTCAAGTTTTTTTTATGCAAACCAATCCAAACCTAAGAGAGTTCCAAATGTGATATGTGATGACTACCTTAAACCTGGACACAGGAAGGTTCCAAATGTATTACAAGTTTAATTAGAAAAAAAAATCATACTACAATAGATATGAATTTGAATTATGATCGATGAGAAGTTAATTCAACCCAACTATAATTTAGGAGAAGATAAAACAAAACTTGTTTTTGTCATGGAGTATTATCAACAAGTCTCAAAATTATTATGCAAGGAGAGCACTTCAGAGATTGTTATTAATATGGCAGGTCTTTTTCAACCTTTATCTCTCTCAAAAAGTAAAAACAACTCATTCTTTATCTTCACAAAAATGATATAGAATCTCTGCGCAAGTGATAGCTCGTTTTAGTGTCAATATGAGACCTCCTTATTTGGACAAGACTTGCAGTGGGGGCAAAAAAGAAATTAAATTCTTGTGTATCATAAATTATTTTGGTGCGTAGGCTTCTTTTCATTCCATAGAATACTAAAATTTGAAAACAAAAAAAAACTTCATTATTTATCTTCACAAAACGATACTAGCTATATCATTGATTTAGGGGCAAGTAATCAAATGAATCCTAAATTTGATGTGTTGAATGATACTATTAAGTTAAAGGATTTCAGATTTATGACAATGTTTGGTGCTGTAGTTTTGAAGATTTCACACATTATATGATATAATTTGTAAAACAGTCATAAGTTGTCAAAAGTTTTATTTATACAAGATTTCAAGTAAAACTTGGTTTTAGTCGCACAACTAACAAAAAAGACGTGAACTGTTATACTATATTTTATCTTAATTCATGTACAATTCAAAACTAATTAAGTAGGTGATAAAAATAATAAATACTTATACTACTTAGAATGTTCAAATGATCAATTCTAAATAAATCAAGTTGCAATGCAACATTTTTAATTATTATACAATCAAGATTATAGTACGAAAGCTACAGTATAATTATTAAGATTTGAAGAAAACAAATCTATATATTGATGGGATAACACGAATGTTGCAAAATATTTTCCTTCCATAGATATAAATTACAAAATATTATTGTTCACTATTCAACAAAAGAGAACAATATTAAATATATAAGATTTTTCCTACAAAAAAACATAAAATTCATACTTAGTAACTTTTAACTATATTAAGTATGAGTCTAATAACATGAAATTTATACTCATTAACATTAAATTCAGTATCTAACTTGGTAGTCTGCTTGACTGCAATCATTAGAAAATTTGACTCCATTGAGCAATTTAAAAGTTTTTTCATTCATTATTTTCACTTTGAAGAACTCCTTTACAATAGAGAATAGATTAGAAATATTTTTCCTAAAGAAATTTACTCTAAAAATGCCATAAAATGGTCTAATAAACGAAGAAAGAGATGTGAACCTTATGCGAAGCAACATTTTTGGTCTACAAATTACTTTGGATGATAATGACATTTAGCTACAACTATTCTAATAGAATAGCCTATGGAGGAGGAATGGGGAATGAATGGCCAGTCCACTTCTCCGAGCCAACAACACCGAATGTTAGTAATGTGCTTCTCAGTTTCTTGAAAGTGGGCTCCGTATGAAATCATTGCAGTACTAAACTCTTGCATCATATCCTTTGGGTGTCTTGAATCAATAATGACATTCATGAGGGCTTAGTCTTTCTGTACTTGAAGAAAAGCAATCTGTCATCAAATGGTCATCGTGTCGAACTATTGAGTAGGGTTAATTCGATTGTTGATCACATATACGCATGTTATAGTTCGTTGTAGTGCCAATATATGGCCTCTTCATTTGAACAACACTTGGAATAAGGGTCTAAAAAAAATTCAATTCTCGTGCATCACAAATTATTTAGATGCATAGGTCAATCTAATGTTTCTCGACTTCCATTGCTTTCATAAAACACTAAAATTAGAAAAGAAAAAAACAAAAAAAAACCCATTTTTTATCTTCACAAAATGATACTAATTATATCATTGATTGAGTGGCGAATAATCAAATGAATTCTAAATTTGATGTGCTCAATGATACTGTTAAGTTAAAGGATTTCAGATTTATGACATTGTCTGGTGATATAGTTTTGAATATTTTACACATTGTAGTGATAAGTTGTCAAAAGTCTTATTTATATATGATTTCAAGTATAACTTGGTTTTAGTCACACAACTAACAAAAAAGACGTGAAATCAATTTGCAACGCAACGTTTTTAATTATTATACAATCAAGATTATAATATAAAAGCTACAATATAGTTGTTAAGATTTGAAGAAAACAAATCTATATATTGATGGGATAACACAAATGTTGCAAAATAATACATATAAATTACAAAATATTATTGTTCACTATTCGACAAAAGAGAATAATATTAAAGACATAAGATTTTTTCTACAAAAAACATAAAATTCAAACTCAGTAACTTTCAACTATATTAAGTATGAAACTAAGAACATGAAATTTATACTTATTAACATGAAATTTATTATCTAACTTGGTAGTCATCCTGAGTGCAATCATTAGAAATTTTGAGTCCATTGAACAATTCAGAAGTTTTTTTGTCTGTTGCATTCATTCATTATTTTCACTTTGAAGATCTCCTTTACAATAGGGAATAGATTTGAAATGTTTTTCCTAAAGAAATTTACTCTAAAAATGTCATAAAACGATCTGATAAACAAGGAAAGAGATGTGAACTTTATGCGAAGCAACTTTTTTTGTCTACAAATTACTTTGGATGATAATGACATTTAGCTACAACTATAGTAGAATAGACATGGAGGAGGAATGTGGAATGAGTGGCCAGTCCTCTTCTCCGAGCCAACAACACCAAACATTGGTGATGTGCTTTTCGGTTTCTTGAAAGTCTGCTCGGTATGAAATCATTGCATCACCAAACTCTTGCATCATATCCTTTATGCGGCTTGTCTCATGAATGATTGAGGGCTTAATTTTTGCCTACTTTAAGAAAAGTAACTCGTCATCGAATGGACATTAGGTCGGGCTGTTGAGCAGTGTTAATTCGATTGTTGATTTGTGTATGTGTTAGCTCCTCATAGTGTATACATCCTTTCTAGGAATGAACTCTACATCACAAATTATGCAAGATTTTTTGTCTGCTAATCTCTTTGGATGATAATGACATTTAGTTACAATTGTAGCAGAATATCCCATGAGGAGGAATGAGTGGCTACTCCACTTCTTCGAGCCAACAACACCAAAAGTCGGTGATGTGCTTCTCGGCTTCTTCAAAGTATGCTCAATACGAAATCATTGTAGTACCAAACTCTTGAATCTTATCCTTTGGGCGGCTTGAATTATAAATGATTGAGGGCTCGATCTTTCTATACTTGAAGAAAAGTAGCCCATCATTGAATGGACATCATGTCGGGTTATTGAGCAGCATTAATTCGATTGTTGATATGTGTATGCGATAACTCCTCGTAATGTCAATATAGGGCCTCCTTGTTTAGATAGGGGCGCAGAAAAAACAAAATTCTTGCGCAACACGAATTATTTTGATGCATAGGTCAATCCCATCTTCTCACTTTTTATTCCTTGCACAGAATCCTAAAGCCAAAAAACAACAAAAGAACATAAGAATTCAAATTCACAAGTTTAATAAGAACAATATTTAGACTACAACCAACATGACTTTTAATTCTAATCAAGGAAAATCTTATTCAAAACAAAGCTCTAACATAGAAGCAAATTATGAAATCTCAAAATTTGTGCACAAGGATATCATAGGTTCAAAGATGGTTGTTAATATGGTAGGTATTTTTTTCATTCTTTTTATCATAATAACTAGATAACTATTCAGTGGCACATAATCATATGACTCAATTAGATATATTAACTCATACTATTAAGTTTAAATATTCGAATTCTATGACCTTGAGTATTGGTCAAGTTTTGAAGGTTTCACACTTTGGATAATTTGAGAATTGGTGGTGTATAATTTGGTTTTAGTAACAAAATTAACAAAAAGATTAGAATTGTTTAATTAACTTTTGTCATAATTTTTGTACATTTCAGAACAAGTTCAGGAGAGAGGTCAAGCTGATTGGTAAAGAAAATCATTATAATACCTAGAAGGTTCAAGCAAAGGATTATGAAGAAATCAAATTACAAAGAAATGTAAATTTATGATCAATCTCAAATAATCATTTAATCTTGCTAGATCTCATATCTTAATGACGAGTCCAGATCCGTGTTTAAAATCAAGCATATTCTATGATAACTGAGGGGAGCAACAAAATTCAAACTCCATGGTTGGAAAAATATAAACTAGTCAAGTTTCTTTTCCGGGTTCAAACCAACACAATTCCAAACCTAAGTGAGTTCCAAATGTGATTTGTGATCACTACCATAAACTTGTACTCAGGAAGGTTTGACGTTATAAGTTAATTGACTTTCCATCAAATTACAAGTTTAATAAAAAAACCGACTACAATAGATATGGATTCTAATTCTAATCAATGAAAAGTTAATTCATAACCAAGTTTTAATACAGGATAAGATAAGCAACATCTTATTTTCACCAAGGAGCATTATCAACAAGTCTCAAAATTGTTAGAGAGCACTTTAGAGATTCCTATTATCGCGGCCGAATCAAAACCGACTGCCAATCCACCTGTCGACCGAAACCAAAATGAGTGCCCGATGGCGGAAGGATATACTTGAAATCGAAGTTTGTTATGAACTTCTTGGCCATAATGCTTGAATATGGTGGGGATTTAGAATAACTGCCCCACCAATGATCCTTGGGGAGTAATGATCAAATATTTCCCCTATTCTTATCCATTAAGGCCTCACTTTGAAACCCTTATTTCCTAGTTTCATTTCCTCTCTCTGTCTCTCTCATTATGTTTTCCCCAATTCCTTGTGTGTTCTTCTCTCCTTTTGGCTCGACTAGAGGGATTTGGATGGTCATCTATAGGTGTTGATCATGAGGAAGATCTAGGAGGGAGACAAGGATGAACTCGTGGTGCTCACGTGCAAGAAGAACTAATTAAATTGACAAAAAAATTGTGTAATTTGAGACCTAGGTCATGGGTAGTTTTCTAATGAAATTGCATGCTCCAAGGGCTAATTTAGGGGCTTAAGATTCATAAGAATATGAGCAATAGCATGCGTAGGATGAGATTTATGATTATGACTTATTTGGATTATTATTGATGTTTTATGATTGATCTGCATGCCATGGATGGACGAATGATATGGATATGTTTTTATGTGATTACTAAATAGTTATGAACCAAATTTCGAGTGGGATGTAATGGAAATGTATTACTTGTGTTAGATGTAGGTTTAGTTGTGTGAAAATTATGTGATAATCTAAGAATTTCCTGCAATGACCTATGGATTTGACCTACTAAAATGGGTGACTGATCTTGGATCGGGCGTCCGATTCGGCTCGCCAAAAATAGTGACGTCTGGGCATCCGATGACTGAACACCCTTTTTGTTTGATCGGAGATCATGGATTGGGCGAGGGTTTATACCACACAACTAGATGATCGGCTGGGCTTTCGGCCACCCGAAAAGCTTGGCCACAAGTTCGCAAGATCACTCATAAAATGGATGACCATCAGACTTTCGGGCATCCGATCCGTACTCGGCCCACTTTGGTCGAGAGATGTATAGTGATATCCCACCCTCTTTTGAACGACCGATGGACTCTAATAAAATGGACGTCCGATTGCCAAACAGATGACCAATTGTTTGTGATCAAATGGATGTGCGATCCTCAAACGGACGACATATTGTGATTGATTAGAATAGGCGTTCGATCCATAATAGACAACCAATGAACCACGATAAAACGGACGTCAGAATCCCCTAAAAAATGACCGATGAACATATGAAAAAATAGGCGATTGCTCGACCTTTTGGACGCCCGATTTGTGGACAGAGGGCGTATGACTTTAATTAACCCTTATGATGTGATAAGTCTATGTCCACCTGATTGGTACTTAACCTCTGGAGCCACCCTTGCTCCCTACCACCTTGATTAATCCAAGTGATCAAAAGATAATTTCATAGTTAATAAAGATAAAATATGAGAATTATCTAGATGGGAGGTTGTAGGAATCTATAACAGATATAAATCCTTGAGGTTGCGGAATATTTCTTGCAATGAAAGCGAATCATTGGGGCTTTTTCACTAACTCTTGATGAACGCACTTGTACCTCGAGATCGGGGATCGAACCTCGGGGGAACAGAACTATTGACCATAACACAAGTACCTCTAGAAGAATCTCCTCGAAAGCGTGTTTGGGACCTCTAGTATAAGTCCCATTTTTATAGGAGAGAAATACTTGGGGTGAGAAGTTAGGCAGAACGCATCACGTGATCGAGCGTGATGATGTGTTCGCGCAGCCCGCAATTCTCGCGGCATGCGATCAAGCCCTCTGTGAGCTTCGTGCGCGGTCCACGTGCGACCAACGCGCATGGCCCAATGCCCAAAAGGGCATATCCCAATAATCTCTCACTTGCTCGCATTGGCCATTATACTTTCGTTCATCCAGAATTGGTAAATATGTCGTGCGACCTACGAGTACAAGCACGCTCCTTTATAGGAACTAGAAAGATACCTGTTAAGATTCAATTTCTCAACTATCTCTAGAGTGTATGTCATACCGTTAAGAATTCATGATAGCTTATACATGAGCCAACAAATGCTCAAATAATGTAACTCGTTATGCCCTAGATTTATCTTGCAGCATAGCTAGGACAACATATGTCTTGCTCTGCGGTAACTATCTTTCACATACACTGTATTTTTCAACATAAGAAAAATAGTTGGCCTATTGTACATGAGTGTCTTATGCAGCTCATAATAGTTGTTTCTCTCGCCCTCGCGTCTTTTAGTAGTGAACTAGTTGTTTTCTTAGGCGTGGATCGATAGGCTATTTTACTTTTCACCTTTGAGTACTCCGCTAAAGTAGCAAGCACTGATTCCTTTCCTCAAGACATAGTCACGAGTCTAAGGATACGTGCAAATAAATTATTTGTCAGAGACTCACACCATGATGACCATCGACTAATCAATTCATCATGTCTCTTGGTCGACTTTGCATACTTAGTACTTAACACAAGTACTGCGGTGGAGACTCCCACTGAAGGAGCATATGTCTATCTTTGTTTAAATTATACACCACACAGACTTAAGTCTAGGCGCTAAAAGTACATTTTAGCGCCTGATCTGAGTTTTCAAAATTGCTCATTATCCTATAGCGCAAAATTTGAATCTCGTATCTGGCTTCTCTTTCTCTCTTAATCGGGTAATGTTAAGTTACTAAAACTCATGTTTTAACATATTTTAAGAATCACGTTATGATTCACATAGTTCATTCCGCTCGCTATTTTCATGAGCGTCGAAAATGTTTGTTCGTGTGAGTGAACAAATCTAGGCCTGATCGACATACTTTTCACATGCATAACAAGACTTTACAATAATGAATTTATCAAAGAAAAATAATCTTTTATTCATTAAAAATTTTGAGTACATCATTACATTTATAATTTACACAGCCCTAAAACATTTACATGTCTCAAGAATGCCTCTCTTGGCAATGGTTTGGTGAACGGATCAGCAACCATTTTGTGCGTTAATATGTATTCAACTGAGATCTCCTTTATTACTTCTTGATTTCGTACAAATTTGTACTTCGTGCCGATATGCTTTCCCTTGCAATGGTATTTCTCTTCCTTCACATAAATAATGGTTGTTTGATTGTCACAGTGAAGGATCATCTTCTTCATTGCATTCTCAGAAATCCTTAAGTTTTGAAGGAACCTTTTAAGCCATAAGGCCTCTTGTACTGTCACTGAACAAGCTATTAATTTTGTCTCCATAGTTGACAGTGTCACACGATCTTATTTCTTGCTACTCCAAGTAACAACATCATTGTTGAGCAAGAAAGTGTATTCGAAGATGAATTTTTGTTCATCAATATCACCAGTCCAATCGGCATCAGTGAATCCAACAAGTCGTAGACTTCCTCTATGATAGCATAGTGCAAGATCTGTAGTGCCCTTGAGGTATCTCATGATTCTCTTCACCGTCTTCCAGTATTGGCATCCTGAATTAGCCTAATATCAACTAACTAGACCGACGACAAAACATATGTCCCGCCAAGTATACATCATAGCGTACATTAAGCTGCCAACCACACTTGCATATGAAAATTTGGACACTTTCTTTTGTTTCTCTAAAGTTTCAGGGCACATGTCCAAGCTTAAAATCCCACCTTTCATAATAGGAGTGTCAATGGATTTGTAGCCATCCATGCGAAATCGTTCCAAAACTTTCTTTATATATAATTCTTGTGACAAAGCAAAGAGTCGTTTGAACGGTCGCAATGGATTTTCACACACAGTATGTAGGCTGCTTCACCCATATCCTTCATTTCAAAAATGGAGGACAACAATTGTTTAGTGGTAATGACAAAGTTTCTATTATTTTTAGCTATTAGAATGTCTTCTACGTATAATGTCAGGATAGCAAAATTATTCTTGGACTTATGAACATACACGTAGTGGTCTTCATCAATCATGTTAAAATCGTATGAAATGATTGACTGATGGAATTTAAGATACCACTGTTTAGATGATTATTTGAGTCGATAAATGGACCGACGCGGTCTACAAACTTTGCGTTATTTTTCTTTTACAACGAAGCCTTGAGGTTGCTCCATGTAATTTTTCTCATCTAGTTCTCCATTGAGAAATGTGGTTTTTACATCTATTTGATGTAATTCTAAGCTCATATGTGCTACTATAGCTAAAATTAGGCGAATTGAAGAAAACCTTACAGGTGCAAAAGTTTCTTCATAGTCAACACCCATTGTTTGGATGAAACCTTTTGCCACTAGATGAGCTTTATGTCTTTCAATTGATCAATCAATTCCACGCTTAATTTTGAGAATCCATTTATTCTCAATTGCCTTACGGCCTGACGGGAGATCAACCAAGTTTCAGACTTAATTTTTTTGCATGGACTCTAACTCCTCATCCATTGTCTTAATCCATTCTTCCTTAGCAGGGGATGAGAGAGCTTCTTTGATAGATCTGGGCTCAAGTTCATCTTTCAGACTTACTACGTGGACCTCATGTGGCTCATGTTTATGCAATCCTTCGATTTCAAATCGTCGACGCGGAACATGTTTTCTAGTAGCCCGTCGAAGGAAACTTTCGGGTTGGTCAGTTGGGGGTTGCGAATCTCTCCCACTTGGATCAAACTGTGGGACGGAGAAGACAAACTCCTCAATTGGTTGATCTGCTTGTGCCGTCAACTCGGGATCTTCTTCTTCATATAGAAGAAGTCCCTTGTCTATCTAGCCTTTCTTAGAAAATTCATAGTCTATGAATGTCACATCCTCTATTTTTTATTTTCGTTATTGTATCATCTTCTCTTTTAGGTGTTGCGATATCTTATAAAGGTACAATTCTGCCCTCTTGGACCCAACTTTCCATACTTATGAGAGTTGTTTAGATTGCGCAACCCCAATGGCGCAAATAACTAAGGTTAGACTTTCGACATGTCCAAAGTTCATAAGGAGTGATAGGAACGAATTTTGATGGTACATGATTTAAAATGTAGGTAGCAATCAATAGTGCATCTCCCCAATACGAAATTGGAAGATTAGCTTGCGTCATGATGGATCGAACTATATCACATAAGGTATGATTTCGTCTTTCTACAACACCATTTTGTTACGTAGTTCTTGGTACATTTAGTTGCCTAACTATACCATTTTCATCACATAACTTTTTTAATGTCAAAGATATTCGCGTCCACGATCGGTTCGTAAGACTTTAATCTTGTGATCCACTTGATTTTATGCCATGTTCATGAATCGTAAAAAATAATTCAAAACTTCGAACTTATGAGAAATCAAGTATACAACAACGTAACATGGATAATCATCTATAAAAGTGATGAAGTAAGAAAAACTGTGTCATGCGTGAACATTCATCGGACCACATATGTCCGGATGGATTAATTGTAATGGGTACTCGATGTGTTTTCCCTTTCCAAATGCTGTTCTTGTTTTCTAGCTAGACATTCCTCACAAGTTGGAATATTAACTTTTGCGAGAGATCCCAAAGGATCTTCTCTAGCAAGTCTATTCATTCGATCTTGACCAATGTGTCCTAATTTGGCATATCAAATATTATCACTTTCATTCACATCAACAGATAATATAAAAGAATAACTATCAGCAATAGATGTTATATTTAAATCGTAGAAACAATTATTGACCATTACATAACTAAGCTTGTCTAATGCTAACACAAAGTAAATTTCGTCTAAAAAGCTGGAGCATATAGAATGTCGTGAAGGTAAAGAATTTGACCGTTGCTAAGTTCTAACTTGCACGTTCCAATGCCTTTAACTTCAACTCTATCATTGTTTCCAACGTAAATCCATTCGCTCCCCGCACTTATTCGATGAAAATTCCACGAAGACCTCGTGATCTCTGGCTATGATCGGTGGCTCCCGAAATCCACAAAGGATGAGTTTTAAAAATTAAGGCACAACTAGAGATATAAGCAAAAGAATCGTGGTTAGGACAAACCTTCTTAGGCTCAGTACAACTTTGACTGATGGCTTTGGGTTTTTTTTGTCCAGCATCTCCGCTCTTTTTATTTGGTTGCAACTTATGCGACCTTTTTCTCTTGGATTAGGAACTAGCTCATTGCCCATCATTTTCAGCAACTAATGCTTCAGAGGATTGATTCATGGGTTAAAGGGCCTCATTCTCCATTTCAATAATGGCGAGCAGCTTGCTTAAAAGTTTTGACACTCTCGTTGTGCATCAAGTTATAATGCATATGTTCTCAACTTTTGGGGAGGGAGCAGATCAAAACCTGCATCTGTGCTCATCATCGAACACTTGTCTCGCATTCTTGAGTTCACAGATCAAGTTAAACATCTCCTGGATATGCTCCTTCATCGTATGATTCAGTTGTTTCCAATAAGAGTCAATTTTGACCATGAGCATCCGGCGCTTGATGGTCGTATTGACCCATACTTATTTCAGAGCGCCGTCCATATTTCGAATGTTGTCTTATATACTTTGAATTTTCACAAAAGGGAATTGTTCATCGTGCTCAACAACATAATGCGAGCAATGCGGTTCTTTATGATCCAGGCCTAGTATGCCTCCATATCGTTCTGGTGTTGGGCATTATGTCCAGGTGCAAGTTCATTGACAATATGGTTGATGGTCTCCAAAATCTCTTGTTCTTCTAGGAGATATTGGACCTTGTGCCAAATATCATAATTATTGTCATTGAATTTTCATTCTTGTTCAGGTTAGCAATTTTTATTCTTTTAACCCATGGTCTAGTTTGGTCACAAAAAATATGAGAAATTAGTATTATGCATGTACAAATTTTGTCCGCAAACAACATAAATAATAAAATAACAATATTCAAAGGTTGTTAAACTCCAACTCATCTCCCACTATCTCCAAGAAATATTATTACTCACTATTTTAACAATGCGACAAAATTTATCTAAATATTTGAATTTTGAATCAACATATAATTCAAAATTTTCTACTATATAAATTTTGAATCAACTTATGATTCAAAATCACCGAAATTCATTTCATGTGGTGCATCAAATTATTTCTAATATGACTAGAACAATCAGGACTAGTGCAATGAGAGCTCTTCCTCGAGAGGCGCCAATTAAATAATCGTGCGCTATCCTTCGCCTTGGCATCACATCAAATAAAATTGTATGACCACTATCACACATCACCCCTATTTCTAGAGACTGCGTCGACTATGCACTAAGCTAGTTCCTCGGAATCTTTCTAGACATGCATTTCGGATCACTCACCACTCAATAGAAAGACATTAATTATTGTGACAATGTTTGAATCTCAAGGTGTCTTAGTCCTACAAAAGAACTATCTATGTTTCATGTATTCTAATTACCTATAGTTTGTATAGTTAAACCAACTAATTATTTTTATTATAGGCTTGCAAGAAATATGGATTTCAGCACATAGCTAAAAATAATATTCCCATGTTAGTTAATTCTCACAAAAGTAATTAATTTTAATTTATTCAATTTCAAATCAATTTGAAATTGTAGGCAAGTTATCATGCTTAACAAAATTGGACATACCAATTTTAAATTCAAATTCATAATTTTAACATATAGTCAAGATTTAGATCACAACAATAGATATCATTATGACATACATAAATGAAAATATCTATTTCATGCATGATAACACATTTATTAGGCAATAATGGATCATCGGAGCTTTTCATATCTCTTGCAGCGGAAGTGAATCGTCGGAGCTTTTCCACGAACTATTGACGAACGCACTTACACTTCGGGATCGGGAACCGAACATCGAGGGAACGAAACTCTTGACCGCAACATAAGTACCTCTGGAAGAATCTCCTCGAAAGCGTGTTTGGGACCTCTGGTATGGGTCCCCTTTCATACGGAAGGAAGACTTGGGCGAGAAGTTAGGCTGAAGGCATCACGTGCGTCCATCGCGCATGATGACGTGTACGTCCGTGCAGCCCGCAATTCTCGTGGCACGCGATCAGCGCCCTCCTTGTGCGGTCCGAGCGTCCCGCGCGTGGTCCAGGCACAATTGCGCGGGTGGGCCGCGCGAATGCCAAAAAGGGAATATTCTAATAGAGGTTAACAGTCTTATGTGAGGCACTCCACCTACGAATGTTGTCCCATTGTGTGAGGTCATCTTCCCTTTATGGTGCACTTGTCGTGGCACTGATCCTCACTGACCTATTATGATTTAGGTAGTTGCACTTAGTGTGTTTGCAATGACATTCGCTAAAAGTGGAGAGCTCTTCCAACTCATGAATAAGGTGAAATGAAATGAATGGCTAACAATGAATGGAAGGACTATGTCCTTATGAATATAATCATGAACATGAAAATGGAATCGAATGAAAAGATATGGAACCATAGTTATCATCTTTGATTTATCCTCATATTTTGCATAAGATGTTTGTTTCATACTTATTCTGATGGATAATTCTTATAACCTATTAGGCTATTATGAATTCACACTTAGATTTAAGCTACCTATTGAGCTTGCTCCCCTCTGTGATCTCCGCAAAGATTTTTGGGTAATGTGGAGAGATCGGTCACCCAAAAATAATTCATTGACAAGTTGTCCGTAGAGGAAACAAGATCTTGCCAAAGAAGAGGTTCAACAATGCCTTGCTTTGATACTAGTGAAGTGGAAGAAGAGAGGATAGAAGTGATTTAGGGGACTCCAATGCCATGACCATTCCATCTAATTCGTCGAATTGTATAGGCATTCACCATCATGTTCGTCTGTCTCATCATTTGTTGATAATGACCGTTGATTAAGATCATTAATCGCTGCCACAATCGTTGGTGTTAGCAACCGAATACGGTGTGTTTACTATATCGTCATTCAAGATTACCTGGCAATGTAGATTCCCGCATAAAAAGATTGTCACTTATTAAATTGTTAGTAATATACATTACTTTGTTGAATATTTATAAATAATATATTTTACAACTCATATTAGTTATTTATAATAAAACAAATGTTTATGAGTTAATATATAGTTTTTACAATATACCTCTAATCAAAATAATTATGCTTTTATATATAATTTATTTTAATTTTGCAAACTTAAATAAAAAACACACATTTTCACCCATAAAATTAAAAATTATAAAATAATTAATTATTTAAAATGTGATAATAAAATATTCATAGTAATTAATTAAGATTTACTTGATTATTTTTATACTTTATTTAATTAATTTTCTAATTTATTTAATTACTTTTGTAGTTTATTTAAATAAAGCTTGAAAGGACAAATGCGAAAAGTCAAAATTTAAAAAGTACAACTCAAGTGACAATATGAATTGTCACTTTATAGGTAATGTGGATTACCTAGTATAACATCCCAAGATTTTACCATAAGGGTAAATAACATAATTATGTATATAAGATAGTTATTTTTATTCAAAGTAATTTAATGTCAATAACAAAATTATCTCTAATTTAATTGTAGGGAGTTGACCAGCTTATCTAAGGGTTTAGTAAGCTAATAACCATTCCTTCTAATGTTAAAATAAATTATTATTGTAATCGTATTGTATATGTATTTTAATTAATTAGTTCTCGTGAGGTAACTTTGAGTTAATATATCACTTACTAAATGTTTTGACTTAACCTAATTATCCAAAATTTTAAAAGTCAATTAATTAACTCATATGAGTACCTTAGTAAGAAAATGATTGTCATTTACCAGAGTAATTATTTTCAATGATTTATTATCCTCTGATTTATTGCTTAACTTATATTGTAAATTTTATTACAAGTAATCAATTAGCCAGTTCCGAGAGCGGCCGCATCCTCTTCTCCTCCTCTGCTTTTCAGGCCTCAGTTTGATGGCGCCTCTGTCGTTTCCACGCTTCGCAGGTGGAGCAGTCGGCGGGCGAGTAACGCTCTCAAAATTAGCCCTTTTGCCACGTAGGCAGTCGGGTTGACCATAAGGGCTATGATATTTGTTCCACTAACCAACTCATCTCACTTTCCACAAAGTCTCATATCATGCATTCCAATTTGTTTTAGTTACATGATACCTCATATAATTTAATCATATTAGTTGACACCTCATCCTTGCACATCCTCTCTTATCCGAAGCCCCTTCTAGCACCAAATGCTATGAGATAACATTTGTCTCTTGTTCCACCAGGCTACTGCCTTTATATTTTTATAAGCCTTGTTACACTTTATGAGGAGGGGCTACTGCTAATCTAAGTTGCAAATAAAGAAAAGAAGACATAGAATCTTATGGAGGTATGTACGAGGTAGATTCATTTAATCTTTTATTAATCTTTTCAGGCTTTAAATTCCTGCAAGTTTTGATTAAATGCTCTCATTACCAATTTATTGAAATAGTAAGGAAAGATAGACAAATTGGTTAGAAACATGAAACTAACTAGAGGTAGTTTTAAATTTTAGGAGCTGCGTGCTTAGCCGGCTAATGAAATATTCTATGGTGATCCAAAAATTATAAAAATTGTGTCATTTATCCCCATAGAAGTTCAATTTCCAGGGAAGAAAGAATTATCTTAAAATTTTATGCATTCGAAAAGTTATGTACAAACATATTAGCAAATATCATGCGGTCCAGGCAGAACTAGTCGAACATATTAGAAAGTATTCTTATAATTATACTGTTAGATTTATGTGTCTTATACCTACTATAAATAAGGTTACAATTCAATTGGAACCACTTAAAAATAAGTTTTAACTAAAAAGATATAAATGTTGCAATCACTACATCTATGTCTATTAGATTTTGAAATATATTCTAGGTGTATGCCACCACGAAATTTTCTGTGAATTATATAAGATGATATAAATCATGAAATTAATCATGTTCACTCTTTTGTGAGTATAGTTTCATTGAGTTTTGGAATCAAGTTAATTAGATATCTATAGACAAAATTATGTTTTCTTCTTTAAGGTGCTATCATTCTGTCCGCTCAAATTGTTACATAATGGTGAAAATTATGTATTAAATCCAATATATTACAAATTTATGAACATTATTTCATAAATTAGGGTCAGAAAGATACATAAGTTAGGTTTCATTTACAATTGGAATCACTTAAAAAGGATATACCTAGTGAACGTTATAAATGGTTAACCGAACATCACTCAGTCTATCAGAATGAAATTTGAGGCAGACTATGTTGATACTTGTTAAAATTATTATGCTTAGTCCATATAGATATAAATTCAAAGAATTTTATTAATAGGATGTCTAATTTTAAGAAAAATTGGAAGCACCATAAAATAAATTGTTTCCTATTTTATATAGATAATAAAACCAAGGACGCCTAGTTGTCAGAACACACAAATAATATGAAATTTAGGTTGATCATTGATTTTCATGAGAACCCAACATAGTGAACTAAAATATGAAACTTTTAGAGATTAAGGCTTCTGTAATATGGACCCAAGTAAAATTGGAATCATTTGATTCCCTTATTTATAGTAAATGATATGAATTTTATTTCACAAGGTATTCAATCTGCTATGATACAATATGAACTCTTATGATTAATCAATTAATTACGCTATAGGCATATGTAATATATAACATTGGTCATTGTTGTATTCATGTGACATATTGATGCTCAGATAATAGTATCAATAAGAACACATTTTATTGACATAGGACTAGAAGAATAATAAGAAAAAGAAAAGGAAAAAGTCTTTCGATATTGCCATAGAGGCAAGTTGGATTCTCCTACTCTATGTATTCATCTCTTTTGAATTCGTTGTGACATTGATTGTTATATGTATTAAATGCATATTTCGACAAGTTTAGCATATGTGAAATGTTATGGATCAAGTTTATAGGATGCAATCCTATTCTGTTTGAATGAGTATCTAATATTATTCATCTTCTGATATTTAAGATATGGTTGTTATGTGATGAATTATGCATCGACATCTGCCTGCATTTGCATATGTGATGGTTGGAATTAAGTGCTACATCGTTGATTATGATAGAAGCCACCTCTAGAGTCCAATTTATAATTATATTCCCTAGAAATAGAATGAGATAAGATGGAGTTAAGTGTCGTGCGGACCTAAATGTTACATCGTGAGAAGTCGTGATGGACCTCTAGAATCCGTATGGACCACCTCTAAAAGTCATTTATCATTTTTTGATATGTTCTCTAGAAATGAGATGGAGTTAATGTGAACCTAAGTGCTACATCACGAGAAGTCATGATGTGAGCCACCTCTAGAATCCATATGGATCACCTTTGAAAAGTCATCTATCACTTTCTAATATGTTCCACAGAAATGAGATGATATAAGATGGAGCTAAGTGACGTGCGGACCTAAGTACTATATCATGAGAAATCACGATGAGAGTCACATCTAGAATCCGTATGGGCCACCTTTGAAAGCCATCTATCGTTTTTTGTTATGTTCCTAAAAAATGGTATGAGATAAGATAGAATTAAGCGTCGTACGATCCTAAGTGCTACATCGTAAGAAATCATGACAGGAGCCACCTCTAGAATCTCTATGAGCCATCTTTGGAAGTCATCTATCGATTATACAAAGTGATATGCACATTCATGTGAGAGTATTGTATTTGCATATATATATTTGATATAATTTGAATGATATTTGTGTGATGCTTATGATCAAAATATTGTATATGTAATTATTAAATATATGTAAATATTAATTTTGATATTATAATTATAATTTTATATAATTATTATTTTAAATATATGTAATTATTATTTTGATATTATTATAAGATAGAGTTAAGTGTCATACGATCCTAAGTGCTACATCGTGAGAAATCATGATGGGAGCCACCTCTAGAATTTCTATGAGTCATCTTTGGAAGTCATCTATCGATTATACAAAGTGATCTGAGTATTGTATTTGCATATATATATTTGATATGATTTGAAGGATATTTGTGACAAATTGAGTGTGATGCTTGTGATCAGGATATTGTACATGTAATTATCAAATATAATTATCAAATGTATGAAAATGATAATTTTGATATTATAATTATTATTTTATATTTCTCGGAACTGATTAGATGGTAATACAGTATTTTTGTAATTGGACGCTATCTTGTTTTAGAGTTTCGAGCTAGGTTTGCTTTTGTGTTGGCTTTCCCAACCACTACACCAGAGCTCCAGAAATGGCTACGGCTGCTTCCCTTGCGCTGCTCCCGGCGATCTCTCCCTCTCGTTCCCACTCCCTCCCCTCTCTGTCGTCGCGCCGCGGAGCCGAATTCCCTCGTCTTAGGCGTTGCCGTGGCGCTGCCCAATGGAGGGCAATGGTACAGCAGCAGCAGCAGCAAGCCTTCCAAGGGCCGTCTTCGGCCTACGCGAGGGAGATGGAACGGCTGTCCGCCAAGGAAGCGCTTCTCCTGGCTGTGAGTTCTTTTGTCACCAATGTTTGATTTGTGTTCGACGGAATGCCTAATAAGATGCGGTCGAGAAGCAGTGGAAGTTTCCGTGTTGAAACGAAATTGTGGCTACACTTGCGGAAGTAGATACGCTTTCCCCGGCCGTTACTTTTTTCCCTTTTTTCTTACAAAAAAAAATCGATCTTTTAGCTAATCGAAGGAATCTTCAGATTAAGTGAATGTTACAAAAGTTCGAAGTATGATATCAAAATTGAATACTTATTTTGATTCCTAAGGTCTGAAGTACAATGTCGACTTCATATAAAAATCGAATCCATTTTTTAATTCCTGGCACCTGCTTTCTCTTCTATCATCTTGTTGCCTTGGCTTGGATTTACAGCCCTATTAGATGCTGAATTAAAAAATGTTGATACTTTTATCCTTGCAGTTCAAGGACGCAGGGGGGTTCCAGTCCTTGGCTAGTGGGAAGACGACCGAGATGCAACGGGTTGATGTGAACGAGAGAATCGTTAGTCTCGAAAGGCTCAACCCAACTACACGTCCTACGACGTACGTTTATACATCAAGGATGTAGCAGTCGTAAGATATACACTTTTAGTTTAAAGACTGGAAAATGGTTCTTCTATTGGAAGGGGAATAGCCCTTTTTCATATAATTACCAGAATAGAAATTAAAAATTAGGAACCGGGATATATTTTAAGGTGGTTTTCTAATACAACAAAGTCGATTCCGTCAAATTACGGCTCCACTAAAAAACACTGTAGGAGGCCATTGAACCCATTTTTTATTTATATTATTGTTTTATACGTTATCATTTTTTTTATTGTTGATGCAATAATTTTTTTATTATTAATATTCTTCTATCACAGTACGGATATCTTATTTGATGTCTTTAAACTTTTGGCGCTATGTCTTATATTGAGTTATAAAATTTGATATATTTATGTTAACTTTAATTCATTATCTGATTTTTAAAAATATTATTATACTAGGACCCCAAAGAAATCCACCCATTAGAGGGTGGTCTTTTTTGTAGTGGTTTTAATTTAAACAACTGACCCAGAAAATGCTGGGTGATTTTTCTTGAACTAAAATATTGACCCGGCTTGAACCACTCTCACCCCTGTTAGGGATTTGCATGATATTTTTCATCTACCTTTGTGATTTTTATAAGTGTGCTACTCCTCATATTTCTTATGATTTTGATTCCCAACTCTTAATTTGCATGCATTGCTATTGAGTAACGATCAATATGCAGGTCCCCATTTCTAGAAGGACGTTGGAATTTTGAGTGGTTTAGTGCTGGTAGCCCTGGCTTATTGACTGCAAAAGTTCTCTTTGAGTATCTCTCTCTCTCTCTCTCTCTCTCTCTCTCTCTCTTCAATCTGTTCTTAATTACATGATTTTTCTTTTTTTCCCTAACCTTAATGATTCAAATTGTGCAAATTTCATACCCTGATCCAAACAATTGTTTTTAACACAAGTCTTTTCCTCAGGAGGTCACCTGCAACTTTAGCAAATTTGTTGAAACTGGATGTGCTGATAAAGGATGGCTACTCAAAAGTCACTGCAAATATCAAGTTCTTAAATTCAGTAAGCCGAAATTGACAGAGTATTTTTTATATTCCATGTTTACTATATTGTAAACCGTCATATTCTTTTCATGATATGAGCACATTTGTGCATTTTTCTTTATATCTACTGGTACTTATCTTCTTACGTAGTAGTTCAATTTTATCAATAACTGACGTCAAGTTTTCTTAGAACATACTGGGTTCTTCCAATAAAGATTAAACAATCCTCCTTGATATGATTATACAATTTTATAGTGCAAGAGACATAATATTGTCTTATTTTAACCCTTAAAAAAATAGTATGTTATTAAGCTTCACCTTTTGCTCTTGCTGTAATTTGATTTGTCTTTAGTTTTGTGCCAGCATTGCTTCCATTGCATCTTATAATTTGGCAGCATATCTTTGACATATTTTTCTTTTAGTTTTAGATAAGGTGTAGGATATAATGCACAAAAAGTCACTGTGTTTCTCCAAAATTTCAAATAGACCCAGTTTCTATTTTCGCCATTTTGATCACTTTATTATTAAGTTTTCATCATTCAAGTCATCAAACTATTAAAACATAAATTGATACTAACTTCTAAGTGATGTGGCAGCGCCATGTCACTACTACATCATTACGCTTTCAACAAGTAAAAAAAAAGAAATGAAAAGAAGATGATGATCTAGGTTAAAACTTGATCTTAGGAGCATATTAATAATTTTGTGTGAATTGGTTCCCTAGCATTATTTCTTGTAATACATTGAAAGAATAATGTCATGGCAATTCCACATCATTGCTACATCACTGTTGTGGCTGATCCAAATGGTGAAAAACCAGAAATAAAATTGTTGAGACTGCTATCAGAAAAAAAGTATTGAGATGATGAAAATATAATCGAGTAACCTGTTTGAAAAATTTTAGAATAATAGTGTCATGTGGTGCATTATGCCCCCAGAATCTATGATGTCTGTTTAGTAATATTCCACCATTTCCTCTCAAAAGGGTGATACTTCATCACTGCCTTGATCCTAATGGCTTTGAAGTTGAGCTTGTTCACAAATTTCTTCTCCTTTGTTAATGTTCTTGACTCTTTTATCCTTATATTTCCTCCTAATTACCTTGTTTATTTGTCATTAGCAAATTCAATTCAAAGAAATTGATTAATTGCATGTTAAACCATGTCGTACAGCTTTCTCCCTTGTGTGCCGTGTAAAATATTTTTTGTCTGTTCTATATTGAAGTTTAGTTTGACTCGAGGGAATCAACAATATCTAAGGTATTTTTTGTCTGTTCTATATTGAAGTTTAGTTTGACTCGAGGGAATCAACAATATCTAAGGTTACAAGTGAAACAAAAAACATTGGCATTTTTGTATATAAAGTGGGAAGGATTTAATTGCTTACAGTCATGTGACTCTCTGTCTGGAAACTAAAAATAATGTTTCTGTAATCACTTAAGCGCATGTGTCATATGTATGACTTCTTTCTTATGGCATTCATTTATGATCTCAGTTTTCATATAGAATTTATCTTTCCATGCAGATAGAAAGTAAGTTCCTTATAACAACAAAACTGTCAGTAGAGGGTCCTATGAGGATAAAAGAAGAATATGTAGAAGGCACTTTGGAAACGCCCACTGTTAGTGAAGAGTCTATACCTGAACAGTTGAAGGGTGCTATTGGGCAGGTTGCTGGTTCTCTGCAACAACTACCTGTTCCAATAAGGGATACCTTTGCCAATGGTCTCACACTTCCACTAAGTAAGAATATTTTTCCTGCCTTTGCGGATTGCAAATGTTTCATAACTTATCTTTTTGAACCTCAAATATTGTTGGGTTATGGTTGTACTAAGTCTATTTCTAGAATCCTCTAAAACAAAAAGGACTATTTCTAGAATCTTCTAAAACAAAAAAGGTCTATTTCTCTCTCAAAAAGAAGGTCTATTTCAGGAAAATCTTCACTTCCACCTTTTTCATGATCACTGTATTCGCTACAGTCTGAAATCTGGGTATATATTGGAGTATGCTGCTTTGGATTTTTTTTTCGAAAAGAGCAAGGATAATCACCAAGTTATGGTTCTCATCCATGTGTGTATATATATATGTGTGTATATATATACACACACACACACACACATATATATATATATATATATATATATATGAAGCTTCTTTTGGATTTTGTTTGGAGAAATCAGCCCCCCTTTTCTTTTAGTACTTTGGAGACAAAGTAAAATAATGAGCAAGACTGATGTAGATACAGGATCTGCTGATAATAAGATGCCCATGAGTCTCATCATACAGGATACTCTGTGAAATACTAAACATAAGTTGTGATGTACCAATACTACTATTGTACTACTTCCATAATTTGGACACTATACGTCCTTTTGAGCTGAAAATTTGCATAATCTATGTCTCAGTAGTGAATCAGAGCATAGATTGACACATCAAAGCAAATACTAACTGTTTTTTATAATGTATTTTCAGTTAAGTGTTCATTGTAGTTTTATTGGCCAAATCCTTAAGATGCTCTGAATTGTTCTCTCTAAAAGAAAAGGTTATTTTTTTCTTAATGACCGTTATGGTCTGCTTCTGTTCTCTTCAAATAATTTCTTCTTGTGGAGCAGAAGTGTGAAAAGTAAAGGATATGAAGAACAAAACTAGTCATAGACCTGAAACAAGCAACTATGAGATCTCGTGGTGTAACTAGAACATAGCACAAAAGAGGAACAAGTATGTAGAGTGAATGATATGGTTTCTGGCAGTATCATCGTTATATCTTATTCCTGCTGCTCACAAAGCTTTCCAGTACTAACTTTTAGTTCTCTCTTCCTTTTGAAAAGATTGCCAAATGTTCAGTAGTTCTCTCTTCCTTTTGAGTTCTCTCTTCCTTTGAAAATATACCATACAAAAAAGAATATGATAATATGTAGCCCGCTTATGGGGTATATATGCGCAGCCCACAACATTGGTCTTGATCTTCATCCCACCACTACAAATGTTTATCTTATTTATGTATTTAATCATTTGTTGTCATTGGATGAGATCCTGCAGCCAATGTTGCTGGCTACATTTTGATAGGCCACAAATAGGTTGCACAATCCTATACTCCTATATGAAACAAAAAACTATGTCGAGATAAAATACCTTCAGTGATTTCGTGATAAATATCTGCTTGCTAGTATAAAAGACAAAGTGCCAGTATCAATTTATTTTTCAAGCATACTGCAGACTCAATTTAATAATGTGATGTTGTGCTAAAGTTTATCTTTTCCTTTTACAAAAATTAGTTCTTTTTTTTCAGAAGAAAAAGGATGACCACCAAAGTTGTGGCTGTCATCCAGCAATGTATAAAACTATGAAGAAATGTACAGGTGTAGCAGAAAAGGGTGACAAAGGTCACAAAAAGAAACATCTAGCCAAAACCCCACTCCTTAATAAGACAGGAGATGTGTACAACACGCTCAATCTGACATTCTCCCCACAAAAAGTGATTCGGTTGCGCTATAGCCAAATGGCCCAAGCACCGGCCAAAAAGGTCATCAATGACGCTCGCCAACTGGCTCTGGCGCAACATGTCCCTGAAGGTCTGCCACATGGACTCTGGATCTAACGGAAGAGTGGTAGCAATGGTAGTCTGCTGCCATATGCCCCTGGATGTGAGGCAATCGAAAAATAGGTGGGTGATGTCATCTGTCGACTCACTGCAAAGAACGCATGAAGTGTCATTGTGTGGTGCCAGTAGGTCTCGATAAGAAGCCATCCGCGCTGTAAAATCCAAGCAAAGATCTTGACTTTTAACGGTACCCGTGTACGCCAGATGAGTCTACAGTCCATCCTGAAATTCTTTGGTAGGGTAATGGTGGGAAGAAAGTGAATGTAGAGGCTGCGCATAACTCTAACAGCCAAACCCATCCTTCTGACTTGGACCACTCCAAGCGTATCCCAACCAACCGCTGATGAAGGGACAATAACTCTGTGAAGCGCTGATGATGTGCTCTGAATAGGGGAGACCAGGTACCAGAGCTCGGCTCTCCCTCCATGGACCAGGTGTCCGCAACCGTCGCCCCTGGGAAAGCCGAGAGGACTCAAAGACGGGGAAATGCCACTGCCAATGAGCCCTTAGCTGTTCAGGTGTGCCGCCAGAAGGAGAAATTCGTTCTGAGCCAAGGGACGGAACTATAAGGGTGCGGACTCGCGATGCCATGGCTGCTACACCCTGCCAGAAGGATGATGCCCCTCGGGGTAAAATGAACCTCGACTCCCATGACAGATCCCGATCATAACAGGTATCGAAGCCCCATAATCCGCCTAAGCCAATGGGCTAGAAGAGCCCAATTGGCATACCGTAAATCATGGACCCCCAGGCCTCCCTGAGAGGTAGGTCGACAGAGGCACTTCGCAGTGATCGGGGCCACATCCCTGCCAGAAAAAGCTGCTCCTGAGTGAGTCTAAATGTTTGAGAACTTGAGTTGGGAGAGGAAGGACTGACATATAGTACGTCGGGAGTGCCGAGAGCACCAATCGTAGCAGAACAAGTCGGCCCCCACATGATAATAGACGTGCACTCCAGCCGTGAAGTCAGTGCTCCATACGCTCTATGACAGGTGTCCGACCTTTGGAAGCAATGTGGCGATCCGAAAGCAGAAGACCCAAGTAGATGATCCGAAGGGTGCTGATCGGAGTATGAAGCTGGGATGCATAGCGGTCTGCATTCTCCGAAACCATACCAAAGGGGATGAATGACGATTTGGCATGGTTAATCTAGAGTCCAATCGTCGCGCTGAATAGATCCAAAAGTATCGCGACTCGACGAGCCTCCTGCTCTGAGCCTTCAATAAAGAAAACAGTGTCGTCCGCAACGAGGCTCCTGGCGAAGCCACGGAAGAGACCCATCTCGCAAGAGGCTTGAATGCATTTGGCGAGTGCGTCAACTCCAAGAACAAACAGCATGGGGGCCAAGGGGCAACCCTGTCGGACCCCTCTTTGTGGCTGGACCCATTCCCCTAATCGTGCCCCGTTGACTAGGACCGAGAAAGAAGCGGAGGTGGTGCACCGCTTTATCCAAGTGATCCAGGTCGCTAGTAAGCCTCTGACCTGTAGGGCATAGCCATAAGGAGGACCCTGATATTGTATCATGGGCTTTGGAGAAGTCGACTTTCCATAAGAAGGCCTGAGTGATGGCCCTCCTCCATTGGGCAATGATCTTTGCTGCAATGGTGTAACTATTGGCGATGGATCTGAATAAAAGTTGATTGTGCTGGATGTATCAGTATTGGAAGTACCTCACGAAGTCGAATTCGATAGATAGCATTGGATAGGGCGATCGGTCGAAAGTCCTCAATCTGCTCCGCCGAGGTGCATTTCGAAAGTAACAACAATAGGAATCGGTTGAGGCGCTCAAAGCCCCGATTCCCATAGTGAACTCCCGATTTGGCATATGGCGCAGCTGTGTTTCTCCATGTGAATTTACAGTTGGTGGTCAAGAAATCAACTAATGATCGTGAGTCAATGAGGTCACAAAACTCCTCTGCACCACTATCCTGCCCTTGGCGTCTGACTGGCCGGTCCTCCATGTCAAGGGTGACATTGAAGTTATTTGGGAGGTGGGCGCATGCGTCTCGAAGCTCCTCTCATAAAGTACCGCGCAAGTATGCCGAACAAGGCCCACAGGAGATGAGGTAGTCGATGTCATCCCATGGCCTCTGCAGGTGGGTTGTCATCGAAAAATAGGTTGTACAAGAGTCATAAAAGATTCAGTCTCCATCCAATAATGCAACCTCTCCTGACTGCCCGCAGCATGTAATGAGAGATGCTCTAACATGCGGGAGCCCCCAATCTGGGCCCAAATCCTTAAGCTGCAATTCGTCAGCTTGGTCTGCTGAAGAAGGGCCACATTCACCTCCCACTCTCTAAGATAGAAGCCCAGGGTCTACTGCCTCATGTGGTCCTCTAGTCCCCGTAAATTTCATGTAAGGACCTTCATCGGATCACTCTAGCTGAAAAGGACTTGATTGATTCAATTTTTTCATGGTTTCCTGTATGAATATCATATCAAATTCTTAAAAAAATGTTATATCTAATTCTTGGACTTAAATATTTTCTTGCGATTATATTTTTACTTTTCATCCAGAAACGAGCTCTGGATATGTTTCTTATCCTTATCATTTATTTGAGTTCTGATGTCTCTTTCAGCGTAATTTATCTCATAAAAAAAGAAATGGTCTGTGATGTATATCACCTTTTTTTTCTCTTAAATGTTTGATTATATAATCTGTACGAATTGTATCATAGCCTGAGGTTGATGTTTCTGCATTTATCAGGTGGGACTTTCCAGAGAATGTTCATAATTTCTTATTTAGATGAAGAAATACTGGTAAGCCATTCTATGCCATTTTAACATTCTGAATCCAACTAAACTGCTTTTCATCATGTTCCATTATTATAATTAGTGACCAATCTAACAATCTATTAGGATTAAGTTCACTCGGCATCAAATCGTTGCTATTTCAATGAACAATTTGTGATGTGGTACTTCGATTTTGATTTGTCTTGTATCATAAGAGCTTCAACATCTGTATCTATGCCAGACATTTAAGTACTTGGGGGAAGCATTTCTGTAGAAATAATCTTTCCACATTACCTGGTATCGCAGATTTCATCTTATGAAAGACGAGTTCATTCCCCTCCATAAAATGAGATGTCACTTGATTTACAGAATGAAAATATTATTTTTTGTCTTCTGCACCACACGAGCATTAGTCAATTCATGTTTGGAATGCAATCATAATCCAACTTTTTTACTGGAAAAATATATTCAAAACTAGAAGTGCAGTGCAGATGAGAACATGTCCTTTGAAGCTCTGTGTTTGTTGAGTATCAGATTTTTATGCATATTTTGTATGGACCTTTGTATTCAGATAATTCGAGATTCCTCTGGAGCACCAGACGTTCTTACAAGGTTGGAAGAGCCTCAGAACTCGGCGTCTGCCCCAACAATCCCAGAGTATGAAAGCTAGATGACCTCTCAGAGATATTTGATGTATGATCTTCTATAAACAACCCCTTCAGCGGGTATACATACAGATTTTGTGTTCATTATACGAAAGAGCCTGAGCATACATGTACTAAGAGACGCAGATTGTTCAAATGCACCTGAAAGAGATTCAAACTGCTGGCGTTGTTCAACTCATTGTCATTTTGCTGCTTAATGAGTTTTTATAACCAATTTTGATGTTAAGCATTCGTTGCTGTATTACAAAAAAAAATTCTCTCCTATATCCAGCGGTATTTTTTTTCTTTTTTGGGTAACCTTAATGCTACTAATAAGTAATACCTGACCGATACTAACGAGCAAAATGGGCTCAAATTGTCAAGTCGGTTAAAATTCCCTCCTATATTTTTGTGGTAGTGGAATGATAATTGCGATTTCATTAAACATTGCATCGATCACTAGTGCTCATTGCAGATTTAGATAAACAAATATACCACGTACAAATTATAGTAAATATCTATAGTTAGTTGTCTCATCTCTTCTCTTGCACTGAAATGACCATTCAGAGACCAGACCAGAAGGGCACGCCAGACTCAGGAATCCAAGAGTTCCCCTCCACAAAGCTCTCCACCGTGAATCGTTTCGCATCAGAATCGCTCAAGACGTGGAACCCCGGCCAACTCACCCTCCTGCTCGTGGAAGCACCTTCCCTGGTGTTCATGTACTCTCCGTAATACAACGTGTCCAGGGCGAAGCTGCCGCTCCACTCCGCCCATCCGTCGGAGCTTATCATCCCGTCGAGCTCCGTCTCCAGGAACACCGTCCTCGAGTACTTCTTCCACGGCCTCCCCAGGTAGCTCCGGTACGATCCCTTCACGGCTTCCATGTCCGAATCCGGCAGCACGAGAGAACGGTGGACGGAGATCCCCGTGTTCTGGTTCACGTCGTCCCTGCCTTGAGCCGTGATCATGTTGGACTGGCGATCCATGGGCTTCCTCACGTAGATGTCGCAGTTCTGCACCACGGCGGCCGCGTTCCCGAAGATGAAGTCGATGGTGCCGTAGATCCGGCAGTCCCGGTACAGTTGCCTCAGCGAGTGCACGTAGAGCGTGTCCTGGTATCCCCTGAAGCTGCACCGGTAGAAGACGGAGTGGTCCGACGCCACCGCCGCGGCCACCGCCTGGAGCTTCTGCGGTCCGGCCGTGTTCTCGAATGTCATGTCTCTGCCCCAGAAGTCATCACCAGAGACACCTGCGTGAAGAAGTGTTAGTGACACACATATTTGTACGCGTGCATGCACGTAACGTAAACATGATGTCAGTGTCACTTGCTCAACGTAGCAATGGCCCTAGTGGTGAAGCCATCGGGGACGCTACGGCTGCCGGTGATCACCGTCTTGTCGATGCCGTCTCCGACGAACATGATGTCGTTCAGGTTTCCGTCTATCTCTACATTTTCTTTATAAACGCCGGCCTTGATGTAGATCACCAGCCGGCGGCTTTGTTGCCGGCGGTGCTTGACCGAGGCAACTGCGTCGTTGACCGTCTTGTAATCGCCGGATCCATCTTGAGCCACGACGACGTCTGCATCGTCCTTGGATACGTCCCATGATGCGAGTCGCACGGCTTCTTGGAGCGTCGTGGACGTGGTGTTGCGCCTTTGATCACTGCGTCGTGCCTCTGGAAATTAATTAAGATCGAGACCATGCAGGCAGCAGGTTAAATTGTATATGCATACGTGCGCTATTGTAGCATCTTGTAAAATTAATTAGATAGTAAGATTCCTGGTAGAGAGAAGGTTAATAAACACTTCACATGTGCATGCCACGATAACTTTGGTGAAAGAAATATTATATATATATGGTCGGATAACCTGAGCTTTTTTTTTAAAAAAAATATAACCTTAGAAATAAGGAGATTAAAAAATAAATAATATTAAGAACAATTTAAGTGCTAAAGTTATTAAATAATTTAAGTATTTATATATAAAAATTATTATTACCAACATTTTTTAAATTAAATGGGTCGAATATAATATCAACATAATAAGATTAAAACTTTTCAACTGGAGTCGGCTTGATCAGTTGACGGTGCTGACTTCCCACTTCCAATAAAACTTTATATTAAATACAAAGAAAATATGACTTGGAAATATGGATGAAATATTCATGTGAACCGACAAAACCTATATGACAACAAAAACAAATATAAAGCCAACAACTTAATTCATATTTTGGTTATATATTTTGAGAAAGATTGGATTCCTTAAGTTATTTTTCTCGATAGAAAGGGGCATGCAATCCTTAAATTTATAAACTATTTTGTTATATGCATTTAACAGCACCAAAATTAGTTCTTTTTCAGCATATATATTTACCGAACAGAGAGAGTTGAGTACTACGTTTTGACCTTGATTGATTCCACATTTCAAGACTTTACTCCGATGCCTATTTAATTAATTATACCAACTACATAAATATATTAACAATGAATCAAATTACTACACCAATCTTTCAACTTGTTTTGTAATTGAGCTGATCGAGCTTTTTAATGAAATATAATAGTTAGCATTCAGTCAATTAACTATAATTAGCTCAGAACTCACCACCATTATTCTTCACGTCATCAGAAGGCGATAACGCATGCATGGCCAACGCCCGGCGTAGAAGGTCCGTGATGTCCGCCGCCCTCGTCGCCGTCACGTTCAGCTCCTGCAGCCCATCCATGCACGTCGCATGCCTGGTCATCGCGGCGCTCAGCCAGGTCCTGGCGTCCGTGGAAGTCCATCCAGTCGTCGGCGCCGGCGATGCTATCAGCCTTCGTAGCCTGAGTTCGCTGTCCTCGTAAAGCGAGACGCAGTCGGCGAATGCGACGTCGTCGGCGCCCCCGAAAGTGGTCCCCTGGATCCCGGTGCCGTCGTCGTGTTTTAGACGACGACCAGCCATGGATGCCCAAGCCCAGCTCCTGGCACTCACGATCGCTTCATACGCCATCCTGGTAGCTAGATCCCTCTGCTTCGACATTGCCTCTAAATCTACGTCGACATGGGAGGAAGAGATGAAGCTGAGGGAGCTGACAACAAAAGCAACGACGAAGAATTTTGCAGGCAGCGGGAACGAGGCTGTTCCGGACACCATTCTGATCGGTGCGCGAGATCGATTGAGAACTGAACCGAGGGAGGGATTGACATGCAGTTAATGCATGACTTGTGTTTCTGACCGATCGAGTTCTTAATCAATTGCGTAGCAAGCACGTACAGAAAGGGGACATTGCAGATACGCACAGCTGGTTGTTGGAAGGGAACAAGTGGCGGGCAGGTGTCAAAGGCCGGGTGAGGATACGTGCTGCGGTGGGCGCATGTTGAGAGTGGAAGCTAATTCTATAACTTGTATTTTTCTGTGTTTCTTCGTGTTTCATATGTATCATGCATGTAGCCATGTACGCACGCATATGAGTGTTTAAAGTTTATTGGAATTGTAACCGTAAAACAATAGTGTTAGAAGAGGCATGTACCATGTGTTGTTAGCTTGGACGTGAATCCTGGCTGAGTGCACGAGTATATGTAGCCATATCTTGTCTTTTATCTATGGATTGTGTGTTAAGAAGCTTTAAGTATCAAATAGATCGTATCATGTAGTTACAGAGCACGAGGAGCGAGTACGTCCGACACTCTTGATGCGCCGTGTGTTCTCTTAGGTTGGCACTTGGCAGTGACTCTCCAGGGATGATGCATTTATAGCACGTATACTTAATGTCTTCTGTGATTAATGCATGATATCAGATTTGAAAGTGAGAGAGAATATACATTTCTGCTAACTTTCATACATTAGATTTTCTATTTAAAATACTTTTTTTAACTTTCGTTCACTCGATCTCTCTCTTCTTTAGTCTTCGTATGCCACAACTTTGTGATGTTCTTTACTCATCTAATCATTTTTTTGTATACCTTTCTTGTAGTAAGATAAAATTGAAACTTTTTTAATCAATCATCCACCGTCTTCTTTTCAATAGCTTATGATCGAGTTCAGATGCCCGATTTGATACCAACAGATTATTACTAATATATCACAAACTTGTTTGGCTTATAACAAATAGATATCGATCATGTATTTTCTATTTGACGAGCATGATCGAAAAAAATACATATATATTTATCCATGATATAAAATAAACAAACTCAAGGGGAGTAAACAGATTTGACAAAACAACAAACTAGGCAAACGAATGAAATAACAATAACAAATGGGAAAAAAGACAAATCAGAACAAACATCGAAGCAAAAAAAAAAAAAGAGTTTCTTTTAATGAACAAATACATGCATATACATTCCAACTTCCAAGTTCTTGATTTGGTTCATGCATGCGTACGTTTAATTCCCGCCCAATTCAAATATTAAGCTTCTGTTGCACCTCCCAGAGCGTGTCAGCGGACCGCCGGAGGCGAGCGGATTCCTCCTCCGTGAGCTGCAGCACGCCGGCGACGCCGAGGATGCCGCCGCGGCCGAGGCGGGCGGGGAGGCTGAGGAAGACCTCGCGGTCCTCCGGGATGCCGTAGAATCCCCCGGCGAGGAGGGAGACGGGGTGGATGCGCTGCTGGTCCCGGAGCAGCGTCCGGGCGAGGCTGGCGACGGAGTAGCCGATGGCCCAGGAGGTGTAGCCCTTGAAGCAGATGACCTCGTAGGCGCTGTTCACCACCGCCCTCCGGATCCTCTCCAGGAGGACGCTCTGCTGCTCGTAGGCGCCCTCGTCCTTGAGCCCGCTCAGCACCGGCACTCCCCCCACGCTTATGCTCGACCACAGCGCCACCGAGCTGTCTCCGTGCTCCCCCACCATGTATGCCTGCATCAATCAGACGGCACCATCTTCTCATTGATCAATTAATTTGGTTTATGTTATATATCATATATCACATCACTTGAGCTTGATATCATTTACATATAAAGTCCTAACTCTAATCAATATCTTTTTTTAACCTTGATGTAACTTAATTTTATTAAAATAGAACATTAAATATAATTTCCACGACTTGAATGTAAAGTTTCTAAAATACTTCAATCAAATTCATGACCTCCGTATTTGTATTAATTATGACAGATTAATATATGATTATGTTGTATTTTCATGACCAAGGCAATTAATATAAATTATAATTAAGCTTGCCTTTGTGCAACCATCAGTACATTTTTATATATAAATTTATATGTGATTAGGTACTTACCTGAACGTCTTGAGCATTGACCTCGAAGTGATCAGCCAGAAGGAACCTAAACCTCGACGAATCGAGATTCGTGCCTTAGCCGACGACCCTGTGCGGCGGGAACCCCGACAGCTTCCACGCGATGTACGTCAGCACTGTTGGAGTTGTTAAATATTTGAGGCCCCTTGTTTTTCACACTGGATTCGTCTACGTGAGCTTAAGAGAATCTAAGTACTACCCGATTGCCTGTGCTGCTAGCGTGAGAATAAAAGGAGGGATTCGGGGGCACCGCCCCCCGACGGCGGTCCCGGGTTTTGGGCGGGTGGGGGTTCGGGGGCGGCGCCCTCGAAACCTAGACGGGTTTTAGACTTTTGTTTAGTCGGCCCGTGTGGTTCAGATTATATTTTTTCTCTGTTTGAGTCGGATTTTGAACCCATTTAGAAGAGGCTTATTTATAGCTTATTTTCAGATGTAATCTGTGTAGCGACTGTAAACCTAAATGATATAGTGGAACCTCTTTGCAGGACGTAGCCCTAATCTTAAGGGTGAACCTGGATAATTTGTGTGCCTCCTTTATTTTTTTGCAATCTCTTTGCGATCTTCTCTTCCTGTTCTCGAATTTTCCCATCAAGCACGTCCATCGGGTTCGACACCACCAGCAGGATCGCCTCCGGCAAGTACCGCGCCAGCTGCGGCACGATCGCCCTAAATATCGTCAGGTTCCTCTGCAGGAGGTCGAGGCGCGACTCGCCGGGGACCTGGCGGGCGCCGGCCGTGATCACGCAGAGGTCGGAGTCGTACGTGGCCTCGTAGCCGTCCGACGCCTGAATCCGAGTGCGCGGGAGGAACGCGGCGCCGTGCTGGAGGTCGAGCACCTCGCCCCGGGCCTTGTCGAGCTTGGCGTCTACGATCACGAGCTCGTCGGTCAGGTCCTGGGTCAGGATTGTCTGCGCGATCGCCATGCCGACGTTCCCGGACCCGACGACGGATATCTTCGTTCGGCGCCTAGCCGGTGAGGGCGGCGACGCCTCCTGGATGGGGAGGAATATGTTGCCGGCGACGTGCTCACCGAAACCGAGCTTCGAGAGGGAGCTTTCCTTCCTCATATCGACTGCAACAACGTGTATAAGCTAACGATAAAGGGAGATATCAAAGAAGAGGGCACAATATTTGTTGATGATGCATGAGAAAGTGAGGTATATGTATTGTGTTTATGAACCATGCAATGCATGCACGCCATTAACTTCGATGACTTCTTATTAACAATGTTAAGGGGATCATATAACTAAGTTAATTTGTTCCCCACTAAGCTTCTCTCGCATTTGCAATACAATAGTAATATGCATGTACATGTGTATATGGGTATTTATAATATGTTAAGAATTAATAGTCGATTGAAATCATATAGTTGGAATATACCGTAAGCCAAGACTTAGTCTACCATAAAACTTATATATTTAAGCATCTAAAGCATTATTAATATCCTTTATTGGTTAAAAAAGAGAGGATGTATAAATTAGGGTTTGCGTGTTAATCGATCAAGTTTGAACTTTGAAGTTATCTTTGTTTGCAAAGATTAATGTTGCGCCTATAGTTTAGAAGTTCGGGGCGTTTACTAATTACTACATAGGAAAGCCAGTGCAAAGGAGCTCAAAGGACACAAAATTAATGACGTATGAGAGCTCCATAGGCTTGATTGATGTATGTGGCGGCGTATAAGGGCATATGCTTATATGAATTTACTTTATGAAGAGTAATTTAATTTTTGTGGAGTCCATCAAAAGGTGTTACAAGTTGGATAGTTTGCCCATAATTAAGATATTTTTCGGTTTGTAGTTGTTTATCGCAATTAGTTTCAAAGGAAAAAGTAAGGAGTGCATGTTAAAAATGTGGGTGCCATTTCTTGGTCACATAGTGCTGTGTTTACGAATTAATATAGTTAAACAACGCGTAACCAAAATAAAAAGTACGAACAATTGGTAATTTGACTGACTTGGTATACGAACCAAAAATTCGAACTAATCAAATTCAGGTAGTTCACGAATTATATCTAGAGACACAAAGTTATAGGAGCAAGAAAAAGAGATTAAATGAGATACAAAATAAGGATAATGGCATAAAGAGAAAGTGATTATGTGGAAAGAAAAATTATATGATAAAGAAAATCTGATATATGCTAGAGGAGGAAAAAAATGTTGGATCAGGAGACGAGGAAATGGTGAATTGGTATTTTATTGATAAAATTGATATCTCAAATCAAACTAAAGGCATAAAATGGTTTCGTAAAATTTAAAGTGCAAAACAATAACTCGAAGCACGTATCATAATAGAATGAGAGGAAGATAGAGAGAGAGAGAGTAAAAAGCGGAAGAGAAGAATATGCCGACCAAGTTTGATTATACCTTCGTCTATATCTTTAGTTTGACTTCTTGATTTCGTCGAAAATTTTACTATTACCTTTTCTTAGTGTTAAATAAGGCAAAGAAAAAATCTATTATATATATCATTTTCGTGATCGCTTCGAAAGAGATAAGCCAACATCTTCTCATCATAAACTTTCGTCCGCATCTTTTATTCGATCAAGTAATAAGACACAACCTTTTATTACTCACGAGCTCAACCATCTATTACAAAAGTACTACAATACTTATTTAATCTTTTTCAACAATTTTAATTGTCATACAAGAGTAATGGAAAAAAGATATGAGATTTGCAACTTTGGGATCAAATATACTTCATATGTGTTTTGCCTAAATTTTCTCATAAGTCTAAACCTCCTTGACATGTCTTACACATCTTTTATGGCCCCTAAGTTTCTCATAGTTGTTATCATTCAAAACTAATCATTTCGTAACTGTTATAAAAGTTTTGAACCTTTTTTGGCTAACAGTTTCATGTGTCATAAAAAGTTCGGATGTTCAAAAATTAAGATGAATTTTTTAAACCCCATTTTGCTGAAATTCCCTCTATTTAGGATTTTTAGGAATCCAAACTTTAGGTTCGGACATCCAAACTTTGGCCTTTGGTCGTCTTAACCTCTATTGATAGTTTGATAGATCTGAAGTCTTTTAGATATAACTTTTTTGTCATTAAAAAAATGAGATTGTTTTGTATTCCCTGAAAATTTAGGAGATTATCTGCAACATTTATTTTTCATTAAAAATAAAATAAAAAATATTCAAATATTAATTATAAGTTCAATACATAAGATTGTACATTTCAAATCAAGCTTTCCGTACGCTTACTCTCTTATACATAACTTTCTGCTATACAAATGAGGTGATTCTTAATTTTTTAAAAAGCTAAATCAATTATCTAAATGGTTTATATTCATCTCTTAATCCAAATCTCATGGGAATATAGACAACTATTAATGAAAAGTTGTGTAAAACAATTTTCAATGTGTCAAATTGATAACCATTAATAGTTAAGATTTGTACTATACAAATATAATTTATTATTGCACAAAGTCTACGTTCAAATATTCGAACTATTTTTTATGAAGACAAATGAAAAGTATGAAAGTTAGGAAGAATAAGAATTTAAAGTAAAATTTTCACTTCCCCTAAATTTAAAGTTATGCAAATTAATATTATTATAAGGCACTTTTCAAATAGAAATACTTTTATGAGGTACATACACTACAACAGATATAGTTTATAGCCACAAATTAATAATCTCAATATGTTAGTTCGTGGTAATAATCGTATCTTATAGTCACGATTATTATTTTTGTAAGTATTGATGAGTTTGTAGACACAAATAATTTATATCGTGGCAACAATGATTTAGCGATTGTTACGAAGATTTATTTTGTAACAAATAATATAACTAATTACCACAATTTTTATTTTCATAATAAATTATATTCATTATCAACAATATTAGCCACAAAAAATTCATAACTAATTGTTGAATGCAATATTATGTATGGGTTTAATGGGGGTGAATCACCCATGGGTGGAACGTCGTGCAATGCTTAAATATTGTTCCTTCATTTGTATCATGCAGCCCATAGTAAAATCGCTCATCAACAATAAAATCAGGGTAAAAAACCAAATATTATCTTTCTCTCTCCTAATGTGTTTTACCCCCATTAAACCCAATTTGTTACATTTTTAAAATTTGTGACAAATGATATGTAAGATTTTTATAAAAACTTAATGATATGTTTTGTTGATAAAATTACATTAATAATTGTTTTTGCTTTACATTAAACCTAAGTAAAATTGTATGATTTAATTAATCACCTAAGTTGTTTGAATAATAATTATTGAGATTGACTTTATAACTTGAGGTTCGATAAGGGTTAGTCAGCTAAACTAAGTCAATAACAAGTGAAATAATTCAAAGCATTTGGATTCTTGATTAATTTCACATGCACAAGTTATGAAAAAGAGGTTGGGTATATATGAGAACATGACCTTAATTTGGTAAAAAGAGGTTGAGAGGCCGAAGCTCGAAGAGGACAATATCTTATGCAAGTACAAGGGTGTTACATATGGTATCAGAGTCAAACCATGTGGACTAAGGCTCAAAGCAGATCATCCTATACAAGTACAAGGAACCGCCTCCGCGCAGTCACAAATAATTTATAATCACGATATTTGAGCTTATATTCACGAAATAACTTGTAATTATAAATCAAGTTTGTTACAGTGATAACATTTCTAAATGACTTGGCAGTCATATAAACTTCTCGAATCATATGTCTCCTATTTTTCTTTCCCTTTTATTTGATGAAAAGATAGTTCACAAACTTTTATATGCATGCGAGAGCCAAAGATTTACTCCCCATAATTATGTATCAACTTATATTTATTAGTCATCTATAACTTTGAGCCACATATAAGAATATATGACATGTGGGTCTTTCAATGATTTTTCATTTTATCTCTAAGAAAATGTGATAACTTGTTGTCATATTTTTCACTCATATTTCTTATTTTATCATATTAAAAAAATTCAAATAAATATGTGTAATAGATAAAATTAACTCTCACTAAGTTTATGTATGATTCACACAAACTTAATAACAAACTTTGGCTACAAAATTTGACATAAGGCATATGAAATTATTTAAAGTCATGATATTGCATAAACTCTTGACACAATAATGATATGTTAAATTTTAATGTATACTTTTTCAAATTGTCAAGATTTGACAATCATGAGAAAAATATTTTAATATTATATCTTATTTGTCAAAAAGGTTATTTTCTCTAACCACCCCTAAACTATCGCGATTTTTCACATCTAACCCCAAACTACGAACTTCATTTTTTTGGGTACCTAAAATATAGCGATTTTTCCAATTTGATCATTCTATCGACTTCTCCATTATTTTTTATTTTCTGCATTTGTGAAAAGTTCATTATACCCCTGCTCTGAATTGAATTCCATTTTTACATAAAATAATATATAATGGATATAAAAATAATTAAAAAAAAAAGAAAAAAACACACCACGTGGGGGCATCGCCGCCCCCCTCAACGTCGACGACGAGCCCCCCCCCCCCCCCTCTCTTTCCCGACACAGGGAAAGAGAAAAGGGGGGGGGGGGGGGGTCGCCGCCCCACCTGTCGATGAAGAAGGGCAGCAACCCCCCTTCTCTCTTTCCCGGCGTAGGGAAAGAGAAAGGGCCCACCCCACGTGGCGTGTTTTTCTTTTTTTAAAATTAGTTTTATATCCATTATTATATATTATTTTATGTAAAATAAAATTCAATTCAGAGTAGAGGTATAAATGGACTTTTCACAAATGCAAAAAATAAAAAGATAACGGAGAAGTCGACGGAATTGGACGGAAGGATCAAATTGAAAAAATCGCAATAGTTTAGGTATCTAAAAAATGAAATTCATAGTTTTGGGTTAGATGTGAAAAATCGTGATAATTTAGGGGTGGTTAGAGGAAATAACCCTTGTAAAAATCAAAATAAATGTGAAAAAATGACATTTCAAACTTTTGAGTGCACTCCCTATATCGTTATGGCATTTGAATTTCATTCTATCCACAAGAGTAGAGATAAACTAAAGAAATAAATTGAAATCAAATAGTTTCACTTTTTCCATCTCATATTATTGAAAATGATTGACTATTCAAGTTTCCGAGGGGTACATTTTCAATGGCATGAAAACAATAAGTTTTCAAAAAAAAAGGTCACAAGAAACTTAAAATATGATTTTACTAAGTGATCTTTCTTTTTCCTTAAACATATGTATAATTTTCTCATTTTTGCACCTAAAGTACTGATCAAATATATGAATAAATTTCATAAAAAAATATTATGTCCAATATACAAAGAAAATGAAACACTGCAAAGTTCATGACCCTGACATGATGGAAACTAGTAATATGACAATAGGTCTCACTGAAAGGTTATCATCTATATACAGCTTTTACGTTCATCATTCATGCACTTGATCTTTTTTTTTTGGCAAATTCTCTCTTTAACAGCTGCATGCGTTCACCAAAGGCACTTTGCTCCTACTTGGATATAATAAACATGATAGTTGTGTTATTTTTGCAACATTTTGTCGAGTCATAGACATAATACAAATGTTTGAAAACTGAAGTACACTACTGGAATATATGGCATCTTGGAATGATGATCGGAAACATCAACAAATGCAGTCTGACAATGAGTTTATGTACACATCACAAAAGATGGCACATTTTATGATATGACATTAAAATTCTAAAACATATAACCCATAAGATAGTACAAGTGCACATCACTATTGTTTTCTAAATATTCTCGATTTTTATCTTCGTGGCCATGATCATCAAATCAATATATAAAATAATAGGGAAATGAAGACATTTTACTAATAGAGATTTTTAGTTTTAATGCTCTAAAATGATGTTTAAATGGTTATCCATGTGAAACATGTCTAAGATGCATATGTGAATATTATGTTTTTGTTGTAAGTTGGACTTCAGAAAGTTCCAAATGATGTTTATTGTAATTAAATATATGGATGAGAAAGAGAAATGAGCCTCAGAATGTATTTTTCATTACAAGAAAATTGTCATTTTTCGAGGGCAATTTTCGACGGATAGAAATCCGTCGTAATTTGCGACGAAAATGTTTCCGACGGATTTTCCGACGGTTACGACCGTCGGAAATGAAAAAATAAATTATATAATTTTTTATATTATTATTTTATTTTTTGATGATTAGGAACGTCGATATTTTCGACGGATAGCAATCCGTCACAATTTTCGACGAATTTTCTGACGATTACGATCGTCGGAAATGAAAAAATAAATTATGTAATTTTTTATATTATTATTTTATTTTTCGACGATTAGGAACGTCGATATTCCCGACGGATATCCATCCGCTGCAATTTCCGACAGATTTTTCGACGGTCAAAATAATAAATTATTTTATTTGTTATATTATTATTTTATTTTTCGACGATAAGGAACGTCGATATTTTCGACGGATATCCATCCGCCGCAATTTTTGACCGATTTTCCGATGGTCACAACCGCGGAAATAAAAATAATAAATTATTTTATTTATTATATTATTATTTTATTTTTCGACGATTAAAAATGTCAATATTTCCGATGGATATCCATCCGTCGTAATTTCCGATGGTCACAACCGTCGGTAACTTTAAAAAATATTAATATTTACTTTTCTGACGGTCGGAGCGTCGGTAATTAAAATTTGATTATCCCACTTTTTTATCGTTTTCCCGCTTTTTCATCTTATATATATATATTATATATATATATATATCCCCTCTCCTCTCCCTCTCCCTCTATTTCTATTTTTTTCCCTCTCCTCTCTCTCTCTCTCCCTCTCCTTGCCGGCGAGCCTCCCGACCGGACATCGACCACCGGCGACCCATCCAGCCGGCGTTCCTCTCCCCTTCTTTCTCTCTCTCCACCCGGACCGCCAGACGGCTAGATCCCGCCGTTGGCGGCCGGATCCAGCCGTTGGCAGCCTGATCCCGCCGCGGGTGGCCGGATCCAGCCACAGGCCGCCGGATCCAGCCGCAGGCCACCGGATCCCGTCGCTGGCGGCCAGATCCCGCCGCAGGCCGCCGGATCTGGCCGCGGGCTGCCGGATCTGGCGCCTGACAGCCGAATCTGACCGCTGCTTGCCGGATCTGGCAGCCAGCGATCGGATTTGGCCGGGAGCAGTCGGATTTGGCCGTGAGCGGCCGGATCTGGCCGTGGGCTGCCGGATCTGGCCGCGGTCCGATCCGGGCGCTAATTTTTTTATTTATAAAAAATTTTTTACGACGGTTGCGACCGCCGAAAGATCGATGGTTGCAATGACCGACTGCCGAAAGTTTTGACGATTTGTGACCGTCGAAAGTTTCGGCGGTTGAGACGATCGTCGAAAACTTTTGATGGTTGGAACCACCGGAAGTTTCGGACGGTTACAACCATTGAAAACTTTCGACGATTAGAACCGTCGGGACTTTTCGGACGGTTGGAACCGTCGAGCGGATATTTTCGGACGATTAGAACCGTCGATATTTCCAACGAATTTTTTACGACCGTCGCAAATCGATTTGCGACGATCGTTTTTCTGACGGATCGATTCCGTCCGAAAAATCGTCAGTGTATTACCGATGATTTTTAGGCTGATTATCGATGATTTTGACCATCGATAATCAACGTTTTTTTTGCAACGTTTGGCATATGAAGCTCAACTTGATTATTAAAATGTTTAAAAATATTTTTTGGAACATGACATATATTATATAGTATGTTTCTTTATATTATAAATGATCGTGCTTTGAAAATTGGATGAAAACATATTGACTTACGACCCTACTAAAAAGTTCGATCCACTAGAAATGTATGAACTTGTCCATTGAGAATAACCTTAGCAATTTTGGATGTCAAAACCCCTTGGATCAAACTCTTAGAAACATCAAAAGTTCAAATGACTAGCCACGTGATTCGAACATCCGAAACATCCAAAAGCCAAAACTGAATTTTTTTTTTATCGAAGTATGATCGAACGTCCGAGTACATACAGCTGTCCGAATCAATATCAATCCGAACGTCCAAATGACCTTCCAAAAGTTTGGATATCTGCATCAAAGCTTTCAGAAGTCCAAAAGTATTCTAGAGAGTACACAACTTATGATTTATTAATACACATCAAATCAATTCAACTCCTATTTATTCCAGTCTCACTCAAATGATTCATGAGATAGATTTGGAGTTTCTCTCACTTCTATATGGCTTGATTGGTGACCGAAAGATAATAAGTAGGATTACAAAAATAAAAAAAATGAAAAATGTAGATAAACTTTAGTAGTGGTTCTCGAACTATCATTTTTTCTAACTTAGTTTGTGACGCCTCTTGTAAATGAAATAAAATAATAAAAAAAATGAGACGAATGACCGTTGGTTTCACCTCCCTCGGCCGACCAAGGGGACTCTCCCACACTCTCTCTCCCCTCACTCTCTCGTACACCCTCTCTCCCACTCTCTCTCACTCTCTCTCTCTCTTCCTCTCTCTCGCTCTCTCGGTTCTCGTCTTTTCCTTTTCCCACTCATCCGACGATCGGTGTACGCGAGCGACATAGGCAAATCCTTTCAGGCGACGGTGAACGTCCGGCGATCGACGGACGACGAGCGGTGATCCGGCGAATCCGATTCCCGACAAAAAAAGTATCCTTAGCGTTTTAATCCCATAGACAAAGAATTAAAGATCTATTGATGTGTATAGTTAATTCATTATAATCCTGAAGTTATTTTTTATTTTTTTATATTAATGTCGGCGTCAATCGACGGCCGGACGGCTGTCAGAATCCATGAAGAAATCCGGTGGCTCTGTTTTACCGTAGAGATCGGTCAACCAATTTAATTAAACGATCGACCGGTCTGCGTAATTATGCATGCGGATTCTTTCTTATCAATCGGGGGGGAACTCTCTCACACTCTCTCTCCCCCCACTCTCTCGTACACCCTCTCTCCCACTCTCTCTCTCACTCTCTCTCTCTCTCTCTTCCTCTCTCTCGCTCTTTCGGTTCTCGTCTTTTCGTTTTCCCTCTCGTCCGACGACCGGCGTACGCGAACGGCAGGACATAGACAAATCCTTTCAGGCGACGGCGAACGTCCGGTGATCGACGGACGACGAGCGGTGATCCGACGAATCCGATTCCCGACGAAAAAGGTACCCTTAGCGTTTTAATCCCATAGACAAAGAATTAAGGATCTATTGATGCGTATAGTTAATTCATTATAATCCTGAAGTTATTTTCTATTTTTTTATATTGATGTCGGCGTCAATCGACGGTCGGATGGCTGTCAGAATCCATGAAGAAATCTGGCGGCTCTGTTTTACCGCAGAGACCGGTCAACCCATTTAATTAAACGATCAACCGGTCTGCGTAATTATACATGTGGATTCTTCCTTATCAATCGATCGGTCCGACAGAGACCCAATAATCAAAGCTTAATCGGACTGATCCATTCCTAATCTTAATTACGACTCTGACCAGTTCACCTACACAAGCTGAGTCTTATTGTACAAACATAGATTTTCAATGGACCCCAAACCATAGATTTCATAAGTAACTAAAGATGATTAAAGTAAAGACAAAGATGTGGGATTGCTATGTGCTGCCCCTAAAGTTAAAGCAAAGTTCAGAGTTAAAGCAATGGGGGATAGGTAGTTAGCTGAGGGGACAACGAAGCTACTGGCTTAGATGCCACTATTCCTGAGATTTCAGGTGTTCTCCCACCGATATCTCGAATTGAAGGGTGATGCTATGGTCACACCTCTTCCTTTAAAGATTAAAGTATTATGCTAGAGGGACAGATAGCTAGCTGAGGAGACAGCAAACCTACAAGGTCTTGTAACCGACCACTGTTCCTGAATTGTAAAAATTCTTCCCTCTACCTTCCGAATTGGGGTGAGGCTGTAACACCCACCCTCTTTCCCGTTTACGGGCTTACTGACATCAGTGAATCAGAGAGGCACATATGGCATCCCAACCTAATAAAATCGAGCTCGCATAGGACAACAAACTCTAAGGATATCCTAGTAATGTAAAAGACGTAGTTCAACTCATAGCAGAGCAATGCAAAGTAAAGTAAAGCAGAGTATTGAAAAGCAAAGTAATGTAAAGTAAAGCAATGTACAGCAAAGTAATGTAATGCAAAGTATTGTAAAGTAAAGCGGATATATTGTAAAGTAAAAGTAGAGTAATGTAAAGACAAAGCATTATTATTGTAAAGAATAGAGCACTAATATGATTGAGACATTGATTTCCTGATCATCTTTGATCCTTATTTCACGTCTATTGCTATGTTACTGGGCAATCTCGCTCATGGATATTTTATTCTCCTGCATTGGGATTTTGCATGTGAGAATGCCAACTAATGGGCTAATGGAGGACGTAGAGTTTGGAGAATGCTACACATGACTGATATTCCGCTCCGAGCTTCTTCATTACATATCTGTTTACTTATCTTTATTATTCAAGAGACATCACGTTTTTCTTCCGCACATTTCCTATATTACAAGACATCATGAATTTCCGCATGTTTTTATATAATATGAGACACTATGAATTTCCGCATCAAAGTTCTTCATGGAATTTTGATCTTTCTTCCACATTTATGGTTTTCTATTAGGTTTATTATTATTTTATTAGTGCCACATAAGCCATTTTATTGAATGGTCAAGGTCAATAGGGCAGTAGATAGTATAGCGCCCTCGGGGTCAAGTCGACCGCCTACGTGGCGGGAGGTGCGATTTTGGGGGCGTTACATAGTTCTCCAACAACATTGTCCAACACATTAGCCTCTCTATAGCGTCGCATTAGCCGAATTTTGATTAAATGCGGCGCCTACATTGCGACTACGTAGCGTCGCGTCTTGGGGAGACGCTAAAGAATTTACTTAAATCCTTAATCCCTCTTCTTCGTTTTCACTGTTTACTATTTTACTATTACCCCTCCAACACTAGACGCCGACGATCGACTCCTCCACCGCCTCTGCCTCTGCCACCTCTGCCTCCTTTACCACCTTGCACCGACCTCCGCCGACTCCTTTGTCGCCATTCACCTCCGCTTCCTCCGCCCTCCGCCCCGCCGCCATTTGCCTCCGCCTCCGTCGCCCTCCGCCCTCCACCTCCTTCGCCTTCAGCCTCCTCTGCCTCTGTCGCCTCCACCTCCTCCACCGCGCCCCTCCGCCTCCTCCACCACGCCCCTTTGCCGCCTCCGCCTCCTCCACCGTGCCCCTTCGCCGCCCTCCACCGCAGCCTTCGCCTCCTCCACCGCCCTCCGCCTCCTCCACCGCGCCCCTCGCCGCCCTCCACCGCCACCTCCTCCATCGCCCTCCGCCTCCTACTCCTTCGTCGGTCTTCCACCGCCTCCTCCGCCTCCACCACCACCACCTCCTCAGCCGTCGCCGCCGCCGCCCTCTGCCTCCTCTCCACCACGCCCCTCCGCCTCCTCCACCACGCCCCTCCGCCCTCCACCTCCGCCTCCGCCTCCTCCACCGCGCTGGCCTCCACCTCCGCCGCCCTCTGCCTCCACTGCCGCCTCCTCCTCCCCCCTCCGCTTCGTCCGCCTGCTGACTGTGCTCCTTTGTCGGCCGTCGCCCACCGCCTTCCTCCACCGCTGCCCGCTGCCCCGCTGCCATATCTCTCCGGTTAAGAAGGTACGAGTTCGCCACCATTTAAGTTAATTATTAATGCATGTAAGTTAAATACTACTTAATTACTTGAAACTATTACTGTTAAGTTAGTAATTAATGCGTGTTAAGTTAAATACTACTTAATTACTTGATTATTTTGCTGTTAAGTTAGTTACTAATGCATATTAAGTTAAATACTACTTAATTACTTGAAATTATTGTTGTTAAGTCAGTTACTAATGCAGGTTAACTTAAATACTAAAACTTCTTTTTGATAAATTTTTTTTCATAATTCTAGAATCTCTTTTTGATCGTGTTCTCATAAATTTTACTAAGGATGTACTTCGACATTCTTGATGATAAAATGAGATTATGATTCGACGATGAAGTACTTGAAATATGTGATTTTGGACTTCGTAAGTTCAAAATCACACATTTCAAGTACACGAATTTATTGACATATGACTTAATGTTGTCCGTTACAGAAATGATAAAGCTAGATCGTAGTTGGATTCGTCGTTGGAAGGATAAACATGGCGTCATAACTGAAGAATATATGGATGGTGCTGATGAATTCATTAATGTGGCATATCAAAATGAAGGTGTTGCTTCTTCATATAGCGAAATCTTATGTCCATGCCGAAAGTGCAAATGTTATCAGTGGATGATGTGCAGAAGGATTTATATTACAATGATTTCTTATTGACATACATAAATTGGTTCTTTCATGGCGAAGAAAGATGGGCTAAAGAAACAATTAATGTAGATACCGTTGTGGGTGTCTCGAGCAATTCGTACAGAACATGATACGAGATGCAATGATAGGATAAAATGTTGGCGAAACATTGATTGAAGAAGACCCGAATTCTTCGGCTTCTAAGTTTTATAATCTTCTCGAAGAAGCAAATGAACCTTTATAGGATGGATGCGTGAAGCAAACTACACTTTCTGCGGTGGCATGACTAATGAACTTAAAATCAGAATTTAATATGAGCGAAAGTTGTTTTGACCCGATGCTTGCCATTATTAAGAGTATGCTTCCAACTTCAAAGAAATTATCGAGACATTTTTACAAGTGCAACCGGTTGATGAGAAATTTAGGGTTGAAATATCAGAAGATTGATGCATGCCGCAATCATTGCATGTTGTACTACAAGGAAAATAACTCACTTATGAGTTGTTCTATTTGTGACGAGCCTAAATTCAAGCCGAAAAAGAATTCCCAAAGTTCGAAAAAATGTGGCAAATGCAATATTTAGATACTTTCCGATTGTTCCAAGATTACAATGACTATTTCATTTTGAAAAAATTACATTATTTATGAGGTGGCACAGAGAAGGGGCATGTGATGATTAAAATTCAATTACACATTCTTCGGACGCGGAGGCATGGAGACGATTTGATACACTTCATCCGGCTTTTTCTACAGAATCACGTAATGTTAGATTAGGACTTTGCACCAATGACTTTAACCTATTTGGCTCATCAAGTACTGCTTATTCATGTTGGCCAATTTTTTGTGACACCTTATAATTTGCCTCCAAGCATGTGTATGAGAGGAGAAAATATATTGCTTACCTGTATGATCCGGGTCATCGATCTCCTGACAAAAGTTTAGATGTTTACTTAAGACCCTTGATTGATGAACTTAAGATGTTGTAGGAGGATGGCGTGATTACTCATGGCCCGAAGAAACAAGTTCTTAACTACTGTGGCGTCATAGTCAATGGATATCGGTTCCATACAAAAGAATATAGCCGACAACATTCAACTATTAATAGCGGCATTTGTGTTCTAGGAAGCATGTACGGGGACAACGACTTTGATTACTACGGTGTTATAGAAGGCATCCTAGAATTTTCTTATTTGGGAAAATCTAACAAAGTCGTGGTGCTAAAATGTTGTTGGTTCGATCCAGAGAAAGAAGTTCGGATCGATCAAAAGTTTAAATTAGTGAATATTAACCCTCGGTCGAGACTTCAGTCATACGATCCATTTGAATTGGCGGAACAAGCACAGCAAGTATACTACACTAAGTATCCATCGAAAAGAACCAAGGATGAATGGTGGACGTCATGCAAAGTGAGGAGTAGACTATTCTTAGCAAAAACAATGGTAGATGATAATGAAACATCATCCGTACACAATGATGTGCCTATGGACGATTACTATCAAGAAGATAGAGTGGATTAGATGATTGATGTGGCCGTTGGAGTTGAGAATTTTCAATTGGTTGATGACGCTGAGCCAATGGAAGAGTTCAATTCAAATGACCTCTTGGATGTGAACTTTGATAATTTCGTTGATGATGACTCGAACTAAGATTATAACGACGATGATGAAAATGCATCAGAATACGAAACAAGCGAATAAATCCCATAGTTATTCTAATGACATAAGCTTTTTATTTCTTTTTTAAGTTATATATGGTTACCGATAATAAGAGAAGCTTCCTTCTTTTTTCAGTCATAGTTACTAGGGATCGAGCATCTGGGTCATCTTGCTCTTCCAGGCGTTCACTCCAGATGAGTCAGCCATCACACAAGGTAATATATTTATTGTCAGCTGCTTATTTATAGTTGGTTATAATAGTTAAATTTATTTTTTAATAATATCAATTCCTTCGCTGCCGACGGGGCACGTAGCCGATTCGTCACATAGTAGGCGATCCATTGGTGGGTCCGCTCCATGTATCACTCTAGGTACGTGACACATTGTAGGTGATATACAGTAGGAGATAGAGTTTTTTAAATATTTTGCTTTTATGGCAGTTGCTCCATCGTCGACAGCGAACATAGTCGGGACGTCTCGATTGCACGAAGACGATCGTCATGTCACACCAGATTATTTTTTGTATATTCCATAATTTTAAATAGGAGCCAAATGTTATGTATTTTCTTATGATGATAGTTGCTACCCCACTGTCACCGGCGAGAATACCAAACGTTTCATCACATTCTAGCATTGGCGAGCGACATCTTACGCCAGGTGATATATTTATTGTTATTAACATTTTTCAATTAATTATATTAATTATTTTTAAATAATGTCAGTTGCTACGCCGTCGATAGCATAAGTATCTGTCTCAATTCATTCAAACGAGCGAACTGCCACTGATCATACTACGATATACATAAATCGAAGTGAGAACATTATTGTACATCTATAAATTATCACAACTTTAATTTGGTATGACACTAATGATTTATTATATATCAGGATCCGTAGATGATGTCAAACCTTCACAGCCTACCTTAACTGTACCGGATGATTATTCCTCTTCGAGTGATGAAGAGGAGTTACACAATAATGGAGTGGTCACTGTGAATAATATTGCTCGACTGTAAGTTAAATAAGTTGTACAAATTTTATTATAATTTTGGTTATCATTGAAAATTAATTCTTCTTTGTAATTGACAGGACCACTTTCATACCCGCTAGTACCGTGCGGGATGTCAGTGCTCTCGTTCTTTCCCACTTGCCGGAAGGGGCAGGATCCTGGAAAGATATCCCAATTCAAGTGCTGGATGACATCTTTCGAGCCTTTATAGTACGATCTTCTATTTGGATTACATAATTTGATTTATATTATTTTAAAATTACTAAGTTTTAACGTTATATTTGTAGGAGGCAAATCAGTTTCATCCGGATCTTAGTTTAGGGACGATCCGAAGAGCTTTTGGGGAGGTCACTGCGAAACGTCTCCAAAATCGATTATACAAGTTTCGCAACGTAATCACGTCCGCTGGATTTCTTTGGAGCAGGGCATACAAAGATGCCCGAGGCATATTAGGCGCTCGATTTAGGAGCCCTTATGTAGGAAGTGGTAAGTATGTTTACTTTTAAATTATTTTTATTAAAATTATAGTTTTTGAAAGTGTAAGTATTTGATGTTCACAAAGGACGGATGAACGATGACAAAGGAAGTCGGAAAAGGCAAGAGTTAACCATCTTTCGAAGCCCGAGCCCCACATCCTCACAGTGGGGTCGATGCGATTTGACGAGCATCGACGACGCATAGTAATTTACATATAAATTTCATTAATCAAACTTTTGACTTATACTTATGTTATCAAATTTGAAACTTTATTATAAGTGGTCCCGTAAACTTTCGTGTGGTCTAGAGGTCACGCATAAGAGCCGGAAGACAAATGATCTAGTCACGCCCACTGCTTGTAGGCTTCTGGTAAGTCTCATCACATGGTCATTTGGTTGTTGACGTTAGTGCACTATTTTTGAAATACACAATGTTTAAATTTTTTAGGATGATTATAATGTGAAAATGGCTGAAAAGTATGGAGATGATCCGAGTACTTAGCCACCAGGTAATGTTTCTTCGTTGGTTTTGTCATGTTTTTAATTTGTGTTTCTTGATATATAATTTATATATTATATGATTGTATAATTTTTCTATTTCGTAGAGGACCCTGCTGTTTGGGAGGAGGTGGCTGGCACGAAATGAGGGGGATACTTGTGTGGCCTCGGCACAGTCGCTCAGATACCTAACAGGATCGGAGGATATGCTGGCGATCCATCTACTGCGAGCTCATCTGTTGCACCTAATATGATGCAGCTATCACAGCAGCTATTGCAGTAGTTATCGGAGCAGATATCGCGGCATGTGTCGAAGCAGTTGTCGCAACAGTTGGCTCCGCTATTGCAGACGATTCAGGGATTGATCCCAACATAGAATCCATCCCCGCGAGGCCATGGACCGAGCACGTCTAGGTCGAATGTCCGGAATGATAACAATAACTCCCAAACCTAGGATAGAAATAAATCATGAATACAAACTATGCTTTTGTTACTTATAGATTTAAATATACATATAGTTTGTTAGTTCGGTTTATTACTTTTCGTATTCTTACTTTAAATATTATGTCTGTGATGCTTTTATATTGCCTGTGATGAATATCAATGCATTTTTATATGCATTATATAATTGTATGATGTGAGAAGGGGAAAAAATGAGGCTTGTACGGGTAAAAATTTTTTGCAAGTAGCGACTCCATAGCGTCTTATTCTCGTCGCAAAGGTAGTCGACGCTGAGTTAAATATATCGTTCTTAGCGTCATATTCGTGTCTCATTGATGACGCGTATACCATCATATTTACGTCACTTCAGCGCCTTCCTAACGCCTACATTAGCGACTCGTGGGCGCCGAAATAGCGCCTCAGACCTAGCGCCACTTGCGCGTCGACGTAGCGACGCATTTCTTCTGCGCACAGCCGGAAACCACGCGTCTTAATAATATGGAGATAGCGTCAACATGTGGTGCTAGTAGCGTCTCATTTCCTTTGAGTCTATTGCGACGTCAGTAGCCACCGATTTCCAGCGTCCCACAAATGCGGCGCTAGTTGGACGCGAATGAGACGCTCTTCATCACGGAGACGTAATAGCGCCTCCTTAACGTCGCTAGTCTTGGGTCGCTAATCGCCAATTTTCTTATAGTGGTAGGAGGATATTTTAGTTACAAAGTAAATTTAAGAGATAGAATTAGGAAAGAGCCTAAAATTGAAGGGTATTTAGTGAAATTTAATCACTGATATGTCACCTTTTTTATTGTCATAATAAATAAAAGGATCAAAATGAATTGACAAAGTAGCACATAGGAGAGGAGGTGCTGTGCTGCTATACGAGGATATATCAATAATGTACATCATCATTTTCCCTGATATATATACAATATATATTATTGATAAGTATGAACTATGAATGTGTACATCATCATTTTCCCTGATATATATACAATATATATATATATATAAAGGTCACACACCCCAACCTCTGTATAGTTCCCTCTCTGTCTACAAGTGCATACTGAAAGGATCATGTACCAAGCGCATAGTATGTTGAAAGGTTTCAACTAATTAATGGTAATAATTCAACAAACTGCCTACTGTTGAAATGTTTAAACAAACTGTCTGAAAGATATCGGGAGACTGTCAATTGATTCAAGGATTGAAAAATGCACATACAGATAGTACTGGTGAAGTATGTGAGAGTAGCTATGAATAAGTCTACTGTGGAACAGATGCAAACAATGCACGATATGATACATGTAGGGAGAAAAATACAAGTGATCTTATAACTTTTTTCAACTTTGACGGAAAACATATGGTCTTGTACTTACATCAATGATTGTCCCCTAGCCGAATGGCATGGGAATTTACAAAACAAAGAATGGAATAGAAAAAGGACAACTGACAAGTGGGAATGTCGAATTTACAACGCCTAAATCAGAAAAGAAATCAAATGAATGAAGAGCCACATGAATTCTGCAGAGTATGACAATCCCCTGATCATACTTGGAAGAGCCAATGTGCAAATTGTCATACACCAGATTTTGTAAGGTTTATATAAGGAAGGTGATCAATTAGTAAAGAAATTATAGACTATTTAATATGAAGAAGCATACACCAACTATCCTTGATGATATTGGAGGCATATTTTGTTTGATCACACTTCAGGAACAACCACCAAGGCAGGTCTGGATACACAAAATACATTGTGTAACCTGGAAGCCTCAATTTTCGTTTGGACCTCGGCGATAACAAGTTTGGTTAGCAGGAGCCCAGCCACAAGTGCTGCAAACATCAACATGGAAAACACCCCATTCCAACTCACAGTTGAAATATACCCAGTAAGCAATGGTCCAACAGCTGCACCAATCGAACCAGTTCCATCGATGATTGCAGTAACCGTAGCAAGTGCCCTTGAGTTTCCTTTGAGGGAGCTATGTGTACCGAGGTCAGCAGATACTGCAGTTGTTATCAATGCATATGGGCCATTTACAAACATCCCAGCGATGAACATGAGTGTAACATTCCAGAAGAGTGAGATGCTCCCGTAGACGCGGTAGAATAGGAGAGCAGGGATTGCACAGTACATGAAACCGGCAGCTGTAATAGCTCGCGCGTCAAGGTGGTCGGAAATGTGACCAGCAAGGATACCGCCTACAATTCCTCCAACATCAAAAAGTGTTGACAGAAATCCTGCTCCTGAATCTGAGAGATAATGGCCATCGATAGCTGCATTAATTATTAACAAGACATTAGAGGCCAGATTATGTACTCATCGGCTGAATGATGGTCTATACATATTACATATAGACAAAGGTCCATTTCTACAACCATAATATTCAGTATGAAAAAAAAAATAAAAACAATTCTCAGATTGTCTAGACAAAATAAAAGGTGTGTATATCCATCTTCACCAGTAAAGCTGAATCATTTGCATATTTGGAATGCCCGAAAATTAGAAATGTGGCATTGCGCAACGAATCTCTTCTAGAACACATGAATGACAGCTAGATCAATAACTAATTATGACAAGGATAACTTTCTTTTTTTACTCTATGATTAAATGGCAGTGGTTTGATATAGCATAATGGTTGATCACCATAGAGGAACAGCAGCTATGCCAAGAAAACTGAGAATCCAGGAAAACACCCAGGGAAATTTCTCTTTGAATAATTTTGTGTCGTATTTTCTATCCACTAGCATTAATGCAGAGTTGGAAGCCAGGTATACAGATTTGGAAGCTGACCCGCAATTGAAGTCCATAAAATCACAGAAACATTTCCTTGAAACATCTCAATTTTTATCTATTCTCAGCATTCGATCTTAGAACGAGTTAAAATATGTTAATACTGAAAAGGAAGGAGAATCAGTTGAGACATATCATATTTGTCTTTTCAAATATGTATAGAGATTGAAGCATTGCCTCCAACCATCATCAGAAAGTTCTACCCAGATTTCCTTAGGAGCTGACAACAAGACAGTGATAGAGAAAAGGATTCAAGGAGATGAATTAAGAGGATTAAAACGGAAGCCACTTAGGTCCCTTTTGGAGTCTTAGACCTCACTCATATGCTTTTTTCAAGAAATTACCTTATTCCTCAAAATATCTTATGATGTTCTCATAATTTACATATACTTATCAACAAATATGCAAATAGTGACTCAAGAAGACGGTTAAACTAAGATATAGTAAACATTTGAGAACACTAGAATATCAAATGGTAAATCTATAGACAAATGCAGTAGTTCATTGACGAGATAAACATATCCAGGAGAAGGAAAGTTACCTGTATGGCTAATGTAAAATGGTAACCAGTAGAGGAAAGTATAAGCAACCAATTTACAAAAGAAAAGACAGTGCAAATGATGCCACACCAGGAATCCTCCATGCTTCCAAGAAACCTACGGCATGATCTCCTCCATTTTCTGTTCCTTCATCTAGGAGAGGCACAGTGGTATCGCTCTTCTCAAGAGGCTTTGGAATGTGATTCCCCTTTACAGCTCCCACAACCTGAGGACTAACTGGTAAAAGTAGAAACACTGCCAATCCGACAAGAGCCATGAGAAGACCAGGGATTGCAAATGACCAGCCCCATCCATATTTTAGCAAAACCGAGGCAAGCAATGATCCACAGATATTCCCAACCGAGGTATGTGAATTCCAAATTCCCATTATCAACCCCCTCTTTTTCTTCCCAAACCAGTTACCGACAACTGCCACAACTGACGGCCAGCCTGATGATTGAAACAGACCAGCAAGCATCTGAATCAACAAGAAGTAATAGAAACTATGAATATTTAGCCAGTAACCAACTCCAAAGAGAGTGGTGAATAGAGCAGTTCCAGTCATTCCTATTGTCAACAGAATTCTCAAATCCAAACGATCACCCAAATGCCCAGCAAAGAACATTCCGAAGGAGTAAACAGAAAGGAAGGCCAAATCAATGATTCCAAGAAGAGAATTCCCATCCGAGCTATTGAATGGAGCCCAACCACTTGTTTCTCCTGGTTTTCCAAGTCCATAGTTGAATCCTGGTGGAAAGTATAAGCTTGCCCGTGGAGAGAATTCCAATGCTGATGTCTTCGGATCAAGGACACTTTTGACTATACTAGTGGTTTTTCTGGTAGCATGATAGCTAGCATATGCAAGAAATGTCAAGACCAACACCATAGCCTTGTATTGCCTGCGGGAAGGAGAAATGCCCATATATTCTAAGAACACAGTGCCTAGCGGCTTCTTGCTTTGTGCTGATTGAGACATTCCTATTTGACTTCAAATGCTGCAAAATTTGTGAGATAATACTGCACCCTCGGAAGTCTGAAAGACTTGTCTTTTTCTTCGTGATCAGGCACATATACTGGAAATAGGAAAAGAAAATAGATTGTTAGAAACTATATGATCCAAAGTACCATTCAATCAAAGTAATGAATTCCTTGATTCACATATTTTGATTTAGAAAGCGAGTATCCAACACATTCCAATTATCTGTATCATAAGTTCAATCAATTACGTCCTTTTAGTTTTTAGACCTTTTTAATAGTATTGCATCTAACTTAACTCTAATATTCCAAAGGCAGGATTTCCAAATAAAGTTTTAAAGGGAGGACATAATCAAAGTTGGAATGCACAAATACTTAGCATCTCAGTTCATGAGTTCATTTGAGAGACAATCTATGTGATGGTTATATAGTATTGTCACAAGATGTTAATATATTCAACAAAAAAAACCAAGGTGTAACTTATGAAAGCATGAAGATCAAAATAGCATAAGAAGATACGAAATAGAAATACGCTTAGTGCAACAAATATGACAAGACAGACAATAAGGGCTGTTATGAACAACAACAACAACAAAGCCTTATCCCACTAGGTGGGGTCGGCTAAGGGCTGTTATGAACAACGAGAGATATTACCTTTCAAATGCTGATTCACATAAAAAGAGTACAAACAATAGATTAAATACTTTGAAAGAATGAGTAAGCAATTTAAATATGATGCTCACTGGAACATGAATCCATATGTTCACTGAAAATGAACATGAAACAACAACAACAACAAAGCCTTATCCCACTAGGTGGGGTCGGCTACATGGATCATACGACGCCATTCCGCTCTATTAGTAACCAAACCTTTCGGTATATTATTCACCAATAGATCTTGCTCTATTAGTTCGCCAAGTGTCCGCCTTGGCCTTCCTCTCCCTCTTTTAATCGGACTCCAGATTATTTGATCTACTCTTCTTACTGGCGCATCTAATGGTCTTCTCTGAACATGACCAAACAATCTCAAACGATTCTCTACCATTTTCTCACTAATAGGAGCCACTCCGACTCGTTCACGTATATGATCATTCCTAATCTTATCTAATCTTGTATGACCACACATCCATCTCAACATCCTCATTTCGGCTACCCCCACTTTACGTTCATGTTGTCCCTTCATAGCCCAACATTCACTACCATATAACACTGCTGGCCTTATAGCAGTACGATAGAATTTTCCTTTAACTTTATTGGGTACTTTTCTATCACAAAGAACTCCAATGGCTTTCCTCCACTTACACCAACCAGCTTGAATTTTATGATTAACATCGTCATCAATCTCACCATCTTGTCTTACAATTGATCCTAAATATTTAAACTTTGTCACTTGAGGAATTATATCATCCCCAAGCCTAACTTTTAAATCGTCTCTAAGTTGTTTATTTGTGAAATTGCTATGCATATATTCTGTTTTATTCCTACTTAAACGAAAACCCTTTGACTCCAACGTATTTCTCCATATTTCCAATTTTGTATTAATCTCTTCTCTTGAATCCGCTAAAAGTACTATATCATCCGCAAATAGCATGCACTTAGGTACCTCCTATGTGATACTCTCGGTTATAGCATCGATAACTAAGTTAAATAGATACGGGCTTAAAGCTGATCCTTGATGTAAGCCAATTCCTATAGGAAATTCATTTGTCTCACCTCCGGGTGTCCTAACCCTAGTCAATGCCCCATCGTACATATCTTGTATTACCTTAATGTAGGCAACACTCACCCTCTTCTTTTGTAAGGCTTTCCAAAGTACATCCCTTGGTACCCGATCATACGCCTTCTCTAAGTCAATGAAAGCCATATGTAAGTTTCTTCTCCTACTTCGATACTTCTCCATCATCCCCCTTAGTAAATAAATCGCCTCTGTAGTGGATCTTCCTGGCATGAACCCAAATTGTCTCTCAGAAATACTAGTCTCCATTCTCAATCTATGCTCAATCACTTTTTCCCATAATTTCATTGTGTGACTCATAAGTTTAATCCCTCTATAATTTGCACAATTCTGAATATCCCCTTTATTTTTGTAAGTAGAAACTAATGTACTTAATCTCCAATCATCAGGCATCTTTTTCGATCGTAAAATCTCATTAAATAGTTTACATAACCACAACACACATTTTTCTCCTAAACATTTTCAAACTTCAATCGGTATACCATCCGGTCCAACGGCTTTACCATTCTCCATTTTCTTAAGAGCTTCGCTAACCTCCGAGACTCTAATTCTACGATAAAATGACCTATTAAGCTCACATTCGCTAACTGTCAAGTCCTCCAAATCACAACGGGAACCTTCACATCCAAATCTCTCGACTCCTTCTCTTTATTCCTTGCAATCTTGTAAATCCTTTGTTCACCAGCCTTTGTCCCTAACTCTTTATAAAACCCCTCATATGCTTTAGCACGAGCATCACTAACTGCCTTCTTAGCCTCCCTTTTCGCCAAACGATACTTTTCCCAATTGTCAGAACTATTGTCCAAGTATATCGCCTTGAAATAATTCTTCTTATTACGCACCTTTTCTTAATAAGAAGAATTGTTTCAAGGCGATACACTTGGACAATAGTTCTGACAATTGGGAAAAGTATCGTTTGGCGAAAAGGGAGGCTAAGAAGGCAGTTAGTGAAAATGAACATGAAACAATTGAGTATTTTTTGTAAATGAAATAATCAGCCTCACTTCAACAGAAATGTTACATTTTACAATCCATAACTATATTGCCCTTAGATTTTCGTCTCTCTGTTTCTAATTCACCGGGAAGATACAACAACAACAAAGCCTTATCCCACTAGGTGGGGTCGGCTAATTCACCGGGAAGATAAAAGAAAAAAAATTTTCTAGCATTCCCTTCATGATAAAGAAACCCAAGGGAGGAAAGGTACTCAACAAACCTGCAGATAGCAAATGGCAAAAAGCTCTAACTTTTGGACAGGTAGATCAAATTGCAAGGACAAAGTTTGATGTATAGCTCCAATGCCAGCTTTTAAATAACATCAATTCTTAGTTGACCACCTACTTGTCATCCAGAACCAACAATAAGACACTGCATAAAATATTATTGCAAAGCTATTGAACCAGTCTTAAACTCATCATTTCACTCCTTGGAAAGTTGACCTTTATAAAATTTTATGCAACAACAAGAGTTGTACTTGAACGATATTTTTAAACAATTCCTTCACCCGGAAGTTAGCAACTAAGAGAAATGCAAGCACCTGCTGTTTTTACTCAACAAATTTGCAATCTGTAGCCGTCACCATAAGTAACAAACTTTTTAGCACAAACCAAGTTCTTCTATAAATAGAAAGTGATTAATGAGAATACTGCAACAGTTTATATAATTGCAAAATTATTAACCGCAAAGCAGGCAACTTTGTGGCTATGAGATGAGCGGAACATTTTATAGGTGCAAGGTAGACTTATTTTGTGGCTAAGAATTCTGCTGTAGATATTACATATTCATTTGCTGAATTAAAAAAAAATGTCTGAGTTCAACAAATTAGGAACTATTAGGGGCAAGATTGAAACTTTGATATGTTTGATACCAGCCAATCATCAATAGTAAAAGAAAAAAAAATACAAACTTCTAGCATAGAAGCTGGAGGAATTTATATCAATTGAACTGTTCCAGAGGAAAAACAAAAGAACAGGGAGAGATGACTAGCTTTCAGCATGTTCTTTACAGAGAGAGGCAAAAAGGAGATTCTGATCATCATCAAGAAACAATCAGTGTTCTTTGTGATCAACCAAATGAAGACAGAGAGGCCCAAATATGCATTAGAAACCATACGATCGCGTATTAATCGCGCAAACATCGCAAAACTGATGCATCAAAAGAAAAAAAAAGGCTGAACTGAATGAATCATTTTTCCTGATCGTAATTTACAAGAGCTACAGACAGCGCATGAACTTGAAACAGCTCGCGCAGTCAAAGGGAAGAAATCACATGAGAACGCAACTAAATCAGAATGAGGATAGAAATTTGTGTTGAATTGGAATGGGATGCATGTCATGTTACCTGATAAAATGGGTTAAACGTCGGATTTTTGGCTGCCTGCTGCCTCCGCTTCCTTCTTTTAGCTTTCGTGATTGATGCAGAAGAACAGGAGAGAGAAACAAGAAAGAAAGAACGAAGGAAGGAAAGAGAGAGAGAAAAGAAAGAAAGAATATTAAAGACGAAGTGGAAGCTTTGGAGGTCATCAAAAGTCTTTAGGCTTTATTCAAAACTGCGGGATCACATCGTCGCTGTCGGGAGTTATTAGATCTTCCAAATCTTTCGACTTTCATAGTAATTTAATTACAGATTTGCCACTCCCACAAGGCTTTTATCGATTTTATTAAATTATTTTTTCTCCAATTAATTTGTCAAGATTGATTAAAATATCCGTAAAATGTACTTTAGTGCAAATATATGATGTAATATGAAAATTTATTTTGACAGAGGTTGTAAATGTTGTAAAATCTGGTCTTATGTCACTATCAATTTATTTTGAAATTGTAAAAAAAAATATGACGTCGTAAATTTATATTTATCCATCAGAAATTATTTTCTTACCTGTGATAACTTCTTGACCAACTATATAATTAATAATATTACTAAAACCCATTTCTGCACTATGACGTCATTTTATAAGTGGTTATTACAAATAGGATCAACATTTTACATTAAAAAAACTGTTTAAAGATCTAAATGATAAAGTCCAGATTCAATAGCCGAGTTTGTTTATATACTCTTACTTTTTTTTCTAGAAATAACAATAATAATATTTTACTAATACTAATTATAACCTATATCTATACATAATATATAATCTTGACATTTTTTAATTAATTTTAAAGCTCTCTCGTTTCACCATTTTTTTCCTTTAATTTTTTTGAATTAATGATCTTTATTTAATTTAATTTAATATATCTGGTGTAACTTTCACTTTAGTTTATTTTAATGACAAATGAAGACATTGAATTTCACAATTATCATTAATGACATCCTATTTAATTATAATTATAACTGTAAATAACAATAATAATATTTTATTAATATTAGTTAGAATTATAACTAATTGGGGAGGAGGGGCAATGATGTTATAAGTTCGAAACTGTGAGGTTGAAGTGCTAGATGGCGATCAAATTTGATTTGGCCGACGCGGCGGGGAGCCGTCCTTAATTAGTAATATTATTATAATTATTCGGCATATTCCGCTCCTCCGATGGAGTATGGAGGAATAATACCTTGGGACGCCGTACGACGCGTGGGGCTCGTTTCATTTCCACGCTGGCGCCAAGTCGCCCCAACGGACCTCAATTGAAGGAGCAACTAACATTCAACATTTCAACGTTAACTTCATTGACTTCTGTTTTTGGGTTAATTTCTTCAATCTTCTTCATTATATAGCTATTTCTAGGAAATCGTAATTTACTCTGATTCTATTAACCTCTTTATTTTTTTATTTTTCTAGGATTAATTTTTTAAATTTCTCATGAAATGTAGCGATTTTTTGCATTTGTCACTAGCATATAAATTTATTGTCCTATAAGCTATGTCACAATTTTCACTTTAATTCATTTGTCCTATTCAATTAATTTTTCTATTATTTTTAATTTATATTTATTAAATGACTATATTACCTTGGACCAAGAAAAAAGTGAACATTTATTTCAAGTCGCACGAAAAAAATTATTCATTTAATAAATATAATAAAAATAAAAATAACAAGAAGGGTTATTTTTTCAAACTATCCCTAAACTATTACGATTTTTCATATCTAATCTCAAACTACGAACTTCATTTTTTGGTCCCTAAACTATCACGATTTTTCTAATTTGATTATTCTGTCCAATTCTGTCATATTTTTCGTTAATTTCTTTTTTATTTATGAAAAGTCCAAATTACCCCTCTAACCTTTAAAATAATACATAATAAATATAAAAATAATAAAAAAGAAAATGCAGGGGCAACGCCCCTGCTAACACCGACAAGGGGGCGTCGGCCGGGCGACCTCTGGAGCCACCGCAGCTGGCCGGTTCCGGACGCTCGCCCCACAACCAACGTCCAAAACCATCTAGATCTCCCCGTCGTGCGGCGGCGCCTGCTTGATCATCTCGCTCACGTACCGCTTTACCTCATCAGGAAACGATGTACCCCCACCGGGAAACATCAGCCATTCCCCCTCAACTCGCACCCAATTCTTGTTCTTCTTGGCCACGCTGAGCCGCTTGGAGGGCGCATTGGCGAACCAGACGCGGTCGTGGCTGGCCGTCCGAGGAAGCGGCACGCGGTACCCCTAGGGGCGAGGGACACGACATCTTGTGAGCCATGTTGTGGGCGTGCCAGCAGAGCGTCATGACGAGCTCTGCCGAACCGGGACACGGGCCCCACGCCGTACAAGAAGTAGAGACCAAAGGGGCGGAAGAGGTCCGGGATCGAGGGAATCCGAGCCACGATGCTGCCCGATCCAACACCCTGCTCGGGTGGCAATCCCCCTCCGCAGCTGCTTGGCCCCGCGCACCTCCAGTTGGAACACTTCCTTGGAGTTCCACACACTGAGCACCACCCACGAGGGCGGCGGATCAGCGAGGAACGCATCGGTGCCACCAGGCCAGCGGTACCCGGCGGGGCCAACGAGGAAGATGTCGAGGGAGAGGGGGTTGGGTAGGATGGAGCGAGAAGAGCTCCGTGGTCGCGAAGCGGCGGCGGTAGAGGCGCTCAGCGTCGACGGGATCCCCATGCTAATGCCGACGACGAGGAAGAAAAGTGGGGCCGGCGCCCCCCCTACGCGAGATCGCCGGCGATGGCTCGCGCAGGGGGGCGCCGGCCCCCTTTTCTTCCTCGTCGCCTGCGTTAGTAGGGGGATCCCATCGATGTCGAGTGCCTCTACCGCCACCGCTTGTCGGGGTGAGCCATCACCGGCGATCGCAGGGGGATCCCGTCGCACTGAACCCTGATCCCGATCTTCTTCATGTTCGCGTCGCCCACCTTCACCTCGGCCTTCGTCTCCAGGTCGATCTAGGGTGGTGCCGTCGTCACGTCTAGGGTCTGTCCCGATGCGGAGTTGATGGTGGCGGACAGTAGGGTCATGTTCTTGGCCTCGTGGATGAACGCCTGGAACGATCCATCGCTAGTTTTTTAATTATTATATTTATTGTTATATATTATTTTAAGTAAAAATAGACTAACACTTCAATGTCTAGCTAGGGTATAATGGATTTTTCACAAATACAAAAAATCAAAGATAATTGAGAAATTAACGAAATTTGACAGAAGGATCAAATTAAAAAAAATTGTGATAGTTTAAAGATTCAAAAAATGAAGTTCATAGTTTAGGGTTAAATATAAAAAATCATGATAATTTAAGGGTGATTTAAGAAAATAATCTAACAAGAAATATGAGCTACAGTAAAAATCGTTACATAGTTTAGGGGGACTATGGTAAGTTTATATATTAGAAGTGGACACAAAAAATCGCTATAGATCAAGAGAGGTTTAAGAAATTAATCTTTTTATTTATAAAAAAATTAAATTATCCTTTCATAAATTATCTTCTCTTTTATGTCTAAAAAGAACCACTCCAAGAAAATATATCAGCTGTGATGAATTATTTCCATCACAATTTGTGATGAATCTGTGGTTGATTTGTGAAAGAAAAGTAATGTGATTTTTTTCACTTATTAATGACCATATTCTGATGAAATTTTTCCTCACAAAATTATTCATCACAATGCATCACAAAATTGTGATGGAGTTGTGATAATAGATGATTCAACAACCTATGTGATGGGATACTCATGATTTTTATATTATGACAAAAAATATCATCACTGATTCATCATTGATTTTTTTTATTTTGTGTTACTAATTCATAAAAAATTTAATAAAAATGAAAACCCAAATCAAATAATTTGTTTGATAAAAAGACTAAACGCCTTTCCCTAAAAATGCCCTAACTGTCCAATTTCTTCGCTCCGTGTTCGATGGACGGTGCTCGATGGTGTGCGCTTGCAAGGTTTCGTGCTGCAGTCCGACTTCGATGCTCAACGTGCTGCTCGGACATCTGCTTTCCCACATTGTAAGATTGACCATCTCTGCTCAGGCATCCGTCCCTTCATCCATTCCATCTGCTTAACATAATGTCGTTGTGTCTGCTATGCGGCTCTCTCCGAAGCTACTCTGGTAAGCATTCCGGTCCTCATCTTCCTCTCTCCTATGTGTTCATTCTGGATCTTTAGATTATTGTACTGATCATTCTAGATCTTTGTATTTCTCAAGAATACTTAAAATATGATATGGTGCCCCTTTATTAAACTTATTGTCAGTTGTGCATATGTCCAAATATTTGAGTTCTGCAATGATTAATCGTACAAGAACAACCTATAGGAGGTCATATTACAATGTCATTTTTATGTTGTGTTTAATCCGGCATGACAACACATTTGTTGGTGCAATGTCGAGTTTGTTCGTTCATGGGGCATTTGTGCCCTGAACATTCTCTTTCCTGTAAAATAATCTTATCTTTATGTGAGGTTTCAGGAGATGATAGGTGTTATTCAGATAAAACATCCACAATTCAGGTCCAAATTGTGTTTACCAATCAAATGTTTGATTTCAAACTAAAGCATATGTTCTCCTAGCCTACATCACGCATTCTCATGTAATGAGAGTAACGTCCACAAGGATAATATGCCTATTTTGACATCATTCTTTTTTAAGAAGAATTTTGACATCGCTCTATAGTTAAAGGCAGAACAACCAAGTACAATAATTATTGTCTACATCACACTCATTGGGAACAAAGAATCAATTATTAATTAAGAGATACTAAGGAGAAATATAATTATGCATATCAACCAATAAAGAGTGATTATGTTATTCGTTTCTTGCCATATGAGCAATTTTGTTTTCTAAGTGATTATGAAGGTTCATATTAATTCCCTTTTATGGAGATAGATATTATTATAATGAACATGTCAAGTGATTGTCATTGGATATATCATCATTTAGACGCACATGGATATATTATAAATGAACACGAGGTTGATTTTTCCAACCGGGGATTTATGGAGGAAAATTTAGATGTTTTGAGGTGCAAGAACTTGATTATTCATGATAAGAATACTATTTCTATCCACCTTTGTATGAAAGGATTTAAAAATGATTACTTCACGTGAGATGCTCACAGGGAACATTCTAAACAAATATCTTCTAGTACAAATCATGAATTGCCTAAAAATTCATACATAAGCATGGTGAAGGATGTTGCAGGTCCGCAACTTAATCAATATGTTAATAAATGTGATATGAGGCTTGAAATTGAACCTCCAAATCCAAAAGCTGCAAAGTTTTATGCTTTATTAAAAAATGCTGATGAGCCACTTTGGAAGGGTTGTACAAAGCATATTAAGTTGTCAACTTTGTCACAATCGATGAATTGTAAAGTATAGTTTAACATGAGCGAAAAATTCTATGATCACATTCTTTCCTAAACTAAAGAAATATTGCCAGAAGGTGAGAAGTTCGAACCTAATTATTACTACTCAAAGAAGAAGTTGAGGAAACTTGTATTAGGTTATGAGAGGATACATTCTTGCATTAATAACTACATCTTATATTACAAGGAGACTGTAGATAAGATGTCTTGTTATGTGTGCGGATGACGCAAGAGCTTTTATTTTAAATCAGTTATTTTTATTAAAGTTGGTGTTTTAGTTTATGACCTTTTGTTTAGTTATAAGGGTCATGATTAATTATAATGGTCTTCATTAAAAATGGGTTAATCAAGAGTGGAGATTAATTAGTAGTTTATAATCTCTTGTAACCTTAGTATTTAAGGCTGCCAATAGGGTTTTCAGTCATCATTATCTCTCTTTTATCAAAATTATAATTTTTTGTGGTTTTCTCATAAACCCTAATTGTTCCTCTGTCAATCTTTCTCATCTTCTAGTTTGATTTCTCTTTATTCTTGCTGATTTTCTCTCCTTACTGCATCAAATTGGTATCAGAGCAAAAGATCCTACAAAATATTAAGGTTTTCCTTATTTTTGAACCATGGTTGGATGCGGTAGAGGCCGAGGACATGGTAACCCTGGACATCAAGCAGAGATGGGAGAGATTCGACGAATGATTGAAGATTTATCGCGAAGTGTTCAAGCCATACAGCGACATGGAAGCCCATATGGAGATTTCGAAATGTGGCCACGATCTAACAGACATACTAGAAGGTAGTATGTAAGTTGATATTGATCAAGGGTATTTGATAATCCCTTTCATGAAGCTGGAGCTGATACAAATTTGGTGTGAGGTCGATTGAAGGATATGTTGATTCATGCTCTATATCTGAATAGTGGTGGAATTAGGATTGAAGTTGCTTATTTCTATTGAAAGATGCATGCTGAAGATTATTTAGATTGAGAAATAAGTCTGAAAATTTATTGTGGAAACATGTGGCATAAAATAGAAAAGTGCTATTTGTGAAGCTGAAGTTAAATGAAATATCACTTCAATGGGGGAAGAGAATTGAAGAGCAACGTGAATGATAAGGTAAATAGAAAATTAACACTTGAGAGCATATGAAGTTAAAGTTGCGCAAACAATTCTTACCCGTTGATTATACAATGGATTTATATGAAAAGTTTCATTATTTGAAACAATGAGGTATCAATGTTGAAGAGTATACTTCATATTTTTATAACTTATCAATTCGTATTGGATTGAATGAAACAAATAAGCAAGTAGCTGCTTGTTATCCTTATCACTACTCGATGTTTGGTGCAATTTACTATAGGAGGTAATCTACAAGATGAAGCTTTATGTGATGTTGTGTTTATGGATGTTGGGCATATTCTTGTGGAAAGACCGTGGTTATATGACCATGACGTGGAGCATCGCACTAAACCAAACGCGTATTCTTTTCATAGGGCTAACAAAAAGTACACTTTGTATCCAATGAAGGAGAAAACACAAGATGCTAGTTCATCTAAAAATAATAAGATTAATGATTGTTTGTGTGCTGAGAAATTTGGATTAGTATGCCGAGAAGGTAGGATTGTTTATGTGTTAGCAAACAATATAGTTGGAGGCAAACCGCTTGGAGGAATATTTCACCATCCACTTGAAGTTGAGAAAATTTTGAAGGATTTTTCAGATCTGATTGCTAGAGATTTACTACAAGGTTTGCCACCGATGAAAAGTATTCAACATGCAATTGATTTGGTTTCAGAAGCTTCTTTACCAAATTTGCCAGTTTATAGAATGCCACCTAAACAACGTGTTGAGATGCAAAGACAAGTTAAAGAGTTGATATCTAAGGGTTTGATACATTTGCCTCTCCAACTTTGCTTGCACCAAAGAAAGATGGTTCGTGGAGGATGTGCGTGGATAGTCGTGCCATTAATAAAATTACTGTCAAATACATATTTTCAATACCCCATTTGAGTGATATGCTTGTTCAACTAGTTGGCTCTAAGTTGTACACAAAGATAAATTTGAAAAGTGGGTATAATCAAATCAGACTACAAGATGGAGATGAATGGAAAACAAGGTTCAAAATAACGAATGAGTTATTTGAGTGGTTGGCCATGCCTTTTGGCCTTTCTAATGCACCAAGTACATTCATGCGAGTAATTACTGAGTTATTGAAATCTTTCCTAAATAAATTTGTTGTCATTTATTTTGATGATATTCTAATTTACAGCAAAGATGTAAACGAGCATTTAGTGCATCTGCGACAAGTTCTCGAAGTATTGCAGCGAGAGAAACTTTTTATCAACCTGAAAAAGTGCTTTTTTATGTCTCAGGAAGTGGGGTTTCTAGATTTTGTTGTTTAAGGTATTAAACCATATCCAAGGAAGGTTCGTGCAAATTTGAAATGGCCTATTCTGCAAAACATGAAGGATGTTCGAAATTTTTAGGGCTTGGCATCATTTTATAGGAGGTTTATTAAGAATTTCAATTCTATTATGAGTTCTATTACAGAATGTTTGAAGCAAGATAGTTTTAGACGATCAAATACAGCACAAAAAGGCCTTTGAACTCATAAAAAAACTGATGATGGAATCCTATTCTTGCTCTACCTGATTTTGAGAAGTTATTTGTTGTGGAATGTGATGCATCTCATATTGGAATTAGTGCAGTTCTCCACTAGGAGGGTAAACCTATGGAGTTTTTCAGTGAAAATTTACCTTATTATTTGAAATTTTATGCTTAGAACTATTCAACATTGGGAGCATTATTTGACTTACCGAGAGTTTGTTGTTTATTCTGATCCTCAAGCTTTGAAGTCCCTAAACTCTAAAACGAAGTTGAATGAAAAATACGCTACCTGGAGTGCTTATCTTGAGCAATTCAATTTTTCCGTGAAATATAAAACTGAGCAATCTAATGTTGCGTCAGATGCCCTTAGTAGGCCATCCACGTTATTGTTGGTGATGAGTACTCAAGTGACAGATTTTGAAGAGATAAAAAATTAATACAAAATTGATCCATATTTCAGCAAAATATTTGTTGACTTGGAAGGGCCTAGAAGGTCTGAATTGTTGCCTTATCGCTTACACGAGGGATATATTTTTAAGGGCAATCAACTTTGCATTCCTGAAGTTTTTTTACAAGAGCAAATTGTGAGGAAACTTCATGAGAATGGATTACGAGGTCATTTTGATAGAGATAAGATGATAACAATGGTGGCAAATCGTTATTTTTGTCCAAAAATATTTCAATATGTAAATAAAATGGTGAGAAGACGTTCAGCTTGCCAACTTGGTAAAGGCAACTCACAGAATATAGGATTATATACTCCGTTGCCAATACTAGAGACACCTTGGACACATTTAAGCATGGATTCCACTACAAAAAAAAGCCAATTTCCGTCGGTTACGGCCGTCTCTATTTAGTCTATAACCGTCAGAAATGCCCCTTTTCGACGGATAGCGTCCGTACGAAAACTACGCGTCGCAAATTATTTTCGACGGTTAGCTCACAATCGTCGAAATCTTTGAGGTCAAGTTGGTGGGCTGATCCATCGAACAATCGAGAGTTAAGATGATTTTAGCCTATCGACTGTTGAGCTATCGATACTATCGATGGTTGTAGCCATCGATAGTGCATCAACCGTTTCAGCCGTCGATAACACCGTTAGGTTTCGACGGCTCAAACGGTCGTTAGGTTTCGATGGTAAAAACCGTCGATATTTATCGATGGGTCCGACCGTCTATACATTTCGTTAATTCAAAACTGTCGATGGTTATCGACAGTTCAAACTGTCGAATATGATACTATCAATGGTCTAAGCCGTCGGAACAAATAAAAAAAATTTGGCACAAACGTAAATTAATAATTTAAATAAACGTAAATTTCAAAAGCATTTATTAAAAACATTTAATAAATCATTTGAGTAAATAATTTAAAAGAAACTTAAATAAATAATTTATGTCCAAACTATAGTAAATGAAATTGAAATACATCAAAATGTCAATACAACATAACGTCAAATGTCCAAACGTCAAATACAACACAACATCGCTACAATACTACATCGTCATTGTCATTGTCGAGCTCGCCACGCATCATTTTCTTCATCTCTTTCTTTTGAGCTAATGTCATGCATCGCTCACGTTCTTCGAACTCTTTTTCGAGTTCCTAGGTAACCTCCTGTCTGATCTCTTGTCAGACATCCGGATAAACGTTGTTCCCACATATCGTCAAACATTTGTTGCATACATTGTCTCGAGGAATTGAATATCGATTTACGGCCATATCCAATATCTACACTACTAACAGATGATCCGAGGTCGTAAATGTGACCATTATTGATGCCGACGTGGTACGTTCAAAGTTGTCGAGGGGTCAGCAGTGTGGTCCCCTCCCGTGTGGCTTACGTAATGTGCTCGACTTCTCTTGTTTTGTGACCCTCTTGAAATGTAAAAAAAATACATCAACTATATTATTTAAAATGACGAATTTACTATCTTATGTTATGAACTATTTACTTTTATTCTGATGAGTTCTGAGAAATAGTTCATCTTGAGTATGTGCTCTATTCATCTCTTTCTCCTACAGTTAAAATTTTCAAATAAAGTATAATATTTTTTAAAATATAATAATCTATTCAAAGACTTTACCATTCTTTTCGCAATCATGCTCGTAGATATACATCCACCCGAATGCAAACAGGCTCCCTAGTCGGACTCTCGACTTGTCTTTGTTTTCTCACATTTAGATTTGTACTCTTCGATAGACCACTTCTATAGCAATTCGATCCAAATAGCCTCAGGGATTCAATTGGGTCGTTCTCCTGTATTTCGAACTTTCGAAAGTATTGAAGACAATCTCTTTGAGCACCGAGAATTAAAAGCCTTCCACATTTGTTCCATGTGCTCGGGATCCCACCACACATCCGCCTTCATGTATATAAAAACAATTGAATTAGTATGAAGATAAATTTAAATGACCAAAATTGACTTCGGAGGATACTTGAAATTCTTTAAATAGCATTTGTCTTATGGCATATGAAACTTTCCTTCATGTAAGCCACGCATCAGTATACCTATGTCGTAGTACCTTGGTAACTACGACAGCATCGAGTTTCGACGGTACAAACCTTTACGAATATAGAATTATAAATTACGATGTGAAAATCACAAAATGTAAATGTTTTGAAAAACATAAAATAACACTTACCCTAAATTATCATCTGCTGTACGTATGCTTTGTATCCACAATTTGACGAGCCTGCATCTGAAGGTTCTTTCGGCAATTGTGTCCCCACGTCCGCAATATCTTGATCTCTAATTGGCTCTACTGAATTAGCGTGAGAAGAAGCCGGCGGAGGAGACTGTCGTTCAACTATGTGAATGCCCGTGAGTGGTCTAGGCACTCTCTCCAAAGAAGTATATCTAGGAACGACCTTCTCCTTTCCCTTATTTTTTCCTTTTCCAAAATGAAACATCTATATGAAACAAAATTTAATGCAGTTTAAATTTACATTTCATACAACAATTACTATAGTTACATAATAATAACCTGACGTTCGGCTACATCTTGTGTCGCATCTCAGGAATTGAATTGTAGGTATAACTTGAAAACCAATTCCTAATATTCGGAGGCGCTTTTGAAAAATAATTCACTTTTTTTTTTAATTTGTAAAATTGTGATCATTATTTTAAACGCTCACGAGAAGGAATCGAATATGGAAATGCACAGTCCTCGTCAGGCATTCATGCATCGCGAACTATGTTTAAAATTTAACGGCAAATGATAATTTAAATAAACCATTCAAATAAAAGATATCTAAATTATAACAACGGATAGTAGTAACATGATTCCTATTACATAAAAATAACATTTGATAATAATGACATCACTCATCATCATCCGAATTGCTACATGATTGATATTCATCATCATCGTCCTCTAAGGATGACGTAGTTTCAAATTCATCTTCCTCGCTTTCATCATCATTTTGTACCTCGGCATTATCGAAGTATTCAAATAACTATTTTGAATCTTGTAGATCTTCAACTAACTCGATATCTACAATTGTTGCCACCGAAGTATGTGAGTCATCTTGGTATGTAGGTTGCAATGCACCATCAACTTCTATCTTGCTTCTTGCCTTCGTCTTAATTACAAACCACCATTGTGTTTTGTCCCTCATCTTCTCTAGATATGATACATAATATATCTGTCTTGTAGAGGACGGAATAATAAATGGATCAAAATGTTCATAATACCTATTGTGACGTACTTCAACTATTTTGAAATCTTTATGAATTTGCATCCCTCTTTTTTCTTTCGGATCAAACCAATTACATTCAAATAATGTGACTCTATTATCTTCAATGTGTTCTAGCTAATTATGTATTTGAGAATACTGTAATAGTCATGCTCATTTTTCTCGTCGATGGATACTTTGACACAAATACCACTGTTCATGATTTTCTTTCCTCTAGACCAACTTTCTGTATGAAACTTGTAACTGTTCACAAAATACGCCGGCCAACTTCTGACCTCTGGAGCCTATCCGATCCTAAAATGAAAATGAATGTCAAGATATCATTGTCTACGGTTCAATATGACCAACATCGTAAGAGTTACCTGATTCTTAAACCACGATGCAAAATAATTCTCAATTCTATCTTGTATATGTTCTTCAGGGACATTGTAGTACTGCAAGAAAGCATTACATACGAAATAATATGTTAATCAATCTATAGTTTTATGATACAAAAAGAAGAATGCATTGAACGTAAACTTATTTAATGTATCCTTGCACCTCTTGAGTGTTTAGAAGGACATGATTTGTGACCGATTTGAATTCCGCATCATTCAACCATCTACTTCTTGACTTTCCATAATGTCGTCCCAACTGATTGAAGATCGACAAGGTTACCACAGTAGATCTTTCTTCTGGAACTTCATCATTCCGATGAACTCTAGTTCTCGCACCCTTAATATGATAATCAAAGTAGTATGAACAAAAGTACGAGACCTCTTGAATCATATAAGCTTCACATATGGATCCTTCACCAAATGCTTTATTCTTAACTGTCCTTGTAATTCGATTAAGATATCTTTCAAAAGAATACATTCACATATATTGTACCGGTCCACCTACTCTTGCCTTATATGGATAAGTGCTTCATGGAATCAAAAAATCTTGGCGAAAATATTCGTTCCAACTTACACAAAATTATCAAACTATTACGCTCCAATTGGATCATATTTTCCACGATTATTGTTGTTGAACACAATTCTTTCAAAAATTGACTTAATTCCGTAATTGGCTTCCAAATCTTCTCCGACAAAGATGAAAATATAGTAGGAAGCAAGACTTCCATAAAGATATGACAGTCATGATTTTTCGTGCCAAATAAACGCAAGTTATTCATATCCACACATCTTGTCAAATTTGATGCATAACCATTCGACATTCTAAGCTCTTGGATCCATCGACACACTTGCATCTTCTGTTGAGAGCATAACTTGTCTTCGGCTTAGATAATCTACCGTTAGGTAAATTAATTAAGTGCAACTCTGGTCGTCGACAACACTCCTTCAAGTATAGTATCGTCTTGAGGTTGTTTTTTATTTTACCCTTAATGTCCATTACAATGTTGAATACATTATCAAACACATTTTTCTCAATGTGCATGACATTCAAATTAGGATGTATCAAACAATCCTTCTAATATGGTAAATCCTAAAAGATACATCGTTTGATCCAATTATGAGAAACACCATATTCATTGTATGTGACATTTGGATCGTCGATAATTTTACATAGAGCATTGACAATGCGAAATAATCGAAGTCCTGAGCGTCTGACCGGAGCCATGTCATGCACAATTCTATTCCGTCGAAATGCATTTCTATTATTTCTGTAAGGATAATCTGTTGGAAGAAATTATCTGTGACAACCAAACCAACTATTTTTACTCCAATTTCTCGAAGTGAATGCATCTGAGTGTTCTATGCAATATGGACAAGCTAGTTTCCCTGCAGTCATCTAACCAGATAACATCTCATAGGCAGAAAAATCATTAATTGTCTATAATAATCTAGCTTTCAAGGTAAAGTTTTGTTTAGTCGACACGTCATATGCGACGACACCATCCCACAATTCTTTTAACTCGTCAATTAGAGGCTGTAAATATACATTTATCTTTTGCTTAGGACTGTGAGGAACAAGAATAATGCATGTAAAAAACATATAAGGTGTGAATATACAAATTCCAGGAGGCAAATTATATGGTGTTATTATGACTGGCCAACATGAATAAGGAATTGAAGTCTGACTGTATGGTGTAAAATTATCTACTCATAATCCGAGCTTTATGTTTATTTCTTTACTTGCAAAATCTGGATGCATACGATCAAAATGTTTCCATGCTTCTGAAGGGTGAAGCATGACACTTTCAGAAGTATTATGTTGTGCATGCCACTTCATTTGTGACGCTGACCCTAGATACGAGTACAGTCTTTTAAGTTTTAGAATAAGATGCAAGTAATGCATTCTCTTCGCAGCTACTTGAGTCTTGTTAGTCACTCTATATCATTCGGCCCCACAAAATTTGCATTCGTTGAGGTTTACGTCATCATCATAATATAACATACAACCATTGCGACAACAATATATTTTAGTTGAATCAAGACCAAATTTAGAAACAAGTCTTTTTGTCCTATAATAATTTTTCAGGAATGCGAGCTCGGTTGGTGTGACCTCTTTTAAAATATCTATAAATGCATCATAACATTCTTGTGAAATATTATGATCTGCTTTCAAATTCAACATTCTAATAGCAAGTGATAGTTCAGAATGACTTTTCCACCCGAGCCATAAGGGTTAGCTCGAAGCGTTTAACAATTCAAAAAAATTAGTTCCTTCTGGATTTAGTGTCTTTTCATCCTATTCAAATCCTATGTTACCATACTCAGTTGTAGCAGCATCATAAACTAATTGTTCGTATCGCGAAGTGAATCCTTCATAAGGATCAACAGAATGAAATTCATGATTTGGCACGCTTGTTGATGGTGCTCCTTCACCTAAATCATCACATTGCCAATAATTTGGTTTGAACCCCTTTCTATATAAGTGAACCTTAACTGTCTCTAAAGTTTGTAACTTTGTGCTAACACATTTCAAATAAGAACACATAAGTGTTCCTTCCCGTTGAAATTGTAAAAATTGACAAGTCACATTAGTGTAATATTCAACGTCATGTATCAATTCTTGTATCAAATATCTATGGCCAGAATTATTTGTATTGTACATCCATCAATGATCGTTCAGATATGACATAATTTCTACATCATTTGTAGGTTAAACTAATTAATTTTTAAAATCTTGGAATAAGAGGCATATCATTATTTAATCATGACACTATACACTTTTTTAATTTGGAGACATGAAGAATGAGAATTGGGGTGTAAAATAAATTTAAATAAACAATCGCTACAAAGGTTCACATGTATTTTAGACGGAATAATAAAATCAAACATATTAAATATAACTAAGAAATGTTCTAAATAAAATAATTATATTAAACACAAAGTAATTATATTTGCACTCTAAACTAAGACATTAGAACTAATGAATGAAATCTAAAATAGAGAATTTAAAAATATTACGTATTTCATAATTACTACAATAAATAGAAATCATATTTGCTAGTAATGACTTAAAAATAAATAACTTACTTCTTCTGGAATGACAGAGACAATAAAAGAATTCCAATAACCTGCATATAAATGAAACATAAGACAACAAAAAAATATAATCTCCAAATTTATGTAACACTCAATTTTTGCATTCTTACACTTTTGAAGTTGTCGAATGAAGAGACCTCACAATGCTTATCAAGCAAGAAAACAAAGTCCTATACGAAAAATACAAGTATATCAACATACATGAGAGAAAAATTAATTGCACAAAGTCGCGTCCCGTCGAAAGTGGCCGCCGTCCGAATCTGGTCGGCGGGCGGCGGAAATGAACGGCCGATTCTGGCCGCCGCGACAGGCTGAACCATGCCGATCCGATAGGACCTGGCCACCGCGGCCAGAGCCTGATCTGGCCATCATGGACGAACCCTGACTTGGCCGCCGCGGCCGGACCTGATCTGGTGGATGGAACAGAGGATCGAACGGCAGCGTGGGCAAGGGCGGAGGGGAGCGGGCGAAGGATCGAGTGGAACGTACCTGCGTCAATTGCAGCGACATGCCGACGCTGGAGCCAAACGATTGTAGTGGCGGATCGACCTGGTTGCAGCGGTGGTGGGTCGCGCAGGCGGCGTCAGAGCGCGGAGGGGTTGCAGAGGCAGGCCGGCAGATCAGGCGATGGCGAACAGTGGCGACCGGTTGCAAGGGGGACGGATCGGACGTCACCGGCGGAGTGAAGCGGCAGTAGCGGCGGAGGTCGAGAAAACCAGGGGAAGGAAATCGGTACCAAAACAAAAGGGTCGGCTACTTACAGAGGATGGTTCGTCCATTTTTTACGTTCTGAACTGTCGAAACATAGGAATAATAATACAAAATATAATGCAAATTTCAACGGCCCAAACCGCTGAAAGTTTTGAAACTTTCGATGGTTCCAAGCATCGAAACATAAAAAATTATATACCAACTCAAATATTACCGTTAGATGTGTAATTAATATAGCTTATGTTTAGACTAAACCGTCGAAACAAATATAAATTATATATAATATCAATTCAAATTCTGACGGTTCTAACCGTTGAAAGTTTCGACGGTTCTATAAACCCTCGCAACTTTCGATGGCTATAATCGTCGGTATATAAAAAATAAATAAATTAATAAGTAATATTATCGTTACATATCTAAATTATATTATCTACCGAATTTCGACGATCGAAACCACTGAAAGTTTCGACGGGTAAGCAATCGTCGAAACTTTCGACGGTCGGAGCCGTCGAAACATGACATGTAAAACTAATCGCCCTCATTCACCTTCTTCGACGGTTACAAGCATCGAAACTCGTAACCATCGAAACTCTTGACGGATATTCATCCGTCTAAACTTTCGATGGTTCTAACCGTCGAAAGTTTTGACGATTTGTAAATCGTCGTAAGCTAAGACAGCCGCAACCATTGAAAATCGCTCTGACCATAATTACAATGGTTATTTGGATCCTTCAGAAAATCTTTCGGTACTTTAGAAGGATTTTGGCCCATCGAAAATGACTTGTCGAAAATTCTACTTTTTCTTGTAGTGTTTCGTCTTGGGTTTACCAAGAACAACAAAAGGATATAATTCGATTTTTGTTGTGGTGGATCAATTTTAAAAAAATGGCACATTTCATCCCCTGTTCGAAGACTTCATATGCTTTTCATATTGTTGACTTTTTCTTCAAAGAAGTAGTGAGAATACATGGGGTTCCATTTTCTATTGTTTCAGATCGAGATGTCAAGTTTGTAGGACATTTCTGGAGAACTTTGTGGAGAAAAATGGACACAAAACTGCAGTATTCTAGCACATGCCATCCCAAACAGATGAGCAAACTGAAGTTGTTAATAGGAGTTTGGGAAATCTTTTAAGATGTCTAGTGGGAAATCATGTGAAAAGTTGGGATGTGATTCTCCCGCAAGCAAAATTTGTTTGTAATAATTCTATTAATAGAACAATTAAGAAGACACCTTTTGAAGCTCCTTATGGGTTGAAGCCACAACATGTGCTTGATCTAGCTCCTTTGCCACAAAATGTGAGAATTAGTGATGATGGAGAGGCTTTTGCTGAACACATTAAAAGAGTGCATGAGGAGGTAAAAGCTATCCTGAAATCAAGATTTTGAGGAAGCCAATCAACATCGACGTCTTAAAGATTTTGAGGAAGGCGACTTGGTCCTTGTACACCTGAGACAAGAGAGGTTTCTTAAGGGCACTTATCACAAACTCAAGTCAAGGAAGTTTGAACTTTGAAAGATACTAAAGAAAATAAGTTCAAATGCTTATTTCATTGCACTTCCATCAAATTTGCAAATAAGTCATATCTTCAATGTCTCATATTTGTATATTTTTTAGGGCTTTGATGTGGACATGATTGAAGTTTCAAATCAATTGGAACAACACCCCAAACTTTCTACTGATGTTATTGAAGATGTGTTGGATGTCAAAGAGGTTAGTTTTCATAGAGGTAACAAATATAGAAGATTTTTGGTTAAATGGTTGGGTAAACCTGCTACTGAAAGCACTTGGATTAATGAAGACGAGCTCAAGAAGATCGATGTCGAGATGTATGCTGATGTGGTGCAAGTTTTCTCCAAAGAACCAAACTTTTCTAGTTGAGGAGATTGACGCAAGAGCTTTTATTTCAGTTATTTTTATTAAAGTTTGTGTTTTAGTTGATTAGTCATCATGTGATAAGCATGTGACCTTTTAATTAGTTATAAGGGTCATGATTAGTTATAATGGTCTTGATTAAAAGTGAGTTAATCAAGGATAGAGATTGATTAGTAGTTTATAACCTCTTGTAACCCTAGTATTTAAGATTGATAATAGGATTTTCAGCCATCATTATCTTTTTTATCAAAATTATAGATTTTTGTAGTTTTCTCATAAACCATAATTCTTCCTCTATCAATTTTTTTCATCTTCTAGCATGATTTCTCATTATTTTTGCTGGTTTTCTCTCCTTACTGCATCAACATTCTTGTTATAAACCGGGAGTAAGACATCCTAAGAGACAAAAAGATGTGCCTCACAAGGTCTTACGGTACTTGCCCCTAACACTAAGGCTACAAAGGTTGTTTATGTCAGATAAAACATCAAAGCATATGGCATGGCATGCTCTTAATAGGTGTCAAGAAGAACCTATGATGCATCCCTCTAATGGTGAAGCATGAAAGCATTTTGATCGCACACATCCATTTTTTTCCTCGAATTCACGAAATTTGCGAATTGGACTATGCACGGATGACTTCAATCCTTTTAGTCAATTTGGCGCCCCTTATTCATGTTGGCCAGTAGTTATTTCATATATAATTTACCTCTAGTTATGTACTCAAAGAGTCAATATATGTTCCTAAATTTTATTATTCCTGGTCCAAAGATTTAGATTTAGATTATATGCCACGATAATGATTGTGTCGCGATAATGAATTATGGGCCAAGATTTAGATTCATGGAAGTAATCACAATGTCCCATCGCAGTCACAACAAAATGTTACAAACAAATTTACTTACTTTACTTTATCTTATAAAAAATTTTACGTACTTTAATAGTGATCTTAATTCGAATGTTAAATAAATAACTCTAACTCGTAATTGTCAAATTTAATTAGTGAGAGAAGAAATATGTATATATATCGTCCAATAGATTCACCATACATTATCAATTTAAAATGGAAGTATGATGCCAAGTAACACAAACAAACCCAATAATACAAAATAATCAAATAAATATTAATAATTCATATGCAACCTAGAAAACCAAACAGACGAATGCTGAAGCTCAAATTTACAGGAGGAAGACGACGACTTTTCTTTTCTCCATGCTCTACTCTGAGACTGATATAGCCTGATCTGGAGGGAGCAACCGAAGTGGGTGCTTCCTCGGCCATCACTCGCGTGTTTGGAGAACTGGCGGGCGTCAAACTCGCAAGATGGCGACGCGGCCAGTGCAAAGTAGACTGATGACACAATCTTGGGGAGGTACAAATGGAAGACCTTGTCGTGGCCACGCGGGGTAACGAATAAGGATGAGCGATGTAGTCGGAGATGGCCAAATGAAAAAAAAAACATCTCATTGCAACTGCACCGTCCATGAAGCAAATCAACTTGTGAGTGGTACTACTGTAAAAGGACAATGGAATGATGATGAGAATTAATTGTTGTCAGTGAGGACATCAATAACAGACACGGAGAGGGAGAGAGGGAGAGAAGGAGAGAGTATGCGATGTCACTCCCCTGCCTTCACGGAAATTAGTGTTTATTTGGTACGTGCGTTCGCGAGAGAGATTTCGACGTCAACCAAAATAAATGATTGTGGAGCTCTCCTCTCTTCATCTTTTTTTTTTTCTGCACAGCATGCAAACGTTTCAAAGTCCTGCTAGAACTCAGATAAGTATCATGATTTTACTTGCCTCGTTCTGTTCATTTGTTTAAATTTTAAGTTTTGAACTTTTGGAAACATGCCTAGTGATGTTACACAAGAGCACTTAGAGTGTCCTGCATGTACTCACAATATTCAAGATTGAAGCAGGTTTATAATAATGTCATAGAAGTTGACTAATGTACATGCATATATCATCAATCTCTTTCACAAGTCAAAAAGCTCCAAAGTCCAAACAAATTTGTTTCATTATATTTGTGTTTTCTGTTCTTAGGACATCATCTTATATATATAATATATATGTTGCAATTTATGTAGATTATCTAGTGTTTTATATGGTGATCAGCGATCATAAGTATAGAAATTATTATTATTATTATTATTATTATTATTATTATTATTATTATTATTATTATTATTATTATTATTATTATTATTATTATTATTATTATTATTATTATTATTATTATTATTATTATGTTTGCATCATTTTATTCTTTTCATTTCACCACCGGATCACATATTCTTGTTGCCACATTCATGTCAGCCTCTCATCATCTCTTGCCATCTCTTAATTTTTTTTCTTCTTTTCAGGAGGGAATTAGCATTTGATTTTACTAGTTGACCACATAGATCAATTGTTTTTTTAGAAATATTTGTTCAAACGTTTTACGAGTTGACCACGTGGAGATGTTAGAGAAAAATATTGTGGAAATCATGGGTGTAACTTGAGAAAATATTTTCACTAGGATTTTTGTTTCAATGGAGCATTTAGTAGTTCATCCAGCTTATGAAGCTAAAGTTGGTGGACCAATTCAATATCATTGGATGTATTTGTTTGAGTCGTAAGTGAATAAAAACAAAAGCTTCTTTGTATGTACAATAAGGAATGATAATTAATGTTTTGTCAATCTTAATTATCTTATTTAGGTATATGCATCAAGTAAAATAGTGAAGAATAAGGCATGTGTTGAGGGATCTATTTGTGAGGCGCACATCATCCAAGAAATTTCAACATTTTGTTCATTTTATTTTGAACCAAGTGTCCAAACAAAGCTGACCCAAGTACCTACAAATGATGATGGTGTGCCGTCATGGCATCTTTCTATCTATTGTCATCTTGGTCGATAGTTTGGTGGTTATACAAGAGGAATGATGTTCAATGTTGAAATTGATGTTGCACATATATATGTTTTGTTAAATACGCCTAAAGTCTTGCCATATATTGAGTACATATTATGGGCTTTGATCATAAAAAAAATGTTTAAAGCAATACGAAGATGTGGAATTCTAACATTTTAGGATATATGATGAAATTCTTTGTCAATTGAATCCGCATATAAGTGATGAGCAAAAAGAAAGATCACATGAGCATGAGTTTGCAACTTGGTTAAAACAATATGTAAGTAAAAAATATTCTACGATGCTTTTATAATAAATAGTAGTTGCGAATTTGTTCACTACTATTTTTTTTCTATTATAGGTGAAGAAGAAGATGACTCATGTAGACAAAAAATAATTGATATAACTCGAGGCCCTTCACGTATTGTGAAGTGTTACAAAGGATACTACACAAATGTGTTCTTATTTGACATTTATCAAGGTTGAGGATGAAAGACAATGAATAGTGATGTTTGCATAAAAAGAAATTCTTATAACGATTGTAAACTGATTATATGGTTTGTTGATTGACATAGTGAAGTTACATTACTCTAGTATAAAAAGTTCAGTTTTTTTATTTAAGTGCGAGTGGTTTGACACCATTAATGAATCAAAAGTGCATGCACATCATGGTTTAGTTGAAGTTCAACACACATTGAGACCATCAAGTGAACCATTTGTATTAGCTCAACAAGCTCAACAAATATATTACATGACTTATCCATCTAAATTTTGTGAAAGAAAAGATTGGTGGGTTGTATAAAAAACAAGATCTAGAGGAAGAATTGATATTCCTTTATGTGACATAGAAAATGAAGATTTGATACCTTTTATTACCAAGAAGATGAGATGTCAAATTCAATTTTAGTTGAACTGACAATTGAGCTTGACGAATTAAATATTCTTATTGATGGTGCAAATTTTGATAATATGAAGGAAGAAGAAGATGAAAGAGGAGTAGAAGAGGAAAAGGATGAAGATGATGACGAGGTCGAAGAAGATGAAAGGGGCTTAAGAGGATGTTAGTGATAATGATATTAATGATGATGACAATGCCCAACTTTCTTCTAGTGATGATGATTGGTTTTTATAGTATGTGCATAAGTTTCTTAAGAATAATTTTATTCTTAATGTCAAGCTTAAATATATGTTTCTTTATATAGAAAAAATTCAATGTATAATTTTCTTCTTTTTCTTTCATAGTGTCAATGGTAAGAGGTGGCACATTTGGACGAGGGAGGGGAAACAATGCTAGGGGAAACAAAGTGGCCATTTCTAAAAGGGACTCGACCAGTTCAATCCAAAGGGAAATGGAAGAAGTAACATCTCCAAATACTGTAGTAAATGAAAAGGTTGGAGAAATAAGAACCTCATCACAATTGAGCGAAGACCAAGAGCAACCCAGCATTGAATGTCTTGAGCAACAGAATATTGATGGTGTTGAAGTGTCATGATCAATTCCATGACGGGTGCATCAACTTCATTGAGTCATTTTCAGTTTTTCATTTTGTTAATACACTAAAGAACTGCCACAACTATCAAACAAAATCCATTTCATTAATTCTAACATTTGGAATTCTTAATGTGCGTGCTTGACTAGTGACAAAATATTTGATTTATGACCCTATTTATTATGAAACAATCATACAAAATTTAATCCTTAGTTTCCACTCAACAATTTATTTTGTATACTTTTTCCTAAAGCTATCCTTTTTTTTCTCGAGTAAAAAATAATATGTAATAATTTCTATTTATATGCTTATTGTATCCCACAGCCGTAACACCCCCGAATTTCATCTTCCGAATGATGTCATAGTAGTAATGATATTATTACGGGAATGGCGAATTATTTAATAAATAATACCTCATTCATTCGATATCAAAATAAAGATAAAGTTACATTGGACATAAATAATCGCGATCAAATATACTATTTAACTACTAAAAAAATAACATAACATCTTAATTATTATCGGATTTATAAATAAACAAAACTAAATTAAATGGGGCGCGCAACTGAGGGAAAAAAGTTGAAATGTCGGACGAATTGCGAGATTAAATCCACCACCGCTTAAGATTTGAGACCACGACGAAGACGCCGTCGTAGTAGTAGCAGTCGCAGCAGAGAAAGAGATGGCGGCGGTGGACGTCGGCGAAGTCGCCAACGAAACCTTCGACCCGAAGCTATGGACCAATGCGACGCTGGAGTTCACGGCATCCACAGGACCCACTCGACCGCTTCGTCTCCGACCTCAAGGAGCAGCTGCGCTTCTGACGCCGAGAGCATCGCCGACGCCCCCGAGCGGGAGTCCGCCGACGCCCTCCGCCGCGTGCCTCTCGCCCGCCGCGACGACGCCCTCGCCCTCCGCTCCGCCGTGTCCGCCATCCTCACGCTGCACAAGGTTTTGAACTTTTGCGCCCACGCTGATTCCGTCGTTCTCGGAAAAGAGCCTTTGCATCGTTCCTTCCGCGCATCCCTGTTTATGTACTTTTTTTTTTTAAATACCATTGGCGTTTGGTATATACGATGGACACCTGTTTGAACCTTCCGATCCATTTCATTTCGGAACATTTAATCTTTGGTTGCTTCCGTGTTTGTAGATTTGCTCGTATCGACTATATTCAGTCAAATTGCATGACCTGACTGAAATATAACCAAGATCACGACACTATATTTCCCGACTACTCTGATTTGTAGCTTTCGCTTCGTCTTTTAATCGATCTGAAAGTGATCAACCAATGATTTCAGCGGATTCGTATGATTGAATGTGGATGTATCTGCATTTACTAGGTGGTAAATGTAAATTTCATTGAGGTTGGATGGTTAGTTCATGGGAAGCTGACAATGTGGATCATTCTAACCTGAGGAAGGTTTCGTTTCAATTCTGCATGTGTCCGAGAATCTAAACAGTTCCTTCCAATACATGATTTAGTGAAGGTCCTATGTGGACCGAGGGTTAATTGAGCTGGATATTTAGGCACCCTCTTTTCACCAAATGACTTTTCCAATCGTTGGATTTCTTTTCTTGCCTATTAAATTTTGGGTAGAACCTTGACAACTACTAATTAGTATTTCATTAGTGATAATGTTTATGCCAGGCCGAAGGCACATCATCAGAGTCAATTACAGCACTTGCTAGAATTGACACAGTCAAGCAACTAATGGAAGCAGCACACGAGACACTGCAGGCATGGTTTAAAATTTTATTTTTGGTTAAAGATTGTTGGTTTGTTTGAAGTTGGATAGCGGTGGATCATATTTACTAAAGTTCCGTCTGGAAAAACAGGATGCAGCTGGATTGACCCAGTACAGTGCAAGTGTTGAGGATGTTTTCGCCAGTGGGGATCTTCCTCGAGCTGCTGAGACATTACCTAACATGCGGCATTGCTTATCTGCTGTTAGTGAGGTGAGAATCAAACAGCTTATTTTGGTAACTTAAAGTGGACTCAAGCACAGTTTGGTTACCATCATGGATCTTGAGCATGCTTAAGTTAAATCATACTTCTGCTAACTGACATCATGATGCAGGTTGCAGAATTTGCTGATGTAAGGAAGCAACTTGAAGTTCTTGAAGACAGGTCAGATGAAATGGTCCAACCGCATCTTACAGATACTCTTTCAAATCGCAAGGTTTCTGCTCAGTCCTTTCTAACAGTCGATCTATATACATGCTTTAAACTTTCACTTTTTCCCACCTGATGTCAGATTATTGACCAATCCATGCCAAATGCTATTGAAGGTTGAAGCTGTTGAAGAACTTAGGAGGATACTTATTCGTATTGAAAGGTTCAAGTCATTAGAGCTGGAATATACAAGCATGCACGATAAACCTTTAAAAAAGCTCCGGGAAAACTTTGAATCTAGACAGAGAGTTAACAAGCTTGAGTCTGAAAAGCATGGAGAAACTGTGAAGTCTATTGCTTTCTCTAGTTGGTTATGAAGTTTCTATGACGAAGTTCTACTTTATCTTGAACAAGAATGGAAATGGTGTGTTCATTTTCTTTATCCTTTTTCCTTTTACAAATCTACTAGTATGCAATGATCAGAAGATGGTATTTTTAACAAAAATCTTAAAACTAATTATCATTGGGTCTTAAAGAAGCATAACATCATACTCGAATTGAAATATAGCAACTCAACTTCGATGAATCAAAGTCTGAAACTATAAGAGAATATTGGACCATTGAATGGTGTTATGACTGATGGGTAAGTGAGAAGGATGCACAAGAGAGAAAGATGAAATTGTGAAAGAGAATCTTGTAGGTCTTAAGTTTACTTTTAATATTTCATTTTGTTATTCTGATTGTGACACAATGTAAAGTTAAGATTTTGTACCAACATCGGAAGATAGGTAGGATTGTAAGATCCTATTGACCATAAGATCTATATCAAGATACAAAAGAGATAGATTGAAAGTTATCGATCGTAAGTTGTAACACCTTATAAGCCAAATTGGAATATTGATAACCTTGTTTGGTCGAATATTGATTAGGACTTTTTCCATTATCGTTCATGTCTAAAAGTTCTAACAATAGAGTGGAAGGAGCAACTAATCTGTGTTCCTAACTACCTAAAAACTATTTTGATTGTTTTCTTACATGTGATATGTACGTGTCCTGGAAACATAATAGGGTTAAGAAATTTCTGTACTATAGAAGTATTTACTTGTTTCAGGGGACACAAAAGTAATAAGTGTCCTGATACTTATATATCCTATTCCTTAGTTGTTCTGAGTTCTGACAAGCATGCATCTAAGTTTATTACATAGCTGGTTCTTTTAAAATAAGAAAATCTTATCATACTCTATGAAAAAGGATAAAAGTAATTTTTGATGACATTTCTTCTAGTCTAGGTGCATACCTGAATCCATAATCCTTTGCAGGAATCACCTTATGACAGATATTAACTTACCCTCTATTTTTGTGCCTTTAGTGGGCCTAGTATTTTCGGCAATTGCAATGGCTTCTTTATTTCTTCATGTCTATTTACGGAACGTGAAAAGCAGATGATTATTCATCTACTTCCGGAAGAAATTGAAGAATTTCTTGGTAATCCTACAACATCAATTCGTTCTTTTTTTTCTGACAGAAGAATTCGAATCCTATTGAGCGGTCCACTAGAGATCAGAAATTTTTGAAGAAAAAACAAGATGTTTCTTTGGTCCCTTCCAGGCTAGGATTGCTAGGCATTTCGAAGGCCACATACCATTAGTTTTCTTTTCGAATAATCAAATCTTTTATTTCTAAGCAGTTTTCCTATGTCATACAATACCACATCATTGTACCATAATACCATTTATTGGTAGAATCCTGTCACTTTCATTGTAATTTCCAGATTGAAAACATAACAAATGGAAGACTTTAACTTGTGCCATAATTAGTTAAACTTTGTGTGCATGACTCATGTTTATTTTGTTCTTTTTTCCTGTCTATGAGCATGCAGGAGCCCTGTAAATTCCTCATCATTTGACATCACAGAGTAACCATAACACTTGCAGGTCCATGAATGCATTGCTTGAGGAGTATACATTTTTAATTCCCAAATTGCTTATGGAGATGATGTCTGAACTGGGTCCAAGTTTTTTTTCTCGTATCAATCTTGCAACTGGAGATGTTGTTCCTGACAACAAGACATTTACCAAAGGTTAGATATGTCAACTGAATGATATCAATCTTCTGTTATTTATACAACTATCTTTTTTCTTTATTAATATACCTACATTTACCCGGATGACAACAAAACTGGTAGTCATCCTTTTCCTTCTCAAAAAAAAGATATCCTGTCTGGTGACATGCCAAAAGGTACAAAAGTAATACACAAGCATCTAGAAGGCCTAATTGATTTGCATAACATGACTGGAACTTTTGCATGAAATATTCAACATTTGTTCTCTGAATCTGATATTCAAGTTTTATTGAAGGCTCTGAAGACTGTTTAATTCTCCTTTATTTAGCCTTTAAACTGAAGTGCGCACTTTAAGCATTTTATTCTATTTCCTGTTTTCCCAGCATCACTCATATTTAGTAAATCCCTTTCAAAAAAATGTCTAGTATATAACTGATTGCCTGAACATTTTACTTGAAAAAGAACATGGTTGTCTTATAGATATGGGCAAATGGAACGTGCTATACTTTCTTATGAGATTTCTGCCATAGACATTCGTGGTGCTGTTACCCGTGTTGTTGCTTTACAGGGTATAGAACTTGGTGAAACTGTTCGGAGGATGGAGGAATCTATTCCACATGTTATATTGCTTCTTGAACCAGCTCTTGCAATTTTACAAATGGTTCTGAAGCTGATGAGCTTGTATTGGCCCTTGATGATACCTTGTTGCAGTATATTTTAAACTTGCAGGACACCCTTAAATCACTTAGATCTGTTTGTGGTGTTGATAATGTTTGGAAAATTGACAATTCAAAGAAGGAAGGAGCTGCACGCTTAGTTGATATTGTCTCTGAAGAAGAAGAGTGGTCCATTGTTCAAGGGGCGTTGCAGATTCTTACTGTTGCAGATTGCCTAACCAGCAGAACATCCATTTTTGAAGCTGCTTTGAGGTCCACACTTGCTAGAATTGGCACATCTTTGTCTCTCTCCATGTTTGGTGTACATCTGGTCCAATCTCATGCTCCCTCCGATTACCAGAACATGGAATTACCTGTTGCAGGTAGATCAGGTCTGGATGTTGTGGCTCTTCGCCTGACTGATGCACCTGATAAAGTCCGGAAGCTTTTTAATCTCCTAGAAAAGGTATAATTAACATCCCTAATACTTTTTTCCAAATTTTCACAACCTTTATAATTAATTAAAAGGTCACATGACAGCTAATAGAATAAAGCAAAGGCTCTAAATTAAAATAACTAATAGAAAGAAAAGTGCATGCGTCAAACCTTTTTTGGCTTGAAAAATTTTGGCTCAAAACTTTCACCATGCATCCCAACTTCAATCTTCTCCAACTCAACCTCATTTATCGAAGTGAAATACTAGAAGGTTTGCCCAACCATTTCACCAAGAATTTTCTATAGTTTTTACTCCTACAAGAAGGGACCTCTTAGACATTCAACATTTTCATTAATCTTAGCTGGAACCTTGTGAGTTTGTTGAAACTGATTTGAAACTTCAATAGTGTCCACGACAAAGCCCTAAACCACAGGGAAATCTGAGATAATTTAAAATATTGATGGCAACACCATAAAACAACCATTTGAACTTATTTCTTTGGTATCCTGCTTGGCCCAGAAGTCTTTGACTTAAGCTTATGATAAGTGCCCTTAGCAAACTTCCCTTTCTTCAAGTGTACTAGAATCTCGTTCAAATTCCTGAAAATGACAATGTTTGTTGGCTACATTGACAGAAGTTTCATTATTCAATTCCAGTTTAGCTTTCACCTCCTCGTGAACCATACTAATGTGTTCTTGGGATAAGACATAATTAATCAGATATGAAAATTCCTTCAAAATATGCTGAACATCAAGTGGACATTGAGACATTTTTACAATCTGTCCATTTGGAATAATTTTTTTGCTTCATGACACCCTAAGTCAAATACTGCAGAACATATGAATCCATTAATCCTTTTTTGCTTCTTCTTTCATAAAATGTAAGGTGTATTGCCCATATCCTTATGGAATGATCGAGTCTTGGATATAATATGATTTTCCATGTTGTGGTCATATGACCAAGGTCTTCCTACCAGAATATGACCAATAACCATAGGCACAACATAATGGCTTCATTTTGTATTTTTTGCCTCCCATGGTAATTACACTAAACATTAATAGTAACAAACCCCCTCATAAAATATAGTAGTAACAAGAGTCTCATTGCTCCTCTTAAGCCAATGAATTTTAGAAGGACTAGGATGCTTTTAGTGGGCGACCGTAATTTATATATTGCTCTTTGGAAATGACATTCTTCGTGCTACCATCATCCATAACTATATGACCCAATTTGCCACTAAAACATGTTCTAAAAATGTTATGCCTCCTCTGATTTTCCTGTTCTTTCATTGTAGTAGCTAAGGACATGTATTTCTTCACTTTCACCCACTTACTCATCATAAATTGGTAATCGCTCTTGATATTCTTTATCTTATAGCTCCACTTTACCAGCATAAGAAACCTTAACCCTTTTCGTAGCTTTGTTTTCATGAGCTCCTAAGTGCTAAATTTTATCTTCTTTTTCCATGTTCATGTTGCTGGTCACTCTCTTCCGCTGTTGAGGGGCATCACCATTCAATTTAGTTTCACAAACCCCACCTTTCTATTTTCTCTCATAGGTTTTCATTCTAAATAATTTTCTAAACTTATTTCAGAATCCAGATAATCTTTAACATGTATTTTTCATAGAAATTAATGATTTATATCCTACTTCCACCACTATTGAGATCTAGAGCACAAGTCAATCTATCCTTTGATTGACCTAACACTAAGTTTGCTTCGGCGCCAACTTCCTAAAAGGGATTATCAAAATATCCTTAACCAATATCATCCATAAGATTCGAGTTTGTCAAGATCCTGATCTAGAGGTCTTTGATCTTGCCTAATGGATATTAAACATAAGATCTCTTCTGGATTTAAATGCAGATTTTAGGATTGGAAGGATCCTATTGACCTAAATGGTACAAATCTTTCTATTAGAATAAAAAGATCTTGACTAAATTTAGTTTCACTATTTCATATTTGTATCTTATACATAATTTTAGCGCATGTCAACTCTAATATAATTCAATTGTTCAATCATATCTTTTAAATGTAAACTAACATATATACTCATCTTCCTCCACTGGCACGACCCCGTCCCTCCAGCCGGGTGGCCTCCCGCCGGGCCGGTAACACCTACTCCATCACCACACCCTCTCCACACCCCAGCCTCTTCGGCAGCCCTAAACTCCATGCCTCTACGATCTCCACTGCTCCCACATCCCCCACTGGACCCCCTGACGCCCGCCTTGTTCCCCAGCAGCATCGATCGTCGGCACCGAACCACTCCACCACCACCACAGATAGCTCCACCCCACACCGCCCTTCCTCTAACCTCCACCGCGGCACAGACAGCTCCCCCCCCCCCCCCCACCGCCCTTCCTCTAACCTCCATTGTGGCACAGACAGCTCCTCCCCCCACCGCCCTTCCTCTAACCTCCACTGCGGCAGGCTTCACGCATTACTACCAGCGCCGCCCTGTCGCTGTGGCCGCCACATCCCCCCAGCAGACGCACGTGGCCCATCCACCTTGGAACCGCCGGTCTTTCCTGACCAGCCGCAGCTCTCGACAACTTCACCCCACGAAGAACCTATGCATGGTGCGCCGTCGGAGCCTGCGGCTAGTGAACCAGGGCCGCTAGGTGGAAGATCAGAGGAGATCCTTGAGGTGGCGGCCGGGGCTGGTTTCCGGGACACGCGCCGCCGAACCAGGCTACGCTTGGACTCAGCTGTGCGCTGTTCAGTGCGCCGACCACTACACCGGATGTTGACAGTGTCATGGGACACCTCAGGAGGCGGAAATGCGGAGCCTCACATCTGGCCACCGGGGAGGGAGGAACAGTATCCCTATGAAGGTGCTATCCTGGAATGTGCGAGGGCTCGGAGACGCGGGCAGGCGCCGTACCCTTGGCAGATATCTCCGGACGTGGGAGGTTGATGTGGTCTTACAGTCTTACTATAGGAGACCAAACTTCAGGAGTGCAGCCCCTCAACGTGGGATCAGATTGGGGGCACCCATCTCACGGAACACATCTCTTTGGCGTCCGTGGGCCGTTCCGGTGGCTGCATAATTGGATGGAAAGGTGACATGTTTGACATTCTGGACTCATGGGTCGACAGGTTCTCTCTTTCAGCATATCTTCGGGTACGTGCTGATGGCAGCCTGTACCTGCTCTCATGTATCTATGGCCCATGCTTTGCATCTTTACGTGCCACAATGTGGGAGGAGCTCCAGACAGTAAGATCACATCATCCGGAGACTCGCTGGCTTCTTGGGGGTGATTTCAATGTCACTTTGGACATTGAGGATCGCCCCATTGACCGCCTCGGGAGGGACTCAGGAGCCCAAGAGTTCAGGGATTTTCTAGATTCTCAGTCGTTGCTAGATTTTCCGGCGACGAATTGTAGATTCACCTGGAGGAGTACGGCGGCTCCTTCCGCACGGTCGAGGATTGATAGATTTTTGGGTTCAGTGGAGCTGGCAGAGGCCCACCAGCTTGCCGATGTTCGGGCCCTGGACAGACCTTTCTCGGACCACACCCCCCTTCTGTGGCGATCCGGGGACGATCTGACTCAGAGGTCACGGTTCCGTTTCGAGCGATCATGGCTTCTGGAGGATGGTTTTCGACAGCTTGTGGCAGACTAGTGGCAGCGCACTCCGCCCTCCGACTCCGCGGCTAGGACCCTGGCCGCCCGCCTGGCCGGTCTCCGGTCCTTTCTCTGGGGCCACTGGAGACAGATTCGAGAGGATCGACAGAGGCAGAGGGCTGAGGCTCTAGCGACCATATCCAGACTGGACCGAGTGGAGGACTCCCGCCATCTATCTGAGCCTGAGCTCGCTGACCGTCGGAGGGCTCAGGCATCCATCTGCTCGGAGGATTTGAAGGTGGAGATCGAGTGGAGGCAGCGTTCTCGCCAGACGTGGCTCCGTGAGGGCGATGCCAACACACGCTTCTTCCACCTGTACGCGAGTTCTCGCCATCGGCCATGAGATCTCCGGCCAGCAGCATATTGGAGATGCCATCACCGCCTATTACAGGGAGACCTCTAGGAGGCAGCCCCCCACTCTTTGGAGGTGGTCGCCGGAGGGTATCCCCAACCTCACTGACGATCATGTTTCTATCCTTTTGCAGGATCTTTCGGAGGACGAGGTCTCCCAGGCTCTTCGAGACCTCAATGGTGATGCCTCCACAGGCCCTGACGGTTTTCCGATATTTTTTTACAGGGAGTTTTGGTCTGTTGTGCGAGAGGATGTCATGGCAGTCATTCAGGAGTTCATCGGCGGAAACCAGGGCTTTGAGCGCCTCAACCGGTTCCTGCTATTCATGCTCCCGAAGCGCACGCCGGCGGAGCACGTGGAGGATTACCGGCCGATTGCCTTATCCAATGCCATCTACCTTCTGGTGGCACGGGTATTGGCCAATCGACTACGGGAGGTTCTTCCAGATCTCATACATCCATGTCAGTCGGCTTTCATTCAGGGCCGATCCATCACTGATAGCTATGGCATGGCCGCGGAGATTATTGCGCACTGGAGGAGGACTGCATGCCCGGCCTTCTTTTGGAAGGTCGACTTTTCTAAAGCCTACGACACGATTTCATGGTCTTTCTTATGGCACTCTCTACAGGTCAGAGGCTTTCCCATGGCCTGGATTGCTTGGATGAAGCGTTGTATCACTACGTCTTCATTCTCAGTTCTGGTCAATGAGAGGGCAGTAAATGATTGGGTTCAGTCGCAGAGAGGGGTTCGTCAGGGCTGTCCACTTGCCCCGATGCTTTTCGTACTTGCAGTTGATGCCCTTGCGAGATGCACACAGGCCGCCTGTGGGGCGGGTCTCTTCAGAGGTTTCTCTGACAGTTTAGTTCCACTGCTTCAGTATGCAGACGACACTTTATTCTTCATCGAGGGCACTACCCAGGAGGCCCGGAGATTGGCTATCATGCTGGACTTATTTGGGGCTGCTTCAGGTTTGCATATCAACCATGCCAAGTCATCATTCATTCCCTTCGGCATGGTTCCCGAGGATGCGGATGCATGCGCGGCTGAGCTCCACACCCCGACTGGCTCTTTACCGATCACCTATTTGGGACTTCCTCTCTCGGACCGACACATTAGTTCTCGAGGGTGGACGCCTGTTGTGGAGAGACTGGAGCACAGGTTGCAGGGCTGGAGTTCGAGACTACTCTCACGTGGGGGCCGATTGGTTCTTCGTTCGGTGCTATCTGCCCTACCGATATATTACATGTCAGTTCTTCGGATGCCTGGACAGATTCAGAGGCGGATTGACTCCCTACGGAGCAGGTTTTTTTGGCAGAGGAGCACCCCAAATCAGCGCTCCATTCACCTCGTATCCTGGCAGACTATTTGCCGCCCCACCTCTTGGGGTGGCCTCGGTGTTCGCGACCTTCGGTTCACCAACTGGGCCCTCCTGGCTCGGTGGGTTGGGAGGATCATGGGACCCTAGGACAGCTTATGGCGGGCAGTTTTCTTTACATGTTATGGTCAGGACCTCTCTTGGGATTCTCTCGCTATTCTCCCCCGGGGGGCATCCGCGTTTTGGCGAGGGGTTGCTACTCTTCTTCCATTGATCCACCCGCTCATGGTCCCCTCTTTAGGCTCTGGTGAGGTCTTCTCCTTTTGGCATCATGATTGGCTGCCAGGGGGACCTTTGGCGGCATCTTTCCCCCGTCTACTAGCCCTCGCAGCCCATTCGGACTCATTAGTTGCAGCGGCATGGTCGAAAGCTGGTGGTGCTGGCATCGGTTCCTGGACCCCATCCTTTAGACCAGCTCTTCCCGAGAGGCGCATATCGGAGCTCATGGCCCTCCATCAACGGCTTGCTCCCATTCGGCCGGATCCTCACCAGGCAGACGGATGGGTATGGCTATCTGAGTCTTTCACTGCTCGTAGTATCTATCTCCGCTTTTTGCTAGCCACCTCGATCTCAGACGCCCTCCGAGCAGATTTTACTCTTATATGGCGCACCCAGGTGCCGCTTAAAGTCAAGATATTTGCTTGGCTTATGCGGCACGACAGGATCCTCACCAGACAGTACAGGGCGAGATGGGCACCCAATGATGACACATCCTGTGTACTATGTGGAGAGGCAGAGGAGGATATCTCACACCTATTTTTTGGCTGCATCATGTCACGCGAACTCCGCCTATGTTTTATAGCCGGTCCCAAGCCCGGATACAGGAGGAGGGTTGTGTTAGGCCCCGACAGCCAGCGTAAAACCCTGTCGAATCGCATGAACATGGATCAACGAATAGCGTCGTATGATCCATGTAGCCGACCCCACCTAGTGGGATAAGGCTTTGTTGTTGTTGTGTCACGCGAGGTCTGGTCACGGTTGGCCTTGGTTGGAGGCCCTTTCCACTCATCAGAGGCTTTTTGGCAGTTCCTTAGACTCCATGGCGGACGGAGTATGCGCCGGAGAGTTTTGCTAGCTACTTTCCTTGCCGGTGCATGGGCTATTTGGCTCCAGCGCAACCGGATTATTTTTGGTGGGGAGAAATGTCAGGTCGATGGTATTGTACACCACTTCACTTTCCTTCGTCGTGAGTGGGGTGTTGGATAGTGGCTGTACTTTTGATCTTTTTTTGGTGCCCTCGCCTTGAGGGCTTACACTTATACATTTCCACATCATAGTTATATATATATTTACGGATGACACCCTAACTTGGTGATCATCCTTCTCCTCAAAAAAAATATATATATACTCAATTTAATATAAAATTGTGCTTCCTTAAGGTCCAATATAATATTAATATTATCCTTTAATATTTACATTAAAAATATCACATTGTGCTCCACAATATATGAGTACATATTAGATTTGAAAAGTTGTGAACAAATATTAATGTTTGACATGACATTTGTGAATATTATATAACTTTTCAGTATGTTATACAACAACAACAACAAAGCCTTATCCCACTAGGTGGGGTCGGCTATATGGATCATACGACGCCATTCCGCTCTATTAGTATCCAAACCTTTCGGTATATTATTCACTAATAGATCTTGCTCTATTAGTTCGCCAAGTGTCCGCCTTGGCCTCCCTCTCCCTCTTTTAATCGGACTCCAGATTATTTGATCTACTCTTCTTACTGGCGCATCTAATGGTCTTCTCTGAACATGACCAAACTATCTCAAATGATTCTCTATCATTTTCTCATTAATAGGAGCCACTCCGACTCGTTCACGTATATGGTCATTCCTAATCTTATCTAATCTTCTATGACCACACATCCATCTCAACATCCTCATTTCGGCTAACTTTACGTTCATGTTGTCCCTTCATAACCCAACATTCACTACCATATAACACTGCCGGTTTTATAGCAGTACGATAGAATTTCTCTTTAACTTTATTGGGTACTTTTCTATCACAAAGAACTCCAGTGGCTTTCCTCCACTTACATCAACCAGCTTGAATTCTATGATTAACATCGTCATCAATCTCATCATCTTGTCTTACAATTGATCCTAAATATTTAAACTTTGTCACTTGAGGAATTATATCCTCCCCTAGCCTAACTTTCAAATCGTCTCTAAGTTGTTTATTTGTGAAATTGCAATGCATATATTCTGTTTTATTCCTACTTAAACGAAAACCCTTTAACTCCAACGTATTTTTTCATATTTCCAATTTTGTATTAATCTCTTATCTTGAATCCGCTAAAAGTACTATATCATCCGCAAATAGCATGCACTTAGGTACCTCCTCTGTGATACTCTCGGTTATAGTATCGATAACTAAGTTAAATAGATACGGACTTAAAGCTGATCCTTGATGTAGGCCAATTCCTATAGGAAATTCATTTGTCTCACCTCCGGGTGTCCTAATCCTAGTCAATGCCCCATCGTACATATCTTGTAATCACCTTAATGTAGGCAACACTCACCCTCTTCTTTTGTAAGGCTTTCCAAAGTACATCCCTTGGTACCCGATCATACGCCTTCTCTAAGTCAATGAAAGCCATATGTAAGTCTTTTCTCCTACTTCGATACTTCTCCATCATCCCCCTTAGTAAATAAATCGCCTCTGTAGTGGATCTTCTTGGCATGAACCCAAATTGTCTCTCAGAAATACTAATCTCCATTCTCAATCTATGCTCAATCACTTTTTCTCATAATTTCATTGTGTGACTCATAAGTTTAATCCCTTTATAATTTGCACAATTCTGAATATCCTCTTTATTTTTGTAAATAGGAACTAATGTACTTAATCTTCAATCATCAGTCATCTTTTTCGATCGTAAAATCTCATTAAATAGTTTACATAACCACAACACACCTTTTTCTCCTAAACATTTCCAAACTTCAATCGGTATACCATCCGGTCCAACGGCTTTATCATTCTCCATTTTCTTAAGAGCTTCGCTAAACTTCGAGATTCTAATTCTACGATAAAATGACCTATTAAGTTCACATTCGCTAACTGTCAAGTCCTACAAATCACAATGGGAACCTTCACATCCATCATTAAATAGCTTATAGAAATACTCTTCCCATCTGTTCTTAATATCTCCCTCAGTAACTAAAATCTTGCCAACTTCATTTTTTATGCATCTTACTTGATCTAAATCTCTCGACTCCTCTTTATTCCTTGCAATCTTATAAATCCTTTGTTCACCGGCCTTTGTCCGTAACTCCTTATAAAATCCCTCGTATGCTTTAACACGAGTATCACTAACTGTCTTCTTAGTCTCCCTTTTCGCCAAACGATACTTTTTCCAATTGTCAGAACTATTGTCCAAGTGTATCGCCTTGAAACAATTCTTCTTATTACGCACCTTTTCTTGGACCTCCTCATTCCACCACCAAGTCTCCTTATCTCGTGGTCCAAAACCTTTTGATTCTCCTAAAATGGCTTTAGCAACCATTTCAACATTTTTTGTCACATTCTCCCACATGATACTAGCATCTCCTTCTAACTCTCACACACTTTCCTCTAATAACTTACTTCTAAAAGTCTCTCGCTTCTCCCCCTTTAATTGTCACCACTTGATCTTTCGATCAAAAACTGTTCGAGGTTTTGATTTTATACATTTCATTTGCATATTAAGAACTAACAATCTATGTTGTGTAGTCACCCCATGCCCAGGAATTACTTTGCAATTAGTACAACGTCTTTTATCAGTATTTCTTGTCAAGAAAAGATCGATTTGAGACCTATGAGTTCCATTTTTGTATATGATTAAATGTTGCTTTCTCTTCCTAAAACAAGTGTTGATAATCTTAAGGTCGTATGCTAAAGAAAAATCAATAATAGTTTGTCCTTCCTCATTCAACTTCCCAAAACCAAAACCACCATGAACCCTTGCATGTGGTCCTGCCTCTTTACCAACATGTCCATTAAGGTCTCCCCCAATATAAACTTTCTCGGTTGTTGGTATACTTTCAATCAAACCCTCCATATCTGCCCAAAACTTCTCCTTGAGATGTGATTCTGCTCCTACTTGGGGTGCATATGCACTAATAATGTTCATAGTCTTCTTTCCAACAATTACTTTCACGGATATGATTCGATCCTCAATCATTTTAACTTCCACAACATTCTTCCTCCATTCTGCATCCGCGATAATACCAACACCATTCCTTCCATTTACCTTACCTGTGTACCAAAGTTTGGAACCATTTAACCTAATCTCTTTACTTCCCTCTCCTACCCATCTAGTTTCTTGCAAGCATAAGATACTAATCTTACGCTGGTCCATTACTTGTGCCACCTCGAGGCGCTTCCCATTCAACGTCCCAATGTTCCAAGAGCCCAATCTGACCTTAGTCTCATGAACTAGCTTCTTAATCGCCTCCGTCCATTAGAGTGCGGTAGCCCTTGCTCATTTGAAACTGCATTCAGACGAGGATGCAGCGGCTCTTGCTCTCTTATCACTGTACCCGAGCTGTACAGCGCGTTACTTACGGGTAACGACCTAGCATTAACACAATATATTCGTTGATTCATGTTCATGAGATTCGACAGAGTTTTACGCTGACTGTCGGGGCCTAACACAACCCTCCTCCTTTATCCGGGCTTAGGACCGGCTATAAAATATAGGCGGAGTTAACATTTCAGTATGTTATAATAAAAAATATTCATAAAGGTAGAATTTTATAATCACCGATAAGATTTGATGATACTCTACCCTTAAAATCTCTTATGATCCTACTTCGAAAAGAGATGTTGACAGTTTTCTGCAAGAGTAACTTTTGGTATCTGTTAGATTACGACACCTTACAGACTCTTCATATGGGCTTGGACATCTTCCCATGTTCCTGTTTCTGTATGGCTTGTACATTTTGCGAGATCTTCGATCATATGTCGTATCTTAGTCATTTTTGTTTATTGTCCAAGGTCACTTGTCCACCACATCAAAATCATGGTTCAAAAACAAGAGAAACCTTAATATTTTGTACGATCATTTGCGTTGATACTAATTTGATACAACAAGGGAAGAAAAACAACAAGAATAAACAGAATTTAGTAAGAAATGGAGAAATTATTTGTTTGGTCTGAGAATTATTATTCAAGAAATAAAAAATAATAAGATATGTCATTCCAGAATTATTCTAGAATCCGTTCCTATTTTTTTAGGCTTTATTTCAAGCTTATTCTAGGTTTTACTAACAAAATAAGGAATCAAAAATCTTATTCTAGACCTTATTCTTCAGTGAACTATCCCCAAAAAACAACTGAAACTATGATGGTCTTTCATAATGCTCGAGTTGAAACGAAAGACCTTTTCTAAGGATAATAAGATGGCATCCACTGTTGCAATGCAATAATTCTATATATTTTTCCTGCTTTCTAGAACAAATGGAAGTGAGAAAGTTTAGGAGGATGCTAGTGAATCTCTGAAGTATGACAAATGAGGTGATAGGTTTATTCAGTAGAACTTCTGAATGCTTTGACCTAAGCAACATTGCTTTTGGCCGCAACTTGTAACCATAATTTTTAGTTTCATTTAGATTTTATTCTAGTTTTGACCAAATTTTAACTGTTGATCTATTTGTTAACAAGTTTCATTTCAATCATAGATCAAGCAGGTGCAGCCATGCCCATGCCACAATATTTATTTTTGAGGTTTAACATGTCAACTTTGTGAGTTAGTAGTCAGCGTAGAGATTTGAAGCAAATTGTGAGCTATAAGTCTACTGTCTAGCTGATCAAAGTAGGACGATGATAGTAACCAAATCAGTTTGCTCATATGGATAGTGGGTCTGAGTCTCAGGTCGATAAGAGCTAATAACCTTAGTGTTCATTCCGTCCCCGAACACTAGGTTACTGGACATTGGTAGGTCTTTGACCGGGACCAAAAAAATTATGATGATGATATTTATTTTGGGTCGTTACTGCATTAGTGACTGAATGTAGCATCTTGTTTATACCCCTAAAATTTTTAGTTGAGTTACCTCACTTCTCATTGAGAAAAATATATAACCTTTCATAATTTAATTTTGAACTGTATTTGCATGACAGTTTAAATAATCTGCGTGAAGCCAAAAATGTGCAAAATTATTCCATATCCCAAGATGGAAAAAGTTAAAAATTGATGAGTTCATGCAAAGTCTCTCTAGTACTATTATGGTATTCTAGTCTCGATTATTAAGAAGGTTACTTGCAAGCTTTCTGATTCTCAGACAAAATATAATCCCAAAGTAAATACAGTCATTTTTTATATACAACAACAACAACAAAGCCTTATCCCACTAGGTGGGGTCGGCTACATGGTTTAATCCATGTTCATGAGATTCGACAGTCATTTTTTATGTAATTGACATAAAGTTTTTATTGTTTATAAAAGTTATTTATTGCTTAATTATGTCCTCCCTCTCAGAAAAGGTTACCACCTTTTCTTTGGGATGGATATCTGTAACCCCATGTCAATCCCTGCCTCATTTTGAAGAAAGAAAGGATGATTAACCAGATTGTTAATCATCCAAAGATTCCATTAGAATATATGGTTCACATATCTAGTACAAAGAGATAAATCACATAGTAACTCATTTATTGCTCATCAAATCTCCAAGAAGGTTACAGGCGTGAGAATGGACATTTTCCACATAGTCGCGCCCCAAAGATTGAACCGCTTCTTCGTTACCAAAGCAGCCATAGGATAGCAAAGACCTGCATTCGCCTATTAGAAACGTTAGGTGATTGTTCTACCCTCAGTTCTTCCTCCTCTCCTCAAGGATGACCAGAAATTTCTCTCTGAGCTAAAGATCCAAAGAGTCTGCAGCGAGCCCCATGTGTCCTGGGCAATGCTACACTTGAAAAAGAGACAGTCAATGTCCTCCCCAATGCACGAGTAGCTATCATGAGATTCAGCCTGTAGCCATTTCTTTTGATACGTCCGAGTGAGCATTCTTTTTCACCTAAGCTAGATGAAAATTTTGGTCTTCAGAGGAGCACGCAGAACGAGTCTTCATTGCATATGGACATTAAAAGTTTCAGGCATGGTGAAGTTTAGAGGAAGCGGGAGTATATTTGCAAGCATAGTAAATAGATCTGCAAAACCGATTGTTCGATTATGTAGATACAAAGCATGAACCCAACAACACCGCCCATAACCAGAGGGATCAACCCAGACTCCCGATAAGAAGCATCCTTGTCCTGAGCAGTCGAGAAAATGTTGGAATACCAGAGTGGCAATCGGGTCCTGAGAATGCCAATCATCGTGCCGAAAAGTGAAAATGTTACTATCACCAATGACTGGAGTGAAGTGGCCTCTTAACCTCGGAAGGACAACTGAGACACTTTTCCAGAAGGAAGACTTAATGTAATCAAAACTAAAGTTGTTAGGATTACTTTCCGAGGTAGGATCGTAAAGGATTTTGATGATATTTTTAATATAAAACATATATGTTCACAAATGTCGTATATGTCTATATATGCGAGTTTATTGACCATCAAACATTGATTTATGTATATTATGAATCACCATAAGATATTTTTTATTAAAAATATTAAAAGTATTAATTATATAATATTGGACCTAAATTAGCATAATACTGTATTAAAATAAAATGTGATATACTGATATTAATTTATATGCAAAAATGGAACTCAATTTTGATGAATGCCATCATAATGATAGACTTGGGAGATATATTGAACAATTGAATGATATTAAAGTTGATGTAATTGAGAACAACTTATAAGAGATAAAGATGAAATAGTGAAATCAAACTTAGTTGAGTTTTTATGTTTTTGTATTCTAATCAGAAAGTTTGCATTATTGTTGTAAATCCTAGATCCGGAATGAATCATACATTTAAGATGCTTAAGGTAAGATTAGGATTGTAAGATCTTATTAGTCGGATCGGGATCTTAACAACCTTGATGAAAACATCTAACTTTTGGGTGAAGTGATACGGCCACCATATGCCATGCCCCAGAGTTAGACAAGGATGTGTGACACATGTACATCCTTTTTATGTTGTTTCATTGGATGTCTACACAATTCCCGGTAATCCTTTTCCCTGTCAAAGTAGAAAAGAAGATATAAATCCATCATTACTGATGCATGCTCATATGTGCATAGAAGTGGAATTTCCCAGCAGAATGTGTAGGGTAATCAATCTTTTAGCATCGTCAAACAATGATCTGACATGTATGTTATGTTAAAATCCTCCATTGTTTTCTTTTCCTGTTGTTGTTATAATTTCATTTAATCTTGCAACTTAGTTTTGATGATATGGTCCTTACCATCCATGTTTGATATGTAATTTACCTTCTTTCCGCACATCTTTATAATTTCTGCTTATGATTTTCATTTCCTTTATTTTTTTCTGGAGATAGTTTCCTTGTTCTTTTTATGGCTGTGATCTTATTTGAGCATTAACTCATATTTTTGGCAATATGCAGTCCTAAGATCCATGCTTTCATGCACTTCCACTCTCATCACAACGAGTTGCAACATTCTCGGATACAATCAATGAGCTTGTTTACGATGTTCTAATATTAAAGGTTAGGCAGAGATTAAGTGATGTGTCATGCCTTCCAATAATGGACATCAGTGGAGGAACAAAGTGCTCTTCCTCTCCCTAGCTTTAGTGCTTATCTACAATCCTACATTAGAAGCGTTAGTGAGTATCTTCTCACTTTACCACAACAATTGGAACCACTGGCTGAGGGCATTTCTAGCAGTGAAGCTGGTTCTGAGGAAGCCCAATTTTTTGCGACAGAATGGGTGTTTAAGGTGAACTTGTCAAAATCTTTGGATTCCAGACGAACATTTTTGTTATCTGAATTTAAGCCATGTCACTTTTGGATGTATATGTAGTGTTATCCATCTCACCTTAAATCGTATTCATTCTACTAGTCCATATGTTCTTATTCTCTCAATGGCGTGCAGGTAGCAGAGGGTGCGATGGCTCTTTTCATGGAGCAACTGCGTGGAATTCAATATATGACGGATCAAGGTGCTCAGCAGCTGCAGCTAACGTAGAGTATTTGAGCAATGTTCTCTCAGTACTTACCATGCCGATCCCTGCATTTCTTTCTACGTACAATACATGCCTTGCAACCCCAAAAGATCAGCTGAGAGATTTGCTGAATTCAGACGGAGGAAACCAGCTTGACCTTCCCACTGCTCATCTTGTGTGCAAGATTCGCCGTGTTCCCTTAGACCAGTGTTTTTCCTTTCACTTGTCGTTTGCAGTAAGCAAAAGTTCCCCAATTTTGTATCATAAATTTCGTATTCATATAGAATTTCTTTTCATTTCTTTTTTTTATTATTTTCACTGATGAAGTAAGAAATTGTTCGTGGAAGTAAAAATGCAGGACAAAAGATCACATTGATCAATACCAAAGTTGAATAAAGATTCGTCTGCTACTGTCCAGGCAGTGGCTGCTAGTGTTAATTGTCTGAATCACTGCTTGAAAGTAAAATTCATAGATAAGTTAAATAGGTTAATCATTTATGGGGCACATCTATCTTTTTGTAGCATTCAATATTTTGCTGGTGATTTATGTTTTCCATAAGCACTTTGTCTGATTGAAATGCTTGGATGGGGGCCATGAAGAAAGATGTAGACCCTCTCAACTTTTTTGTTTTCAACCAGATGAATCTCTCAGTACAATCTCCTTATTGGTTTCTTAACATTATTGGGCCAATCATCTTGAAAGCATGACCCCCAAACTGTCCTTGCTAAATCTTTTCATCCCATATTCTTTCCAATAAGTTGAACAAGATGTTAAACAACTCTTAATTGGATAATTCTTATATAATAGTTTTTTCCAAGCTGACCTTATTTATATTACAGGTCATTTTATTTAAAAATAAAAGAGATACTAAAACATAGGATTTTAATTAAAATGGGTTACAGGTCATCATTCAAATCTAAAGAAAAATATAAAATTCCAACAAAAAAGTACATGTGAAATTGAATGTGAAATGCATGAGTTACTAAATTGAGTACGGGTTAAGAATATAAAATTAATGATGTTATTCTAACGGTTTAAATTTTTAAAAATAATTAGTTAGCACAACATCAAAAATCAAGAGTTCAAATTTCGTTAAATTTTTATTAAAAATAGATTTTTCTCTTTTTATTGTTCACCTCATGTGTTAAGTTAGATTTTGTCATCAGTCTACAAGTGAGAGAGAATTTTAAAAACATAAAAATTAATGATGTTGTTGCTAACGATTTGAATTTTTTTAAAAATTGATTAGCAATTTGGTGATAACATTTTTATTATATAAGGGAATCACATGAATTTAATACATCATTAAAATTTTAACTACACAAGGGATTAAGAGGTGCGGAACTCAATCTTTCAATTTTTGTGACAAATATCTACCATGCACCACAAGATTGATTGCCACGAGGAATTTAGCTCCATAAAATAAATGCAAATATTATGACGTGAATAGGGCATGAAATTGACGTCAATAAGCATCCTTAATTATGGGACGTATTAATTGCTCAATTGCAAGAAGTAGAAAAGGATGGATGCATAAACGATGATGGAATTGCGTCAAATATACAGGTCAAAATGAATCATCACCGGTTACATGATTTCCCAAGTCATCTTCAGATATATTCGCATTTATTATCATTAAGGTTGAGAACATTAAGAGCATTTATGATGAATACACGCTGAAACGTAACATAGTTTCCAACTTTTTTTTCCTACGGTATTTTGCCAACTAGCATTTTATTGCCGAATATATTATGTATATAATAAAATAAGTGATATTTAAATTTCAAAAAATCCAATTTTACTTTCCTTACACATTTAGCGTTATATATTATTAGTCTTAAAAATCAGTAACGTTTAAATTAATTGCACGTCTTATCTGTGACGGCATATCATTGAACGTTGTATTATCGACTTTTTAATATTTTTTTGACACATTACATTTACATTTACTATTGATTGTTATATACATAACTTTGGATAATATGGAAGTCATATAAACCAATAGTGGTAGATCATAGTTGAGTTTCAAGGGCTGGCTGAATCTTAGGTAGCCTTAACTTCGAGTATTGAAGTCGCCCTTAGTCAATGAATTAATCTTCGTTGTTTTATTTTCTCAACTTCGGATTAATCAAATATTAGTAATCTTGAATATCGAAGACCTCTCGTAGACTCGGACCAACGTAAAAAAAAAGTGGTAGACAATTGATCAATCAATATTTACCCATTTTTTCTAACAAAGATCAAACGATTTTATTACACATGTAATAATCAATTTAATAGTTTGTGAAGAATTATGGTGAAGACATTGTCAAAAAAAAATGTTGTAGACGATAGAGTTTACTTTCAGCAAAAAAAATTGAATTCACATTAATAGGATATCTGCAGTAAAAAATAATAAATAAAAGTTCAATTGTGTGCAATTTACTAAAAAATTGCAATTTACTGTCAAAACTGAATTAACATAAAAAAATTATTAAAAGCAAAATCAAACGTGTTACCACTTCCTTATGCGCCTCAATTATTATATTTAAATAAATACAAAATAATTAATTTTTTCGTTAATGTACTGAAGGTGCAAGTAATCAAGCAAAAGAAGTCTGTGGTTTTTGATATTTTCTTCAAAATATAATAATATAAATAAAACGCATAAAGGGCAATAAAAAAAAGCCTGAAACTTCTATGTACGCCATAATTTTGCATCTCTGTGCAGTGTGCACACGAGTCGTAATCGAAATCTACAATAAAAAACCAAAACCAAATTATATCCTTTTGGTGTCCGCTCCACACTCTCTCTCTCTCTCTCTCTCCATCCCCTCCCTCTCTCTCTCTCGCTGTCCTCTTTTTTTCCACATCGAGTGGCGCAGCCAACCAAAGCCAGCACAACGACCCCCGGCGGCGCCCGCCCTACCTCGGTCCGGCCTCTGCGGGAGACGATCTCCACCTCGGACCAAGATGCTGCCGGAGATTCGGCTCTACTCCGGCGCCGTTCCGGAGCGCGAGCGATGAGAGGTCACAGTTGAGTGTCTTACATCGGGTAGGTGCTCCGACGCCCGTCGGCGTTCGCATTCCCCATTTCCCGTCCTGGGATCATCGCTCCCGGCACCTCTTACTCCGTGTCGTCTCCGACGCCGCGATCTCGATTCCGGAGCTCGAGAGATCGCTTTCCGTGCTGGAAAGGCGGCAATTTTTCGCTGGATTTTGGGGACCCCTATTCGTTATCTCCGTTCAAAATGAGGGCTTTTCTAATTTTTTTTCTGCGTCCATTTTTTTTATCCCATTCCTTCTCCGTGAGGTTGGTTAACTCAGTGCATTTTATGGGTTAAAGTCTGGTTTTTTATGAGCTTTTGCTCAGTTCTGGAGGTAGAGATGTTGCCATCACATGATGCGTTTTCGACATGCATACGTTGGCTTTAATTGGCTATGTTGGAGAAGTGGGAGCCGTGTTAAGATTCAGTTGGGTTTGGAGTATGTAATCGCTGATTTGGCTGATGACTGCGCTGCTATGATGCCTCCGACATTTTTAAGCATCTTTTCAGGGAAAAAAAGTTTGCAGCTTTGCTTCTACTGCGAGATTCCTAATGCAGGCGCTGCCTCACATTATTCGCTTGGATATTTGTGTTCTTTGATTCGCTATTTCTGCGTTTCAGTACATCTTTCTTTTTCCCTTCCGTTTTTTTTTTCTTTCTATCTCTCATCTTGTAATTATACCTTATTTTACCTCCTTTCCAGGAAATTTGTTACCTGTTTCCCACACGTTTCTTGCCTACAATTGCTGTCCTCTTGCTTTCAATCTTGGGATTTTTTTTTCTTCTTTTTGTTCACATGCACCTACTCAGCCAATGTGGACTAAAGGTTTATGTTCAGAAATCAATTCACGAGCTCATGACGCTTGTTGTCTGGATGAAGCAATTAGATTTTTTTTTGTTTCTTTCAATTTTCTCCCCTGGTAACGAGGCATTTTGTCGGGCCTTCCTTGCTTCTGTGTAATCTTGGTTTCATGGCCTTAGATTTGGCATTGGATTATGATTGGTTAAACTTTCATTTCTTCACAGATAGCAAGATGAGTGGTTTCATGAAAAGGAGCGAACAGAATGTCCAGAAGCCATTTCCCGGATGCATGGGAAGCATGATTAATATCTTTGACTTGAGTGCAGGCATGGCTGGAACTAAGCTTCTCACTGAGATACCACATTCAGATGGTAGTTGTTTTTCTTCATCTGTAATCTGTTCTATCTTTTTCTTAATGTTTCTTTTATCTTTAGTTTCTTATAGCTTCATATGGAATCCTTTTTCCCCTTACATTATTGACTGTCTCCATTTTTCTGTGAACTTAAAAAAACCGGCGGTTGTAGCTGTAAACTTACAGGAGGCCAATAATTTGTTTTCTTATAATATGACTTCTCGGGATCATTCTTTAGTTGCATTATTTGGGTTCAGCGACTTAATGCTTCCTAGCTTGGACGCAGAGCCCTTTTTTATTTCCTATTAACTTCCTTTTATAAATGGTTATTCAGGAGAGATTTTATTAGTTATAGTTAAGGTTGTGACCTTATAGCATGTTATATATGATTTTGACTTCGAGTTATCTGTGTTCATATGATTTTTTTATCCCTCTAATAATTGTTGATTAATACTTTATTTTCATTATCTAGTTTTGTGACATGATAATAATTTGCCAACAGGGTCCACGACAATGAGAAATCATTCAGTTTTGTTGAAGAAGCTGCCTGATGTTGTAAATCATACTGTGGACAAACAAGTACGCACCCTTGGCTGCTAATTCTTTACTCTTTACACAAAAGTTAAATGGCTCCTTAGTCCTTATTATGTTATATATATATGCAATTGCTTGTCTAATTAAGATCTTGGTGCAGTCAGTGAATGGTCAGAGAAGAAGCCCCTCTAATATGAAACCAACTGCGACCCTTGTGAAAAAACTTATAGAACAGGAAATGAGAAAAGAATCAAAACAAAGACAGAAGTCTCCAACTGTTGTTGCTAGACTAATGGGGCTTGATTCCTTGCCAATGCAGCAGTCAGTGGCAAATGATAGACAAAACGTGGAACTGGATTATTCTTATAATGGTTCAGCTGGTGGGGGGGTCAGCAATTGTCGACACCAGGAAGATACACACTTCAATAACCAAGTAGCTTTTGCGCCTGCGAAGAAAGAATATAAAGATGTTCATGAAATCTGGCAGCAACCTTCAAGGTCAGACCAGACAAGGGATCATTCCACACAGAAGGAAATATATGATGAGAATACATTTCAAAAGAGAATGACCCTGGTACGTCAGAAGTTCATGGAAGCAAAACGTTTGGCAAAGGATGAGAAGCTTCTTAAATCTAAGGAGTTTCAAGATGCCATTGAGGTTCTGAGTTCAAATAGAGATCTCTTCCTTAAATTTCTGGAAGAACCAAATTCACTATTTTCAAAACATCATCTTGAGCATAGGAGTGTGTCTCCTCCTCCGCCAAGGCGGATAACTGTGTTGAAACCAGCAACTACAGTTGAGTTAAAAAGTGAAAAAGCAAGAGAAAAGCAATTGCATGAAGTATCTGATGAGATTGTGTCAAAGACAAGTCAACATCATCGAAGTTGTAGTTTCCCGGGGACAAGACTTCAGGAACTTCCTGAACCAACTAGAATAGTGGTTTTAAAACCAAGTCCTGCAAAGCTTAATGATGCAGAGGCAGTGGTTGCTCCCTCTGTTCCTTCACCAAAACCGGTGGATGGGCAAGGATCTTTGGGAAGTTTACATACTAAAGAAGTCATAAAATCCAGGGAATTAGCCAAGGAGATCACCCGTCGGATGCGAGAAAGTCTGAGTGGTCAAATAAGGGATGGAGATATCTTGACATCATTCTTATGTAATGGATATATTAGCAACGACAGATCATTCAACAAGACAGAGAGTGAATGCATAGAGGAAGAAGTTGGCAGTCAAAGTGATTCAGATATTGCAAGCCCAATTTCACAACATTCTTGGGATTTCCTAAATAGAATTAGAAGTTCGCACTCAGTCTCATCTTTAAGTCTGGAATCTCATTCTCCTGAATCATCAGTTGTGGCAGAAGCAAAGAAGCGACTTTCAGAGAGGTTGGCACTGGTTGCATCAAATTTAAGTGACAGACAGCAAAGAATAGAAAGGAAAAATTCAAGGACTTTAGGTGAGATGTTAGCAATTCCAGCGATAAAGAAAGAAGAAAATAATAATGATTCAAGTATTGAGGTGGTCAATGAAGTAAGCCCTCCTGACCTTGGAAGTGCCTCCAGATTGTTATCTCCAGGTTTTGTGGAGGATGAGTGTAGTTTGGAGAATTCTCCTAGAAGCTTGGCAAGATCAAAATCTGTTCCAGTTTCTTCTTTTGCTTATGAAGCCATTGAATCCCATGTCGGGTTCTCTAATCCTTTGATCAGTGGACCCATAATTCAAACTGATGTTCCAAAGTCAAAGAACGTGAAGTTATCTTTCACAGGCAAATTATCTAGTTTTTTCTTATCAAAGAATAAAAAGAAAAATAGAGAGGATACCACCTCATCGTCATCACAAAATTATGATGTTATTCAGCCTGGCCATGGATCACCACATTGTAAAGCAAGTGAAGGATCATATCATGTTAATGGTATCTGCACAGCAGAAAGTGGTATCAGTCCAGACAAAAAGGCTTCCTGCTTGACTGTTGCTTATGATTGTGCAAATCAGGTGATTCTTATGGAATTTCTCCTATTTTTTCTTGTTTCTTCTGTAGTTTATCAATTCGTTTGTTGAATATACTGTGAGGTCTAACATTATCTTCTTGCTAATAATTTTGATATTACTTGTCGCATTGATATCATCTATTCTCCTTGGTATTATATATATGTTATTCTATGTTGCGTCTTTCATTTTCATTGTTAGAATTTATGTTTGGATACCTCTTTTGAGATTGATTGTATTTGGATACTTGTAGAAAGCCCTTCCTCTTGAGAAACTCAGTACATGTGAAAACTGCACTCAGAACCTGAATGAACCTAGCCCTATTTCTGTTCTCGAAGCACCATTTAAGGATGACATCACCTGTTCGCGGTGGTCCCCTGAAAATGTCATTACAGGACATCCACGTAAGCTTAATAGTTGCACTTCTTTTGTTTTATAAGTTCATGTAGTAACTATAATTTTTTAACCTGCCCTTCAGAAGCTCTATCTAGGTCTCCACCAATTGAGTCAGTTGCTCGGTCATTAATCCGAGCTGGCCCCTACTTGGAAACATCATCATTATATGCTTTGAAGCCTTCTAAAGTTCTATCCAAGGTTGATGAAGAGCAGGAACACTGTATGATTGTCAAAAAGTTGATTTCATCTTCTGGATTCAGTGATAACAAGTCCAGCTTCGTCTTTGCAAAATGGTATTCCCTTGAAATTCCCTTGAATCCCATGATACTAGATGAGTACATATATTCGAAAGACGAGGAGGCTAGTTGCAGGGAAAGGCGATCGTGCACCAGGTTAATGTTCGATTGCACCAATGCAGCTTTGTTAGGTATAAGTCTGAAAGAAGTTCTGGATGCATACCCATGGGGCAGCAGAATAGATTGTGGGGCTTTGGGAGATGGTATACCTGATGCTTCATTATCCGAGGAAGTGTGTGGAATAATTAGAAATTGGTCTTCTGGTGAAAACTTTGTGCCTGACGAATGCAGCAACATCAGTATTGTGGTGGAGATGATGGCCAAGAAAGAGGTAACAGGAAGGCAATGGTCGGAATCCATGTGGTTGGAAAGGTATGAATTCAGCAAGGAGATCAGTTGGAGGATGTTAGAAGAGTTGGTTGAAGAAGCATTGTCAGAATTTATTAATGATCAATGAAACTGATCTTTTCTCTTTTTCTTTTCCTCTCCCTTTCTTTTTGTTTTATTCTTTGTGGCCCTTTTCATTGAGTTGGCGTATCCTTTTTGTGATACTCGTGGCCATCAGAATCGTCAGCCTATCCACACATCCAACATGTAATGTATGTTCTACCCTAACACAATTTTTACTTGCAAATGAAGCGTATATATGCTTTTGTTACTTTTGGAACATGCAATGCATGGGTGACTGAGCTGTTATCACCATCTTCTGGTCCCATAATTTGGAGGGAGATAATTTGGTGTGTTGTCTCTTCCTTATGAGTTTTGGTTTTCATGCAACTGTGTGCTGCATAATACACACTGCCTGTTGGGCTCAGCTTTAATGATCTTTGTCACAACTGAGGCAAGAAGCATGTGCCGCACCTTCTTTGAAACTCCAACGCCATTGTATAATGGGACTGTCAACTGGGCAGATTGTCCATCCACCATCTCTTGCCCTTGATAAAAGGACAACTGTCACAGATTTGGGGACTGTTCGTCTGTGCTTTTAAATTGCACAATTTGAGCTGAACTGGTAGGAAGACCCTTGTTGACATTCTTCTGAAAACCTGAATCAGTACAAAGGAGCTTCTAAACTTGGGTAGAAGCCATCCTTTTGTTGTTTGATTCGTTGATTGCCAGTAACGCCAATTAGTAATTATATCCCATCTGATTACATATTTGTTATCTTCATTGATTCATCCATGGTTTGGGATAAGATTCCATGGTTGCAGTAGCAGAGTTGTCATGTTGTGGTCTGTAATATGGTCCAGTGGCACATGAATTGTAGTGCATCTACGCCAGCACGCAGAAGCATCTCTTGGGGGCATCATGGAGGTGCCCCCAATGAGCCCAAACAGTCCATAGATTTTTTTTTTGCCTACTTGTGTTTGTTTTTTGCTCCAGGAGGAGGAGGAGGAGGAGGAGGAGGTGGTGGTGGTGGTGGAAGGGGTGAGAGAGCCTTATGAAGCAGGGAACTCAAAGCTGCATGTGGATCAGGACCACACCTTGCTCAGCGTTAAATAATGGTCCACCAGCCATTTCAGCCAACGTTGAGAAAGTACATCCATGTCTTCCTGAGCCCTGTGGGGGAGAGAGAGAGGGGGGGGGGAGCTTTGCATATTAACAAGCACGCAATAATGGTGTCTCTGGACTTGTTCAATGAAGACTCTGAGTGCTCCTTGCTCTGAGCAGCAGTTGCATATATCAACAAATGATGCCGGACTACTGTTGCAGTTCAATTGCCTCCATGAAGAAAGACTGAGCAGTTCACGAGGCGCTGAGCTTTTTGGTAGGACGCAAACTTAGTCCACTGAAGTGACTGTTCTTGGTTGCCCTGTCATATGACTATTGCTCATGACTGGATGCACTCGAGATGAGACAACTGCGGCATCTCTGTAACTGCGCAGACTGACAGAGCCATTTTTTCTCGGCGTTCGAGTAAATTTTTTTTTCTCACTTTATAGTACCACCATCTGCAGCAGCCTGTTTCAAGCTCATCTTTCCAATGTTTCTAAACGGTGTTCCTAAATGTTGGCAAGTTAATTAATGCCCAGGCTGTGTTTTTAATGCTTAAGATTCTAGGGGTAAAAAAGAAAGACGCTTGTTTTGGTCCGAGGTGCTTTAATTCATAGAAGAAAAATCTTAAATCATCCTAAAACTTCCTTCTAATGCTCACATAAACAAAATATTCCTCAAAGTTAGGTGAATTTACAATGAGTGTGGTTAGGAGGATTTTTAGATTGATTCATAAGAGGATGTAATAACTCTCTTGTTTGCGTTTAGAAGAAAGCAAGAGAAATTTGTGCGCACACAGAATTAGGAGCAAATTGTTTTTTTTTTAGAGAAAGCACCATGAGAGGTGCCTCCCAAATGCAACCTCAAGAAAATTTCTTTATTCCTAAGATGTCACGAGATAACATATTAGGATTATCTTACTTTGTATTCGATTAAACAAAGGTGCATGTACAATTACTTACATAACAACTGCAGTGGGGAAGGATGAAACAAACAATACAAGGATGAAAACTTCTAGTAGTCCTCTTTGATTTCTCTTTTTTTTGTAGTGTGAAATTTGATATCCATAGGATTGACTACAACTACATAGCATCCTGCCTCAAGACACTCATGAGAATTTCACATGTAAGCTTTTTTCTTGAAAAGGCCTGTATTTAATATACAGTTAAACACTTAATTGTACAAGGCATTGAGCAGGTTATTTGCACAAAATTCTAATGGCTTGGCAAGCATCAAGTAGAAGTTTCAGGGTACAAAAGATGTTACGAGCCTTAAGCTCAAGAGCTTCATCACAAATAATACAGAAAGAAAAACAAAGGTGCAATGTTCTTTCATTGTTCAGCCTGCATTGTGAAACCATTGATGGTGGAGTTGGCTTACATTTCTGATGGAATCAGTCAAGTTTTAGCAATTGACCAAAAAGTTAAAGTGTCCTCCTTTGAGTTACCTCTCTTAATCTGGTGAAGCAATCTTTTAGATCTATTGACGTTTCGGCATGCCCAGTGGTCATTGAATGCAGAAACCTGGGGGCAAACAAATAAGATGTGATATAACAGCCGTATGACAAAGCAGTGTCTTCTCCTTTTGGTGCAGACGACTGTGGGGATCTTGTCTGCAGGCACTTTCTGGTAAGAGAAACATTGCTATGGACCTTCAACTTATTATTTATGAGAGGCAGAGGAAGAAGAAGAGACAATTCACATCCTCCAACAAGAACTATGCAACCTTAAAGATGGTGGCTGCTAAAAACCTGCACGGGGGGTGAAGAGGAAAAAGAAAGGTATCATATCATATGACATGATATTTCATAGAAACTATGCAATCCAACCATGTGCAATTATTACGATTCATCTGCTCTTTTTTGTTATTTTATTTTTCCTCTTCTTGGCAGGACTTTTCAGATACAATGAACAAGGCACCAAGCAGAATACAAGAAATCTCATTCTCCCCGAGTTAAATGAAACATTGTACAGGATATACGTTACCCTTATCATACTTGAAGAATGCTAAGATTTTGTATGTACATGTTCATGTAGCTGACGGAGCCGTGGAGTTTTTTATTTTTATTTATTTTTTTGTTTATTTGACACAATTGTCCGGACAGTGATTGAGTTATTTGACAATAATTGGATGATTGAGAAGTGATTTACTTTTCATGTTCTACGGTAAAGGTTTTGAACACAATATTGATAGTTTTACAACTCGAAATTTTGAAAATAAGTATATAATCTATTTCTTGAGGAAAAACCTACTTGCACTAAAAATATGATTCATTAAAGAAAATCAACAAGTTGCAGAAAATATCTAAACTTTTTGGAAGACTTCTCTAAACTTTTTTAACACTTCTCTTCAAAAGAATATATATATATATATGGACGTCCACCCATTATAACGGGGTGAACGATCCCACCTGCGTGTGCTCACGTAAGATGTGTGATCGACAATGAGATGCGCAAGCACCGGTTCAGCAATGGTCGAGTGGGTTTGGGCAAGAAACTGGCTGGATGAGCGAGGGTGAGGTGTAGCTCAGAAATGTCGCCGGTAGCGAACGTTAGCAGTGAGCGCAGAGGGAGCGAAAATGACCAGGGCGAGGGTGCATGCGACAGAGGCGAGCATGGCGAGGTCATTTTGTGCAATAGGACGCAACGACGAGTGTAACGACCTGAGGTCTAAGGACCAAGATGATCTCATCGAATAGTCCGACATGGACAAAACACGAAGGTGATTATGAACTTATATGTAGCTACCCCCTTCACCTATCAAGACGTATTTTAAATTCATGTGGACCAAAAGCCCAAAGGAATAATATCTTGACGGAGCTAAGGGGGTGTTACAAAAAATATCAGAGCCATCCTCGTGTGCTCACTTGAACCATAAGGGAACTCAATCCACGGGCCACTCAACGAGGGCGTTGAGTTCCTTAGGGGGTGATTGTAAGGCCCCAAGGTGAAAGGATCAAATGATCAAAGATAGTCTCACATGGACAAAACACGGAGGTGATGGGCTTATAAGTGACATACCCCTTTACCCATTAAGTCGCGTTTTAAATTTGTGTGGACCGAAAGTCCAAAGTGAATAATATCTTGATTGAGTCTGGGGGTGTTACAATGAGGGATCTCGTCGGTCCTCCTCGCTCACTACTGCCGCACGGAGTCGCACGGAGACCGCCTCCGACAAGTTGAACATGGCGAGGTCATTTTGTGCAATAGGTCTCTGCCGTCGCATGGAGTCCACCTCCGACAGGTCGAGGTAGATCTCTTTGCACATATACTTTATCCTCTGCAATGCTTCCCCACCGAGGTAGATCAGACGGTGTGGTCGATCAAGCGGTTGACAGATGTTCACACAATGTTCGAAGGTGACAAAGGTGTTTAAAGGTGGCGGTCTGGCGAATCAAGTGGTCGGCATCCTAGATTTTGCTGAGGAACACAGCGGAGGCATCGTCGAGGAGGTGCACCTCCTTTAGGCGGCGCAGCTCCATGACCTTGCGGTGGCACCCACCCCAGTGCTGCATGAGCACGACGGTTGGGCTTGCTGCGGGCACCAGCCTCCCGGATTTGTGCGTGCATCGGCGAATGGCGCCCCCATCCATTCCGAAGATATTCTTATCCACAATCGTCAATCATGAGACTAAGGTCCGCATTGTGAGTGAACCTCTATTCGATCATAGTCGTCAGATCTACATCCTACATACACGCACATAGGTGAGAGCGCCCACCCCATTAAATGGGGTGGATGCCCATTAAGTCCTATATATACATAAAATTATTGTAAAACATATCATGTTACATAATGGTGCTATCTAGACACATATGTCCTTGGTGCAAATTAAAGTTTGCTTTTTATAGGTTAGCTTGAAAGTTGAAATGCTAAGGACCTTGCTAGTTATGCTAAAATCTTCTAATCTATATTATATCTATTTTATTTTATTTTTTCAATTAATTCCTCTAAGAGAGAAAAACCTACTTACACTAAAAAAATGATACATTAAAGAAAATCATCAAGTTTACAAAGAAAATACCTTTTTGGAAAACTTCTCTAATCTTTTTCAACACTTCTCTTCAAAAGAAAATATATATACATAACGTTAAAAATATCATGTTGCATAATGGTGTTATCCGACATAGGTCAGATAATTTTTTCGTAGTGCAAATTAAAGCTTGATTTTTATAGGTTATCTTGGAAATTGAAAGGAACAACCTTTCTAGTTATGCTAAAATCTTCTAATCAATTTTATTTTATTTTTCCAATTAATTCTTCTAAGAAGAATGAATTCTGGAGGTAAATATAAGTCCACATGCCTAGAAAAACAAAAGCAAAACCAACAGAAATAGTTATTGATTGCATTTCAATAAGGAAAAAAAAAACAAAAATTGAAGCTTCAATTGATTCTCTTATTCAACAGGCCATGATGGAGAAACATATTTGAGTCTCAAATCAAATAGATAGAACAGTCAGCCAAATATACCTCATTTTTTGAGGGTCTATTGCCACAACAAAAAGGTATTGACACCCATTACAAAAAAAAATGTTAGCTAGTAGTTTCTTAAAAAAAAAGATAATAGAGAGTCGGCAATTAAAAGCATTAGCTCTAGTAGTTATTTTTTATCACATGTAAAACGAGTAGATTTTACCAAAAAAAATCATTTATTTTGTTACTACATAAAATTTATAAGTTAATTTATATGTTCTTATTTTTTATATTTTCTTCTTATTACGTATCATGTTTATATATTTAAATCATAGCAACTACATGATTATAAAACAACTAAGAAGAACACTTTCCATGTCACATCATTGCATTATAAGCAAAATGAAGTATTAAAATATGAAATATGATATTGATATTGTAATATGATAAGAAAACAATGTCAAAAGAAGAAAAAACTATATAATAAATAAGAAGAAAATTGAATTTATTATAAGGCTTTCAAAAATATACCCTCTCATTATAAAGTAATTATACATAACTAAGAAATCATTATCCATACTTTAATTATTTTGACTTTGACCATGATAACAATTAAACTTCAATATGTGTGGAAGCGTATTACACCGTCATCTTTAAAAAAATTCTTATCCGTTGTCCATCACATTTCAACTTTGAAAATAAATATAAGACAATATAAAGACCTTAGACTCATGTGCAATTCAACACCACCACGAGCATCAATTGCTGAACACACCACCATCCGTGCCTAATAATATCAATCACTTACAAGATCAAAATGTAGGGAAGTAGGGGCGGACTCACATATTGCTTGAGAGGGGCCCTGGCCTCCTCAATTTTTTAAAAACTTATTAATATTGTCTGTTAAAATACAAATTTTAAGGACAAAATATTAAGTTGGCCCCTTTAAAATACTTTTAGTATGGCAAATTATCATATATTTGATTTAACTTGTGTGGTTCTCTCCTCAGTAATTGGTCTTAAAAGTTGAGGGATCAAATCCCTTTACCAGCCCCCATTGAATTTGGACTTTGGGTCTGCTCGTGGGGGGAAGGCAATTTTCTCATGAGCTTTAACGTCTAGTATGAAAGATAATAAATAATAAACATGAAATTTATATAGAAGAAATCACGTAAAGACAATAAACAATGATCAATATTAATAGGATCAATTCTATATTATCAATGATTTGATAAATGATGTGATGTATCAATTTCGATGATAATGGATAAACACATGACAATAATCAATGTCAATGAAATGAATAAGATAATAATAAATAATAATAATCAAGCATAATAATATAATCAATACTGATGTAGTTAGTGTGATAATATCAATATATGATAATCGATAAAAATAATTAATAAACAATGATTGATATCATCATAAATCATTGATTCAATAATTAGTATAAGTATAATAATTGATAACATTGATAAAATTCAATATGAGTATAATCAATACAATAACTTTGTATCAATAATCAATATAAATGAAATCAATGTAACATTACTAATATTCGATAATCAATGGAACACTGATCGATGATAGAATAATAATTCAATATTATTGATTCAATAATCAATATAGTGGACAATATTCAATACTCAATTCAATACTTTGCTTTGATAATGTGATACTTTGGATCAATAATAATAAATACAATATGGCTCAATTCTTTCCTTTGCTTTTATTATGGTTTGATGTGTTTTAGTACATATTTTAATTACACAATTTCAATTAAGTAACTTTGAACTCCATCGATCTTAATAATTGTTGTATGAGGTAGAATGCTTTTAATTATTCAATAATCTTAATGTTTGTTAGGGGTTACATTGATTATATTTTTTATTATCTATCATAAATTAATATGGATGTTTAGATGTTGACTCAGAACTATATTTTATTTGGTATGTTTGTTCATATTTCCAAAATTTTTAAATAATATCAAGAATTTTAAATGGATATTTTAATGAGTCCAATAAACAAATCATCAAAGCTTGGTGCTATTGACTAGGAGTAATAGATGTGCCATTCGATTTTGATTCCTCCATGAGTTAAATTTATTGTAACAGAAAAAAAAGATTTATAGTTCAAAAGTATTGCACCATTTGTGATCAAAATGTCATACTTGAAAATTTATGATGAATTTATGTATTTTTGTTTAACATTGTGATTTAATTTATGAAATATATTTTTCAATTTTATTTTTGTATTTATTTATTCATATTTGTTGTTTTTTTTCTTTAATTCATTCCATCACTTTATACATGAGTGTTTATTTTTATTTATGCCATTAAGTGACAACGTTACCCACCAACTTTTTTTTATGACACAATTGTTTTTCTCTTATTTTTTATTGAATGATTTCCTTATCATTTAGTTATTCTTGTTTGTGCATGTCTCTGTTCATTTTTTTTGTACTTTTATGACTTTTGGATATTCTATGAAATGAAATTGGAGGCAATTGAAGCAACTTAATTTATGGTTCCTCCGTGGGTTATTCTACTAAAATTGTAGTTAAAATTCATTATTACCTATAAAGGCATATTATAAACAATACACCATTTTATAATCAAGAGTTGATTCTTGACAAGGATGTAACTACCCTATTAAACATACATAAATTTGCATGTCAATATGGGATATGCACAACCTTTTTCTTCAAAATTATGAATAATATTCCTAATTATGTACTTATCTTTGTTTCGCATGCAATTTCATATACTTCATGTGACCTGCACCATCATTGAAATAAAGTGTCCTAACAAAGAAAATAAAAGGGTTCCATTTGTGTCTATGTTTTCATGTGTTCTATACTATTCATTGGAATTTTTTAGAGTGCCGAAAACTAAATTGTCCTAACAAAAAATATAAAAGGGTTCATTTGCCATGGTGCCTTGTCCATGGTGCCTTACTAACGGAAAGAATTCTACATATTGTGCATCGAAAAATGTTTACATTTCTTTCCTTTTCTATCATACCAAGTGAAGTACATTTTAAGGAATTCCTTATTCCCAATTGTAAAAAAATAAAATGAAAAGGACAAATAATGAATGGATACAACATGAAGAAATATTTTAGAATTGCTTGAATTGTTCAATGGGACTAAATTTTTTTTGAGTGTGATCAAGATGTCTTTTATATTATATGCTGAATTTCATGTTAATGAGTACAAATGTATGTGTTTAATATTTATGATTTTTTTAAATTTAATTTGTTGTATTAGTATTCATTTTTTGTTTTTTCATTAATATCACATCATTTTATATTATTTTTATTTTTTATTTATGCTAGTCAAACAAAATGACAATGCTACCCACTAACATATTTTATGAAACGTTTGTTTCACACTTGTTTTGACTTTCGTACTAATTTGTTATTCTTGTTTGTGAATGTACATATTCATTATTTGGTGATTTTATATATTTTTGAATGTTATATTAAACAAAGTTGGTGGTAGTTGAATCAACATTATTTTTTATGCATTTGCGAGTTACTCTACTATAGCCGTAGTAAAAAAGTCATTATCACCCACAAAAATTTACAAATTAGAAGTATGAAACTCTTTGTGATCAAGAGTTCATTCCTAACCAGGACCTTTTTTGGAAGAATCAACCTCTTCCGGGGATTCTTCATATTTTGTATGAGGACTCTTTAGTTTATAATAATTAATCACATTTTGGCAAAAAAAAAAAAAGAATGTAACTACCTTATTAAACATAGATAAATTTGCACGCTGATATGGGGCATGTAAAACCTTTTCTTCAAAATTGTGAATAATATATTCTTGATTATGTAATTATTTTTTGTTTCTCATGAAGTTTCATATATTTCACGTGACCAGCACCATTCATTGTATAACTTTCTCATAGTGCCAAAAGATAGTGTCCTAACAAAGAGTATAAAAAAGGGTTCATTTGCGATTTTGTTTTCATGTGTTCTGCACCATTCCTTGGATAATTTTTACAGAGTACCAAAAGTTAAATTGTCCTAACAATAAATACAAAAGCAATCCATTTGCGACCATGTCTTGTCCATGATGCCTTACTAACTTAGAGAATTCTACATATTGTGTGTCAAAAAAGGTTTACATCTCTTTTCTTTTCTATCATACCATTTAATGACATTTACAAAGTACATTTTTTAAGGAACTTCCTTATTCCCAATTGTAAAAAAGAAATGAAAAGGGAAAATAATGAATGGATGCAATATGAAAAAATTTAGAATTATTCGAGTTGTTCAATGGAACTAAATTTTTTTATGATTGCAATCTGGATGAGTTTTATATTATATGTTGAATTTCATGTTGATGAGTATAAATGTATGTGCTTGTGTTTAATATTTATTATTTCGTTTATGATTTTTTAAAATTTTATTGTATTTGTTTTCATTAATATCCCATCATTTATAAAGATTGTTTATATTTTATTTATGCTAGTCAAACAAAATGACAATGCTACCCACCAACATATTTTTATGGAACATTTGTTTCTCGCTTGTTTATTTTATTAATGACTTTGGTACCAATTTGTTATTTTTGTTTGTAAATGTCTATATTCATTATTTGGTGATTTTATAGGTTTTTAAATGTTCTATTAAACAAAGTTGGTGGTAATTGAAGCAACATTATTTTTTATTCCTTTGCAAGTTATTCTACTATAGCCATAATAATAAATAATTATCATACACAAAGATTTACAAATTAGAAGTTGTGCACAACTTTATGATCAAGAGTTCATTCCTAACAAGGATATAGCTACACCAATTAAACATTGACAAATTCATATGTCAATATGGGCTATGTACAACCATTTTTAAAAATTTGTGGATACTTTATAATTGATTATGTAATGATATTAGTTTTGCATGCAGATTCATATATTTCATTTGTCTTGCACCATTCATTGGATAATTTTCTCAAAATAACAAAAGCTAAAGTGTCATACCAAAGCGTATATAAGGGGTCCATTTGCATCCATATTTTTCCCATGGTGCTTTATTAACGGAGAGAATTTTGTATACTACGTGTCGGATAAGGTTCACATTTTTTACTTTTCTGTCATAACATATAAGAATAAATTACCCCAAATATCCTTTAACTTTGATCATTTTTTTAAGCATCATCCTCCAACTAAAAATAAACTAATATTTAAAATATAACCGTCACAAAGTATTTTTATAATATAAAAAAATTAGCCCGTCGTCAGCGATTGGATCAGCAGCCACGGCCGACTGGCGGCCGATCTGCCCCATGCGGTCAGATCCGGCCGTTTGACGGCCGATTTGGCCGCCGACAGCAGATCGGACTGCAAGGCGGCCGATCCGGCCGCCCGTGGCCAGATCGGACTGCGAGGCGGCCAGATTCGGCCGCCAGGCAGTCGATCCGACGGCCGTGGTCAGATCCGGCCACTAGACGGCCGATCCGGTGCCCGAGGCCAGATCCTGCCGCTCGCGGCCAGATCCGACCGCCCGTGGCTAGATCCGCTGCCTGGTGGCCGATCCGGAGAGAGAGAGGGGGGAGGGAGGGAGGGTCGCTGCAGAAAGAGAGAGAGAGAGAGGGAGGGAGGGTCGTCGGCGAGTCATCGTCGGGAGGTCATCGTGCCGGCGGAGAGAGAGTCGTGGAGAGGGAGAGAGAGATGAGAGATAAGAGATGAGACATATATATATCCGTGAAAATGAAAGAGGTATAAATTAAAGATGAAAGCGGAAAAATGGAAAAAAAAGTGTGGGAGAGTTTTTTTATAATTACTGACAGTTGGAACCGTCAGTAAATTTTTGACGGTCTTAAGCATATCGATAAATATAATGTAAGTATACGTACATCATATAATATTTAATTTTATGTTACCGACGGTTTGGACCGTCTAAAATTTTGACGGTCTGAAAGGTCGTTAATTATATTAATAAAATATCACTTATATTATATTATTTTTCACTTATCGACGGTTGGGACCATCGAAACTTTTGACGGATACTTCGTCGGAAGTTTCAGCATTTATAAATGTCGAAAATAAAATAATAATATTATAGATTTCTTAATTTATTATTTTAGTTACCGACGATTGTGACCGTCGAATATTCCGACGGAATTGTATCCGTCGCAAGTTGCAAAGGATTTTCGTCCGTTGCAAATTGTCCGTCGAAAAATCTTAATTTTCTTGTAGTGAATTATGATTTATTATTATAGTGTAATTAAAATATCATTCTTAACATTTTCCACACACATTTTAATAGTTTTTATAAATATCGTGCTAAAAGGTATTTGAATAATATTAGTTTTCTAGGACCCAAGATTCTTTCATAGTTTCATGCATGAATCATATTTTATAGGAACATATCTAGATAAGGTAACAATGTGTATTCTACTCGTACATACACCTTTCCATTTTCATGCATATAGAAATTTCAAATGTGATATTAAAGAAAATTATATTGGCCAATAAATCTTTATATAGTATTATCTATGATTATCTCTCACCTCATTTATTTTTCATATTTTTTATAATATTTACACTACAAGAAAAAGCCCATTTTCGACGGTTTGTTTTCGACGGGCAGAAATTCGTCTGAAATACCGACGGATTTTTCGGCGGATCGAATACTCCGTCGAAATTATCATCGGATAGTTTTCGACGGTTCTAGCCGTCTGAACTTTCGACGGTTCAGAATTCGTCGAAACTTTTAGTCAAAAATTTCGATGATCGTAACCGTCGATGATGTTAAAACCAGCTGATCAGTTTTCATGTTGGTTTTTCGACGGTTCAGATCGTCGAAAGTTTTGACGGAGCTCAATTACGTCGCATTGTCAATGCTTTATGCAGAATTGTTGACGACCCAAATGTCACATACAATGAGTACGGTGTTTGTCATAACTGGACCAAACGAAGTATATTATGAGATTTACCTTATTGGTTTGATTGTTTGATACGTCACAATTTGGACGTCATGCACATTGAAAAAAATGTGTTTGAAAATGTATTCAACACTGTAATGGACATTAAGGGTAAAACAAAGGACAACCTAAAGGTGAGACTAGATTTGAAGGAGTACTGTCGAAGGTCAGAGTTGCACTTAGCTACTTTACCTGACGATAGATTATCTAAGCCAAAGGCAAGTTATGTTCTCACTATAGAGCAGAAGACTCAAGTGTGTCGATGGATTCAAGAGCTGAGAATGCCGGAAGGTTATGCATCAAATCTGATCCGATGTGTGGACATGAATAACTTGCGTTTGTTTGGCATGAAAAATCACGACTGTCACATATTTATGGAAACTTTGCTTCCTACTACATTTTCTTCACTGTCGGACAAGATGTGGAAGTCGATAACGGAATTGAGTCCATTTTTTAAAGAATTGTGTTCGACAACATTAATGGTGGAAAATATGACCAAATTGGAACGTAATATTCCGATAATATTATGTAAGTTGGAACGAATTATTCAACCGGGATTCTTTGATTCCATGGAACACTTACCTATTCATCTACCATATGAGGCAAGGGTAGGTGGACCAGTACAATATAGGTGGATGTATCCTTTTGAAAGATATCTTAATCGAATTAAAAGGACGATTAAGAACAAAGCACGTGTCGAAAGATCCATATGTGAAGCGTATATGATTCGAGAGATTTCATACTTCTGTTCCTACTACTTTGAGTCCCATGTTAAGTGTGCGAGGACCAGAGTTCATCGAAATGATGAAGTTCCAAAAGAACAGTCTGGCATCTTTGTCGATCTTCAATCAATTAGGACGACATTTTGAAAAGCCAAGAAGTATATGGTTGAGTGATGCAGAATTTAAGTCTGTCACGAATCATGTCCTTCTAAGCACGCAAGAGGTGCAAGGATACATTAAGTAAGTTTATTTTCCATGCGTTCTTTTCTTTTTTGTTTTCCCAAACAACATTTTGATTTAGCCATCACTTTGTATGTAGTGCTTTTTTGCAGTACTACAATGTCCCTGAAGAACATCTTCAAGATAGAATCGAGAATGACTTCACACCGTGGTTTAAGGATCATGTAACTCTTACGATGTTGGTCAATTTGAAGTCTTCACGATCTATTCTTGACATTCATTTTCTTTTTAGGTTCTCAGTACCGGCACGACGTCTAGTATTCATAATTTGGCATGGGGGCTGGCTCGAGAGGTGAAAAGTTAGCCAGTGTATTTTGTGAACGGTTACAAGTTTCATACGGAAACTTGGTCTATCGGGAAGAAAACCATGAACAATGGAGTATGTGTCAAAGGATCCACGGATGGAGAAAATGAGTGTGACTACTACGGTATTCTCAAAGACATAATTCAGCTACAATACACTGGAGGTAATAGAGTCACATTGTTTGAGTATAATTGGTTTGATCCAAAGGAAAGGAGAGGGATGCGAGTTCACAAAGATTTCAAAATAGTTGAAATACGTCACAATAGGTGTTATGATTTGTTCCTCTGGTCAAGGTATGCATCAAATTATGGATCAGATGAGGCATTCTATTAGGCAAGAGCTTACGCAAGAGATCAGACAAGAGGTTACGCAGGAGCTCAGAAAGGAGTTCAAAGAACGCGAACGTCGTACCAAGAAAGAAATGAAGAAAATGGTGTGTGACATCATACGTGGTGAAGTCGACGACGAGGTAGATTTAGTTTTATAGTTTTTGGTGTGTTGTGTTGCGCTCGTTTTAGATGTTTGTAAGTTTGAATTAGTGTGTATTTCTCTGCGATATAATTTAAACTAAGAATTTGATCATTCGTGCTATATGTTCATTTAACTTAATGCCAATTATATCATCTTAGCTAGATAATGCAGTGAGCGAGGAGATAGAAACTTCATCGCTGAATAAGTAGGTCATACTTGCTCCCAAACAGATAATTAAAACCAGGTGTCTAGAAGAAACTGCTGGAGTTGTTGAATTTAAATTCTTCCCCTAGTTTTTGTACACATTCCCCTAGTTTTTTTGAAGAAGGTACTAACTTTCTCCCTACTCTTTGTGCTGTGTAGTGATGTTCGAATTGCCTTGCGAAAAGCTCTTGAGATCCGACGGGAAAGGCGAGACATCTCTTTGCTCGGCCCATGTGTCCATCTTCATCGTGACCAAGACTTATCTTTGTTTTGCTTATCATTTTTATGTTTCTAAAACAATAAAATGTTTGTAATGGTGTTGGAAAATTATGTGTTGTGTTTGGAATGGTGTTTGGATATTATGGGTTGTGTTTGGATATTATGTTTGGATATTGTGTTGTGTTTGGACAATTATGTGATGGTTACATGTGTTGTGTTGTGCTATATTATGTTTGGATATTATGTGTTGTTCTCTTTGCTTTGTTACATATTATGATCCAAATGGATCCAAATATTGTGTTGTATTATCTGTTCGGACAGTCAATTTCAGCAATTTTTTTTTTATTTTTTTGGTTTCCGACGATTAGAACCGTCGGAAAGAGCTGAAAATTAATTATCGATAACTAATTTTTTCGATACTTATCGACAGTTCTAACCGTCCATGCAAGCTTATAGACTAAACCGTCGCTAAGCATCGATGGTTTTAACCGTATGAAGTTAACAATGGTTTGAGCCGTCGAAAATTAGCTGTGGAGTCGACGGGTCAAACCGTCGATATGAGTTTTCGACGGTTTAAACCGTCGATAGTATCGACAGTTCAAACCATTGATACATATCGACGGCTCAAACCGTCTTAAATCTTCAATGTTCGACGGCCACGCCCGCCAGTTGGACCGTCGAAAATATCGACGGTTCAAAAATAACCGTCGCAAATAGTTTGCGACACCTCATTTTCGCACAGACGCTATCCGTCAAAAAAATCGTCGAAAAATGTCTAGCCAAATTACAGACGGTTCTGACCTGTAATAGTCTATTTTCTTGTAGTATTAGTTTAAGGTATTATATAAAATATAATTTTTAGTGGAGATGAAACATTATTTTTTTAGTAATAGTATTATCTTTGAGAAAATATTGGCACATAGACACATTCTACATTTTATTTTACATATATAGACATGCATATTAATTGCAAATCTCAAATTTTTCATTAAAATATATTAGATATATTTATTGGAATGTTAGTTTAAAACATTAATAAGTTTTTAATTAGTTTTCATGAATTTAATTTATTATGATTTTATATATAGGTAGTTAAACGTATCAATTTAATATTCATCACTAGATATTTTTTTGGACATATCAAATAATATTAATTAATTTTATTTTAATAAATTGTGAGAATGACATTTGACATATCCTACATATTCTTTATATATATATATATATATATATATATATATATATTAGGGTGCAATCATAATTTGTTATTGCACCGTTAATCTCATAGTACTTTGAGAGTAATGGGTCAATTGACCCCATTCAATTTTAAGTTACTTTTATATTATTACTTATGAGACATGTATCTCTGTCCTCATTTCCCTCTCATAATTTTGATTTAATCTATTATTTAAAATATTATTTTTTCTAAACGTAGATGTAAAATAATATTATTAATATTAAAATTAGTATATATTTATTTGACAGATGTTTAACAAACCTCCTCTATGAAAAAAATGAGGCCATGCCATGGACCATAAGGTTACTCTCCTTTTAATATAGAAGAGCACGAGTGCTCTAAAAAGGTTTATTAAACATAAAATACTATATCTATATCATTTTATTCAATTCACTACACGTATTGATACCATAAATTTAGTTAGCATAAAGTTATACATTGCTAACTTTACTCAAAATATTACTATGATGTATATACACCATGAGTATAATTTATTTTATTTTTTCTTATTTATCATAACTAATATAACATAAGATTTTTCTTAATATCATATTACATAAGAATATATAGAAGATAGATATAGATATACACACATATATTCATACTTTCATCAAATTTACTTCTTTATGGTTTATTATCATAATTTAATAAGTGTATATCTACAAATCTTTTCAATAATAAATTTTAAAAAATTATTTTAACATTTATCTGCAAGTATGAGTCATAGATCTCTAACTTGATCATGAATTAAGCCAATTAGTTGTACACCAGTTATCTTATACGTATTTTAATGTTTTTTCATATTGGTGAATTTCCGGAAATAAATAAGTAATAAATTAATAAATTTTCATAATTTATTTGTACTAAAATAGTTTAATCTTATTTTAGAGACAATTACATATATTAACATTATTTTTAATAATAAAAACATGTATAAATTTAAATATGGATATAAAATAATATTTTTAGTTTATGGTGATATGTATTTATAATTTTGTTAATAATGTTTATTTAATAATTATGACACTTTTTTCAATACTAGTATCGGTAAGTTGTAAAATTTACTTAATATTTTTATTTAAGTAGGGCAACGAGTCTCTGACCTAATCATAAGTTAATCAAATTCATTCTACATATTCTCTCTTATAAGCTTCTTGATTCTTTCATCTTGTGAAACTCAAATGTGTGACTAAATGACATATATATATATATATATATATATATATATATATATATATATACGAATATGCAGAGCACCTCTTGTTCAGCACTATGCAAAGCGGAATCTAGATCGTGCGATCAAGATCCAACGACAGAGAATGTGACACTTGATCTGATCCCTTTGGACAGCCCAACAAAAAATATTGTGATATTTTCATTTCTCTCTCCCTCCTTTTCTCTCGCCGTCGCCTTCCTAGTAGATCGCTGACGGGATCTCTCCAGTTCATCCTCAATCGTCGGCGGGAGAGAGAGATCAATCAACAGATCGAAACAGAAAGGGGGAGAGGAAATGGAGAGAAAGGAGGATTGATCTACAGAAAGGGGGAGAGAGATTGCCTGTCGGTCAACACCACCTACCTCCTCACTAACGACCAAAAGCACTCGCAGCTCCCGTTGCTGGAGAACAAGGTCGCCGACTTCCTGCCCGCGTACTCCATCTTTCACCCCTATCATTCGACATGCGTACCTGCCGTCGAGGATGCTGCTCCCCATCTTGAAGACCGGCTACACGATCGTCGTGAGCAGCCGTGAAGACGGTGCTGCTAGAGTTAACGGAGGAGGAGGAAAGAGAGAGATCTAGAGAGAGGCTAGAGGGACGGTGAGCGGGAGAGCGAGAGAGAGAGAGAGGGAGGGAGAGAGATTTTCATCCTTAAACATGAGAATTTCATCCAATCGTCATATTGTTGTTCATGTTCCGCTTCGCAAGTGCATTCGGATCAAGGTTGTATTCGGTTATAAAAAAAATCAAGCTATTTGGGTCAGCATCGGATTTCAATTTCGAAAATCTGAATTCATTCCTAACCCATTTATTTAATATTATAGTCTATAAATATGTATTAAAATATATTAACGATGTATTATTTATATATATTTCAAATTTTCTTTGAATATATGTTGTATAAAATAATCTTATTGATAATAGATAACGAAATGAGAGTTTTTAAATTTATTATAACTAATTATATACAATTCTTTAGTTTATTTAAAATATTTTTTATATTAAATTAATTCAGAATAAGTGGGTCATCGCTATTTAATTTTTCATCGATTCAGACATTTACAGATTTGGAGTCTGTCAAAATCGGGTTGGATGTGTTTCTTTTAACTAATCACTACAAGAAAATTGACAATTAGCGACTCACGATCGGAGACGCTAGGGATGCGCTATTACGTCTCTGTTGTCAAGAGCGTCTCCTTCGCGTCTAATTAGCGCCGCAAAATTGAGACGCTGAAACTCGGTGGCTAGTAATGTCGCACTAGAGTCAAAGATGTTGAGACGCAACTAGCGCCACATATTGACGCTATATCGACGGTATTAAGACGTGATGTTTGGGGCTGCGCGAAGCAGGAACGCGTCACTAAGTCGACGCGAATGTGGTGGTAGGCGTGAGACGCTCTTCCGGCGCCCACGTGTGGCTAACTTAGACGCTAGATTGACGCAAATATGATCATGCATTTATCGCCAATGAGACGCTAAGATGGCGCTAAGTGCGATATATCTAAATTAGCGTCGACATGCGCTTAGACGCCAATGAGACGCTATGGTGTCGCTACATGCACATTTTTTTTTACCCGCCCCAGCCTCATTTTTTCCCTTCCCACGCCATACAATTTATAATGCATCTCAAAATGCATTGATATTCATCACAGACAATATAAAAGCATCACAGGAAATATAAAACCATCACAGGCATAATATATAACATAAGAATACGAAAACTACTAAACCGAACTAACAAACTATATGTATGTTTAAGTCTATAAGTAACAAATGTATATTTTGTTTTCTATTCTAGGTTTGGGAGTTATTGTTATCATTCCGAATGTTCGATCCAGACGTGCTTAGTCCATGGCCTCGCGGGGATTGATTTTGCGTCGGGATCAATCCCTGAATCGCCTGCAATAGAGGACCCAACTGCTGCGACAACTGCTGCGATATCTGCTCTGATAATTGCTGCGATAGCTGCTGTGATAGCTGCGTCAGATCAGGTGCAGCGGATGAGCTCGGAGCAGATGCACCTCCTGCATATCCTCTGATCCTCCTAGGTATCTGAGCGGCTGTGTCGAGGCCATGCAAGTATTCCCCTCGTGTCATGCCGGCCACCTCTTCCCAAACAGTAGGGTCCTCTATAAAATAGAAAAATTATAAAATCATATAATATATAAATTATATATCAAGAATCACATAAATTGAAAACATGACTAAACCAACGAAAAAACATTACTTGGTGGCTGAGTACTCGGATCATCTCCATACTTTTTAGCCATTTTTGCATTATACTCATCCTAAAAAATTTAAACGTTGTGTATTTAAAAAATATTGCACTAACGGCAACAACCAAATGACCATATCATGAGACTTACCAGAAGCCTACGAGCAGTGGGCGTGACTAAGTCGTTTGTCTTCCGGCTCTTATGCGTGGCCTCATAGACCACACGAAAGTCTACGAGACCGCTTTCTTTCTCCTCCTACAATAAAGTTTCAAATTTGATAACATAAGTATAAGTCAAAAGTTTGATTAATGGAATTTATATGTAAATTACCATGCGTCGTCGATGCTCATCAAATCACATCGATCCCCTGTGTGGATGTGGGCCTCGGGCTTCGAAAGACGGTTAACTCTTGCCTTTTCCGACTTCCTTTGCCATCGTTCATCCGTCATTTGTGAACATCAAATACTTACACTTTCAAAAAACTATAATTTTCATAAAAATATACATACTTACCACTTCCTACAGAGGGACTCCCAAACCGAGCGCCTAATATGTCTTGGGCATCTTTGTATGCTCTGCTCCAAAGTGAGGCCGGCGGACGTGACGACCTTGCGAAACTTGTACAATCGATTTCGGAGGTGTTTCACAGCGACCTCCTCAAAAGCTCTCCGAATTGTCCCTAAACTAAGATCAGGAAGAAACTGATTTGCCTCCTACAAATAGAACGTTAAAACTTAATAATTTTAAAATAAATATAAATCGAATTATGTAACTCAAATAGAAGATCATACCGTAAAGGCTCTAAAGATGCCATCTCGCACTTGAATTGGGACATCTTTTCAGGATCCTGCCCCTTCCGACAAGTGGGAAAGAACGAGAGCACTGACATCCCGTACGGTACTCGCCGATAAGAAAGTGGTCCTGCCAATTACAAAGAAGAATTAATTTTCAATGATAACCAAAATTATAACAAAATTTATATAACTTATTTAACTTACGGTCGAGCAATATTATTCACAGTGACCACCCCATTATCGTGTAACCCCTCTTCATCACTCGAAGAGGAATCATCATCCGGTACAGTTGAGGTAGGCTGTGAAGGTCCGACATTAGCTACTGGCCCTAATACATAATAAATCATTAGTGTCATACCAAATTAAAATTGTGATAATTGATAGATGTACAATAATGTTCTCACCTCGATTGATGTGTACCGCATGATCAATAGCAGTCCGCTCGTCTGAATGAATTGAGTTAGGTGCTTGTGCTATCGGTGGCGTAGCAACTGACATTATTAAAAAATAATTAATATAATTAACTGAGAAATGTCAATAACAATAAATATATCACCTAGCGTAAGATATCGCTCGCCAACGCTAGATTATGGTGAAGCGTCTGGTATTCTCGACGGTGGCGGTGGGGTAGCAACTGCCATCACAAGAAAATACATAAAATTTGGCTCCTACATAAAGTTAAGTAATATACAAAAAAATAACCTGGTGTGACATGACGATCGTGGTCGTGCGATTGAGACGTACCGACTATGTTCCCCGTCGACGGTGGAGCAACTGTCACAAAAGTAAAATATTTAAAAAACTCTATCTCCTACTGTCTATTGCATACAATGTGTCACGTACCTGGAGTGATACGCTCAGCAGACCTACCAATGGATCGCCTACTATGTGACGATCCGGCTACGTGCCCCGTCGACGACGGAGGAACTGATATTATTAAAAAAGGAATTTATCTATTATAATCAACTATAAATAAGCAGCTCACAATAAATATATTACCTGGTGGTTGTGATGGCTGACTCATCTGGAGTGAACGCTTGAAAGAGCGAGATGACCCAGTTGCTCGACCCCTAGTAACCATCATTTTGATATGCCACATTAATGAATTCATCAACACCATCCTTATATTCTTCAGTTATGACGCCATGTTTATCCTTCCAATGACGAATCCAACTACGATCTGGCTTTGTCATTTCTGTAACGGACAATATTAAACTATATATCAATAAATTCGTGTACTTGAAATGTGTGATTTTGAACTTACGAATCAAGTCCAAAATCACATGTTTCAAGTACTTTATCGTCAAATCGTAATCTCATTTTATCACCAAGAATGCGGAAGTACATGAATTTATTCATAAGTTAACTTAACAATTGACATAAGTTAACTTAACTTAAGTAATACTTAACTTAAGTACTACTTAACTTAATTCATAACATGAATAAGTAATACTTAACTTAAGTAATACTTAAATTAATTCCTACTTAACTTAATTCATAACATGAATAAGTAATACTTAACTTAATTCCTAAGATATTATACTTAATAAGTAATACTAACTTGATGATAATTAACTTAAGTACTACTTAATTTAACATGATAATAACATGAATAAGTAATACTTAACTTAACATGAATAATAACATGAACAATTAACTTAATTTAACTTCATGTATTAATAATTAACTTAATTAACATGGTGACGGACTAGTACCTTCTTAACTGGAGGACGGCGAAGGGCGGAGGGCGACCGAGACGGCGGTGGAGGCGGTGGGCAGTGGCGGCGGAGGCGGACGTCGGCGGCGGTGGAGGGAGGACGCGGCGGAGGGCGGATGAGGCGGCAGTGGAGGCGACCCGCGGTCGAGGGCGGGCATCGGGGAGGCGGACGACGTGGCGGTGGAGGCGGACGACGCGGCGGCGGTGGACGCCAAGGGCGGCGGTGGAGGCGGACGACACGGCGGCGGAGGGCGGACGAGGCGGCGGTGGAGGTGACCCGTGGTCGAGGGCGGGCGTCGGGGAGGCGGACGACGCGGCGGCGAAGGCGGACGATGCGGCGGCAAAGGTGGACGTCGCGGCGGCGAAGGCGGACGACGCGGCGGCAGTGGACGCCAAGGGCGGCGGTGGAGGCGGATGACGCGACGGCGGAGGCGACCTGCGGTGGAGGGCGGGCATCGGGGAGGCGGACGACGCGGCGGTGGAGGCTGTCGAATGGGAGGGCGCCGGAGGCAAATGGCGGCGGAGGCGAAGGGCGGCGGCGGCGGTGGAGGGCGGTCGTCGGGCGTCGGACGTCGGGCGAAGGTTGGAGGCGGCAGTGGAGGGCGTTGGAGGTCGGGCGTCGAAGGTCGGGCGTAGGGCGACGGGCGCCGGAGGTCGGGCGTCGGGGCACGTCGGAGGTCGGGCATCGGGGCGCGTCGGGTGTCAGGGTGCGCACAATGGTAAACAGTAAAAAGTGAAAACGAAGAAGAGGGGTTAAGGATTTAAGTAATTTTTAGCGTCGTAATATAACGAGACGCTACGTAGACGCCATGTAGGCGCCGACACTGTCACAATTCGGCTAGCGCGGCGCTATAGAGAAGCTAATGTGTCGCTAAAACAACGTAGTGACACCATCGCGTCGTCGGGGAGTCTCAATTGTGTAGCGTCTCAATATCGCGATGCCATTGAGACGCTCAATAAAAGTTTTTTCAAATTTTTTAGTATGTATGTAATTTTATTTATCAATGTAACGTCTCATCGCATTATGCTCCATTCCAATTGTTTTATTTTCTTCCGATAATCTATCATGTATGTATACAAAATTATAAATATGTATGTATATGTGTATATAACACAAATGTGTGTGTATAAATATACACATGTAATATAAGCGTACATATATATATGTCTATGTGTGAGTGATTAAGTTACAACAATGTGTTTCGTCTATATGTATTATAAATATAAATGTGTATGTATATGTCTATACATGTGCGAGTCATATATATATAGATAACATGTATATGTATACGTATTCGAAGTGAATATATATATGTGTGTATTTGTTTATATGTGTCAGATTAGGTTATAATAATATGTATATATGCACTTATTATATATAGGTATCAGCATATACGCGTATTATATGTCTATGTGTGCCCGATTGAGCGAGGGATAAAAAGTCGGCTTAGGAGACGCAATACAGACGCCATTGAGTCGCTAGGTTCATTTAGCGACTCCGTAGCGCCGAACTAACGTCTAAAACAGTATGGCATCTCGAACGTGCGACGCTAGAGAGACGTCCATAGTGTCATCATAGCGTCGATAATAGCTTCGACGCTCATTAAACGCTAGGTAGACGTTATTGTGTGTCTACTGTGACGCTAACATATCACTCACTTAATCAACCATCGTAATCCCATGATTAAGTATAATATATACATAATTAAGATATTATATATATTATATGTATACATAACATAAATAATATAGGTAAAAAATTATATATTTAGGAACACTCTTATCATGTAAAAATACATATATATATAATCGTGTAATTAATACATCTATATGTTGATATTATGCTATTGATAATATGTTGATAATCGTGTAATTAATACTAATATAATATTTAATAAATTTATTGATTGACATATAGTATATATAATATAGTGTTTATATATATACTGTAGCGTCTCATTAGAGTCTCTTTCGCTTGAGACGCCATGTAGCATCACTTTAGAGTCTTCATTCGTGTGACGCTAGATTCGCGTCTAACGTTGTCAATGCCATAACGACGCTAGGTACTGCCGCGTATTTGCGATTGCCGCCAAAAAATAATAACGTCTACGTAGCGTCTCGATTGCGCTACTTTTAACGTCAACTCTCTGAGTAGCTAGGAAGACGCTAATGAGACGCTATTGAGAGGCAAGTGGCGTCTGATTCTCATGACGCTAAAAAAGCGCAATGGAGGCGCTAGTGGCATCTTTATAGCGTCACATACTTTTGAGGCGCTACATGGCGTCGTCAATCGCCAATTTTCTTGTAGCGAATGATAAATAACTTTAGGTATTGGTAAGCCACAAGTTGGAAAATTCATATAATGTACACTGCTTTCAATAATTAATTGAGCTTGAGTCTCTTCGTTACTTTATTTGGAAACATTTATTTATGCACACATTATTTCATGAACAAAGTCAAAAAAATGGTGGTGGCGATCACTCATGCAATTAATGTTTCCTTTGCCGGATTCAAAACAACTAAAAAACAGCTGAACCATGCACCTCGTCAACAGCGAGATTTTGTCGTCCCAAATTTTATGGGACGCCTCATATGTACGCGTTGAACGCTGCTGAATTAATTAATTAGTGCCCCCATGCAGCGATCGCCCCGCTACGTGCGCGCTTTGCATGCGTTCACAGATCAAGTTCTCTCTATATAAACCCTCTCCCTCCGTATCTCTCACAACAAAACCACAAGCTGTGCCGCCTTCCATCGATCCATCGATTCTTCTTCCTCCATCTTCCAGCCAGTTAAAGACGATCGACATGTCTAACTCCCAGCAAATGTTCAAGGCCGGCAAATCCCACGGCGAGGGCCAGGTACGTAATTAACGTCCTCTCTCTCTCTCTGTGATCTCTGTGATCATATATTCATGTATCAATTATATAAGAGGTTCAACTTACTGTCATGAACGCACGCAGGAGAAGGCTGAACAGTGGGTGCAGTCGGCCAAGGATACGGCGAACTCGGCCATCGATAAGATGTCTGACTCCGCCCAGTCCGCCAGGGAGAACAAGGAAGAGGCTGCAGGCTTCCTCCAGCAGGTACTGACCACCAACCACCGACCAGTGCAGAATTAATATAGACGTTATCTCTTTTTCTCTCCTCTTTACTGATTTCTTAATCTTCTTGCTGGATTAATTAATGTAGACGGGGGAGCAAGTGATGAACATGGCTCAGGGTGCAGCAGATGCCGTGAAGAATGCAGTGGGCATGGGGAGCAACACCAGCAGCACCACCACCACCACCAAGCGCTGAACAATTATATGCATTTGCACAATTGGGCACGCAGGCACTTCTTCTTTTTCATCATCATCTATTTGCAGGATTCTTTTCTTCTTCTAGTTCTAGTTCCTTTAATTCTTTTTGCGAGTGGTGCTTAATTTGCAAGCATACGCCATGCAAATAATGTTAGCAAGGGTTTCTAGCTTCTCGAGTCCTGTACTTGCTATTCCTGTTTTGATGTCTTCTTCCATTTCTTAACCAATGGAAGAAATTTATTTATCAATACAAAATTCAGAGTTCTGTGCAGTTTTGCAAACTTTGAATGCTAGCAGCTGCACCAAATAATTGTCATCTGAAACGTACAGTTTGAATGCTGATCCATTAACGCTCTGTGCAGTTTTGCAAACTTCACTATTATCAATCTATTGACTAACGTAGTTAAATGTTATTACTCTACTGCTGACTAAACCTAATCAAAGACCACGCCAACAAAACAGTAATGAAGGAAAAAAAAAGTTATCAGAAAAGCAGAGTAACTAAAGAGAGACAAATCATTAGACCTAAACAAATAGGCCCCAAAAAAGAGAGGTGAGATCCACAAACGGCTAATGTGAGACCAACCAGCTGAAACGTTTTGATCTGACAAAATGGATGGCCATTGAACTCAGACTGTGACACATGAAACTTTGTCACTAGCGAGGAAGAAGTATTAAATGCTTGTCAATTGGTAGCTCAGGACATGGTTGTTGGCTTTATAAGAAACTTGCAATAAACAGTAGTAATAAGCAGGAAATAAAAATCTCTTTGGAATAATCATTAATTAGAAAAGGAGAAATCTATAACAATTAAAAGTCAGTTTTTTGCACCCTCTTCTTTGAGCAAGAAATAATCATGATGAAGAATTAAATAAATTCTTCCTACTCCATCGGCCATTTGAAAACTGCAAAAAGAGGAAAAAAAAGTTGTAGTATAAAAAATGAACTGCATGTCAATAGTTCTTCCTCATTGTTGATTCAGATAATCTTAGTAGGAACATTGGTTCATCGATCAAGTGTAATGAATAATTATGACATTTCTTTCTAATCGTATGAATGTTAAGGGATCATGAGCTTGTTCTTTTAACAAAAAAGATTTGCGAATTGGTTTGCTCAAGAAATGATATATATTGCACAATGGAGGAGAAATCAAGAGGACAAATCAATTAATTATCGAGGGGACAAATCATCAATTTGTTAGTGGGTTTTTTAAGGTCAAGAGGTCATATATAGAAAGATATAGGTCGATCTAAAACCATATTGATGGTTAAAGTGTGTGTTTATAAACCTTGTATTTATTTGATAAGTTATTTTTTCTTTTATTTTGTGTCCGACTACTATGTGACTTGTGCTTTGGTATGAATTTTGTTCTTGACATGGAATTAGAACAAGTCAAAACAGGTGTATGAAGAAATATATATGACACAACTAAGACTATGTTGAGAAAGGTAAAAATGATTTGTTTTGTCGGCGTACCTATCATTTTACTACAGATTTAGATGTTGATCAATTCGATGGTCCGTTCCCAATATAGTCAAAATCAGAATCTTATGGAAGAAGGGTCCATTGAAGATATCGAATTGAGGATCGTTAGATTCTATCTATTAAAGATAATAAAAAAATATATTTTTTATAAATTTACTGCATTTAAATATTGAATTACACCTCAGCAAATTATCTTTTATTGATTCTTAAACAAAATTTTATTAAAACATATTACAAATAAGGGTAAATTACATTAAAAACACTCAACTTTTGATTCATTATCAAATCTAGCCGAACTTTTATTTTTTACATAAAAGGTCATGAAATTTTGTTCTCAAATTTATCCTAAAATTATATTTTGCATAAAAAGTCATGAACTTTTATTTAAGTCTCAGATCTAATCTAAAGTTTTATTTTTAAAATTTTAGATTTAGTTGTAAATGTAGCCTATTATTGTATTATTATTAATAGTAATTCAGTGATCATTACACAGACAAGTCATAAAAAAATTAAAAATTAAAATATTTTTGACAACTTTAATAGTAAGTTAGTTTAAATTTTTAGCCTATTGTATTAGATATTTTAAAGCAACTAAAAAATAGTCTAATTATAAAATAGGTTAAAAATTTAAACTAACTTACTATCAAAGTTGTAAAAAATGTTTAAATGTTTAATCTTTTTTTATGAGTTGTCTATGTAATGATCACTGAATTATTATTCTTAATAATAATACAATAATAGTCTACATTTACAACTAATTTTAAAATTTTAAAAATAAAACTTTAGGTCAGATTTGAGACTTAAATTAAAGTTCTTGACTTTTTTATGCAAAAATATAAGTTTAGGCCAAATTTGATAACAAAATTAAAGTTTGTGACTTTTTACACAAAAAATAAAAGTTTAGATTATATTTGGGAATAAATCGAAACTACAAGAAAATTGAGAAATAGCGACCCATGAATCACGACGCTAGGGAGGCGCTATTGCATCTCGAAGAACGTCTCATTGGCGTCCAACTGGTGCCACATTTATGGGACGCTAGAAATTGGTGGCTACTGGTGTCGCAATAGAGTCAACAAAATTGAGACGCTACTAGCGCCACGTGTTGACGCTGTCTCGACGTTATTAACACGTGTGGTGTCCGGTTAGGAGCAGTAGAGGTGCGTCGCTACCTCGACGCGCACGTGGCGCTAAGTCTGAGGCATTATTCCAGCGCCCACGAGTCGCTAATGTAGACGCTATTTCAGCGCTACGGTGATGCAAAGATGATGATATCTGCGTCATCAATGAGACGCGAATATTGCGCTAAGAATGATATATTTAACTCAGCATTGACTACGTATGTGACTCTATGGAGGCACTACTTGTAGATTTTTTTTATCCACACAAATCTCATTTTTCCCCTTCTCACACCATACAATTATATAATGCATATAAAAATGCATTGATACATTGATATTCATCACATGCAATATAAAAGCATCACATGCATAATATTTAACATAAGAATATAAAAAGTAATAAACTGAACTAACAAACTATATGTATATCTAAGTCTATAAGTAACAAAAGCATAGTTTATATCCATGGTTTGTTTCTATCTTAGGTTTGGAAGTTATTGTTATCTTTTCAGACGTTCGATCCAGACGTGCTCGGTCCATGACCTCGCAGAGATGGATTCTGCGTCGGGATCAATCCCTAAATTGCCTGCAATAGCGGAGCCAACTGTTGTGACAACTGCAACGACACCTGTCGCGATATCTGCTCCGATAACTGCTCGATAGCTTCTGTGATAGTTGCGTTATATCAGGTGCAGCGGATGAGCTCGAAGCAGATGGACCGTCTGCATATCCTCCAATCCTCCTAAGTATCTGAGCGGCTGTGCCGAGACCACACAAGTATCCCCCTCGTGTCGTGCCAGCCACCTCCTCCCAACCAGTAGGGTCCTTTACGAAATAGAAAAATTATACAATCATATAATATATAAATTATATATAAAAATACATAAATTAAAAACACGACAAAATCAACAAAGAAACATTACATGGTGGCTGAGTACTCGGATCATATCCGTACTTTTCAGTCATTTTCGCATTGTACTCATCTTAAGAAATTTAAACATTGTGCATTTAAAAAATAATGCACCATCGTCAACAACCAAATGAACATGTCTAGAAGTCCTACGAGCAATGGGCATGATCAAGTTGTTTGTCTTCCTGCTCTTATGTGTGACCTCATATACCACGCGAAAGTTTATAAAATCGCCTTCTTTCTCCTACGATAAAGTTTTAAATTTGATAGCATAAGTATAAATCAAAAGTTTGATAAATTGAATTTATATATAAATTACCATGCGTCGTCGATGCTTGTCATATCGCATAGACCCCCGTGTATGGATGTGGACCTCGGGCTTCGAAAGACTATTAACTCTTGCCTTTTTTGACTTCCTTTGCCATCGTTCATCCGTCCTTTATGAACATTAAATACTTAGACTTTAAAAAATTATAAATTTAATAAAAATAATTTAAAAGTAAACATACTTATCACTTCCTACATAAGAACTCCCAAATCGAGCGTCTAATATGTCTTGGGCATCTTTGTATGCCCTGCTCCAAAGTGAGGCTAGCGGACGTGACGACCTTGCGAAACTTGTATAATCGATTTCGAAGGCGTTTCCCAGCGACCTCCTTGAAATCTCTCCGGATCATCCCTAAACTAAGATCCGGATGAAACTGATTTGCCCCCTACAAAATACGTTAAAACTTAGTAATTTTAAAATAATATAAATTAAATTATGTAACCCAAATAGAAGATCGTATCATAAAGGCTCAAAAGATGTCATCCCGCACTTGAATTGGGACATTTTCAGGATCATGCCCCTTCCAACAAGTGAAAAAGGACGAGAGCACTGACATCCCGCATGGTACTAGCGGGTATGAAAGTGGTCCTGCCAATTACAAAGAAGAATTAATTTTCAATCATAACCAAAATAATAATAAAATTTGTACAACTTCTTTAACTTATGGTCGAGCAATATTATTTACGATGACCAACCCATTATCGTGTAACCCCTCTTCATCACTCGAAGAGGAATCATCATCCGGTACAACTGAGGTAGGCTGAGAAGGTCCGACATCCTCTACGGGGCTTAAGGCAAAAATAAATAATTAGTGTCATACCAAATTAAAGTTATGATAATTGATATATGTACAGTAATGTTCTTATCTCGATTGATGTCTACCGCAGCATGATTTGTGGCAGTCTGCTCTTTTGATTGAATTGAGCTAGGTGCTTGTGCTATCGGCGGCGTAGAAGATGACATTATTAAAAAATAATTAATATAATTAATTGAGAAATATAATATCAATAACAATAAATATATCATTTGGGGTAAGATGTCGTTCGCCAATGCTAGAATGTGGTGAAGCATTTGGTAATGTCGGCGTGGCGATGGCGTAGCTACTACCATCATAAGAAAATATATAAAATTTTCCTCCTATTTAAAATTATGGAATATACAAAAAATAACCTGGTGTGATATGTCGGTCGTCGTCGTGCGACCGAGACATCCCAACTATGTGCCCCGTCGACGGTGGAGCAACTATCACAAAAGTAAAATATTTAAAAAAACATTATCTCCTACTGTGTATCGCCTACAATGTGACACGTACCTGGAGTGATACACGGAGTAGACCCACCAATGGATCACCTACTATGTGACGATTCGACTACGTGCCCCGTCGGCGGCGGAGGAACTGATATTATTAAAAAATGAATTTAACTATTATAATCAACTATAAATAAGCAACTAACAATAAATATATTACTTGGTGGTCGTGATGGCTGACTCATCTGGAGTGAACGCTTGGAAGAACGAGATGACCCAGATGCTCGACCTCTAGTAACCATGACTAAAAAAAAGTAATAATCTTCTCTTATTATCGGTAACCATATATAATTATGGCTGTCGAGACGTTATTTAGAATTTTCTTCCTAATTTAACATTATATGTGCGAGAATACGTGATAATAATATGTATATGTGCACGAGTTATGAGTCAATACGTGCTCCGTTCCGCTCTTCCCACAATTTAAAAATTATGGAATGCATATATAATTATTCATGTATATATATACAATTATAAGTCTATATGTATATGTGTCCATAACAAAATTGTGTGTGTGTATATATTAGTGTGAGATCAAAATAAGAGATCAACCGGTGAGATCAAAATCTCTGATCTAACACTAATTTTTCTCGTATATATATATATATATATATATATATATATTTATGCATATTTATATGTTTATGTGAGAGATTAAGTCATAACAATATGTTTATCTATATGTATTATAAGTATATATGTGTATGTATATGTCTACTTATTATATATAAGTATAAGTATATACGCGTATTTATGTGTGCCTGATTAAGCGAGTGTGATAAAAAAGTCGGCCCCAATACAGGCGCTATTGAGTCGCTAGATCTGTTTAGTGACCCAATAGCGTCGACTTCGCGTCTAATGTCACTTAGCGTCTCATAGAGGTGACTCTATAAAGACGCAACTAGTGTACCCCTGGCGTCAACATCGATGGCGGCTCTAGTGTGGCGCTAGGTAGGCGCTATTGAGCCTCCACGGAGATGCTAGAATGGCATAATTTGTAGCAAATATCGTCTCTTAATTCAACCATCATAATTTCATGATTAAGAATATAAAAATAATATATGTATAACTAAGATATGATATATATTGTATGGATAAATAACATATATAATATAGGTAACAAATTATATATTTAGGAACACTCGATGTAGAAATACATAAATATGTAGTCATGTAGTACATATATATAATATAGGTAATCATGTAGGAATACCTATATATGTTGAAGATACATATATAATATTTAATTTATTTATTTATTAACGTATAGTATAGATAATATATAGTGTTGCGTCAAAATATAAAACATATAGCGATATAAATATAGATAGCATAATATATATAGTTATCTATTTCCAAGTAATCATATTGACGTCTACATAGCGTCATTTCATATGTGACATCATCTAGCGTCTCCATAGCATCGCATGTCCGGTGACACGAGGTTAGCATCGAACACTGTCGATGCGAGAACAACGCTAGGTTCTCCCGCACACTTTCGGTTGATGGTGCGCAATAATAGCGTCTACCTGGCATCTCTATGGCGCCTTCATTAGCGTCTATTTACTGAAATGCTAAGAACACGCTAATAAGACGCTATTAAGAGACAAGTAGCGTATCATATTTGGGACTCAACGGGGACGCCATGACTATGCTAGTGGCGTCTATTTAGCGCCAACATATTTGGAGACGCTATTGGTCGTCGCTAATCGCCAATTTTCTTATAGTGGAAAGTTAAGGTTTTTTATGCAATGTACCATAAAAATAAAGAAAATATATTAAACTTCATCTAAATTAATTTTTATTATCATAAATTATATTTTAATTAATATTTAAATGATTATATTAATCATATGAGGTTGTATAGGATCGGATAAGATATCACACGATCAAAATTAAGATCGTATTAAGATCTTACATATAAGATCGTAGGGGCAATAAGATCGTAAAATCATAAGATTAAGATCTTGACTACATCAAATTCAATTTGATGCTAAGGTCACTACAAGAAAATGGGCGCTTAGCGACGCAATGTAGCGTCGCCAAAACCTGTGACGCTATATAGACGCCACTAGCGCCTTTATAGAGTCTACATCACATCTCGATAATGAGACGCTACTTGCCTCTTGATAGCGTTTCATTAGCGTCTTCTTAGCTATTCAGTGAATAGACGCTAAGTCTGGCGCCATCGAGACGCTACGTCAATGCTATTATTTCACGTCACGAAGTGGAAATGCGCGGCAGCACCTAGCGCCGTTCTCACGTCGACGACATTAGACGCGAAACTAGCGTCGCAAGTTGGCGCCTCTAAAGAGATGCTATGTGGCGTCTCCTAAATAAGCGACGCTATTTGGACGCTACTGTGTTACTCATAACTTATTTACATTTATCTCGCTATTTGTTTTATATTTAAACCCTATATATTATATATACTATATGTTAATCAATAAATTCATTAAATATTATATTAGTATTAATTACATGATTATATATATATATGTATTTTTACATGATAAGAGTGTTCCTAAATATATAATTTGTTACTTATATTATTTATGTTATCTATACATATAATATATATAATGTATTAATTATGCATATATTATTATTATATACTTAATCATGAGATTACGATGGTTGATTAAGTGAGTGATTTGCTACCATTTTAGCGTCACAGTGGACACTCAATAGCGTCCACCTAGCGTTTAACTAGAGCTGCCGTTAGTGTCGACGCTATGGTGACACTATTGACGTCTCTCTAGCGTCGCAAGGTTGAGACGCGAAGAAGTATTAGACGCTAGTTCGGCGCTACGGTGTCGCTAAATGAAAATAGCGACCCAATAGCGTCTCTATTGCGCCTCCTAAGCCAACTTTTTACCCCTCGCTTAATCGAGCACGTATAGACATATAAATACGTATATGCTTATACTTATATATAATAAGTGCATATATACATATTATTATAACTTAATTAGACACATATAAACATATACACATATATTCACTTCGAATATGTATACATATACACGTTATCTATATATATATATGACTCGCACATGTATAGATATATACATACACATATATATTTATAATACATATGGATAAACACATTGTTGTAACTTAATCTCCCACACGTAGACATATATATACATACACATATATTACATATGTATATATATACACACACAATTTTGTTATATACACATATATATATAGATTTATAATTTTGTATACATACATGATAGATTGTCGGAAGGAAATAAAATAATTGGAACGGGGCACAATGCGATGAGACACTACATTGATAAATAAAATTTCATACATACTAAAAAAATTGAAAAAGACTTTTAATGAGCGTCTCAATGGCGTCACATTCTTGGGACGCTAAACCCCTAGAGATGCCCTTACGACGCTATAGTGTCGCTACGTTATCTTAGCAACACATTAGCTTCTCTATAGCGCCGCACTAGCCAAATTTTGACAGAGTCGGAGCTACATTGCATCTGCGTAGCGTCGCGTTCTTTGGCGACGCTAAAAAATTTACTTAAATACCTAACCCCTCTTCTTCGTTTTCACTTTTACTGTTTACCCCTCTTACTCTTCTTCGACGGTCGACGCTCGACCTTCGACCTCCGGCGTCGTTCTCGCCCGACGCCCGATGCCTGATCTCCGACGCCCGACGCCCGACACAGTCATAGAGAACAAAATACGTTCGATGTATAAGTTCAGAAATATGTCTAATATTTCTCCTACAGAAATATTCAGAAATTCTATAAGTCTGGGTCATTGGAATGATGGAAAAATACTTTGGCGATCGATGTATAAAACTTAGTGCTAAGAAAAATAGTTGACTGATAGGGTGGAAACGATAATTGACCTTTTTGGTTGGAGCTTTGCTTTGAAAATTGCTTGAAGACAAGCAAATATCTAAGTTTGGGAGAGTTTGATGCATGTAAAATATAACATATATTTAGTCATGCATTTAATCTCATTTCGAATAATTTTCTAATAGCATACATAATTTTATGGACTTATTTATATTAATTTTACAAAATTGAAAATCTACCCAAATATTGTATTTTATTATCTACGAAGTAAGAAGACTGATTATGAAACCAACGGAGGAAATCGCGCTCAAATCGGAGTTAAAATGGATTCAGAAAGTAGAAAACAGTGAAGCAAGGTTGAAATGGCACATTAACGGGTCGTGAAAATGGCCCTGCAAAACTTTGACAGGCCGTTAAAATGCATTTCAGAGTTGCCCGAGTCACGACTATGACCAAGTCTTTACGGGCCGTGAAATTCATATAGAAAATATTTCCATTTCTTCTTTGATCACATGAAAACCTGAACGCCTATAAATAGAAGCCTTCTATAACCAGAAAAGAGAGGCTATATGGCCTGCAACCGAAGTTTTCAAGTCAAGAACAAAGAAGAATTTCTGAAGGGCAAAAGAGAAGACTTTTTGTGCGGTAAACTCGTGCGAGGATTGCGTAGCCGTTTTATGCTTCTGAAGTGTACTCTTTGTTCTACATATCATTGGGATGATATTTTAGATTTTTCATATTTAATCTATCTATCTTAGAACCCAAGATTATTAGTTTTCATTTTATCATTTAGTTTTAGTTGTAAGAGTTTAATGTATGAACAATTTTTTATTTCTAGTTAATCAAATAATTAGTTTAGTTTTTATGAACATGATTGTTATGCGTAATGCTTTTCTTCAGGATTTAATGATTTCTAAGACGATTATTGACTGTGTAATGTGATCAATCTTTAATTCATCATCTTCTATTCGAATCGATTCTTAACTTTATGTTAAAGCAATCCATGTCGTAATCTAGTAGAAATCGTGCGGCATATTAGATTATGCGGTCTGCATGAATTGATCCGTGCGGGCAATTATGTAGTTTAGGGATTGCAGCGTATTGCATCTTAAGTTCAATGTAACTGAAGGCATATTCGTGCGGAATACTTTCAAATTATTATTGTCTTAAGATAGTTGATTTATCCGTGCGGGAGATCATATCTTTAGTGTCCTTAATCCATCTAAAAGCTAAACCTGAACTTAATGCTTATGCTTGATTTTACAAAAAAATTACAGATTGTTCTCATCATTATAGATCATCCTAAGGACCTACGCATCATTAGTTTTAGTATTTATTTATCTATTATTTTATTTTCTACATTCTTTTACACAAACTTTATGTCGTCTCTTATTAACCTATGAAATTAGTTTAGTTAAATAAATTAATTCCTCATGGGTTTGACACTTTAATCTTACACTTTATTACTTGCTAGCATTTAATTGTTATCAATTCTCGCATCACCAAACGACCCCTCAATCTCTATGATGTGTTGCATATTAAAAAAGGATGATTGCTCAATCATAAGAAACTTTTAATAAAATATAAAAAATAAGGCTGTCTTTGGCCAGATTCGGCCACAGGTGGCTAAGAACGGCCCTTGCAGCCATCCAATCGTAGGTCGATCCGATCTCTTGAGGTCGGATACAGTTTGTAGATCATCGAATCGGCCGCCTGCGTTCGCATCCAGCCTATAGATGGCTAGATCCAGTAGGAGGTGGTCGAATCGGCCACCTGCACCAGATCCAACCGCGGGGATGCCAGAGTTGAGAGTGAGTGAGAGGGAGACTGAAACCGAAGTCATCAAAGCCACGAGATCACCAGCGCTGTGAGTGAGTGAGAGAGAGAGAGAGAGTAAGAGAGGGAGACAGAGAGTGAGAGAGAGAGGGAGAGAGAGAGAGTAAGAGGGGAACATAGGCGGGAAAAGAGATGGAGAGAGAAGTAAAGAGAGTGGAGAGATATACGAAGAGGAAGAGGTAGGAAAGTTAGGCAGGAGGTTTAAAATTTTCGATGGTCCTCCTTCAGAATTTATGCGTCGGAAATATCGCTTACACCAATATTTTATTATATGGTGTTACAATATATTTTCTTATAAATATAAATACCGATGATCCCGACCGTCTGTATACTGACGAAATAAAATCCGTCAAAAATATCGACGGTTGAGATCGATGTTAACTTATGCAAATATTTTATTATATAATGTTATAAATATATTATTATAAATATAAATATCAACGATCCTGATTGTCGGTATTACATATAAATCTATCATTTACCAAAGGTTATGACTCTCGTTAAATGACTTGTCGATATTTCCGAAGGATAGTGCTATCTGTCGTAAATTTCGTCAAAAATTACGAAAGATTTTGATCAATCGGAAAAAGGCCGTGGAATAATGCATGAAATTCTTGTAGTGTAAGCACGTTAGACATAATACAAATACGGAGGAAGACAAGAACAGATGAGCTTTTTTACCAATTCAATCGAATGGATGACTACTCGAGGTTGTTCCTTCGAGGAAGGGAAAAGATAAAATTAGATGGTGAGATGGATCTCACTCATACTCTTATTGATGGCACATTTCTTTCTGTAAATTAAAGGACATACAATGATGCACATTAATTACGAGTTTATTAATAGGAGGCTAAAAGAAATCTAAAAAAATGGATAATATTTATATGAAGGACACTGTCACAATCATGAAAATAATTATGGAAAGGTGAAATGATAGAGATTTCAAAGTTCATAGTTGATTTGAATGATCAAAATAGTTGTTCTTCTTCTTTACCTTTCCTTATTTGCATTTGGCAGTTGCATTTGTGATCGCTAGCTGCTGACAACTGCACAAATGCATTGTCTCAATACTTTGTTTGCCAACCGAAACGTTTCCGACTCGACCTGCTTGGGATCGGGAAACGCCTCCGGAATGGCTGTCGGGAAGGTTGTTTTTGCAACGGAGGGCGACGGGAAACGCGTCCCCCTTTGCCTTCGGCGATTTAAACTTAACCTCCCGCGTAATTCTTGATTAAGGCAATTAGACCAAGGGGATTAGTATTTATTGCGATTGATATAAATACCGCCCTCCCCGTAAACATTTGTGTTTTTTTTTTGTTGATCGTTTTCTTGTGTCATTCGAGCGAGCGCGGGAGGGGGAGCGGGAAGGAAACGGATTCACCGGTGTTTCCGGCTAGGGTTTTCGTCGCCGGCCACCTCCCCCGCCTCCGGAGTCGGAAATGTGGCCGGAGGCGAGGTCGGACCCGACGGTTGCTCGGACCCTTCGGCGAGGACGGGCCTCGATCGCTGTAATTTCTTGTGGTGATGGCTTGCGCCGGAGCCCGGTGAAGATGCGAGCGGTGTTGGTGCTCGCGCTCTGCCTTCAGCTGGTTTTACGTTGTTCCGGTAACTCCTCTTGGACATTTTTCTTCGATTTGTTCTCCTACCACTGTTTTTTTTTCTTGGCTTCTTGTAGTAATTTCTGAGGACTTTGGTGGTAGTAATTACTCTTCGGGACATCATCCGGCCCACTTATTGACATGGTGAGTTTGGTACGGATTTTTAGGGGGGAGGTGAATGCCGGCTCTTGTCGATGTCGTTTCTTTTATTTTTGTTTGGATACGATGAACCCACACTGCGTTGGATAGCAAGGTTTTGTTTTGTGGACCTTTTTTAGATAGATTTTAGTTCTACATTTTAAGTAAAGGTACAAGAGCTTATTTAATCAGTACTACTTCAGTGGTATCATACTGAAGTATGATGTTAGATATGTGGGACATTATATGTAGAAATTGTTGATTAAATCGAAGAAGTTTCTACAGTAGCTCGTGCACTGACCTAGAAGTAAAAATTTATAATTCTTTCTTCTGTAAATATTCAATATTAAAATAAGCTCTCTAGAAACTTGTATTATTTTTCTGGTATGTAATGCGTGCAGTCACTGCAACTAGATCGGTCTTCCTTACTGATCACTGAAATAAAGCCCTTTATTGAATGGCAACGTTTATACTTTATGGAAATGATCCTTGACAGGATTCATCTGGAGGATCTGCATTCATTACCCAAATCATGACTGTCCTTGTTTGAGTATGCGAGTCAACTAATACGCAGTTGCTTTAACATTGCCTTTTTTGAGCCCACAAAATGTGACTAGATTACTCTGTTAATATGCATCTCCATTGGATCCAAACTTAGAATATACCAGTCCTTATTATTTAGCACTTAACATAGAAATTAACCTATTATATCATGAATGTAATGTGCAAAGCCTGCTTTTTCTTTTCTTTCAGACAAACGTTATCCATTATCAGACATCAATCACTCTTTTAGGCCAGCAAAAGGATGATGACTATGATCTAATCAGCATGCACCATCATGGTCCTGGTATCTTAAATATAGCAGAAACAGACATTATTATAGGAGGCAGAGAGGAGACTATAATGACGAGCAAAAGGATGGAGAGAGTTGATAGAAGTTACAATATAAAGAGCAAAGTGATTCTGTGATAGATGTATTTTTTCCGCTCACTCACTAGTGAAATATAGAAACAAACAAGAAAGTGAGCACGATAAAAGGGAAATAAACATGTTCTTAATCATTCAAAGAGGTTGAAGAGAAGTAATTGAAATTATCCTTTTGATTCACATCAACTGTTTCTAGCCTGTATGCGATCCTCTTGCTTCAGACTTGTATTGTAATAGGAATGGCATATTGCAAGTTTAGAACTTACAAAGCCTCAGATAATGTATGTATACTTGCATGTAAATGTGTGCCAATTCCTACCGGCATCATTGTTTACAGTGCCGTTTTGAAGATTTTTATTTTACTTCAATTATTCGATAGATAATAGAACTAGCTGATCTGCAATATGATAAAAAAAATATCTCTTAAAAAAGATACCCAAATTGTTCGTGGTGCAAAAAGAATTGTAATGACTTGTGCTGGATAAATTTGTGGGAGACTATAGACTCATTGGTATACTGGAATGAGGGCATGGTGCATGGGCACGTTTCTTGACTTATAGACCATAAGGTCTCAGGTCCAATTCCATACTAAGAGTTATGTGCCCATTTATTTTCAGATTAATCTTTTCTTGTATCGCCTATATTTTATAGCCGGTCCCAAGCCCGGATAAAGGAGGAGGGTTGTGTTAGGCCCCGACAGCCAACATAAAATCATGTCGAATCTTATGAACATGGATCAACGGCGTCGTATGATCCATGTAGCCGACCCCACCTAGTGGGATAAGGCTTTGTTGTTGTTGTTGTTGTTGTTGTTGTATTAGGCCCTTGAGCCTTCCTTTGTGACCGAAAAAAAATCATTGGTATCTAAATCATCAGTCAACTTTAAATTGTAACTGAACAATCTCAACTTAATTTCTTTCTTAGAAGGGTCCCTTTTTCCTACTGTATTAGGTTGGCACGTTACTTGTTGGTGTGACACTAACATGTCAATGTCAAGCTAACACCACAAGAAAGAAAATTGAGATAAGCTTAAGTTGACAGACTGTCCTCATAACAGAATAAAGTTGTATCACAATTCTAAAATACAATGCATGATTATTGGAATATTTGAAAAATTATTCATAATTCTATTAATTATTCTTTTTGATGAATAAGAAATGATATTACAAGTCATTAATAAGGTGTATCAACTTATCACTAAAGGAAAAAAAAATTGATTGACTTTTTGCTCACCATTTTTGATAATTGAAATGAAGGTTATGCCACTTGATTATGTTTCTTTTCGCCCAAGTGAGTTACGTTGACCTTCACTTGAGGCATCTGACTATAGCATGACTTCACACTTCCTCTTTGTTGTGAGACGTGACACGTAGAAAATATTATACATCATATGTCATTTTTTATTACCGAGTGGGAGGGTTGGATTGTTTTTGTGGGTGTCCACACTCAGTCGAGTTTGTCTTTTCTTTTTTCATGATCATTGTTTTTTTAAGGAACTGAAAGATGGGTACTAATCTTGGGTAGTCATCCACTTTGTATTAAAAATCATAAAAAACTGAGAAACTTACAAGTGTGTATGGAGGAACAAAAGAAAAGGAATAAAGGGAAAAAACAGCAAAATAGTTGTGTTTTTTACCAAGATGTTTTAGGTTACCTAAGATAGGAAAACGGGGCAAACATTTTCCTGTAAAAATTTCCCCTAAACGAATACAACCTCAGTGCTTAGTTTTGTTATCCTTCAACATCGCTGTTATTACGCAACACTGTTATTACACAATGTACATTCCATTGCTTTGACAAATGTTTATGCAATGAATATTTGTTGCGAACTACAATTATTAAGAAGTAATTTGATCTTACATACTTAGGAGTAAATATCCGAAAAAAATACCTGAATTCCAATGTTCAAAGTGAGTTTATGATATAGTGACATCTGCCAGTATGAGTAAGTATCCATGCTGGTGGTTGCTCATGTTCGGTTGTTCCAATCTTGTCGGTTGGGGGGTCATATTTAGCTAGGCGGGTCTCATTTAGCTACTATGCTGTAAAATTCCAGTGCTATTGGTGAGGGTCACAGCTAATAGAAAAGGGGTGAACAAAGTTCCATATTTTCCAATGATAGGATGTTTACCTGCATTTGAACTATTTATGCAGAGAATTTCAGATGTGATGTTTACTCCACCAGGAGATTGTTTTCTCCTTCACTTTGTTTTGAGAGCATAGTAAAAGAGTCAATAATAGTGGATGCCATTTGGGAAATGCTTATGAAATGCCATGGTCTATTGGTAAATGAAAATATTTTCCTACTAAAGATGTCTGAGCATTATGGAATTTCATATATGCAATGCTCTTACTAAATGTGGATTTCAAGTTGTATTTTGATTTTGATTTGTTGATTGCTGTACCAGATATTTAATTTTTTCACCATTTTATGCAAGTGTTTTAACCTTTAAAGAACCAGAACTCATATCAATTATCATTATCAGTGACTTCCTTCTTAGAAAAAATATTAGGGACTTCCATCTAAGCAAATCTTTTATGCACACTAGAAGGCCTGATGGAGATCATAGACCTGACATTCTTATTTCATTTGATTTTTCATGAAAATTTCCTCAAATAGATATGTGTCTTTAATGCATAAAAGTTCCTTCACTTTATACTGCTTGTTTCTAAAATGGTGTTTTGACAATAAAGGGTGTTATACTAATTTGTTTCGTGCATCAGGAAAACATTGGTATCAAGTGGCTTGTCAATTTTGAGGAATCATGTTACCCACATTATATGGCCATTAATGCTTTCTGTCTTTTATTCGTTTTACTCCCATTTCACCCAATCTTTCAAAGAATGCTCCCATCATCCACGATGCAAATAAAAAAATCAGTGAAACCCTATGAACCATTTTTAATTGGAAGAAATCTATAGTCACAATTTCCCTCACAAACCACATTGACTGATATTTGAAATGGACTATGAGGTTGCAGATCTTGTTATATGTAGGCTCAATTTAAATGGCCTTAATTGGTTGATATTTAAATTTTTAGAAGATGGGTTGTCTATAATCATGCGCATAAAGTATCCTTCTCTATGTTGATAATTAGATAGCAGATCCCTCTGTTTAAATAATGTTTTTCTCAAGTGTATTTCCAATACATCCAACTGTCATTTTTATGGCATTTATGTAAACTTCTCTACTGGACATGGGTTCAGAGGCAACATGAATTATCTTGGAACTTCCTAACTGTTTCATTACCAATTCTCTAGCAGAATTAGAAATTAAAGCCAAACCTGGGCAACACCTGACTACAATGGTGATCAACCCCGAGTTAAATGTCTAAATGTTGACAGTTGGTCGAAATCTTGGAAAACACTTTTTGTTGTATCTGCATTAGAAACATTTGCAGTATTAGCTTATAAATCTTCTTCTCCTATGTTATGTGTTTTGCTAAGAACTTTAGTAGTATCACTGCATTCAAAATTCAAAGTGTACTCATTTCCGGGGCAGGTTTTTCTATGAGCACAGATGTTGAAACTCCGAGAACAATGATGTTTCTTTTTTTGGGTAGTAATAGAATGATGTTTTTGATACTCATGAAAGAATATACCAGTCTTGTCATATTTTAATTTTTTACTGAACTGTTTGTTGCCAATGTGAGTTAAATTGAGCTCTCAAGTTGACAAAAAGATTGGCATTTTAACAGCCATTAATTTAAATTTCAGGTGGTAATTAATTAAAAAGTAAAATCCAAGATTGAACTAAAATTTTACATCATATTTTTATAGTATTTTTTCTGTCTGTTTCTTATTATCTGATCTTGTAACCTTTGTAGGAGCTTACATGTTACTTTTGACCCTAAATGGTTATAAGTACACTTTCATGCGGATGAGTCTTAACTCTTAAGATAATAAGTTTAGATGACTTGTATATCTTATGTACTATTCATCTGTAAACCTCAGTAGCACTTGAGGTTCTGATATATAATCTTGCACGTGTTCAGGACAAAACCATCTTAATATAAACTTCTTGCAAAGTAGGCTTCCAAAAACACTTCTTCACAAGAAAATGCTAATGCTGGAGCTCTGATATATAATCTTGCACGTTTGCAGGACAAAACCATCATAATATAAACTTCTTGCAAAGTAGGCTTCCAAAAGAACTTCTTCACAAGAAAATGCTAATGCTGGACCAAGGTAAGAATGCAAGTATTATACAAAAAACAGAAACTAACTCTAGAAATTATTATGTTAAGATTTTCGATGGATTCCATACCCTCTTGAGTTTTTTTATTTGCTTTTCTTACTTGCTTGTATATTGTAGATTTTGGAATTCATTAATACAATTGGTTGGCTAAACAACCTCAGTAGATATCCTTTCCCTCTTCAAAAGAAAAAAGAAGAAGATTACATTTACTTCTTTTTGAAAGGGTGGTTTATTTATCCTAGACAACTTACACTTAAGAGTTATTTCCTTAGACTTCCCCTAAACTATCGCGATTTTTCGCTTCTAACCCCAAAGTATGGACTTAATTTTCTGTGTCTCTAAATTATCGCGAATTTTACACTTTAATCCTTCCATCTACTTATGTTAAGTTTTCTGTTATCTTTGATTTTTCCCATTTTTGAAAAGACTAAGTTACCCCTCCCTCCAAGACTAAGATTTTCCATTGATGTGTTTTGGAGGGAGGGGTAATTTAGTCCTTTTATAAATGAGAAAAAGCAAAGATAACAAAAAACTTAACAGAAGTAGACGGATGGATTAAAGTGAAAAATTCACGATAGTTTAGGGATACGAAAAATTAAGTTCATATTTTGAAGTTAGATGTGAAAAATCGTGATAGTTTAGGGGAGGTCTAAGGAAATAACCCTATACTTAATTATTTCATCATGAAAGGATGCTTTATTTTTTTGCTTATTGTTTTGACTTACTTATAATGATTACATTTTCATCTCAAAAAAAAAAAAAAGGAAACGACCACACTTTCTTAAGGTATACTATTTTGTTCAGAAATTAATCTTTGGATCCTTGCTAATCTGTTGCTTGTCATATGGAAAGTTACTTGTTTTTGAACTGTTTGATTGATTTATTCATTCTCTTAGTGGAGTTGGTTCACATTCGACCTTGTATTAAGATATTTTATGATGCGAAGTTTTAGTACAAAATGGATGGCTACCCATTTGTCTAGGCAATCCTTTCACCCTCCAAAAAAAATATTTTATTTTGTGTGCTCTTATGGTCCTGAACATGTATTTTTAACAAGTATCGAGGAATTATATTTTCCTCATTGCCATTAAATGTGTAATTGTTTGATCACCTTTCGCCGCTTCATGTCCCATGGGATAGAGTACCTCTCCCAAATGTATATCTGCATGGTGCAATCCATGTTTTATCTTTGTAATATTCATCTGATGAGGGTTGGTCTCAGTTGTAGTTTGGATGATAGAGGAAGCTCCTCATTCAATTGCTTACCCTCCCTTGTTGTAAATTGAAGACTATAAGCAATGAAATTCCATGCTAAGAAGTTTTAGTTTCTTTTCTTCCTCTTGGATTTCTACCTTGATATGAATGGATGACCAAAGGGCTGACGTTGTGGAAGCTTACCATTCTTGGCGAAACAATGTTTGAACTGAATATTGTTTCACAACATAAAAGACTGAAAGATTGAGATGGTTGAACAAAAATGACTTTATCCTAAACAAATACATCGCCAATAATATGATACCTATGGGAGATTCAGAATATAATTTTTTTGAGCGGCAGAATAGAATGATTTTCCACAACTTTCCCTTTACTTGCTTTAAGGTAATTTCTACAGGTGATTAACAAGGAATAGGTAGTCATTGGTAGGTGGTTATTGCCAATTGGTTGCTAGGCCAAAGTGGACACTAAACTTTGTACAATACCCTTTGTTTTCAGAGTGGCGGGGAAGTTATCTTGCTATGTGGCTCAACTAACTTTTATACTAACTCTTTTTTTTTGAAGGTGAACAGATTACTAGATAATTCAAGTAGTCTTTTGTATTGTAATAGATCTATAAGAAAAACAAATTTACAATTGTACCCTGTAAAAAGAAGCAAAAACAATAAGTGTGTTTCCCTCAAAAAGAAAAAGAAACAATAAATGTGGGTGCAAAATTCCAACTCCAAAATGTCTAATTTGGCATGAGAAATGGCAGGGCAGTCCACATATGTTGACATATTATATTTACAAAGCATCTGTAGATTTTATTAGTATTTGTCAAGTCGAGTATGATTCCAGAGCTTAGGTAGTACAACAACAACAAAGCCTTATCCCACTAGGTGGGGTCGGCTACATGGATCATACGACGCCATTCCGCTCATTCGTTGATCCATGTTAATGAGATTCGACAGGGTTTTACGCTGGCTGTCGGGGCCTAACACAACCGTCCTCCTTTATCCGGGCTTGGGACCAGCTATAAAACAAAACCTTATCCAGAGCTTAGGTTGTAATCCACCATATATTAGAAGTAAGCAGCGAGTAATCACATGTGTGAATGAAAAGGAGAAAGAAAAGAGGCAAGTGCAAAATCCACCAGGTGGGGATCCCAAAAGAAGACTATTCAACACCTCAGTCTCTCAACAAAAAAATATGTACTATACAATGTTCCCTACGTAGCACGTCTCCCCGTCAAAAATTGTGCAGCTGCATTGAAGCCAGATGTCCCAGTGACACAATAACACATCTCCATCCATGATCCCTCGTTACATGCGTCGCCCAGTCGCCCGCAGTGAACTCAAAATCTTATTGGTGTCGACGCATCTATGATCGGCTGCTGCACTTGTTGCCAGACCTCCGCTGTGATGGGGCAACCGCAAAAGAGGTGGGCAATGTCCTCCATGGTCTCTCATAAATCACAGGCGTCTGTGTTGGGCGCCCATTGCACCCAATACACACATGTGAGAATCCTGCCCTGCCTCAAAAGCCAAGCGGAGATCTTGGCCTTGAGGGGAAGGCGAGATCACCATGTGTCTGCAGTCTGCTCTGACCTCCGCTGGCATTGAGCATTCTGGTAGGAGGTGCTGGTGAGCAGACTATGCAGAAAAATGGCTCGAAAACCACACCCATCCAAAGTGACCTCTGCTGGTTGTCTTGTCCTTTTGAGAACAATGCTATATAGAGAACAATGAACATCAGATATACTTTTACTTAGAAAGTGGGGTTATAGATAAAATCATGTTTTCGTTTGTTTCAGACAACTATGGTCTCGTAGTACCTCCTTGCACATTTTTATATTCCCATTTTCATTTTAAGATATGTGGATGACTGCAAACCCTTTCCTCCATGAGAAGGATAACTTAATTTCATGTTATCTCATTTTCTGCTTACATGTTAAAGCCAGATGTCAAACACGACATTTTTATATTCCCATTTTCATTTTAAGATATGTGGATGACTGCAAACCCTTTCCTCCATGAGAAGGATAACTTAATTTCATGTTATCTCATTTTCTGCTTACATGTTAAAGCCAGATGTCAAACACATCAATAGAAAATTGGAAATTGGGGAGCAAGCTTGAATAAATTACAGAATTGGACACTGTTTGGTTATAAATCAGACTTGGAGGGCCAAAATGGATTTGTGCAAAGTTTGGTGACCATTATGAAAATTTCTTTATAAAGGCAACACAAACAAGCTTGTCTTTTTCATAGTCTGAATATGGACTCTCAGAAGGAACAATGAAAAGCCTACTTTCTGAGTAATGCAAAGCAACCAAGCTCGTGGACCATTTTGTCTAGTAGTTGTTGATCTTTAGTTTGCGCCTTTGGTCGAACTTTTGAGGATTTAGATTTTCCGTTGTTTAGTTTGTGTTCTATTTAGCTTTCTTGTTTATTTTTGTGCTATTTAGCTTTCTTGATATTTGGAACACATGGTGTAAATATTTCAATTTTCAGATAACTTTGTAATTTTTCATTTTTAATGAGTAAATTCTTCACATGGTCATCCAACTTTACTAATCTTCCCATAAGAGTCACTAAATTTTGTTTTGTAATCAGAAAACCATTCAACTTTTAAAACCTCTTAGACAAGGCCGTGTTAACCTGCTGTGGCTAGTTTCCCCATTATCTCGTATATGTGGCTTCCATACAGATCACTTTATCTCATCGTTCCATCGACACTTAATACAAAATATTATTTCTCTCCTTTGTAAATGAGACCTTTTTTTTAAAGTGTTGATATGGCTGAGAGAGAAAGTTGTGTGAGTGGCAGCCACACATGTGAGGTAACTGGGAAACTGACCACACCATGTCAACAATGACCACAGTTGAAAGATTTTAAAGTTTGATTACCATTTGCTTACATAACAAGACCATATTACGAAGATGGGTAAAGTTGGATGTGTATGGGAAATTTGCACTAATCTTTATATATTCTCATGCATTATGACCATGGTCATTACGGATTAAGGCTATGATGCACGTCAGATTTGTCACAATCTTAAACCATTTTCTCATGACTGATGATTGAATCTTTTACCATTTGACAGATTGTGATGGAGTTTTTTGTTCTAAATCTCTTATTGCTGCTCCAATTGGTTCAAAATGTGTTTGTGTCTTGCCTTTAAAAGTCATTATTTATATAGGGGTAGCCCTACATAGATTATTTGCTCATATTGCGGAATTCAAAATAGAGGTTGCTGCTGGTGTTTTTCTGAAACAAAGTCAGATAAAAATCATGGCTGCTGTTTCTAGTCTCCGAGATCCTAGGAAGACGAGAGTTACATTGTATTTGGTACCTCCTGATGAGAAGTTTGTCAACATGACAGCGTTACTTATCTATGAGAGATTTTGGCAGAAAAAAGGTTCCCATACAAATGCCCATATTTGGTGACTACAAAGTAATAAATATTCATTATCCAGGTGATTTGCCTGTGTTATTTTATAATCTGAGCCAAGTACCTGTACGTCAGTTTTACAAACTCAGCATTATTGCAGGACTACCATCATCTAGTTCTGGACCTAGTGGCTCAGGAAGTGAACAATTCCTTTAGGCAGCAAATGTGTCCAATGGCAAGGCTCAGAAACTTGGAATCATTATTGTCATTGCATTTTCATCGTTTACCCTTATATTGTCATGTTTTGGCATATTCATTTTTGTCTTGAAGTGGAGGAAACTTCATGAACCACACATTTCTTCTGGCCTTCCATTGACACCGGCAAGAGCTAAAACATCTGGTATGATAAAGTTCAGTTTTACTTCCAACTGTAAAGTTTATTTTATTAGAGATATTATCTTATTCCATTCATGGTTAGAAGATTATTCTTGTATATATTTCCCAGTTGATGGAGAGACAAAAAATAATAAATTTTACTTGGTGGAAACACATCCAAGTAAAGACCTCACTGAGATATATGCATATGAAGTGAGATCAATTGTGCAGGTCGCTCAGAGCCTCTCTATGTATTGAATTTATCTGTTTCAGATTATTATCAATGCCTAATCTGCTGGGTTCAACCTCTAGAAAATGTCTTCTCCAAAATGGTCCTGAAAATATCTTAAGTTATATACATTAGTTGATAGATAACCTATAATATTAAAGCCGAACACTACCTTTTCATGCCTATTTCTTGACCAAAGTGTGTCATGAAAATGACTTTTTTTTTTTGAGGAGAAAAAGGATGACCAACCATCTGGTTGTCATCCAGGTATGTATATAACTATGTAAAGAGAAACATGTACAAAAGTGAGCTCCAACTAGGGAGCGACAAAAAGTGGAAAAGTATCCCTCCTAACCAAAACCCCACTCCCGAAGAAGAAAGGAAGTGTGGTGTACAATCCGCTCAATGTGACAATCGCTCCCCACAAAAAATCACTCGGTTACGCTGGAGCCAGATAGCCCAAGAGCCGGCCAAAAAAGATGCCAAAGGTGCTCTCCACGAAGATCTCCGACGGGCCAAACCCCGAAACGACTGCCACAAGGTCTCTGAATCGGGGGGGAGAAGACCCCCAGCTATCCTCTGAATATTATTCACAGATTGATTTTAATAATATGCGGATGGCTGCTTAAGTGTCATCATCCTTTCTTCCCTCGAAAAACAATTCACATAATATTCATCTTTGAACGCTTGCCTACAAGAAAGTGAAATTATAAGAAAATGCGATCGAACAGTTTGGCTTTGTCTTTTTAAAGTTTGCAAACATAAGAGTTTAGTAATTTTTTCGGTTTAGGTCATATGCCAATTTCTCATCAAGTAAAGCCGAACTAACTGTGATATGAACTTTATGATACAGACTTTCGGTCCATTTTGTCTTTTAGTATGACAAGCTCACATTCTGCATCCTTCACCTTAAGAATGGCTATTTGTCCTACTGTGAAAACTTTTTCCTTGTCTGAAATTGAGAAGGCTACTGACCAGTTCAACCCGAAGAAAATATTAGGTAAAGGTGGTTTTGGTTGTGTTTATCATGGTTTGTTGGAAGATGGAAGTGAAGTTGCTGTTAAGTTGTTGACAAAGAGGAATCATAATGGTGGACGTGAGTTCATTGCAGAAATCGAAATTCTTAGTCGACTCCATCATCATAATCTTGTCAAGCTAATTGGCATATGCATTGAAGGAAGCAAAAGATGTCTGGTTTGTGAACTTGTTCGTAATGGGAGTGTTGCATCTCATCTGCATGGTATGTTCAGATAATATTTTGTCCTTCTAATGTTCCTAGCAAAATATAAATTATTTTGTTCTCAGCAAAAGCTGAAAAGTACTCATTGTCTTTGTTATACTGAAGGTAATTTCTTGTGCATGGAAGTTCAATAACAAGAAAATCAACAGGAGGAAAATAATACATGCTGCAGAATCATGATGTCATTGAAAAGTTACATATGTACTGCATTCATATGTGGCTGGAATTATTTTTGAGGAACTGCTAGAATGTCAAAGACGAGTAGGAGTGGCTCCTATTAGTGAGAAAATGGTAGAGAATCGTTTGAGATGGTTTGGTCATGTTCAGAGAAGACCATTAGATGCGCCAGTAAGAAGAGTAGATCAAATAATGTGGAGTCCGATTAAAAGAGGGAGAGGGAGGCCAAGGCGGACACTTGGCGAACTAATAGAGCAAGATCTATTGGTGAATAATATACCAAAAGGTTTGGTTACTAATAGAGCGGAATGACGCCGTATGATCCATGTAGCCGACCCTACCTAGTGGGATAAGGCTTTGTTGTTGTTGTTGTTGTTGCTAGAATGTCAAAGTGTGTTGTTTATACAAACAATAAGCAAAACTAACACACAATTATATCATCAAATTATTTCTTTCGAAGAAAGTATGCCTCCTTTTTAAGTACTCAGATTCTTTTAAGAACAATTAAGGTACTTCCATTATTGTGAAATCTTTAATTATAAATCTGATAACTGATGATATCTATTATTGTTTGTGAATTGTTCATCATTAAAATTATTTGAATGAAAAATTCCTATTATCTAATGATGTAATTTATCTTCATTTTTCTCGAAAAGTAAAATGATGACTAGAATGGAGTTGTAATTTAGGGAATAATATCCAATTGATTTCTATAAATTTATTAACATGCATTTGGTTAATAGAAGCCCGGATAAAGGAGGAGGGTTGTGTTAGGCCCCGACAGCCAGCGTAAAATCCTGTCGAATCTCATAAACATGGATCAACGAATGAGCTGAATGGCGTCGTATGATCCATGTAGCCGACCCCACCTAGTGGGATAAGGCTTTGTTGTTGTTGTTGTTGTTGTTGCATTTGGTTTATAGGTGCTGACCGGAATAAAAGTCATCTATATTGGGATGCTCGGATGAAGATTGCACTTGGTGCAGCTAGAGGCTTGGCATACCTGCATGAAGATTCTAATCCTCATGTCATTCATCGTGATTTTAAAGCTAGCAATATACTCCTGGAGGAAGATTTCACTCCCAAGGTCTCTGATTTTGGTCTTGCTAGAGAAACATCACAAGGGGATCATCATATTTCTACTCGAGTCATGGGAACCTTTGGGTAAAGTTCACTACCAACAACAACAACAACAACAAAGCCTTATCCCACTAGGTGGGGTCGGCTACATGGATCATACGACGCCATTCCGCTCTATTAGTAACCAAACCTTTCGGTATATTATTCACCAATAGATCTTGCTCTATTAGTTCGCCAAGTGTCCGCCTTAGCCTCCCTCTCCCTCTTTTAATCGGACTCCAAATTATTTGATCTACTCTTCTTACTAGCGCATCTAATGGTCTTCTCTGAACATGACCAAACCATCTCAAACGATTCTCTACCATTTTCTCACTAATAGGAGCCACTCCGACTCGTTCACGTATATGATCATTCCTAATCTTATCTAATCTTGTATGACCATACATCCATCTCAACATCCTCATTTCGGCTACCCCCACTTTACGTTCATGTTGTCCCTTTATAGCCCAACATTCACTACCATATAACACTGCTGATAGAATTTTCCTTTAACTTTATTGGGTACTTTTCTATCACAAAGAACTCCAGTGGCTTTCCTCCACTTACACCAATCAGCTTGAATTCTATGATTAACATCGTCATCAATCTCACCATCTTGTCTTACAATTGATCCTAAATATTTAAACTTTGTCACTTGAGGAATTATATCCTCCCCTAGCCTAACTTTCAAATCGTCTCTAAGTTGTTTATTTGTGAAATTGCTATGCATATATTCTGTTTTATTCCTACTTAAACGAAAACCCTTTGACTCAAACTCATTTCTCCATATTTCCAATTTTGTATTAATCTCTTATCTTGAATCCGCCAAAAGTACTATATCATCCGCAAATAGCATGCACTTAGGTACCTCCTCTGTGATACTCTCGGTTATAGTATCGATAACTAAGTTAAATAGATACGGGCTTAAAGCTGATCCTTGATGTAGGTCAATTCCTATAGGAAATTCATTTGTCTCACCTCCGGGTGTCCTAATCTTAGTCAATGTCCCATCGTACATATCTTATATTACCTTAATGTAGGCAACACTCACCCTCTTCTTTTGCAAGGCTTTCCAGAGTACATCCCTTGATACCCGATCATACGCCTTCTCTAAGTCAATGAAAGTCATATGTAAATCTTTTCTCCTACTTCGATACTTCTCCATCATCTCCCTTAGTAAATAAATCGCTTCTGTAGTGGATCTTCCTGGCATGAACCCAAATTGTCTCTAAGAAATACTAGTCTCCATTCTCAATCTATGCTCAATCACTTTTTCCCATAATTTCATTGTGTGACTCATAAGTTTAATCCCTCTATAATTTGCACAATTCTGAATATCCCTTTTATTTTTGTAAATAGGAACTAATGTACTTAATCTCCAATCATTAGACATCTTTTTCGACAGTTTACATAACCATAACACACATTTTTCTCCTAAACATTTCCAAACTTCAATCGGTATACTATCCGGTCCAACGGCTTTACCATTCTCCATTTTCTTAAGAGCTTCGCTAACCTTCGAGACTCTAATTCTACGATAAAATGACCTATTAAGCTCACATTCGCTAACTATCAAGTCCTCCAAATCACAACGGGAACTTTCACATCCATCATTAAATAACTTATAGAAATACTCTTCCCATCTGTTCTTAATATCTCCTTCAGTAACTAAAACTTTGCCAACTTTATTTTTTATGCATCTTACTTGATCCAAATCTCTCGACTCCTTCTCTTTATTCCTTGCAATCTTGTAAATCCTTTGTTCACCGGCCTTTGTCCTTAACTCCTTATAAAACCCCTCATATGCTTTAGCACGAGCATCACTAACTGCCTTCTTAGCCTCCCTTTTCGCCAAACGATACTTTTCCCAATTGTCAGAACTATTGTCCAAGTGTATCGCCTTGAAACAATTCTTCTTATTACGCACCTTTTTTTGGACCTCCTCGTTCCACCACCAAGTCTATATAAGAGTTTATGATAACAGTCTCGTCAGTCTGTGCAAATGAGTAAAAGAAAGAAGCACAGTGCTTCGTGCTAGGCTAACTCCACTGCATATTCTGGCCATGTAGACTGATTTTGATCTGCTAGACAATATGCTAGGTGTAGGCCCAAATAAGTCCAAAATTCTGATAGCCTGATGCCTATCAGGAAGACACTTTTTTATTTTTGAGAGTGGAAAGGATGATTAACCAGAACATTAATCATCCAAAACATATTAATCCAAAAATTTACAAAAAGTTTCCAATGCCAAGTTACATGTAACTTCAACTGACTTGCAGTACACTCCCTGTCAGGAAAACTGCACAAGTCAAAACTTTCTCTACATAAATCTACCTCCACAAAAGATCACATCATTTCATTGTAACCAAGTAGTCCATGGTAAAGCAAAGACATAAGCCCTTTACTTGTTTGATCCATATGTAATGTTGGATATCATCCCACCCCTTCTGAAGGATGACAGAATTCATTCTCAGAAACAGTGCAGATCCAGAAAATGCCAGAGATGTTCCACACATTACAGGAGAAATGGAACTTGAAAAAGAGAACCACTTCTACCTTATAGTAGGTTTCTAGCAACATAAGTGGGCACTTCTTGATAATTATATCTGGTGATATATTCTCACCTCTAGCATTCTCTGGATTTCAAGCAGATTCAGTTGTAGAATTATAATAGATACATGTACAATGACTTGTGCTAGGAGAAACTTCTTTGTTTTTGAAACTGAAGATGTTGTCTGAACCTGTTAGCTGACATAATTAGCTTGCAAAATTATCAAAGACTGAGAAATGAGGACAATCAATTTGTAGTAAACTGTGAACACATGGAAAAATCTTGATATTCTGGCAAAATTCTCGTATTTTCAGAGTAATGATTAATTGAGAAACATAAATAAACTAAATCTTGGGAGATTCAAATACGGGCATCTGAAAGACATCTCAATAGTTTCCGGGTGAAGTACCTCAATCCAAAAAGAAGTTTTATAGGTTATTTATCATAAATAATCACTGTTAACATATTTCAATTCATGTGAAACCTATTCCGAGTTGTCCATTTTGCTTGCAGTTTGGATGCTTCGGAAACTTATGGAACTTAAAAAAATAATGTAGAGTGCGATGCCTGCTTCAGAATGTTCTATTTCTTTATGTTCCATAGACATTTTATATTCTGAATTTTTTTTATAGTTATACACACAACTGATGAATCTTCTCAATCTGTTGTAGACCAGACATAATTGATATCGTGTACTTTAAAAAGTTTGGTGGTATTTTATCATCAAGCCTGGATACATAAAAGCTAGTGAATAAGTTAGATTAGCACAAATGAATTATTTATATCTTGTATTCATTTCTGTGATTGGATTCCCCTAAGGGTTACGATACTACTTGTGACAATAACAACAACAACAACAAAGCCTTATCCCACTAGGTGGGGTCGGCTACATGGATCATACGACTTCGTTGATTCATGTTCATGAGATTCGACAGGGTTTTACGCTGGCTGTCGAGGCCTAACACAACCCTCCTCCTTTATCCGGGCTTGGGACCGGCTATAAAACATAGGCGGAGTTGTTACCACTTGTGACAATTCCCCTAAAAACATCACTTGTGACATATTTCATCATAGAGCAGAATTTGTGCTTCAATTTTTTTCTCATAAAAAAGGTGATATCTTCAACTGCTTTTCTAGATGGTGATGTCCATTCTTTTGCTGTGGCAGATCCCAGAGTAAAGCCCATGAAATATTTAGAACATTGTTTTTACTATCGAATTATTCTTGCTCATAACTTTTTTCAGCTTAGGAAAACATTTTAATTTGTATGACAAAGTCACTGGCAACTGAAGTTCAATCCTCCCCACAAGGGGTGCAATGTATTATAGACTGAAAAACTATTTTCTTTCTATTTATTATTCTTTTTGAGGAGAAAAAGATATTATATTTTTATTTAGTTTGCAATTATTATTTATTCATTTACTACTTAAGGCGATTTCCTAGTTCAGTGCTAATGGACATCTTACATTTATGAGTTCGGGAGAGGGGCAGCCCTTTTGGTTGCCAAGTTAACATAACAACTCTGTTGTCATCCTTCCCTTCCTCCAAAAAAGTAAACATGACAACTTCTATCGTCAGGGAAGCTATTGGTTTCCTTTGATGTTTCGTAGGGAACAGTCAATTTTTAGTTGTCAATAGTTTTATGCATCATTCATGTCACTGACTGTATTTTTCAATGAAAAAGTCTTAGTATTGTGAATTTCATATCAAAGTAGAGAAACTGTTATGTGACTAATATATTACATATGACTATCTAAGATGAAATAATTAAACATTATAGAGAGTGTTTGCAGTAAAGTGTACCTTCTGAAGTAAAAAAAGGATGAAAATATCCGTTACTTCCCTCAGCACTATGCAGAAATTTTTTTTATGGTTTTTGAGTGGGCAAGGATCTAGCAATCCACTTGTATTAATTGAAAGGAATATACAAACAAGTGAAAGCTATGGGAGGATCCTAGCTCTATAAATAACGAAAGATACTATCCAAAATTTCACTCTAATAGAAAAGGATTTGCAGTGTACAATATTTCTTTAAGTGTCTATCTCCCTCAAATATCTATTATGCTGCAATCAGATTTCGGCCAATATATGTCGTCACCTCCTGCTGTCTCACTTAGTGATGCCTGACAGAGAACTACAAAAGGTATCCATAGTGGAAGTTCCAATACCCCTGAAACTGAGGTGGTGCGTTTCTTTTTTTTTCCTGAGAGAGAGAGAGGGGACCCAGATGGTGCTGTATATCATAGTTCATGTAGTTTGTCTACCATGTCAAGATCATGGAGATGACTCAAAGTCTCAAACTTTAAAGTTGTCATTTCAAGTTCCAAACTCCAGTAACGTCAGGTTGCTCCTTTCATATTGCTAGTAAACATATTTTTTATTGAATTGAACGCATTGTTTTTCGATTATTGCTGGAGTGCTAGAAATGTTGTCAAGTATTTGTTTTCATGGGTTCTTATCTCCAATTAGATTCCTTTGGTTCATACATTGTCCAGAAAGTTATACATTTGAACATTGTTTGCAGTTACATTGACTATTGCCTTTTCAGTTAACTTTAAATATTTCCAAAATCTTGAGGACAAGTCAGTAAATAATCAAAATCCATGGTTGATTCTGACTGAACCTTTTGGGATCTTTGGACATTTTCTCAGGTATATCGCACCAGAATATGCAATGACTGGGCACTTACTCATTGAGAGCGATGTCTACAGTTATGGAGTTCTGTTGCTGGAACTTTTATCTGGCCGGAAGCCTGTTTACATGTCTCAGTCCGGGGGCCCAGAGAATCTTGTAACATGGGCACGACCTCTTTTGTCTAACAGGGAAGGAATTGAGCAGCTAATAGATCCATTCTTGAGTGGACATTGTAACATGGATCATGTAGTGAAGGTTGCAGCCATAGCTTCATTGTGTATTCATACAGAGCCATCTCAAAGACCATTCATGCGGGAAGTTGTACAAGCTCTGAAGCATCTTTATCATTACATGGATGAAGGTTGTGATGATTCCCATAGTAGAAAAGAGTCATCCTCTGATGTAGAGTGTGATTACATAGGAGATTTTGATACCAAAAACAGCAGGATATGTAGAGATTTACCTTAGTTTTTTAGCACAATGGATTATAGTTCAGATCCAATGGATGAGGTACAGAGGTCCCAGTCCATATCTCAGATGAAACTGATAAATAGGCACAACAGCTCTGGAACTTTAGGAACCGAGAGGAAGAAAGAAAGAATCTTATATACTGAGGGGTAGCATTAGCCATCGTGAACACCTTTCAGGACATGGGATGATGGTTTGAGTTTGTGATGATTCGGGGCCTGCAATTTTTCATACCTAGATGTACAGTCTCAGAAGGATGGTCAATTTCATAGTTTCCTTATCTATGTGAATTATATTGGCTGTCCATGTTTTAATGTCTTAGTTTGTCCCCTGATCTTGATAATTGTCATTAATTTCTTGTGAATCTAATAAGGTTTACAATCATTTTTTCAGTTTTTTGGACACTTGTGATGCCAACATTTGACAATTCTGTCAAATCTGTCGCTATTGATTGTGTAATTGTTGTATAACATTGAAAACGAAATTTCATTCATGGCAGATGAAATTAGAGGATAATCGGTTTTTCCAATTGGAATTAATATGAGTGCCTTATTACAAAACCACAGAGAAAGTTAGCAGGCTATTTACGTGCAAGATACGGCAAAGAGTGATAAAATGAAATGTCAATGAAATTCAAATTGGGGTGTGCTGGTGAAATAATACAAAAGCAATCTAATGCGGAATGTTTACTGGCTTATGCCACATCGCATTGTAAAAATATGCTTTTATTTTTATACGTAAGTTTGATTGTTCTATTTAGAAATGCTGACATGATGGACCCATGCGTTGAGCTCTAGTGTTTTTTGTATGAGTTCTGCTCTAATGCTTCTGTATTTTAGGACATTAAAGAGTTCCAAGTCATTTGTGTTTCAGATCCTTGCTGACTCCTTGCAGTTACACCGAATTCTTCTGTGTTGAGTCCTCTGGGCCGACTGGCTTGTCTCAGCCTTCCTCGCCTCGCAAGTTACTGGATAAAATAGAATAAAGCTTCCTTTGAAGGTTTCTTTCACATGTAAATGGAGTTACTCTGATATTTCCTTTTGCATATAATCCTTGATGTAGCAATACATGGCGAAGTTACATTGAACTATCCCAACATTGTGCATTCGTATAGAGTGATTAACGTCTTGGATAGATAAAATCCTATCTGCTATTGAATTTGCCGCTGCTATATTATATATATGAGTAATACATGGGTTCAAGAACGTAGATTTTACACAATTTTGTACAGCGGCCTCAGTCCCTGTCACCACTTCTCATTTGCAAAGCAACCATGTTTCTTTCATGCCGACTTTTAAGCCTTGTAGTTGTACGCATCTTCTTTCTGCTGCCAGAGCTCTCAAGCTCTGCCTCACCATGTCAATCTTTCTGTCTCAAGCTCTTCCTTTTCCATCACTACTATTCTTGTTCTCAATGCCTCATTCTTGTTCTCCACCATGGCTGCATCGATTCCCAATGCAGTCCCCCTACTCTAACAGCAATAATATAATTTAGTTTGCGTTACCATATCTGTTGGTAGATCTTAAAGATCCATTTATATATATATATATATATATATATATGGGTTTAATAGGCCCCGCTCCCATTTTTACAGCTCTTGGATCGTGAATCAAGGGCTCAAATTCATGCACGTAACTCAGTCGTTCGATTCACAGATGACTACATTCATGTGGTCGAGGAGGCGGCGTGGTGACGGCGGTTGGTGGTGAGGCAGCGGCAGCGAGTGTCCGCGAGGGTTTTTAGGACAGCGACGGCGAGTGGTCGCGAGGCAGCACCGGTGAGGGGTCGCGAGGTCAAAGCGATATGTGATTGAAGCGTTGGCTAAGAGTGAGGTCGAAGCGCGTGTGGCAGCGAATGGGCCACGCAGGCAGTGGCGGCAAACGGGTCGCGCTGGTGGCAGCGAGCGAGTTGCGCAGGCGGCGGCAAATGATCTCGCGCGGGTTCTCAGGTGGCAGCATGAGCGTCGGATCGGAGCTTCTCGAGCGAGATCAGAGCTTGGCCCAGTGATGAGGGCTCCTCGAGAGAGATCGAAGCGCCTGCAGCGGCAAGGGCTCCTCGAGCGAGATTGAAGCGCCCGTGGCAGCGAGGGCTCCTCGAGCAAGATCGAAGCTTCTCTCCACTCCACCGTCTCCTCCTTGCCTTCTCTCTCCTCACGCGCCGCTCGACCCGCCGTCCGCTCGACCAGCACGTCCCTTGCTGACACTCATGCCGCCGACAGAGGGTTGACATCTCGCTCAAGGTGCCCTCGCAGTTGCGGGCACCTCGATCTCGCTCGAGGAGCCCTCGCCGCTGCGGGCGCTTCGATCTCGCTCAAGGAGCCCTCGCCACCGGGCCAAGCTCTGATCTCGCTCGAGAAGCTCTGATTCGACGCTCATGCCGCCACCTGAGAACCCACGTGAGCTCATTCGCCGCCGCCTGTGCGACTCGTTCGCCGCTGTCTGCACAACCTGTTTGCCGCCACCGCCGGCGTGGCCCATTTGCCGCCACACGCGCATTGACCTCGCTCTTAGCCAACGCTTCGATCACATGCCACTTCGACCTCGCGACCCCTCACCGGCGCTGCCTTGCGACCACTCGCCGCCGCCGCCCTAAAAAACCACGCGGACACTCGCCGCCGCCCTAAAAAACCACGCGGACACTCGCCGCCGCCGCCTCACCACCACTCGCCGCCTTCTCGACCACATGAACGATCTCAATCGTCGCTTGTAAAATTGGACGACTAATATACACGTGCGAATCTAAGCCTTTGATTCACAATCCCAGGCCTGTAAAAATGGGAGCACCCCTTTAAACTCACTCTCTCTCTCTATATATATATAGTTGCTGCAGCTCACAAATATTTATACAATGAAAACTGAGACCTAAATGAACAAAAGTGTTAGGATTTATGTACGAGAGGTATTACGTACCGAAGAAAATTCAAAAAATTTAAGGCGACATAAAAATTTATTAGATGAGTACAAAAGAATATTACAATTCAGATTGCTTTATGTTGTATGCATCTGATCCTTCTAATTATCGCATATTATGTATACACTATCACTTTTTGGACAAATCTTGATTTCATATAATTATGTTAATCATAGATGTGATTTTTTATTTGTTGTTATTATAACACATCAAACAACATCCTATACTGTGATAACTAAACTGACATTGCATATGTCAAAAATGAAAAGTATCATTGTAAAGAAAAAGCACATCGATGCTAAATACAAATTTGTAGAAAAGAAGATATTCATAAAGGAGTATTATTCAATGTGTCTACAGATCAGAATGTGGCCGACCCATTTATGAAGCCAATTTCAAAAGATATATTTATTAAGCATGTAAAAGCTACAGAAATACACAATCCTCACTCAATTTTAATACATGTTGTTAAGTGCAAGTATTTCATTTATTAAGTTAATATGAGTTGTTATATACAAATAGTGTATATTAGTCAGTTACGTGATTGTCAAATTATACAAATAATCACCTCTGATGCTTAGAGTATAGTGATATGAAATAAAATAATTTATATTCATGTATGATCTCAATTCGTCTTGATTTGTTCAGGAGGGCATGAACATAAATTTAATTCAACTTAGTGTGACTTGACATAGGGAGATAAATATGAGACCTCATTTGATGATGTCAAAAATTTGGGAGACTAATGGGGGACTCAAGTTAGGAACCAAGGATATGTGTCCAGAGTAAAGTCTTGTGGTGCGAGTAAATTCATACACCCCATTTAGTACTGTAAATTGAGTGTGTCACCAAGTATACTAAGTAGTCACTAAATTGTGTCGAATAGTTTACCAAGTCTTCATTACAAGTGTGAGCTTTTAAAACTGAATAAGGTCAGGGATTGTCCTTAGGCTCTTAATTATATTTCAACATAATAGGATACTGTTGTTACTTCAGCCAAGTACTCAAAAGTCAAAATTGTAAATGACCTCTTGAGCCACATATATGAAAACAGTTGATTAGTTGATCTAGAATCGAAAGAAAAATGACAATAAGAGAAAAGTTCACTAGTTCATACAAATATTACAAAAGTTAAATGTCAATTGTCTAAATTATTCATGCATAGTATTTCTAGGGCAAAATGAGTACTAGACCACATGAATCCTTAATAGGTTATATTATTGGCGCTCAAGTTGTTTGGCACATCATAATCTATGCTCTCAGATGGTTAAGTAACTATATATCAATAACAGGTCGTAGTTCTTCGATAGTATGTTGTGAGCCTACTCGTGGATCACATGATTTATGTATTGTACATAGATATTAGTAGAAATAAGATATGAAAAATTGTTCATGGTGTATGAATGGAAAGATCGTTGGATGTTAACCACCCCCTGGTGCTTTACCTGATGTATATAACTGCTATAGTAGTTTTGAGCAGTTTTAAAAAACTGATAAGAACTGCTAAGACACCTTAATATATATGGGGTTATATGTTGCAGTTTGTGGTGTGGTTAATTGCAAGTTTCATTCATATTCTATGGAATGTTTTGTTGAAGTTGTGTGGTAATTTGAATTGTGAATCTGCATAGCCTTTATGTTTGTGACCATCGTTCCGACCCCAAAATAATAACAATGAAAAAGCATCGTCAATTCCACTACAAAGTTGGGTATCGTTTGGTTTGCGAATACAATAGTCGGAATAGGCCCAAATATTCAGGCATGCGACATGTCAATCGATGTCGTCCTATCCTATTCTGGGGTGTCGTTTGGATCGTCGTGGAATAAGACAGCTGTACCCCTCTTAAAATTGACGAATATCTCATATTCGATGTTCTCGTCGAATAGTCCAATCCGCAAAATACACGCTCGATAGAATTAAACACATATTAGACTCCGTGCATCCGATGTCAGCACTTATTCTTATTCCATGCGCTGTTTGGTTAAAAACAATCGAATAAGGTCCTATTCCGCTGTGTATTCGCGAATGAAATGACGCCTTAGTGTTCATATTACCGGGATAACTCCCCTCTCTTCTTTAATAGATAAGCATTCTCTTCGAAAAAAATATTATCCCCGTTAGACCTTCAATTGTTATAATCTTTCATTTCGTTGAACTTTGTCAACGATGCATCTCTTTTTAAAGATAATATTCAGATGGTTCTTGTGAGAGTTGATCTCTTGGTCACGTATTTATTGGCAATCTCGACTTCCAATTATTTGAACAAGAGATAGTTATTAATTGTACAATCTCTTTTGCAATATATGCAACTCTTGGTTATTTAAAATCTCCATTTAATAATTATTTAAGATGGAGTTATTAATTTGGATTTACACTTAGCTATATGCCGTCGTTTAATGGATCTATGTATGATGATTCTACAATTATCGATCTACACATCACATTTGTTCTTTAAAATATGTGAACGCAATATTTCTTCAATATATTTATTATATGTGATTTCGAACATATGTACAAATGATTTATTGTTCGAGGGTCGAGTCTTTTTTCTTATCTTTTTCATTATTTAATATTTAAAAAAATATAATATTTATTTTAAAATGAAAAATAATTTTATAAAGATTTAAATATTAATTTTCACATGTAAAATATTTTAATATTTTTAAAATTTTTATATAATATATTCACTTAAAATTAAATAAAAAATAAACAATTGAATTGACCGGTCAAGACGACTTGGATTCATGGTCGGATTGAGATTGAGTCAGACCATCGGATCGACCTGGCATAATGAGTTTGCGAACGTACACTCTCATGATTATTAATTAATGGCATCGATCATAATGCCAAATAATATTTTTATTTGTTTTGTATGAATATCGATCGTCCGAAGCATACAAGATCTCATGATAATAAAGAATATTCTAATTAATTGTCTGGCGCCCGTTTAATGAAATAAATAGCCAGCTTTTCTTTATATAAAAAAATGTAGCAACATTGTAATTAATTGCATTAACAATTTCATAGAACTAAGGTAAGTAATTGGCGTCACATTGTTGTATTCGTTTTAATATATAAAACTTGAGACGCACTTCATTACTACTAGTTAATTTAAGGTGTCTCCAATGTTAATTACTTTGAAAACAATATTACGCTTGTGACTCATAAAGTAGATGACCATGGTATCGAACTTTAGTTAGCAATGTCTCAAAAATAAATCACAATTGATACATGAAATTAGTTGCATCTTATTTTCATGTTGTAATAGGTTAATTGCACATATATATAAGGGAGAAATAACAAATATCAAAGTAACACAAGGATATCATGATCTTTTATTTGAGGCGAAACGTTCAACATTAATCTTTTAAGCTACGTACGTAACCCTAAGAAATGCATGCATGCATGCATGCATGCATAGGGCGTTACCACCACTTGTGCAGAACTACGTACTGCCCTATGCGCTGGTCGTATCGGTAGGCCGCGTCCGGCCGTATGCTCCAGTCGCACTCCGTGCGGCATATCTTTCTGTCGTGCTTCTGGTTGTAGACCTCAAAGCTCCCCGTGACCCAGCCCTGGGCACTCTTCCACTGCATGCTGCACCAGTACAGCGTGGTGGGGAACAAGTTGGGGAAGAACCGCCAGGAGAACGACTACTGAAAGTTCAAATCCACGTAGCCGAAGTCGTCGTCCTTGGATTTGCAGTGGATGTGCAGCGGAATTCCATCGCCCAGATCGTTCACAATCGCCACAGAAATCTTTTCCTGCGGCTCCGGATCGGCGCCGCATGAGAGCATGAGCGAGGGAAGAACCAGGAGGACGACCGTGGAAATGTAAAGATTAATGCTGCCCATTGTTTTTTGTTCTTTAAATCTATCAGAACAAGAACAGATTAGAGCCACCCTTGCATGTGAGACCTTTTAGAAGCCATCTCTTATGTATATATAAAGTCTCAATGGTTGTCACTTATTAGGCAAATGATGGCCTGGACAAACATTAATTTTTCAATAACAAAAGCGATATGCATGTGATGATAACATTCATCCTCTTGTACGTATAAAATTAATACTTTTTTTAAAAAAAAAAGAAAGTTATAGCTCTTAATTCGCCACCAGATCAATACCATTTGTGTTCTTTTATCCATGTACGTATCTTTCATAACATTCATTCTTCTGAAATTGATGCAACTCATTCATTCATTCTTCGGAATAGCCTTGTGGTTATCTGTACGTGCGTTCTAATTAATGCATGGTGCGGTTCGTTTAATTTTTCTTATAAGATAATAAGTAATATTTGCATTTTACATGCTGCAGTGCGTTTCTAGTTGTAATTTTAAAAAATATTATATGTTATGGGGAAAAAATATTTATACTACCCATCATTTAACCTGACCCAACGTCATCCTGTTAATACCAATATTTTTTTTTCATTTCGTTATATTTTTCACGAACATAGTATATAGCATTCTGATTTTTTAAACTTTAAAGTAAAAGCAATCAGTAACTAACAGTAGCATTAAGTTTTTAATCCGTGAGCAATTTTATTAAAAAAATAAAACTCCAATTACTCCTATGTAATTTGTTGCATTCCCATTTCCATAAAAGTAATTCCGAATAATTCGATTTGCATTGTTTTACTTTTCTTCAATTCATAGTGCCGTTGTTTATGACCACTTTACCTTATTATCTAACAAATGCTCATAGAGTATAATTTATAAATGAAACTAATTCATTGCATGGTTGCACCACATTTTCATATTGTAGTATTATATTAATTTTCAATAATCAAAATAAATATGTTTTTTTTCCTTTTATTATTCAATTTAAATGTTAAAAAGGAAATTAACATATTTGGTTCCGACAAATTTGTTGTTTCATATTCAGATTATATAGCTTACGTGCAAATATATATTTAAGCCACAGATCAACGTGACAATTTTAACAATATGCATGCTGCGTACATGGCATACGAAATAGTATAAACCAAAATATTCATTTTAACTTTCCAAATTGAAAGAGTAAAAAGTTATCCTCTGGTTGTAGAGGAGAGGGGCCTCCTCCTCTCTTGCGTGTCAAGGTTCTGATTAGCATCAATTAGCAAATGAAAACTTAATAAGCAGATAATGATTCAATCAATGTTTAGAGAATATCAGTTAAAATTAGAAGGATTGATTGGAAGAACAAAAAAAATAAGTATCTTATACATATAGTAACTACATTAGGTGATGAATATAAAAAGAAAAATGGACATAAGATAATAAATTATTCAATTAGTAATATTACATATATATAATGAAAATAATTAATGTGAAATGTTATATCTGTCGGATCAAATAATATAATCTTATCATATTAATATTTATTTTGAATAATTTTGTGAACAATGAAAAGTAAAAGTTTTTTTTCTGGCAATATTAAACATGTATTCGATGAAATTAATGCTAGTTTATTAGTTGATAATATAACTACTAGGACGACACATTAAACCATGAGGTATGATGCATAATAAAGTAATTAAGAAAAAACATTCATGACCCTTATCAAACGTCTCAAATGTTTCTCTCAAACATATTGATCATGTGTAAATTTCCGTCCTCGACTCGATCACCAAACTCTTGTTTTTACAACTCAAAGGTTCTCTTGCGTCTAACTTGTTGGAATCTTTTGAATCTTAGTTCTGAAAATCTTCATTTGCAGAACTAGTTTTTCTTATATAAAAAGTAAGAGGAATGGCTCATATCCAAAAAAGAATTCTATGCTTAAATATCTTACTACCAATTTTTGCAAAATATAAATTCGATGACAGTGTCTTAAAATAGTACTATTGATACAAATTCTACAGTTAACTTCACGTTCTTTTCGAATGTAAAGATTTAAATAAGCCGAATAATGTGGACTCAAATAGTCTTTATAATTTATATGACATAAACTTTTAAATTCTACTTACAAGCAGATTTAAAACTTTGATTTATACTTATGAGGAGATGAAATGGTTTCATGACCCTTACAATCAATGACTATAATGAAATTGGCTTTATAAGAATTTTGCTTATTCCAGTGACATTCTGGTCTCGCATTCTTATCTTGAGATAATTTGATTGGGTGATAATCCATTTTAACTATTCTTTTGTATGGTCAAGATGTTTCTAATGGCGTATCATAATGAACTTTTTTCTGCTTTTTTAGACTCTTCAAATTTAAAGACATGGCCCTGTTGATTTTGATCATTACAGGCTACAACTATTTTGCATAATATCAGTAAGGGTGAGGTGTTTAGGATTACCATATGGAATATTTTCGGCAGGACTATAGTTATAGAGGCTAAATTCTTAGCCATGACAAATGTTTTATTTACATGATATATTATATAATCATTTTTCTTCATCTTACAACCATATATAAATAAGAATAGAATATTGTACATTCTTCTTCATTTTGGAGTCATACTTTTTCTTTCTCTTAGATCATGTGTCATCTTATAGGTCTTAAAAAAGTCTAATAAGATTTCCTCCACATGAAGACTTGAACTTTGTGTCACTCCACTTCAACTTCCATTCTACTTTCCCATCAACCTCATATTAGTTGACCTAACTAAGTGATATAATTCAAATTTTCGTTTAAAATATAATTGAATAAGACATAAAACGTTCCTTCCAGCTATCTCTTCCTTTTTATGAAGCAAAATGATAAATATAAAAAATATACAAATTGAGAAGAAAATGATATTAAGGTCAAAATATCACTAAATCTAAGCTCTCCTAAACCTTTTCGTTGCCCTTTTTCCCTTTGATTTCCAAACAAACATTATTTTAATTTCTTTTATATTATCTTTTTTTATTTTATTTTTTTCCAAAATCCATAATTATCTCGTATTAATCAATTAAATTATTGTCATAATGAGTTGAATACTCTATTATAATAATAATAATAATAATAATAATAATAATAATAATAATAATAATAATAATAATAATAATAATAATAATAATAATAATAATAATAATAATAATAATAATAATACTCTTTTATTATTATTATTATTATTATTATTATTATTATTATTATTATTATTATTATTATTATTATTATTATTATTAAAACAATTAACTCAGTTGCTGGACTTCATTACTCATGTCAGACGCATACAAGAATAAACTAGAAATTACATAATTAAGGGGACTTGGAACACGCTCGTATTATTAATCCTAGTTGACAAAACTCTGGAGACGTCAATCACCTCGAAGGAAAATGTTACCGTTGCCAAATATTTTGATGTGTTTATTATAATCATTTACCGTTGCCAAATATTTTGGATAATAAAGAACTGTACAATATTACAATATTTTGTAAATTAATTAATTTGATGTGCTTATTATAATCGAAAACAAACAGTGGGATTGCTACTTGAATTGTACAATATCAACCTGAATTATATTAAAATGTGAATTTATTTGTCTTATGCCACTGAAACTTGTTATTTAATTGATTTCATAAAACTGAAGAATGACAGACATCTTTAATGCGGTCGTTAGAATCTTTATCCTTTCATGAAATTAATTAAGGTTCACAGATGTAACATGTAAAGATAAAAGAACTATTAATTCGATGGCATCGAACCAAAAAGTAAACATACCAATCCGAAGCATATAATCTATTAATGTCACAAAGATATTATTATCAAGGATTGCCAAATTAAGCTCATAATTATTATTTTAGTAAATAGAGAATGCATGACAATAACGATCACAAATTCGGGGAAGATTATCTTACCATATATAAATTGCCTAACAATCAATGTGACAGCTATTGAACTTTTTTTTTCTTTTTCATATAATAGATGATATATATTTCGAGGTTCTTCTACTGATTCGATAGAAATTACGTACCAAGAAAACAAAATGGCTTTTCCAATCAGTAGCAAATGTTGCATAATCTCCTTCATCTTCCTCCTTTCTCTCTCCCTGTTCACGGGCGTGGTAGGGTTGAAAAGTATCCCTCCTGTTCACATGAACGTTTACAACGACATGGGCGAGGGGATCCCACTACACGTTCATTGCAAATCCAAAGATGATAACCTTGGCTGGCATCACTTGGACTATAATTCTTCTTTCAGTTGGTCGTTCACACCCAACTTCTTCATCCACAACACGCTGTTCTGGTGCAGCATGAACTGGAAGAGTGCCATGGGATGGGTCTCTTCAAGCTTTGATGTCTATAATGAGAGAAAGGATATTAAAAAATGCTGGGGGGCATGCTTGTGGAGAATCCAGATGAGCGGATGTTACGTCTTTGATCAAACTGTAGGCCAATATGTGCTTATGCATAAGTGGTGGTGATTAAGATTATGTATGTATTCATTCCTTTTGGGTTGTTATATGTAACCTAAGAATATTGAATTCATGTCCGACCTCAAATAAAAGATTTTTATTTTTTTTTCTTCTTGTGATGAGAACTTGTGTATTTCTTAATATTAGTATTACTATAACTAGTGTTATTTTTCCTTAAAATATATCTTGGATATTATTTTATTCATGATATATAATTACACGAATGTAGATGTTGACTCAGATGTTTTCTTGTAAAACCAACCTTTTCATAGAATCAATGAAATCTAGTAGTTTCTAACTCGCAGTGGACCCGTGAACACAAAAATTTGACGTAGGCTTTTTTTTCTTTTTCTTTTTAATTTAAAATAATTTCTAGTTAATTTAAGAGTTTATATTATTCAATATTTAAAAATATAAAATAAAATATTTAAATGTAAAAAAATATAGATATTTAAAACAATATTTTTTATATTTAAAAATGCTAATATAAATAATAAATTATTTTTATATTAAAAAATATAAAAAAGACGGACGGGTCATAGCATAAAAAAAGGAAACCCGGGTCGGGTTTGTTCACATCCCTACTAAGATTTCTCAATTTGTTAATTTAAATAAAAGAATACCAATTTACCCTTTATTGGAATTACTTCGAATTAATTAGATTTTAGGAGACTTGAATGACGAAAATCTGAAGTTTTCTTGTGGAGTGCAAATCATCGCATTGCATCCCATCAGAGATTTCCTGCCACCATTTCATAGATGAATTTCCATTCCTCATCTCTTCCCTTTCTCGATGTCATGCTCCAAATCCATGTCGAACTTATGGTCGTTAATTCACCAGAAAGGGTGAGGATTTGTTGTTGTAGAGAAATAGCTGGCAACTCCTACTGCAAGGACAAGAAAAACGGGCTCAATTTCCCCTTGTTTGGGGATTGATTCATACTATATTTGATCTCAATATGCTTCTTTTTCTTTTTGGAAAAGATTGCTCCATTGTATATCAAGGCTTTAAGTTTTCATCGTTACACTGTATCTAGTGATATCCGGCATAGTACATTGATCATGTTGAATCTTAATTACATAATGAAGCATGATATATTAATACTCTCTTGATGATTGTATTTGTACCATCAATATATTCAGCTTATTATGTGCATCTAGTAACACGTTTTTATTTTTATTTTGTTTGAGAAATTATTACACAACCCAACATTAATAAGTAAAGTTTCAGTAGATAATATTCTCATCAAGTTTCATAATCAAATTGTATAACGCTAACGTTTAAAAACAAAATAATAATTACTCTAATAAAAAATAAATGGGAAAAGAAAAGACAAATTATTATGTTACAAGAAGATCTCCTACCCATTGTGTCTTATCATGACACTACAAACTTTCTTCTCCTCAAACCCTAAGATATGTTGGTTGCTCTCTTCCTATCCAATCTGTCACCCTAAAAATGGTACACATATTTTTGTGAAATTTTGATATAATCATCGTGAAGATTCATTTATCAATTCATTTTGTTGTGAGCAATATGAATATTGTCGTAATTTATATAATTTCATCATTGATCATGCTTCACGTGACACGTCGTAAAAAATTGTACACCAGGACGACAACACCTTTGTGTTCTGTCACCTATGGTGCTACAACACCATGGATGATGTAGCACCACAAGGCGCGATAGCATGCAAATGGAGTTTGTCGCACTTACACTACAATAACCATATGGTGTTACAATACCTATGGATACACCGCAAGAAAATCATAAAAAGTGTAATAAGAATTATTTACGTTTTTTTGCGGCATTACAACAAGAAGAAAAATCTTTTCGAAATACCAATGAACAAAATTTTCATCGTTAATAATTTGTCTAACCTTCTCTCACCGTCTCTCTCTCCTCTATCCCCTCTCTCTCCCCTCTCCCCTTATCTTCCTCTCTCCTCTTCCGCTCCCCTCTTGCTCTTTCATCTCTCCCTCTCGACCCCTTGGCTCCAGCACGACCATGACTCCGACGATGGACTACCCTCTCCTCTCTCTCTCTCTGTGTGTGTGCGCGCGCGTGCGTGTGTGTGTGTTGTGACCAGATTTGGCTGCAGGCAATCGTTCAGATAAAAGGTGGCCGTTCAAGCAGCAGGCGGTCAAATTGGTTGCCTGGCGGTCGTTCAAGCAGCAAGCGGCCGGATTTGGCGGCAAACGACTAGATCAGCCGCCTTGCCGTCAGATTGGCCGTCTTGTTGCCACGCTTGCCACCTGATCGACCGCTAGATGACTCGATCTGATAGTAGGCGGTCTGATTCAGCAGATCAGACGACCAAGAACTCCGGCAAGTCCATGCCTCTGACGACGACGACCCCCTCTCCCTCTCTCTCAACAAGATCAGCTATTGGCAACCGGATCCGACTGCGCTGGATCCAACCACTGGCGTCCATTTTTTTAACATCCGATTGGTAAGCCCCATTAGAAGTTTTGAAGGGTGCTCTCTTCCGACAGCTTCATCCATCGAAAATATCGATGGTGACTCACCGTCGATAACATCTTATCAAAGAGTAATTTTTCAATGATCATGTAACCGTCACAAAATTCGCCAAAAATTAGAATTTTTTATGCATATCATAGGATTTCCGATGGATTTATCCGTCGGTAATTCGCAAAAATGTTGTAGTGATATTGTACCATAACCACGAGTACTATAGGCTATAGTCTATAGCACCTGGTGCTTCGCACCGCATGACGCGACTCGCACCACATAATGCGATTCCATCTGGCGCAATCAATTTCGCATGCAATCGATTATTTGAATATATTTATCTATTCCACCATTTTTTCTATTCCATTGTATTTATCCAATCATGTTAATATTAATATATTTGTTTATGTGAGACTTTTTCATTTTAACTAGAAAAGTAGACTTCATGTTCCTAAGTATGTTGATTTATAAGAATTGATGATCACGTGTTCCTAGTGTTCATCAACATCATCATGTCTAGATCTAGGTTGATATTGTACTTTGGTGTTTGGTGTAAGAGTTAAATCTTTCCCAACCAAAAAGATGGATCTTGTGTTTCAGTGGGTGTCACAAGAAGGGATAACCTAGAGCATGGATGTAGGTGTACGAGGACGAAGCATGATAAAAATGCTAGTGTCTATGAATGTGATGTTGTGTGTCTGCCTAGTTCACACTACAAGAAAATTGGCGATTAGCGACGCCATGTAGCGCCTCAAAAGTATGTGACGTTATAAAGACGCCATTAGCGACTCCATTACGCTTCGTTAGCGTCACCAGTATCAGACGCCACTTGCCTCTCAATAGCGTCTCATTAGCGTCTTCCTAGCTACTCAGAGAGTTGATGTTAAAAGTAGCGCAATCGAGACGCTACGTAGACGTTACTTTTTCCCGCCAGGAACCGCAAATGCACGGCAGTACCTAGCATCGTTATGGCGTCGACAACGTTAGACGCAAAACTAGCGTCACACGTATGAAGACTCTAAAGCGACGCTGCATGGCATCTCAATCGAAAGAGACGCTCAGTATATATTTAAACACTATATTATATATACTATATGTCAATCAATAAATTCATTAAATATTATATTAGTATTAATTACATGATTATCAACATATTATCAATAGCATAATATCAACATATAGATGTATTAATTACACGATTATATATATATATATATGTATTTTTACATGATAAGAGTGTTCCTAAATATATAAATTTTTTCTTATATTATCTATGTTATCTATACATATAATAGATATAATATTTTTATTATGCATATATCTTAATTATACGTCTTCTTAGCTATTCAGCGGCCGGGATGACGTTAACTCTCTAGTGCTATAATCGAGACGCTACGTAGACGCTATTATTTCGTGCCACTATTCTTAATGCGTGGCAGCACCTAACGCCGTTTTATCGTCGACCACTTTAGACGCGACACTAACGTCTCATGTATGAAGACTGTGAAGCGACGTTATATGGCATCTCAAATAAAGGAGAAGCTAATGAGACGCTATTGTATATATTTAAACATTATATTATATATACTATATGTCAATCAATAAATTCATTAAATATTATATTAGCATTAAGTACACGATTATAAACATATTATCAATAGTATAATATCAACATATATATGTATTAATTACATGATTATATATATATATATATATATATGTATTTTTACATAATAAGAGTGTTCCTAAATATATAATTTTTTACCTATATTATTTATGTTATGTATACATATAATATATATAATATCTTAATTATGCATATATTATTATTATACAGTTAATCATGGGATTACGATGGTTGATTGAGTGATATGTTAGCGTCCCAGTAGACACACAATAGCGTCCACCTAGCGTTTAACGAGCGCCGAAGCTATTGTCGACGCTATGATGACACCATGGGCGTCTCTCTAGCGTCGCATGTTCGAGATGCCATATTATTTTAGACGCTAGTTCGGCGCTACGGAGTCGCTAAATGAATCTAGCGACTCAATTGCGTCTGTATTGCGCCTCCTAAGCCGACTTTTTACCTGTCACTCAATCGGGCACATATAGACATATAAATACGTGTATACGCTGATACCTATATATAATAAGTGCATATATACATATTATTATAACCTACTCTGACACATATAAACAAATACACATATATATATTCACTTCGAATACGTATACATATACACGTTATCTATATATATGTGTAGACATATACATACACATATATATTTATAATACATATAGACGAAAACACATTGTTGTAACTTAATCTCTCACACGTAGACATATATATACGTACGCATATATGACATATGTATATATATACACACATAATTGTGTTATATACACATATACATACATATTTATAATTTTGTATACATACATGATAGATTATTGGAAGAAAATAAAACAATTGAAACGGAGCATAATGCGATGAGACGTTACATTGATAAATAAAATTACATACATACTAAAAAAATTTGAAAAAACTTTTATTGAGCGTCTCAATGGCGTCGCGATCTTGAGACGCTACAAAATTGTGACACCCCGACGACGCAATGGTGTCGCTACGTTTTCTTAGCCACACATTAGCTTCTCAATAGCGCCGCGCTAGCCGAATTGTGACAGTTTCGGTGCCTACATGGCGTCGACGTAGCGTCTCATTATTTTGCGACGCTAAAGATTACTTAAATCCCTAACCCCTTTTCTTCGTTTTCACTTTTTACTATTTAACATTTACCATCGCGCCCCGACGCCCGACCTCCGGCGCCTGTCGCCCGACGCCCGACCTCCGACGCCCTCCACTGCCGCCTCCGGAATTAAGTATAATATTAAGTATCATCTCTTAGAAATTAAGTTAAGTATTACTTAAGTTAAGTATTACTTATTCATGTTATGAATTAACTTAAGTAGTACTTAAGTTAATTATCATCTCTTTGGATCAAGTTAATTAGTATTACTTATTCATGTTATGAATTAACTTAAGTAGTACTTAAGTTAATTATCATCTCTTTGGATCAAGTTAATTAGTATTACTTATTAAGTATTACTTAAGTTAAGTTAACTTATGTTAATTGTTAAGTTAACTTATGAAGTAATTCATGTACTTAAGTTAAGTATTACTTATTCATGTTATGAATTAAGTTAAGTAGTACTTAAGTTAAGTATTACTTGAAACATGTGATTTTGGACTAAATTCTTAAGTTCAAAATCACACGTTTCAAGTACAAGAAATTTCTTACTTGGCTTAATGTTTTCCGTTACAGAAATGATAAAGTCAGATCGTAGTTGGATTCGTTGTTGGAAGGATAAACATGGCATCATAACTGAAGAATATAAGGATTGTGTTGATGAATTCATTAATGTGGCATATCAAAATGAAGGTGTTGCTTCTTCATATGGCAAAATCTTATGTCCATGCCGGAAGTGCAAATGTTATTAGTAGAAAGTAAGATATGATGTGCAGAAGAATTTATATTACAACGGTTTCTTATTTACATACACCAATTGGTTCTTTCATGGCGAAGAAGAGATGGGCTAAAGAAACAAGTAATGTAGATACCATTGTGCGCGACTCGAGCAATCCGGATAGGGACATGATACGAGATGCAATGTTAGGAGAAAATGTTGGAGAAACATCGATTGAAGAAGACACGAATCCTTCGGCTTCTAAGCTTTATAATCTTCTCAAAAAGGCAGATGAACCTTTATAGGATGGATGCGTGAATTATTTGGGAAAATCTAACAAAGTCGTGGTGCTAAAATGTCGTTGGTTCGATCCAGAGAAAAGAGTTCAGATCGATCAAAAGTTTAAATTGGTGGATATTAACCCTCGATCGAGACTTCAGTCATACGATCCATTCGTATTGGCGGAACAAGCACAACAAGTGTACTACACTAAGTATCCATCGAAAATAACCAAAGATGAATGGTGGGCGTCATGCAATGAGGAGTAGACTATTCTTGGTAGAAACAATGGTAGATGAGAATGAAACATCATACGTACACAACGATGTGCCCATGGATGATTACTATTAAGAAGATAGAGTGAATGAGATGATTGATGTGGCCGATGGAGTTGAAAATTTTCAATTGGTCGATGACGCTGAGCCAATGGAAGAGTTCAAATTCAAATGACCTCTTGGATGTGAACTTCGATAATTTCATTGATGATGACTCGAACCAAGATTATAGCAACGATGATGAAGATGATGAAAATGAATCAGAATACGAAACAAGCGAATGAATCCAGTAGTTATTCTAATGATATAAGCTTTTTACTTTTTAAAAAAGTTATATATGGTTACCGATAATAAGAGAAGTTTCTTTCTTTTTTTTCAGTCATGGTTACTAGGGGTCGAGCATCTGGGTCATCTCGCTCTTCTAGGCGTTCATTTCAGATGAGTCAGCCATCACAACCACCAGATAATATATTTATTGTGAGCTGCTTATTTATAGTTGATTATAATAGTTAAATTCCTTTTTTAATAATATCAGTTCCTCCGTCGCCGACGGGGCACGTAGTCGGATCGTCACATAGTAGACGATCCATTGGTGGGTCTGCTCAGCGTATTACTCCAGGTACGTGACACATTGTGGACAATAGACAGTAGGAGATAGAGTTTTTTAAATATTTTGCTTTTGTGACAATTGCTCCATCGTCGACGGGGAACATAGTCGGTACATCTTGATCGCACGACCACGATCGTCATGTCACACCAGGTTATTTTTTGTATATTATTTAATTTTATGTAGGAGCCAAATTTTATGTATTTTCTTGTGATGACAGTTGCTACCCCACCGCCACCGCCGAGAATACCAGACGCTTCACCACAATCTAGCGTTGGCGAGCGACATCTTACGCCAGGTGATATATTTATTGTTATTGACATTTCTCAATTAATTATATTAATTAATTTTTAATAATGTCAGTTGCTACGCCGCTGATAGCACAAGCTAATGACTCAATTCATTCAGACGAGCGGACTGTTACTGATCATGCGGTACACATCAATCGAGGTGAGAACATTACTGTATATCTATCAATTATCACAATTTTAATTTGGTATGACACTGATGATTTATTATATATTAGGGTCCGTAGCTGATGTCGGACCTTCATAGCCTACCCCAGCTGTACCGGATGATGATTCATCTTCGAGTGATGAAGTGGGGTTACACGATAATGGGGTGGTCACTGTGAATAATATTGCTCGACCGTAAGTTAAATAAGTTGTACAAATTTTATTATAGTTTTGGTTATCATTGAAAATTAATTCTTCTTTGTAATTGGCAGGACCACTTTCTTACCCGCTAGTACCGTGTGGGATGTCAGTGCTCTCGTTCTTTCCCACTTGCCGAAAGGGGCAGGATCCTGAAAAGATGTCACAATTCAAATGCGAGATGACATCTTTCGAGCCTTTACGGTATGATCTTCTATTTGGGTTACATAATTCGATTTATATTTATTTTAAAATTACTAAGTTTTAACGTTCTATTTGTAGGAGGCAAATCAGTTTCATCCGGATCTTAGTTTAGGGATGATCCGAAGAGCTTTTGAGGAGGTCGCTGCGAAATGCCTCCGAAATTAATTATACAAGTTTCGCAAGGTCGTCACGTCCGCCGACCTCACTTTGGAGCAGGGCATACAAAGATGCCCAAGACATATTAGGCGCTCGGTTTGAGAGTCCCTCTGTAGGAAGTGGTAAGTATGTATACTTTTACATTATTTTTATGAAAATTATAGTTTTTTGAAAGTGTAAGTATTTGATGTTCACAAAGGACGGATGAACGATGGAAAAGGAAGTCGGAAAAGGCAAGAGTTAACCATCTTTCAAAGCCCGATGCCCACATCCACACAGGGGGATCGATGCGATTTGACGAGCATCGACGGCGCATGGTAATTTACATATAAATTCAATTAATCAAACTTTTGACTTATACTTATGTTATCAAATTTGAAACTTTATTGTAGGAGGAGAAAGAAGGCGGTCCCATAGACTTTCGTGTGGTCTATGAGGTCACACATAAGAGCCGAAAGACAAACGACTTAGTCATGTCCACTGCTCGTAGGTTTCTGGTAAGTCTCATGATATGGTCATTTGGTTGTTGTCGTTAGTGCAATATTTTTTAAATACACAACGTTTAAATTTTTTAGGATGAGTATAATGCAAAAATGGCTGAAAAGTATGGAAATGATCCAAGTACTCAGCCACCAGGTAATGTTTCTTTGTTGGTTTAGTCATATTTTTAATTTACATGATTCTTAATATATAATTTATATATTATATGATTTTATAATTTTTCTATTTCGTAGAGGACCCTACTATTTGGGAAGAGGTGGTCGGCACGATACGAGGGGATACTTGTGTGGCCTCGGCACAGCCGCTCAGATACCTAGGAGGATCGGAGGATATGCAGGAGGTGCATCTGCTCCGAGCTCATCCGCTGCACCTGATCTGACGCAACTATCACAGCAGCTATCGCAGCAATTATCGGAGCAGATATCGCAGTAGGTGTCGCAGCAGTTGTTGCAGCAGTTGTCGCAGCAGTTGGGTCCTCTATTGCAAGCGATTCAGGGATTGATCCCGACGCAGAATTCATCCTCGCGAGGCCATGGACCGAGCACGTCTGGGTCGAACATCCGGAATGATAACAATAACTCTCAAACCTAAGATAGAAAACAAACTATGCATTTGTTACTTATAGACTTAAACATACATATAGTTTGTTAGTTCGGTTTAGTAGTTTTCGTATTCTTATGTTATATATTATGTCTGTGATGATTTTATATTATCTGTGATAGTTTTATATTGCCTGTGATGATTTTATATTGCTTGTGATGCTTTTATATTGTCTGTGATGAATATCAATGCATTTTGAGATGCATTATAAATTGTATGGCGTAGGAAGGAAAAAAATGAGGCTGGGGCGGGTAAAAAAAATGTGCATGTAGCGACACCATAGCGTCTAAACGCATGTCGACGCTAATTTAGATATATTGCACTTCGCGCCATCTTCGTGTCTCATTGGCGACAAATGCATGATCATATTTGCGTCAATATAGCGCATTACTAGCGCCTAACTTAGCCACACATGGGCGCCGGAAGGGCGTCTCAGGTCTACCGCCCCTTGCGCGTCGACTTAGCGACGCGGTCCTACTTCGCGCAGTCCCAAATATCGCGTCTTAATACCATCGATATAGCGTCAATATGTGGCGCTAGTTGCGTCTCAACATCTTTGACTCTAGTGCGACGCCACTAGCCACCGAGTTCCAGCGTCTCAATTTTGCGGCGTTAGTTAGACGCGAAGGAGACGCTCTTGAAACAGAGACGTAATAGCGCCTCCCTAGCGTCTCCGACTTTGAGTTGCTAATTGTCAATTTTCTTATAGTGTCATGTGAATAGGAAGGAGGAGGAGAGGTTCCACCTGAGAGAACCGCTGAGTGTCAACATAAAAGTGGAGGCATTTGAGGATGGTAGACATGCAAGGAGTTGATTATGCTGAAGGAATGAACCTTAGGGTGCCACCATAGACACTAGAGGTGTGTGTATAGTAGACTATACAAGAGCTAGATATGTTGGAGCAAACATTTTATGTCCCATATAATTATATTTTGAAACTTTGAATGATTATAATTATATTTAAAATGCCAAAAATAGTTTAAATATGAATGAGTTATTTTATACACCAAACTTGAAGTTAATGTTTGATTATGTTTCATTCATATTTGGAATAGCATGTGAATGTAAAAGTTGTTAATAATTTTTTATCTTTTCAAAGAATAAAAAATTAGCTCATTCTGATAATAGTGTAGGGCAATCAACAGGCAACTGAAATTTTTTGAGCCTAGTGAATTGGTTCATTGATATATCTGAGCAGTCAATTGGTTGATATGTAAAATGCAATGGTCACATTATTTCTAGAGGACTAGGTGATTTGTTACTGTGAGCGGTCGATTGGTGTCATCAGTACAAATGTCGGATGAAGTTTAGAGAATGAGTGGTCAACGAGTTCAAAAACTAACATAGCACTCTTTTTAGGACTAAATCAATAATAATATAAGTTATTTTTGTTTAAGGGCCTGTCCTCAAAGAAAATCAAGTATTTTAGAATCATTTGAAAGCTTTTGAAAGTTGAATTTCAATTTTCACTTCATCTTGAAAAGAATCAAAATATATTTTTTTCATATCAAGAGAAGTTTTCAAGATTGCATTTCCATTTCATATCATCAAAAGAAACACTCAAAGATTTAAAATAAAGTTTCGAGTTCAAATTTTATTCAAGATTTCACAAGTTTCAAAATGAATGCAAGTTTTTTATTCTTCCAATTCCTTTTCCAAGTTTTTGTGTTCCTAGATCAAATGTCTATATTTTTTGACAAGCATTATAAACTCATGTACATATAAAAAAAATCATCATTAAAATCATAAGATGAGTTTGAATGTACCTCCATAAGGCAAAGGTATACTTCTTCCTTGTCACTTTGGGATGAACAAAAGTTCTCACCATCGCTTTTTTCCCAACTGACAAGAAGTGTCTTCTTTTTCCTCTTCTTCCACTTCTTACACTCTTTTTTTCCTTCTTGGCAATATTTAGACACTTTCTCCTAGTGGACCAATTTGTTTTCATGCAAAGTATGTCACTTGATTCTTTGAGGATGACAATTCCATTTTTTAGTCCTCTTTTTTTGTTATTTTCACATATTTGTCTAACTTCTTTGCATACGTCATAGTTTTTCTTTCATTTTCATCACTTGAGCTTCCTTCAATTTTGTTAGATTTCAATGCCAATTTTCTTCTTTCTTGTTGAGGTTGCTGATTCGTCTTCCTTCATGCCATGCTCATAAATAAGAAGAGACCAATGAAGTCATCAAACTCCAATTTGTTCATGTCTTTCTATTGCTTATTGATCTTCCTTCATGCCAGGATCATAGATAAGGAGAGACCAATCAAGTGATCAAACTCCAATTTGTTCAAGTACTTTTATCATATCACAATCCTATTTGTGTGTCATCTAAAAGATAAGGATTTAAGAAGTTCCTCATCTTTTAGTTGTTGGTCCTTTGCTCACCCAAAGAGATTACACCATCCACAATATTGTTAAAATGAACAAGCATATTACTAATGACATCATCATCAATCATAAAAAAATTGACGGTTCGAAATATTAAGTCTAGATTATTTTACCTTATCTGTACAATCATAAGTAATCAAAAGTCTACCCCAAATTTCATGAGAGATTTTGCAAGTAATCCAATTAAATTGTGTAGATCCCAAAGCAGAAAAAAAATCTTTACCTTACAATGAATCCCTCAACTGATCTCATTCACATTGTTCTTCAAATATGTATTAGTTGATTAGTTGAACCAACAATAGTATGTTCATATGCTGAAATTGCTATTGTACATAATGTCCACAATTCATGTTGTGATTTCAAGTCTTAGTTTAGTCGATCAATACTTCAGAATGCCTACCTTCATCCTCAAATTGATCGACAATAAGACCTTGATTGCTTGCATGGGTCGGTGAACCCGATGTTGTAACACCTGGCCAAACAAAAAATCTAATCTAAAGATAAAATCAAACTTCAATTGAAAATTAAATCAGAATTGGAGTTCCTTTGGAAATATATAACTAACATAATCTCTTAACCCCTATCATATATAAACTTTTCTTCCAACCATGATACTCCCTCTAACCATATGTGTCTGCCCTCCTCTCATCATCCCTCTTGTGCAACAAGGCGCCACCACTCACTAGAGAACATGGTAGGGACGACGCCAAGACCACGCTGGAGTGCAACAGGACAAGTCAAGACAACACAGGAACAAAGAGCATGGACGCACCTTCTAGGTTCAAGCATAGAGGAAGAAGAACGAGGAGAAGGAAACCAAATAGCAGAGTAAGCCACGCAGAGGTAGGTGGATCATTGGATCAATTTTAATAATAGATTTGCATGATTTTAGGGTCCAATTAGAGTCAGTGCATCGTCTATGATTATAGAGGAATCGTTCCATGTAAATAGTGCAATTTTAAGAGGTTTATTATGGCAAAACCACCTTTAAAATCGAGTGGCCGTGTCCATAGTTTCGTCAGAATAGCCACGTCTGATACAAAAGCAACCACAAAACCCGACCCATGTCCGACCCAATCCAGCTCAGGTTCCACTGAATTATGTGATGTGTTACATTCTTATCTGATTATTATACTATTATTGATACATCATCTGATGTCCATTTAATTCTTATCCAAAGCATTGCATTGCATAATATGATATGAAGTCCCAATTAGGGCAAAAATGAGAACTTAATTAATTAATAAAGATAAAAACTTGGGTACCCATGAATTGACAGGAGATCATTGCATAGCATCGTATCGTTGGGGCATAGGTTCAGACTTGTCCTGTTGCTTGATTTCTCTCCATTGTGTGACGAAATATAACCCTCTCCTTTAGTGAGGATGACTTATTGTGGTGTGTACAATCATTGGTCACTAATGAAGTACATGGCACCTCACAGTAACCAAATGTTCATAGACATTGCATAGAGGTGATGCATTGCATAAATGTACCACTAATAGAGAGCATTGAACTATATGATCAATTATATTGATTTCATTCAGAGCATAGTATTGTTTCACTTATTGAATCTAAGCAGAGCATGACATTGATTTATTCCATTAATTACGCCCAAAGTATAGAATTGATTTTTCCATTAATATTGATGTTTTATTAATTATACTCAAAGTATAACATTGTCTGTTCCACTTATTCTTATCAAAATATTGCATTGATTTTCACTCTATCAATTATCTCATTGATGATTATGATTATAATTACACTAACCCATGCTTCGTTATTGTTATTATTTATTTATTAGTTTATTATCCACCTATTGAACTGTGAAGCTCACAGGCTATTGGTCCCTTGCATTGATCTTGCAAGTGATTAGAACAATCAATGTGAGCTCAAGCGATTGATGATGTATGAGATAGTCATGTGCACATGGAGTGGTCCTAGAATATTGTTACCATGGAATTTAGCTATTTTGTCATAAACGTGTATTTATTTTTTAAACTTTCGCCTTAGCTATTGATGTTATTGACAATATGACTTATACTGGAAAAATAATATCATGTCCTCCAATTTTAAAGTTTGATCAGTTATACCCTCCAACTTCACTTTGTAGCACGAATACCCTCCATCTTTTAATTTGTTTCACCCGATGCCCTCTTTACCTACTATCACTCGTCTTCCGGTCGCGAAGCTGATGTCGTGCAGATGTGGCGCTGACATGACATCTTCTCTTCTTTTCACGTAAACATTCATTGATGTGACAATATTAAAAAAATTTAAAAATAAAAAATACCACGAGAGAGCATCACTCCTCTCTTGTGACCACCGAGGGGGTCACAGAGGTGGGGCGAGGCCCCCCTTTTCTCCTTGCTGGTGCGGGGAGGGGGGGACCTCCCCTTTCTCCTCGCCGGCACGCTTGGAGGGGGGCCTCGTGCCCCCACCCCCTCTGCGATGTCGCCGCCCGCTTATTCAAAGAGAGAGTAAAAGTCTAACATCTAACTGAAAGTATTGCATAGTTGGTAGTGTTTCTCATGTTAGGTCTAGCTACATGTCAAAGGTGATTTTGGGACCTTACATGAAATGATCACTTCTCCTAAATGCTCATTTATTTTATCAATGCCATCTTACATACATACAATATTATATCATCATAAAGGGGCAATAGTCAAGCATAATTCTCCGTCCATATGACTATCTTTAATATTTTTTTACAATTATCTTAATATAGTTTGTCATTATCAAACATAAAAATAAGGCATAAAAATTATAATCCAACAATAGAAGCAGAACAAGGTTCCATATCGTCCACCCCTCTATTTTTTCTTGTGACTCTTGTCATTAGTTTACCCCCATACAGCCCTCCCGCTTTTTGGTGTCGTTTCGATCCTAAAAGGTTTACAATATGAGTTTATTGAGCCTCTATCATTTTTGCATAAATTATCAAACTTTATGGCCGTATATATAAAATTCTAAAGTCAAATTGTGAATGTGCACATGTATGGTTACTAATATTACTGAGTACATAGGTATACATCAGTAAGTTATAATAGGTGTCTATTTTTAAATAATTGTTTAGTTAATGTACAAAAAAAATTGTAATCAGGTTTGTCCTTAAATAGAATTTCCGATCAAATTGCGAAATTTAATAAAGTAGTATACCACTTTGACTTTATTGTGAAATAGCTATCCAAAATAAGTATGTTTACGTACACAGAAAATATATGCATTTTTACCCATGCACAAAGAAAACGTTCCATATCATGTTGTATCATGAATTGAGAAAAGTTCCATATCATGTTGTATCATGAATTGAGAAAAGTTCCATATCATGTTGTATCATGAAAATATATATATATATATATATCCAACAATTACGAAAAGCTTTTATTAACATACTAATCGTCATAAACATACAAGGTCTCGTGATATGAAAGAAATAAAGCAAATTTTATTTGAAATTGAACATTCAAGATTTTTAGGTGCACAACCTAAAGAAATACATATATGTTACCACCACTTATGCACTAGTACAAGTTGCTGTGTACGCTGATCATAAACGTAAGCTCCATCCACTTGGATACTCCATAAGCACGCTATGTGACACTTGTTCAGATCAGTTTTCTCATCATAAACCTCAAAGCTTCCGGCGACCCACCCTGTGGCACTCTTCCACTGCATGCTGCACCAAAACAGTGTGTTATGAATGATGATGTTGGGAAAGAACTCCCAAGTGAGAGATTCGTTAAAGTCCAAGTCATGATAACCCATGTCATCATCTTTGGATTTACAATGAACATGTAACGGGATTCCCGTTCCCAAAACATTTGTAATGTTCATGTGAACAAGTTGATCCTGACATACGACAACATTGGATGAGATCATGAGCAGAGAAAGGAACCATAAGATGGAAATGCAAAAATTTCTACTATTTGAGAAATTCATTGTTTTTTTTCAAATCGAAATAGAAGAAAAAACTTTGCGATGTGAATGTTATATAGATAGATAGATAGATAGAAAAAACTAATGATCACATACCCTAAATAGATAGACAGATAGATAATATACATATACAAAAAAAGTTCATAGCTGTTACATTTATTGGGCCATTAATGGTCAGATACCTTAAATATATAAGTAGATATAGATATACGTAAAGCTCATAGGTGTCACATTTATTGGGCCATAAATGGTCAGATACCTCTTTCTCAAAAAGTGCTTATTTTAGCATTAGTACATGTAATGCTCTATTGTTAATTTAATACAATTCGGATTTTTTTTTGTTAACTGATATGCATATTGATTTTCCCAACATTCATTTTTCTTAAAGTAACAAGTTATTTGATTTTTTTGTTTTAATCAGTTTCTTATAAGGTAATAAGTAATAATACTATTATAGGTGTTGCGTTATACTAGTAATATAAAATAATTAAATAGTCTGGTTCAAAGTCATCAAACTATTAGCATTCTCTTACAAAAAAAAAAGCTATTATCATTCTCTTTTCTCCGCTTTATATTTTGTATATCTAGAAAAATGTTCTCCAGCCAAATTCAACGTTGTTAAATCAATACCAAGATTTTTCCAGTAACATTATAGGTCAATATATGAAATTAATTGCATTAACAATATCATATTCATTTTTATAGATAAACAATAACTAATTCAATTAGGTATTCCTTATACCATTATGCAATATTTAATGCCATTGTTTATGAAAATTTTACTTCATTATCCAAAAAGGTTAAATTCTCATGACATGTGCAATTTAAATAAGTTTACACATTTTCAAAAAAATATTAATTTCTTCACCCTAGTTATTAATTAGCCACATGCAATTTCAATGATTGAATCTTCTATTAGGTGGAGGGGTGTTCATTGTCCTATACTGATCACTTAATGAGTCGACGAACCAATCCAATTATAGCTATATTGGGTCAGTAGATAAGTAAAATTGGACTTGACTATATTGACATGTTTAATTACTTTAATTATCAACTACTATTATTTTTTTATTCTTAATATTTTTATTATTCTTTAAAATTCTTTTCCACTATCATTTTCTCAAGTTTTTATATTATTTTATTATATTGAAAAATAAAAGTATACATATTTTTTATTTGTTGATATTTCCATCCAGCTAACCCTTGTGACTTCCATCTCATTCTATTAATAAAATTATTCACATCTAATATAGTAATTACTTATGGTTGTATAAATACTATTTTTTATGCATAAAAATAAGGTAAATTTCCCTCCAACATTGCTCATTTTCAACTCTATGATCCAACTTTATTTTGTAACTAGGTTGTGCTCTAACTATTAACTTTTTTTCATCAAATGTCTTTTTTTACTCACAATCCGTCATTTTTCGATTGTGGTGTCGACGTGGCATCCATGCAGCTTATTTTTCTTTCCTCCACATGAGCAAATCACCGATGTGGCATCATTATAAAATAATATTAAAATTAAAAATATAATAATTAAAATTAAAAAAAAGGGGGCAACGCCCCCCTCCCACACACTCTTTTTCCCTACTCGGCCCACGTACACGTAGGGAAAGAGGGCCAAAGGTGGGGGGGGGGGGGGGGGGGGGGTGGTGGTGAGGCCTCCCCTAAGGTGGAGGCAATATATTATGTACTTTTATGTGAGTGATTAATGATTGCTATTCTGAAATATAAAAAAATATTATTTAAAAATAACAAAAAATAGGCATTTATAGTAAACTTATTTTCTATTCAGATATGTATGTATAAGTATAAATATTATTGTACGTGTAGTTTCCACTTATCCATATAAATTTATCACACCATGACATAATGATATTTGTACAGAAAGATTGAAATTTGATATTTTTAATTCAATAAAAATGTTTAAACTAAATTTAAACAAAATTTGAAAAGTGGTTTTTTTTATCCAATACACAAAAATTTAGTCAATATTTGCAAGGAAGTTATTTTTGTACTATTTTCTTATCAATAAGTAGAAGGTTAATTCAATTAGATACAACATCATAAGTAGTTATGCACATAATGGAGATATGGAAAAAATCCACAAATGATTATACTAAACGATATTATCATTCCTAAATAAAATTAAAAGCGTTGTCGTTGGATTGATTAAGGAATACGATAATATTGATTGAAGTGATAAAACATGTCAGCTTAATTAAAGAATGCTATAGTTAAATTCATTTTATTTTAATTTAGTATTCTGTAAGATTTTTGAAATTCTTCCAACGTCTTGATAATAATGAAAAAAATCATATAGATCGACTATGCATGCCAAATGTGCTTTTAATTGTTTTTTTTTCTCTTTTAAAACGTTTCTCTTTCACTATTGCGATGCTGGTGTGGCACCAAACTTTAAGTTATTTATTAACTATAAATTGATTAAATGTATATGTGTATGTATATGTATATATGTATGTATATTTATATGTATATTTATATGTATATGCATGTATATGTATATGTATATATATATGTATATGTATGTATATGTATATGTGTACAAATGTGTATGTATATGTATATGTCTATGAGTATATGTGTATGTGTATGTATACTACAAGAATTTGAGCTATTAGCTACAGATTTTAGCGACTCCATATTCCGTAGCAATATTGTCACAGTTAGTGACAGATTAGTGACAGATTTGAAACACATTTAGTGCATCATCTCCACAAATTAAACTGACGATATAGTGACGCAATTGTGTCCACATTAACTACGGAAATTATGGTCACTAAAATTAGTCGACGTATCGTAGTCAAGCTGTAACAAATCCGTCACTATATACTGACACTAATCGGTCTCTAATTTGTCTTAGGTATGTCGCTAACAGTTACACATTTACTACATATTTGGGACACGTTTAGTGCACCGTCTTCACAAATCTAACTAATAATATAGTGACAAGTCTGTGACCATATTAAGTACAGACATTACGGTCCCTAATGTCAGTCAGTATATTGTAACTAATCTGTCCCTAAAATCTGACACTAATTTATCTCTACTTTGTCTCAAATTTTGTTGCTAACAGTTACAAATTTACTACATATTTGAGACATATTTAGTGCACCATCTCCACAAAAAATAAGATGGAAATTACGACCATTAATATAAGTTGGTATATTGTAATAAATCTGTAACTAATTTATCCCTAAACTATGATACTAATCTATTTCTAATCTGTAACTAATCTGTCCTTAAATTGACGCTAATGTGTCTCTATTTTGTCTCAAATTTTAACATTAAAAATTACATACTACTGACTTGCGATAATTTTTTTACAATCATTTATACTATCTACTTTAGTTATAATTTCTTTTGCTTATAATGGCTAGACGTTTGTACAACAATATTTTGGAATCAATAATTGATCATCAAAAGTGAAATGATTTTATTTTCTTATTTAATAATTGAAATAACTCTCAAGATTTTTAAGGTTAATGTGAAAACTATAATAGAAAATTTAATAAAGTGGTTGTGTCGCACTCGAACACGATGATCATTGCTTGGGAACATGACGAACCATGTGTGGGTATTCGTTGCCATCATTGGCCATGGATCTCTTACTGAATGGTGGAGATCTGCTCCGCATTCATACGTCGAAACACCTATGACACATGTGTATTTTACCCTATATATATAATTGTTGAAGTTGGCGAATACTTCAAGACCCGTGAGCTTAGGAGAATTTGAGTATTACCCAATTACTTGTGCTGCTGGTGTACTGACAAAAGGGGGGTTCGGGGGGCAGCGCCCCCCGACGGCGGTGAGCGGGCGGGGGTTCGGGGGCAGCGCCCCCGAAACCTAGACGGGTTTGAGCTTTGGTTTAGCCGACCCGTGTGGTGCGGATTACAATAAACTAATGAAAGTAAGAATAATTCACAATTTTTATAAGTAAATATTAAAAGAAACATTTTGCAAAAAAATATTTTATAAGTATTCATTAATGATATAATAAATTGAAAAAGTTCTAAAAACATAATATAATTTTAAAATATTTTTATGCTTATTAAGTAATCAAAAATATTTTATAAATATTATTTAATTATTAAGTATAATTTTAAAATATTTTTCTAAATAAAAAATACTTTCCCTCTTTCCTCTCAAAATTTCCCCCTTTTCCTCTTTCCCTCTTTCCCTAAAACCCTAAACGACATTTCCCTCTTCCCTCTTCCCTCTTCCCTCTTTCCCTCTTTGACATTTTTGCTCCTCTTCGACGTTTTTGGATCGAGACCTCAAAGATATTTTTGCTCCTCTTCGACATTTTTGGATCGAGACCACAAAGATTCTTCAGGGCTTCAGGTGCATCATTCTTCCACTTTTCCTACTTTTTCCATTCGTTTTTTTGACATTTTATTCGTTTTCTTCTGCGCGCAAGGGCTTGTACGCACAGGCTGCCGCCGGCGACCCCTACGTTGGTCGCCGACGCGCGCCCCAACTCCCTGTGCGCTCAAGGGCCAACCAGCGACCCCTGCCATCGTTGGCAGGGTTCGTCTCAGGCCACTAGGCGGGGAGCTTGGTTTCATGCCGGTGGCCCTTTTTTTGTTTTCTTCTTTGTGCGGCCGGCGCGCAGGGGCCCGTACGTGCAGGCTGCCGCCGGCAACCCCTGCGTTGGTCGTCGGCGACCCCTGCGTTGGTCGCCGGCGACCCCTGCGTTGGTCGTCGGCGCACACCCTGACTCCCTGTGCACACAGGGGCCAACCATTTTTTTAGTCCTCATCCGAGTAGAGTGAATTCCCATTTTTTGGTATTGTTATCAATTATCTATGTGCTCTCCTTTTTTCTTCTTCTTTATTTCCTGACTTTAGCATATAACTTTCAATGTGTACGTGAACTTGTTCTTTTATCAAAGTATTCCAAAATTATTTCTAAAGCATTGACTGAATTCTAAAATTATTTCTAGGGAACCTAAAATTTGTTTGATATGAAATCAGGTTGTAACACTGATCTTCTTGTTTTAGGATGGCATCTAGTGGTTATTGCTTCTTTTGATGATTATCAGAATCTGTTCATACAGATAAGCTAAAACTGGACTTGTATGCAGATTTACAACGAGTTCTTGTATCTCTGTTATAATTGTAGTTAGTTGTATAGTTTGAACAATACACTAAAATTAAAATTCCCTCTTTTTCAGCACAAAGTCTGCTCCTCTTTTTTTTTACTCATATTCTGCTTTTAGATTTCTGTATCAGTAATTTGAACTTTATTGGACAAACTTTGGAAATTAGAAACAGATTCATCATGACAGTTGTTCAATTAACTCCTATTCTTGGTCTGACTTAGTTCAAACATTGACAGTTGATCCTCTTTTTTCTACTCACATTTTGCTTTTAGATTTCTGTATCATAAATTTGAACTGTATGGGACAATAGTTGTTCAATTAACCCCTGTTCTTGGTCTGATTCTTAGTTCAAATTTTTTTTGCACAAAGTATTAGTTTTCTGAATCTGTCTTCTAGTTTCTTCATGTCTTGGAGTAGATGATTTCTATAGAATGAAATGGAGTTGATCTACTGAAATGTAAGTGCACAGTATATGTAAAAAAATTGTACATCATAAAATCATATGCCACTGGTTGTTCCGGGGACATAAATACCATCATAGAATCATGCTCCTTGTCAGTTTCATTTACTTATTATTTTCCAAGTATATTTAATGTTCTGTTTGGTATAATTACATTGTTACTTTTTTTTGCTCGCATTTCACTGCTCATAATAAGATTTCAGTACACAATCTTACTGACAATAATATATTTGGGCCTTTTAAAAGCATAACAATAATATTTGGTTGTGTCACACTTGTTATGAGAGAGGATTATGCATATAGTCTTTCCTACATAAATTTCAGCGAGATGCGACCCGATCGAAGTTGGATCCAACATTGGAAAGATGAACATGGATTTATAACAGAAAGTTTTAAAGATGGTGTTGACGAGTTCATAAAGTTTGCTTATGAACATGAAGATGTGGTTGATATTGGTCGCCAAATCCTATGTCCTTGTGAAAAATGTAAAAACTTTCGATGGAAGGTCAAGTATGAAGTGCAAAAGGATTTATATCATAATGGCATTTTAACTGCTTATGTCAATTGGACTTTGCATGGTGAGGAGCAATGGGTGGATAGTAATACAACATCTGTTGAAGTATCAAATGGATTTGAAATACAAAATCCTTATCTGGATATGGTTAGGGATGCTGAAGTGAATCACTTAGGAAATATCAATATCCCACAGGAGGAAGAAAATCCAAATCCAATAGCTTCTAGGTTTTATCGGCTTCTTAGAGATGCCGATGAACCTTTGTGGGAAGGATGCGAGAAGCATAGCACACTATCTGCTGTGGCACAATTAATGAACCTGAAGTCTGAGCATAATATGAGCGAAAACTGTTTTGATCGTATGATTGCTATTATAAAAAGTATGTTACCAATATCTGAGAAATTACCAACAAATTTCTACAAGTGCAAGAGAATGATGAAAGAGTTAGGATTAGAATATCAAAAAATTGATGCGTGTCGTAATCATTGTATGTTGTACTATAAAGAAGATAGTACACTCATAAATTGTAAGTCCTGTGGTGAGCAGCGATACAAGCCGAAGAAAAATGGCAATGTCAATCAAAAGGATGTGCCTTACTCAGTGCTTAGATATTTTCCTATTGTTCCAAGATTGCAAAGGCTTTTTCTCTCTGAAAAAGTAGCAATGTTTATGCGTTGGCATGCTAAAGGGTTGCGTGAGAATCTTTCGATGATAACACATCCATTAGATGCTGAAGCATGGAAGGATTTTGATGCACGCCATCCAACATTTGCTAACGAGTTTAGGAATGTTAGATTGGGTCTTTGCACAGATGGGTTCAATCCATTTGGTTCTTCAACAACGGCTTATTCGTGTTGGCCTGTGTTCATAACACCGTATAATTTACCTCCAAGCATGTGCATGAAAAGAGAGCACATATTTTTAACAAGCATGATTCCTGGGCCTCGATCCCCGAGTAAGAGTCTGGACATCTATTTAAGGCCACTTATTGATGAGTTGAAGATGTTGTGGGATGATGGAGTCTTAACCTACGATAAGTCGACAAAACAAAATTTTATAATGAGAGCAGCTTTGATGTGGACAATCAGCGATTTTCCAGCTTATGGAATGTTAAGTGGATGGAGCACGAAAGGAAAGCTTGCATGTCCAATATGTGGCAAGCACACAAAATCATTTTATCTAAAGAATGGCAGAAAGGTTTGTTGGTTTGATTGCCATCGAATGTTTTTGCCTATTGAGAATTCAATGCGTCGTGATCGTAACTCATTTAAAAAATCGACAATTGAGAATACTATGCCCGCAAAAAGAATTACAGGAATGGAGGCATTTGAGGAGGTCAACAAACTTGAGCCCATCACCTTTGGATTGAAAGCGAATCCGTTCAAGCAAGTTGGTTTTGGAAGTGATCATAATTGGGAGAAGAGAAGTATATTTTGGGATTTGCCTTATTGGTCCTCAAACATGATTCGTCACAATTTAGATGTCATGCATGTTGAAAAGAATGTGTTTGATAACATATTTAATACTATTATGGACATAAAAGGTAAGACGAAGGACAATGCAAATTCTCGAGAGGACATGAAGCTAATATGTAAACGTCCAGAACTAAATTTGATTCACTTACAGAATGGAAAGTACATCAAGCCAAAAGCAACTTATGTACTAAATAATGAAGAACAAAAGCTTGTGTTTCAATGGGTAAAAAATTTAAAATTTCCTGATGGGTATGCATCAAATATATCTCGATGTTTTAATATTGAAACCGGAAAGATACATGGAATGAAAAGTCATGATTGTCACATTTTCATGCAAAGATTGATTCCTCTGGCCTTTAAGGATTTTTTGCCTAAGGCTGTTTGGGATACCATAACAGAATTTAGTACATTTTTTAAAGAGTTATGCACCTCTAACATTCGCAAAGAGGACATGTCACGTTTAGAATGTTCAATTGTGACATCTTTGTGCAAGGCCGAGAAGATTTTTCCACCTTCATTCTTTGATGTGATGGAGCATTTAGTCATGCATCTACCATACGAAGCAAAAGTTGGAGGACCTGTACATTATCGGTGGATGTATCCGTTTGAGAGATGCATGTTGTATTTGAAAAAGAAGGCTAAAAATAAGGCTAGAATTGAGGGATCTATATGTGAGGCATATTTTATAGAGGAAGTATCTAATTTTACTTCGTTATACTTTGAAGCAACTATTCAAACAAGGCGAACTCAGGTTCCACGAAATGATGATGGTGGAGTCGATCTAAACAAGAAATGTTTGTCCATATTTAAATATCCATTCCGCCTTATTGGAAAGGGACGTAACGTTATGTTGAATGACAATGATCTTACACTTGCAGAGAAATATGTTCTGATGAACTGTCATGAGATGACGCCTTACATTGAGTGAGTACATTTGCATGAAATGATTTTACCTTTTTTTTATTAAGATGTAATATTTTTTTAAACATATTATGTTTTTGGTAAAATTAGGCAATTTGAAGATTTTCAAAGACATCAAAATCCTTATATCACAGACAATCAACTCTTGCAAATTCGAGATGAAGAATTCTCTTCATGGCTAAAGTATCAAGTGAAGAATGAATTGGTGAAAGATCCATTGATCCGAGACTTTAGTTATGGACCGTTTAAAAAAGTGACAACATATAATAGTATAGTTGTCAATGGCTATAGATTTCAGACATATGAGTATGGTCAATACAAAACCACCATGAATAGTGGAATTTGTGTTCTTGGCAACTTGTACGGGGATAATGACATTGATTACTACGGGGTCATCGAAGAGATAATAGAGTTGACATATTTAGGCAAGGAAAATAAGGTCATTGTATTACGATGTCATTGGTTCAATCTAGAGCAAGGAGTCAAGGTTGATCCAAAGCATAATCTAATTGAAGTTAGGCATCGATCCAGACTTCAAGGTTATGATCCATTTGTATTGGCAGAACAAGCACAACAAGTTTATTATACAAGTTATCCTTTAAAAAAAGGTCGGGATGAATGGTGGGCAGCATGCAAGGTGAGAAGTAGGCTTTTATGGAGGAAAATATGGCTAGTGAAGCTGATACAAACATTGAAATACCTATGGATGACTACTACCAAGAGGATCCGATAATAAGGGCAATAGATATGGAGGAGGATGGTGAAGAAAGAGTTGAATTATTTGATGCAAATGCTTCTATGGAAGAGGTGAATGTAAATGAGATAACCCATACATTAGAAGATGAAGACGATCAGTTCATTAATGATGAAGATATCATTGATAGTTGTGATGACACTAATGATGAGGAGGAATATGAATCTCTTTCAAGCGAGTAACCTTTTATAAAATGTTACATTTTATAATTAGGTAATATGTCAATTTATGATATGCTTATATTTTATTATATATTTTTCTAACCAGTTAGCTATCAACTTGCATGTATAAACAGTCATGGTTCTTCGAGGAAGAGGTCGTCGTACATCAGCATCTGGGTCACGGTCAAGGCCTTCTGCTCCTGTGTCACCATCAGTTGATGCTCCTACATCACCAGTTGTAGATATAGCGACCCCTCCTTCTAGACGCAGTGCTACAGGATCTATTTCGACACCACCAGTCGAAGGTAAGTAAAAAATGTTTGCTATTTTTTATGCTTTACTATCGATTCTAATTTTATTTTTCTCTAAAAGTTCCAACATCTGAAGCACCAGAAGAGAATCAGAACGTTTCTCAGCCAGGAACAATAGTCGGACAAGAGAGCTTGGAAGGTGGACCAATATACACTGGATCTGTTGGAATCAATGATCCAAAAAAACCGTAAGTAATTGTAATCATAGTTTTCAAATAAATTTATACTAACTATTGCTACACATTGTTAAATATATATAGGGTTACTTTTACACCGGACAGTATTGTGCGATATATTAGCAATCTTGTGATTGGGAGATTGCCGCCAAATGCACCATCATGGCACAAGGTTCCGAGAGATCTTAAGGAGAGGATGTTTCATCACTTTTTGGTAAAATTTTAAAAATATGTAGTACTAATCAATATTTCTTCTTATTACAGGAGAATCATAAATTTGAGCCTGGATTAACCGAAGAAGTCATACGAAAAGTTTTATGCATGTCGCCAAAAATCGTCTACGTGGCCAATTGTACAATTTTAGACATAAGGCGGCAAAAGCAACAAATAATAACTTTGAGTTAGCTCGTAATTCACCTCCTGCTGGATTAAATTGTGATGTTTGGCACTCACTTTGTGATGCATGGTACAATTTATAAAATTTCATTCAATATATACTTTTTAACATTTTATCTTTTAGATAATAAAATCTTCTTGATTTGCAGGAGTTCGGAGGATTGGAAAAAAAGATCAGTAGCAGCAAAATGTAATCGTGCTTCAAAGCCTGAAGCTGCTTTACACACAGGAGGATCAATTCCTTTCTCAAGTCATAAGCGTCGTTTGGTAACTTTATTAAACTTTGTTATAATCTTATACATCAAAATTAAATATTTACTAACTTTATTAATCATCAATACAGGAGGCAAAAAACAAAGGTCCAATTGATTATAGAGAGGTTTATGAGCTGACGCATAAGAGCAAAAAGACAAAAAATTTTGTCACTGACTACTCTCTTAAAGTTTATGTATGTTGGTGATACATTTAATTTTTTTTCGAAGTATTTGCTTACTAACTCACTTTTATCTTATTTTAGGAAGACTATAATTCCAAAGTAATTGAAAAGTATGGTGAAAATCCGGATACACAACCATCACTCGATGTGGAACTATGGAAAGAAGCAGGCGGAACAACCAGAGAAGGATCTCTTCGTGGATTGGGTACATCGGTCTCGTCTACTGGATCAGCTACATCTGCTGGGCAAAATGGCAATGGTTCGTTCTTTTCATCATTTGTGCAGGATGGTACGATCGATCGTTTTAAGGATGTTGTCGGCGATGTCGTGGATGACCGCATGAAGAATGCATTCGGATCATTGATGGATAGTTACTGTCAACCAGGAGGAGCATTTGAACAGATGCTCAAACGACTTTTGATCAATTCAACGGATGATGCTGGACCGAGCACTTCATCGTCTAATATAAGAAATGTGATGCATGCAAAATATAACATATTTTAGTTAATTATTTTAATTAAATTTTCTATAATTTGATCATGGCATGCATCATTTTTAGTCACTTTTAATCATAATTCCGGATTTATCAATTTTAATTATTAAAATCGCTGAATATTTTAATTGTGGATGGATTAACTATATTTTGATAATTATTTGCAGGAAAATTCGAATCTCGGCCGAAATTCAAAGAAATTATTTCTTACGGCCGAGATTTGGCTTTACACCCAAGTCGTTACGGCCGAGATTCAAAAGGAGTAACAAGATTTAATTCTTTGTTACGGCTAAGATTTGAAGGAGTAAAGATAAATGATTTTATCTTTTGGGCGTAATGGCATGAAGATAAAGATGTTACGGCCGAAATTTGGAGGGCGTAATGGCATGAAGATGAAGGGTGTAACAATCAATCGAGTTTATCTTTGGGCGTAACAAGATAAGTTCATTCCTTACGACCGAGATTTGGAGGGAGTAATGGCAATTGAAATCATCCGTTTTGGCCGATATACGAAGGTGTAAAGATAAAATTGTTTGGGCGTAAAGATAAAAGGATTTTTATCTTTTGGGAGTAATGGAAAGGAGTAAAGATAAAATATTTTCCTTACGGCCGAGACTCTAAGGGAGTAAAGATAAGAAAAATTTATCTTTGGGCGTAATGATAAAAGAATTTATCTTTGGCCGAGTTTATCTTATAATTTTAAAGTCAACCGTACGATGTTACGGCCGAGATCAAATTGAAGGCCGTCCGCACCCTATAAATACGTGAAGAATCCATCGTTTCAATTCGTGCTCTGAAGTTCAGGTTTCTTCCACGACGAGTCGTGAGCTCTGCAGGCTACGACCAAGAGGAGAGAGGTGCGACGGCTGGAGGTTGTTCGTGACCCTGATCAAGTCCGAGAGGCTGTCCGACTGTCTGCCCAATTCGAGAGCTCTACTTCTATCTTGGGTGTAATTCTTTCGATTATTATTGTTATTTTGTTATTATCTCTCCAGAATTTCTAGGATGAACTCCATGTTTTTAGGATTATTATTTTAGGAGATTATTAATTGAAGGGAAATGTTTGGACCCTATTTTATTTGCTTTAATCTTTTTTGATCAATTATTAATTGTGCTTAATGCTTTTATGTTAGTTAATTAAATTTCTGAATTAGGCTATACCAGTTTGTGGAGTGTTTAATTTCAGAATTTATTATACTAATTATAATTGATTTTATTTAGAATTAATAATTGACATAAATTTGATAACTAGTGTGTGGAGAATCAAGTTTGTGTGGTCTATTAATCTATACCAGTTTGTGGAGTGATTAATAGTCTAGAGAATCCAATTTAATGCATCTTAATTTTAATATGATTTTGGGGGTACCAGTCGTGGAGACTTCAATTCTTATTAAATTAAGATAGTTCTATATGATTAAATTGAGGGATGTCAGTCGTGGAGACCACAAGTTAATCATGTTAAATTACTTTAGGGAGACTCTAATCCATCTTTAAAGATTAAATTTATCTTTTATGTTTCAAATATTTATCCTGATCTATTTTCATCCTAAGGCCTAACTTCAACACCATTTTCTTATCATTATCTTATTTTCTTTAATTTATTTTATAAAACTCTTTTTTCCAAAATTCCATGTTTATCCTCTCTTATTAATTTATAAATTCAGATATTAAATTAATAATATTCCTCGTGGGTTCGACACTCTTACTCCTTTTTACTATATTACTTGATCGACTAGTGCACTTGCTAGCAAATTTTATTGTTACAAATCAAACGCATCAAGTTTTTGGCGCCGTTGCCGGGGAATATTTTATTAATTAATTTCTGATTTTTATGAATTATTAAGAGATGTAAATAAATTGTAAATAATTCTCTGTGCATATGTATTAATTGTTTTAATTATTTTTGTGAATAAACTGACATTTTTTCTTTTGCAGATAAAGGTCACAACATTTTTTTTATTTATCTACTTTCGGTTTAAAATTCGACGCCGATTGGATTTTTCCAAATTACACTGTCGACTTATGGATTTACGACTTTAATTTGATGTGTCGACTTTATTAATTTTACGGCCTCGCAATGAATGATTTCTGAATTCTAAACTTTCAATCTTTACGGCCGTAATATTTTTATCCGAACGTTGTTTTTACGCCATGAGTAATGGATATTGATTTCACCTTGTTACGCCCGGTTTATCGATGGTTTAAATTTTTTACGCCCTATTTGAATCAGTTTTCATTCTCGGCCGTAACATTTTTGTTTGAACTTTTCATATGGATTTGATCTGATTTCGTTGTTTTACGACCGTAAGGAATTGACTTAATTCACTTTCGGTTGTAATGATTCAATTTTTATTTCGGCCGAAACCCTATTTTTCTTTACGGCCTCGTGTTATCTCGGCCGATGTGACCTCAACAATTTAATCTTTTTTACGGCCGAGAATTGATCTCATGTTTTCTTTTTACGGCCGTAAAATTTCTGAACATTTTTTTACGCCATCTTACGACCCCAACTTATTTGTGATTTTTTTTTCATTCTCGGCCGTAACATTATAATAGTTTGAACTTTTGATTTGACTTTGTTTTGGCCGAAGCGATTTAGTTTGTCTCGGCCGTAATGGATCATCCGACATGGATTTTACTCCTTTTCGGCCGATTTATATGTGTTGTGTTTTACCTCTCATTGTTTTACAGCCGATATGAACTATATTCTTTGTCGGCCGTAATGATTCATTTGGCAACATTTCATTCAATTCTTTTCGGCCGAGATAATTCATCACCATGCTAATTTTTACGCCTTCACGTTAAATCTCTTTCAACACTGTTTTACGATTTTTACGGACGAACAAGCCTCGATTAATTACGACCGTAAACCCTTGATACGACCGATCAATCTTATTTATTCTCTGAAAATAATTTTTGATTATGTCTGATTATTAACTCTATGACCGCAAATTAGTTCGGATTTATTTTGTGTGATTTCTTACATCATCATAAATTCTTTTGGTCGATATTAATATTTGGTATTCGTATTGATTTGAAGAATTTCTGAAAAGTTCCTCTAGGAAATTAATTTTAATGACGAATTTTCAAATTCTATCGTGCCGAAAGACTTTATTAGTAAAAAACTCATTTTTCGTGACCTATTATCTGAATTTCTTTCTTCTTGTATATATTTTATTTTATTCTTTTATCTTACTGAAAATTGGTTGTTGCAGGTACTAATTGAAAATTAAATCACAACCAATCTTGGAATCTTTTGATAAGCGCACTAGAAGTTCAAATCCACTATTGGAATTTGATCCTGAAATTGAAAGAACCTATCGTCGATTACGAAGAAATATAAGAAAAATGGCGGAACAAGCACGCGACAATCAGAGACTGGAGCAACAGAATGAACTGGTTCCACCATATAATAATCGGCGAGAAGATGAAGCAGAACTTTCTGTGAGAGAATATGTCTCGGCCAGATACAGTGACCGAGAATCATGCATCGTGCTGCCTGATATTAACGCAAATAATTTTGAGATAAATCCCGCAATCGTGAGGATGATACAAGCATCCCAATTTGGAGGAGGATTTCATGAAGACCCTCACGATCACATTGATAAATTTCTTGCTACTCTGAGCACCTTTAGAAATAATAATGTTTCTTCTGAAGTTATTCGTTTATTATTATTCCCTCAATCTTTACGTGACAAAGCTTCCACTTGGTTTAAAACTTTGCCTGCAGGATCGATTCATTCTTGGTTGGAGCTGGTAGAAAAGTTTGTTGGAAAATATTGTCCACCACAAAAGGCAGGCAAATATCGAAGAGAATTGAGGGCATTTGTACAAGACGATAACGAGACGTTATATGAAGCCTGGGAACGATACAAGGAACTGCTGGCCAGAGTTCCTGACAATAGAATTCCAAAGTGGCAAGTGATGGAAGATTTCTATCATGGATTACGACCTGCAGATCAAGATAAGCTCGATCAATCAACAGGAGGGACAGTACTGGGATCTAAACGTCCTAGTGAGATACAAGATATAATTGAAGCTGTAGCCCTCAAGTCGAGCCAAGAAAGGAGACCACCTCGCCGAACTCATGATGTACATGCTACACAAGGAATACAATCTTCAGAAATAGTGGCTCAGCTGGAGTCACTTAATCAAAAATTCGAGCAGATGATGTCACTAATGGGAAATTCTAGCAATTATAGCCCTACAGGTAACACTTCAGATTCAAATCAAATTGAAAATGCTAACTTTATTTCCAATCCATTTTACAGGAACAACGATTATGGATGGAGACATAATCCGAAGTTTGCCTATAATCAGAACCAAGGCCAATCTTCTGGTCCATCAAAAGATTATATACTGAAAAGGCAATCTGACACTCCCCAACATCAATCATCAAATCATATGCAGGAGATGATGGCACAGATCATAGACACAATGCAAGCATTGCAGAAGAATATGGAATCTAGAGCCACGAGTCAGGATGCATCAATTCGAAATCTGGAAAGACAACTGGGCCAGATGGCGGCACAACTAACTGGACGTACACCGGGCTCTCTCCCAAGTAACACAGAAAAAAATCCAAGAGGAGAAGAGCAAAATAGGCCTTGATTTTCATCAGAACTAAGTCAAGCTGACGACTATAAATCAGAACTATTTCTATCCTTTTTATTTTTATTTTTTTCATTTTTTTTAGATTAGTCTAATTAGTTGTTAATATCTTAATTTCGGTGATAGTTTTACTTTTTATTAGACATTTATTTTATTATGGAGTCATTTAATTTAATTAATATTTAATGTTTGGTAAGGAGAGATAAACTCAGGGGCGTCAACTCCAAGCATGGGCATAAATTCCAAGAATTGATTCTCTCTACGGCCGAAGCTCGGACATTACGCCCTGCCACCCTCGTTACGAGTGCATTACGGCCGAGTTGTCACACATGCATCAAGCTCGGACATGACAAGACAAACTGCCACCCACCGTTTCCATTACGGCCGAAGCGACCGTCGTTACGCCCTGCCACCCACCGTTTTCGTTACGGCCGAGATGACACACCAGCGCCACACCGCCATTCCTCGTTACGGCCAACAATCACCTCAATGACCACGCCGAGACATGACAAGACGCCACATTCTTACGGCCGAGGTGTTATGCACGGACGAGAATGACATGACAACACATCTGCATGCACAAGTCCAATAAAAAAAATGCATGTTTTCACGACCGGATTTGACCCTTCACTGCGTGCTGTCGGAACAGGTATTACCCCCTCCAATTCATCTATAAAATACTTACCCCTTCTCGTGTTATGCAGATCAATCACCGCTCGCCCTTTCATCAACTTCTTACGGCCGAAGTTCCACCGCACACCGACATTTATTACGGCCGAGTTTCCACCGCGCTCCTACCATCTGCGCTACGGCCGAAGTCTCAAACGTCAATCACCGATCCTTACGCCCAGTGCGTTACGGCCGAAGTTTCCACGTCGCCTTAGTTTTACGGCCGAAGTCACGCCATCTCCGCCGCTCTCTTACGGCCAAACTCCGGGCGAGTTTTTTACTTTACGGCCGAAACCACACCGCCATTCCTTACGGCCGAAATCTATAGGTTCATCAACTTCTTACGGCCGAGTTCCGAGTCACGCCTCCAACTTCTTACGGCCAAACTCCAATCTCCGGCCGAGCTTCATCAATTACGGCCGAAGTTCTTCGTCACCTCCGACCTTCAGCCGGTTCTTCATCGAATACTACGGTCGAAACCTCAGTCGCTTCGACCAAGCCGGTACCTTTTCTTTGTTTATTTTTGTCCATATCAAAATGAGGCGATTTGCTAATATATGGAGGGGACGTCATGAACGACGACATCCGAATGCTCAGCCGACCCCACAGCCCTCACAATTAATCTCCTACCCCGGAGATTATTATTGGACTAAGCCGGAGTATCAAGCTCGATATGAACGGATGTGTGATATTCGAATTCATGCCACTAGATTTTCAGATACTGAATTGCTGATGGAGTATAATTTACTTGCAGATACTCATCTATTATTTTCTCAAATTGGACTATCTGACTTTGTGCATTCTTGGTGGCCAACTTATGAAGTACTAATTATGGAATTCCTCTCATCTCTGGAGATCTTTAATTTAGATGGCAGGAACTATGATCAGCCCCGCATCTCATTCCAACTTTATGGACGACCATTTACTCTCACTCTATGAGAGATTAATAATATCTATGGATTTCCCAACCATGGATCTCTTTCTGTACCTGCTGACTTTGATGCTGAAACTTTTTGGAAACAGATAACAGAAGAAGACAGATTGGTTTGGAACACCGCTAAAGATAGCTCAATTCAAAATCATGTTCTGCGCTACGTCCATCGCATGCTAAGCAACACCATAAGTGGACGCAGTGATAATGATGGTGCCGTCTCAGAAGGAGAGTTATATCTCATCCACAGCATGCTTCACAGAACTCCCGTTAATGTGGGTGCCTTCCTCATTCGTCGATTCCAGCGCCGCACTACTCATCGTGGCGGTAGCATTAATATGGGTGCTCTTCTCACACCTATCGCTCAGCACCTACAACTTGACTTGGATGATCTCGAAGCTGTGCCAGGAAACACTCACCTCACTCGTAGGACCATTCAAGCCATGGGTCTCGTGAAGACCAACAACTCAGGGATCAAAGTTTTTATTTTTAAAGGCCACCATCAGGAGGTGCCCTGCTCAGATCGAGATGCTTTTACCTCTGTCGGAATAATTGGCTCCTTTTTAGGCAGGTCATAACTCCAGTAATCCCACCTGCAGGACCATCTACCTCTGTCGGACAGCTACACCAGGATGAACCTTTCTCCTGGTTTGATTCTACTGATTATGCGGCAGCCCAACCTTACCTTCAACAGCAACAAGGATTCCAGGCTGCATCACCGGCAGCTTCCCAATATGCCACATCCGTCCATTCGCCTTATATGCTGGTACCTTCTCCGATTCCATCTCCAGCACAAGAGAGCTCTTCTGATTCCTCGTTCATACCTTCTACTCCTTATGAGGAACGCGATTCGATGGAAATATCTGCCCCTTTACAAGAACCTGTACAGAATCGCTTTATAGCACCAGAGCCCACTTTTACTTCAGCTCCAGAGCAGACTTACTATCCACCTCCGCCACCTCAGCCTGACTATGCTTCCATGCAAAACTTATGGGAATCAATGTATGATGAACAACTTCGTCAAGCAGGGGAGTTTCACACTTTTCAAGAAGAGCAACTTCGTCAGTCAGGTCAGTTGCACGCTATTCAGGAAGAGCAACTTCGACAAGCACAAGAGCTGACCAACATTCAAGCTGAATTTAGAAATATGGATGATCGTCAGGGTCGTTTCGAATCCCTTCAGAATCAACATGCGCGCATGACGAGACGCATCCATGAGTATCATATGCGCCAAGGAAATCTCAGCTACTATCCACCATCGCCACCCCGCAGACAATAAATCCGGTTGTGTCTTTTCCCTTTTCTTTATTTTCGTTTCTTTAAATTTTCCTTTTTATTGAGTACGTATCACTTTCCCTTGCTGACTTAACACTGAGGACAGTGTCTGGTTCAAGCTTGGGGGAGTTTGCATTCCATGCATTGCATCTTTATTTGCTTATGTCTGCATCTATTTATAAAAAAAAATCCAAAAAAATTTTGAAAATTTTCAAAAAAAATACCATTGCATGCATTTATTTTTGCTACCATCTTACTAACTTTTGTCTTACTGTTTTAATTATCTTTAAGTAAAAGTTCAAAGACATGTCGTTAATTGATGAAATTTGAATACTTTTCTTTCTTATCACTTGCTATTTTAGTATCAAACTTATGGACTATGTGCCTATGCTAAGTAGAACTATGAATGACTAGACGACAAAATCATATTCATGCCTTTTTATTAATTTCTTTTAAGTCTTGATTAGTAGTAGCCTTCTTATTGATCATATCAAGTACTTTTTGAGCTTATAAAAATTGAAAGTGAATAAGAAAAGAAGGGTTAGTTAAACCCCAACAAATGAAAATAAAAAAAAATGATGAATAAAATTATGTGTAGGTACAAAAGTGTTATCCGGAACCAAGGTGTGTTCGGGTAATTAGATCCGTAGGGGTTCATGCCTGGCGACCTAAGGGCAACTGCTCTGGGATCCGTCGATCGAAAACCTGCTACATGGACCATCTTGTGGAATATGGAGAAGCACATGAGTACTGAACCATGGCTAAGTTCGAACTCTTCATTCAGAACCTTGGTTGTTCGGGCAAGTAAACTCGAGGGGTGCTTTATCACCTGGTGCCCTAAGGCCATCTGGTCTGGGAGTCATCAGTCCAAAGCCCGCTACATGGACTTCCTTGTGCAATCCTGCTTGAAGATTAGAACTTTTAAATGATTGAAAATAAAGTTGAAAAATGAAAAGAAAAAGAAAAAGTTTTAAGCTCAATTAGTACTTATGTGTTCAATATCAATGCTATTATTTGACAGACAATTTATTTTTCTAGAAGGCTGAACTTGAGATTGTTTAAATTTGTGTAGCATTCAGAACTTTTATAAAGCTAAGTGCATAGAAAATGATAAGATACTAAGTAGTAGGTGTGCAGAAGCACTGTGTGAGAAAATTAGTCAGTTGACAATGTGGAGGCTATGATGGAACTTTCTTGAGCCTTGCTTTGAATTTTTGCTTGAGGACAAGCAAGACTTTAAGCTTGGGGGAGTTTGATGCATGCAAAATATAACATATTTTAGTTAATTATTTTAATTAAATTTTCTATAATTTGATCATGGCATGCATCATTTTTAGTCACTTTTAATCATAATTCCGGATTTATCAATTTTAATTATTAAAATCGCTGAATATTTTAATTGTGGATGGATTAACTATATTTTGATAATTATTTGCAGGAAAATTCGAATCTCGGCCGAAATTCAAAGAAATTATTTCTTACGGCCGAGATTTGGCTTTACACCCAAGTCGTTACGGCCGAGATTCAAAAGGAGTAACAAGATTTAATTCTTTGTTACGGCTAAGATTTGAAGGAGTAAAGATAAATGATTTTATCTTTTGGGCGTAATGGCATGAAGATAAAGATGTTACGGCCGAAATTTGGAGGGCGTAATGGCATGAAGATGAAGGGTGTAACAATCAATCGAGTTTATCTTTGGGCGTAACAAGATAAGTTCATTCCTTACGACCGAGATTTGGAGGGAGTAATGGCAATTGAAATCATCCGTTTTGGCCGATATACGAAGGTGTAAAGATAAAATTGTTTGGGCGTAAAGATAAAAGGATTTTTATCTTTTGGGAGTAATGGAAAGGAGTAAAGATAAAATATTTTCCTTACGGCCGAGACTCTAAGGGAGTAAAGATAAGAAAGATTTATCTTTGGGCGTAATGATAAAAGAATTTATCTTTGGCCGAGTTTATCTTATAATTTTAAAGTCAACCGTACGATGTTACGGCCGAGATCAAATTGAAGGTCGTCCGCACCCTATAAATACGTGAAGAATTCATCGTTTCAATTCGTGCTCTGAAGTTCAGGTTTCTTCCACGGCGAGTCGTGAGCTCTGCAGGCTACGACCAAGAGGAGAGAGGTGCGACGGCTGGAGGTTGTTCGTGACCCTGATCAAGTCCGAGAGGCTGTCCGACTGTCTGCCCAATTCGAGAGCTCTACCTCTATCTTGGGTGTAATTCTTTCGATTATTATTGTTATTTTGTTATTATCTCTCCAGAATTTCTAGGATGAACTCCATGTTTTTAGGATTATTATTTTAGGAGATTATTAATTGAAGGGAAATGTTTGGACCCTATTTTATTTGCTTTAATCTTTTCTGATCAATTATTAATTGTGCTTAATGCTTTTATGTTAGTTAATTAAATTTCTGAATTAGGCTATACCAGTTTGTGGAGTGTTTAATTTCAGAATTTATTATACTAATTATAATTGATTTTATTTAGAATTAATAATTGACATAAATTTGATAACTAGTGTGTGGAGAATCAAGTTTGTGTGGTCTATTAATCTATACCAGTTTGTGGAGTGATTAATAGTCTAGAGAATCCAATTTAATGCATCTTAATTTTAATATGATTTTGGGGGTACCAGTCGTGGAGACTTCAATTCTTATTAAATTAAGATAGTTCTATATGATTAAATTGAGGGATGCCAGTCGTGGAGACCACAAGTTAATCATGTTAGATTACTTTAGGGAGACTCTAATCCATCTTTAAAGATTAAATTTATCTTTTATGTTTCAAAATGATTGATGATTAGAGTTACTAATTACTAAACTTGTCATCACTATTTTGGTTTGTGTTTAGAGACATGTTGAACTATTTGAATTTATATTTGAGACTTATTATGTTGGTTGTTATTTTGTTAAGTTAGACTTATATAATATATATTATGTAAGCATTTTGCTACTTTTGTGATGAAGAATGTCATTTTTATTTTGGACTACTTGGAAATGTTGATTGTGAGCCAACTGAAGAATTTAGCCTGGGAAGGGGCATATGTGAAGGTTGCCCCACTCTCTCCATATTACGAATCATTGAAGTTCTTCGCTGCTTTGGAGCAGCCTGAGGACACAGGTGAGCAGCTTATTAGTAACTATTGAGTGCATTTGTCATATTTGTCTGATGTTGTGGGATGTTGATCATATTTGCAAGTTATATCAGTGCTTAACTCTGTTTACAAAAGGAAAACTGTGTTTTCCAGTTATTGAACATCATAGTAATCATTTCTATTTTACATATTGTAGGTAAGGTCTCTAACACTTGATGTAAAAGCATGGGAGCCCTCTGTTATTAACCTGTTTCAGTCCTTGGGTAATACATTTGCATATTCCCTTTGGGAGGACTTATTACCATCAGCAAGTAATGGAAGGTAAGATGATGATTCTAGGTAAGAATTATGATAAATGGGCGCGCCATATTATCTATGCAACAAAAAAATGACTTTCTAGCATTCTGAAGAAAAATGTATCTAGAGAACTATGAATAAACCTTCCAATAGCAGTTAAAAGTTTCTTTGCAAAATAATGGCTGTTACAAATTGCATGTAATTGTTGTATTTTAGGTAACATATAAGTTGTTATTGTTATGCAGTTTTTGTTTACTTGACAAGAAAGATGATTACATCTTTCCAAGGAAGCCCAAATTCTCTGATCCAATATCAGTGAATGAGAAGTTTATTCAATCAAAGGTTTGACACAGGATGACTTATCTTTTCATCACTTCTGATTAAATTGGTCTTAGTGACAACCAACCTGACAAAGAGGGGAACATCATATCAGATGAGCTGAGAGAATTGAATGCACAAGAAGAGGCCTTTCTTGTGCAGTGATTTCCATCAAGGATTCTTAATTTTGGTGTAGGGGCAACTTATATTTTGCATAGGGGTTTGTATGCTCTGTACTGGTGGTGGGTTTAATTAATCCTGTAAGACCACTCTCTGGAGTTCAGTAGTAACTTAGCTGGACATTTATAACTCAGTAAATGAGGTTTCAAATTGACTAGTTCAGCCAAGACCTCTGCTGATCAGCTCAGATTGATCCAATTCCTTAATATGAGAGTTGCAATGTACTAGTCACCAGTAGAAACAATCAGTGAAGATTATAACACTTTTTTTTCTGGTGGATGCATGCTACAACTTGCAATTGCTTAGGAGTGAGACTCCTGCTATCGTGACTCGCAATAATCTTTTGTTTGTGTTGCAGAAACCATTAGCTTTTACAAGGGCCAATAATCTTTTGCTGTCAAATATTCCAACCTGGATGGTACACTGATGATCCAAGCCCACCAAGTCTTCTTCCAACACAGAAAATACTGAACACACGCCGATGTGTGTTTGATGATGATGATTACGGTACTGTCGCACACTGGAACACCACAGAATTAGCATTCGTTTTCTTTCTTAAATCATCCGTTGTGATGTCTCCACTTCTTTGTTGTTTCTGCACCATCTGTACTATATCACTGGGTCATACGTACTATGAACAGGAAGTATGCACATACTGCGTATATATATTATACGTTTTGTACATATAAATATCCCATATACACCATCATTTGATCATCCACCACTTTCCTTGGTAGATCAGAAGGCATCTTTATAGAATACATTATACATTATACATCACCATATGTTCATCCAACCTTTACTGTAATTATTCAGTATATGAAGTAAAAGCTCAGTCACTAAATACCAAGAGCAACAAAAACTAGCATTCAGGAGTGAATCGACATTTCATGATTACTTGAATTAATTTTAAATATTTATCTTTTCGAAAAGATAGCATATTGTTTGCTGTAAGCAAAATGAGCACCATTTTCTATGTTTACTTGTACAGATATACATTGTCCATGGAACTGCCAATAAATTATAACATGATGACTTCTTAGATGATATGTTAGAAATGTTGCAATGATGCTCTAAAAGATAAGATATATGTCAAACACTACTAGTTCACACACTACTAGTTCAATAAATTATAACTGCCAATGTTGCAATAAATTATATATGCTCTCCTTCCCAGCAGATATATGTCAAACACTACTAGTTCAGACGTCTGCAATGGTACAAAGATAGATAAGCTCATCTTGATCAGCTTTATACATATATGTCAAACACTACTAGTTCAGGCATGCATGCAGGGATGAATGCCTGTGACTGTTGCAGCATCAGCATGCATCTCCCTATCTTGTGTACTTACTTCCATGCCCCCTTAAAATGGATGCAGATTGGAAGGCCAGTCGCGTTCTCCTTGGCTGCTGAAAGCGAGGCTGGTGTGAGGAAGGTGCTGCAGATGTTGCGAGACGAGTTCGAGCTAACCATGGCGCTGAGCGGCTGCATCTCGCTGCAGGAGATCACATGCAGACTTTTATTGCTATTATGTGTTGTATATTCTTTATAGGGTTTTTTCCGCTTACCGTCCTGAACTATGAAATGATGAACTTGATTAGTGCTTCTTTGATGATCTAGTGAGGACTTTTGTACCCAGTGTGATGTATTCATATACTCTATTTAAACTTTGTAATGAGCATTTAGCTCCACTTTATCAATCGAAAAATGATATATAGAGATTTTTGTTATATTGGTTATTGTATTGTCATTTATTTCATTGTATAATTAATAATTTGATATAAACGATATTATTGTGAAAAAATTATTGTTAATTTGTGACTGAATTGGGACAGTTTTGAGACAAACTGCAAACTGTGGGGACCAATTGTGATAAAAATTAGCTACAGAATAAGGACAAATAGTCATAAAAAAATATAATTATTTTATCGCCGTAACATTATAGTTACTACTTAGTGACATATTAGCTACCGATTTTGAATTCTAATAATTAAGATTTGCCACAAATTAGGGACGGATTAGGGACGACAACACACATAATTAGCTACAAAAATAGGGACACAAATTTGTGTCGCAATCAGCGACGAGGTATTAGCTACAGATGTACTCTGTCCCGAATCCGTAGCAAATCCGACGTTAATCTTATTTGCGATGGTATTACCTACGGATTTGTTACAGATATCTCCGTAGCTAATAGCTCAAATTCTTGTTACATATATGTCTATGTATATGTATATGTATGTGTATATGTATATGTATATATGTATGTATATGTATATATGTGTATGTGTAAAAATTTTTAACAAAATCAGTATTTTTCAGAAAAGTTTGAAAAGTCTATGTCAACTAAACAAGACCATTACGAGTGCTTCTGAAAGGTCCGATTTTCGAGAACGCACACTCTTAAGTGGGGTGAAAGTTTTGAGAAATTTTTATAATTATGAAAAATAGGTATTTTGAGAATAAGAGGAAATGGAAAAGATGTGAAACGTGAAAGGTTTGCGATGCCCCACCTTCCCAAGTGCTTCGAAACGTCTATTTTTTCGTGGCAATTCGAGCTAGGACTGCGAAGAACCGACCGTTTCTATTTCGAAACTCTGCCAATTTTACTGTGATTCTTGTGCGAGTGGACAGCTCATGTCGATCTCTATGAGTCCGTAATTTTCATTTTGATTGATTCCCGCCGGACTCATGTCGGCGATCGTCGGAAGCCTTTTTTTCTTAAGTTCTTAACCCTGTTGTCTGGCCTCCTAAAATCGCCAAAAAGTACTGAAAAATCTTTGCTGAAGTTTTCTATGGGACGTACAAATTTTGCGATGATCCGATGGTCGGATCTCTAGCAATCGCCATTTGAATCCCATGAAAAATGAAGAAGCACTATTCCTCCAATTTTGGAATTTAGGAATGAGAGTATAATGTATGTATAACATGGTATATTTATTTTTGTATATTATATAATTGAATAATATAGTATAAGGTATATAATATAGTATAATTTATAGTATAGTGTAGTATAGTATAGTATAGTATAGTATAGTATAGTATAGTATAGTATAGTATAGTATAGTATAGTATAGCATAGTATAGTATAGCATAGTATAGTATGGTATTCTATAATATACTATACAATATATAACATATATTGACAAAAGAGCATAAACTAGCATCTACTTAGCGTTGCAATCCTCCGACGCTAATATAGCGTCGCATGTGTCAACGTCAATACAACGCAAGACGTCAACACTAATATCGCCTCTTATTTTAGCATCGAATTAGCGTCGCCATCATGGTGACGCTAAATTAGCGTCGCAAGCTTGCGACGCCAATATAGAGCTACCATCTGTTGTGTGTTTTCTAGTTTTTGCGCGTGACAATAGCGCTGAAATAGCGTCTCAGTGGCACCTCATTTAGCATCGACATTATTTGACACTAATGCGATGCTAAATTGACGCTATAGAGAGGTAGTTAGCGTTTATTTTTGTGGACCCAATGGAGACGCTATTGTGACGCTATTAGCGTCTACTTAGCGCCGCGTTGTGCGGCGACGCTAATTCGCGTCGCTATTTGACATTTTTCTTGTAATATATTCTCATCAAGTTTCATAATCAAATTGTATAACACTCACATTTAAAAAAAAACAATAATTACTCTAATAAAAAAATAAATGGGAAAAGAAAAGACAAATTATTATGTTACAATAAGATCTCCTACCCATTGTGTCTTATCATGACATTATAAATACATTCTTTCTTCTCCTCAAACCCTAAGATATGATGGTTGTTCTCTTCCTATCCAATCTTTCACCCTAAAAATGATACACATATTTTGTGAAATTTTTTATATAATCATCGTGATGATTCATTTATCAATTCAATTTGTAGTCGTAATTTATATAATTTCATCATTAATCATGTCTCATGTGTAACGCCGTAAAAAAATTTGTACACCAGGACGACAACACCTTTGTGTTATGTCACCTATGGTGCTACAACACCATGGGTGATGTAGCACCATAAGGTGCGATAACACGCAAATGGAGTTTGTCGCAATTACGCTGCAATAACCATACGTACTCAGGATATGGTGTTACAATACCTATGAGTACATTGCAAGAAAATCATCATTTTTTTATGGCGACTTTTAGAGTAATAAGAATTATTCACATTTTTTTGCGACATTTGCGACGAGAAGAAAAATTCTTCTGAAATACCAATGAACAACGCAAAACCCGTCAGTAATTTGTCTCACCTTCGCTGTCTCTCTCTCCTCTCTCCCCTCTCTCCCTCCCCCTCTCCCCTTCTCTTCCTCTCCCCTCTTCCGCTCCCCTCTCGCTCTCTCCTCTCTCCCTCTTCTGCTCCCCGCTTGCTCTCTCCTCTCTTCCTCTCGACCGCATCTCTGTTGGCTCCAGGACGACCACGAATCCGATGATGACGACTGCCCTGTCCTCTGTGTGTGTGTGTGTTGTGACCAAATTCGGCCGCAGGCAGCTGTTTAGATGACAAGTGGCCGTTCAGGCAGCAGAGTGGGCGGCTGGATTTGGCGGCAAGCGGCCAGATCAGCCGCCTTGCCGCCAGATTGGCCATCTTGTTGCCATGCCTGCCACCTGATCGACCGCCAAATGACCAGATCTGATAGCGGGCAGTCCGATTTGGCAGGTCTGGCAACCAAGAACTCCGGCAAGTCCATGCCTATGACGATGATGCCCCCTACCTCTCTCTCGACAAAAATTTGGCGACCGGATCCGACCGCTAGATCCAACCGCTGGCGTACGATTTTTTAATATTTTTAAAAAGTTTTCGATCAATAAACCTGTTGGAAGCTTCGAAGAGGTAACTCCCGTCAAAACCTCTTATGGTTACTCCCTGTCAGAAGTTTCGAAGGGTGTTCTCCCTTCGGAACCTCCGACGGGTAAGCCCCGTCATAAGTTTCGAAGGGTGCTCTCTTCCGATGGCTTCATCCATCGAAAATATCAATGGTGACTCACCGTCGATAACATATTATCAACGAGTAATTTTTTAATGATCATGTACCCATCGCAAAATTTGTCGGATATTAGATTTTTATGCATATCATAGGATTTCCAATGGATTTATCCGTCGGTAATTCGCAAAAATCTTGTAGTGACATTGTACCACAGACACATGTACTATAGGCTATACTCTATAGCACCTGCACTACAAGAATATTGCGATTTTGCAACGAATTTATCTGTCACAAAACCTTCTAAATCCATCGCAAATATGCCTTTGCGATGGATCTTTCGACGGATAGTGGTTAGTTGGAAATTTTGTCATCGCAAACAATTATCGACGGTCCTCAAATGCCCTTTCAAAATTTTCGACGGATGTTTGCGACGGATAACTGGCCTTCAAAATGTTCGACGGGTAGAGTTCTTCGAAAGTTTTGAAGGGAAGGTCATTCTTCAAAATTTCCGATGGATTTGGCCGTCGAAAAATACTAATCCCACTACCGGACTAGGAGGAGAGAACGATGGCCCTTCGTAGGTTCCGACGGAAGTTCCCGTCGGTAATATCGATGGGTTCCACCCATTGAAACCTTCGGTGACCCGTCGAAGCCTTCGACGGGCAAAGCTCCGGTGGGATGCGATGGATACTTTCGTAAAAAACTTTTTAAAAATAATAAAAAATAGGCCGCCAGATGCCAAATCGGTTGCCAACAGGCCGCCAGATGCTAGATCGGCTGCCAGCGTTGGCAGCCGATCCGGCGCAGGCAGCCGGAATTGAGATAGAGAAAGAGGGGAATGGGGAGCGAGCACGATCTAGCCGGATGTGCATCGGATCTGCAGCCTGCAGTCGGATCAGCAGCGACTGATTCGGGGCACAAGCGGCCGGATCCAGCCGCAGACGGCCAATCCAATGCATAAGCGGCCGGATCCGATGGTAGGCGGCCGAATCGGCCAAAAGCGGCCAATTCGACACATAGGTGGTCGGATTAGCCAAAAGAGACCGATCCGGCTCACAGGCGGTCGTCCGGATCACAGGCGGTCATCCGGATCTGGCCCAGTGCATCAGATCGGCCAGATCGGCGGAAGGATTTGGCCGCAGTGCGTCGGATCGGCCAAATCGGCAGCCGAATCCGACCGTAGCGATCGATCCAGTGCAAAGGCAGACGGATCCGGCCGCAGGGCGCCGGATCAGTCGCCTACCGTCGAATCCGGTGCACAAGCGGCCGGATCGGTCGCCTACTACCGGATCTAGCACATAACCAGTCGGATCCGGCGCACAGGTTGTCAGACCTGGCCACAGGGCCCCAGATCGGTCGCCTACGCCAGATCCGACACAGAGGCGGCCGGATCTTACTACAGGGCGCCGGAACGCCCGCCTACCGCCAAATCTGGCGCACAGACGACCAGATCTGGCCGTAGGGTGCTAGATCGGCCGCCTTCGGCCGGATCCGACCACCTGTGCGTCGGATCAGCCAATATGTATTATATTATAAATATTAATAATAAATTATCATTTTAATTACCGAAGGAAAATACCTTTGAAATTATTGAAGGACTTAAAATTCGTCAGTAATTGTGAAATATCCGTCGATAATTAAAATAATATTATTCATTATCAATACTTATATATGAAATCTAATTATTAACATTAATAATATTATATGAATTAATATATATATATATGATTATAAACATTAATAATATCATATTATATTATGAATATTTTAAGTAAATGGAAGAGAGATATGTATTATATTATAACCATTAATGATAAATTATTATTTTATAACCATTAATTGATGATAACGTGTTCCTAGTGTTCGGAATTACTGAAGGACTTAAAATCCGTGGATAATTGCGAAGGAAAATTTCCGTCGGTAATTAAAATAATATTATTCATTATCAATACTTATATATAAAATCTTATTATTAACATTAATAATATTATATTAATTAATATATAATAATATCATATTATATTATGAATATTTTAAGTAAATGGAAGAGAGATATGTATTATATTATAAACATTAATAATAAATTATTATTTTAATTACCGAAGGAAAGTTCCTTCGAAATTAATGAAGGATTTAAAATCCGTCGGTAATTCCAAAGAAACTCCACCTGTCGGTAATTAAAATAATATTATTTATTATCACTTTTTATAATACATGTCTATCTTTCAACATGTTTATATATTTTGTTCTTAATGCATTAATAAATATTATGATTAAATAAGTTATCATTATTTTTAATTTCTCATAAAACATCTTTATTTTTTATCTTTTTACTCATTTTCCTTTTAATATGTTTATAGATAAGGAATATAGATTCTAAATTAATTTATAATATGAAATTGATAAATTTTAATATGCACTAAAATTTTAACATAATGATTGTTTTTAATATTAATCACAGTAGCACTCTTTAAAAATATATTACATATATATTATTATTAAAATTAATTATTGATGACTGTGGCCTTCGAAATTATCGACGGATCAATATCCTTCAGTAATTTCGAAGGCTAAACCCCTCAATAATTTTAATCATAAAATATTGAACATATACATAGATTATATCACATATATATTATTATAAATATATTTACCGATGGATCTGGCCTACGGAATTATCGAGGGATTTAAATTCGTCGGTAATTCCGAAGGCAATTCCCGTCGGGAACGTACCGACGGATATTTTCCGTCTATAGTAGCGAATGATATTTTGGCCCTCGGTATTTTTGAAGGTTTTTTCTATCCGTCGCAAATACTGTCGAAAAATGCCAAGGATTCCTTTCCGTCGAAAACGTTCCATCGCAAATTGACAATTTTCTTGTAGTGTTGGTGCTTCGCATCGGATGGAGTGACTCACACCACATAGTGTGAGTCCATCTGGCACGATCAATTTCTCATGTGATCGATCATTTGAATATATTTATCTATTCCACCAAATTTGTTATTCCATTGTATTTATCCAATCATGTTAATATTAATATATTTATTTATGTGGGACTTTTTCATTTAATTAGAAAAGTAGACTTCATGTTCCTAAGTATGATGATTTATAAGAATTGATGATAACGTGTTCCTAGTGTTCGTCAACATCATCACTTCTAGATCTAGGTTGATATTGGTGTAAGAGTTAATTCTTTCCTAACCAAAAAGACGGTTCTTGTGTTTCAGTGGGTGTCTCAAGAAGGGATAACCTAGAGCATGGATGTAGGCGTATGGGGATGAAGAGCGATAAAAAAACTATTGTCTATGAATGTGATGTTGTGTGTCTGCCTAGTCCATGTGGATAGGAAGGAGGAGGAGAGGTTCCACCTGAGAGAACCGCTGAGTGTAGAAGTGCAGGCATTTGAGGATGGTAGACATGAAAGGAGTTGATTATGCCGAAGGAATTTATGAAACTTAGGGTGCCACCATAGACACTAGAGGTGTGTGTATAGTAGACACTATAAGAGCTAGATACGTTGGAGCAAACATGTTATGTCCCATATAATTATATTTTGAAACTTTGAATGATAATTATATTTAAAATGCCACAAAATGTTTAATATGAATGAGTTATTTTATATACTAAACTTTTCAAATGTCCCGTAGTTAATTTTTGAATATGTTTCATTCATATTTGGAATAGCATGTGAATGTAAAAGTTGTTAGTAATTTTTTTTATCTTTTCAAAGAATAAAAAATTAGCTCATTCTGATAATAGTGATAGAAGATATGTGTGAAATAGTGTAGGGCAATCAATAGGTAACTGAAAATTTTCTCTGAGTCTAGTGAACTGGTTGATTGATATATCGGAGCGGACAATTGGTTCATATGTAAAAGTGGTCACGAGTTCAAAAACTAACATAACACTCTTTTTAGGACTAATCAATAATAATATAAGTTATTTTTGTTTAAGGGCCTGTCCTCAAAGAAAATCAAGCATTTTAGAATCATTTGAAAGCATTTGAAAGTTGAATTTCAATTTTCACTTCATCTTGAAAAGAATCAAAATATATTTTTTTTCATATCAAGAGAAGTTTTAAAGATTGCATTTCCATTTCATATCATCAAAAGAAACACTCAAAGAATTAAAAGAAAGTTTCGAGTTCAAATTTTATTCAAGATTTCACAAGTTTCAAAATGAATGCAAGTTTTTTATTCTTCCATTTTCTTTTCCAAGTTTTTGTGTTCCTACATCAAACGTCTATATTTTTTTGACAAGCATTCTAAATTCATGTACATATAAAAAATCATCATTAAAATCATAAGATGAGTTTGAATGTACCTCCATAAGGAAAAGGTAAACTTCTTCTTTGTCAGTTTGGGATGAACAAAAGTCCTCACCATCACTTTCTTCCCAACTGACAAGAAGTGTCTTCTTCTTCCTCTTCTTCCACTTCTTACGCTCTTTTTTTTTTCTTGGCAATATTTAGACACTTTCTCCTAGTGGACCAATTTGTTTTCATGCAAAGTATGTCACTTGATTCTTTGAGGATGATGATTCCATTTTTTGGTCCTCTTTTTTTATTATTTTCACATATTTGTCTAACTTCTTTGCATACGTCATAGTTTTTCTTTCATTTTCATCACTTGAGTTCCTTCAATTTTGTTAAATTTCAAAGTCAATTTTCTTCTATCTTGTTGAGGTTGCTGATTCATCTTCCTTCATGCCAAGCTCATAAATAAGGAGAGACCAATCAAGTCATCAAACTCCAATTTGTTCATGTCTTTCTATTGCTTATTGATCTTGCTTCATGGCGGGATCATAGATAAGGAGAGACCAATCAAGTGATCAAACTCCAATTTGTCCAAGTACTTTTATCATATCATAATCCTATTTGTGTGTCATCTAAAGGATAAGGATTTAAGAAGTTCCTCACCTTTTAGTTGTTGGTCCTTCGCTCACCCAAAATGAACAAGCATATTATTTATGACCTCATCATCAAGCAAAAAAAAATTTTGACGGTTTGAAATATTAAGTCTAGATTCTTTTACCTTATCTGTACAATCATAAGTAATTAAAAGTCTACTGTAAATTTCATGAGAGATTTTGCAAGTAATCCAATTAAATTGTGTAGATCCAAAAGCAGAAAAAAAAATTCTTTACCTTCCAATTAATCCCTCAACTGATCTCATTCACATTGTTCTTCAAATATGTATCAGTTGATTAGTTGAAACAACAATATTCTATTCATGTGCTGAAATTGCTATTGTACATAATGTCCACAATTCATCTTGTGATTTGAAGTCTTAGTTTGATCGATCAATACTTCAGAATGCCTACCTTCATCCTCAAACTGATCGGCAGTAAGACCTTGACTGCTTGCATGGGTCGGTCAACCCAATGTTGTAACACTCAGCCAAACAAAAAATCTAAACTAAAGATAAAATCAAACTTCAATTGAAAATTAAATCAGAATAGGAGTTCCTTTGGAAATATATAACTAACATAATCTCTTAATTCCTATCATATAGAAACTTTTCTTCCAACCATGATACTCCCTCTAACCATAGGTGTCGACCCTCCTCTCATCATCCCTATTTGCAACAAGACCCCACCACTCACTAGAGAGCATGACAGGGATGACCACTACAAGAAAACTGTCGAATAGTGACACAAATTAGCGTCACCATATTACGTGACTCTAAATTGATGCTAATAACGTCGCAATAGCATCGTCATTGGGTCGACAAGAAGAGACGCTAAGTACCTCTTTATAGCGTCCATTTAGCATCGCATTAGCGTCACAAAATGTACACGTTAAGTGAGATGCCAAAGCGACACTATTTTGGCACTATTATCACGCACGAAAACTAATAAACGCACAACAGATGGTATCGTTGTATTGGCATCGCAAGGCTGCAACACTAAATTAACGTCACAAGCAAAGTGTCACTAAATTGACGCGAATGTAAGAACCGATATTAGCACTGGCTTCTTGCACTGCATTGGCGTCACAAGCATGCGACACTACATTAGCGTCACTATGACCGCGACGCTAAGCCTTTTACGCTCTTTTTAGTATAGTCTATATAATGCTAACTACACTATACAGTACTATATAATACTAACTACAATATACAATACTATACTATATTACACTATACTATACTATATTATACTATACTATACTATACTATATACTATACTAAACTATATTATACACCATACTATACTATATTATTCTATTATATAATATAAAAACAATATACCATGATATACATACATTATCCTCCAATTCCCAAATTCCAAAATTGGAGGAATAGTGCTTCTTCATTTTTATGGAATTCAAATGTCGATTGCCGAAGATCCGAACATTGGATCATCACGAAATTTATACCTCCCATAAATCACAACAATATAGATTTTGCAATATTTTTTGGCAATTTTAGGAGGTCGTATGACAGAAATTAAATCAGAATAGGAGTTCCTTTGGAAATATATAACTAACATAATCTCTTAATTCCTATCATATAGAAACTTTTCTTCCAACCATGGTACTCCCTCTAACCATAGGTGTCGACCCTCCTCTCATCATCCCTATTTGCAACAAGACCCCACCACTCACTAGAGAGCATGATAGGGACGACCACTACAAGAAAACTGTCGAATAGTGACACAAATTAGCGTCACCATATTACGCGACTCTAAATTGATGCTAATAACGTCGCAATAGCATCGTCATTGGGTCGACAAGAAGAGACGCTAAGTACCTCTATATAGCGTCCATTTAGCGTCGCATTAGCGTCACAAAATGTACACGTTAAGTGAGATGCCAAAGCGACACTATTTCGACACTATTATCACGCACGAAAACTAATAAACGCACAACAGATGGTAGCGTTGTATTGGCATCGCAAGGCTGCAACGCTAAATTAACGTCACAAGCAAAGTGTCACTAAATTGACGCGAATGTAAGAACCTATATTAGCATTGGCTTCTTGCATTGCATTGGCGTCACAAGCATGCGACACCACATTAGCGTCATTATGACCACGACGCTAAGTCTTTTACGTTCTTTTTAGTATAGTCTATATAATGCTAACTACACTATACAATACTATATAATAGTATATTATACAATACTATATAATACTAACTACACTATACAATACTATACTATATTACACTATACTATACTATATTATACTATATTATACTATACTATATAATACTATATACTATACTAAACTATATTATACACCATACTATACTATATTATTCTATTATATAATATAAAAACATTAATATACCATGATATACATACATTATCCTCCAATTCCCAAATTCCAAAATTGGAGGAATAGTGCTTCTTCATTTTTATGGAATTCAAATGCCGATTGCCGAAGATCCGAACATTGGATCATCACGAAATTTATACCTCCCATAGATCACAACAATATAGATTTTGCAATATTTTTTGGCGATTTCAGGAGGTCGTATGACAGAAATTAAGTCGGAATAGGAGTTCCTTTGGAAATATATAACTAACATAATCTTTTAATTCCTATCATATAGAAACTTTTCTTCCAACCATGATACTCCCTCTAACCATAGGTGTCGACCCTCCTCTCATCATCCCTATTTGCAACAAGACCCCACCACTCACTAGAGAGCATGGTAGGGACGACCACTACAAGAAAACTATCGAATAGCGACGCAAATTAGCATCACCATATTACGCGACTCTAAATTGATGCTAATAGAGTTGTCATTGGGTCGACAAGAAGAGATGCTAAGTGCCTCTTTATAGTGTCCATTTAGCGTCGCATTAGCGTCATAACAAAGCGATGCTATTTCAGCACTTTATCACGCACGAAAACTAATAAACACACGGTAGATGATAGCGTTGTATTGGCGTCGCATAAGGCTGCAACACTAAATTAGCATCACAAGCAAAGTGATGCTAAATCGACGCGAATGTAAGAGCCGATATTAGTGCTGGCTTCTTGCGTTGCATTGGTGTCGCAGGCATGCAATGCTACATTAGCGTCACTATGACCGCGACGCTAAGTTGACACTAATATCATATAATGTATATATATTATAGTTGATGCTAAGTCTTTTACGCTCTTTTTAGTATAGTCTATATAATGCTAACTACACTATACAATACTATATTATACTAACTACACTACACTATACTATACTATATTATACTATGTTATATTATACTATACTACACTATACTATATAATATTATATACTATATTATACACCATACTGTACTATATTATTCTATTATATAATATACAAAAGTTATACCATGCTATAAATATATTATACTTCAATTCTCAAATTCCAAAATCGGAGGAATAGTGCTTCTTCATTTTTTTTATGAAATTCAAATGACGATTGCCGGAGATCCGAACATTGGATCATCACAAAATTTATATCTCTTGTAGACCACAACAATATAGATTTTTTAGTATTTTGGGCGATTTTAGGAGATTGTACGACAGAGTTAAGAACCTAGGAAAAAAGGCTTCCTATGGTCGCCAATGTGAGTCCGGCTCGAATCAGTCGAAATGAAAATTATGGACTCTTAGAGATCGATTCGAGCTGTCCGCCCGCACAAGAATCGTGACGATCGGAGGTCGGAAGAAATTCAATAAAATAGGCAAATTTTTAAAATAGAAACGGCCGGTTCTCCACGGTCCTCGCTCGGATCGTCACGAAAAAATAGGCATTTCGAAGGGCTCGGGAAGGTGGGGCGACGTAAACCTTTCATGTTTCACATCTTTTTCATTTCCTCCGATTCTCAAAATGCCCATTTTTCATAATTCTAAAAATTCATCAAAATTTCCGCCCCCTAAGAAATCTAAAAATGCACATTCTTCAAAATCGAACCTTTCGGGAGCGCTCGAAACGGTCCCATTTAATGGACATAGAGTTTTCAAATTTTTCTGAGAAATTCTTATTTTCTTAGACTTTTTTTTGTATCCAATTCAAAAAGAGTATTCAAAATGGTCTATTTTGCTTCGTGCGCTTAAAAGAATATTAGACATTACTTTTTTGAATATAGAACATCTACAGACTTCTTAGAATGGCCTCATTTGAGCTACATATGATTTTCAAATTTTTCGGACGACGTTGATAAACATATACATATATACATATCCATATATACATATACATATCCATATAAACATATACGTAATATGCATATATACATATGCATATGCATACATACATACATATACACATACAAATAACTTATAGTTTGGCGCCACTTCAGCGTCACAATAGCGATGATTTCATTTTAGCGTCACAATAGCGCCACAATAGCATCGCAAAGTTGTGACACTAAATTAGCATATCAATTGTGTGGAGCCAATGCGACGTGATACTCTAACTTAGCGTCGCAATATATTGAGTCGCTAACTTGCGACGCTATTTGGCATACAACATCGTGCCATATTAGCGACTCAATAGCATTGCATCATTGGCGTCGTTAACTAACGATCCGTGTGCTCATCAAGGAACAAGTCCTGACCATCCGTTCTTTTAATCCGATGGTTCATAAGACCTCTTTTGATTAACCCGATCTCTCTCCCTCTTTTAATGCTAGCAACATCCTCTTTCTACCAATTCGCCACCGTGGCACCACCTTCTCCTCTCCAACCCTTCGACGCCTTCTCCCCTATCGCCAATGCGTCCGTTGCTGCCGCCTGCCTCCTTGATGCCGTCCGATGCCGATGTGTCCGCTGTTGCTGTGTCGCCTGCCTCCCTGATGTCGTCTACCGCCGATGTGTCCGTTGCTGCTACTGCCGCCTGCCTCCTTGACGCCGCCCGTTACCACCTCCTGATGTGTCCACTGCTACCGCCGCCGCCTGCCTCCCTGACGCCGTTCGCTACCGCCTCCCGATGTGTCCGCTGCCGCCAACTGCCTCCTTGACGTCGTCAGCTACCGCCGCCTGCCTCCCTGCTTGAGACACCGCCTTCTCCCCTCCGACCCCTTCTCCCCTATCGCCGACGCGTCCGCTGCCGCCTCCTGCCTCCCTGCTTGAAACACCACCTTCTCCCCTCTGACCCTGTCTCCCCTGCCACCACACGTCCATCACCGCCTGCCTCCCTGACGCCGTCCACTACCGCCACCTGCCTCCCTGCTCGAGACCAAGGGCTTCAAGGCCAACGAGTTCAAGGAGATGGTGGTCGAGCTCATGACGCTAGTCGAGCTGTTCTAACGTTGGCGACTTCATGCCATTGGTGGCGTGGATGGACCTCCAAGGACTCAAGGGGAAGATGAAACGGCTGCACACGGGGATGAGGCACTGCACAGCGAGGTCCTTGACCATGATTCGCTTCTTGATGCCATGGATGAAGGTGGTGCTAGTGCGGTTGATCATGTATAATGTGTAATGTCATTAGAATGTGTAATTTAAAATGTATGTGTAAACTTGATGTATAACGTGTAATGTCTAATTTGATGAATTTGATGAACTTGATTAGAAAGTGTACATGATCTAGTATCGTAGTTAAACTTGTGTAAAGTATGTGAAATGTAAATTAAATTGTACAAATCATGCTATTTTCATTGGATGACGATGTCGTAGTTAGCCTCTCCTTAGCGTCACATTAGCGTCACAAATTTGACGCCTCATTAGCGTCCACTTAGCGTCACACAATTGCGTCGCTATTTAGTGTCGCGCTGGCATCTACGTAGCACCACAACCAATGATGATGATAAACTTAAGCATTGTTTTAGCGCCATACCAACGTCAAAATAGCATCATATTAGTATTATGTTAGCGTCACCCCGGCGTCGCCTTAGCGTCGCACACTCCAGCGCCATTTTAGCGACATTTTAGCATCGAACTAGTAACGGCGATGCAAATAGCGTCGGACCTTTGGCGATGCCATGACTGTGGCACGTAGGCGACGTTAATTCATCGCTACATTGTTCAACGACAAATTAGCGATGCATTAGAGTCAATATATGTGTCACTAATTGATTAATTTCTTGTAGTGGACGCCTAGACCATGCCAAAGTGCAATAGTACAACACAGGCACACAAGTGCATGGACACATCTTCTAGGTTCAAGCATAGAGGAACAAGAACGAGGAGAAGGAAACCAAATAGCAGAGTAAGTCACACAGAGGTAGGTGGATCATTGGATCAATTTTAATAATAGATTTGCATTATTTTAGGGTCCAATTAGAGTCAGTGCATCGTCTATGATTGTAGAGGAATCGTTCCATGTAATTAGTGTAGTTTTAAGAGGTTTATTATGGCAAAACCACCTTTAAAATTGAGTGGCCATGGCCATAGTTTCGTCAGAATAGCCATGTCTGATACACGAGCAACCACAAAACCCGACCCATGTCCGACCCAATCCAGCTTGGGTTCCACCGAATTATGTGATGTGTTATATTCTTATCTGATTATAATACTATTATTGATACATCATCTGATGTCCATTTGATTCTTATCCAAAGCATTGCATAGTATGATATGAAGTCCCAATTAGGGAAAAAATGAGAACTTAATTAATTAATAAAGATAAAAACTTGGGTACCCATGTTATGAATTGACAGGAGATCATTGCATAGCATTGTATCGGCCATAGGTTCCGACATGTCCCTGTTGCATGATTTATCTTCATTGTGTGATGAAATATGATACCCTCCCCTTTAGTGAGGATGACTTATTGTAGTGTGTACAATCATTGGCCACTGATGAAGTACATGGCACCTCATAGTAACCAAAATGTTAATAGACATTGCATAGAGGTGATGCATTGCATAAATGAACCACTAATAGAGAGCATTGAACTATATGATCAATTACATTGATTTCATTCAGAGCATAGTATTATTTCACTTATTCAATCTAAGCAGAGCATGACATTGACTTATTCCATTAATTACACCCAAAGTATAGAATTCATTTTTCCATTAATATTGATCAGAGCATAGTTATTTTATTAATTATACTCAAAGTATAGCATTGTTTGTTCCACTTATTCTTATCAAAATATTGCATTGATTTTCACTTTATCAGTTATTTCATTGATTATTATGATTATAATTACACTAACCCATGCTTCCTTATTGTTATTATTTATTCATTAGTTTATTATCCGAACTGTGAGGCTCAAAGGTTATTGGTCTCTTAGATTGATCTTGCAAGTGATTAGAACAATCAATGATGAGTTCAAGCGAATGATGATGTATGTGATAGTCATGTGCACATGGAGTGGTCCTAGAATATTGTTACCATATACTTTAGCTATTTTGTCATAAATGTGTATTTATTTTTTTAAACTTTCATCTTAGCTCTTGATGTTATTGACAAGAGAAAAATGTATGTGTAAACCCATAAAGGATTTGCATGTGTACTCCGACCGTTGGATTAAAATCTGATGGTGGATCTTAAGATATGAAGTTAAGATAATTTTAGTTGTTTAATGTCATGAGACGTCATCAAATAATTTAAATGAATATCTACCACTAAATATTAATCCAACCATGAATCTACACATGTAAACCCTTTTTGGGTTTACACATCCATATATCCCTATTGACAATATGACATACTAGATCTTCTATTGGACTTTCTAATTTATTGACATATTTATTTATATTTTCTTAAATATTCTGTTTAAATGATGTTTTAGTCAAAGAGATAGTAAAAGTTAACATCTAACTGAAAGTATTACATAGTTGGTAGTGTTTCTCATGTTAGGTCTGGTCACATGTCAGGCGATTTTGGGACGTTACAGGAAATGATCACATCTCCTAAATGCTCATTTTTTATCAAAGCCATCTTAAATAAATACAAGATTATATCATCATAAAGATGTGATAGGCAATCATAATTCTCCGTCTATATGACTATCTTTAATATCTTTAATATTTTTTTTACAATTATCTTAATATAGCTTGTCATTATCAAACATGAAAATAAGGCATAAAATTTATAATCCAACAATAGAAGCAGAACAAGGTTCATATCGTCCACCCCTCTCTTTTTCCTTGTGACTCTTGTCATTAGTTTACCCCATACAGCCCCTCCGCTTTTTGGTGTCGTTTAGATCCTATAGTTTACAATATGATACTTTATGGCCTTATATACAAAATTCTAAAATCAATTTGTGAATGTGCATAGGTAATTTGTGATTACTAATATTACTGAGTACATAGGTATACATCTGTAAGTTATAATAAATGTCTATTTTTAAATAATTGTTTAGTTAATCTACAAAAAAAATTGTAATCATTTTTGTCCTTTAATAGAATTTCCGATCCAATTGCAAAGTTTAATAAAGCGGTATACCACTTTGACTTTATTGTGAAATAGCTATCCAAAATAAATGTTTTTATACACAGAAAATATATGCATTTTTACCCATGCACAAAGAAAACGTTCTATTGGAAATGAATTGCGAAAAGTTCCATATTATGTTGTATCATGAAAAAATATATCACTACTAGAAAAACGCTGATTACCGACGGTCCGGACCGTCGGTAATCAGCCCGAAAATTATCAGTAACGCAATTACCGATGGTTTTTCAATCGCAATCAATCCGTCGAAAAAACGCTCGTCGCAAACGGATTTGCGACGGTTGAAAAAAATTCGTCGAAAATATCGACGGTTCTGGCCGTCGGAACAGTCCCCGGCGGTTCGACCCGTCGAAATTTTTCGACGGTTGCAACCGCCGAAAAAGTCCCCGGCGGTTCGAACCGTCGATATTTCCGACGGTTGCAACAGCCGGAAAAGGCCGGCGGTCCGAACCGTCGAAATTTCCGACGGTTGCAACCGCCGGAAAAGGCCGGCGGTTCGAGCCGTCGCAACTTTTCGACGATCGCAACTGTCGAAACTTTGGACGGGCGTCGCAACCATCGATCTTTTGACGGTCGAAACCGTCGCAAATAATTTTTTAAATATAAAAAAATTAGCGGCCGGATCAAGCCGCGGCCAGCTCCGCCCGCAAGCCGGCCGATCCGGCCGCTGGGGCCGGATCCGCCGCCAGGCGGCCGGATCCGAACGCCCGGCGGCTGGATCCGCCGCCAGAGAGAGAGACGCCGGCGCGGAGAGAGAGAGACGTCGGCGCGGAGAGAGAGAGGTACGCCGGCGCGGGAGAGGATCGCCGGCGTCCGGCATGGGAGGGTCGCTGGCGTCCGGTGCGGGAGAGGGTGCTCGCGGCCGGGAGAGAGAGGAGAGGAGGGAGAGAGAGAGGAGTGGAGGGAGGAGGGAGAGAGAGAAGAGGGAGGAGGAATATATATAAAGGGCAAAAGTGGAAAGAAAGCGGGAAAAGGGAAAAAAAAAGCGGGATAACGAAATTTTAATTACCGACGGTTTCGGCCATCGAAAACATAAATATTAAATATTTTTATAATTACCGACGGTTGTGACCGTCGAAAATATATTTAGTTATATTTAATATTTATTTTTTATTTTACCGACGGTTTGAACCGTCGGTAATCGTTACCGACGGTCAAAACCGTCGGTAATTGCGACGGTTTGGATCGTCGCTAGTTATATTAATAAAATACTCTTTATATGATATTATTATACATTTACCGACGGTTACGACCTTCGGAAATTCCGGCGGATTTTGCAACGGATGGATATCCGTCGAAAATATCGACGTTCCTAATCGTCGAAAAATTAAATAATAATATAATAAATTATATAATTAATTTTTTTATTTCCGACGATCGTGACCGTCGGAAAATCTGTCGAAAAAAATTTAATAATAATATAAAAAATACATAATTTAATTTTTTTTATTTTCGACGGTCGTAATCATCAGAAAAGTCGTCAGAAATTACGACGGATGGATATCCGTCAGAAATATCGACGTTCCTAATCGTCAAAAAATTAAATAATAATATAAATTATTTCTGACGGTCATAACCGTCGAAAAATCCGTCGGAAACGGAACCGTCGAAAAATCCGTCGCAAATTGTGACGGATTTAGAACCGTCGAAAATTATCCGTCGAAAAATCGCGATTTTCTTGTAGTGTATATTCAACAATTACGAAAAGCTTTTATTAACATACTAATCGTCATAAACATACAAGGTCTCGTGATATGAAAGAAATAAAGCAAATTTTATTTGAAATTGAACATTCAAGATTTTTAGGTGCACAACCTAAAGAAATACATATATGTTACCACCACTTATGCACTAGTACAAGTTGCTGTGTACGCTGATCATAAACGTAAGCTCCATCCACTTGGATACTCCATAAGCACGCTATGTGACACTTGTTCAGATCAGTTTTCTCATCATAAACCTCAAAGCTTCCGGCGACCCACCCTGTGGCACTCTTCCACTGCATGCTGCACCAAAACAGTGTGTTATGAATGATGATGTTGGGAAAGAACTCCCAAGTGAGAGATTCGTTAAAGTCCAAGTCATGATAACCCATGTCATCGTCTTTGGATTTACAATGAACATGTAACGGGATTCCCGTTCCCAAAACATTTGTAATGTTCATGTGAACAAGTTGATCCTGACATACGACAACATTGGATGAGATCATGAGCAGAGAAAGGAACCATAAGATGGAAATGCAAAAATTTCTACTATTTGAGAAATTCATTGTTTTTTTTTCAAATCGAAATAGAAGAAAAAACTTTGCGATGTGAATGTTATATAGATAGATAAATAGATAGATAGAAAAAACTAATGATCACATACCTTAAATAGATAGACAGATAGATAATATGCATATACAAAAAAAGTTCATAGCTGTTACATTTATTGGGCCATTAATGGTCAGATACCTTAAATATATAAGTAGATATAGATATACGTAAAGCTCATAGGTGTCACATTTATTGGGCCATAAATGGTCAGATACCTTTTTCTCAAAAAGTGTTTATTTTAGCATTAGTACATGCAATGCTCTATTGTTAATTCAATATAATTCGGATTTTTTTTTGTTAACTGATATGCATATTGATCTTGACAACATTCATTTTTCTTAAAGTAATAGATTATTCAATTTGTTTTGTTTTAATCAGTTTCTTATATTGTAATAAGTAATAATACTATTATAGATGTTGCATTATACTAGTAATATAAAATAATTAAATTTTCATTAGCCTAGTTCAATGTCATCAAACTATTAGCATCATCTCACAAAAAAAAAACTATTAGCATTCTCTTTATATTTTTGTATATATAGAAAAAAGGTTCTGTAGCGAGATTCAACGTAACATTATAATCAATATACGAAATTAATTACATTCACAATATTACATTCATTTTTAATAGATAAACTCTAACTAATTCAATTAGGTATTCCTTATACCATTATGAAATACTTAATGCCATTGTTTATGAAAATTTTACTTCATTGTCCAAAAAGGGTTAAATGCTAATGAGACGTGCAATTTAAATAAGTTGACACATGTTTTTTTTTAAAAAAATATAAGTTTACCCTGATTATTTTTTTCATGTTCCAATTACATCTGCGAGTAAAATGTCTTCTAATTATTTTACGTGTTGATCCGATAAAAATGTTGATCTCTCCTCTCTTATTATTTTTTTTTTTTGGTTGCCGGCCCTGGACGCGCCGATGGTTCAATTCACGCATCAATGGTTATATACATTATTCATGAATTAAAGGTTCGTCCACATCGAGTTCATCTAAAGCCTAGAACTCTTTAGGAGAGGAGTGACACCCGACACTCAACACCCACTGTCTCAACAAGAGGGTTTCCATTTTGTGCATGCCTGTTCGACGAAATGCCCATACGCTTGCATTCGAACATTGTACGATGGATGCTCTTACGTCAAACTGGATCAAATTGTTCATTTAAATTAAATTAGTCTAAGTGCCGTTATGCTTGCTTACCATTTAGTTCCTGTAAAGTTTTTCTTAGCATAATAAGCATGAAGCTGAGAAGTGAGAACAGATGCTTTGCTGCTGTGATCCCACCGAAATGGGATCTTGAGTTCATGTTTACTTTATTCTGCCAGTTCAGCAAAAAAAGTTTTTGATCAAACCAACTCTAAGTTTGTTACCAAGTTGTAACTTTTAGATTTTGACCGAACGTGGAAATTGTGTGTCAGATTGTCCTTGTCCAATTGATTTTGGAACACAGGGTTGACCAATTAAATTTTCTTATCATTCTTGGGTTTGAATCATAATGTTGCTGGTATTTTGAAGTTATTTTTCTTGTGGGAGGATTGACTATTTAACTGCTTTCTTAATCCTTTTTAACCGTCCTAACCGAAGGAAGCAAGGTTCCCATTATCAAAATGCAATCTGCTTTTAGTTGAACCTTGAATCACATTCCTATTTGTCTTCTGCAGTGCTCTTCAGCAGCAGCATCCTTGCTATGATGGATGATACCCTACAAACTCACCCTTCATCCCAGGGAACCATCTGCAGATGGCAGGTCTGCATGTTAGCCCTTTCCTTGTTCATTTTTGTAAATGGACGATCAGCTAATGAGTGCTTTTGTCATTTACTCTATTTAGTTTTCCATTTTCGACATTCTTTTCATTAAAAAATATGAGAAAAGAAACATGAAGTTGAAGAGAAATGTAAGATAAAAGAAAAACAAATTTGTACATAATTATATCATGATAGACCTAATCATCACATGTGAAAATATCCACGGTGTCTTCTTAGTCCATTGCCTGACATTTCTGCAGCTTTCCATGAAAACCATAACAGGGTTATATACATAACTTCAGACTCCATAGACAGGGACAATGAATTATAACCGAAGACAAAAGATTGACTCAAAGGTTCGTAATGTATTTTCAATGCTCTATCTGAAAATTGTAATCAACTTATTTATTTTTATTATTTCTATACAATATCACTGGTTAACATATTCATTGCAATGAGGTGCCATGTATTTCATGAAGCTAGTGATTGTGCACATCACGACAGTCATCCTTTCTATAGGGAGGGTATCCTCTTTCGTTATACAATGGGGAGAAATCGTGCGGGGACAAGTCATACCCAACACTGATTGTAATGTTATACCACGAGCTCTTGTCAATTCGTAACATGAGCACTCAATATCTTTAATTAATTAAGTTCTCATATTCGCCCATATTGAAACTTAGTCATAAAGATTCCATGACAACAATCAGGATAACAATGTCATATAATCGTGGAATCAAATGAGATTTAAACTTTGGATTTAATCTAAGCTTGCTCTGGATATGTGTAATCATATAATTGATAAGATCAAGAGTGATAAATCCTCGAATATAATTTATGCAATGAGGTAGAATTAATCAAGATTAATCAGGCAATAGATCCCAAATGATAATATGTGATAGCCATCGAATTTAGGTCATGACCTGTAATTAGTAATTAACAATAATATATGAGTAATCATTCTCTACTATGATAATATTCTAGATTATAATATCAATAGGGTCATATCAATGGCCAATCAATTAGGAATAATCAACCATACAATGATCACATGATGATATCAATATAACCTATGTTTTCGATGGAATTAGATGATTAACAAATCATGAATCACAACGACAAATCACATACAATACACTATATGAGTAAATCCAATTTTACTTGTCTACTGACCAAATATAGCTATAATTGGATTGGTTCATCCAATCATTATGTGATCAATATAGGTCAATGAACACCCCTCTACCTAATAGAAGATTGAAATTGCATGAGGCAAGTGGCCTACAAAAAGAAAACAAAAAGTTGGCCATGTTCTATCCGATTAAACCTCAACCGTTGATTGCAGCTCGACGGCTTTGATTGAAGGACGAAAGTTAGGGTTTTACGTCGGGGGAACTCGATTTCTCCGCGATCGTTTGAACTTTGAAGTTGGAGGACGGCGATCTTCTCGCCGCATCCGACGAATCGGCCATGGAAGGTGTCGAAGTCTCCTCATCTCTCCTTCCCCTCCACAACTCTAACGATGACCCCAATCCGTCGTCTTCTCCGGCGAAGCCTCAGAGCTTCTCTGCAGCCGGCGCCAGTCGCGGCGCCCCGAAGCGGTTCGTGAAGTCTCAAATCCCGGAGTCGATCGTCTCTGACGCGTCCCTCAATGCTGCCATCTCCCTCCTCCCCTCCAACTACGACTTCGAGGTCCACAAGACCGTCCACCGCCTCGCCTCCTCCGGAGCCCGCCGTCCTGCGCTTCAGCTCCCCGACGGCCTCCTCATGTACGCTCTCCCCCTCGCCGACATCCTCCGTTCCAATTCCCACTGCTCCGTCGACGACGTACTTGTCCTCGCCGACCCCACCTACGGGGCCTGCTGCGTCGACGACCTCGCCGCTTCGGCCCTCGCCGCCGACCTCCTAATCCACTACGGCCACTCCTGCCTCGTTCCTGTGCCTTCCTCTCGCCTCCCCGCCCTCTATGTATTCGTTGACATCCGCCTCGACCCCGGCCGCCTCGTCGGCACCGTTCGCTCTGCCTTCGCACCTGATTCCAAGCTCGCGCTAGCGGGTACCGTGCAGTTCATCTCCGCCGTCCACCATGCAAAATCCCTTCTTTCCGCCGAGGGCTACGATATCTTCGTTCCCCAGGCGAAGCCCCTCTCCCCCGGCGAGGTCCTTGGCTGCACCGCCCCCACCATCCCCAAATCCAAGGGTGTGGAGGCCGTCGTATTTGTTGCCGACGGCAGGTTCCATTTGGAAGCCTTCATGATTGCTAATCCGGGAATTCAAGCTTTCCGATATGATCCCTTCCTCGGCGTTCTTGTACTCGAGGAGTACGACTACGAAGGGATGAAGAAGGCCAGGAAAGATGCTATCTTGGCAGCCCGGGGAGCAAAAAGATGGGGAGTGATACTCGGTACTCTTGGCAGGCAGGGGAATACTAAGGTTCTGGACCGGGTAGTAGACCACATGGAGGAGAAGGGATTGGAATGGACAGTGGTACTCATGTCTGAGATATCTCCAGCGCGAATAGCTCTTTTCCAGGACTCGGTGGATGCTTGGGTACAGATTGCATGCCCAAGGCTATCGATAGACTGGGGCGAAGGATTTCGTAGACCTCTTTTGACGACATTTGAGTTGGACATTGCATTGGGTTACGTCCCTGGTTGGTGGGAGAGAAGAGAGAGGAAGAACGAACCGTGCAGTTCAGGATGCGATCTGCAGACAAGGACAGATGATAAATGTTTGGGTTCTGGATGTTGTGGAAATGCTTCATGTAGTAGTAAAAGTTGTGCAGGCACTCCGGAGACAGATTATCCAATGGACTACTATGCTCAGGATGGAGGGGATTGGAATAGCTCATACGTTAAGAAGAATCCTGCTCGAGGCACGAAATTGCGGAGCAGCATGGGTAATGATAAAATCTGTTAGGAAAATTTATTTGGTACATTTCATTGTTGTGTTTCTTTCTATTATTCTGCCAGTTGATGCTCCGATGATTGCCTCATGCCATATTAGTTCGGGAGGAATTCGTTTGGAAATCAACCTAAGTAAGCCATACCATCTTCTTTGATGCTGCATGGAATTCATAGTTTAACTAGAAGCTTTATGTGAAATGTCCATGAATTGCTATAGTAAAAATGCCTAGGAATGAATCAGTCCTTTTACGTTATCGAACTCTGCATAGGACAGGCTATCTTTGTTGTTTACTTTCTTAAGAATCATACTGTGTTATTTTTCACATGCATCTGAGGCCATTTTATCACAATTCTTATTCATTGATATTTAAGCTAGTTATCACATGTCACATCTTTAGTATCATTTCACTATGTACAGTTTAGTACATACTTTCTCTGTGCATTGCATGTTATTTCCATTTCCATTTGTGCTACTTATGGATTGTGTCATCAGAATGATTTTTGTTTTGATACAACACCTGGGCTATTGCATATTTCTCTTTTCACCTTAGTTTAGCGTCTGTAACTATGGAAATAGTTTTAGGTGACAACAATCTAAATCATAATTTATATTAACTTTAGGTGATTCTCTAGGGCAACATCAATGGAGTTTGGTGGTGATATACATGGCCAATCACTAGATTGTTAAAATATAATTAGAACAAATGCACTTGACAAATGAGATTCGTTACGAAATGAATTAACTATAATGGGCTGTCATTTATGCAATATGACCGGCTAATTCTTCTTAAAAAAATATGACAGGTCAATTATTTTGAGAAAATGATTTGGTGATTATTTCAAACTTTCGAGGGCTCACAATATTATTAATTGTCAAACAAATACTGAAAACATGTATGGCAGTGCCGGTGTATATTTGAAAATTAGTCTAGACCATGCACGTTGCAGAGGTTTCTTAGTGGAAAAGTTTATATTATTGAAGTGTGTACCTATAATCAACTCTCCTATGAAAAAAAAAACGGTTACTCAACTACACTTGGGGAAAAAATGAGTTCATTGTAGAAGATTATTGGAAGAAATGGATAAGGTTCCTATATTGTGTTGCTGATATTTTAGTAAATACGTTAGTCGTTGATATATGTTAAGGTATGCTCTGAGTTCATCTTTATTGGTGATCTCAGTTTTGATGCACCCAGCTGTCTGCATTAACAGATCAGAATTCTAATTCCTTGTCATCGACAGATGAGATATTTTAATATTCCTAACTGATATTTTTACAGGAGGAAGAAATATCCAAAATGAAGGTAAACAATGAAAATAAACTGGCCGTAGTTCCATTTGGAGGTAGATCCATGGTGAACGAAGGAAAATTTGGTGTGCGCAATCATTGATCACATGCGATTGCACAAAACTGTCGACAGAGAACGTCTTCTTTCTGAGAGAGAGAGAACAAAGTCTACTTGCTCAGCTTTGTGAGATCGTCTGAATGACAAATCGAAGATCGAGCAATTTTTGGGTTTGGTTGATATTTTTGTACAATATATCCATGTTCAGTGTTAACCTTATGTTGAGACTAGCAACGATTTTGGTTTGAAGGAAGTATTGGCGTATATAGTAGAAATTTCATTTACTAGCAACGTATTATCATACTTGCAAGCAGAAATTTTCATTTTTCATAATCCAAATGTCATTGTCAACTTTTTCTGCCAAGAACATATTATCCCTATCCAGATTTCAGTTCGAGTTTTGATATCTAAAATCATTTTTTTCCAATAACTCAGTTTCATATTAAAACTTCTCATTGTCGAATATAACTGGTAAAACATTTAGGTACGTTCAAATTAATCATCATCAGGACATGCTTTGCTTATAATAGAAACGAGTAAAAAATGATAAAACAAATAACGACATAATTAACAAAATACAAATCTGTATTGTCTTTTTGGGAGAGAAATTAATTGTCTGGGACTTCCATGTTTGACTCATTCATTCATGCCCAAAAGAATATATAAAAAAGAAACGTGGATAAATAAATTATGAATTTATTATTTTAGAAGACATTAAAATTTATTAGTTTTTTTCAATAAGTTATTTCCATCTGTCCAAATACAATGTAATCTGGAATTTTCAATTATAATAATTAGCAAAAAATGAACATAAAAAAAAAAGTAAAATCCAAAATGCTTTACATGAAACTTAATGATCCAAATGCAACTTTAATCATCATGCGCCTTCAAAAGTTTTCTTTTTTATTGTTGAGGTGATAGAAGCTTTTTTAGCCCTAGTAGCAAGATTTGTTAGGGTGCGTTCTCCATCATGAAGTAAGAGGTTATGTGCATGACATGTAACTGGCTGTCTAATCAGCCCATGGAAAACTAAATCAGAAATTATAAGAACTGACCTATTAACTTCAAGAAAAGAAAGCATACAATAGCTCTTTACTACCATAATGTTATCACAATCAGATCTCCCTAGATATCACTACAATATATGACTTGTGATAGGCCAAAAGAGAATATTTATTCAAGATTCTTTTTTTACACGAGAACTATCAATTCAATAAACAGGACTTCATCCCTTTTATCGAAAAAATACATTATAGGCTAACAAACCCTATAACTCCGTATTGATCATCTTGCGACGCTTGATGGATTTCGGCCACTTCGTAAACTGAGCTTTATGAAAGAGCGCATTGCATGGATACAACTAATCTATAAGAGAGAGAGAGTTTCAAACCATGGGCATGGCCTATTCAGTTTGATGAAAGAGCCTCAATCATCATTTGAATTGAAGTAGAGCTTTTGATTCTCGATGTACTCAATGACTTCATCTGCAATTAAATACTTAACAGATAGCCCTCTTCTTATGCATTCCCTGAGATACAAAGAAAAGCACAAGGTTTCAATCTCCAAAAGGCTTCAGTTTCATAACAAATTCCAATTGTGATGATGCTGTAAGCAAGGGATTTTTTCTTACAATCTAATTTTTGAATGATGAAATCACGTATTTCATCTTTTTGTTCATTTTTCTTCTAGAACTAATTGCCACTTCATATTCCAAAGGAAAAACTCAAATAAAGCAGGCTGTAAATTGTGTACAGTAAAGTGCATAAAATCCAAAAATTTTCATGAGTTCCATAGTGAAATTTTATCAATTTGCTAACATAAGCAAAATGTTAGAGAATACCATGTAAAACTTCTGCAGAATACTAAAGGCACAGGCACCTACTTTAAGGAAGACATTTGAACTCACCTAATGTATTAATCACCTGATTTAATCCCACTTTTGCAACAAAAACAAATCTGAAATCCCCATAGCCGTCATCATAATAAAGCAAATGAAACAACACCAGAGTGTACGGAAATAACACAATAAGTTGTGAATATTATTTATTACCTCACCCTTGTCGAACTAATTTGATTTGGTACTATCTCATCCACAAGTACGATATTATTCTGAAATAAGTAGTGTACCCGATATTTCAGTAGGTAGAACAAATAACTTGATACCGAGATTCACTAAACAATGACAAGTAGTTATATAAGCCAAAAAAAAGGTTATATCTACCTTGAACTCAAGCAATATCTCATTATCGGATATTATTTTCTCCAAGTCTTTCCCTTCTCTGTGTATGCAGATAATACCAAAGTCTTTACATATTGTTCGAATCTGAAAATAGCCAAAAATACAGTTAGAAGTGTCTTTCCTTCTCCTTTTTCAATCAATCACATCAGAAGACATATCAAATAAAATGTTATACACATCAAATATTGTTGACAGATTTCCCTAGTGCAAACACAATAGCTAGAACAGCATTCCGTCGCATAATCAGCATAACAATGGTAAATCATCGAACTTAAGAAACCTAGAATCAGCTACATTATCCTTTTTATAGTTTACGATATTTAAGACAATAATATTTTGAACTATTATCCACATCTCCTTCAACATCGTGGAATCCATGGTTACTTTTTTTTACTTTACACTTTTCTCAGAAGAACAAAAAAATAAATTGTTTTTTTTTTCTTACAGTTATACAAGCTACATTAAATAACACATTTCTTTTGGGTCACCGCTCATGGCATCAACAACCGACATGGGACAATAAACAAAAAGTGAAATCGAATTTCAAATTAGTGTGACAAGTAGTCAGAAGTGGGTTTTGCGCTGATCAATACCTTCTGGAATCCTTTCAGATGCAATGTAGGAGGCTCCATGGGCCATAGATCTACACACTAGCGGTTGTGGACAGTTTTCCTCCAAGATGAGAAGTTTATCTTTGGAGATTAACAATGTTATAGAGAGGACTCTATACTGTTGAACTCAAAGCTCATCAACTGGAAGCATGGGTGGATATCGAAGCATACTTTCTTGAAAACTCAAATGACTCGTATCTAAGTTTTATGCTGTTTTGTGCTCTATAAAACAATAGATCATGCTGTAACTTGTATTCATCTTCATTATGTTATAGGACCTCCATTATGTTAAAGCTTTGATTCTTTGTTTTTCATTCAATCTATCTCAAACAAATTCTTAGGTGCTACTCTTCATATCTTTTATCCCTAGTATAATTTATTCGCATGACTTCCGTTGTGCTTATATTTTTTACAGACATGTTTTATCCCTATTGATGGAAGCATCAGTCTAGGTCCCAAGCCCGGATAAAGGAGGAGGGTTGTGTTAAGCCCCGACAGCCAGCGTAAAACTTTGTCGAATCGCATGAACATGGATCTACGAATGGCATCGTATGATCCATGTAGCCGACCCCACCTAGTGGGATAAAGCTTTGTTGTTGTTGTTGTTGTTGATGGAAGCATCAGTCTAATTCTATTTCATTTGGATGCCTTTTTAAGATACTATTATTTGTAAGCATCTTTTATCACTCAATATGTGTCTTACTTTCGGTTCCATACATTTCATGTCAATCCAATACATACGCACATCGTAGGACTAACCTAATTTCTGCTCATCCTTCTTTCCTTGAAGGAACAGATGTCAAATTCATGATAAATTTAAATTACACAACATCTTGATCAGCAAAGAAATCTTATCACAATGCATATTTGGTTATTACGATCACAAAAACATAAGTCGTAAGTAAACGGTCTTCAATTTCTATCAGTGTCAATTCAAAAGACATTTTATGGTTGTTCTCTACCAAGTTAATGAAACATCTGAACAGCAGCCTTCAACAGTTTCAAAGTTAGTAACCAGATGACATCAAAAGTGTTCAACACAAATGCTGGCATATGTAGTTTGGCATCAGATCAAAGAAAAAATATGCAACTAAGTGTCTACATTCATCATACTATATTTTTAGCACAAGCAATGGCTTGTCGATTATCAAAACTTAGATTGTAGTTTATTCTGTTTCAAGTATGAATGCCATAAAATATACACAATAAATCATGAATGTTTAACAGTCAGATAGAAATGAAGACAAACAGGATCATCAATTTGACTTCACCATCAAATCACTATCTAATAACACAAGTACTTGACACATTTCTTTTGCCACTAAGATACACAATTCCATGTTAGAAATATACCTGGTCAGGTATCCATACTCCTGGAATGGTAAAGGATTCAAGAAGATCAGAACCACACAACAACATCACTTTGAGTGACTCTGCAACAAAAGTAAACTCGTTCAGGCTTCCCACAAAAGGAAAAATATAAATGATATGTAATACACAAGAAAGAATTATTATTTTCTTTATCAATAAAACAGAATGAGTTTTTTGAACAAATAATCCAACAAGTTTTGTTTACAGAGAAAAGGATGACTGCAAATAGTTAATCCAACAAAAATGAAATCATTATATAATTACTTCGACGTAAAATAGTAGGTTTTCTTCTCAAAACAACTTTGCACAAATCAAAATAGTTGATCCCTAAATATAAATAAATACAGATTTGGAACATTTCCCTGCTTACACAAAAGAAGTGCGGCTCCCTTCACACAAAACAGAAGTCAGAATATCAAAAGAAAATAGCTCTTTAAAGGGCATAAACTGTTTGATCAGAAAGAATAGTTTAAGATTTCAAAAGCTAACATTAACTACTAGTTTAAGAGTTCACTACTTACCTTTTCTAATCAAGCCACTTTGGCATATGGAACTGTGAATATCATTGGGTATTTTCAACATTTAAGATTTCAATGGCATAAAATGTTTGATCAAAAAGAATAGTTTAAAATTTCAAAAGTTAACATGAACTAGTATAAGAGTTCACTACTTACCTTTTCTAATCAAGCCACTTTGGCATATGGAACTCTGAATTCTAGACAAAACTATTAGACTTCGTTGGTAACTACTTTGTCTTGCCTACAAAAGAAAAATAATTACAAAATTTGAGAAATGTATAAAAGTTAATAAACAGAAACTAAGATATAACAAATTCACAAAAGAATCCTTTTAGAAGAATATAGGGAGAATTGATTACAGTACATTCAACTTTCAGCAAGTAGCTGATAATGCAAATATATAATTTAGTAGATACAACAACAACAACAACAACAACAACAAAGCCTTATCCCACTAGGTGGGGTCGGCTACATGGATCATACGACGCCATTCCACTAGCTGATAATGCAAATATATAATTTAGTAGATGAGTTTCAAAATTAAAATTGTGACTAAGACGTCAACCAAAGAGAGCTGAGGCAATAATACAGAGTTATGAAAAAGAATCAGCAAACAACTGAAGAAACTACATAGAGTGCAACAGAAATTTTAGGAGCTATAATTGGTAGTCTAAATATTAGGTCAATCTTTAAAAACATGACACAAACATTATGTTCAAATTTTTGTAACTTTAGGAAAAGTTTGAAGACAACAGGACTAAACAATAAGAGATGTCCGGAGAATTTTAGTTTCTTGGCACAAGCCATGGCCTGAAAATGAACTGGGTTTTGTTTTCTCATTTAAACATCCCAATCATGTAATATAAATTAGAGATCCATTAAGAAAGTTGGATGGTTGCAACATGACAACCGTCCTTTTTTGCTCAAAAAAGAGACTTCAATCACAATCTTGATTCTTCCTCTTAGCAAATTAGTTATTGTTAAAATGAGATATGGATAATCGATAAGATACCACTTTGTATTAAATAGTGGCTGGTTAATTAAGTAGTGAGTAGTTAGAAGATACCACTATGTATTAGTTAGTGGCTGGTTAAGAAAGTAGTGAGTAGTTAGTTATATTTGTAGTTTTGTTATAATTATTGTAATTACCTTTGCATGTTATAAATACATGCATAGGTTTTAGATTTAGGAGAGCCTTTTGAAATGTGTTTATTAGTTATGTAATTGGAGTTTGGTCCACTCCATACGGACTTATGTAGATTTTTCATCTCGAATTGACAAATTATTACTAGTAATTGTGTTTAAGATTCTTGCACTTTTACTATTAATAATAGTTATCCTAGTTTTATTTTAGTTGTATTTTCAGTTTGTATCAATAACATAACATCAATCAGAGATTGAAAATTAATAAAAAAAAAGCAGCCAAAAGGTGTATTGATACACTAATTATTGTTTTTAGGTTACCTCCCATGGATCCACCATGACAAAAGAAGAAGTTTTGCATGCAAGTTCACACATTTGAATGCGATGTGTAGCCAACAAAAGGTCCTATAGAGAAGTGAAACAGTCATTTCAGAACTTCAAACACTCAGTCATTAGTAGTTGCTCATCATTTTCAAAGGATGTTCAACTGATAGGGAAAACCAGGCTTTGTACTATTTCACATGGTTAAATCAATTAAGGGAATCAATAGTACTTTGCTTGTCTCTACTCGGCATATATATGCAACATAGACTTTGCTCTTGTTCTTTTGTTGTTTACCAAGAAATTATGAGCTTGTCAAACTTCGCTTCAGCAAGAAGCAAATCTTAAAACTCCCTAGATACACAAAGAAAAAAATAATAATAGCCTCACCCACCTCTTGGATCCTCAAGACAACTACAGTGTCGTCAAAAGATTCACATTACACATATCTTGCTGTTACAAGTTATTTAAATATTTCATTAATCAATTCCATTCAATTCTTTGGATTGCTATTTTAAGGCATAAACATACAATCATTTAGTGCCAAAAAATGAAAAACAATAATCATGAATCAAAGGAAGAGGTGTTTTTTCAGACAGGGAGAGAGAGAGAGATGAGGTGTTTTAAAGTTGATCATGTCAAGCTAGAATACTTATTCAATTCCTAAGATGTCTACAGGTTTCTGCAGTCTATACTCTCATACAACACCTTTAAACGTTTGGATGTCGGAGTTTTGCAATATCCAAAAAATGAGTATATTAATTTCTTTACCTATTAACGGGATGATTCTTTCAATGGTACTAGATTCAACAAAACCAAATTTTAGTTCCTCAGAAAGCAACAGGATTCAATATGAATAACTTGAAATACCAAAAGTACATTTTCTCGGAAGTGGTAAGTGCCAAGTGCATATTTATCCATAAGATGTTTCCTTTGGATCAATTTTGATGCCCCTTTAATGCATAATAGAAGAAATCTTTTGGAGGAAACCAGCTTTTCTTCAACTTCAACCACTTTTTAGAAGTCTATACTTGAACATATACCTTTTACTTGTGGTCAAGGAAAAATTTGTACCTCTTTCTTGTGGTCCTTGACCATATATCTTTTTCCTGTTTTGCTCGAAAAAAAATACCTTTTTCTTGTATGCGTCATTAACAGGTGACATGTAACCTCCAGCAACAACATAACCTCATGCCTTGAGTGCATCTTTTGCAAGCTCTGGTGTGAATCACATTTATCCCAAGAAATCAGCACGATTCATGACTCATATCAAGTGTATATAGTTGAACTATCAGGAGGCCTTTTAAAAATATTTAGTAGAACTCACCAAACATGCGTAAGTGCATGAATGTTGGGGGATTGAAACTTCCTGCTAATAACAAAGCAACATATGTTTGCCCCCTAAAGAAGGCGAAAGAGAATATAAGATAACATAGTTTGAATCACGTTCTGTTCTAAAATTGCCAACAAACTAAATGGACAAAACCAATGAAAGATGCTTGATGCCCCGCTGGTCATTGAAGTGTAAAATTTGATAACCAGAACACTGAATCATGTGACATCCATATCTTCTAATTTGTGACCATGAAGATTATGATCTGACATGTTTCCTATCTTTAATGTGCATTTTATGTCCCCTAATCACAAAATCCTATGAACAATTGGCTGCATCAAAATATCCAAAATAGCATTAATCATGCAATCCACAGTCCTAGAACATTTCTAGTTGATGTGATTTTCATGTAAAATGCAGAAACTGTAAGCATAAAATGGACTTGACCTATGTTCTGAAGCTTCAACACAGATGCAGCAAAGAATAAAACTCGTGAGGGCATAATCCTCAACCTTCGCTGGTTTCTCACCACAGTTTTCTAATTACTCTTTTGTCTTTCACTGTTCTCCTCAGTGGAATCTGTCGTCATATATATATATAACTCTGCTATGGTTTTCATGGAAAACTTGTAAAGGCAAAATTGTTAGTCAATGGGCTAAGCACAAATCATGGATACTGCCACATGTGGATATCAAGTATCATGTATAACTATGTACAATTTTGTGTTTCTTTTATCTTCATTCTTTTTAATCAACATCCCTAATTTCATGTATCCTTTCTCATGTTTTCATAATGAAAAGAATAAAAATGGAAAAATGAATAGAGCATATGACAGAAGCACTCAATAGCTGATCATCCATCTCCAAAATGACCAAGTAAAGGGCTAATATGCGGACCTGCCATCTGCAGATGCTTCCTTGGGAGGAAGGTGGAGTTTGTGAGTGGGTAAAGGGGCATCATCCATAATAGCAAAGATGCTGGTACTTGAGAGAACTGAAGAGTAAAAGGAAGACAAATAAGAATGTATTTCAAGGTTCAATTAAAAGCATATTACATTTTGATAATCAGAACCTTGGTTCCTTTGATCTGGATGGTTAAAGAGGATTAAAAAAGCAATTGAATGGTCAGACCTCCAACGAGAAAAATAATTCAGAATTACCAACAACAACAAAGCCTTATCCCACTAGGTGGGGTCGGCTACATGGATCATACGGCGCTTCATTGATCCATGTTCATGGGATTCGACAGAGTTTTACGCTGGCTGTCGGGGCCTAACACAACCCTCCTCCTTTATTCGGGCTTGGGACCGGCTATAAAACATAGGCGGAGTTTAAAAGCATAGTAAACTTAATTAAAGAAAATGCAATTTTCTTATCTTACGAATGTAACAATTTGTTACTATCAACAAACAATGATGTGCAAGTATGAGGATTGCCTTCAAATGTCAAGCATGAAGATTATGCGGGTAAGGATGTAAAATATCATGTTACTGCAATATTTCAGTTACATTACAATATAAAAACAGTAGGCACTGGTTGTTAATAGAATAAGTAACACATATGCATGAGAAAATTTATGGGGCTGATATTGAGAGCCCAACTATAATGATTGATGATCAAGATTGATCTGAACTATATTGACACATGATGAGATGGAAGAAGAATAAAAAATCATAAATTAGGGAAGATATTGGTGATGAAATGTTTAATGAGCTGAAAATACAAACAACACATGGTGATGAAAAGCAACATTATAATTTTTCTTCAACATTAGAGGTATCACTTTAATATTTATGCCATGAAAGAGATCCTATGATTTCGAGTTGGTTTACTCCCTGGAAAGGATGAAAAAAAAAATGTAATAATACAGTGTAATGGTAACTATATTTTTAATAACAATAACATCTATGCAATGGAGGTAATATTCCTTTTAGTTAAGGCAATGATTAGAACTAAAAGAACTAATTTAATATCTAAGAAAGCACAAATTTAAAACATGATCAGAATCTTTTTAGGGAAACTATGTTGATAATTAAAGGAACTAGTTTAGTATCTATACAACAACAACAACAACAACAAAGTCTTATCCCACTAGGTGGGATCGGCTACATGGATCATTCGACGCCATTCCTAGTTTAGTATCTATGACAGTAGAAATTTAAAATGTCATTGTGGTTCCAAAGAAACAAGACCTTCAAATACTACCTTCAGTTCAAAGAACCACAACTTCTTTCACAGGAGAAACAATGCTAAAGAATCCAATAATCATTCACATTCACTCCTTAAGTAACATTAAACCATTCCCTCTTAATCAATCCATTAGTAAATATATATACTGAAACATTTCCTGGATTTATTTTTGTTTTTAGAATGTTAAAACTTATCTAAGCAGCATAAGAACCAGAAATATCCTTGTGCAAAAGATCACCCCTGGAAGAGCATAACTTCTATTCGGTGCTTAGTGAGCAAATTCCACATGCAAGTCGACTCTTGAAAAAAAGATCTATATGCAAGCTCAAACAAACAACATCAAAAGTTATCTCATCAACATGGATTGAAGCAGCATGAGAAAAGAGACAAGAGGTACTTATCCCTCTTTATAAACCTTTTTATTGTTGGCGAACGAAAATTTTCAAAGTCTACTAACTATATCAGCAAGACAGGCAAATGGAACATAAAGATAACAACGTCCCCTTATCTAAGACCGACACAAATGAGTCCTGAAAGGGAAATAGAACATAAAAAGGAATGTTGACTGCAAAAATAGTCAAAGCAAAGAAGATTCGCAAAGCTTTATTCGTAAAAATCCAATCTTCGTCACGAAGTTTACGCCGTCAGAACCTCCAAAAGAGGAGTAGATAATTAAAAAAAATCAAATTTTATCCCGAAGCCACGCCATTAAAGAGACAAATACGGCGCATCTCTGAAGCAATCAATCGAACATGATAAAGGAGGAGAAGAGGACTGACCATTGGACCGGCGATCAGGCGTTAGCCGTCGAAGGGATGAGCGGGATCGGAGCTCCCTGGAACGATTTTTTCTTCTGTTCCTGCTGCTCGCGGATCTTCTGCATCTGGAGCATGCGCTCCATGACAAGCTCGTACTGGCACTTCTCGTAGACGTGGCGCTGGTCCTCGCACTTCCAGGGGAGGAAGAACTCGGCGGAGCGACATTTGTTGAGGGGGATGAGGAGGTGGGCGCACTGGTCGCGGTACGGGATCGGCACCCTATTCTCCACCATCTCCTCCTGCGTTGCGATCATCGGCTTAGATGACCCAAGCTTCAGCCCCTCCTCCGCCATTGCGCTCTCTCTCTCTCTCTCTCTCTCTCTCTCTCTCTCTCTCTCTCTCTCTCTCTCTCTCGGGGGCACGAGTCGGAGTTGGGCGTTCGGCTGTTGATTCCCTCAGAATTACCAACATTAGATTAAAAAATGTTGAGAAAAATTAACTGGCTAACAGTGTTCCAAAATCAATTGGACAAAGGACAATCTGTCACACAGTTTCCAGGTTTGTGCATCCAAATTTTAACAGTCCATTTAAACGTTACAATTCGGCAACAAACTCAGAGTTCGTTTGATCAAACACCTTTATACTGAATGAGCATAGTAAAGTAAACATGCACTCGTCCTCAGCTTCAAGCTCCCATTTCATTGGAATCACATCCACAAAACATCTGTGCTCAACTTCAGGATTATGATGGTAAATAAACTTTACAAGAAAGAGGAGGTAAGCATGGCAGCGCTTGAATTATTTAATTCAAATGCACAATTCGATCCATTTGACATAAGAACATCCATCATACGATGTTCAATTGTGTGAAGACAAACATTGCGAGCGTATGGGCATTTTGTCGAATAAGAGACATGCACAAAACGTAAGCCATCTACAAATGGGACGGGAGATCAACCTTTATCAGATGCGTGATCGCTGGTGTTAAAGGAATAGAAAATTACCCTTTTCCTGCTTCCTCTCCGGCTCCCCTCCTCTTTCCTAAAGCATACGTAATCAGCTCGTTTTGCTGGCTGCTGCCGCTGCTGGTGCGCTTGTAACATAGAGAGAGAGAGAGAGAGGTATACAAGAAACTATTTAAAAAAAAAGAAAAGGAATAAGTTTTTCAAATGTAGACTAATTATTTCTTGTATATAAGTATATTTGACATAAAAGAATATGAGGTTGAAATTATCTCTCTACTTCTATAGACTTAAATACATTATTTACGAAACTTTTTTTTGTTCTTTTAATAGTTTCTAAATAAGAAAACGAACTAAATAATTTGAAACAAAGTCGAAATTTGAACAGATAAAAAAAGATTTGTTTCCGACTCATTGCATCATTAAAAAAATAATATGAGCTAAGTATTTTTTTTTCACATTCCATACAGTTTTTTTTTTCAGAAATTTACAAACCAAAGTAGGGCACCTTTTAAAGCATACCTTATTATTTTCTTCTGAAACATCCCAATAGGCCCTCAAACTTAATGTGGTTAAGATTGGAGATAATGTAGTGATGTGAGTTACCAATCATAGAATCTTTGAAAAAAAAATTAATCTTAATTTTTAAGGCTGGTCACTAAAACTTGGCTGCCTGAATTATCTGTCTGATGTGAGTGTGATGGCCCGGTCTTTGTCTAAGCAAAATTGGGTTGAAGGAACTGTGATGTTATCAAGAGAGGCATGAACTCAGAAAGCAGTACTATGATGGAGAACCACAATTAATGCATGGGATGCTCCTGAGAGATTAAAAGAGGAATCAGAAAGACATCATTCTTGATCAGCTCAGGAAACCTTGACCAATGTCATCATCCATTTGGAAGCATGCAACATGGCAAGCAAAGGAATTCAATTCTATTCTACTGCGAGTGCCAACTTTAGCTCTGATTTGCCAGAAAGCCATGCCAATTTGCAGCCAAAAGCCATTCCAACTTATCCAGGAGTGACGAGGCCATGAATCATCAATGCGATGCTCTCAGATAATACCATGCGGAATGAGCTTTTGGTTGGTCTAGCTATAAAAACGGGGCTTCACTGAGAACAACGGCAGGGACATCTTTTGAGCTCAGGGGAAACAGAAAGAAGGTCCATGCCGGCGATGAACCCGGCGAAGAGATGCAGCGGAAAAAGGGAGACGACTGCGGTGACAAGAAGATGAGTGCAGAATCAGCAGCTTGTTGGAGACAGTCCAAGGCCGTGAGGCGAATTCTGCGGCAGCTGACGTCGCAATGGAGGAACGCTTCTGGACCTCGGACGATATTCTCCCTTCACCCTCTCCCAGTCGACATCCAGGTTGCACGGGGCACAGGGACACTGTTGTTTGGTTAAGGAATTTTTTAAAAAGAAATAACAAATTTTATTTTAAAGAATATCATATTCCAATTATATTCTTATTCTGCTTTTTATTTGGTTAAAAAGAATAAATTTAATATTTTATAATAAAAATATTTTACTACAAGTAGTTTTTTATTATTATTATAATACAAACTATAATATAACAATATATAGCTAAATAATGAAAAGAAATATGAAAAAAATGGAAAACAAGGAAAATATCTTTATTCTATGGTTTTGAAAGAATAAAGATATTCTTTATTTTGTACGAAAATGGGTGATTTCACAAAATTCAAGGTGGTTTCGTTGAAAACGAAATTTAATGACGTTATTCATATTCTGCATTGCATTTGGCTGAATTCTTAGGAATATTTAGATATTCTACCCTTTATCCACGAACCAAACGGCGTCCAAAGTATCGACAACCAGATTGAGGTGAAGAGAAGTTGCTAGTCCTTTTTTTCTTTCCGTAACAACCCATCGGTATTAACATCTCAGTAATTTGATACTCAAGGTGGGAGCAGAAACGGTTTAATATCACTGATCAACACAACACGACTCTAAGGATTAATCCCAAAGATACTAGCACTTGTCGAACTACTTGAAATGCAATGCGCTAGCCGTCGTTGGTTAAGTTTTTTATTTTCTGCTATCATGATAACGACCCTTGTTTCTTTTTCTCTTTTTTCTCCCTCGTCCGATGGCACCGACACGTTCACATGACGAGCACAAGTGACTGTTGAATTTGGGGGAACTTTAGGGACTGCCAGTGAGCTAGAAGGACCAGGATAGGACCGAAAGAGGATTCACACAGGCAACCGGAAAAATAGGTGAACCAATGGATTTTTTATCAGTCTTTAACAACAGAATTGTATTGCTTTTAAATTTTAAATAGAGTTATATTGATACCTATTATTATTTATGATTTGGAAAATATGATGGCTTCCAGCTTAAGAGGTTTATTTTAATGAAATACTTCTAAAAAACAATCATTGCAGTTCGTCGAAATCAAAGGACTCGAACTGTGTTTTAGATAACCTGGGACGGATACGACGGATAAGGCAGAACAGCAAGGAACCTATCCGAGTTTCATGTCGCCGACCCATGTCTTCCCACGAATCGTTCGGTTGGAACCCATATCAAGTTTCTGACAGCCAAATGTTTTCATGTGGATTATGAATTACTGTTCCATTACACTCGACACATGTTCTCGCAGAAAAGATGAATCATATTTGAAACTTGACCAAAGCCATTACATGCATAGAATCCGGTTCAAGTTAAACCCAACTAGGGTTCAATCATAGAAAAACCCATATTACGATGTACGATCTAAAACCTCTTTGATCTCATCGATAAGATGCTTATTTTGAATAGGAGTTGTCTTTTTTCTTAAATTTTAGAAACTTTGCCATTTTCTTTGAGCTAAAGCATGTTACAACTCTTGCACACATATCATGCAATAAATGGGTCTATCCTCGGAAGGACTTCGAAGGATAACCATTTGAGGACATGTGCATGTATGCAATGGTTACTCAGATGCACTTCAAAGGACAGTTGTTTGAGGACATGTGCGTGCATGCAGCTTCATGCGGTTTATTAATCAGGCGCAGGCATCCAATGTAATACACCGTTTAAAAAACTAATATAGAAAGGGAAGCTGAAGAGTCATGGCCGCCTCTCTCTCTCTCTCTCTCTCTCTCTCTCTCTCTCTCTCTCTCTCTCTCTCTCTCTCTCTCTCTCTCTCTCTCTCTCTCTCTCTCTCTCTCTCTCTCTCTCTCCCCCCCCCCCTTTTGTTCTCTTATGTCTCTTCTTCCCTCCATCCCTCTCTTCCCCTGTTGATAGGCTCTCGGTGGCAGAAGCTCCAAGGTGGAGATTTTCTCCACCTCCGAGATGGGCCAAGGGTCAGAGCAATGCTATAAGGATCCCGACCCCCTTCTTCTCCCTCATTTTTGCTCGCCATTCTCTCCCTCACCTCATTCGTGCTCTCGTGCGTCCCTACCAAAGGATGAAGGAGGACCGTCGGCAGCTTCATTCAGGGCGAGCGACGTCGAAGGGCAGAGGACGAGGAGCTGAGGACGATCCACTTGCAAGATGAAGCAACGAACTGACAAGACTTAGGCTAACGGGTGTGTTATTTGGGATCTTCTTCATAGACTAGCTCTGGGTGAACTAAGGCATGCTTCTAAGGATCTAGTTAAATGTAGAATTTCTACTCATTGCATAAGAATGGTACTAGATGATGCATGTTTAGGATGGTCACGTATGACTTAGATTATCAAACGACGATTTGCTTTATGCTTACAAACATGAAACATCCATGCATGCTATCTACAATGTCTTAGAAAATGAAATTAGGCAAATTGCAGTTTTTGTGAATAAAGAACCTGGCCCGGTGGCCCATAACCCGGCCTGGATTAAACCGAGCTTGCACCAACTCGGCCCGAAATCCATCATTAACATCGAGCTCGAGCTCTGCACGTACCATCCTAGGGATACTCCCAACCCGACACGGGTTTATTGTGGAGAAGATGATCGGGCGAGATGACCGTCTCCACCCAATCGTACTCCAACTCGGCCCTGGTATGACCCTGTTCCAGCCTGGGTCTCTACTCGGATTTTTTTTAGACTAATTCATTGGAACTCGACCCGAGTCCACCTATACTCGGCTCGGGTTCTAACCACTAGAATGATGACTTTATTATTTTTGACCCTTGATTTACGTACTGATACCACATCATATTGTAACATTAATTTTGATTCTTAGAACCGTATTTACTATTTTATCATTAAACCAAACCAAAGGATCATTATGTTGATACGATTATGTCCCTTCTTCGATGAATGAAGAATGATTTCAAACTATGATGAACATCTATGAAATGAACAAGAATGAAAATGACGGTTGACCGCTCTCCTTTTCGGTCGACCGCTGAATACTAATAACCCTTCTTCGATGAATGAAGAATGATTTCAAACTATGATGAACATCTATGAAATGAACAAGAATGAAAATGACGGTTGACCGCTCTCCTTTTCGGTCGACCGCTGAATACTAATAAATGGGCGACTGCTCGCCTTTTTTGGTCGACCGATGAATATTGATAAATGGACGTTTGCCTCCTCTTCAGAAGACTACTGAATGTACCCAAAGCGGATGACCCTCGAATTTCGGACGTCTGTTATGCGGACCGGAAGAACACGACTTTAATTTCCATCCTGAATTTGATAAGCTTCTGCTCAACTGATTTATACAAAATGAAATGAACTTAAAGATGATTCGGATATTTGCTCCGTACGGCTTTGATCAATCTATAAACTAAAAGAAAGGTCCATGATAACTCAGAGCTATGCTCCATATGGCCTTGATCAATCTACGGATTGAAAGAGAGGTCCACTTATTATGGGGAGAAGTTATGACAGTCTTGTTTGAGGCACTTCCTCACGGGTTACCATTTGCCCTATCTAGATGGGTGTCTCTCCCTTACGGATGTTTTCACCTTGCGCGAGGTCATCTCGTCCAATGAGGCTAGCCGTGACACCAATCACCTAGTGGCCCATGATGGTCTAGATAGTTGCACCTTGTTGTGTTTGCAATGGTAGTCTCTAAAAAAAGAATAGCTCTTCTAAAGTATGAAAGAAAGAATGGCCAAAAGATGAAAGGAATGACTTTGTCCTTATGAGTATGAATATGAATCACGAATAAGAATAAGAACTAAGAATATGAATGAAGAATATGAATGATGAACATGGAAAAGAATATGGAAAAGAAAAGAAATGAAAATGCATGAATCATATTTCTCTTCATCGACTTCACTATATTTATGATTCACTCTTTCATTGATTATATGATCATTTCATGCTTATTCTAATAGAACTAATTTATGATTTATATGAACTCACATTTAGTTTTACGCTAACGGTTGAGCTTGCTCCCCTGTGTGATCTCCACAGGTACATGATGGTGATGCGTGACGTGTTGATGTGTGTGTGATGACTGCGGTTCGGGTGGCACGTGCACATGGTTTTAGTCGAGTCCAGTATGAGTCGCATGTTCTTGCGTTATGTCAGATGGTGCATCATTTTGGATGGGACATTTCAAGTCATGATTAACCGCAGGCTTTTCTATGCTTAGTACTAGTACTCTACTTTTGGTTACCTCACACTAAGGCAGATGGATGTATCCTTTTGCTTCCGCCCTTTTTGCTAAATATTGAGATAATTCCTCATACGGAGACACTTGGATGTACTTCTTGATTTTGCACTTTGCTTAATATCAAGACAGTTTGACGTACTTTCATCTATTCTCTTCTGCATTCCTCTTTTATTGTTGTATTATTTTATTATTGAGTCTTCTGCTCACATGTCGCGTTTCTTGACCATATGGATCAACGAAAGAGTCAAAGAAAGATCGAAGAAAATAGCGATCGAGAGGAGATTTTATCACGTGACGATGTCAAATTTCAGGGTACTACATCCAATCCAAAGGACAACAATCCACAACCTCTGATACATGTCATACAGAAAGTTCCACAGATGATGACGATGCTATGCAGCCAAAGCTTCTAGTGCCTTCTTTCCATAGGTTGCTAATGTTGAATGCGTTGGAATGGAAGCATGCGATCTCGGAAGTGTGGCCGTGATAGTCTTCGGTGCTATCCAGCCGTTGTACATGTTTGGCATTGGCAACATAATATCCCTGCACTTATTAATCGAACGCACACTGCTCCCTGCTACTGCTCCACCTGCTTATGAGGAGAGCCCCCTGTTGTGGTTGTTGACTGCTCATGCGGGGACAAGAGGATGGGAAGCGAGTGGAGAAGGTGAAGAACCTCCGCCGCCGTCAGGTCACACTACAAGAAAATCATCAATTAGCGACGCAGCAATATAGACTCTAATGCGTCGCTAACTCGGCGCTGAAGACAATAGCGACGCATTAGCGTTGACTTCGTGCCATAGGCTTGGCGACCTAACAGCGTCGACTTAGCGCCCACGGGTTTGTCGACGCTATTAATGTCGAATGGTGGCGCTAATGCAAAGCTATAATGACGCAAAAAATGTCATCGGGAAGCGCTAATATGCATCACTACTCCGACTCTAAAGCGGTGTTGAAACTGTCGACGCTCATCTGACGCTAATATGGTGCTATAACTAGGTATTCCTATGTCGTTACTACGATGCTAACGTGACACTAAATATTGAGACGCCAATGCGATGCTAAAAAGACGCTAAGAACAATATGTGACGCTAAGAACAAAATTCACACTGGAGGCATCATTCAAATTCACATCATTTATGTTCTCGGCATCCTCCTCACGCATTTTAAACGATTTTACATTCAATTCAAACGATTTTACATTCAATTCACATCTTAAACTTACATTCAATTCACATTCGATTTTTTTACATTTCAAACAATTTTACATCAATTCACATCTTAATCTTAACTTTACATTCCTCTACTCTAGCCGACGGCGGAGTTGGACAACGATGACGTTGTAGAAGAAGAAGGTAGCGAAGATGACTCCTCGCTCGGTCGCGTGTCCTCCAGCAGTGAGTTGAACTTATCGGGTGATGCAAGGAAGCAGCCCGTCGAGCGGATCTCCTCCGCGCTGAGAGGATCAGAGTCATAGCGCGATGAGTCATCAGAGTTCCCTGCGTCATCGTCATCGCCGCCGCCCAGTGGCCGTGGGAGCAAAGGGTGCGGAGAAGATGGGGCCATCGGTGCATCGTAGGAGGAGAGGCACCCGATCCGGTAGGCACTGGAGCAATGGTGGTCGTTGAAGAGAAGGATGAGTGGGAGGCCGAGGCGCCCGGGCGGCATTGGGGCAGCAGCAACAGGAGGAGGAGGAGGCGGCGGCAGCGTCGTCGTCGGAGCAGCAGCAGTATGAGGAGGAGAAGGAGGAGGTAGCGTCATCGTCATCATCGGAGCAGCAACAGTAGGAGGAGGAGGAGGTGGCGGCGGCGTCATCAGGGCAGCAGCAATAGTTGGTGGAAGAGGAGGACACGATGGTGTCGTCCGGGCAATCAGCAACAGTAGGAGAGGAGGAGAGTGGTTAAAAGGGGGAAATGGTGACATACGCGCAGCATAAGCACTACGAATCATCGGATCAAACAAAAGGATGGTTCGGATTCATTCTTTGACGAGCACACGGATTGGTACTTAGCGTCGCAAATTAATTCAATTTTGATAAGTAATTAATTCTAAAATATGTTAAATATCATCGCAAATTAGCGACGCTAAGCTAGAATATAGCGTCGCATTGGCGTTGACAATGTGAGATGCTAAAGTAGCATCACGAAATGGTGACGCTATTTTGACACATAGCGACGGAACTGACGACGCTATTTTGACACATAGCGACGGAACTGACGACGCGATTGTGAAGCCGTTGTGTTGCTACAGCAATGCGGCGCAAAGGTGGCGCTAAAGTAGATTTATTAACTATAAAGTTATTAACTAGTTATATATGTAATATATATATATACATATATATATATATATATATATGTGTGTATGTGTATGTGTAAATGTGCATGTGCATATGTATGTGTATATATATGTATATATGTATATGTATATATTTATTAATGTCGTCCGAAAAATTTGAAAATCATACGTCGATCAAATGAGGCCATTCTAAGAAGTCTTGAGATGTCCAATTTTCAAGAAAAGTAATTTTCTAATATTTTTTAAGCGCATGAAGCAAAATAAACCATTTTGAATACTCTTTTTAAATTTGGATACAAAAAAATTAAAAGAAAATCAACATTTCTTACAAAAATTTGAAAGCTCTATGTCAACTAAATGGAACCGTTTTGAGCACTCCCGAAAGGTTCAATTTTTTAGAACGCACATTTTTAGATTTCTTAGGTGGGGCGGAAGTTTTGAGGAATTTTTATAATTATGAAAAATAGGTATTTTGAGAATCGGAGGAAACGGAAAACACGTGAAACATAAAATGTTTGCACCGGCCTCATCTTTTTGAGCCGTTCAAAATGACTATTTTTTGTGGCAATCCGAGCAAGGACCGCGAATGATGTTTCTACTTTGAAATTGTGCCCATTTTATTAAATTTCATCCGACCTCTGATTCTCACGATTCTTGTGCGGGTGGACAAACGTGTCGATCTCTATGATTTCATAATTTTTGTTTTGACCGATTCCCGTTAGTCTCACATCGGCGACCGTCGGAAGACTTTTTTTCTTAAGTTTTTAACTCTATCCGGCCTCCTAAAATCGCCAGAAAAAAATTGAAAAATATGTGTTGTTGTGACCTACAAGAGATATAAATTTTGCCATGATCTGACGGTCGGATCTCCAACAATCACCATTTGAATCCCATGGAAAATGAAGAAGCACTATTCCCCAATTTTGAAATTTTGGAATAGGAGTATAATGTATGTATAACATAGTATATTAATTTTTGTATATTACATAATAGAATAATAGAGCATTGTGTGGTGTATAGTATAGTATAGTATAGTATTCTATAATATACTATACAATATATATCACATATTGCCAAAAGAACTCAAACTAGCATCTACTTAGCGTCGAAATCCTCTAACGCTAATATAGCGTCGCATTTGTCGATGCCAATACAATGCAAGACGTTGGCGCTAATATTGCCTCTTGTTTTAGCATCGCTGTCGTGGTAATGCCAACTTAGCATCGCAAGCTTGCAACGCCAATACAATGCCATCATTTGCCATGCGTTTTTTATTTTTCGCGCATGATAAATAGCGCTGAAATAGCATCGCGATGGAGCCTCATTTAGCGTCGATATATTTTGACGCTAATGCGACTCTAAAGTGACGCTATTGAGAGGTCATTAGCGTCTGCATTTGTCGACCCAATGATGATGCTATTGTGATGCTATTGACGTCTATTTAGCGTCACGTGGTATGGCGACGCCAATTTACGTCGCTATTCAACATTTTTCTTGTAGTGTCATGGCTTGGCTCAAATGACTAGATGATCATGGACGAGGAAGGTCTCCACTCCTCTCTCATTCGCCTCCAGCGCACAGCTTCTTTGAGTGCACAGAAAGAAGCCCCGAGCTCCAGCCTCTGGGCGGCACCGAGCGAACGGTACTCTGGCACCAGCAGGACCAGCTCGGCGAGGTCATTCAGAACCTTCACCGTGGACAACGAAGACGCCACACAATCGAATCTTGGTGCCTTCTTTCCGTAGGTTGCTAATATTGAACACGCCAGAATGGAAGCATGTGACGTTCGGAAGTGCAGTCGCAATAGTCTTTGGTGCCATCTAGTCGTTGTACGCGTTTGGCATAAGCAGCATGATATTGGTATACTTATTAATCGATCTGTAATAACCAACAAAAAGATAAAAACAAAGAAGAAGAGAGGAAATAAATCTCGGCCGAACCCAAGCCCAATTAGGATTGGACTCAAGGAAGGATTTAATTATGTTGATGAGATAAAAATCTGATCTCATTAATTAAATTAGAGTGAGATTAGGAGAGGAAGATGAGATAAAATTTAAAACCCTCCTCACGAAAGGAGGACCCCCTTTTTTTACATCCTGCGGGCACGTTGCTTTCGGCCAGGAAGCAAGCCGTCGGGGATCAAGCATGTCTTCCTTTCCCTTACTGCAATTACCTGCACCACACGCCCGGTCCTTCAGCCCTTTTCGTTGAATTGCAAGCGCTGATTGGTTGAGAGAACCAAGAGGTAAACAAGGAGGAAACAGGGGCGGATTCAAGCGGATTTTTAACGAATCAAGGGTAGGATCCATCGCGACCAGGTGGACGAATCACCTTGCATGACCTCTGCATTGTCCTAATTCATGCTCTAATTAATTATGAAATGAAAAGGATCAAGAAGAAGTTTTACGGTTTTGTTTGATTATTGAATGATTGTTTGAATTGTTTGATTCTTGAATTGCTTACTGTTTGAATTAATTCTGGTTGTTCTATTTTGCCTTAGTGATTGCTATGATGTAGAATTTAGAGTAGAACAAAAGTATGTTAGGGTTTCATGTGATTTTCGGATTGAAAGCGGCTGGAATCCACCGTCGTCACGCCCGTGCCATTACCGACATGGCCATGCCACCCTGTCGGCACACCCGTGTCATGACGACGAAACCTAAAGGAGGCTGGAACCGGCCGTCGTCACGGCCGTGCCACTCTCTGGCATGCTCGTGCCATTATGGTTACGGTCATTCCACGCCATGTGCACGCCCGTGCCATCACTCGACGGAACCTAAGTAAAAGGTCGGCCGATGCCGGTCGATCGAACGCTCAACCGGTCATGACCGTGCCACCCTTCCGGCACGGCCGTTCCATGACTAGCCTAGCCGCACACAATCGGTCGACCGACTTGAATCGGTCGACCGATCCCACCCTCCGTCACGGCTGTGCTCTTCTATGACACGCCCGTGCCACCTATGTACAACTCGATCTTCAGATCGACACGGTCATGCCAATAGGTTGTCACGGCCGTGCCCGACCACCAAACAGCCCATTCCACCCATCAATCTTTTCTTATTTTGATATGAACATTATTGATTGCCTTATGATTCCAACATGAACCTATTTTCCTGATTTACCTTATATCGATTTCTAGGAACCTTTTATTAGATTTATTAATTAATTATCTTTTTTTTAATCTGAATATTGCCTATGTATAATTGATCATATTTTCCTGACAGAGATCCCTCACTGGTTTCCAAGATCTATTCTCTCATTGATTTATTTTCTTATTAATCTCTTTGTATTCATCGAACAAAGAAGCAAGAGCTACAAGTTATTCAAAGTGATTAATAAGATTAGATGAAAGATTAATAATGGATTGCTAGTCCAAGCCGAGTGCATCAAGATAAGGGTCGCTCCCTTGGTTATGGTTTGATCACCCACTGACCCGCACAAGGTCGTATCGTTTGCTGGGCATATGATGCATTGAATTTGTAACAATAAAATTTGCTAGCAAGTGTACTAGTCGCTCAAGTAATATAGTAAAAAGGAGTAAAGAGTATCGAACACACGAGGAATATTATTAATTCAATATCTAATTTTATAAATTAATAAGAGAGGAAAAACATGGATTTTTAGAAATAGGTTTTGTAAGAGTAAAATAAAATAAAGAAAACAAGATAAGATAATGGTGTTGAAGTTAGGCCTTATAATGAAAATAGATCAGGATAAATATTTGAACCATAAAAGATAAATTTAATCTTTAATGATGGATTAGAGTCCCCCTAAATCATTAACTTGACATGATTAAATTGCGATCTCCACAAACTGACATCCCCTCAATTTAAGTATGCAAATTAAACTATCTTAATTTAATAAGAATTGAAGTCTCCACAAACTGGCATCCTATCAAATCATATTAAAATTAAAACGCATTAAATTAGATTCCCTAGACTATTAATCACTCCACAAACTGGTATAGATTAACAGACCACACAAATTTGATTCTCCACACACTAGTTATCAAATTTATGTCAATTATTAATTTCAAATAAAATCAATTAATTTAATTAACGAATTCTGAAATCAAATAGTCCACAAACTGTTAATTACTCAACTCAGAAATCCAAATAATTAAATTAAAAGCACTAAGCACAACTAACTAATTGATCAGAAAAGATTAAAACAAATAATATAGAGTCCAAATAGTTTCCCTTCAATAATAATCTCCTAAAATAATAATCTTAAAAACTTGAAGTTCATCCTAGAAATTCTGGAGAGATAATAACAGAATAACAATAATAATTGAAAGAATTACACCCAAAATAGAAGTAGAGATCTCGAATTGGGCAGACAGTCGGGCAGCCTCTCGGACTTGATCAGGGTCGCGATCAACCTCCAGCCGTCGCACCTCTCTCCTCTTGGTCGAAGCCTACAGACTCTTGACTCGCTATGGAAGAAACCTGAACTTCAGAGCACCCCTTGGGATAACGACTTCTTCACGTATTTATAGGGTGTGAACGGCCTTCAATTTGATCATGATGTACGGCTGAATTTAAATTCACGGGATAAATCTCGGCCAAAAACGATAATTCTTCTAACTATTACGCCCAAAAGATAAATCATTTTATCTTTACCCCCTTTGAATCTCGCCCAAAACGAAATTCTTTTATCTTTACGCCCAAAGAGATAAACCCTTTTACTCCCTTCGAAACTCAGCCGTAACAAAGAAGAGGCCTTATCATTACCCCCTCCAAATCTCGGCCGTAAGGAAGACTCTTTTATCTTTACTCCCTTCGAATCTCGGCCAAAATGAAGATTCATTTACTTATTACTTTGGCCAAAACAATGGGTTCTTGTCGTCGTTACGCCCAAAATGATAAATCTTCTTATCTTTACCCCCTTCAAATCTTGGCCAAAACGTCGAATCCTTTATCCTAATCTCGGCCAAAATGAAGAAGAGTCATTCATCATTACGCCCATAATGATAAGTCCTTTATGCAAATCTCGGCCAAACATTGTGGTTTACGATCGATCCATCCGTTAATTCGGCTTACCTGCAAAATAATTATAAAAAATTAAGTAAATCCACCAACAATTAAAATATTCAGAGAATTAATAATAAAAATTGATAAATCCGGAATTACGAATAAAAGTGACAAAAAATTATGCATGCCATGATCAAATTACAGAAAAATTAATTAAAATAATAATCTAAAATATGTTGTATTTTGCATGCATCAGCATACCCCAAGAATTAAAGGCACCTAAAGCCACCCTGATTGCTAATTAATAACCAAGATCAAGTAGCATGTTCAAGACAAATCAAGTTATCGTTATGATTTCCAAGTATGCATGATTTCAAGTTTGCAAAGCATCATTTAATTCTCATGATTTATGATATCCTCTGATTCTTATTATGATCTATGATGTTGTCATGTTACCCTTTCAAGTTCAAGTTAAGAATTATTATTTATCTCTGATTATTCTATTCATGTTATGCATTGTATATCATGCGGTTCCCCACTAGGTTGTAAAGCTTACGGGAGGACCTCCTCCCTTGTGTCTGGTTTTTACAGGACCAAGTCAGTGACAAGGTGGAGGTGTGTTGTAATGAAGCTCTGGTGATAAGACATCACATAAACCATAGGACTTATTAGTTTCCTTTTTCCTTCCGCATTTATAGCTTCATGATGTAGAACCTTATTATATTCCTTAGGATTGATGTAACCACTTTTTAGACTTTCGCATATTTACGTTATCTTCTTTTATTTTTCCGCTGACATGTCTCGATTCTTGAATGAGATATGATACATATTATGGTCAAAGTCATAGCATGACGTAGCGTCTCCAGGTTGGTCTTTGCCACGTGGCGGGGGGGGCAATTTGGGGGCATTACATTTATAGTATAAGAGCCTAAAGTCAGGACTCTCTTGACGTCATAGTGTATAGAATTAGTATGGTATTGGTTCATGTGCTATCGCCGAGCAGTTGCCACACCCTCCACCGTAAAGTACAAGTAAGATTTTATTGCATTAGGTTATTCTTTATTGATGTATTGATATGTATTTCACATGAGTGGTTGATTACTAGGAAGATTATTCTGTATGGTAGGAATCAACTTAAATGTTATTAGTGATTAGACAAAAAAGGTCATAAATGTTACAAACAAATTGGAACATAATAAGTAACAAGCATGTGGATAAATATACCTACGTGAAAAAAATGAGTCTTACAGATATTTAAAGAATAAAATATAAGAAACGATTATGTTTCTTATAATTCATGTTTTCCATCTTTTTCATGATCGTTCTATTCATGGACTTCTTCTGCTGACTGCAGCAGTATAAAGAGGGAAATGAATAGGCATATCAGTTGCAAAGAGATATAGATAAAAAAAGAAAAAGAAAATGAGGGAACTATAGAAGTAAACAAAAGATTCACCTCACACAACAAGTAGGTGTGAGATGATATGAGACCAAGCATGCTTAAGTTATGAGTTATTGTTATTACTCATGTGATTCTATTGATTTATCAAGGTAGGGGTTTAATGAATTATCTTATATGTTTATAAGTAGAGACCCATAACATTTTTTTTTGCATCATAGACTTCATATGACTCCTATATTAGGTTGATAAAGGTCATAAGCAAATTCAAATTAGTTATACAAAATTTCTAGTTGGATTACCTTATATTGGTAATAGGAATTAGAATTATTAATCATGTTCAAGTTCTGTAGTATTAAATTAGACAAGGATTTAAGTATTAGAGAATTGTCCAAGAAACATGTATAATGTATGGATGAACAAATATAAAAGTTTAAAAGGTTCAAAAGTCACATCGGTTTGAATAAAGGTTAAAGAAAATTATCAATAAGTAAGTAGTTGTCTGGTTTAATTAAACATGTAGATCTAGCATACCCATACACATAGGCACATATCACATAGTATATTTATAAATATATAAAAATAAAATAAATAAATAGTTTTAATTAACTTAGTTTAATATACAGTAGATTTGAAACTTTATGGATATGAAGTATATTTCTATAGCCATTATTAAAGAATGAATTCTCTATTATCGCAGTATAAATATAATTCCAAAATAGATTAATATGCATGGTTGATAAAAGAATTATATAAGAACAAGCAATCCATGAAAAGGGTTAAATGAATGTTAGAAATTTTGAAAGATTTAAAGTCTCTTAACCGAAACATGCTTAAGGAAGATAGGAGCCCCAACCATTAAGTATTAAAAGATCAAGTGAGCAAAATTTTAGAAAGTATGAGGGGCTAAGGTAATGTATGAGGAATTTTATAAGTTCCCTATAAGATTTTTGGAGAAGCAAGTATGCACTTGAGAAGGATGATTATGAAGTAAACCAAGAATTTTTAATTAATTTATCTTGACTATGGATATATTTATTAGTTTTCATAAAGAATGTTCAAATCATATTGGGTAATTAATCATATAATCATGATTGATAGTTCAAGAGGGAAAATAAAAACTTATATATGTTCAGATAATGGGTTAAGCAAGTCATCAGATGATATATAGAATGTTCTCTAAGATGAAAGATATAAGATGTAGAACGTCCTCTAAGATGCCTTTATGTCAATATGATGAAAAAAAAAATGTTCAATATTTTTTTTATCTTGATCAAAGGGATCACTCATGATTTGACCATAGGTTTTATATATGGATTGATTTTCCCTTTTTCGACCTTAAAGTTATCCCGACCCTCTCCCAAGTGCTACAAGATATTGTTAATGCAAAGGACAATGAAACGATACGCAAAGAAGAAGGATGATTGCTTGTCTTCTATTTTGTTGATTGTGTTGTTTTCTTGTCTAATTGTTTGAATTCATTCCATGTGTTCACCTGCATTCATGATATTTGACTAAGGACTTATGTTATATAGTGCGTATAAATTGTTCTGTTCATGATGGATTAGATCATAGCGACCCCTCAACGTAGATATCGTTCGACCTTAACATTAATTCAAAGTGCTTCAAGATAGTCAAGAAAAGGACTTACTGTGGTCATATATAACCACCGTCCTCCCATGAAATTATATGACCTGACATTGCAAGAAATAAATCAATGTAAGCCAAGAAGTTAAGATTGAGGGCAACTCCCATGATAACCATATCAAATAAAGCATTGGCACAATGTGTCGAGACATAGAAAGAATAACGAATGACATTGATTAAGAACTAACCTGCTCCAATGACATAGAATGCCAAAAACGATCCATCTTCAGAAGATTTATCAGACCTCTGATTGGATTCCAAATGTAATTGTCTCACTTGACAATTACTTATAGTTTGTATTTTGCTCAATTCCTCTAGATATCTGATATAAGACGAAGGTCAAGTGATCATGCCCCCACACGATGATCATCGTATGATACCATGAAGATATCGACATTAGATTATGTTAATCATTAATTTTAGTTGAATCAAAATAAATTACGAATCCTGAATCCTTAGAGGATGTCAGATATAGGTCAGATCATTAGCTATGGATGTCGATTGTATATCAAATAAATAGCTATATTATAATTTAACTCACATGTACAAGAATCTTAAGAGCTTACGAAGTTATGAAATAGTGATAAACTTTATAAAGATTCCATAAGAAGAAATGAAATATTAAAAAGTTAAATTAATGGTAAGTATAAGGACCCAATATGACAACAAAGAGCAACTAATTATTTAAATCTATAGTATAATTATCGTAGTCTAGGGTTAAAGTGAAAATAATAATAATAATCTAAATATAAATAAATAAAATAAAAGATAGTAAGTGCATGTGATGTTGAGAAATTATACTAAATGTGAATTTAGAAGAGTTAATATAGTGCTTGCTCAAGAATGCCCACGAACACTCCTTTTAAGGAGGTTATTGGTCTGCTAATTATAATGTTATACACTTGAGGAATAAGTCTTATAAGAAGGAGTATTAGTTGAATATTATAAGTCTGTGTTGTGATCCATTTGAGAAGTACACAGATGTATAAGGATGAACAAATAGTAATGACATGAAACATGGAGATATAAAAATATGTCCTAAGTACCCAGCATGTCAAGGCAGAAAAAGTAGAGCATAAAAAATTCTATGAGATGATGATGCATGATGTTAAGAATTCATAGACTTGACCTGTGTTGAGTATCCAACACATATAGTGGAGCGCAAAGTGCAATATCAAAAGAACAAGAATGTACCCATGGTCCGAGTAGCTTGGCATTTCCATCAAGGCGGTGATGCGACATGGGAACTCGAGTCGAAAATGTGCCAAGAATTTCCTCATCTTTTCGGTAAGCCCTCTACTTAGTGCAAAATTCAAGGACGAATTTTCGTTTAAGGAGGTAAGAATGTAATAACCAACAAAAAGATAAAAAAAAAAAGAGAGGAAATAAATCTCGGTTGAACCCAAGCCCAATTAGGATTGGACTCAATGAAGGATTTAATTATGTTGATGAGATAAAAATCTGATCTCATTAATTAAATTAGAGTGAGATTAGGAGAGGAAGATGAGATAAAATTTAAAACCCTTTATTAAAATCAAGTACGGCTGACCTCACGAAAGGAGGACCCCCTTTTTTTGACATCCTGCGGGCACGTTGCTTTCAGCCAGGAAGCAAGCCGCCGGGGATCAAGCACGTCTTCCTTTCCCCTACTGCAGTTACCTGCACCACACACCCCGTCCTTCAGCCCTCTTCGTTGAATTGCAAGCGCTGATTGGTCGAGAGAACAGAGAGGGAAACAGGGAGGAAATAGGGGCGGATTCAAGCGGATTTTTAACGAAACAAGGGTAGGATCCATCGCGACCAGGTGGGTAAATCGAAATCACCTTGCATGACCTCTGCATTGTCATAATCCATGCTCTAATTAATTATGAAACGAAAAGGATCAAGAAGAAATTTTAGGGTTTTGTTTGATTATTGAATGATTGTTTGAATTGTTTGATTCCTGAATTGCTTACTGTTTGAATTAATTCAGGTTGTTCTATTTTGCCTTAGTAATTGCTAGGATGTAGAATTTAGAGTAGAACAAAAGTATGTTAGGGTTTCATGTGATTTTCGAATTGAAAGCGCTGGAATCTGCCATCATCACGGCTGTGCCATCTCTTAGCACGCCCGTGCCATTACCGGCACGGCCATGCCACCCTGTCGGCACACCCGTGTCATGACGACGAAACCTACTGGCACGCCCGTGCCATTATGATTACGGTCGTTCCACGCCATGTGCACGCCCGTGCCATCACTCGATGGAACCTAAGTAAAAGGTCGGTCGATGCCAGTCGATCGAGCGCTCAACCGGTCATGACCGTGCCACCCTTCCGGTACGACAGTGCCATGACTAGCCTAGCCGCACACAATCGGTCGACCGACTTGAATCGATTGACCGATCCCACCCTCCGTCACGGCCGTGCTCTTCTATGACACGCCCGTGCCACCTATGTAGAACTCGATCTTCAGATTGACACGGTCGTGCCGATAGGTTGTCACGGTCGTGCTCGACCATCAAACATCCCTTGATTTCCACCCATCAATCTTTTCTTATTTTGATATGAACATTATTGATTGCCTTATGATTCCAACATGAACCATTTTTCCTGATTTACCTTATACCGATTTCCAGGAACCTTTTATTAGATTTATTAATTAATTGTCTTTTTTTAAAATCTGAATATTGCCTATGTACAATTGATCTTATTTTTCTGACCCTACAAAGATTCCTCACTGGTTTCCAAGATCTATTCTCTCATTGATTTATTTTCTTATTGATCTCATTGTATTCATCGAACAAAGAAGCAAGAGCTACAAGTTATTCAAAGTGATTAATAAGATTAGATGAAATATTAACAATGGGTTGTCAGTCCAAGTCAAGTGCATCAAGATAAGGGTCGCTCCATTGGTCATGATTTGATCACCCACTGACCCGCATAAGGTCGTATCGTTTGCTGGGCATACCCCAAGAATTAAAGGCACCTAAAGTCACCATGATTGCTAATTAATAACCAAGATCAATAAGCATGTTTAAGTCAAGTCAAGTTATCGTTATGATCTCCAAGTATGCATGATTTCAAGTTTGCGAAGCATCATTTAATTCTCATGATTTATGATATCCTCTGATTCTTATTATGATCTATGATGTTGTCATGTTACCCTTTCAAGTTCAAGTTAAGAATTATTATTTATCTCTGATTATTCTATTCATGTTATGCATTGTATATCATGCGGTTCTCCACTAGGCTGTAAAGCTTACGGGAGGACCTCCTCCCTTGTGTCTGATTTTCACAGGACCAAATTAGTGACGAGGTGGAGTAGGTGTGTGGTGACGAAGCTCTGGCGACAAGACAACACATGAACCACAGGACTTATTAGTTTCCTTTTCTCTTCCGCATTTATAACTTCATGATGTAGAATCTTATTATATTCCTTAGGAATGATGTAGCCACTTTTTAGATTTCCGCATATTTACGTTGTCTTCTTTTATTTTTTCGCTGACGTGTCTCAATTCTTGACTGAGTCAACATTATAGTCAAAGTCATAGCATGTCGTAGCGTCTCCAGGTTGATCTTCACCATGTGACGGAGGTCGATTTGGGGGCGTTACACGATCACCAGGAGATCAAGACGAAGATGAGGACCTACGTGCTCCTCTTCGTGGGGCTCATGTTGTTGTTTCCTCACACACATGCATGAATATAAAATCATGCTTATTTTAGTATTACAAAAGACATAATATTTTTATAATCATCTTAAGTATTTTAAAATATAAACTTAAATAATATTTATCTTAATTCAAATTGTAAGATATTTATATGTATAATGTATGTTACAACAAATAGTAGTTATATATTGTATATTATAATAAAATTATATTTTATTTATATATTTAAAAAATAATTTTAAATATATATTTAAATTGTACGAAGCATGATTGAGTTAAATCATCTAAAATATTTTAAAATATGAACTTAATTAATATTTATCTTAGTTCAAATTGTAAGATATTTATTTATATATATAACGCATGTTACAAGAAATAGTAGTTATATATTGTATATTATAATAAAATTTAAATTATGTTTTGTTTATATATTAAAAAAATTAAAATATATTTAAAATTGTGTGAAGCGCGAGTGAGTTAAACTAGTTAAAGATATAAATTTAGGTGGTCATGTTATAGATCGATTGAAAATTATTGCATAGCATTGCATTGTTGTAACATTGGTTCATACATGCTTTCAAAGCACAATTTCTTTTCAATCATGTAATGAAAGAGGATATCCTTCTCTAAGAGAAAATATGTGCACATATATGACACATCATTATAACGAAATTATTTATGAACAAAATTTCTTATAAATGACATTGCATAGAAAGGCTATAATTACATAGTTGAATCATAGATTGAAAGTATTGAAATGCAAGGTATATGGCATTGATCTTTCCCCCATTGAATGGCAATGCATAACATTGATTACTCTATTGATTTTCGTTAATATTCCGAGATGGCCCTCCAGCGGGGCATTACGAGGGCATTTGTATGTCCCATATCCTATCTCTTCCATGGAGAGAAGTGCAAGTTTGCTTGATTAAAATTGATGATCAAATTGCAAACCGTACAGTTGTCTCACGGAGTGAACAAAGGGACTTGCCAATTTAACTTATAGCGTGTCAGAGCAGTTTCACATGAAGGCATTTATTAGTGATGCCAAAAAAGGGAGTCACAGAATGACTGTCCGATACTGCATAGGTTAATCATACGAATGGTTCTCAATGATAACTAGACAGTATATGAGCTTGTAGCTTTATTATCTTCAAATTTCATTTTTCTTGCAAGTTATCTGACCATCAGTAGTCAGTTTCTCAATTATTTACTGATGTGACATAAAAAAAATAAAAAATAATACAAAAGTATATAATAAAATAATATTAAAATAATAACAAATAAAAAAGGCGCAACTTCATGGCACCAATGAGCGCACGAGAGAAGGAAAACGAGGCGTTAGCTTTCCCCTGTGCGAGCTCTGGCCAATGCCCCCTTTTCTCTCTCACACGCACGAGAAGAGGGCATCGGCGATGTGTTAGCTCTCTGCACGCCGGCGAGCTTGCAAAGGAGGCCAACAGCTTTCGGCGAGGGGCGAAGAGGCTACCACATCTTTTTTATTTTTAGTAATTTTTAATATTATTTTTTCATGTGTCACGTTAACATTGTAATCGGGGAACTTGCTACGCGTGCAAGAAAAGTAAAGTTCGAAAACAATCTAATTATAAATTTAAGTAAAGACCGTTGAAATATTAACTCTGAAAAAAATTATAAACTTGCAAACATCATACGACAAAAATCAACAGAATTGGAATCTATACAAGTAAATTGTGATGTTAATCTTGTTCTTCTTACGGGGGCATTTGGACGAAGGATATGTTGCAGAGAATAAAAAATTTTATTCGGAAGAATATAGTATTCTTCTTATATTCTTATTCTTTTCTCTATTTGGCTTAAAAGGAATAAAATTTAAATATGTACTATTTTATGATTAAAATATTTTATTATAAATATTTAACATTTATTATTATTATTATTATTATTATTATTATTATTATTATTATTATTATTATTATTATTATATAATTAAATTATAAAAAAATTAATAATTAAAAGGTGGAAACGTCGAGAATATCATTATTCTTCCATTTTGATGGAATAAAATTTTCAATGGAATATATGTTTTTATGGGATAACATAGTGGTATTTCAATTTTCAAGGTGATTTCGGCAAAATCGAAGTTTGACCACATTATTCTTATTCTCCGTTATATTTTAGGAATAACTAAATATTTTATCATATATTCGCCAACCAAAAAGCCTTCAATGTTTGACATTTTTGTAAGAATAATGTCTTATTCTCATGGCTAATCCTCTTCCTAAGATGCTGTTTGGTAGAGAGATAAATTAGGGAGAACCACCTTGTTCTCAACATTTTGTTCAAATGGTATTTTCTTTACTCGTGGACCTCACCAGAAATCATTGCAAGAATAATAAAATTCTATATCAGGTAGTCTTGCTCCTTGTAGAACCAAATTTGGGAGCTGCTGCAAGAGCAAGAAAAAAAAATACTTGGGGCAACTCTTTTGCATCCAAATTGGTTCTATTTTAATTGTTCTGTATTCTCAGGATTGTTTGGATGTGAAATAAATGTTTAAATATCACATTATTCTTGGAATATAGTCAAATACGTGATGAAATTAGAATAAGTTAGTAAAACTTTTGAAAATACGAAACCTCGAAGATGATAATACTGTTATTTTTAATCTCATAAAGAGAATATAGATATTCTTCTAAAATAGAATAATATTTGTATTCACATTCTTTTCAATTTTTAAAATATATTTTACTTTTAAAAATTTAATAAAATATTATTATATTAATATTTTTACTATTATTATAACATTAAACGTCAACTCTATATGATAAAATATTTAAATTTTATATTTTCAAAAAGTTATTCTCTCCTAGGAGATAGAATATAAATATATGTACTTTTTTATAGTACGCTATTATGTTGATTTCTTTTATCAAACGGGTCCCAAATGTTCTAGGGTCAATATTGTTTCAAGCGAGAGCAAGAATAATCTTATTTCTATTTTGGATTGTTCCTGAAGTAGGCCCGATGTGTTTTTTAAATTGGCATTTGGGTGAAAAGTCTAGAACAAACGACTTGTTCCAACTTCATACCTATACCAAATAGCCCCTAACCTGGAATGAATGCATTAGGTCTGCTTTCCCGAGGAGGATCTGAGGCTCATCATCTTGAGTTATGATCAGTTAATTTAGGCTTAGCATGCTAAACCAGCATGGATGGCTACTTTATAGCTTAACTTTTGCAAATGTGCACTATATATCACTACAAGAAAAGTGAAAATTACAGACTTCGGTAATCGCATTTCCGATGGTTTTTTCGACGAAATCGATTCGTCCAAAAAATGATCATCGCAAATTGATTTGCGACGGGTGGGAAGAAAATGTCGCAAATTTCGACGGAAATCCGACGGTCACGACCGTCGAAACTTTCAACGGTCGCAAAACCACTGAAAGTTTCGATGGTCGCGACCGTCGATATTTGCGGCGGTCGACGAAGCCGTCGAAACTTCGACGATTGCGATCGCCGAAACTTTCGACGGTTGCGACGACCGCCGCAAATATCGGCGGTCGCAATCGTCGCAAAGAATTTTTATAATATAAAAAAATTTAGCCCGCCCCCAGCTATCGGATCCGGCAGCCAGCGGCGGATTAGGCCTCCATGGCCAGATCCCCGCCAGGCGGCAGATTCGGCGCTCGCGGCCAGATCCGACCGACAGATCGGGCGCCTGGCGGCCGAATCCAGTAGCCACGGCCGAACCCGGTTGCCCGCGATTGGATCCGACCGCCAACGGCCGATCAGGCCGCCACCAGCGGCCAATCCGGGCCCCCCACGGCTGGATCCGGCCATCGGCAGCCGGGATCGGCCGTCTGGCGCTCGGGGCTAGAGAGAGAAAAAAGGGGAGAGGGACGTCGGCGCGAGAGGGACGTCGTCGGCCGTCGATGCCTGTCGTCCGATCGGGAGAGGCTCGCTGATAGGGAGGGAGAGGGAGAGAGAGAGGAGAGGGGAAATGGGGAAGATTACATATTTTATATATATATATATATAAGTGGAAAAATGAGAAAGCGGGAAAATGAAAAAAAAGCGGGTTAGTGAAATTTTAATTACCAATGACTCTGACCGTCAAAAACTTAGCAAATATTAATAATATATATTATCATGATATGTACGAATATGATATTAATTATTTTTAAAGTTACCGACGGTCCTGACTGTCGTAATTATTTAATTATTAATAGAAAATACTATATACAATATATAATTTTTATTTTTTATTTTACCAACGGTTTGAACTGTCGCTCATTATTACCGATGGTCGGAACCGTCGGAAATTACGATGGTTCTAACTGTCGCTAATTTTATTAATGAAATACTCATTATATTATATTATTATACATTTACCGACGGTCACGATCGTCGAAAATTGCGACAGATGGATATTCGTCGGAAATATCGACGTTCTTAATCGTCGAATAATACAATAATAATATAACAAATTACATAATTTATTATTTTCATTTCAGACGGTTGTAATCGTCAAAAATTCCGTCGAAAATTACGACGGATAGATATCCGTCGGAAATATCGACGTTCTTAATTGTCAAAAAATAAAATAATAATATAACAAATTACATAATTTATTATTTTTATTGCAGACGGTTGTAACCGTCAGAAATTCCATCGGAAATATTTCTGTCACAAAATCCGTCGCAAATTATGACGAATTTCTATCCGTCGAAAATCGACCATCGAAAAATGACATTTTTCTTGTGGTGTATGTCATTGATGCCAACGTGGTGCTGTGGATTCAACACATTTAACATTAAACAAAATGCTAAACATAATACCCCATTTTGTTTTCTTTTGTACGTTGCATTTTTGTGTTTCACCTACGGAATCATGCACCTTACATCTGCCAGGGAGAGTTGGTAAAATATCTCTACTTTTTTCCGCTCCAATGTTTGTGATTAAAGGTTGCTAAGATCTGAGATTTTGTAATAGATTTTTGCCAATTGATTTGGTAATAGAAATTAAAGATTGAGGATCGGTTCTTGAACTTTTATGAACAATTTTACAACGATCGTAAAAGATTTCGTTAACTTTATTATTATGAAATTAAAAAGATGTAATTATATATTAAGATTAGTTATGATATTATTGTAGAAGTAAAAATGTTTTAAATCTTGTTTGTCGTGATCGATATTTATGTAACTTTTTTGTTGTTGTAGCCGTTGTGGTCACTAGGTCTGACACTCGATCGATCAAATCATATTTGTTTATGCAAAGTTGTTTGATGATTCGTGGGCGTTGAAAATAAAATATACTTTTTTCAATTACAAAAAAGGTTTAAAGCAATGTTGTAAAATTCGATCCAGATTAAGCGGTGGGTTAGGTCAGACCCTAACTACGTTATTGTGTATGGCCAATCATATTCTATCGGTTTTTGACTTAGGAGGAAAGCTGAAATGTTGAAAGCAATCCTCGATCATTATCAGAATGTTGTCATTTCGTCAAATTCTCCATCCACCGTCAAAATCCGTTGAAGCTATCGGGTTGTGATTGATTTATCAAAGTCAAAATAACATGAGCAGAGAGGATTAGAGGTTCAGTTCATCTATTTTAAGTTTTGACCATTTAAAAAAATAAAAAAAAAACATTGGACCGGTCTATTTTAAGTTTTGACCATTTAAAAAATAAAAAAATATTGGACCGGTCGGATTTCTTGAACCCGGTGGATCGGCTGGTCCAATCCGAATTTTGACCGGATCATCACGGGTCAAAAGGTCGGCCAGTTTCGATTGATCTAAGATTCGTTTTCTCTTCCGGACACCGATGTCCGACCGACTGGGCCGGGCTAGGTTTTATAGCACCGATTTAAAGAAGAAGAATAATAATAATAATAATAATAATAATAATAATAATAATATCACAGCTACGGTGACTTAATTCTTTTGCCTTCATTTATTTATAAAGTTTATTTTCTCTAAAACTGTGTACCATGAACCATATATTTATGATCTTTTTCCGATCTGGCATATAAATCACCAACTCTTAATCATAGATCATCTTCATATAATTCATACTAATGTCATTATCATTAGCGATTAAGTAATCAACAAGTTTGCGGAGCTCCACTCTAGCAACTCAACTCAATCTACATTCGAGAACAACAAAAAGGAGACAATATCAAAGTCTTAAGTGTGGGATTAAGAAATCATTAAATGTTCAAACTCCAAGTTAATTATTACATCTACATGGGAGATAACACACGTGTATGGCATGTTCGAAATAGGGCCCACGGGTCCTCTTGCCTTCCAATAAGTCAACTTGATCATGGCTTTCACCCTACACTTGAAATTAGAGGCGTTCAACCCAATCCGTAAACACTCTTGATCTAATTTGATCAGATCTGATTAAGCCTCTTTTAAGAGACAAATTTGATCCAATCTAACTCAGATCGGGTCAAATTATCTAATCATCATTTTTTAATTATTTTCTTATTATTTTATATTATTTAATATAGAAATATTATTTAATATTTATTTTAAAGTATAAAATAGATTTTTTCAAATATTATTTTCATACATAAAATATTTTATTTTAATATGTTGTAATACTTTAAATTGAATATAGGCTTAAAATTAATTAAAAATGTTAAAAAAAGTTAAATAAATAAATAAATTCTTTGGATTGAGTTAAGTCCGCTCCGGTTAGGATTTTTCCGTACCGATCACCCTTCGGATCGTGATCGGATCATCGGGTTCTTCGACTTGTGAACATCTCTGCTTGAAATTTGAAATCTTTTAAACAAGAACATGAGAAAAAAATAATCATGGGATGATATTTTACTTTAGAACCCAACATATCAATAAATGAGCAACTCAAATGGTGAAATATTTGATTTTTTGTGTAAATAGCAATGTGGATCAGGTGGCTCAGGACAGACAGAGACAGAGGACCCTGACCCTGCTGTCGTCTACTTCAGTTCATGCACAAACGTTCAGAAGAAATTTGTATTTTGCAATCAATTTTTTCCAAACACGATCTTCACCCATCAAACTTTCAACAAAATCCAGACAACATCTCACCCTACATTGAGAAGAAAAAGTTAGTTCCTTTTTATCAAAAGGGATTTCTATTTTATGTGTTTGGTATATGGTTTTTAAGTAGAAAGATAAATTTTGAAGAAAATATTTTGATAATTTTATTTTGCCTGTTTTCACTCTTTTTTTCTCAAATAATTCAGTTTTTTTTTTAACCATGTGTCATGTGAGTTATTCTTCTTTACATCTGGAATAACAAGAATAAAAGGTGAGAATTGCATGGTTCAACTAAACAGCCAAATTGGATTTTGGATTGCGAGAGTTATTTTGTTACCTACTCTATATTATAGTAAGTCTTTCTTTCAAAAAACAATTTATTCCAAAGCAAGGTTTCCACTTTGAGCAACAATTGAAAAATAAATAAATAAATTCGTAGACTATTTAAATATAAGGAAAAGAGATATTTCTCTTCTATCTCGTCGGCAAGATGGGGAGAAATTTTAAATGATGAGATAAAATAGAAAAAATGACGGAAATGGTAAAGCAGAATTGATGCCCAAAAATTTGTTGGAGGGGTCGAAAACGAAGCTAAATATGAAATATAGTATTATTTTACTCATCAATCCTTTAAAAAATAAATAAAATAAACGTTAAAAAGCTCTCTCTCTCTCTCTCTCTCTCCCTCTCTCTCCCTCCCTCCCTCTCTCCCTCCCTCTCTCCTTTGGATTATTAGTAGCTCTGGTTGGAGGCAACAGTAGCAGGTGGTGGCGGTGGTACGTACATATTCATCCATCATTCTATCGATCAGACAAACAGATGAATTGGGCGCCATGAGAGGAGGAAGAGCAGCTTCCGCAGACCTTGCGATCTGGACCCTGCTTGGCCTCTGCCTCTCCTCCTGCATCGGCGTCGTGGCCGGGGACTGGGACATCCTCAACTACATAACGAGCTGGAGGGACGCCGGCCAGATCAGCGGCGATGTCGGGTACAGCATCGTCCAGTACTGCGAGAGCTGGCGGATCAACGTGGAGGTAAACAACATCCGGGGCTTCGAGGTCGTCCCGGCCGAGTGCGTGGGCTACGTCGGCAAGTACATGACCTCGACGCAGTACGCGGTGGACGTCCAGCGCGCCGCCGAGGAGTGCGTCCTCTTCCTCGCCAACGACTACCGCATCACCGGCGACGGCAAGGACGCCTGGATCTTTGACATCGACGACGTGCTCCTCTCCACCGTCCCCTACTACAAGAAACACCAGTTCGGGTATGACTCTCTCTCTCTCTCTCTCTCTCTCTCTCTCTCTCTCTCTCTCTCTCTCTCTCTCTCTCTCTCTCTCTCTCTCTCTCTCTCTCTCTCTCTCTCTCTGATCTTTCTAGTATAAGTAGAGAACGCTATGTACATGGTATGCATGCAACATATAAGTGCAGTAATTGGTGATGATGTTGTGGAGTTGAGATGTTTTGGGGTGCAGAGGAAGCGTGGCGAACAAGACCAACATGGAGGCGTGGATGGGTTTGGGGGTCGCCCCTGCGCTGGAGCACATGGTGCAGCTCTTCCAGCTGATTAGGGCCTGGGGCCTCAAGGTCATCATGCTCTCCTCCAGGCCCGAATATCTCCGGGAAGCCACCGTCGGCAACCTGGTCGACGTCGGCTACCATGGTTGGACGGAGCTCATTCTGAGGTGATTAATCACTGTAGTTCTTTGAGCCTTTAGAAACCAAGCTTTTTTTTTTCCAAAGCAAGTTGTTCCAGAACTAGTGTTACGTATTCTGAGTGACTGTAGCACATTTTGAAACTGATACTGAGAACTTTAAACATGCCATTGAACTTAGGATATCAGATTGATCATTAAAAAAAATCCAGATTCACCAGCAATGGAACACAACATTAGGTAACGAACAAATGGAGACCATGGCTGTCCTAATTAAGCTATTCATGTATATAGTTACTTTATGCAATCCATGTCATGTATGCTGCAGACGCCCTGAGGAGATCAACGAGAAGGCAGAATACTACAAGGCAGAGCAGAGGAGAGAGCTGCAGAAGAAGGGCTACCGTATTTGGGGCATCGTGGGGAGCCAGTGGAGCAGCCTCGGCGGCTACACCACTGCAAAAAGAATCTTCAAGCTCCCAAATCCCATGTACTACGAATACTGATCTGATGATTTCAGATGTTGTGTTAACTGCATGCCATCTCTCCTCGTTTGGTTCCTCCAGTTTATGCTGATGAATAATGTCACCAACACTTCCCCTTTCTAGGGGGAAGGATGAAGGTTCAAAACGTTTGCTAAGTAATTGTGTTGATTTGATAACTAAATCATTTGACAACATGTTCCTTATTATACGAATCCCTCAGGTTTGAAAATGAAAGAGTGTGCAATGTTAGCGGCAAGTAGTATAACTACACTAGCAGCTAAGTTGCAAGGGTACGGTACCGTATGGGTACCCACCGAGTACTCATTTTTAATTTTTTTTATTGGGCAACTATGGTCAGAGTACCCACCGAGTATCCGGTATGGCTATGTATCCGGTATATTGAGAAAATTGGAGTACCCATGCATCATAAATTAGTAGCCTTATTAATTTTTTTAGGGTAAATTTCATTAAATGCTTTCCAACTTTACTTTTTTTTAATTATATTCTCCAACTTTACTTTACAACTAGAATGCCTTTCAACTATGAATTTATTTTATTTACGATCACCCATTTTTCGATTCCATGATTTACATGACATATTTCTCTCTCCTTCACACATGTAGTGTCTGACGTGACGTACTAAGATAATGTTAAAATAAAAATATAAAGATTTCTAAAAATGAGGAGGTTGTGCCGCCTCTTCTCTACCAAGAGAGGAGAGGGGAGGGTTGTGTGTGCAATCACGCAGAGGAGGGGAGACTGCGTGTCAGCCGCCCTGTGCACGATCGCAAAGGAGGTGTGGCCGCCCATCCCCCTCTGAACAGAGAAGGCGGCCCCCACCTCCTTTGTGGTCGCGCACTAAAAGGGGCGTCCCCCCCTTCCCCCTCTCCTCTCCCCTCCTTCTCTTTGTGCTATCGTGCATGCAAAGGATGAAGGTGTTGGAGTTGGTGAATACTTTTCAGGACCCCTTGTTTCTCGCACATGGTTCGTCCACGTGAGCTTAAAGAAATTTGAGTATTACCCAATTACATGTGCTGCTAGTGTACTGACAAAAGGGGGTTTCGGGGGACACCACCCCCCGACAGGTGCCGGTGAGTGGGCAAGGGTTCGGGGGCAGCGCCCCCGAAACCTAAACGGATTTGAGCTTTTGTTTAGCCGGCCCGTGTGGTGCGGATTAGATTTTTTCTCTATTTTGTTCGGATTTTGAATCGGTTTGGGAGAGACATATATATAGCTTATTTTCATATGTAATCTGTGTGGCGACTGTAAACCAAAAAGATATAGTGGAACTTCTTTGCAGGACGTAGCCCTAATCTCAAGGGTGAACCTGTGTAAATCGTGTGTCTCCTCTAATTTTTCTTGTGATTCTATTTGCATTCTTCTACTCTTGTTCTCGAATTTTTTCATCAGAAGGGTGGTTACCCCTCCTCTAATTTCATGCAGAGGCTCCCTGCCTCTTCTCCGTCCAGAAAGAAGAGGGGGAGGGGGTCAGTGCCTCATAGAGGAGGGGGCGATTGAGTGTTGGCTGCCCTACGTGCGATTGTAAATGAAGGGTGGCCGCTGATGTAGTAAAAGTAATAACAAATGCTAGTAAGTACATTAATCGTTCAAGTAATGAAGCAAATGAGTAAGATATCATTTCCATGGTGATGTTAATAATTAAGATCTTATTTTAACCTTGTTAATTGAAAATTTAAGGAAAGTTTATTTTCAAATGAAAATAAAATAAAAGGATAAGAATAAAGAATTGATCACCTGAAAAAATAATGATTTGATAATTAAGGCACATGGATTTTTTTTCAACTTAGAATTAATTAAATCAATAACAACATTTAGTTCTAAAACATAGTTAACTAATATTTCAGTCTTTATTTAACTACTATTTTAAGAATAATTAGAACAAATTAATTCTTTTAGCTATAACTTATCTAATTAGTCAAAAGATATATTAAATTGTAATTAAGATTAAGGACTTTCTCAAGTCATCTTAGTACCTGCACAAATTAGGTCTCTCTTGATTTTTAAAATTTAAACACTACAATAAATTTAAAATTTTTTTACGGGCCATTTCTGACGGTCACATTTCCTTCGCAATTTGCGATGGATTTTACGACGGATAGGAATATGTCAGAATTTCTGACGGTTTTGACCGTCAAAAATAAAAAAATAACTTATGAAATCTATTATATTATTTTTTAATTTTTTGACGGTTCAGAACGTCAAAATTTTCGTCGGATGCCTATCCGTCGAAAGTTTTGACTGTCGCACTCGTCGGTAGTAAAAAATAATTTTTGTATTTCATTATTAGAGTTACCCATGGTTCGAACCGTCGGAAGTTTAGGCGGTCTGCACCGTCGGTAAATGTAAAAGTAATTAAATATTATAATATATTTTTTTATTTAATTATCGACAGTTCGGACCGTCCGTACCGTGAGTAGTTCTAATTTCATTCCTGCCCAACCCTCCGCCACTTTTGCTTATAATTCTCCTTTCTTTCCTTCCCTCACCTCCTCTCCCCCTCGGACTCTCTCCCCCTCTGGCTCTCATTCGCATTTCCTCTCTCCCTCCAGCTCTCTCCCCCTTCAACAGCGGTTCTTATCCAACTCGGATCGGACTTGCAGCGGTTCTTCGTCAGGCGGCTCGGCTTCGACATCCTCTCTGGCTCCCTGCTCTTCGATCTCCTTCTCTCCGGCTCCCTCTCCCTTTCTCTTGATCTTCCTCTTCGATTTGACCACAGCCAACTTGGGCCGGCCGATCTGGCTGGTCGCGACTTGATCGGCCGCCAGGCGGCCTGATCTAGTTGCCAAGTGGCCGATCCGGCCAGATTGACTGTTAGGCGACTTGATCGGCCACCAGGCGGCTTGATCGGCCGCAGCCAGCCAGATCGGCTGCCAGACAGCCTCATCTGGCCGGCCGCGCCTGATCGGTCGCCAGGCGACATGATCCAACCGGATCTTGCTGCGGGTGTTCGGCGACCGCCTGGCGGCAGACATATTTTTTATATTTTAAAATTTTGTTACGAGGGTTGTTGCCGCCGAAATATTTCGATGGTCATGATCGTCGGAATGTTTCGACAGTCATGGCCACCGGAACGTTTCGACGATCGTGGCCGCTGGAACGTTTCGACAGTTGTGGCCGCTGGAACGTTTCGACGGTCGCGGCCGTCGGAACGTTTCGATGGTCCGGTCATCGGAACCTTTTCGACGGTTACAACCGTCGAGATTTTCGACTGATGTTTTCGAACCATCTGAAATCGTTTTGCGACACCTCATTTTTCGACAATCATTTTCGTCCCTATCGAAAATGTCTATTTCCGACGGTTTCTTTCAATTTTCCAATGGACGAAACCATCGGAAAACACTATTTTTCTTGTAGTGTAATTGTGCCATGCAATAAATAGATTCAATCATAGAAATTTATTATGAAAGTAATTACTTCTTCTCATATAGAATTAATTTATAAATCATAAAATCAAAGGAAAGAGTGAAAGACAAATTTGCAATGCTATTAAATATTCAAACCAAAGTAATATTAAGAAATATTCTAAAACACAAATAGGGTTCAACTAAGATGATCCTAATAAAAGAATAAATTTAAGAAAATTAACATCAAATCTAATGTAAAAGTTTATGAAAAAAAATAAAGAACCCTTGGGGCGTGTCCTCTCTTGAGTTTTCGATAGAACTTCATTATTGTTCTTGCACTTCTTCTCTTTCTAATCTTCAAAATAATGCTCCAGGATCCCATTTGGGTCCCTTTTTATAATTTTCCTCGTATTCTTGATTAACCACCCCAAATTTCATCCAAAACACGGATAAACTTTTCGGTCTAACCTCGTAATAGACTGTCATCACGACCATTCCTCGAATTGGAACAGTCATGACATGAACATTTTTTGATTTCATCACGTGCTCATGATTGTGAAGTCTGGTGGAATGACTGTTCCAATCCTAGGAACGGTCGTGACAATCCTCCATCATGTGTTTTGCAACTTTTCAACCAAAAAATCCTTATAATATCATCTTCTACCATGAACTTAGGTAGAAATCAATTCCAAAAAGAATTTTCTTAAAATAAATTGAACAACTCCTTTCTTAGAAAATAGACTTCTAAAATACAAGTTAAGTGACCTAAAATGATGCATGAATTTCGTGCATGAGTCCCCCCTCCTCTATGCGGAGAAGGCAGCCCCTCCTCTGTGATCACACACAAAGGGGTGCCGGCCCCTCCCCATCTCCTCTCTGACATCGAAGAAGAGAGGGGGAGGGTGCAGCCTCTCCCTCCTCTTCTCCCTCCGTCCGACTAAGCGCCGGCTGACGGCCGGAGGGAGTAGAGAAGGGGGCACGCCCCTCATTTTTTATTTTTTTTAGAAATATTTATTTTTATGTTATTAGGTTAATATTATATTGTCGTATGATCCATGTAGCCGACCCCACCTAGTAGGATAAGACTTTGTTGTTGTTGTAGTAGGTTAATATTATATTAACATGCCACGTCAGGCAAAAGGAGAGAAACATATAATGGCAGTTTAGTTACAAAGTAAAGTTAAATGATATAGTCTAGTTATAAAAAATGTTACGCCTATTGTCAAGTATGCATATAATTAGTATTTGAATTAAGACATAATGATCACATGATGTGAGAAAGATCTGTAAATTTATATAAATTGCACTTATCCTCTCATGGAAAAAGATCATTAGGTGTAGAAACTTAGTAGAATGACATGAAAAAAATTTGGCAAAGACACTTGTTTAAGGTGAGTACCTTTATTCAAAATTGACCTCCAAATTGATATTATCCCTTTCTCTGTGGTTCATAAATTATTATATGTTATATGGTTAATCCTTTGAGAGTTACCTTTCCATATACACTGGAATCACCTAAAAAAAGTTGTGTGCCATGAATTTATGATTCACATTTTCTAGTCACTCATCTCGTCCCAAGTTTTCTATTGTGTCATGTTGTAAATTAGAGTGATTAGGATAATATATTTAGGGTTTAAATTTTACATCTATTAAATTAGACTTTATAAGGATTCAAAGAAAAGTGAAATCATCAACTGATAACTACAAATGATCCATTTTGTCAAGTAGAACCTTAATCGAATTGTATACAATGAGTCAAATTATAGATTTTATGACTAAATACTATTGAAGTTTAGTTTTACATAGATCTTATCAAATAGATATGCATTGATTAAGGTATAAATTATTTTTTAGTATCACTCTCAAAACACAAAATTCTAAGTTAAATTGGCTAAGCTCTTATGAATTACTCATAGATAATTAATTAATAATATTTGCATTTTCCAATATAGTAAGTCTACTTTATAATTCATCTAAAATTATAAGATTTCACATTGTGGTTTAGAAGTTGGAGTTCTCTAATGACTTGGTCTACAAATGTGATAAAATACCTAATCCAACATAAGAGATTATAGTAATATTGATGGTTGTGTGGAATAATATATGAACATAAATATCTAAGTAAATATTAGTATATAAAAAAGACTGCATGCACTGTAAGATGCATAAACATTCATTTATGCATCATGGACAGACATTGCATATGGTTAGTGACTCAAAATGAAAATTGCATTACTTTTTATAGAAAACAATCAAGTACAAGGGACAAGGAGGAAACCTAATAAACTTCCTTGAAAAGATAAAGTACATGTCGAATGAATAAATATACAACATAAAAGGATGACATATATTATTTCTTTTATTGTATTAATATTTGAAGCAAGTGTTATTTATTATTATGAAACTTCAAAAAATATCTTGAGTTATGAAATGTAGTTATGATGTATTTCAAAGATTTCATATGAAATAAAGTTATGAAAATTATTTTATGAAGATATTTTTCAAGGAATAATATATGCTTGTGATGTTAAAATAAGATTTACTTGATATTATTATATGATTATGATATACAATGGTGTATTGTGAAACTTCATGTGTTCATTTATTATGCTAGTTGAAATAGCTTTTTGGGATTGCATTCAATATACATAATACTTTCAGGGCATATATTGAGTGCCGCTGCCCATTAGGAACTGTTCTGCATGCATTTATTGACATGTAATTGTTGCTTTGAGACAACACATACTATGCTCTACATAGTCGTATCAAAGCTCTATTTAATTATATGACATATGATTATGAACCTTTTACAACACATTGATTCAGTTTGCTCTATGTGATTGTATTGATTCATGTTGAATATGTACGATGACACATATGTGAAGTTACTTGTGAATATTATAACATATTGAGTTATTTATATTTATATAAAAGTTCACATGACTTTAGATATTTGTAATTTCTTGAGTTGAGTCAACTTGAAATATTGCTTCATATAGAATAGTTTAAGCCATTGAAACACTTTTATTTCCTCTTCAACTTTACTTTTGAAGGCATTCATGTAATAGATAAATATTAGTGTTGAAATAAAGTGTAAACGAATTTTCTTGTAACGTTTTATGAGATCTTATTATATGGAGTGTTATGTCTGAGATGGTGTCTGAAAATGATGATAATATGCGAATATTATGCTTTATATTTTTTGATAAATATATTTATATTTGTTATATGCATTAATAAGTAGCACTAAGATAAATATGAAAGGATGGTTTGTGGATTTTTATTTTAGAATTGATAAATATGATTAATTGGTATAATAATTGAGATTAGATTTACTCATGGAGTTGGGTGTGACAAATTTTGATATCATAGTTCAGGTTAGAATATTTTGTAGACAATGTGATCTAAGTTTAAGGTTCTATGATATTATTTGCATTATATGGTAACGCATGATTTTGATTATATCTTATTTATTTATATTTTTAAGGGCTAAAAATGTCACCATAAAATTATTGTGTGAAAGCTACTTTTTCACTGTTGACCAAGGTCAACTTGCTCCACTAGACTGTTGACGCAGTAAAAATTCATCAATTTCATGTCATGCATCATTGCATCTTCTCACGATGCAATCTCAATTGGTCCATCAACACTATTTTTTATGATAGCAATGATAAGAATTAAGTTATTGTTCAAGTTCTTGGGAAAGAGAAAGATATAAAGGAATGTAAAGTCAAAATTGTTAATAGAACATGATAATATATCTTATTCTTCTAAATATTTAAAACTTTGATGTCATCCTTAAATTGGATTATTAGTTGGTCATCCTACAACTATAAATTATTTTTTAAAAAAGTTTATTTGGGTCACCAAAAAATAAAGATTAATCTTTTATAGTAAACATCAAAATTTCCCCTCTTGCATTATCTCTACAATGCAAAAATTAATTAAGAAGGGACATGAGATAAAAAGATAAAAGGATATGATTGCAAGATATTATGATTGTATTTAAATCTGTAGATATTTTTTCCTAGAAAATCTTAGTAGATTATCATAGTTTAGTATTGAACTTTTTCCACGAAGGACTCCTTATCTTTCTCCTAGAGAAGTGAGGGTGAGAAGAGTCCAAATTAATCGACTAAAGATAAATGTATCAATTTTGGAGAATCCTCGATTATGAACTCTATAGTAGGTTGATTTATGTACTTTATTTTATTAATTGCTACCCTAATCACTTGAAAGTCACCCTAATTATTGCACGTAATTTTATAATATTACTAGTTTCAAAATTAGACTAACATATCTAAATGAAACATAAAACTTGGCTCAGGTTGCTTGAGACCTAGACCAAATGTAACCATGAATAGACTACCCAAGCTCATTGGAACTCGTCCCATATATTAATATAAATAGTGTTGGAAAGTTACTATGAATCAAAATATTACTAAGATACGTAGTATCATTGATATATAATTGATATCGTCATATCAAAAGCATTGTCGAAGCTAAGTAAAATATTGGATTAGTTATTAACCATCGTTATCATTGATATATAATTCTAGTTGTATAAATCATTATTTATTTTTTATATGTAATTTATTTTATTATAAATTTTATGTTTATTATTGTCTTTCATACTAGACTTATAAATTTATGAAAAAAATTCTCTCTTTTGTATTTGAATTCTGCGGGATGAACGTATAAATTTATGTAAGTGTGATGAGATTGTTATACTGACGATGAATTAATTTTATAGAGCGTATATTGTTATTTTATAATAATAGAGATCCTATTTCGAATAATCAAAATTGTAATTCATCCCATTTTGAATTTAGTGCACATAGAATAGGTTATAAAAAAGGGTATTTTACTTGAAGAAAATAACACATAAAAAATATGTAAACTAAATTTAATGATTTTGTTGAGAAAGTTTAATTAATCATGATAAGCAAACACATGATCCTCATCAAATCAGGTAATTAAATTTGAAACTAATTTATGATACATATTACTAATACATAATAATCAAATTAATCGAATAATAATAAATAATAATTAAAACGAGTCCTTACAAATATCTCCATTTTCTCCCATTTTTTTTCAAATTGAAAAGAAAAGATCCCGCTCACGTGCGGACCAACACCCCCTCTCCCCACACACTCCCCCCACGCCAGTTCACTAGTAAACCCTACTTTCGTTATCCACCGTCCGATCCGCATCTCTCCCATTCCCCTTTTATTTCACGACCTCCCTCCTCCATCAGACCACTTCCTCCTACGATTCGGCGCCGCTTCCAAGTTCCTCCTCCTCCTCCTCCCCCCGTTCTCCGCTGCAGAGAGGAGAGAAGGAGAGTTCTTAACGGCGGCGGAGGCGATGGATTCCGACCAGGGGAAGCTCTTCATCGGCGGGATATCGTGGGAGACCACGGAGGAGAGGCTCAAGGACTACTTCGGCACCTACGGCGACGTCCTCAACGCCGTCATCATGCGCGACAAGCTCACCGGCCGTCCCCGCGGCTTCGGCTTCGTCGTCTTTGCCGACCCTGCCATCCTCGACCGCGTCCTCCAGGACAAGCACTCCATCGACGGCCGCACCGTGAGCGCTCCCATCTCCCTCCCTCCAGCCCTGAAATACTGCATCTGTTCGTATGCTTGGGTTTTCGATGATCGATTATTTGTTCATCTTCTCTGTTAGATCTCCAGATCTGTTCTTTTTATGCCCTAAATCGTTTTTGAAAGGACTTTTTCCAGTAAAATAATTTCCTTTAGCCCCTTTGCTGTCATTGGATTGTGGTACTTCCCTAAATGGTTTATTATTGTGTTAGCAAGAAGAAATTAATTTTCGAGTGCAGGTTCATTGAACTGTGCATTTCATAATTAATCTCTTATATTAGCTTGTGTTTTATTTCTATTGCGCAATGGTAGTGATTGCTTTGCTACTTCTACTGTTATCCTTGAATAGTCAATAAGAAAGGCAACTTTCACTATTGATGGAAGTTTGCTGAGTAACCTATGACCTTTTACTTGATTGTTACTTCATCTACCAAATGACGTTTAAGCTATGAAAATATGCTATCATCATCTTCGTTTCCCTGCCTCCCCTGAGATTTGGCACGGTTTTTTCTTGTTGCTTGCAATGTGTCATGACAAAGAGACTTGATGGATTTGTGTGATTTGTTCGATTTTTGTTTCTTTAATATTGACTCAGTTCTTTATTTTAATTGGACGACTTGTGAAAAAGCAATAGGCTTCCTTCTGTTAGTAACTAGCTAAGTGAATTTGTTGGGACCTTGATTCAGTTTTTAGTATCTTCAAATTTATAGTTATCGTGCTAGGCTCCTGGTCCTATAAAATGGTATCCTGGTGTAATACTTGATATATTTTGGATAATGTTACTGATCTGAATTGACTGCTAATTCATCCTATAATGAATTATTTTTCTTCTTGAAAAGTGAATTCTTTTATCCTGTTTTCAATGGTTTTCTCCCGCTTGATATAGCAATTTCTGGTCTTGTTGTTTGAGTTTGCTGGAAGGTTGGGTGGAATGCTATTTGATCCATGTGTGAAAATTTTGTGTTTTTAATGGTTTTCTCCCATTTGGTATGCCAATTTCTGGTCTTGTTGTTTGAGTTTGCAGGATGATTGGGTTGAATGCTTTTTGATCCTTCAGTGTGAAAATTTTGTCCACAAAATCATCATAGATGTTAGATCTTACACGCAAATGACCTGTTTGGATTGAAGGGAGAGAGGTTCTCCATTCAAATTATTTATGAAATTTTTGCCCTTTCTTCTTCCCTCTTTACCAAATGAAGTAAACTTTTTATCCTTTGTTAACCTCCTTTCTTTCCCTTTCCCCAGTTTCTCCTCCTTCCGCCTGAATGAATGTTTATCCAAACATAGCCTAAATATAAAATATAGAGAGTTGGAAATAACTTGTGTTCTTTCTATCAATTTATTTTGTGTCTTGTTGCATCCATCTTTTCTAACTCTTCCTGTTGCTTTATCTGATCTGTTAGGTGGAAGCTAAAAAAGCCCTCTCAAGGGAAGAACAGCAAACTTCAGTGAGATCTGGGAATCCACAATCTGGTAGATCAGCTGGCGGGGCTGCTGGTTCAAACATTAGGACCAAAAAGATATTTGTTGGAGGTTTACCATCCAATATAACCGAGGACGGATTTCGTCAGTACTTTGAGTCATATGGCCCTGTGACTGATGTAGTTGTCATGTATGATCCAAATACTCATCGGCCTCGTGGTTTTGGTTTCATTACTTTTGACTCAGAAGATATTGTTGATCAAGTACTTCACAAGACATTTCATGATCTTGGTGGCAAACAAGTGGAGGTCAAGCGTGCTCTCCCAAAAGATGCAAACCCAAACTCTGGAGGTGGTCGATCATCTGGTGGAGGATCCTATCAATCATATACTGGTGCAAATGCAAACTCTGGTTCTTATGATGGTAGGATGGACAGTAATAGGTATATGCAACCTCAAGCAGGAGGGGGTGGGTATCCAGCTTATGGTTCATCTGCCTATGGTACACCTGGTTATGGATATGGTGCAGCCAGCAATGGTGTTGGTTATGGAGGCTATGGTGTTGGAGGTTATGGCAATGCTGCTGCTGGATATGGTGGGCCTGCAGGGGCATATGGGAACCCAAATGCCCCTGGTGCTGGTTATGTTGGTGGCCCAAGGAGCCCATGGGGTACACAAGCTCCAACTGGTTATGGCTCTTCAGGATATGGTGGAAACACTGGCTATGGGTCAGGCTCTTCATGGAACCCATCAGGAGGCGGTGGAGGCTCTGGTGCACCACCAACTGGACAGTCTCCTGGTGGAGCAGCTGCATATGGGAATCAGGGGTATGGTTACGGTGGTTATGGGGGATCTGAAGGACCATATGGTAATCAAGGTGGCTATGGGTCTGCAAGTGGAAGAGCTGGTGGTGGTGGTCCAAATAATCCTGGTGCCAATGCTGAGCAGGGAGTTGGTTCTGGTTACATGGGTGGTGGTTATGGTGATGCTAATGCAAATTCAGGATATCCGAATGCCTGGAGGTCAGATCCTTCTCAAGGAGGGCCTTATGGAGCTTCTCAAATGAATGGTCCTCCTGGTGGTCCAGCTAGCTATGGTGGTGGTTATGGTGGCCCACAAGGCAGACAAGCGCAACAGCAGTAGCTACGAAGGCATCCTCACTGGGATCTTTTTTAATGGTTGTTGCATTCTCTTTGCTGTTGATATCTCCTTCATCTGACCGTTGGAGGCTGGCAAAGTGCAAATGGAAACACAATTTATGTCGGGTTGGACTGCTTGAATCCCAGTAGCTTAGCTGAAGTTCTCTACTTTTCCTAGCATAAAATAAGTAGTTGTTATGAGGTGTGGTAGATACCTAATATTTATGTTTCATTAAAGCTTCTAGCTATTAAGTTTGGTGTGTTTTGCTGCAGTATCGTCTAGTTTAATATCTCTAGATTTGCCTCTAGTTACAAGCTAGAGTAGCTTAAAGAACTTTTAATATATTCGTTCTGTGGTTAATGTAGTCAACAAATATCTATGGTGTTTGGTGTTAGCTTATGATATGAAGCTCCTTAGAAGTATTGGAAAGTTGTATTTCATCTCTTCCAACTCTTCGCTACAATCCTGCCAGTACATGCGTATTAAAATAGAATTCACTGTTGCAAGGTAATACTGATTCAGAGTAGTTGAGAGTATTATAGAACAATTATACCAGTATGTAGCCAACAACTCTGCCAGTACCTGTAGGGTAATATAGAACTTCACTGTTGCAAGGTACTGGTGCAGAGTAATGGAGAGTAATGTAGAACATTTCTACCAGTATGTAGTCAACAATTCTGCCAATGCCTGTAGATATAGAACGCACTGTTGCAAGGTAGTACAGATGCAGAGTAATGGTGATTACTTGTAAGGAGGGAGTAAACTGTACAGTAGAGAGTATCTCAATGATAGGTAGTGAATTCAGATGTTTGTCCATGACATAATTGTTTCTTCCCTTCTGTATACCTTTTTCTACAGGCAGTGCATTTGTGGTTTCTTCCCACTGCTCCACATCACAGGGATCGATTGAGAGGGAGAGGTGTCAAAGGATTGAGGAACCTTGGCTGCATGCATGATTGGGGGTTTAGCTGGAGCTCCCGACTGTACAGATTGATGGTACCTCATTGATAGCCGATTCATAGCAACATCCATATTTCCTGGCTTTGTTTTACCTACATGATTCTGTGGATAGGATGATTGTGCTATGTTTTGATCCAATCTGTTACCTGGAGATGGCTTTTATTGACAATACCCTTAGGTTAGTCCATTTTAAGGATTCGTGTACATGACAATGACTTCTGCTAGAAGTCTTCCGAGGCCATTTTTTAATTTATCGGGACCATGTTTAAATTGCTCACTCCTCCCTCTGTTCATGTAGATAAGTAGGAAGGCAATAATATTTGCTTTGTTAGCACTTGTTTTCCGTTCCCCTTTTATCCAATTAATACTTTCCGGGTAGTCTTCCAACCTTTTTCATAATGCTCTATTAATCATGATTTGTTAGAATTTTTTTTGTTGTGTACCCGATGTCAGAAATATGATCCATAGGGAATTAAGAATTCATGTTGCAGTCATGGAGCTTTTCTATTGGAATGTTGCCTTCGCTTTAATGTAAGGTCGGAGTTTGTGGCGGGATGACTCGTATAGATTATTAGATTGAATGCCACACCAGTAAGAATCTAAAACAATATATAAAAGATTTACGGCACCGGAAGATTGGTGATGTTTTACTATGAAATAAGAAACAGAAGCATAATTTCCTCTCAACATTCAACACCCCTTTGTTACAAAAACTAAGGATGGAAGCGAAGATGGTTACAAAAATTAAAGATGTACAAGCAAGCAACCACAGTAGGATCAATGATTGTTGGTCTCACCATTTGACGTCTGCAGTCAGGATCTGTTCGTCCTTTTCGTGGGACCCTCCCTTCATGCCATTGCAAATGTTGGGAATATAATTAGACTTGTGAAAAAGCTAACTACATAGATTTTGAAATAAATTTATTGATTTTTTTTAAATATAATTAAACTTCTATAATTATTTTTTAAAAAGTTGGGAGCATTATCGCGAGACGATTTTATTAGGTTAATAAGTTTAATGGTGGGTCGACGATTTTAATATTTGAAAAATGCATATAGACAGTGGCAAGTCAAAATTTGGTCAAGTTCCAAAAACTCTACGAGATGAGAACTTCACGTGACCTTCGGCTTCATTTCCAGCCGACTATAACTTTCTTTCTTTTAAACTTTTTTTTTTCTTTTGACCTTTAATTATTATATATATATTAATATATTATTATTCAACTTATAAACTAACTTATTAAATTTTATTAACTAAAAATTATAAACTATTTAGTTCTAACAATTAAAAATTATTTTATTAATTAGTGAAAATATTTTACTTAGTATTATAATATGATAAAATTAAAAAAATCCATATTAGTTAACTCAAATGATGTAAACATTATAATTATATTTATTGTATTATAATATGAATTAAATCAAATTAATGTGAAATCTTATGTATAATATTATATATAATATAATATAATATAATTATATTAATTAAAATTTTCATTTATTTTTAGAAAAAAATTATATTGTATTTGGATCGTAAGATTTATGTAAATTATAATATTAATAACATATAAAATATTTAATCAAAATTAATATTAATATATTGAGACAACTTATTTTTTAATAAAATGTTAAAATAATAATTACATATAATATTTTTTATGTGCCAATAATTTTTATTTTAAATAAATAAATACGTATAATATTTTTATTTATTATAATTATATACTTCATAAAATAATAAATTATGTTCTTAATTTAAATTCTCATCATTATATTTTTCATTCAAAATACTAAACTAAACTTTTCTATCAATTTCTCGAAATTTATTTTCCATTCAAAATACTAAACTAAACTTTTCTATCAATTTCTCGAAATTTCTTTGCCAAACACAACCATAACGTTGGCAAGACTGGGTTAAACGTAAGTTTTATATCATTAAATACATTTCAACTTTTGCCCACTAAAAGAAACCTCATGTATCAAGATAAGCTAAAATATTCTCCTACAACTATAATAAATCTATAGAATTAATAATTATTCTAGTAGCTTAATAATTTCTGAAGATTGAGTTGTTTGAAATGACAACTTTACCTTTTTACTTTTTCGATAGATAACTGTCTTGTTTGAAAAAAAAAAGAAAAAAGAATAAGAGCTTATTCCGACTTTTATCCACGAACCAAACACTTAGAATGAGTTACAAAATTTAATTCTAACAATGAAGAATCGTTCTTTATTGAATATCCAAACAAAATGTCGATATTGGAAGGAATCATGAAAATGACGATATTTTAATAGATAGTAGAGAAGTAATGTCCAGACTACATAATTTTCAGGTGGTCATATAACAGGCATCTCAAAGAAAGAAAGTAGCGATTCAGCTCTTTCTCTCACCACCAAACATATATAGCATTAGAAAAGACTACTGCTCCCTAAATACGAAGCAAACTGGAACGGTTTCATTTACTGCAGCACTATATGGATTTATGGTTCGAACTGAGAGAAGCCATGGTGAATTGCAGCATTCCAAGCTTTCTCAATGCTGGTCACAGCGTCGCCACATTCATGTGTACTCCATCCTTCCAGTGCATGGATTATTCCGGCTATACGCCATGCGCTAACAACCCTTCTAGGCAACCAATTCTGCAACAATTAGCAGACTTTAATAAGCATATATTGTGCAAATTATATATAATTATGGCAAACAGGACTGGGATATAGTTGATACAATGCATTGTGCAAAAATGTTAGTTCAGATATGAATGCACCTCACAGGTGTGTAGATTCTCATATGCTTTGGGGACAACCATTGCAGGAGTCGTCTGATAGCTGCAATCTTTGCGCACTGCTTTGGGAGGGAACTGAGAGAAAGGGACAAAACAGATGCCCTTCTTGGCCTTTTTTTGTTCAGTATCACTCACTCCATCGCCTATCAGCCAAACCTGTGCATATGCAATAGTTATCCCAATTGCATTATTTCACTGCATAATAATTATAATAAGTAGAAGGAGTTCTTAATCCGTTCATCATTCATTAAGTTTACAGATGGATAATTGGAATAGAAGGTAAAAAAAGTTATATAAAAAAGAGCTGAAATGTAAGATGCATTAAGGCTCGCCTTGCTTTCATATCTGTCAGAGAGTACTAAATTATGCCTTACTTCTGCTGGCATTTTTTGCTTCAGAAACTTGTATTGATCTACCTGGACCATTTCTACCTGCATGGAAAATTAATTAGCCACTAACATTTACCATGGCGATCTTAGTTTAACTTCTGAAGTTTAGCTTCAGAATTAAGTGGAGATTATATACTAACCTTGACACCTTTCAGACATAAGGCCAAGCACAAGTTAAAAGCCATCTTTGAAAGGTTTCCCATTAGGAGAACACTTGAGGCTTCCTTAGGAACAGTGTTGAGTACCACTGCAACTGCCAAGCCTGTTCCATCCACCAGAACTGTTCTGAGCTTTGGGTTCCTCTTCACGTTAATCATCCCTTGGCCATTCAACTTCTCACCCTGCGGTTCCATCCACAATCTCACAGTGTTGCAATACAATGTGAACAGATCTATTTCCAAGCATATATACTGTCAGCTAGCGTTCATGCTTACTTGGTTCAGGAGGCCCAGACTCACAACTTTAGATCCCCTTGCATCTGCCTCCAGTATTGCCTTCTCTATCAAGCGATTCAAGCCATTTATTCTCTCCCTGTTACATGATGCGTACTGCACATGCATACCACATAAATGACAAATCAATGCATGACAAAATCATTAGTGATCAACTCAGAAGTCGCAGACTGCAATGAGCGTTGGATTCGTGCATGCATGCATCCAGGTACCTGGGAGCTGTATCTTGGTATGGACCATGTTTCCATCTGGAGCTTCTTCAACCTGTTTCTCTCCAGAACAACAAAACTGGTACCGAGCAACCATGGCAGGAAGGTCGATGCGCATGTGAATGGCCACATGACCCACAGGTACCAGTTGAAGGCGTATGGCTTGGAGGACAGGGAGGCGAGGCCGAGTCTTGTGTGGAAGATGGAGTGCGAGGTGGTCAAGTGAGTCACGTGGACGACATGGACCTCCTCCTCCGGCTGCTGCTTCTGCTTCGACCCCATGAGTGATCTCTCGTACAACTCGTCTGAGCACTCGTCCACCGTCCCATACACGTAGTCGTAGAACGGCATGAATAAGCAGTAATTGGTCCTGAACTGTGTGTGGTGAAGAGAATGGAACCTGTTCATGCAAAACATCTTCCTCATCAAATTACGTACTAATGAGTTAATTTTCTGATCAAAGATTTATATATCATAATTTGTCATTACAAATATATCAACTATTCACTTACGATGGAGTGTACATGAGGTACTTGAGAGGGGGGAAGGCTCGAAAGAGGCATCCAGGGACAAGCTCAAAGTTGCAGTGGCCCATGTAGTTCATGAAATCAATATAAGTGAGGTACCCAACCAGTGCTGCAACGGACACAACCCGAAGCGCTGCAATGGCTACAAGAGGTATGGCAAAGAGCACAAAATAGGCCACTTCTTCGGCAAAGGGATGAATCACAGCTGCAGGCATATATGCACACCATAACCAGTAACTTATAATTAACTAGATTCTAACTAATTAGTAGAATAAAAGTTAACATTGCAGCTAATATGGTACTCAAGAAAAGAAAAATTGCAGGTGTTAATATATTACATATGTTAATATATAGTATCTTTTTGGCTAATGTAAAGTATCTTCTTTGCGTGGAGCAATATTGTCGATTAGCTGCTATTATCTGACAGGTATTGTAAGCAATGTTCGTATTAATTGTTATGGGACCAATTTGTACACTTGAGCTGCCATCTTTGCACTACTGTTCCCTTTGCAGAAAGCTTTTGACTTTTGGCAAGTTCGTCACATTTGCAGAGGATCTTACCCGTGATTGGCTCGGTGACAATGGAGGAGTGATGGTGGGAATGGTAGCGAGAATAGAGGAAATGGTGGTGCAGAGCTCGGTGGAGCCAGTAGTAGATGAACTCCACAGGGCCCATGTGAAGAGCAATGGTGATGGCAACCCCCTTGGCGTCCCACCACGGCATATGTGATGTCCATGGAATCACCATACTGGCCGCGTACAGCACCAGACCCGTCAAAATGATCTGATCGTCCCTGCAATATGCATGCGTCGATCAAACACTGTGTAGATGAAGCCTTGGTAGCTACTTGTTTATAATCAACTGATCTCATCGCCACACGCATAAAAGCAAAAACTAATGGAGGAGACTGATAAAGCTCCGCTATATATACCAGTTCCTCTCCCTGTCCACCTGATCGAACTCGAGGCTCTTGTCCACTATCCTTCTCTTGATCCTGGCCGTCTGGAAGCGAGACACGGTGATCCAGAGCTGGCCGTGAAGCAGCTTCAGCAGTAGAGTGGGCAAAATGATGAAGTCGGTCGTGCCCGCCTCTCCCGCCATGAACTTGTGCAGGCTACGCGCTACCCACGGCGCCAAGACCACGTACTGCATTTGCATGGGATCGAGTTAACGAAACAGAACACGAGCAAAAATAATCCAATGCAAGAACCGCCAACTGGTGGTGCAGTCATATGCAGCCTGTGCATTGTATGCATGAAAGTATAACATCATCTAAATGCATGCACTTTCACCTTCATGTTCCCAAGCTTCTGCCATGGCCAGTGGGTGAGAGGACCAGGTCGGGAAGCCATCTTCTCTTCTCTATACTTGTTCTTGGAGTGTTTAGGATCTTATATATATGCATACGAGTGTTCAAACAACCATGAGAGCATGCACTGTCATTGTTAAATTTGCATCTACTTTCCGATCGAGTTAATTAAGAAGTTAATTAATGTTGGCCGTCTGAAAGCCATCGATGTCATTTATGACCGGCGCAGACGGAGAGATTTGTGGGAAAAGAGGTATGCGGATGCATGAAAAGAGCAGGCACAGCGTGAGAGCTCTCAACAACATTAGTACGTAAGACGAGACTATAGCTACAAATATAACCATAAGGCAAGAGGACCAGCCGAGTGCATTAAATACATACATCATCTCAACTAGAAACCTGGGAAAGGGAAGACGGGTCGCAGTAAATTTTATGTACTTGAATTATCAATAATTCGTTGGTTCAATCAATCAGTATATTAAATTTTCTTCGTTAAATTTAGGAGGCTGGCTGTCTATTCTCAAAAAATGGTATTGCGTTATAGTAAATTCTGACTGCATGCCTCATGAAAATTCATAAAGGAAAAAGAGTAAGGAGGCTGCTTAGCACCGACGTGCATAGCATATTTTTTTTTAGACGTGAACTCCATCATCCGTAGCGTCTTTGGACGGCCGAGACCCGATGACATCTTAAAGGCCTAATAAAAAGGGTGAACCCAGCCGATGAACCTTGACGAACCACCATATTAACAATCAGTCATAAGAATATTAAGGACCAAAATTTTTTTGATCTTTATTATTGATGATCAAAATTTTTTCTAATAGTTAATAATCATGTTTAACGATCATATTTGAATCTCTTCGTTAATTATGATCGCTAAAAGTGATTTTTCTTGTAGCGTCGATGCCTTCAGCATTGTCGTCGATCTGTTGTGCCTCCTCCTCCGTGTTGCCCTCGCCTCCCCGATGCCTCCAACGTCGTCGCCGATCTGCTATGCTGCCTCCTCCACTTCGCCCTCGTCCTCCTTGACGCCTACACCGTCATCGTCATCGTCGCTGCTGCCTTCACTTCGCCCTTCACATGAAAAAAAGGGAAAGTTGAGTTTGAGATATCATTCGATCTCGGCCGTCGAAAGTATTACGGACGATGGCGGTCATGTCATTAAAAAAAAGCGTGCATGATGGTGCTCAGCAGCCTCTTAGAGCGCCCGCGAAGGCGGCGCTCTTTCCTCATCCAAATTATACATATATGGCTTCCATGGATCCAATTGCAGATGCCCACTACTACTATGTGTGCATATATTTTGTCTAAATATGAGCACGTACACAGTTCAGATACTTGTATTGAGAGGCATAGTTTAGGTTAGCTGCCTACATGTGTAAAGGAAATACGAACATTTTTTAAGTACGAAATTCAGATACCTAATATTCTCACATAAAAGTAATTAGTAGGCGTGTGCACCGCTACAATGTTAGGCATGCATATATTAACGTGGTCTCATTTATAGAATTAATGTCAATGTAAAAAAAGAGTAAATTTGATTGACACAATCAATTTAAAAATCAACAGGAGCAGCTTAATTTGAGTTCCATATCTCCAAATTGACTATCTTTCCACTCTCATTCGTACACTCATTTAGTCAAATGCTAGTAATTATAAACACTAATAAATAAATACAAAAAATATCAGTGTCTAAAATAAGTTTAGTTACATGCCTAATTATTTACCTCAAGATAGCTAAAGTTCCATAGCCTTCATCTTTCATCATTTTTTTATTCAATCCTCTCCAAACTTTATTTCACAACTAAATAGATATTTCCCATCTTCCGGATCTTAAAATCTCTAACTTCGATCCTCATCACATCAATAGTAACTAAGAAAAATAATAATTAGAAATTATATGAATTGACTCAATCATAATATATATCATGTTCTCTTTTTGTCCATTGTTCTTGGTGTATAAAATATATAATTATACATAGTTCAAAATATTGCACTAATTCAAATCAATTGTTACATTAAGTAACGACAGTGTATGATAAAAGAGTAACGAGGCCACAACATTTTAATTATTCAAATGTCATTTTTTGTAAGCACCGGTGTTTGAGAAGTGATGCCGATGATTCAACTCGCGTGACGCTAAAGAGCGTATTGCCCACAAGTTGAAAGTCGGTCCACCATCAAGTCTGACTTGTGTCACGTACTTAACAGTGACATAAAATTCTCAATATAAATATTCTACATTCACAAGGACTCGAACTCGAAACCTTACTTAAACAAGAAATCGCTTATTATTCTACCCCAAGTCACGTTTGTAATATAGACTTGCATCATAACTAACTAGCATATAATTTGTAACAGAAGAAAAAAAGGAAAAGAAGCTAAGCATACAATTCAGAAAGGTAGGGACCCTTTTCTGATTTCTCCATGGGGAGGAATGAGGAAAAGGCAGAGGAGGCCTGCAACAGCCTGGTGGAAAGAAGGCTGTCGCCATGGCAGAATCCAAAGGTTCAAAGCGTGCTGCAATGAATTACGCAGCAGTGCACGTTCGACCAGTGGGCGAGACCAGCTGTTTCTGGGTAGATGTTTACGTAGAGGTCAAAGCTAGAGAGATGAAGTTTGGTGATCGTCATAAATGCGTCTTCGATTTGTTCATCGAGTAGTTCAATCTGGCCTTTAAAAGCTTTCTGTGACGGGTACTTCAACGTTACAATATACTTCATTTTTTTCATTTTGCGCGTGATAAAAGTTTTCATTAAGCAACTGCGTGTTCCTCGTTGCAAGTTCTCAAATTCAAACTTTAGAAAATTTTCGTTGAATACCCCATTTATCATAGCCAAATATGAATACCCCATTTATCATAGCTAAATATGCTAAAGTTCTAATATGTGATCAATGCACATAATTTTTAGCGCCACATAGATTGGACAAGAATGAGACGATAACATATAATTTTTTTCGAGATAAGTATCGTGTGGGTTCTATTTTACCCCACAACTGTGGGATCACCGTAGATCTTCATATCTACGGTGCTCTTTTGATGTGTGATTTTATCTGTAAAACTTTCAGTTCAACAAAAATGGTACAGAGTCATCCGGTTCATCAACGTTGAGTTAGGGCATCGTAAAACACCAATTCGTCCTCTTTCATTTTTCCTCCTCCGGCGCTTCCTTGCTACTTGCCTGCAACATTGGACTTGATAATTTTTTCTCATTTTTGTTTTTTTTCCTCTTGTCCTCATTTCCTATTTTTTCTCTCCTCATCCACCTTTCTTTGCTGTTGTTTTGCCTTTGCGTATTCATGCGCTGGACATTTGTCTCTTCCTTCTGCTGTTATTTCTCCATCGGCTACAACAAATGTGCATGCATAGCTTAGTGGGCCTCCCCTCGTCATTTTTTTTCTGATTTTAATCCGTGTACGCAACATGTATAGCTTAGTGATCAAATAAATGAGCAATCTATGATATGCATTTTTTTCATCCTGTTCATTTTTTTTTCTAATTTTCTGAATCTTTCTTTGAAATTGCATACAACCATGGAAGCATCTAATCCATTTTCATATCGTGATGCATTGTATTATGCTGAGGTTAGTCTATTTAGAATGATTTATTAATGTCAAAATCCTTTGTTAATTTAGTATATGCATGTCATTCTTATTATACTTTTTAATTTTAACAGGGTGGTAATATGTCTCCTAATAGAATGATCGACATTGATGCAAATAACATACAATCACAAAATGAAGATATGTTTAAATCTTGTGATACACAACAAAGGTAAAAAATGTAACGTTTCAAAGATATTGAAATTAATTTTTGAATTATTCTAATGTTACACAATTTATAACAGTGATCCTAATGAAGATGTTGGTGCTAACGAGGAGATGCTACCCACGATTGAAGTAGAAAAACATGATGGCATGAAATCATTCTTGGGTATGGTCTTTGAATTTGAAACTCATGCATCTGAATACTATAATGAGTATACTAAATTGGTTGGTTTCTCGGTTCGAAAATTATTTACTTCAAAGTGTAAAAAAACAAAAAAGATTCAAAGTAGATTGCTTGTATGTTCCAAACAAGGACACAAAGATATTGATGATGAAAACATGGGGAAGAAAATTAAAAGAAGAAGAGATGTAAGATCGGATTGTGGAGCACTTTTAGAGGTGGCAATACGAAATGATGAAAAATGGAAGGTTCGAAAATTTGTAGAAGATCATACACATCTTCTTGCTACGCCTACGAAGATCACAATGTTACGCTCACACCATCATTTGGACAAAGCCGCTAAAAATGTAATGAGTAAATTTCATGATGTTGGTATGGGTCCATTTATGATCGCTAAAGTTCTTAATTATTCAGGCGAGCCATCTATTACGCCTCAAGATTGTATGAACTACATGCGAACAACACGTAAAAATAATATGGGTGAAGAATGCATGGGGTTGATTAGATATTTCCAAAGTAAAATGGTGACGAAGGATTTATTTTAAGATGGGAAGTGGACAAAAATAACATTGAAAGTGTGTCTTTTGGGCTGATTCAAGAGCCAGAGATAGTTATTCTACTTTTGGAGATGTTGTAAGTTTTGATACCACATATAGAACAAACAAATTATGCATGCCATTTACACCATTTACAGGCGTTAATCATCATAGACAATCTATATTATATGGTTGTGCTCTATTAGCTGACGAAACTGAGGATACATTCATTTGGTTATTTCAAACATGGTTATAATGTATGCATGAAAAACATCCTACATATATAATAACTGATCAAGATATTGCTATGGAAAATGCTATTCAAAAAGTTTTTCCACATACACGTCTCATATGTATTGCATTTGGCATATTCAAAAAAATGCTATTAACAATCTTCATGATTTATATGCTCATGAAAATTTCAAAGCTGATTATGAGAGATGGATTCATGGATCATCAAGTATCGAAGAATTTGATGAAACTTGGATTTCCCTAAAGCAAAAGTATGAAATTAAAAAAGATCATTGGCTGTCTACTATGTATGAAAAGCGTGAATATTGGGCTTCAGTTTATTTAAAAGATGTATTTGTTGCAGGAATGCACACAACTCAAATATCAAAGAGTATCAATTCTTTCTTTGATGGTTATGATTGTAGGCCAAGAAAGAAAGATTTTTTATTGATCGATATCACCTTGCCCAAGGAGTTCAGCTACATATGTTTGGTCACTTCAGATTTGTACACAGAAAAAATAAGTTCTGATTGAACTATATCACCTTGAGCAAACTATTGCAGCAAGACTGTAGCGAGGCAGCAACAATGTGGCATGATCATTGCAGCAAGACTATTGAAGCAAGGCAACAATTTGTAATTCAGGTCAAGAGGCAACAAGGCAGAGAGACCCAACAACAAAATGCAAAGGTGACGGACAGCGAAGCAGTAAGGTCGAAGGGGAGTGCGAGAAAAACAAAAGAAAAAGAGGACAAGAGGAAAAAAATGGACAAGAGGGTAAACTGGCCAAAATGTCGAAGCAAGGCAACAACGAAGTCCGTGTTGCAGGCGAAATGTCCAGTGTAGGCAAGCAATACGCAGCAAGGCAAAATAACAGCAAAGCAAAAAGGTGGATGGGGAGAGAAAAAATAGGAAATGAGGACAAGAGGAAAAAAACAAAAATGAGAAAAGATTACCAAGATGTTGCAGGCAAGTAGCAAGGAAGACAACGTTATAGCGATGCAATGCGGCGAGGTCGTCGGGAAGTGTCGGAGGAGGAAAAAATGAAAGAGGAGAAAGATGATGAATTGGTGTTCTACGATGCCCTAACCCAACACTGTTGAACCGGATGACTCCGTGCTATTTTTGTTGAACCGAAAGTTTTACAGATAAAATCGTGCATCGAAAGAGCACCGTAGATATGAAGATCTACGGTGACCCCACAACTGTGGGGTAAAATAAAACCCACACACTACTTATCCCCTAATTTTTTTGCATTATGAATCTCAGTCTCACTCATCGTATCTACACTTAAACTTATGACTCCCGATAATATAAATTAATCGAATTACGGCGAATTTAAACTTCTATCTTACTATTTCTAAATGAAGTGAAATTTCCTCTTCTTCTTACGTATGAAGTGCTGTCAGCTTTCACAGCGGTCATGGCGTGGCCCCAAGAAATTACTTATGGGACGAGGGGAACATAAAAATGGAACGGGCAGCACATGAGCTGTGATCAGTGTTGACTAACACATCAAAGGAAACGCTGCAAACATATCGACAGCCAGTTAGGAGTCTCTTCTTGCTCAGTCAAATCATTCATGATCACTCGTGTTACCAACATCTATGTGATGTCTTTTTTTTTTTTTCTCATGAAGATTCTCTATCCACATGAGCTAATCTACTAAAGCTTTATCTAATTTTATGAGATTCATAAGTTTTAAATTGAATTCAAATAATTGATCACAGAAATCTATGAATAAATCTGAGATTTCTTTTTGGTGGGTTGTAACGCAATCTGACTACTTACACCGAATGGTCCCTCGGCTCAATTTTGTCATCGAAAAAGCATGTAACTTCTACATCATCACTTCACTCATTGTTTTTTCTGGTACAATCATACTCATTTTTTGTTGAATAATATGCAGTGAAATCATGAAAGACGACATCCTCTTAATGACAATTCATCTAAAGAAAAAAAAAGCAGAAGACACCTGAATTCTCTAAGAAAATACTAAAGATCCTGATGAATTGAGTACAAATATTTGTCCTCAGACCTTATTCCTCTCCAGTTGCTTGCCGTATAAATAATATGTACTATAAAAAGAAACAACAACAACAAAGCCTTATCCCACTAGGTGGGGTCGGCTGTACTATAAAAAGAAAACTTAAAACAAATCGTTAGCAATGTATCTCAATCATAGTAACAGGAGTATGCTTTCTTTTTCTTTTCCTTTTTCTGTTTGCTTCAACAAATTTCAAGCCAAAAATCTATGAACTGAAAGATAAATCCCAGAATACATATTGAAAGCAAAGCTATGTCAGAGGAGCTTGACTTGTGAAAACAAGGCTATGTTGAGTTGTACAATGAGTGAACCTTCCATTTGGGAACCTTTGCAAAGTGTTTTTTTTTTTTGGGGTAAGATGAAGAGCTTATCTATTGATGTAAGAACCGGAAACATCCAGGTACATAAAATAGCACCTTTGCTAAGTGTTAATCTGAAGTATCTTTACATCCAAGGCCATTGATTACTGGGACAACAGAAGAAGTGCATGCATCCGGTGATGACCTGCTCCCATTTCGTAATCTCATGGTTTAAGCTGTGACGACAAAATTTTATCAATTATAAGAATAATATTCAAGGTGTCGAGGTTACATTACGAAAAACAAGAATCTCCATACTAATCCTCTAAATCGCTTGAGTCGCTGCACATCAGAAAGCAAACAGAAAGAAGCGGTTTAATAGAGATATTCTGGATAATTCAACAACAACAACAACAACAAAGCCTTATCCCACTAGGTGGGGTCGGCTACATGGATCATATGACGTCATTCCGCTCTATTAGTAACAATATATTCGTTGATCCATGTTCATAAGATTCGACAGGATTTTACGCTGGCTGTCGGGGCCTAACACAACCCTCCTCCTTTATCCGGACTTGGGACCGACTATAAAACATAGGCGGAGTTTGTGCTATTTCTACAAACTCATTTAATTAGAAGAAAAAAGCATGTAATGCATCATATTCTACTAGCTTAGTGGTTGATAATAAGGAAAAGAAATTTCTAGTTCATAAGATCAACCCCCATGAACAACTTTTAGTGTTACTTTTATTCTTTTTGTTTCTTTATTTTCTTCACTTTGAGACCCATATGATACAAGATGATAATATTGAGTTAATGGCATTAATTCACTAAATAATATAAAATCATACTATAAGCAATTTTATGCATTTGAGCCTAAAGTTCGAGAATTTATTTTATGTTAAGGATGCATTTAATTTCTTTCATAACAAAATTTACTCGGTATATACACTCTACAAGTTAATGTTCCGACTCTTTAGTGTCTTGATCAAATTTAAGTAAACTTTTGAACTTACCGACAATATCACAAATGCACAATTATTATAGTTTGACTATGATTTCTTAGCTCGTCTTCCATTTACTCGTACAATTATAATTATAATAAAGTTATGGGACAATAGTATAAAGAACCTGAGGCTTGTGTTACACAAATGTACCTTCAAACTCTCCTGCTCCCTTTCATGTTTCAGCAGCAGCTGCCTCTGAAGAGCCTGGTTCTCCTCAGACATCCTTATTCTCCTCGCACGAATTTGTGCTTGCACTCTAGCCAATGTCTGCATGCAACGCAGTGTGGTCGCAGCTTGACGCTTCACCGAATTTCCATCAATGAGCGACTTCAACCTAACTAGTCCCCTCAAGGCCCGCAATGCTCTTCTGGCCAAGTGAGTCTCATATTCTGGATAATTCATTTATCAAAAAGGAACACAAAGTTTACAAATGATCTTTGAGACCGTAGGAATTTCAGTTGTGCAAAACAAATCTCATTAACAAACTTGAAGAGAAATATATCAGACAAAATATCTATATCTACCTGACTTAACTATCATTGTTTTGATAGTATGGAAGTTGCACATTTCATGCAGAAACATGTCTGAAGATAATGCACAATTAATTATGCATGATAGCAATAGATGAAGAGTGCATGGCTTCAAATTGTTACTTTAGATATGAGACTACAAAGGTTACTCATTTGCAACAACTTGATGTATACCTGAAGAATGGCATCCTTCGGTGAATTAAGGAATGTGATGGATCAATTTAAAGGGCACAAATATGAACAAAACTAATACTTTTTTTTAAACGAGAAAGGACGACTAGAAAGATGGTAGTCATCCAAAGTTTCATTAATGTTAGAGTGAAATTACAAGATTAAAACAGAAATAAAAGTCATCACGACAGTCCCAGCACAAAATTTGTTGCAATGCTACATCATAGGTGTTTCCTCCATTCTACATAGATAGCTTTCGCATGATGACAAATGTTATCAGCATAGGCGTGACCCCCTCGGAAAAGCATATCATTCCTTTGTAACCATATTGCCCAGATGTATGCCAAAAGAAGGGCCCTTTGTCTTCTAGACCTGTAAACAATATTATTGTTCCACCTGTTACCATTGCAGAAAGACCGCCAGAAAGCAGCCTCCGACGATGTGTTCAGCCAGCCAATGTTCGCCCTTCTCCAGACCTGGCCAGCCATGATGCAGCCAAAACATAGGTGACCTGTGTCCTCAGCAGCCGCACCACGTAGGACATAGTATCTGCATTATTTAGCCACCTAGCTCTGTAGGACTTTGTTAGGATTCATCGGCGCCGCAGTAGCCAGGAAAAAAAATTGATTTTAAGGGGGGGCCTTGATCTTCCAGACAAGCCTGAGGCCAAAAGCAGCTCAGCATCATGGGCAGCACCAGTACCTCCTAATAAGGCATATGCCTCACGGACAGAGAAAGTGCCAGACTTCCAGCTCCAGCAATCGACCATGACATTTCCAGGAGAGATATGTGATAGCCCAAACATCAGAAGAAGTAGCTCATCAAATCTCAGATCGGACAGATTCGTGGAGAAGGTAGGCGGCCATGAACCGCGTCCACTGGTGGCAGATGACCGTCCAGTATTCAGCCACCCTTGCATCACGGTTAGCAGCCAATTGGAACAGCTGAGGGAAAATCTCTATAACAGGGCCCAAACCAGTCCAATTATCCTTCCAAAAATAGAAACTATGCCCAGAGCCCAAAGATGGAGAAAAAAACTGCTTGACTAAAGGCATAATCCCAGCAATACCCAACCAGAAAGAGGATGCACCATTGTTCACTGTCACCCAGGAGTCCCAATTAAGATCACGACCATGACAGGCATTAAACACAGAAAACCAGATGCCCTCAGGTTTACCCATAATTCGAATTACCCATTTTGTGGGGAGAGTAGTGTTCATCCTACCGAGGTCGAGAACTCCAAGGCCACCCTCCATAGTTGAACGACACACATCCTTTAAGGCAACCAAATGAGTTCCATGAGGTCTGCAAGGGCTAGTTCTCCACAAGAATTGCATTCGAAGTGAATCAATCCGAAGCTCAACTTGTTTTGGAATTTTCAAAACTGATAGAAAGTATATTGGTAAAGCAGAGAGCACATGACGAAGTAAGATGAGCCTTCGCCCACGTGAAAGTAGCTTGGAACTCCAACCAGTCGGACACTGTTCAACCCTCCTGATAACTGGTTGCCAATCCCGAGAATAGAAGCCGTGGTTATGCATCTGCGCGTCCATGAGATCCACAGGTCAGGGAACCCACGATGGCGGAGAGAGCACTAGAGGAACTTCCAACTAACGGGGTCATATGCCTTTGCAAAATCAACTTTCCATAAGAAACCCATTTGCCTGTTATGACACCAAGAAGAGAAAATCTCTGTCACAGCCACATAACCTTCAGAAATTGACCTGCCAGACACAAAAGCAGTTTGAACAGGGTGGATTAGATTAGGGAGCACGGAACTAAGCCTGTGTGCTAGTGTCCAAGCAATGATAAAATATGTGCCGTTGGAGAGGGCAATAGGTCTGAATTCATCAAGTTGAACTGCTCCAGCTTTCTCGGGGAATAAGAAAAATGAAGAATCGATTGAGGCGCTCGAACCCAGCATTGCCGGCAAAAAAATCCTGGACTCACAACCTGCCAAAAAGCCCGATAGAAAAGGATAGGGAAACCATCCAGGCCCGGTGCGCCTTCAGCATTAAGATCCCCAAGAGCCCTGCGAACGTCAGCTTCAGAAATCTGCACGGTGAGCAACTCACGTTGGCAATCTGGGTCTCATATTATGGGATGACCGGTGTGGGCACTTGTCAACTATTTTGAATGCTTGAGATGACCGGTGTGGGCTCTTGTCATCTGTTTTGAATGCCTGTTTTTGTCTAGTGTGGGTTGCAAGAGCATTGTCGTTCAACATGGCATGGAATCAGGGGCCATCTTTGATATGAAGTGGTCTTAGAGTGGTGTTTTTGCTGTCTTTTTGTTCATGGCCTGAAAGTTTATTGGCCTTTCTATCAAACTTTTTGTAATCTCTACTATTATTAATGGAACTTTTGGACGACTACCTTCTTGCTAGTCGTCCTTTCTCGTTTCAAAAAAATCAGTCACAGCAGGAACGTCAGAATCCTTCCATTCCCAGAGGCCGCCCTGCCGCCGCCGAGTGAAATCACTGAAGTATCTAGCAGCAGCCTCCCCGATCTGCCTGTGACCAGTGACCAAAGTCCCTTGGTCAGAAATGGCCCCTGATTGTTCCTTCTCTCGTTTGCCCATAAGTGGAAGAAACGGGTGTTGTCACCCTCTTTGAGCCAAGTCTGGCGGGAACGTTGTCGCCGTGATATTTCTTCTGTATTGTCTTCTTCTTTCACCACCTGAAACTGCGCCCGCCTCAGCCCAGACTCCTCAGGCGACAGGAGCCGGACCTCCTCAGCTTTATCAAGCTCCTGAACGATCTTGCGGGCCGACATACGCCGCTGCCCTCTGCTAGCCATCATTTTCCTCCTGAGCAGGCGGAAACTTCTCAGCAAGTGCAATAGAGGCCAGGAATCTGTCCGATCGTGACATAACACCAGCAGCACCACGCCATGTGTAATTGCAATTCTGAGCCGGGAAATCGATGAGGCCATGGCACACGATGAAGCTGCAAAAGTCGGCCCGTTCATCACTATTAATTGTTGCATTGAAATCACCTACCAGCAGCTAGGAGTCCATGGTGAGAGCAGAAAGTGCCTCATTCAGTACATCCCAAAGCCGCAGCTGACCCTCCGCAGATTGTGGGTCATATATACAGGAAATCAGGAACGCAGCATTGTCACATTTCTGCCAGAGCAGCACAGAAATGGAATGTTGCCCCAGACGGTGGTCCAACAGCTCGTCCTTCCAGCCCAACAAATAGCCCCCCGATTGACCAGTAGAGTCCAAAACCAGATGACTGGACATACACTGACCACCAATCTGCATCCAAATGGAAGAGTCGCACACCGTGAGCTTAGTTTCTTGAATAAGGGCCACGTCAACACTCCAGCGAAGAAAGTATCTTCCGAGGGACCAGTGGCATTCAGGATCCCCCAGACCACTGACATTCCAGGAAAGGGCGTTCATTGAGTATCCAGTTGGACACCTGGCCACACACCAGGCGCGTATCGAAACTGACCTGGAGCTCTGCTATGTTTTCTTTTGATTCCGCAGGCCTGGGCCACTAGGGCGAAGAGATCATAGTCTTGATGGGGAAGCGGGCCATTCCCAGGTGCGTGCCTCCACTGCAATCAATCTCCACATCACACGGGCCCCGCACAGGTCCCCCCAGGTTATTAGTAGACTTCTGTTGTATATCCTGTTGTGTGCACATAGGATCAGCGGGGGCAAATTTCGAAGGTGGCACCATTGGCCTCAGAGAGGGCTGTCTCGGTAATATAGGTTTTTGCATTATTTAGGGAGATTTGAGCACCAATGGGCATCGTTGTGGTAGCTGGAGGGTTGCCGCATATCACCAAAGTAGGCGCATCATCTCCCGTGAGGCACGCGCTAGGAGACAGCGGCGCCGTCAAATTCAGGCTGGACGAAGCGCGCAGGCACCTCGGTACTCGCAGAGATCTGCAGGGAGATAATATCAGCAGGCTGAGAAGAAACCGTTGTGACACGTGGTTTCTGCCTCCAGACTCGATGAGCAGCTACAGGAAGGACTGGGTCACTATACACCACATCATCATCCCTGTAAGCTTTCTGCCGCATGGATACAGGTGGAGGAAATGTCGCTTCGGTTCCAACAGTGAGAGAGTGAAATGCATCGGACTTCCCAAAGGAGTCCACATGTCCAGTCAGAGGCCTCGAGCAGCACTCCCATCTTGAAGTTGTCGGTAGTCGTGGGCTGCCGCCGGCGACAATCTCCGACCACGACTGACGGTGATGCTGACCATCAATGCAAGCAATGGTGATGCGATACCATAGGTCATCGACACGCAGGAACACCGCCGAAGGAATACAACGATGTGGCAGAACAGAAATTGAAGTGCGAATACTGGTGATATCAGCACTTCAAATGGCCGGCACAGCGACATCGCAGTGGGTTGCAAAAGGCCAGATGATGGCCAACAAAACCTCAGCATAACGCAGATGCAGAGGAACTCCGGAAAGTGTGATGGATACTCTGGTCAGCTCGCCGGATTTGGAGCCCCAAGCGCAGGCGACCACGCCGACCAATGCACCTCTGACTCCCTGACCGTTGTCGATTCAGTGATCAACTGGTTGCACTGCTCCTGCATACCCAGCCAGAGGAGGACGCACTAGCTAGAGAGCAGAGATGGGGAGAGACGGAAGGGGGCTCCCAGCTGATGTTCGACTCCCTTCTGGATCATTTCCAAGGCCGCGCTCGGGGAAGACAGCCTCCCAACGAGGCACTGAGAAAAGAAATCACGTGTGGCAGAAGCATCCGGCCCCTAAGGTGCATCGACGGCAGAGATCAATGGCGCAGACATGTGGCCAACCAAACAGGTGGAAGGATGCTCCACAGAAATCGCCTGTGCCTGCAGATGGCATGTACGGGAAGGACAAACGGCAGGCCGGTGGCTCAGCCAGCGACAGCGGAGGCAACGCAGCGGTTCCCGGCAGGTACGCTGAAGATGCCCATGGCTGCGACACCGATAGCAGATCGCATCCCGCAAGCTCGGCGAAGGGGCAGCCCTCACTGCATACTGCCTGGACCATCCGTCGCGGTCAACCAAACTTCGAACACAAGGCATGCCGAGCCCAAACACGTCGGGGAGGAGCGGCGACCCAGGAGCGAGAGGGGGGAGGTTACCGTACGCGGAGGTTCCACCGGCAGGGGTTGCCAAGGACGGGGGTGGCACCTCCGGCAGGGATTGCCGGAGACGGGGTTTATCCATGGTATATTTCTTTCCAAAACTAATATTAAAGCAAAGAAAGGTAGAGAGGAACTTGTATGATGAAAATTGCTTTTCTGTTCAAGAGGAAAATTAAATTTTTAAAGCAGACATATTGAAAAACAAGATCCAGAAGTTATTTGAGATTAGCGATACAAGTTAAGCCTAATTGTAATGGACTATCTCCTCAAAAAAATTATAATGGACTACATTGCGTCAGTACATGAAAGGATATTTCACAAATTCAATATGATAACCCTCTGTATTGGTCCATCCCAGATAATACAAGCAATGTGTCTGCTAGGACAAATACTCATTCCATAGCTACAAGTATTGTATCTGTTAGAAAAAATTTGATGAGCTTAGAAAGGTACCAATGCTTCAACAAATGCACAACAGCTGTCCATGCTAGAGCAATGCAATTTTCATCATCATATGCAGCATTATCCTAGTCCATATAGCATGCATCAAATTACACTAAGAAAACTGTTTTTCGCTTTGTAAATATAGATTTGATCACATGCGATATCAACACTTAAAAATGACTTGCTTAGATCTTTTATTAGAGCAACCTCCTAGAGATGCATACTTGTCCAGCAAGTTATTTGATAGAAGAAAAAAGATATCATATCTTGTTCTTAGAACAGTAATCCAATCCACTATCCTTTAGGACATTTAAATAATTGTCCTCAATAGAAGTACACGTTTATTCTGCCTATTTCCAAATGAAAATTCTTATTTTGAATTTGGTAACAACCTAACAATCTGTGAATCTGACTAGCATCTTAAACAACACAATTCCATCTAAGAACATCATAATCAAATCAATGATTTTGGAATAAATATTAATCCCATTAGTTATCATCAGCCTCATGCATAAATATATATCCTCATTTCATTTTTTTTTTTTTTGCCAGAGATCACATATATCTATAATCTGATGAAGGATTTCTCTAGAAGGATACAACATTCAAGCTCCCAAGGTACAAATTTTAATTCTATCTATGATCGACCACATGTCAATACAACCTAACCTAGATTATCCTTGCAAAATCTTGTTTTCACGTACGTGTTCTCTCTCTTGAAAGAGAAGAAGACCCCCGGAATAGTGGCTATTTTCTTGCATGAACTTGCATACACATGAAGAGAAGGATAAACTCAGTTATCAACAACGTCATTTTATAAGCATCAAAATCATTGAACAAATTCCCCCGACTAAAGAATTCAAGATGAACTTTTATAATCATGTGCCACAGAAAATTAAACAATACCTCAAGCATAAGGCGGCTAAAAGCAACTTTAATTCCATGATTTCACGATTTGAGAATTTAAATATTGCTCCAGACAACTCAAAATTAAATCTCAAAATTGGAACTTAGCTCATGGGATAAAGCCCTCTCATCTAGAGTTTCTTACCATCAAGAGAGTGAAATTGCAAGAGAGTAACTAAAAAGTAAAACAAACAAGTTAATCATTGAAGGAAATATAATTCCGAGATGGATATACCTATACCATGTAACCTAAGGTAATAATTAATAGACTAAGATCTTAATTAACGAACTTAATCAATATTAATAAGAAACAAGGTATTGCCTTCAAATTAACAACATATTGTAAATCTAGTAGATGTGACCTAGTTGAACTCGGAGTTTGCATCATAAGACATCACTCCCAAATGAAGGAAAGAAACCTTTTCAATTGTCAAACCAAATCATAGATTCTCTAATTTTTGCAATAATGATGATAACTACTAACCTAATGGGACTAGAAAACACATTCTAAAGGCACATCCATTTGTATGTTGCATTCACATTTTAGAATGCCAGTTTCTGAATCCTGCATTTCATCATACAAGAAAAAATAAACTCCTTTTACAGAAACTCATGGAAAAGTACGAGATCTGCAATCTTTCATGCATGATTTATGAATTTGATATATGAGAACAAATATCAAATCATGATGCATTTGTCAGCTTGTGCATCGCTTATGTTTCTTGCAGTGGTACCAATCAATGCAGAAAGCCCGAATCATTCCATTGAGCATATTGGCAATTAAGAGAAAACCTTTTCTAGATCAAATTTCATCATTTGGTTTATTCAAACCACATGACAGGTTTGTTCAATTTGTCGACATGAAGGGGAATTTATAGGCTCATCCAACTTTTCCAAAGTGAAGCAGCCTTCCTTAAAGCCATCCTTAAGCTTGGATGACCCTTTACTGAAGTGATAGTTCTATAACCTATTAGTCCACATAAGTTGATCCAATACAAAGAATCTAGTGCATTCGGGACTTTTGACTTGCTTCATGCACCCTTCAGGACTTCTAGTTTATATTGAAATCCTTAAGACAACTCAATCAGACAACCTATTGAAACCACAGTCATCATAGCTAACTACTGCTAAAGATGACATTAGTATACTCAGGACGAACTCAATCGAAATGCATCCAAACAGATTAAACAACAACAACAACAACAAAGCCTTATCCCACTAGGTGGGGTCGGCTACATGGATCATACGACGCCATTCCGCTCTATTAGTAACCAAACCTTTCGGTATATTATTCACCAATAGATCTTGCTCTATTAGTTCGCCAAGTGTCCGCCTTGGCCTCCCTCTCCCTCTTTTAATCGGACTCCAGATTATTTGATCTACTCTTCTTACTGACGCATCTAATGGTCTTCTCTGAACATGACAAAACCATCTCAAACGATTCTCTACCATTTTCTCACTAATAGGAGCCACTCCGACTCGTTCACGTATATGGTCATTCCTAATCTTATCTAATCTTGTATGACCACACATCCATCTCAACATCCTCATTTCGGCTACCCCCACTTTACATTCATGTTGTCCCTTCATAGCCCAACATTCACTACCATATAACACTGCTGGCCTTATAGCAGTACGATAGAATTTTCCTTTAACTTTATTGGGTACTTTTCTATCACAAAGAACTCCAGTGGCTTTCCTCCACTTACACCAACCAGCTTGAATTCTATGATTAACATCGTCGTCAATCTCACCATCTTGTCTTACAATTGATCCTAAATATTTAAACTTTGTCACTTGAGGAATTATATCCTCCCCTAACCTAACTTTCAAATCGTCTCTAAGTTGTTTATTTGTGAAATTGCTATGCATATATTCTGTTTTATTCCTACTTAAACGAAAACCCTTTGACTCCAACGTATTTCTCCATATTTCCAATTTTGTATTAATCTCTTCTCTTGAATCCGCTAAAAGTACTATATCATCCGCAAATAGCATGCACTTAGGTACCTCCTCTGTGATACTCTCGGTTATAGCATCGATAACTAAGTTAAATAGATACGGGCTTAAAGCTGATCCTTGATGTAGGTCAATTCCTATAGGAAATTCATTTGTCTCACCTCCGGATGTCCTAACCCTAGTCAATGCCCCATCGTACATATCTTGTATTACCTTAATGTAGGCAACATTCACCCTCTTCTTTTGCAAGGCTTTCCAAAGTACATCCCTTGGTACCCGATCATACGCCTTCTCTAAGTCAATGAAAGCCATATGTAAGTCTCTTCTCCTACTTCGATACTTCTCCATCATCCCCCTTAGTAAATAAATCGCCTCTGTAGTGGATCTTCCTGGCATGAACCCAAATTGTCTCTCAGAAATACTAGTCTCCATTCTCAATCTATGCTCAATCACTTTTTCCCATAATTTCATAGTGTGACTCATAAGTTTAATCCCTCTATAATTTGCACAATTCTGAATATCCCCTTTATTTTTGTAAATAGGAACTAATGTACTTAATCTCCAATCATCAGGCATCTTTTTCGACCGTAAAATCTCATTAAATAGTTTACATAACCACAACACACATTTTTCTCCTAAACATTTCCAAACTTCAATCGGTATACCATCCGGTCCAACGGCTTTACCATTCTCCATTTTCTTAAGAGCTTCGCTAACCTCCGAGACTCTAATTCTACGATAAAATGACCTATTAAGCTCACATTCGCTAACTATCAAGTCCTCCAAATCACAACGCGAACCTTCACATCCATCATTAAATAGCTTATAGAAATACTCTTCCCATCTGTTCTTAATATCTCCTTCAGTAACTAAAACCTTGCCAACTTCATTTTTTATGCATCTTCCTTGATCCAAATCTCTCGACTCCTTCTCTTTGTTCCTTGCAATCTTGTAAATCCTTTGTTCACCCGCCTTTGTCCCTAACTCCTTATAAAACCCCTCGTATGCTTTAGCACGAGCATCACTAACTGCCTTCTTAGCCTCCCTTTTCGCCAAACGATACATTTTCCAATTGTCAGAACTATTGTCCAAGTGTATCGCCTTGAAACAATTCTTCTTATTACGCACCTTTTCTTGGACCTCCTCATTCCACCACCAAGTCTCCTTATCTCGTGGTCCAAAACCTTTTGATTCTCCTAAAATGGCTTTAACAACCATTTCAACCTTTTTTGCCACATTCTTCCACATGATACTAGCATCTCCTTCTAACTCCCACACACTTTCCTCTAATAACTTACTTCTAAAAGTCTCTCGCTTCTCCCCCTTTAACTGCCACCACTTGATCTTTCGATCAAAAACTGTTCGGGATTTTGGTTTTATACATTTTATTTGCATATCAAGAACTAACAATCTATGTTGTGTAGTCACTCCATGCCCAGGAATTACTTTGCAATTAGTGCAACGTCTTTTATCAGTATTTCTTATCAAGAAAAAATCGATTTGAGACCTATGAGTTCCACTTTTGTATGTGATTAAATGTTCCTCTCTCTTCCTAAAACAAGTGTTGATAATCTTAAGGTCGTATGCTAAAGAAAAATCAATAATAGTTTGTCCTTCCTCATTCAACTCCCCAAAACCAAAACCACCATGAACCCTTGCATGTGGTCCTGCCTCTTTACCAACATGTCCATTAAGGTCTCCCCCAATATAAACTTTTTCGGTTGTTGGTATACTTTCAATCAAACCCTCCATATCTGCCCAAAACTTCTCCTTGAGATGTGATTCTGCTCCTACTTGGGGTGCATATGCACTAATAATGTTCATAGTCTCCTTTCCAACAATTACTTTCACGGATATGATTCGATCATCAATCCTTTTAACTTCCACAACATTCTTCCTCCATTCTGCATCCGCGATAATACCAACACCATTCCTTCCATTTACCTTACCTGTGTACCAAAGTTTGGAACCATTTAACCTAATCTCTTTACTTCCCTCTCCTACCCATCTAGTTTCTTGCAAGCATAAGATACTAATCTTACGCTGGTCCATTACTTGTGCCACCTCGAGGCGCTTCCCATTCAACGTCCCAATGTTCCAAGAACCTAATCTGACCTTAGTCTCATGAACTAGCTTCTTTAACCGCCTCCGTCCATTAGAGTGGTTGAAATAAAACTATCACAAGAAGCTCCATGGACTATCCAGGCTGGCTTCTAGAATCCAAAGGATTATATATTGATGGTGTGGCATTTAAGCTACTCATTTGAAAATTAGTCAAGGATCGATTTTAGTTCAAATGCAACTAATATGTGAGCACTGAGACCAGTTAAACGCAAACTGCATACTGCATCCTATCATTTTTATGCAGATAATCAAGCATATCACGGAAAATTACTAGCATGAAGGTTTAAAGGGGTCATTAGAAATGGCCACATATCTACTAGTGCATGAAAAAATTAACCTCGGATCGAACTCCATCACTTCAGCAAGTTTGTCCCCGTTGTAATCATTCCACTGAACTTTCCTTTTCGCACTCTTCGGCCTCTTCTTCCTTTTCAGGCATCCCTTGACGACCTTTGTTGTCAGAAGAGCATTTGTCTCCCCGTCCTCCCCCTCCTCCTCCTCCTCCTCATCCTCCTCCTCCTCCTCCTTCTCCTCTTCCTCTTCTTCTTTACCCAATCCATCGATCTTTAAACCCGAGTAAGCTGAATACTTCTCTCCATTACAAGCGCTTGGTTCCACTTCTTCTTCTTCCGGATCCATCTAAGAACCTACACCAGACCGAGAATCTTTAGGGCCTAGACCCTGAAATCTTCAATTCCGATGTTTAAGAGTTTCAAAAGCCAATGCAGAAAGCCAGGAAAGAGGAAAAAAGATGCAATCTTTCATCAGAATTCTCACGAACAAAACCCCAAGATCACCAAAAAAAGGGTAAAGATTACAGGAAACATATACCTAAAAGATGTGGCATCAGAGCTCTTCGTCTTCTGTCCCTCCTTTACTGATAATAACTTAAAAGACCATGAACAGATTACTGAGCAAAAGCGAATTGGATGGCAGTCAAACATTAAAAAAAGGGGGCTACAAGGTCAAAAAAATGAAATATTGTGCGCAAAAGCAGACGACTTTGCCAACAAAAAAAACAGCAAAAGAAAGAAAAAAAGGAAAATGGATGATAAATCGTTCGGAATGGCATAATATATAAGATTGGAAAGAACGTAAATAAAGGAGTCGAATTTGTTGTTCATATCGGCTGGAGAAAAAAAAAAAATTGGGAGCAGTAAAAGCGAGGCTAGACGAGGAGAGGAAGGAAGCACGCGTAGATTTTGGCGAAGCAAATCGCCAAATCCACCAACCACGGACAAGAGTTTTGCTCGTGGGGCACCGAATCCGAGTATTTTGTCTTCTTTGATGCCACTGGAATTAAAAGTCAATTTATTTTTCAGTTCTACTTTTAAAAGTTTGAGTCCCCAACTCTTTGACAGCCTATACATATATGAATAATAATAATTATTATTAAATTAATTAGTTTCTATCTAATTATAAATGATGTTACTAAGCATAAGCTTATATTATAGCAATATTGCCATTTTAAATAAAAATGTCTTTTTTTTTGTTAATTGATATATTCTTTAATATCAAATTTAGATCTAATTTGTTTTACTCACCTAAGCTTTAAAATTATCCACTTATATGTCCTTAGTTTTCAAAATACTTGTACTTAATCTCAAATATATGAAATTTATTTCTTGTTAATTATACATTTACCCTCTATAATATGTATATGTTTAATTTGAAAAAAAAAATTAAAGTAGACATTCTCTCACTTCTTCATGGTCTTATTTGATTTTTCTTAAGTTTTAAAAAGTGTTCAGATGAAAGTTCGATGAAGATAAATATACGCAATTAAAAATATAATGTTTAATAACTGGAATTAAGTAGAAGTGTTCCCAAAATTGAGGAGACGTAGGTGATCGTTGAAATGAAAATATGGTTAATATCTTGTAAGATCCTTTGGTGCATTATCGATTTAATCGATAATTTAGATCACTACTTAAATGGAATATCATTATTTAAATTATCAATAATATTATATTATAATATTTGATAAGTACTTATAAATATAAATAATAGTCAAAACGGATAGTAAAAAGATTACCAAAAATATCCTTAAAAATTATTCAGATTTTAATAACATATTATTACAAATAAACAAAGAAAAAATAGAAAAGTGAATATATAAAAAAATGAGACAAAATTAAGAGTTACTTGTAAAAGATTTCAAATAATAAAAAAATAAAGTTAAATGATATTTATTTATTAATAAAATATTTAAAATAAAAAAATTAATTGAATGAATATTTTTGTCAAAATGTATTCCCACTAACTGATAATTTGAAAAGTCACCTTCCATGTCTGCTATATAAATTATCAGTGAGATGGTAATCAAGATTATCAGAACAATTAAAATTATCGATAACCAATCACAGCCAAATGAAGTAATGTGATAGACCTTGAAAATTTTAAATAAAATAATCGATGATTTATTTAAATTATCTCATACCAAACGACTTTTAAGACATAGAACATAAAAATTAAAAAAGAAAAAATATATTGTGATTAAAACAGAATAATAAAAAGGATTCCAAATAAGATATATGTTTCTCCATATGGTGTCATTTAACATTTTATACATTATACCCATTTGAAATAAACAATTGAAAAGAATAAAAATAATACTATACATGTTTATATAGTCTCAAAATGTCCTTGTATATCCATAATCATAAGGTTCCTTATTCTTTGTTTTTTGCACTGGAAAAGAATATTTATGATGTCACTAAGAAAATAACAATCCAACATTCCCCGTTTATTTTTCTTTTGTTCTTTGTTTTTTTTCCACTTTTCTAATCTATTTCATCCATTAACAAACATATGATACAATATCATTATTATATATAATATTGAATGACATAAACTCCCAGCCAATAACTTAATTTAATCGATTCATATATTTTTTACTTCACCAAGCAATAACGATTAATATCCAAGCTCATGTTTAATTTCTAATATCATATAATCTCTTCTTTTTTCCTTCTTTGTAATTATATATATATATATATATATATATATAAAGTTGGTGCATTTGAATCATCCTCAATCAAAATTTTCCCCTTTATTATTTTCTGAATTTTCTAACATATTACATTCACTAATAAACATATTATCTAATATCTTACATTATTAAATGGCATAAACTCCTAAGTATTCTTATTCTGAATTTTTTGTACTCTCTTAAGTGTACATCAAAATGAACTGATAAACATGTATAATTTAATTATTAGATCATTAATTATCATCCCTTTTTCACACCAATGTTGAATTTTCTAACATATTACATTCACTAATAAACATATTATCTAATATCTTACATTATTAAATGGCATAAACTCCTAAGTATTCTTATTCTGAATTTTTTGTACTCTCTTAAGTGTACATCAAAATGAACTGATAAACATGTATAATTTAATTATTAGATCATTAATTATCATCCCTTTTTCACACCAATGTTGAAAAGGTCCAGCCCACCATTGATCTATATTGACTAATGGGTCAAGTCAGATCAATCTAAATGATTAAATTAGATGATTAAATAAAATAATAAAATTAATATCCATAATAGCACAAGTCATTAACATAAACAATTGTTTTAGTGACAAGTCATAGACACACGGTTTCTTGCTATGGCCAATGACTTAAATCAAATACAATTTCATAAAATAACTAACATAAGTTTCAGCATTTTGTTAATTTTATGTTTTTAATAGTATGACTCTTCTGTTAAGGCCCAATTTGAATTCAAGAAAGGTAAGAGTTTAATATGCAGACATTTCTTCCGGTTGATTAATAACACGACCTAAAATAATTATACTTTCGAAGAGGCGTTATATATCTATTTTGACTATTAAATCACAAAGTTGCTAAAGCATAATTAATATGGTATCTATTACAAATTGGCTATAAAATAAAAGAAATATATAACCGTCCACTCATGTATAATTCGGCGTGTAACATTCTTGCACTTGCGTAAGATATTATCCGCTTTAAGCCTTGATCAACATGATTTTATGAAAACACGTCTTACAGTCAAGGCCATGCTACCATATATACCGAACATCTCTTCCGTGACTTGTGCATGTGAGAATAAATTAAGGCATGCCTCATGCATCATTCCCCCTTAAGCATGCGTCCCATATGCACAAGTTACAAAAGAGATAGCGAGTATTTATGGGAACATGGTCTTGTCTTGGTATGATGTGTTTTGACAAAGTCGTGCGGGCTGAGATCCAAAGTGAAAAACATCTTACGCAAATGCAAGAATGTTACATATAGTATTAGAATCACTCCACGTGTGTCTCTATGCATGGTGAGGTGCAATCATTCAACGAGGACTTTAAGTCCTCTAAGGTGGGAAGGATGCATGAGACATATTTTGAATTAGTCCCACATGCACAAGTCATCAAAGAGATGTTAGATATATATGGAAACATGATCTTAATTTGGTAGATCGCATTTTGAAAAAATTATAAAGAAAGTGGATAATATCCTATGCAAGTGCAACAATGTTACACAACGCCATCATGAACATCAACTACTACACTATCAACATCCTTACCTATCATGATTAATCATTTGTAAGATCTAAATGCAAGAAATGAAATAATGAAGAGAACAATAATAAACATGAAATTCGTAATAGAACTAATCATGTAAAGAAATGAAAATTATCCATACAAATAAGATCAATTAAGTAGTATCAATGGTTCAACAAATCAAATATGATGTGCATGCCTCTATTTCGATAGTAATGAATAATGATGCTCAATAGTCAATATTGATGAAATTGATGTGACGATATCAATATTTGATAGTCAATAAGAATGATGATAAGGGATAAGGATGTTCAAAAATTAATATCAATATAATATTTGAGAATGATGATCGATAATCAATATGACAATACAATATTTAATAATCAATGGAACAATGATTAGTGATAAATTAATAATTTGATAATATTGATTCAATAATCAATATGATGAATGACATTCAATAATCAATTTGACACTTAATTTTGATAATGTGATACTTTCAATAACAATGATATGGACAAATCCAAGATGAAAAATTAGGGTAAGACGAAATACAAAGAGTAGTGAAAAAAAGTGACATCTATATATATGTGTATAAACATATTGTTGGATCACTTGACAACAAAAAGGTTGAATTGGTGTTATAAAACCATTTAAAAAAGATAGGATGAAAGTGTGAAAAATTGATTCAAATGTAATTCTTAAAGTAATAAGGTAAGATGCAAATACAAGACAAAAGAGTTTATTTACAACTATCACACCTTGGCATATGTTCTCGCTCTCACTTTTCACCTCAACTATCACAAAATTGATTCCATTAGCAACTTTCTTTTTTCAAACTAGAGTAAGAATGAAATCCTTTTATACTTTCACCGTCTTCTTCTCCACTCAAAAGGAAAGACACATATCTTATCACTAAAAAATTTTTACAATAAAATAATATACTTATATTTGACATATATATATATATATATATAACTTCAAAAAAATTAGAGAAAGAAATATGTAATTAATTCTTTTATTACTTAACCAACTAATTAGATTTGATATATAAGAAATTAAAATCATTATAGCACATATTACATTTTGCATCAATACCCATTTTATACTATTTCTTTCATAAATACAAAAATATATTTTCTCATAAATATAATAATATGTTATACTAATGTAAACTTCATAAGATATTAATATTAGAGGTCTATCATATGTTTTCTAAGAAAAATATATGGAATTATAATATGATTTTAATGATCATGTCACACACTTTCTTGTGTCACGCGCATGTTAAGTGACTTTACATATAATTTTCTTTACATTATCTTTCTTTACCAATAGTTTAAAAGATTATTGATTATAACAAAATTCAATCATATCATCAACAATAATTATATTTGTCATTTTAAAAAAAATTATGAAATTTTTAATATTATTAATCTTTGTAATGGATAGAATCATTTTTTTATAATTTCTTATGAGGTAATTTCAATGGTCATCTACTATTAGTAAAGGAATGTATAAAAAAAATAAAAAAAAAACTATGTATAAAATCATTTGACATGCGCATGAAACATTCATTTTTTAATATTTTATATATTATACTTCAAAATGTTGGGATGATTTTTCTATAAAAATATATATTGTATGTACTTTATATATAATACAATTCCAAAAAGTTGGAGCCCAATATATGTAGATCCATCCCGCCCTCACAATGATAAATTTTCATTATGGTTCAATGTGTTGTATTATGTATTTTAACTATAATATTTTTATTTGGGAGTAATTTTCAACTCTGTCCATCGTCAATGTTTGTTGTTCTAAGATTGATTCTTTTTAATTAGGGTATGTCAATGTACTTTCATATTCATTCATTAATAATGGTGGATTAGGCAAATACAAGTGTTCTCTTTTAGTGAAATATTATACCTTATGGGTGGAACCTTTCATTATTGGGAACGGTCTCGCTCAATAACAACAATCATACATGACTTGCTTTCCCCACTAACCCTATCATTTAGAACTTGCATCCCCAATTCGATTTCCCCTTTTGACAATCACTACACTTAACAATCCTTAGTTTTTTACTCTTATTGAACTATTTAACTATCATTGGACTTTTATTTGATATGATCAATAATCAGAAGGGAAAAAGAGTCAATAATCATCAATCAAACAATATTAATTGCTCTTGGAGAAATCAAATCTTAGAGAAATTAATCGAGATGAGTATGATCATTAATGTCAATTCATGAATAAGAAATAAAAATATAGGTGATCATCATTATGATTATTGATCAACAATGAAAATGTATATAACAATATCAATAAGAGGGATATAATCATTATTAAGACAATATTAGATATGCGTGGACAGATTTGACCTATAGTCAGTCGATAAATTATAATTTTATTTTCAAACATCATATTATGTTACTTTCAAATTTTCTTGAAAGTTTGAGGAGCCTTATTGAAATTCTTATCTCTTAATCCTATGTTGTTTCAACTAAGAAAACTTTAGAATATTATAATTTTTCTGCAAAGGTCATTTTCCGAAGATTTTAACTAGGTTAAAAAGATAATAACTTTTTCTATCACATAATAAAATATTAGATTTTTTATCATAACAATAATTATTTTTTCTATCTCAGTATTGACTACAACATCTTGATAGCATGTGGGTATTTTATCGATAACTTCTTATACACATTTTCTATTGAGAGAATAATCATTATAAAATTTGGAAAAAAGTACAAAACAATATTTCCTACAAAAAGATTAAAAAAAACTGATTTTGATCATTAAATAACTTTAACACGCTTCTACTAAAAGTTTCATATTCATGTATCCGTTGAAATTCATATCTTGTTCTATGCCTATTAATTTCTTTGGTCATGTCTCAGTGTCTCAGGAATAAGAACAGATGGAAGAGAAATCTTTGAAGACCTATTTATAAGGATTGAGATTAAGTAACCAGATTCTAATCTAATTAAAAAATTTTATTTAAATTTAACTTTAATCACTATCCCTAATCCTAATTTATTTATTATTTCTAAGTATTTTTTCAAGCTTTAATTATATTCCTTAATCCCTTATTTTTAATAATAAAATATATTTTTTATTTTTAAAAATATGGGCATTACATTTTACAAGCGGCCTCATTGGACCATTACTGAGGGGCTTGTTGACATTTCGGGGGTCATGATTACTAATATCATTAGAAATATTTTAATATATTTTATGTTTTTTTATAGTATTCAGGATCTTAAATTATTATTATTGTTAGTAAGAATACTTGTCAAACATGATGTAGGTTTAAGATATGATATCATCCAAATTATTAGTCAACTAAGAAAATAAATTCACTCTTACATATGAAAAATTTTAGTGCTGAAAATAATTTGCTTCGATTTAAAAAAAAAATCATCTGATAATCAGTTTAAAAAAAAGAACGTAAAAAATCATTTAAAAAGTAACTTCTCTTGGCATATACTTAAAAATTGAGTTATTTCATTAAATCCTTTTTTATGTATAATATTTTTTAATATGACTTAGGCATAGTAAAAGTTTCAATTTAGATGTTAAGATCTTACAATTTTACGATGCCTACAATGTTAGATATTTTGACAAGTCGACAATGTTAGATATTCATTTTTTAAGATTTTAATATTTGTACTATCCTTTTTATCATACGTCTATTAATCACCATTCAATTCATAGATAATTCATCAATACATTAATTTTTTAATCCATTGTCCATTATAAATCATACGATGATTAGTAGACATATAATGGTGCTATCCCCGGTAGCACAAATATTTTTTCTTTACTTTAATATTTTAGTTTTATATTTATTATTATTATTGTATTGTTTTGTTTTATTTTAAATATTAAAATAGAGAATAGTTTGTGAAAAGGCATTTTAATTTTTTCATAAATTTAAAATAAAAATTTAAGTAAAAATCACGGGGTTTTTTTCGTTGACCCCATGAACTATGAACTTTTTTTTGCATCTATCCACATCTTTCGAATATTCCATCAACTCCTGTCAACTTTTTTATTTTTTAATTTATGAAATGACCAAATCATCCTTACCTCTAATATTAAAAAATATAAAATAATGTATTATAAAAATAAACCCCCTACATTTTTTATATTTAATATTTATATTATTTTAAGTTCTGAGGGTAATTTGATCATTTCATAAATAAAAAAATAAAAATTAACGAAAAAATTAACGGAGGTTGACGAATGAATTTAAGTGAAAAAAATGGTATAGTTCAAGGGGGACAACAGAATATTCGAAAAGACATGAGTACGCGCGAAAAAAGTTGAAAAAACTCAAAATCACGACAAGTTTAGGAATATCACATAACGCAAAAAATTATTATAATTAAGAAAATAACCCTTATAAATTACATATAAAATATGGCCCCTAAGTTTATTCATAATTGACAAATCGTCCATCTATTTTTCGTCACTATTTTTAATGTGGTTCCGAATCCTCTTGGTAATTACGATATCCACCCTTGTTATTCACACCCGCCTCCCTCCCCTCTCCTTATCTTATCCTCCCCTCGGGCTTTTCCAGCGACAGAGAAGTAGCACCAGTGCAAAAATGGCGGCAGCAACAGCTCTCGCTTTTCGCTCGACGCTGTGCCTCCGTCCCTCCTACTCCTCTCCTTCTTCGTCCTCCACTCCCCCGAGGGCCGTTGCGGTCTCCTTGCCGAAGAAGGGCGCCGGCAGCTCGCCGTCGGCGATGGGGTTCGCCAGGTCCCAGGTGGCCGGTCTCCAGCTCCGCATCGGCAGCACTATCTCCTCCGTTTCTTCGCCGGTGGCTCCTCTCCGCCTTCCATCCTTCCAACCCATCGTCGCTCGTAAGTTTTTCCCTTTTTTTTTATAGTTTTTCCCTTTTTGATTCTCAATTATACTGGGAAATCCCAACACGAGCCCTTGAAACGGGAACAAGTTTTGCAATTTGTAGCTTTGTAAGATACAAAATGTTGATGCAAGAAGGATTATTTATTCTTCTAATAATCATGATAATGATATGTACAGAAGCTTATATGCAAGTAATGTTGGATTTAATGAATTTATATGCAACGAATTTTTCTAATTGTATACAGATATTGTCATGTAAAAGTATGATATGATGTTAGAAGTCGGGGAAAAAACTGTTGTTACTTTTTAAGTTGTTTCTCGCATGTAAAACTTCACTAAAAAAAAAAGAAGAAAAATTTCTATTGCTTGATCTTGGACAATCAGTGAATCTTGCTGTTTTCTGATGTTTGATCTTGTGCAAATAAGAAACTGGTTAGGAAGAGAAGGACAAGGGTCTTTTTTTTTACTTATTTGGATTATCAAATATCAACCTTCGAAATTGTTTTTTTTATTAGTATCAGCTACATGCTAAACTGATGTATCATCATCATCCATCACAGTTGGCCCATTGTTCAGTTTATGATTACATGTTCTCTTACACGAATTAGTCTTTGTTTTAAGTACTGTAGAACAAGTGGAATGGTCAGCTATGAGACAGTAAACTACTAACTCATGTTTCAATACTTGTTTAACTGTTTTATGTGAAAATTGGAATCTTTTCCTTGTTCTGACTAATTGTTTGAATTGCCAAAGGTTTATGTAATCAAGCTCTCTGCTCGAAGTCCACTTAAAATGTCACGACTTGCTTTCATCTCGATATTTCACTTTTCTTATTAACCATAAGATGTCACCCAAACATTTCTCATAGGACCTTATTGAAATGGTCAAACATGGGTAGCTTAGAAACATGTTAAATAACAATTCTCATGTATTTCTCTTGTACAATAAAGTTTTAATTTAGAAAATAATTGCATTCTCTTCTATCCTTTTTTTTTGTTTTGAAGCACGGAATATTGTTACATTCTGATCACTATACTTCTGAGAACTCTAGGAAATGTGAAATGGAAGAACAGAAATGCAGCTTTAGCTTACTTAAATTTAATTTTCTATTATTGTCATATTCCAAGAGCATATGTTTCACTTTCCTGGCACCAGAACTCTCATTCCCCTTATTTATTTCAGGCTGAAAAAGTTAGCTTCCTGTTGTTATCTTCATTATCTTATTTGAGATCCTTTGCATAAGATAAGTTCTTCCATGGCTCAAACAAATGACCCAATCAAGAAAACTTTTGACACTATATTATTCTAATCTATATTTTCTAGGCATTTATATCCTGTCTTAGATGAGCTTATTATTTGAAGTGGAAAACTAGTGTGTCCTCGGAAGATATTTACTTTTTCAGGGCTTTCCCTAAGACTCCTTGTGTATTCAGGTCGCATCTGCCCTTTCACTTTAAAAAAGGCAAACAAGGCTAACAAGGTCACATTCTCAAATCACAAGACGAAGAAGTTGCAATTTGTCAATTTGCAGTACAAGAGAGTCTGGTGGGAAGCAGGAAAGCGCTACCTGAAGCTTCGTTTGTCTACTAAGGCACTTAAAACGATTGAAAAGAATGGCCTGGATGCTGTAGCTAAGAAGGCAGGAATCGATCTGCGAAAAAAATGATCTTGCCATTGTGGACCTTGTCACGAGCTTTTGTTTTACATTTGGACTTCTCGATTGCTTTCTTGATGTGTTTATCAATCTCAACAATTAAGGAAGCCTAATGACACAATCATCATTTTAAAGTTTCTTGTTCTATTCAACACCTTTTCGGGGATTTGGTCTGATACCTAGTTCTGATGTCACAAGGCTACATATTGCTTTTTCTTTTAATGTTTTGATCTTTTATCTGATGATGACCTGCGCGTTCACTTCAGTGGCCCCAAATATTATTGGTGATCCATACATTAGACACATATATATAATATAAGTAGTTAGACCAAAATGATATTGATCAAAACATCTAGAATATGATGCACATTAATGTCTCATATTAGTCAAATTACTGTTCATATTTATCCCTGGTGGCCGAACATAACATTTCATATTAATATAAATAGTTAATATATAATATATATACTATTAAAAATCTGGGGAGGGTACGTGATTGAGCGGGCTCAACTTGTGATTATGGGCCTATAGCAAATGTGAAATCAAAGAGGGGGGGGGGGGGGGGGGGGGGGCACATAGTATTAGATATTAGTATAAATATTTAATATATATACTATTAATATAATATTCAAAATTTAGGGGGGGGGGGGGGGGGGGGGGGGGGGGCAGGCTCCCCCAGTTTAATGGGTAGGTCCGTCCCTGCATATTTATAAATATGATCGCACCATACATTCACACAAACTGGAACTTTAGATAGGCACCATTTTGAGTTTGATGGCTGCATCGTTAAATCAAAATGACGCCGATACAAAATTTTAGAATGTATATTTGTACGGTACAATCATAATTTTTATTTCCATGGTAATATGTCTCTCTCTTTTCACCCGAAGTTCTCGGGACAATGCATGCATGAGTGCTTTAGTTATATTTTTGGGGGGTTGAGCAGATTGGACATCAGGGTCTCCTTTTGTCTTCCATTCCAGAGTGGGTTAGCTGATATACATTTCTTCTTTTTTTTTTTTACTAGTCAAAAGTCCACACTTATACATGACGTTGATTCAGACAGTGATATATATACATGGATGACTTGGTGATCATTTTTTTTCTCCTAAAAACAGTTTAATTTATTTAAAAAGTATAAATGAAGTGATTGTCATCCCGTGTGACAATAATAGGGCTTATATGCAACAATGGTGAGAATATGTATCTGGTTTCTTATTGATCACATTGAAGTGTGAAGTAAATTTCGTGCAAGTGAAAATTTCACAAAATTTATCTTAGTCGGACAATCTAGGTAAGCAAGTGAAGAACATAAAAAATAAGCAAATAACTGACTGGAAGCCTAAGAAGATTACTTGTGGAGTGGAGATATATTGGGAAATGTATGATGTGGTTTCAAGGTTGGATATATTTTAGCATGGCTGGTGGGTGCCACACAAGATTAGGAGGATGAACTGAGTAATGGACTAATGGAGATATCTATGCACACACATTCTCTTAATACTTCCGGTTACAATGTGTTTCAACGAAATATATCAAATGTCAAATTCTCAAGTTGCACCAAGTAACAGAGATTCCAAGTTTGATTGTCCATCACTTCTTGATTCCTAATTTTAGGTTTGTTTAACTTATTATATCATCATTTTTAACTTATTATATATATATATATATATTTACTTCAACGAACATTTAATTCATCTTATCTTCAACGCAACTCAACTACACAGCCTCAAAACACAAAAATAATTAAACACACACACAAGAAAAACATCTTGCGGTAAAAATAAGAATGCATATGAAAGCTAAACTTGTATTATTAAGTCAAGCAAACACAAAAGGCAGTTATTTTTATGCATGCTAACTTACACTTAACAAACATCCCCAAGATAAGCCAGACAGACGAAGGATATATCTAACGCGAATGCGGTCATCTTTGCCATTTCTAAAGGACCTTGATTCATACATAGCTACTGACTAAAAGATCCTTGATGACAACCCAAATTCCTTAAGATGGGCTTTTCTGATGCACTAAAACGGAGCTACTCAAATTTCTTTATCAGTGAGAGATCGTGCAACATTTTCTCAATTGCGTCATCTTCGAGCATTCGTCCTTTGCTCTGTCAAACAAAGAGAAAGAAGATGAGTTTCATAGGTAACAACAGCAAGATGTGAAAGCTCTCCTGGAATCTTGTAATGGCAGCACAAAGAATATAATACAAGCAGGTGGCGTACCCATCAAAAAAAGATATTGAAACAAAAATATTGAAACAAACCAATATTTGTACATTCCGTGATTAACTAATACAAGTATTCATTTTTAATGAAGCATTTTCCTAGTGTGTGAAACATATTGTTACGTTCAACACATGCATCAATCAGAAATTATCTTCCATATTTCTCTCAAACAAAACTCCGCCTATGTTTTATAGCCGGTCCTAAGCCCGGATAAAGGAGGAGGGTTGTGTTAGGCCCCGACAGTCAGCGTAAAACCCTGTCGAATCTCATGAACATGGATCAACGAATACGCGGAATGGCGTCGTATGATCCATGTAGCCGACCCCACCTAGTGGGATAAGACTTTGTTGTTGTTGTTGTATTTCTCTCAAACAAAAATTATCTTCCAGCAAATTTTCAAATAAAGTGCACGATGCAACTCCATCCTAGGCTATGACAACTTCAAAACCTCACCTCTCAATTCATAGAGAAACTACTAAGGAACCAAGTTATGATAAGATTTTTACCATATGGTATGGTATCTCCTGATAAATAAATAAATATATATATATAAATGAATTGTTATATAGTTTTGTCTTTTCCAAGTAATTTTACACGAACACTATTTGTTACATGCCCTGCTCGCTTAAGAATCTCATAAACATATACAAAGAAAACCAAAAGACTTTAGCATGGTCAACCTGATTGTACATATACTTAGGGAGATCTACCCACACCAATATTAGTTTAATACAGACTCTTTATCAAGTATATAATAATTAATAACTAACAACACTGTCACACAATCCAATTGGCAGGAACCCTTTCCCAAAAGAAGAAAAATAGCAAGAAAGCCTTGAAACTACACATATGAATGTACATTAACTAAAAATCCACAAAAAATGTGGACTTAGCAATCTTAGTTATACTTGGAGGGGTTATCATCGAATCTAAGTTCATGTTTCAATGACCAACTTAATGCAAGGGAGGCTTTTAGAAGATGAAAGCACATAATTTTACTAGATAGGGGTAAGTATTACTTAAGAAGACATACTAGCATTTACAACAATCAATAAGAACAAAAGATGGAAATGACATACCTTCAAAAAAAAAGATGGAAATGGCATAACAATTAGACAAAACACTGGGTTTATGGGTTCCATTTTTTAATTAAGAAAAGATGCAACCTTGAATTTTATAGTATTCATGAATTAATGAAGATATCTGTTATGCCAAAACATCATCAACATGACAAACTATCAACAACAACAACAACAACAACAAAGCCTTATCCCACTAGGTGGGGTCGGCTACATGGATCATGCGACGCCATTCCGCTATATTCGTTGATCCATGTTTATAAGATTCGACAGGGTTTTACGTCGGCTGTCGGGGCCTAACACAACCCTCCTCCTTTATCCGGGCTTGGGACCGGCTATAAAACATAGGCGGAGTTGACAAACTATCAACATATCATTAAAAAATTTAATAACCATAGTACAATGGCAAATTTAATAACCATAGTAGAAGATTTAATAACCATATCAACAGAAGGAAAGTTGCCACACAATAGAACAATGGAAAATTTAATAACCATAATAGTGTAAAATTTCATAGTTGAAAAAATTATACCTTGATAGATGGGACCACCGCAATAGCTTCCTCAACAGTTTCAGGACAAAGATTACCAAGGACACAAAGCTGCAAAGAGGACATAAGCATTAAAGGGAGTGCAACATTTTCTGAAACGAGTTCAATTGCTTTTACTTTAAGTCAACCTAAGAAGATCCATACCTCAAACTCAGCCAATTTGTATCTGCTCAAAACTCTGCAAATGAATTAAGGATCTCAAAGAAGAAAATAATAACCTTAGTTTTCTTTAACTGAACATCTCCTATATTTAATTACTGAAGCATTGTTTTTTTCTTTTTTTGCCTATGACACTAGAAAGTAAGGATACTCTCTAACTTGTCTCACAGCATCGGGATTTTTGTAGCGACTAAAGCGTTTGACGTACTGCATTGACTTCTCAAACACCCTGGTAAAAGAAAACGAAAAACAACAATGGTAAAAACCTTGAAACTACAGGCATAATTTCCAGTACTGGTAACAACACTCACTGTGAGATATGGTTTGTGGGGTCATCAGACATTTGTTGAATCTGATCATATTTGTGGTCAAGAATGCGTGCAACCTCACAATTCATGAGACACTTAGCCTTCAGAAATTCTGTACAATCAGGGAATACTTTATGTAAATAGTGCAAATTCAATTACTAAATGAACCAAAAGCCTAGAAAATGATAACCTAAAACTATGACTTCAACGCAATTTGATGGTGCATCAAAGCTAAGAAACGTTTTTTTTTCACTGGTATAAATATGATAACAAAACGCTTTACACCCACACAAAAAGGTACGTGTTGTGCTTTCTTTTTTAATTTTATCTCTTGGTATGTTAAAGCGATTCAGGCTACAGTTCATTCGCAGAAGGAAACAATCAGATATAGAATGATTGGCAGACCGTCGCCGATCTTGAGCTCTGCGGCGTTCTCCTCCTCCTCTCCAGACATGGCTAAACCCTAAGCATGAAATCAAAATAATCGTATGAGACAACTTCAGAAGCGCACCTAATTTTCAACACAAATGACAGTGAAACCTCACGAAGAATAGCAAGATTCTGCCGTCGAAGATTTTGCCCTAATACATAACGCGAGTTGGAACTTGAAGATCAAGTTGATTGCCAAGAGGAGAAGAGTAAAAAACATTAGAGGAAGCACCTGCGGGTACTTTGGTTAACGATGATGAGGTTCGGAATTGGTACTTCTTCGTCTCCGGCGACTTGGCGGCGATCTCCGGCGGCTGGATGTTGTTGAAGAACGCGAGGAGGGAGGGAGGGCGGCAGGGAGGAGAGAGGCGGAGAGGAAGAAGGGGACTCGGTTAAGAAGACTTAAACGAGGGCAATTTTGGTAACAAAGTTCGCTCTAATACGAGAAGGAACCAAATTTCGTATGAATTCATTATCTTAATATATATATATATATAATATTTAGAAAAGATTGCATATATAGGTAAAATATAAAATTACATATATTTTTTTTTGTCAATCGAAAGTGCTTTGTATTGACAATTTTTTTATATTTGCTATATTTCTGAAGAATAATTTGGAAAAATAAACTTTTTGTTTGCCACATAAAAGCACAAGGTTGGAAGAACTTTTATTTATTTAGTGGAAGAAAAATCTAAAACTGCATATATTATATTCCCAATTGAAAAGCATTTTCTATTGCAAATATTTCATATTTCCTATATTTCAGAGAAAAAAAATTTGAAAAATCATTCCAGCCCAGACCAGCAAAGGCTTGTCATTCCTGTACTTCCGACAAAAAGTAATTAACTAAACAGATAATTTTTACGAGGTTAATGAGTACGAAAAGCACATTACTCTTCACGTAGAGTGTTTATTTGTTATCGTTTAGTTAATTTAATAATTATAATTCATAATTAAATTGAATATGTACTTCTTATATGATATAATATATATTAATATGATTTTAGTTTAAATCATCTTTACTATTTAACATATACTTTAAATTAATATATAATTATTTTAATAATTTAATAAATAAAATTAGTGTTCTAAATTCGTAGTCAAATGCTCTACATATATCTTTTTCTCATTTTGTATTGCACATCTGATTAATTTCTAGGAATGATAGGTTGCATTTGGAAAGGGAATTGCAGTTTCTTTAAGTTTTCGGTGAATAATTGAAATGAAAAATTAGTTCGAAATGTGTTTTTGATGTAGTGGAACATAATAATGAGGAACATGAAGTTGATGTGATATGAATTTTTAGTAAATTTTAAATTAAAAATAATCATTGTAATTATAAAGTATAATTTTATTATTAATAAAAATAAAATTTAATTTTTTATGGAAAAAATTTGTTAAAAAATATAGTATTTAAATATAAAATTATTTTTTAAAATTAATTATAATTAACAAAAAATTAAATTTTTAACACAATAATAAGCAATAAATAATATTATATTATTCCTTTATTATAAACATTTTGTATTTATTAAATAATTTATTTGATAAGAGAAATGTGTGAGAGAAAAGAAAATAAAAAATGAAATAAAAAATGTCATGTCAAGCAAAAATAAAAAAGAACATAAATGACCGGTTTCGCTACCACAAAAAAGATGGAACCAAAGCCTCTCGAATCACATCACGTGATGATCTGATTTCAGGTTTTAGTTCTTTTACCGAAACTTATTCCAGGATTGCATTTGGCGGAACAAAGACAAAGAGTATGAATTGGATTAAAAAAGATGATTATTATATATTATTTAAATTTACATATAATATTATAAAAAATTGGAAATTTTATAGAATAATTAATATGTATATCAAATTAAGCATATAAACTATGTAGAGAACTTCACGTTTTAATTTAAAAAATTGTTAATTAGAAACTGCAAATTGAACTTAAAATTGAATAAAAGCCAAATTACGTAATAAAATAGCATTTACTAGCATATTTAAAATTTAACACTAGTTCCAAACCCCGGAAGGAAAGAGATTTATTCCCTCATACTATGCATCTCGGTTTGGCAAGTAGCACTTTGGTTACTTTATTCAGAAATAATAAATGCATGAATACACATTTTTTCCTTTTATTCTTCTTTTGAGGTGAGAATTTTTACCAATATTATTGAAAATAGACAGGACGGTGACTTTGCACTTTGTTAACTATCATATGGCATGAGATTTAATTATAGGGTTAATATCATAAGTTTTTCTTCAACTATAATGATTTTTCATATCTAATTTTGAATGTATCGTATGACATTATTAATTTTTCTGTTATTTTTATTTTTCCTATTTATAAAAACTAAAATTCTCTTGTATGATTTGAAATAAATGTCTTTCTTTTTTTTCATTCAACTAACGACATCTCAAAATCATGAGAGGACATTTTATCTTTTATAAATAAAAAATAAAAATAATAGAAGAATTAATAAAATCTTAGGAGGAACCTAAGTGAAAATCACAGTAAAATTTAGAAACAACGATAAATTCATACAACTGGATTATACGTGAAAAATCACAATATTAGACGCGAAAAATTATTATTACTGAAGGAAGATTTATGAAATTAACCCTTAATTCTATTGCAAAGGTGAAGACGATAAGAATTTTGGATTTTGCAAGCTCATGCTACATTTACATGTTACTAGATCTTGCTATATATTGTCATACTAACTGGAGAAAACATCTTTTTTGCAAAAAAAAAATGGGTAAAATAAAACTACACAATGCTGTCATATATATAGAATGACCATCAAAACATTGACTTTCCCTATGCTGAAGCTCTTCAATCACAAGGATCATGCCCGATACCATTTTATTGACAAATAGATAATGAAATTAAGCACAGTGGAGCAGACCTTTGCTCGAAGACCCGAGAGATCACACATTCAAATTTTCTTAGTGGAGCATATTTTCCTATTTCTTTTTTAAAAAATTTCTTATATGAGGTCCATTTACCTTCCATTGTAATCGAAAAAAATAAGAGTAGAAGAAGAGGGTTGATGTAAATAAAAGTAAGGGCATTTTAAATCTTTGATAGAAAATTCTAAGCTGACTCTATATAAAATTCAAATTCTCTCTCTTCTCTCATTTTTTCACACACGTCAGATTAAGAAAGGAGGAGAACGAGAAAAACAATATATAATAAGGTAGAACAATAAGGGGTCAAGGAAAATAAATTTTGATCCTTCAACCACTTTTTTAATGGATTGTCTGATTGGATTGACATGTAAGAATACCCCATTTTTATCATAGATTGTAATCAAGGTTGCATTGTAGATGCATTAGTTTTTACGTACCAAAAAGAAGGCTTTAATTCATGCCATGATAGATTTACTTTATGTTACAAATTTATGAAGCTTTGTACATGGGATATTCCTCTTCGAAGAAAGTTTTTCTCGATTTTAATGCATCAAAATATTCTAAAATTTTGACAAAGAAACATATTTACATAGATCATAACACCTATGTCATGACCATGAGCGAACGATAAGCCCTGATCATGATCGTGAAACGTGCAACTAATAACGTTTAAGGTCTCACTCATGATAATGAAATTGAGTTTCATGGTAGTAAAATAAACATGCACGACCATGAATGAGAGATTCATGATTGTGAGCGCAAAAGGTGAATTCATAAGATAGAGTTCACGAGCATGAACTAAGGCTCACGACCATGAAGACAGTAAAAAATGATTTTCATTTGCTTACATGACATGTATTGGTTGTTTACTGCTTCAATTATAAGTAATCGTTTATGATAATCATGCATTGACAAATTATTACTTAACTAGATATCAATTTATCATGCTTAATCATAATTAGGTTTAATAAATAAAAATTATTTGGTAGTTGTTTGATGTATTGATTATACATAACTAACCCAAGTTGAATAATACATTTTTGTCATTCATCAAAGTAAACATGAGAAGTAAAGTTATGCACGCTTTAAATAACTAAAGCATCGTAAAGTATAATTATGCACCTTATGCATTTGCTTTTCGGGAACAAAGTCTTTTGTCATAAAGTAAAGTTCTACACCTTATGTGTCTACACCTTACATATTTTGAATATTTACTAGAAGTCTAAGCACACAAAACAAACATAGAAGGCGTTTAATTCTACGTGTTAAAAAATATTGTCTTTATCTTATTAGATACATCGACTTCTGAACAAATGTCTAACTGGATAAGTGAAGCTATATTACTTGAATTATTATCAAAGTGGTCCATTAAATTATATATATTAAACTATAACACCTCTTAGTCCGTTAAGATATTGTTCACTTTGCACCTTCAGCCTGTACGAATTTAAAAGATGTTTTGAAACATAAAGGAGGATGCCAGTTATAAGCCCCTTATTTTTAATTTCAAGAAAAAAAATAGGTAAAGAATCGACTCAAAATGAAATCTTTCAAAAAACTCATAAAAAAGAATAAAGAATGAGTTTTTTAAATTTGCTCATCTGACATACTAAGACTAATCTATTTTCTTGTTATTTATATCATTTTGAATTTATTATATTCGATTTATATTATTTTGTAATATCAAATTCAAAAAAGATTTTGAAAGTCTCTTTTGAAAGTAAAGAAGTCGAGTATATTACTCAGGATATACAATAAGTAATGACATCAATTAATAATCGAAACTTTAGACATATCTCGTTAGGGTAAAACAAATGTCATGTGCACAATATGATATCATTTGTCAGTTATGTTGATATTGAATTTGCGGATACATAAGTGTGCAACTATCCGAGTCAAGAGGTGTACCGACTTATGAATGAACAATTAAAGAAAAAAGATAATAAGTAGAAAATATTTTGTGGACATGCAACAACAGATGGACAAATGCAACAACAGATGTAACAATAGCAAGAACAAATGCAACAAGATCAACAACAAATATTACAATCTCAAAAAAAAAAAAAAATGTAAACGATGTTGTGACAGATAATGCATGTCCAAAACGATGATGATGAGGATGACGTTGATTAGTATTTTACATCATCATTTCAAAATATGTGGAATATTTTAAATTTTATAATAAATAAAATTGGTAGGCATTTAAAGCATGTTTTTAAATTATAAAATTCATTACATAATTTTAATTCTAATTCTACTATATTGATAATATCTATTAAATTTTCATAAAAAATCATGAAAGGCATGTTGCACCTCTCAACGTGCGAGAATTGGAAGGACACATTACCTTTCGCAATTTTCAAAAGAAATTTTCTTTAAAAAATTAAGAAGGATAGAATATATATTACAACTTGTGAAGGCCACCATTCTTCACAATTTTTTAAGGCTTACTATCCCTCGGTATTTGTGATAGTTTAATCCGTCAAAATTTGTGATAGATTTCAATATCTATCACAAATTTATTTACGATGAATATTTTTCGAAAAAAGCATAATATATTGAAAACCCCATCGAATTTGTCGTGAAAAATTTCTCGCAAATCATGGTTTTTTTAATAATGGATGTTGGACATGTCTAAGATTGAATTCTCATAGTTAAAAAACAACATTGAATTTTTTAATGCATTCTAGCTTTATGATTTAATTTTTTAAATTGCTACAATAAGGATACTATATCAAATTTTTATTATTATTCTTTGACTAAGTTTTTTTAAGTTTCCAACTTTTTTGTTGTTTAATTTTTATTATGATATAAGATGAATTTATGTAATGTCTCAAAGTGCCCCAATGTCATCTAATTTTGGGCTCGATTTTTATTTTTTGGCTAGTCAGCTCCTAAATTTTGAGAAGTGGCGCTGACTGTCCAACCCAATTGGCGTTGTTGAACGCACTGACTGTAATTCGACATATGTCATCTCGAGTCACGTGCTTGATAATGGTTGGTGAGTCTCCCAATAAAAAATTTCTACATACACCCATGGACTCGAACTTAATATATTGCTTAAGTTAGGAGGAGTCACTTATCATTTCACCATAAGAGGAGTTTGGGATTTATTTTTGTACATTAGAATTGATTCAGTAGAAGAATAAAAGGAATGGAAAATTCGAAAGATGATCGATGAAATAATGAAGAGTAAAAGGATAATTAAAATGGAATTTATAATTAAATTAAGAATGAATTAGCAAGGAAATGGAAAAGGAAAAACAATAATGGAGGAAACAAAGAAAGAAAAAAAAAATAAAGAAGAAAAAAATGGTTGGAGAGAGAAATAGGAGATGATTAAAAAGAAAAGAAAAAAATTAATGTCACTCGAGTAATTTTGGAAGAAAATAAGCAGTAAGGATTACTATATTTTGAACAAAAATCAATTAGTTATTTCACAATAAATGCTTGATGATTAATATGATAGTATTTAAGCATTTTCTTATCATATACTCATATGATGTATGCTATTTTTAAGAATACTATTATTTAATAAAAATTCGAGCAACCCAATCGAACCATCACAAACATGGCCAACTCAGCACACCGGTTGAATCTCCGTTCCCCATTATCAAAATATTTATTTTTAGTGCATATGAACATTAATCCTCACATGAAAATCATATAAAAAATGAGCCATAAAACATAAAAAAATTATTGCTTTATGCAATGTTATTAGAAAAAAATGATACATTATTTGAGAGGTAGATAATATATAGAATGGAAAAAAGGGAAATTTGAACTTGGGGAAAGAAAGGTAAATAAGGAAAAAAAGTAAAATTTGAATTAGAAAGGAAAGGAGTGAAAAAAAGTACAGAGGAAAGAAAGTGGTAGAAAGGGGAAAGGAAAACGTGGGTAAAGAAAAAAAAATGAAAAAAAAGGTTAAAGTTATCTTTGTTTCTTAATGTGTGAAGTTAGTTTTTAATTAAATTATTTAATAATTACTTAAATTATTATTATCAGAAAAAGCTCAATCTTCGATGACACATCAAATGGTTAAAAAATTATTTGACATTTCCAAAGAAGGGACATCAAATTTAACAACAAGTCAATCAGTAGTGTACATTAAATAAAAAAATAAAGTGTAAGATGATGAAAATAACAATTCATATAATGAATTTGCAATAAAACTATATATATATATATATATGGTAGAAACTATAAAAAGTAGGTAAATATAATTAATTGGTTATTTATTAAATTTTTAAACAGTAACCATTTCCATTAAATTATCGGGAGCGAATTAATGAATTTTATTAAATGAGATTAATAAATGAGTTCACTTAATTTGCACAAGATTTTGCAAAAAATGGATCCATCCTCTACCATTGGTCAAGAGCCCCCCATGCCATGTTCTATAAAATGTGGGATTTTGTTGTGCCATGGACCAAGAGTGAGAGAAAAAAAAAATCAGCATATTACAAAGTTGCACCATACACATTTCCTAACCATGGCACTCACCTCATACTCCCATCAAGTTATTGTGGCATTGCTGCTTCTGTTCCTTCTTTCTGCACAAGCATCATCATCTTCTCCATCCACAGGTAGGGTACCTTTAATATTCTCCTAATGTTTTTTTTTCAATAGAACATTCTCCTAATAAAATTTTTATGGAGTTATTTTAGCCTATGGTTCTCTAACTTTTTTATTTAATACCTCCTTTGTATTTGAACTTTTCTTATTTCACAGTTCATCCTCCAACATTAATTATTTTGCACCATTCATCCTTTTACTGAGTATAAATTTTTTTCTTTCAATCTTTCAAATTATTCCTCCTTCATATAATTTATTTTTATAAAAAAATATGAAATATTCTATAATGTTGATAGTTATAAAATTCTTTATCCCGAGTACTTCCAATCCCACCCATGACGTCATTTATGTGTCTAACATGATTTTTATAAATATGATATATATAATTTTAAAAAATACTATGTATTAGAAAGATGAACCACTCTAAATACTTAAAGTTGAAGACTTAACTTTGCATAAAAAATTAAAAGATAATAAAAATATTGTACTCAAAGTTGGAGGATTATATGGGAAAATTATCCAATTTCTATATAGTTTCCAATGCTTTCAAAATCATGTCTAACGGGCGTGCCAATCATTTCGATAGGTTTAAGTGAATATTTTTATTAAACTATTATTTTTTATAATTTTAATGATATATTATGAATATTATTATAAAAAATATAATAACCTTACAAAATATTTTTTCTTAAAATTCAACACTAATTTTAATAATTTATTATTTATAAATAATATTTATAATATTTTTTTATAAATCATCCAAAGCTATTAAAATAATATGAGAATATTTACATTATTAAAAAAATATGTCAATTTAGAATTCTATATATATATTATATTTAAAAGAGTTTTAAAGTTGAAGTATATTATTTTATTAAAATTTATTATTATAATGTAAATACTATAAAAAAAAGTATTTAAATTACTTAATGGAATAAGTCTCGAGAAAACTTAATCAGAAAATTTACCTTTATTCTTTCAATTAAAAAAATATTAGTATTCTTTTATTTTTTTTCTATTAATGTATTTTATTTTTTTATTTAATTATTATTCTATTAATGAGTTTCATTTCATATCTTTTTATAAAATATTTTTCCCTTTTTCCATTTAATTATTTCTATTTTTTACTTTTCTCCTCACTTCCTTTTTTTCCTCCTTAAAATTTTCACTATTTTTCTCCTTAAATTTCTCACCTCATTCCTTTTTTTTCATTTCCCAATTATTTATTTTCATCCTTTTTTATGTGATTTTATCATTCTAATTTTATATTTGTTTAATTAAAAAATTAACCATATTCAACCCGTTCAAACATTCAATCCCGATTTTTTTAACAACTTCGATTTTGTTTAAAATCGGACTTGACCAACGATTGATTCATGATCGGACTGGACGTCGAGTTGGCCGTCCGGTTTTCAAAACACCGAGTTTAACGTTATAAAAATATAGATTACTCGAGTCTTTTTTTCTTTTCTTTTCTCAACATATTTTAATTTATTTTTGGTATTTTTATTTTCACAGGAGGGGAATTTTCGCAGCACATAGGAAATAGAATAGTGCTGGGCTGCGTCATGTTCCCTAATTGCACCGACGAAAGCTGCTCGCAGTTCTGCGGGCATCCTGGTTTTTGCCAAGTCGGAGCGCAGCCTGAATACCTCAACTGTTGTTGCCAAATCCCTTGAGATTTTTTTTTTCTTCTTCTTTTTAATTTTAATTACTTGTTCATGTTCTCCACCAAATAATGTAATTCTTTTGCATGCAATATTATCGATTGACTAATTCTTCAAGCGGATCTTATTTTATAGAAAAGAAATAGGATTCTTTCCACTTACTCCTCTTGAATTATGAATTTTTTTCGTGTCTACTCACGTCTTTTGAATATTTCACTGACCCCTTTTGAACTATACCCCATTTTTCACTTAAGTTCATCCATCAACTTTTGTTAACTTTTTCGTTAACTTTTATTTTCTTAATTTATGAAATGATCAAATCACCCTCGTAACTTAAAATAATATAAATAGTAAATATAAAAAAATACGGGGAGCATTGCCCCTTTGACGCCCCAACGAAGTAAATTTTTTTATTTTTATAATATATTATTTTTATTTTTTAATATTAGATGAAGGGTAATTTAGTCATTCAATAAATAAATAAAAAATAATAAAAAAGTTGACAGATGTTGACGGATGGACTTAAGTGAAAAAAATGATATAATTCAAGAGGATCAACGGAATATTCGAAAAACGTGAATAAACGTGGAAAAAGTTCATAATTGAAGGGGTAAGCGAAAAAAATCCAAAGAAATATGTCTGTTTTAAAATATGAAATCTATACATGGAATTTTAATATGCACGTCACTTATTCTTTAGTAATGATATCAAATGACAAATCTGAATTAGATTAGAAGCTGAGAATAATATCCATACTTCTTACATGACAAGTTGAATGGATTAATTATAAAAAAATAAACTAAAATAAAAAATGCAACGATCGGTAATAATAATAATAATAATAATAATAATAATAATAATAATAATAATAATAATAATAATAATAATAATAATAATAATAATAATAATAATAATAATAATAATAATAATAATAATAATAATAATAATAATAATAAATGGAATGAAGAAAAGGAGGGAGTCCGCTCATTGTGTCGTGTTAACAATTATCTGCTTAGTCTAATTAAATTTATTCATTTCGTTTAGTCAATCTCATGACTCATTGATGTACAAATATTAGTAAAGAAATAAATACAGTAAACATTATTGTCCATTAATTATCATTAATACAAATCTAATAGATAACGTTATTTAACATTTATAAACCATCGTAACAAAACTTACTGCATTGTAAAGAGGAAAAGACATGAACGATAAAAGAAATGAAAATTGTTAATTGTAGGATATTGAGGCATCGATGCTTCATTATATAAATTGTTTTAGTACATTATTTGATTCTTCCTTTTGTAGTAACTAGAACAAATGTTATTGTTAATTGGGGATCATCTACAAATGGTTTGTGGTGGTGGTTTGGGGGGGGGGGGGGTCGATATCTAATATTATACTATATGTTTTTATTATTTTATAAATTTTATACATATATATTTATATGGTGGTTTCCCTACATCTAGATACATGCAAAATTTCATTACGTGTGCTCTTTCTATCAAACCGTTATAAGGATCAAAGACAATCTGTCTTGTTCAAGAAAAAAGTATATTATACGAAAAATCCAAATTATTTTGTGTATCCGAAACAGAAAGAAGGAATCTTCCTAGGAAGAACCCAGACGAACTATGTAATGGGTAAGTCGCCAATCCCTAAAACGGACTATGTAATGTACTCATCCCCATAATATCACGTCAATTTATTCCATGTTCAAGGGCCACACCTTTTGTCCAACAGTCACAACTCTTAATGTCATGACTATATCGGTTACTAATTAACATCCCCCATTCTACTTACGTGGTCAATGATATCTAATACTTTCACTATTCGTATAATATTAATAAGAGAAATTATCCTAAAATTTACGCTTGATCGATATTCAACACTTTCATTACTCTTGTGTTGTTAATAAAAAGTTCATTTTTGTGAAATTTTATTTTAACTCAATAATTTTTTAGTCCCATTAAACAAATATTTAATGAATATTTTGGTTAAATTCTTTGCAAGAAAACCAATCAACAAAACACTTATAGGCATATAAATATTTGTACCGTTTGATCTTAATATACTTTTCTTTAGAACTTTTGCTCCACTATGTGGCAAGCTTATAACCTCTTGATCATCTGTAGAGTGGTTCAATGACCATGTTGAACCTTAGTTCTATAATGAAGCATGTTAGATCACTACTATCCGGGAGGTTACCTTTTGTACTAATAATGTATTCAAGTTTTTATTGTGTCTCTAACCACACATTCTTATTTCTTATAATGGTACCACCAAACATTAATTAGTGACTTAATACAAACTTTCAAGTTGATTATTCTTATCAAAATTCATATTTAAATAGTTTATAGTCTCAAGTGTATCAGCTTGTATGTCAATCTCGATTATACTTTTGTCTTTTAAAATCTTCATAATTCTCTTAAAGACTTCTCAATTTAATTTTCATTTTAAGATTATCTTAACCAGACTAGTTGCATAAGACAAAATAGGCCTTATACATAATATTACATATGCCAAACTCTCATGTCTTGTGCTTTGGAACTTTCGTCCTTTATTAGGACATTGACTTTTTCAAGCATTTTCTCAATCACAAGTGATGCATGTATTGAAATACTATTCTATATTTTAAATATCAATTTTTCATTTATCTTGTCGAACCTTGTGACATCATTTTTTGATGAGCAAAATGTCAATGTTCATAAACTAATAGAAACTTGCTCAAACTATTCTAATGCATATATATATATATATATATATATATATGAGTTTAATGAGCGTGTGAAGAGCCTTCCGTGTGAAGCGCATGTGAAGCGGCTTTAGATATACTTTTGTTTATTTTTTTCGACATATTTCTTCTTTAATAGTTTAGAGAGTCATTGGGAATAACAAATATATGATTCAAATCATTAATAATAACTTCTTTCATCATTTTTTAGTTTTGACGAACTTCTGTACATTATTATCCGTCATAATAGATATAATCATTTTATATAACTTTTAATCTTATAAAACTATTTTCCATTATCATGAATGATTCTTTAAGCTATTAGTAAAGAAATATATCGAAAAAAATGAAGAAAAAAAAAATATGTTTAAAGCCGCTTCACACGTGCTTCACACGCTCATTTTTCCCTATATATATATGTATGTATATATGTAGTCCAATTTTCTCACATCAAGGTTAAATTGGATATTCGTCTTTGACATGCTAATACCATTGACATTACAATTTTCTCAAATCATAATGGCTTATCTTGTACACCTTATTCTTCAAATTCTTCCACCTAAAGTTATATTTATTTTCTCAATTCTCCATAGAGTAATTTAATCACATTGGAATAACTTCAAAGAGCATATATATGATCATAGCTAAAGTATTCCTTATCAATACATACTTAGCTTCTATAGAATATGTTATTTAAAAGTCAACAACAACAACAACAACAAAAACAACAACAACAACAACAACAACAACAACAACAACAACAACAACAATAATAATAATAATAATAATAATAATAATAATAATAATAATAATAATAATAATAATAATAATAATAATAATAATAATAACCGTTAGTGCCATTGTAGTGGGAGAGCCTTTTAGGGTAATTAAAGAAGCAAGAATTGCCTTCTTACAACTCTAAATTAGAGAATAGAGAGACACATGTAGCGCTACTAAGTAAACGAACAAATGACGCCCAAGGTCTCTTGGTGGTTATGTGAATTTATTGATTTTGTCTAAGGCTTTGATTGGAAACACCAAATTTAGAATTTCAAGTAACGTTTAGCGGTTCAAACGTTATTTTTTTATTTGATAAATGATAAAATAAATAACGTTTAGCGTTTCATATAAAAATATAGAAAAATTACTTCTAGTAGCGTTTAGCAATTAGAGGTTAGTGTTTTATAATTTTTTCTAATTTTATCCTTATTCAAATATATTATTTCTTTCTAACTTATCTTATCATTTTTTCCATTTTTATTTTATAATAATTTAACTATATTTCTTTTCATATACATGTTGAATTAATTAAATTTTTTATATTACATTTAATAAAAAATAATTTCATAATTAATATTTTATATCATATGTGCATTATATAAAATTTATTGTCAATAAAAATTTCTATATATTTTAACAAAAAAATTAGTTGTGAAATTTTATTTTATTTAATTAGGATATAAATATTTAATTTATTGTAGTATACTAGAAGTTATATAGTGCTTAAATTAAATAATTTGTCATGTGTCTAATTATATTATTTTATGTTCATCAGCTAATTCTACTACTAAATTTATCAAACATTATTTGTTACAATCTTTATCCGCTAATAATCATTCGCTACCCGCTATCCGCTAGTTAATCCGTTATCCACTAACTGAACCGCTATCCGCTTATCAAACCGCTAGTAATGCTAAACAGAGCCTAAGTTGATGCTCAACCTTGCAAGAAAGTCTGCGCTAGAATTGGCCTCCCTTGATATTTTCATGAAACTAAAAAACATATCGGTACATAAGTCCACAATGATATATTGAACTAAGTTTTCAATGTGCAAACTGATAGTTACTGGATTGTTTATTATAATTGGCCTTTGTTGAATCTGACTTGCAGTTACATTGTAGAATCCCTTTGCTTATTCACTAAGAGTCAATCTAATTTTGTATGATGTTGATTATAAGTTGATCCTTGCGGATGTTAGACACATATTTGTGTCTCAATTTGATATCTCCATGACTTTTGAGTCAAGAAAGTTACCTTGGTCATAAAAGCGAAAATTTAAGCATGTGATCCATAACCATTACATGATTCATTAATATAATAAACATAAAGTTTGACTACTTTTGTGTTACAAAAGATTGACAAACATGAGTAAGAATAAAATACAAGTTATGATGAGAAGTTTTCACATTACTCCTATATATATATATATATATATATTTAAATTCTTATGATGATTGCCTGTTTGATGAGCAATGTACAAATGTGCTTTGTTTATACTTCTTAAAAGAAAGATATTAAGTTAGATTTTGTGCATTCCGAAGTGTGTGGTTCCAAATGAAGTTAGTTCCTAATGTGACAACAAATGTCTTATTATTTTTAATTATATAAAAATGTGATTTTATTTTATTAGAACAAAAAGATTAGGTATTTTATATTTTTCAAAACTATCAATCATGGACAAAATAAATACATAAAATTATTTAAAATATATTTGCATAGATTATAGCAGTAAAGGTACATCTAAGAAATTTAAGGATAATTTATCAAAGCATGATATTATATATGACAAGTAGAGCACGACATAATGGTGTTGTTGAAAGAATGTATACAATTATTATAGGCAGAGTTAAGTGTAGCCCGAGTATGACTAAGCTATTAAAATCATTTGATGTGAAGCAACGAATACTGGATACTACTTTCTTAACAAACTTTTGTCCTTTACCTTCGAATTTTGATGCTCTTGAGAGAGTGTAGACTAATGAAAATATTTCTTATTCTTGAAGGTTTTTCTTATTTTGTGCAAGTGTTAACAATGAGAAAAGTTAAATGGTACTACTTAAAAGAGGACATATTTCTTGGGGTTTAATGGGGGTCCTCCCCCTGCAAGGGCAGAGGAACCCCCTCCCCCCATCCGCGCTCGTCGGATGGAGATCCGATGGGCGCGGATGATGAGTGTGATTTAAGATGAAAAATGAGCGGTTCGGTTCATCAACAGAAAAAATGTACGCGGTTTAACACAAAAAATCGAAGAAGAGACGACATCGACGGCGAACTAGCGGCGAAGACCGTACGTCGACGGTCACAAATCCTCGGCACGACGAGCGGTCGATCTCAGATCGGCCGCCGACTGTGAGCGGTTGGCCGGATCTAGCCGCCCGCAGCCAGATCGGTCGCGAGCGGCCAGATCTGGCCGCCGCCCGCAGCTAGGTCGGCCGCGGGCGGCCAGATCTGATCGCCACCCGCAGCTAGGTCGGCCGCGGGCGGCCAGATCGACCGTAGGCGGCCAGATCCGGCCGCCCGCAACCAGATCGGCCGTGGGCGGCTAGATCCGGCCAATTGGGCGGCCGCAGTCAAATCCACTGCAGGCGGCTAGATTCAGCCAACGGCGGCCAGATCGACCGTCGGGCGAATATATCATGAGAGAGGGAGGGGAATGGAGAGGGAGTCGACGAAGAGGGAGCCGGACGCCGTAGCCAGATCGTCGCCCGTAGCCAAATCGTGAGAGAGGGAGACGCCGGGCGAGAGAGAGGGAGAGGGAAAGGGAGAGTGAGAGAGGGAGGGAGAAGAGAGAGGGAGAGGGTGAGGGAGAGATGGAGCAGTTCAATTTCGACTGATTCGAACCATTTTTATCATATGAACCGCACTCATCATCTGCGTCTATCGGATCTCCATCCGACGGGTGCGGATGGGAGGATGGGTTCCTCCCCCCTTGCAGGGGGACGACCCCATTAAATCCTATTTCTTGATTTGCACAACAATCTCTTTGATCACTATCAATAATCACGAAGTATGATAAACATGCATGAATGAGATCTTATTAACAAAGTAATTAATTCATGAGAATTTTTATAATGCAAAACATCAGATATATATATATATATATATATATATATATATATATATATATATATATAGGTCACATAAGATGTCTAAGATTCATGTCTACTAAAAAAAGAATAAATACATAGAATAATTTCCAATCTCAAATTATGCTCAGGGGAGATCATGCAATTGTGAATTTAGGACTACGTGTGGAGAATTAATTCAATCCAATGAGGACATTTCAAGCATCCGCAAATAAATTACACAAACTTTTCAAATATCATGTTTTCTATTTTGTTTTTTTTATTTATTGCACTCACAGCAATTTCATGAGGTATTTTTTCCCTATCCAGATTCATTGATTTTCAAGATTATTAGTACTTTGATTTTCAAGATTATTAGTACTTGACTAATTCGATGTTCGAACGGGAATGATATAAATACACGTTAGTACTTGAAAAGTGATTATATAATATGTAGTTTCCCGGAATGTCATTGGCAGGATATTACTTATAGTAAAGTAGTTCTAGTTCTACATATCCAATTTTTCTCTTCTGAAATGAATGATTAATAAAATGCACTATTCTTAAGTTGAAAGTTGGATATGCATTTTCTCCAATTTAAACTACTAGAGGAATGCACATCCAGCACCCTCTTCAATTCACATGCAAACGTACAAGTACTATATAAATGCCTACTTTTTTTTTCGGTGCAAATGCATAGCTAGTTTTAGCCCACATATTTATGGTACCAGACAAGATAACGTGTATTTTGACCTGTTACTCAAATCCTTAATTGTTAGAATTCAATGAGAATATAAACCTAAAACGAATTAACTAAAAGGCAATAAAAGAAAGCAAGACCAGAAACGAAAACAAAAGCAACATGAAGTACATGCAAATCTATATATATATATATATATATATATATATATATATATAAATAAAGCTGATGCATTCATATCATCCTCACACCATCTTTTCAATTTATCTTTTTTCTTATTTCTTTAGATTTATAATCTATTTTATCCACTAAAAACAAACTTATGCTTAAAGATCATTAATATCTTAATGATTAATGCAGCCGTTCAAAGTTTCTCAACAATTTCACCCAATTAATGAGTGAAATCAATGATAATTAATTTATTTAATATCATATTATCTGTTCATATTATTTTTTTAAAATAATAATAATAATAATAATAATAATAATAATAATAATAATAATTAATGAAAAAAATATTCTTAATTTTAATATCATATATTCTCTTCCTATTTTTTTCTTTGGATATAAATTAATGATTCATATACATCTATGTATATGTATGTGCGTTATTCATTGAATTTATCTTGGTAACGTATCAGCTACCTCGTCACTCAGTTCTTATTTAACATATAAACCATTTTTTTATCTCTTATCTCTTCATCTTCCTTGGCAGTAATATTATCCTTAACTCCATTAAATGCTATTATCAATTGGAGGTATTTCTCTCCTATATAACATGTGTCGAAGCCTTCCCAGAAAAAAAAAAGAAACAGTGAGATCGATTGGAAGGAAGCACACATTTTGTTCTTTTTATTAGTTCCATGATCGAGCATATAATACTTGTAATTAATTTTATTTTTTAATTTGCAGGTAGTGACCAGCGGGAAAGAAGATGAATAGAAAGTGGATTTCCAAAATCGTCTTTGTAAGGATTCGTGCTTCGTAGTACTCAAAAGAACACTTAATATTTCTTTTATGAAAAACCTTTAATTTTTAAATAATGAAAAAAATTGATTGATTTTTTTTTGTCTTTTGTCTTCTTATACCACGAATGTGAATTCAATATTTTCTTTTGTTAATCGCTTTGTTTTTATACAATAAGAAATAGTTTTGACTAATTTTTTTCTCATTTTGCGTAATATATTTAATCCTTCTATTATAGATTTCCCTAAAATTAGGCATATTCTTTTAACATTATATCATTTTCTATTTTATTATTTTTATTTCAGGAATAAAATAGAAAAGTTGAGGGGACGAGGCACTTGAGGTATGAAACTCTCCATTTTTTACATCCATGATTTTTTAATGTATCATATCTTTTAATAATTTCTAAATGTATATTATTTTTTAATAATTTTTTATATTCTTATTCTATTCCTCTCATATATTATTGTTATTTTGATAACACATACTCATGTTACTTAAAAGTTATTTTCAGACCATTTGAATTATCCAATCTTAGATAACACATACTCATGTTACTTAAAAGTTATTTATGATTTATTTGATATTTTTATTTATTTGACTAATATCATTTATTGCACCCATATGACACTTGGTATTCCTATTTATTGCCACATAACATCCACGTCAAGTGGCATCGCTAGATTGTTCATTTAAATTCATACGTTGTTGGATCATCCAAAATTGAATTGTATGCCTTTCATTTTATCTCATAAAAAAGAAGTAATTGGGAACCTAAAGAGAATGATTGTACTGCATTAAAAAAATAATGTTTCACTTCATAAAAAAATGATGTACTGCATTTCTAAAATTAATACTCAATATTTTTATTTATTACTTACTTGCAGGGTCGAGGGTCATTCCTCGAATCGTCTACATACTTAAGGAGCCAATAAAAGGAAATTATCATAATATTTTGCTTACAAACCAGCTTGCAGCTTTCTTCTTGTATCGTGGATTGGCAGGCCTCATTTATGTAGGATCGAAAGCACCACGAGGAGAGGAGGGGGTGAATTGATGCTTAAAACTTTAGAACCAAAAAGGACGTAGAAGTAAATTTAAAATGAATACGATCACAAGCAAGTAAATGATAGGTAATAAAAGCACAAGAGAAGTAAGAGAAGAAAAAGACGCGATATGTTGACGAGGTTTGGCCCAACTCCTTGGCCTACGTCCCCGCTCCGACTCCTCAACCTTGAGACCGTCAGAGATTCACTATCCTTCTCTTTTCTTATAGGGAGAGAATAATCCTTTCTACACTACAATGCCTTCTTCTTTGCTCAAGAGGTAAGGCACACATCTTCTTACAAGAAGCTCTAAAAAATTATCGAAACAAGAATTTCCTTCAAGACACTTCTTCTTACAAATAGTATTCTCACTAAGAAGCTAGAAGAGAGAAGGAATGATTTGCAACTTTGGCTCAAGAAAAACGCTTCGAATTTGAAGGGAGCTCTGATTTGCCTTGATCTTTTGGACCCCTTTTATATGTTTCTCTTGAAAATTTGGCCGTTGTAAAGTAATCCAAAAAGCTTTTGCTGTCAGCCCTGAATCGATCGATCGTTTTGGTATCAGTCGTCCATTTTGCACAGTAACTAGCCGTTATTCTGTCTGTCGATTCTTCAGCGGTCGCCCATTACCAAATCGATCGTCCGTTTAATAAAAAATTATATCCATTATTTTATCTTTTTCTGTGCAGTTTACCATTGATAGTAGGCCGTAGAAGAATTATAATCGTTCTTGCTTTCATAACGATCGCCCGAAAGTGAATCGGTCGATCAATGCTGAAGTTCTATCCATTCTGTGATTAGCGGACGCTCCATCATTGATTTCGGTCATCTATTATCTGTCATAACGGTCGACCGTTATAGTATCGATCGTCCGTTTTTACTGCAGATAAAAACTTCGGCTATTTTTCTTCGAAAAATGTTAAACATGTTCACACTATCACTTTAAGCATAATTAGTACATCATCTTCCTTGTTTGCTATCATCAAAATACATGAAATATGGTCTTGTGACCAACAATCTCTCTCTTTTTGATGATGACAAACAAAGTGACGAGGAGGTAATTAAAATATTAAAATTATAAATTTCTCCTCCTAAATTCATGCTTGCTTTTAAAAATATATTATTTACTCCCCCTTAATCAAAGCATAATTTCTTTTTGTAAATATTATGAATGTCATGTCATATATATAGTGAAAATAAATCATAACTCACAATTCTCAATACAATCCACATCATAAACAAGAGCAGTGAACACATCTCATAAGCATAACAATAAGTCATACATCGTCAAGTCATACATCGTCACATATTTCACATATTCTTTCTCCCCCTTTTGACACCATCAAAAAGGAGGAAACAAAAAGAGCACTAACATAAAAAAAAACTAGGCATCCGGAGCGTCATCGGGTGGGGGCGCAACCTGCTCATAGGGAGAAGTGTCGAACCCTTGAGATCAAAAATAGGCAAATATGCACTCCTGTGTGCGACGCTGATCATGCTCTATGCGGTCGACGCGTGTCACCATCTCATCCCACTCACTACGTGTCAAAACTGAGCCCCAAACTCTCGTCGGCTCACGTGAAGGAGGTATGTACTGTTCCAAGAAGGTCCAGTATCTGTAGCGGGAACCTACATAGGAGCCGGCGTGGGCGCTTTAGTGCCTGCCTCATCATCGGAGTCCTGATCATCTTGGTCTTGAGTGGAAAAGACTCATTCTTCATTAACAAACACAAGACCCTTCCGTTTCAATGTGCCCTTTCCAATGATATCGGTCGGTCTCTCAGAAAGGGACAACTCAAACTCAGGAACAGGAATGCGTTCATGACGAAAGATTCAAGTGAGAAAAGAACCAAAGTGAAGGATCATGTTATGAGATTTTTTGGAATCGATCCTTTCTTTGGTGAAAATGAAATGATAAATCATATACACACCAAAATTAACCGGAGGAAAATCATGTCGAAGAAGACAATAAAGAAGACGTAGGTCATGGAAAGTCATATCAGTAAAATGGCCAGAGCGAGGGAAGATGATATGACTAATGATGTGGTGGGCAACAAGAAGTGGAGGAGACAACTTCTTTAGAAGTCCTTTCATGGGAAAGCTATGCACTTCATCACGAAAGACAACTTCAAGAGCTTCATCTATACAAATGTTCGTGAGCCACCTATGTGATACAATGTTTAAGAGTCCTCGGTTTGGGACATAAAAAATCTCACAAATCAAGGAATCAATGAGTTTGATGGTATAACCTAGTACGTGAGATGTCACAGTAGATTTGGACTCTGAGAAAAATAAGTTGGCATAAAAATGTCTGACCAACCTATGATAGACTGGTTCCTTGACATTAAGGAGGGGAATCCAACTTATCCCGTCAAAGAGATCGTGAAGCATGCGCATATTACGGGACGACCAATCGACTCGCATGCCATGTGATACCTCCCTAGTGGAATATAAGGTTTCAAAAGAAGATGCAACGGAAGCGTTAACAAAAAGAGAAAAATCGAAATCTCGAGGAGGTATTGGTGGAGAGTCCGATGATGGACGAGAAGATGATGCTAGCTCCTTCCTCTTGCGAGGACCAGCACATGTCTTCTTCCGTAGTGGCATTTGGACAAGATCAAATTTGGGAGTAAGATATGATAAATGACAAAAAATAACTCGGAAAGATAGAAACGGTCGACCTTTAAGAGAAACGGTCGACCTTTTTGTCCAGAACACACGATATATCGTTTGTCAAATGGAGAAATGGTCATCCGATATGAAAAACGGTCGACCATTTTTGTCCAGAATACAATAATATATCATTTGTTTCTTACGACATTGAACACAATTACAATCAACACATTCAACACCAAAGATTTAAACGACAGAATTGACACAGGGATGATCAGATTTGAAGAAAGTTTGAGAGAGATCCGATATCAAATTGAGCACCTGCCAATCGATCAAGAAATTCAAAATTAGGGCATGAATTTTGAATCAAATTCGATATCAAATTCGATTCATTGTTAGTAGTTTCTAACTTACATGTAATGCAGAGGGATCTATGAATCGTCCTTAATCGATTTCGCCGGTGTTGAGGCGGAGGCGGTTGCGGTCGGCGACAATGGCAGCGGCGATGTGGATCGACGACGAAACGGCGGCGGCGCCTACGACGGCTTGAATTGGCGACAAGGCGGCGATCGATGGCGGCGCCCGTACGTCGGACGAGGATGACGATGACGGTGAAAGGATTCACCGACGAAAGAGATCGCCGACGGGACGGAACGACTTGTCGGAGAGATCGTGAATCAGGCGGCGGAGGTTCCAAGAGGTCGACCGATTTGTGAATTTGGGGAAAACTTTCCGATTTGGTTTTTATATCGCATTGAAAATGATCGACCAATATTACATCGGGCGACCATTATCTCGTAGATATTTATACTTAATATGTTTTATTTTTATCGATCGATCGAAATAGTTTCGGGCGACCGTTCGGAAAGTGAAACAAAATCGGTCATTTACTGACTTAACGGTCGTCCGATCAGAGGAGTAATGGTCGACCGTTATTAAAACGGACGACCGATTTGAATATATGTGTTGTGCAACACAATTTTGATATTCAATTCGATTCACAAATGATACTTGCATAACCAAGTCACTTATGAGTTGAATTAATAGGCAATTAGGTTCCTAACATTCCAAGTTCACGTCTAAGCATACAAAATCTCTCCTCACTTAAGGGTTTCGTGAATATATCCTCAAGTTGAATTTCGGTAGACACATGTTCAATAGCAATGTCTTTGAGTGTCACATATTCTCCAATGAAATGATAACGCAAATTAATATGTTTAGTTCTAAAGTGTTGGATTGGATTTTTAGTCATTTCTATTGCACTTGTGTTATCGCACTTCATGGGTACACTTGAACAACTTATACCATAATCAAGAAGTTGTTGTTTTACCCATAATATTTGTGCACAACAACTACCGGCTGCAATATACTCGGTCTCAGCGGTAGAGAGTGCGATGGAGCTTTGTTTTTTGCTAGCCCAAGAGATGAGAGAACTACCAAGAAAGCAACACATCTTACTAGTGCTTTTCCTATCAACTTTACATCCGGCAAAATCCGCATCGATATATGCATGTAAATCAAAAGATGAGTTCCTATCATACCAAATGCCTAGATCATAAGTATGCTTCAAATAACGTAATATTCTTTTAACAACAACTAAGTGAGATTCCTTAGGTGCGGATTAAAATCTTGCACAGAAGCATACACTAAACATTATATCCGACCTAGATGCCGTCAAATAAAGTAAACTACCAATCATACCTCTATACTTATTTTGATCAATAGATTTACCTTCTCGTCTTTATCTAATTTTATTGTAGTGCTCATGGGAGTTGAACTTGGTTTGCATTCATCCATTCCAAATCTCTTTAACAACTCCCTTGTATACTTTTCTTGATTAAGAAATATTTCATCTTTGTTTTGCTTGACTTGCAATCTTAAAAAGAATGTGAGCTCTTCTACAAGACTCATTTTAAATTCTTTTTGCATAAGAAATTCAAACCTTTTGCACAAGCTTTCATTAGTAGCACCATAAACAATATCATCAATATAAATGTAAACTATTAAAATATCATCTTCTAAATGTTTCAAAAATAATGTGATATCAACTTTTCCTTTTTGAAAATCATTTTCAATAAAAAAAGTACTCAATATTTCATACCATGCTTTAGGAGCTTGTTTTAGTCTATAAAGGGCTTTAGAAAGTTTAAATACATGAATAGGAAAATTTGGATTTTCAAACCCTTGAGGTTGCTCAACATAAACTTCCTCATTTATAAATCCATTTAAAAACGCTGATTTTACATCCATTTGAAAAAGTTTAAATCCTTTAAAATAAGCAAAAGCTAAGAGCATTCTAATAGCCTCAAGTCTAGCAACGGGAGCAAATGTTTCTTCAAAATCAATTCCTTCTACTTGTGAATAGCCTTTTGCCACAAGTCTTGCCTTATTTCTTATTATGATGCCATTTTCATCTAGCTTATTTTTAAACACCCATTTTGTACCAATTATTGGATAGTCTTTTGACCTCTCTACTAGCTTCCAAATTTGATTTCTTTCAAAATTATTTAATTCTTCATGCATAACATTTATCCAATTTGAATCACTCAAAGCCTCATCAATATTGCTAAGCTCAAATTAAGCAAAAAAATCTGAAAAAGCACATAAATTTTTCAAAGAGTTTCTAATCATTATACCTTCATTTATATTACCTATAACTTGATCCAGTGGATGTGATGATGCATGTTTCCAATTTCTTGGAATGATTTGATTCTCATCCACTTGTGGTTCTTCCATTTGTTCCACATTTGAGTTATCAATTCTATTTTCTTCCAATTATTCATTTTGAATTTGTATGTCTTCAAGATGTCGTTCCACTTCAACTATTTCTTCCTCATCATCATTCACTTGCTTGCTCATCAAAAAATCATTAGTTTCATTGAATTTAACATTGATAGATTTTTCAACAATTAATGTTCTTTTATTATATACTCTATATGCTTTACTAGTGCTAGAGTATTCAAGAAATACACCATCATCACATTTTGCATCAAATTTCTCTAATTTGTCCTTAATATTTAAGATATAGCATTTACAATAAAACACCTTGAAATATGAAATATTTGGCATTTTACCAATATTTCAAAGCATGTTTTCTTTTCAAGGGGTTTAAGTGTGACTCTATTTAAAACATAGCATGATGTGTTTACGGCTTCCGCCCAAAAATAGTTGGGTAAATTACTTTCATTTAAAATTGTCCTAGCCATTTCTTGAATAGTTCTATTTTTTCTTTCCACTACTCCATTTTGTTGAGGTGTTCTAGGTGTGGAAAAATTATGTGTATTTTCATTTTCCTCACAAAACAATTCAAATTTGTAGTTTATTCACCTCCATGATCACTTCTAATTTTTGCAATTCTCAACTCAAGTTCATTTTGTACTCTTTTTGCAAATTTAGAAAACATATTTATAGTTTCATCTTTACTTGTAAGAAAAATAGTCCAAGTAAAACGAGAGAAGTCATAAACAATTACAAATACATATTTCTTTCCACCTAAACTTATAATATCAATAGGTCTAAATAAGTCAAGATGTAAAAGTTCTAAGGATCTATGTGTACTAATAACATTCTTTAATTCGAAAGAGCTTTTGATTTGTTTACCTTTAAGACATTAATCGCAAACATTATTTTTCTCAAATTTAATTTTAGGTAAATCTCTAACTAATTCATGATATGAAAGTTTGTTTAACAACTTAAAGTTTACATGTCCTAATCTTCTATGCCAAAGATTTATATCATCATGCATAACATTAAGACATTTTTCACTTTTCCAATTTTCAAAGTTAATTTTGTATACATTATTATACCTAAAACTCACATGTAAAACTTTTTGCTTTCATCTAAAATCAAACATTTGTCATTTTCAAAATTCACTAAATAGTTCTTATCACACAATTGACTTATACTAATTAAATTATGTTTTAAGTTTTCAATTAACCACACATCTTCTAAATATATCTTGTCATTCTTACCAATATTACCTATGCCAATTACTCTACTTTTGCTATTATCTCCAAAGGTGACTCTTCCTCCATTTCTCTTTTCCAATATAATGAAGTTTGATGGATCACCCGTCATGTGTCTTGAGCATCCACTATCCAAATATCATTTGCTTTCAATTTCCTTTGGATCACCCTACAAGCAAGACATTAATATTCTCGTCTTTTTGATACCCAAACTTGCTTGGGTCCAGCTTGGTTAGTGATGGTCCTTTTAAGGACCCAAATCTTCTTCATACCACTATTTAATCCCATTCTTACTTTGCATTCATAAAAGTAATGCCCTTGATAATTTCAATGAAAACAAGTAATATGCGATTTCATACGAAGATTTTGTGATGTTTTAACAAATAGAATCCTTTTATCCTTCTTAGTATCAAATGAGCTAAAATCAAGTCCATTTTTGTTAAAAGGTTTTCTTTGTGTTGATAGCATTGCATCTAGCATTTTTTCACCATTTGTAAGTTTTTCAAGCTGACATTTTAAACTAATATTCTCATTTTTCAAAGATTCAACACTACATGTTTATTTTTCATAAGATAGTTTCAAGGTATTGTTTTCCATTTTTAAAACTTCAATCATAAATTCTAAACTAGAATTCTCATCACCTAATAAATCACAATTTTCACAAACTTTAGTATCATGTTTATTTTTTAGATTTTCAAATTCTATTTTCAAATCACCATGCTTCTTTTTAAGAGATCTATATTTATCTATAAGAATTCTAAACTCATCATGCATATCGAAAGATTCACTATCACTAGATTCGGATGAGTTAGATAATACCTCATAGCTATTTTCCATTAGACATATGTAAACTTCTTCATCATCACTTGAGAAGATGTTTGAGTCATTTTCTTCATTTTCACTTCCATCCCACGTGACTTGAAGAGCTTTCTTTTTTTTCTTCAAGTTTTCTCCTTCCTTTTCCTTCTTGCTTAGATTTGGACACTCATTCTTATAATGTCCAATCTTCTTGCATTCAAAACACGTTACTTGATTTTTACTTGATGATCTTCTTTTTGAAAAGTCACCTTTCTTCTTTTTTCTTGGCAAATTTAAGATATTTGTCAAACTTCTTAGCGTACAAGGCTAGCTTCTTCTCATCTACATCTTCTTTACTTGTTTCACTTTCATCCATCTTTGCCTTCAATGCCAAGGTCTTCTTTTTGGAAATACTTATTTCTTCATCTTTCTTGACTCCAATCTCATAAGTCAACAGTGATCCTATGCGATCATCAAAATCTAGCTTGTTTAAGTCATTCTCTTCGATCACGGTTCGTTTTGTATGCCACTTGGAGGAGAGGGACCTGGGAAATTTTTTCACTTTTTGAGAGTTAGTCCGTGGCTCGCCCAAAGAGGCTAAGCCATTCACAATATCATTAAAACGCACAACCATTTCATTTATAGACTCATTTTCATGCATCTTAAAGGAGTCATATTGATGATTCAAAATATTAAGTCTAGACTCCTTAACCTTATCGGTACCTTCATGTGTAATAATAAGTTTCCTCCAAATCTCATAAGCACTTAGACAATTTGAAACACGATTAAATTCCGTTGCATTTAAAGCACAAAAAGATAATTTTTTGCTTTCCAATCTAATTTCACAAGTAGCCTTTCACCTTCGGTGTATTTCAAAGGTGACTTTCCATGCAAGTCAAAATTATTTTCAATTATATCCCAAATATCAATATCAATAGAACATACGTAAGCTTGCATTCTAATTTTCCAATAGGCAAAATTTGAAGCATTAAAAAGTGGAGGGTGATTTATGGATTGACTTTCACCCAAGGTAAAACCATTTGATGCCATAGTCAAAAGATGTTTAAATCTTTAAAACAAGAGCAACAAGACTCTGATACAAATTGTAGGATCGAAAGCATCAAGAAGGGGGGGGGGTGAATTGGTGCTTAAAAATTTAGAACAAAAAAGGACGTAGAAGTAAATTTAAAGTGAATACGATCACAAGCAAGTAAATGATAGGTAATAAAAGCACAAGAGAAGTAAGAGAAGAAAAAGACGCGATATGTTGACGAGGTTCGGCCCAACTCCTTGGCCTATGTCCCCGCTCCGACTCCTCAACCTTGAGACCATCGAAGATTCATCATTCTCTTTTCTTATAGGGAGAGAATAACCCTTTCTACACCACAATGCCTTCTTCTTTGCTCAAGAGGTAAGGCACACCTTTTCTTACAAGGAGCTCTAAAAAACTATCTAAACAAGAATTCCCTCCAAGACTCTTCTTCTTACAAATAATATTCTCACTAAGAAAGTAGAAGAGGGAAGGGATGATTTGCAATTTTGGCTCAAGAAAAATGCTTTGAATTTGAATGGAGCTCAAGAATGATTTGCTTGTTTGGATGATCTTCCTTCAATATTTTGGATCCCTTTTATAGGTTTCTCTTAAAAATTTGACCGTTGTAAAGTAATGCAAAAAGCTTTTGCTATCAGCCCTGAATCGATCGACCATTTTGGTATCGGTCGTCCGTTTTACACAGTAACTAATCGTTATTCTGTCTGTCGATTCTTCAACGGTCGCCCATTACCAAATCGGTCATCCATTTAATAAAAAAAAATATCCGTTATTTTATCTTTTTCTGTGTAGTTTACCGTTGATAGTAGGCAGTAGAAGAATTCGGTCGCCCGAAAGTGAATCGATCGATCGATGCTGAAGTTCTATCCATTCTGTGATTAGCCGACGCTCCATCATTGATTTCGGTCGTCCATTATTTGTCATAACGGTCGACCTTTATAGTATCGGTCGTCCGTTTTTACTATAGATAAAAACTTCAGCTATTTTTCTTCGAAAGAAGATATGCACGATTCAATATATATAACTTGCATTTTATTTTCTGTTATTTTTTATCCTTGTAATTTAATATTTATTATGTATTTTATTTCGCTCCTTGAAATATCTCTAAGAACACATATCACATTCAATCAATTTAATATTTCTTGACAAATTAATATAGAATATATAAAACTTCATTTAACACAAATTTTAAAGAATTATAATTCACATATTTTTTATAATAAAAAAATAAATATTTATTTAATGATATATTATAATAATTTAAAATTATACGTAGTGCAAGAGCTTTCACTAGTTATTAATATAGTACCGCCAATAAAAAAGTGAAAAAGTAGCGAAAAATAGAATTAACCAGTACCTCACCTCACCTAGAAATCTCTCTCTCTCTCTCCCTCCCACCTCCCACCTCCCGCCCTCCCTCTTGTTCTTCGTCTTGACCAGCATGTGATGGGTCACTTGTCATTGACCCATCCATACTTCTCCATGAAGGGATTCACAATGCTGTGAGGAGGGTAGTCCTGAATGCAGTCCTCCCACACGCCTTCGTCCTCCAGATCCCTCGTCACCTCCCACATGCAGCTGTTGCACTTGAACCCTCCTCCGAAGCTCAGCATCAGCAACCTGTCCCCTGTCATCAGCCTCCTCTTCGCCTCCATGTAGCCGAGCACGTACCACAGGCTGCTGGCCGACGTGTTCCCCCACCGGTGCAGCGTCATCCTCGCCGGCTCGATGTCGTACTTCGACAGCCCCAGGATCCTCCCGACGGCGTCGATCACAGCCGCGCCTCCAGGGTGCAGGCAGAAGTGCTCCACGCCAGCCTTGAAGTTCACCCTCACCGCTGAAGCCTCCGTCTTTATGTCCTTTGAGCTCATGAGCTTTTGGAGCAGCCACCGGACGCCGTAGAGCACTAGTTCCCTCGCCGGAAGCACCTGTGGCGCCAGGCGCTGGAGGTTCTCCGTGAAAGCCCGCACAGCAGCCTTCGGCAGGTCCTTGCTTAGGTGGAACCCGACGAGACCGCTGTCGTCCTCCTTCTGCATAGCGCAGTTGTAGGCGACGTCGTTGGCGCCAATGTGGGTGCGGACGAGGCACTTTAGGATCATCTTCGCCCGGTGCTTGAGCTTTGGATTGTTGGTCAGCACCATGGAGCAGGCGCCCGAGCGGAATAGGCAGTTGCCGAGCATCATCGACTTGTCCCTGCCGCAATACCAGTTCGGGCCGATGGACTCCGACGTGACGACGACGGCAAGCACGTCCCGGCGCGTCTGGAAGATGTTGTTAACGAGGTCGATCGAGATTAGGCTCGCGCTGCAGCCCATCCCGGACAGGTTGAAAACCTGCACGTCCTCCCGCATATTGTACCGGTTCACGACGCGCGCGGAGAGGGAGGGCGCGGGGGCGAACATGGAGACGTTGACGACCAGCACGTCGACGTCTGCCGGAAGAATGCGGGTTTTCCTGAAGAGCTCGTCGAGGGTCTCGAACATGGCGTCGTCCATCTCCGCCATCCCGTCCGCAAAGGTGGGGGACTCCTCGCGGTTCTCGACGATGTTCCTCGGGCCGTAGGTGTGTTCGCCGATGCCAGAGTTCACTATGATCTTGAGGAGGAACTTGTATTCCGGCATGGCGAGGCGCTTGTTCCGCGCGATAATGTCGCCGCTGAACTCCGTCGAGATCTTGCGGTCGTCTGATGGCTTGAAGCAGACGTAGTCCAGAAGGTAGCAGTTCCGGTTGCGCCAGCGGTCAACCACGTTGTGAAGAACTTGGAAGAAGGAGTAGAGGAGGAGGGTGGAGATGATGAGCAACACCTCCATGAGATGGCCAACAGAGCTAGAAAGAGGGTATATGTCCTTTTGTGCTTTTGGAGATGAACAAGAGGACGTCTACCGATTAATGTTTTGTTGAGTGCAATTGATGTATGTGAGAGAGAGAGAGAGAGAGAAAGCTGAGAAAGAAGTGTTTGTAGTGAAAGACTTGTGACGGTGTGCTTTTAATGCAATCACATCCTCTTCCAACTCCCTCAAGGCCTAAACCAATCGGTCACCTTTGGGTTGTGAGCATGGCCGCCATGGGAGAGGTCGGATCCGGATGACTTGTGCTTCTACGTACCGTGTATCCTTCCTAGCATTCTGATGACCCGGGGGGTGGGGCGAGGGGCTGATGTGCTGCATGCCATGAAGGCGGTAGATCGGCGACAATTCGATCATGGCCTTAAAGTCATGCAAAGAGTGAACCGAGGCTCGACTTGGTCTGGCGCTTAAATGTGGAATGATCATTCACCAGCCTTGCCGGATCACTTGGTGGTACCCTTGGTCCCAACCATGCACAACCGCCAACTTTCATCCTTGGACCAGCGTTTTCTCTTTCCAACTGGCATCTCTCTCTCCCCTCTCCACCCCCACCCCACCCCACCCCACATTGTCTTGCATGCATCTTGAAACATGTATGATATGCATCGTCTTGTTTTCTTAACCAGATATAGCCAGGTAGGGCATGCATTATCAAATAGTTGGACTAGGCACAGGAACGATCAGGCTCCATTGGTATGTTATTATTCGTGTATTTGGCTGACTGTGTAGGACACTTGTGTAATTTGAGTCCTACTTGCAAGCCAGAATGCTCTTCATGAATTTTGCATGCTATTGTTTGCACATATATATTAGCTAGTTAGAACTTCATAATAGCATTGAGGTGGTACTCGCAATTAACACTCTATATCATCCATCCATTACTAAGATGTTAATAGTCCACTCAGATCACCGCTGGTAAAGAAGAGCAATGAAGACGAGTCGATCATATAATTTGCAGAGGATATGCCAGAGATAATCTTGAATGGTCACTCAAGAAACGCGGAAATAGATTGCATCAAGGAGCTTGCAGTGCCATATTTATTTTGTCATATGAATTGATGTCATACAGAAAAAAATTTGGATCTTAATATGCACGTCTGATTATAGTGGATAAAATTTTTAAAGAAAATATCTTATGTAACAGTCATATGTGTTTGACTCGAAACATGCGTTGAAGGAAGAATACGTAGATGATTACAGGCTAATGCACAAAAGATTATTTTATTTCATATATATGAATAGACACTTGGTAGATGGAAGGATCACTTTGCTAATAGTACATGCAATAAATTGATGGCGAATGGCACCAGTACACCGGGCCACAATGAGCAATTGAATGCACCAAAAGTTTGAGGTAAGAGTTTCTTGGGAGTTCCGCCCCATTGAGGTACTAGGACTCCGGTATTAAAAAAAATGATCATGGTTCCGACATAAAATTAATAGGGTCATTAAATACTTTTAACCTTTATGGACAAAGATTAAGATGGAGTGATAAACTGTTCCTCTTATTTAAGCAAGAATTAGAGTTCGAGTTTTGATGAATGTAAAAATTTTTTATTAGTAGTTTCATTTGTCATTATTAAGTACGCAATAAAAGACGACCAATCGAATTAGTTGGGATGAACTAACCTTCAATCTGTGGACAATATATACAATGTTAGCGTCGCACGAGTTAAATCGTCGGCACTGCTTCCAAATACCAGCATTGGCCACAATAAAAATACTTTTAACCTTTATTTCAAAACATGTACCTCCATAAAAGCATATAACATTTATTGTGTATAACAATTAATGTGGTAATTCTTCTTTAAGGTAATCACTACTCAAGAGTCAAAGATCAAGTGGCAACCGACCGGGAGTTCTGACTTGAGCATGAGCTGACAGTTGACACAGCTTTTAGGGTTAGAACCGGAGTCAATCAGGTCAGCTCTTCATTTGTTTGGCCTGAACAAAAGAAAATAGTTTGTTGTCCCCTATCTCTAACTTATTTGTGACTCTACCAATTAAATCAATTAATGTTGACTGAACAAAAAATTATGTGACATGATATGTATGCCATGCATATTATGCATGCAGAAGTCAACTTATGGAATTAAGGACACGTAGTTGGTTTAGGTTGGACACCTTTTAGCTTCATGAATTAATTCTTGGTAGCTGGCTAGAGTTGGTCAATGGGAAAATGGCCCGCAGGTCTTATACTTAGTATCTGCAGACAAAATGGATCGAGTACTGCTTTAACATTTAAACTTATAATATATTAATATATATGAAATTAACTAAAGCACATGCATCCAATAATTGGCTTAAATTTTTTTACCGTATATGAATAGGGGGAGGCAAGATCTGCCACAACGCACCAACCTATTGATTCATTGCACGGTCTCGCGTTTGGGATCGAGAAAGATGTTTCCCGTTTTCATTTACAATTGAGGATAGTTGGGCATAGTAAGAATAAATATAAGTTGAAGATAAAAGAGTTGCACAGAATTGTATTTCAAGTGGTTTGATTTTTGAAATCAATCATTTTAATAAAAAAAAATGTATATTTATCGTTCTTTTATCTCAACTTCGGATTACTCAGTTATTAGTAGATTCAGAATGCTCCCCCAAAAAATAGCTGGTGAATATTAAATTTTATACTAGACTCTCAGAGTTGATAATAATTTAGATATAATAATAAATATGCCTTTGTGAACACACTAAATATATGAAAAAGTTTATTTGTATGCTGTTTTAAATTCTTTCAAATAAATAAATGTTCATGAGGCTTTTGTGGAGCCCATGGACAAGTTGTTGATAGTCATCGATAGCAAATCAAGAATTTAAAACAGCATACAAACATCTAAGGGTAGTGCTAGAGTCATTAAGGAAATCAAAACTCTATGAAAAGTTATCAAAATGTAAATCTAATTAGAGGATATTACATTTCTCAGGCACATATATAATTTCCAAGCAGGATATCTCTCTTGACCCAAGTAGAATGCAAGCAGTTGCAAATTGGTCAATACCTAACAATGATTCATGAGAGACTTCACAAAGGCAACCTCGACTTCTTGAAGAATTTGGCAAAACATTTGAGAAGCTTATTAATTATAAAAATTAATATAAATTAAGATAGATTTCAGGTTCTCAAGATGAAATTGACTACAACAATGCTCATTATCCCTTTCGGCAGTGACATACATATAGTCTTACATTCTTGACGCAAGTGAGGCTCTTGCAGTGGTAAAAAATTATCTACACAAAATGATGGATATTTATCAATCATCCTACATGTCCAAGATAACAAAGTCCACTAGTACAAAGAACTTTTCCACCTTGAGCAGTACAATTTTTAAAACACCCATTGGATAAATTAGTTGAACGATCACGTAGAGATACACTTGAACCCAAATCGCACAAGGCTTTGACAATATTCAAATTGCCAACGGTACATGGAATTAAAAAGTTGTGAGGATCTCTCAGCTTTGGAGCAACTTATTTTCTATCACTATACGACATTCCTCTGTCAAAGCAATGATGTCCTTCAAGAGTCCTCTTCTTTGACATTAGATCCTTCGAGAATTTTTCATATGCAGGTATGTGAGCAGTGACATCTGCAAAAAATATGTAGTTTTTAAAATAAATTTAGAAATTTCCCAAATTGTTGATTCATTTTGAGCTTCTATAGTTTTTGAGGAAATGAAGTTGGTGGCACATATAGTGGTAGAGGCTTATAAAGAGGTTATGGTGACTCAGAATCACTTGCTTGTTGCTCCTTTTCACTGTTGTCCTCCGCAACTTGCTTACCCTTGTCTACATTGTTCTTCACTAATGGCTCTAATGTCTTATCACTCCTCAATTACACGACTTTGGAGTGCTCTATAGGGCTTACTTGAGTCTTACTTGAGAAGTGTTTTCTTTGCTGGAATTGATCGATTTTGCTATTTGCCCCACTTGGTATTCCAATTTTTTTTTGAAATGTGACCAATTGCTCCATCCCTTTCTCAATCTTCTCACTTCTATCATTAGTAACATTTGCTAATTTTTGAACATCATACTTCCAAGATTGCTTCTTCTCACTTGAGATTGTGGAGGTGATTGATGTGATGGAGTTTGATACTATTGCTGATATGGAGATAGATATTGAGTCTGATAGGATGGTTTAGGTAAGATTGTTATCGGTGGTAACCTTGCTTGCTGAGATGGTCTTCCTTGATTGCTCCATGAGAAGTTGGGGTGACTCCACCCCGAGTTGTACGTGTTGGAGAATGGATTATTCTCTCTATTTTGATTTGTCACAAAGTTAGCTTGCTCCGTTTGCATGTATCCATGATTATTTTGAAGTCCTTTATATCTTCCCAACAATTGTGTGATGTGGATATTTGATTGGCTTACCCTGGTTCATATTAGTTGTCAACTGTACTAAAGATTCAACTTTTGCACTTAGATCTTTGTAGCTATCATTTTCTTTCATGGAAGCTGCTTAGTCATCATTGTTCATGGCTAATTGGTCCAAAAGGTTATGAGAGGCTCATTATGAATCCTCTCACTAATGGTAATATTGAATTTCATGCTTGGCTTGAGACCATTGTGAAAGGTCTCAATCAGTCAAGTTGGAACTGCATGACGAGGACACTGTCTTTGAAACTTTTTGATCCTCTTCCAAGCACTGTCCAAGGATTCATTCTCCTTTTGCTTGAAACATATATTCCTTAATTTATGAACTTGTTTGGAGAGAAGAATCTTTTCTTGAACACCGAAACAACTCATCCCATGTGTTAAAAGCTTTAGATGGTTTGGAGTACAACCAATCTTATGCCTCATCTCGGAAGGAAAATGGCAAGAGTTTCATCTTAATAGTATCTTCTTTGAAACCATTAATTTTGATGGTGGCACACATTTGGAAGAAGCAGTTAATGTGATACAAAAGGATCTTCATTGTGTTACCTCTAAACTAATTCAATTGCACCATTTGTATCATCCTTGACTTTAATTCAAAATTATTAGCGATAATTCGTGGACCCACTATGCTCGGTGTAATGCCTCTATAGGACCTATTTGTCAGGTTCTTCATTGGAGGCTCAATTTTCTCTACTTATTGATGTTGATACTTGTCCATATTTGGCCCTCTATTTTGGCATGATCATTGCTAGTTTTCATTGAGCTTTGCGGTTCCTACAACACTATCTTTCGATGTTTGGATAATAAGGTTCAAGCACTTTGCAATTGTGTGGCATACGGAAAAGAGTGAAGAATTTGTGTCTAGAGTAACAAATAAAATCAAAATTATGATATTGACACTCTTCCCCGACAATGACACTAAAAATTTGACAAATCTTGCATAAGTGCACAGAGTTAATATCGTAATATATAAAATATTGTCACATAGAAAGCTCAAATACTTGAATTGGATGACTTTCTATATTATCTAAAGGTTATGCGAGAGTTTAAAAGAAAATAAAACTAAGTGAAACAAAGAGAAAGAAACAATATGATGAAATTTAAAAATAAGTCAAAAAAGAATTATTTGGAGGTTTCTATTAGAAGATGAGTTCTAAGACTCCGAATCCACTTAGAGTTATGATCATAAGGATGTCATAATGTTTTGATTCTAAATGTTCTACATGATCTTTTAAAGTCATGCATCTCCTTTCCATGTAAATACACTTTTAATTAAAAATAATAAATGCATACTTTCGTGGTCATTTAAATTATTTTAATTTCATTATAAACTAAAATTTCTTGAGTAAAATGGATGCACTTGTTTCTAAGTAAAATGACATTTTTTTACCATTCATTTAAATTAATCTTAATGAACTACTTTTGTAATAAAAGAGACCTTAAGTTGCTTAATTAGGTGGTCAATCTAATATAAGCATTTTTTCAATCACATGAAAGATAAAGAACATTCAAATCAAATAAAAATATTCTATATTATTAATCTTAGGTTTCATCTAACCTTGAAAAAAGGAGTTTAATCATACATAATTATAAAAATCATCGTGTGGATAGATTTTGGCATTTAAATAAAATAAAAATAAAGTCTAGAATCAGCATATAATTGCGAAGAAGAAAGAAAAAATCCTACCGGTCCATTTCCTTAGTCCTCAAAATCCACTTTTATATTCTCCATAATTAGGGTTAAAATAATACACCAAAATAAATTGAAATGAGCCAAATACGATCGAAAATCAAGCATTATGGTCAGTTGGATTGAGTTGTATTGAATTTAGAATGCACTAATATGTCCTATCGCTTTTTAATACGACCTAAAGGGCTTTATATTGAATTGTGTGAGCTGAATATGACATGAAGGGTTTTAATACATGCTAGATGGCTCTAATATGGGCAGCCCATATTGATCAATGCGAGTTTCATATGACCTAGCCTAGTTTAATATGACCTGGAGGGCTTCATTATGGCCTGTCCGTATTGAGTCTATATAGATGTATTTTCGTCAAAATTTTGCTAATTTTTCATGGACCTTGAAACAAATCAAACAACAATATAGACCTAAAAATATTTGATGTTAAATATGAAATAATATATAACATATCAATCCCGATAACTCATATTAATATAATTAAAGAATTACACAATTATCATGCAACATGAAAATGTAAAATATACAAAATGGCGAGCAAATTACAAGGTGGAGTTTGATGACTTCAAGATTATGGTAGATGAGGGGTTATGTCTAGGCATTGTTTGGAGTCCCCAATGACCATATGTCATAAGTTTGGATATGCAATCCACATGTATGGTAATAAAATCAATAGGGGTGTATAGAGAAGTTTTTGATGGAATGATAAGAACTGTGTCCAATTGTGGTACACTAGCAGATGAATAAGAAGCATCAAAAGACCTATGGAAATGCTAAGTCGTTGGAATCCCACATTGAAAATGAGAGATATTTTCATTTGTCTATGTCTACCTCTCACTCATGAAGGCACATTTTTCTACCATATCACATGGAGATAATTTGTGAAGAATCTAATGAATCAATATATAATTGATATCATCGCACTACACGTGATTCCAATTTTAATTGTATTACATAGGGATCCATGATTCAAAACAAAATCTTAAAGAATATGTAAAGCCCTTTTGGAATGAGACTAAACGACAACATGACCTTCCATCACAAGCAAATAATCAACTAAAGAAGACCATTCAGACAGTGAAAGGTAGGTTGCGGCCCTGCACTCTAGACTGACATGGTTTTGGGACAATTACCTACCACTTAGAAAGTTTCCCTACAACAACATCTATCAAATATTGGTCTGATTCCTTTCAAGGCCTTGTATGGGAGGCCATGTCAGGTGTCCACTTGCTAGAATGATGTTGGAGAAAGAAGGTTATTGATTGCTATAGAGATAAAACAAATAGAGGAATATGTAGATGAAGTACAATTTATCTAGAAAAGAATGAAGGCAACTTGGACACAAAAAGAGTTATGCAAATAGGGTTCGATATGAACAAATTTTTAGAGTGGCCACTTGGTGTTGCTAAAGGTTTCCCCTACAAAGAAATAATCTTAATCCCAAATGGGTGCCTCTATTGCCAGTCAAAAAATTATTATTGCCACTCCAAATATATTTTTTTGGACAACTTTGCGCTCTGACCTTTCACTTGCCCATTTGCTTTTTTTTATTATTATTCATTGTCATCTTGTCTGGTCTTTACATCACTTCTGGTCTTTCGGCTCCTTTTCTCCCACGCATCTGCTCCCCTCTCAATCCACCTTCTTTATGTTGCTATCTCTCCAGCACTTCTATCCTTTTATTTGCTGAGGTAAGTTTTCTTTTTCCCTCTTCTTTGCACATCTGTGTTTTCACTCCACACATTTCCCCTCTTCTTCCTCATACACGATGCTATTTAGTATTATTTATATTTTTCACTGTAGCTCTTTCTTTGCTCTTCTCCATTGGCAATATTTAAATGAAGACCATGACAGATTTTTTTAGGATAAATAAAAGTTTTATTACAGGTTTTATTAGAGGTAGATCCTTTAACTTTGGTTTTATTATTGTAGTTTGTTCGTCCTTTAACTTTCCAAAAGGGGGACTGATCAGAACTTTTTTATTTTCCTCTTGTAACTAAATAATAGCACAATCGTGCTTGTAGTTTGGAGACTATTTTTCCAATTTCTATTTGATAAATATTTTATCAACTGAATATGGCATTTTATACGCTTGTTAAAATGAGCATATACTTTCCTATACTTTAATTGTTCCATTTGATCATGTGCTTAAAAAATTTCATTATGTTTTTTTGTTGTAATATTATGACCTTGAGCAACAATTCTTGCAGGCTTTTTATTCTTAGTTTGATCTTTTTGTTTATACATAATCACAATATTGCATTGGATGATTATTAATTAATTTTTTCCTTTAGCAAATTAGTCTGATGCCATGATTTGTTATTCCTTTTGCAGATTAAAGTTTTTATAACATGGATGCAGATGCACAAACCCAACTTGATCAAGATTGCAATAATGACTTGTATCATTTGCACCAGGAAAAATATTAAAGTCGTGAAGAGTTAATTACTCGTGTTCGAAATATTTCTGTATCACAAGGATATGCAACAGTAATTAGAAGATCAAAGAAAGACATGTATGTTGTAAATGACTGTGATCGAGGAGGAAATTATTGCAATCGAAATAAAAATATTTCGATAAATCAAAGGAAAAGGAAACATCATCCCGACTTATAAATTGTCCATTTGAAATTTGGGAGAGAAGGAAAAAAGATAACTTTTGGATTATCAAACTAAAAAGTACATCGCATAATCATGAGCCGTCAGAAGACATGGTTGGGCATCCGATTTGTCGTCGTTTTACAAAAGAAGAGATCATACGCATCAAGGAAATGACAATGGCGGGTAGTTCTTCACATCAAATACTTTCTAATCTTCGACAAGAGAATCCAAGTCTTCAAGCTATATCAGTTTCAGTTTATAATGCAAGAGTTAAAATTATAAAAGATAGCTTGGCAGGACGTACAATGATTCAAGCATTATTTGATGAGTTAGGACATGAAGATTTCTTTTATAATGTGAGGTATGATGAAGAGGGTCATTTGAATCATTTATTCTTTGCTCATTCTACTTCAGTTATGCTAGCTATAAGCTATTCGACCGTGTTTGTGATGGATTGCACTTACAAGACCAACAAATATAAGATGCCATTACTTGATATTATAGGGATCACTAGTTTCAATGCATCATTTTTTTCTTGCTTTGTCTTTTTGCAAAAGAGGAGGAAGACGATTACATATGGGCTTTGGAAATGTTCAACAAAATGATAGGAACTGAAATTCATCCTGGAGTAATTGTATCAGATATAGAGAGTTGACTCTGATGAATGCTATTCGAGTTGTCTTTCCAAGAACAACCAATCTCTTATGCATATGGCACATTGAGAAAAATATTTTAGCAAATTGCAAGCGTCACTTCGAAAAGGAAGACGAATGGATTGTATTTATGTCTACTTGGAATAACTTGATACAATCATGTGATGAAAATTTATTTGATCAAGCATGGCACAACTTTTAGGTGCAATATAGTGGAAAAACACAAGTTCTCAATTATTGTCGAGACACATGGCTTCCATTTAAAGAATACTTTATTTATGCATGGACTGAAAAGTTTACACATTTGGGGAATCGTGTTACTTCAAGAGCCAAGGGTGTGTTAAAAAGTTATCTCCAGGTATCAATTGGAAACTTTGGAGATGTCAAAAATTAAATATGTCTTACTATAGAAAATCAATTTCAAGAAATCAAGGCAAAACTTTCTAGTGAAAGGATCAATGTTTCTCATCAATTTCGTATTCTTTTTTTCAAAGATTTTGTGACATATATATCGACATTTGCTTTAAATATGCTACTCAAACAATATGAGTTAGCTTTCTCTACTTCTCCATTACCAATGTGTAAGGGTCACTTTTCAAGAACTATCGGTCTTCCATGTGCACACATGATGAGAATGATGAGGAATGAACCCCTACAACTTAGCCACATACATCCTCATTGGAGAATTGACAATAGAACTTTTACTAATGTTAATGATAGTGATCAAGGAGTGCATTTCACAAATCTTCTTCAATGCTTAAAGGAAAAGTATCAATCTTCAACTGCTTGTGAAAGAGAACATGTGCAAAAGCAAGTTTCTCAATATATAAATGGATCAATACCTTTGCTTCTTGAGCCGAATGTTCAACCTCATAGAGGGCGCCCAACAAATTCAAAGAAGAAAAAAAGTTCTAGCTCTACAAGGCGTGATCCTTCTGCATTTGAAATGATTGAAAAGGTACGAAAATGTAGCATTTGCAAAAATGAAGGACATAATAAAAACACTTGTCCAAGAAGAGACAATAGAAGAACATTGAACTTGAGTGCAGGAAGTCAAGTTGAAGACTCAAGAATATCAAATGTCTCATACTTAAATTCAACACCATATTCATCTACTGACATCTTCTAATCATTTTTGCCTTGTAAGTTTTCTTTTCATGTTAATTTAATTTGTTTATACCAGACTGTTAGTTTAAATGTAGATAAATATATTCATAAACTAGCCATGACACTAACTATTTTATTTTTGTCATATTGCAGGGATTTTTTAGATGGTGTGGTGATGAGCAGGTTATGTAATATCATTTTGGCTAATGTGGTGTCTCGGATAATGCTATTTTTGGAAAGGACAAAGTAGACTATAAGATGTTGTGTTAGATTTTAATATGCTGGTCTCAATACTATTTAAGACATATTTCCCTTTGATTCCTCTGTATCTTAATGAACAACTTGATTTTGCCAACTAATTTTTTATGAGGGTCCGTGAGTTTTAGAATATGCATAGATTCAAAACCCACCCAAACTTTTATGTCATGATTCATAATTTTTTGTTTGCATATGACCAAGCTTACTCTGAACACATGATCTAACTTTCAATTGCTAAGGAACAAAGGACAATTTTGCTTGAATACTTTTACAGTATCAAGCTTTTTTATAGGAACGAAAACTCCCTTTTATTGTCATAATAACAGCTTAATATTAATACAAGATGAATTAAGAATCACTTTAATGAACAAGTGTTAGCAAGAAATTACGCAAATTTCTGTGTTAAAAAATTTTAAATGAAGTATTTTACAACAATTATGTCCATCCAAAACTCTTAAAAGACTAACAACTTTATTTTATGTTTCTACCTTCTACTATGCCAAAAGGGGTGCATATGAGAGAAACAATAAAAGAAAAAAAAAATATAGGGAGACAATATCAAAATGAAAATAATGAAAATATTATTTGATCGACATGCACTGTAATAGAGTAAAGTAACAATAAAGGGTAAAATTGTCCAAAAAAAATATATTTAGAGTGACAATAATGATTTTTGGAGTGGCAATAGAGACACCCATCCCAAATATATTGGTCTATTTTAAATATTAGAGTTAATTGATGAAGGAGCAGAAAAAAAGATGATTTGTGTTACCTCCTTCTTATGTACAATGCATAATATTTTTTCATGTGTCTATGGTATAAAAATACAAGCATGATTAGGCTATCGTGATCAAATGTGAAGAGTCAAATCTAAAAAATAATCTGACATGTGAGGAACAACCAACAAAGATTTTGGAATTTAAATTTCAGCACCATAAGAATAAAGACGTACCATTGGGTAAGGTAACATGGTGGCAGCATTGTTAGGGCGATGATGCCACATGGAAACTCAATCTAGAGAGGAATTTTATTTTAAGTGATTCATAATATAACCACATAATAAATCATGCAACGGGGGGGGGGGGGGGGGGGGGGGGGATGGGGAAAAGAGATGAACCAGAAAGTTTTAATCACCAAAGGTATTTCTTCATGTTGATATTAATCATGATTATTGATGTAGCAAAACTAGATCTTTGATATGAAAGTCTCAAACAATATGACATGCTAAGATTCTTGGATGATGAGATTTATTTCTCCCTATTATGATATCTAATAAGATGATTATCCAATCCCATTAATTAATTCATCAATCTCTCTACTATATATAGAACTATAATTACATGTTCTTTGAATTAAAAAAATATGTCCCATCATTTGATTCCCTATTGATGATGGTGTGAAATTGTTTCCCAAATTAATTTGTGCTTAGATCCATTATGATCTTCTATTATTATCTTTGCACCATTGTCTTTGTTTACCACGAATTAAAGAATTCTCTTAGATATCATGACCAAACAATTGCATCTAGATCTGATTGTGATAAGGCGATCACAATTGCACCACAATAATCATTTGCGAGAATTGTGGTTACAATCGTGTCACAACGCACAAAATCATGATCAAAACAATATTGTCATGATTGTGCCACTATGGATGCGTTCATGAAATGACGATCATGCCACTATGTCCATGATTGCGACGTAGCGCTCATGCCACTATGGCCACGATTGCAATACTGTGCTCTGGTTCCCTCTCGTGCCCGTTAGCAATGTCTACTTTCATCACCGTGGCCTTGTGGGATTGCAATAAATGATACTACGATGCTGATATGACAATTTCTCATTACCTATATTTGACGATAACCTTGAATTGAGTACTTCAAATTTCTACTGCACCTTTTAATCCTACTGAGCTATGACTATCATATAATGAGTTAAAAATATAATGCTAAAAAAAATGAAAATGAAAATTAAAAAAAAGAACTCTTCTATCATATGTTGACTATGGTCAACCATGAAGTTGAAAAATAGTCATATTAGTCATTAGTTAGTTAAAAGGCACTCCAAGACCAACGATCCTTTAGAGCGTTAAAAGACACTGCATGATATCAATATACGTTAAGATTTTCCACCTAGGTAATTAGAAAGTTGAAAAACATTCTACTGAACCTTTATGATGATGACTTCACCAACAAGCGTAATACATAATAAAAAAGAAAATGTATAATAATGATGTTCTATAGATAATGACGAACAACGTCTTTATTAGTTTTGTTGATTCTATTACAGTTATATGACATTTTTATACGACCATGATTGGCTACATCCATAATGATCTTTTATTAATCCCTATGATTATGATAATCTCTATGGTTGCACTTAATTATTCATGATATTATTTTCTTTACTATATTGTTGTCTATTTATCTATTGTTAAGTTTTCACATGATTTGTTATATACAAGGTGTCAAAGCTAATAAAGAAGGTTGCAGGTACTAAGTTACTTAATGTTGTACTAAGTTACTAAGTCTATTTATCTATCTTGTAACTTATGTTGCAGGTACTAAGTTACACAATCTTATGAATGATAGTAGCAAAGTGTATGTAGATCGAGCTAGTGATGACATATAGCACATGGAATTTGAGTCTCATTTATTTATTTCTTTCATTTAGTTGTATTTCTTTATTGAACTAAAGTTGTCAAGTTCAAGTTTATATGTAAATTAGTTTTAAGGGTAGAATTTTATTATAAACTTGGTTAATAAATATGCAGAGTTTAATTATAATGCAAATTAAAACAATAGCTTCAATAATCATGTTAAATATGCAAAGATATCTGTAAGAATATTAAAATACCATAAAAATAAAATTCATAAATAAAAAACCAACAAATTGAGCATTGTTCATGAAATTTAGCAATTAAAATTCTCATGTTATAGTAAGATTTCAACCGTGCATAAACCATTTCACCATTGCCAAATTAAAAAGATTCTATAAATCCAAATGAAGTCCCAAAATTCTATGACATTTCAATGCTAAACAAATATAATATATATGTATAGTATATTATTTATGTATGATGATTTTTTTATAAATATCATTAATGTCTTCTTGAAGAAATAATTTGTTTTTATTGTTCTAATATATTTGTTTGTAATATTTTTTAGCTTTTATTTCCAATGTTGCGGTACGAAGAAATTAAGAAAGAAAGAAAGAAAATCTAATATTTATAATATGACAATGTACAATAAAGTTATATCATTATACTTTTTTACTTTTGGATTAATAAAATATCTTATCATGTATATTTTCATAAGAACTATGAATTTTGAAAAAGAGATAACAAAAGAAGAAAAGAATAAGAATAAGAAAAAAATGAATGCACCACTAGCTTGGAGAACCATTAATCATTTAAAGGGTAGTTATCACTTTAGCCACAATGCCAATGCCACAAACTCATCGAGTCCAATATTTAATCATATGAGTTTAATGATTTAAATCAAAATTCCTAATGAGTGTAGTAAATTTGCTATTTTATAACGAGTTGATTCAGTTTCTAAGCCTAAAATTTTAAACCCATATGTGTTTAAGTAATAAGATGTGACTTTGCCGATGTTCCAGTGAACTTTCATTTTATACTTCTTGACACTTCTTTACCATATGGTATACTTTTCATTGTTATTTTAGAGTTATAATCATTTTCGTGCTATTCTGTTTCATTAGTAGATCAGTTTAGTTGATTCATATATTGTCTAGGTACAAAAGTTCCATAGCATATGCTGTCTAGATATGTTATTGTTTTCTTTTAGTTTTCTGCCTCCATGTGCATAAAGAGAGATCTAGCATATCTCAATTGGCTAGACATCGATTGTTACTAATATATACTTTACTTAGGTCTTGTGCCTCCTCATGTAACTTAAAAAAGTATACTTCTCTAACTTACAATTACCTTTGTAGAGTTTTTTTTATTAGAGTCGATAATAATGAAATAAATAAAAAAGAGGCAATAATATTCACTTGAAAAACAAAAAGTAATAACTCGCCAACTCTTAATTTATGAATCAATATATGTGCCATTTAATCATACTTTTATTTTAGGATTAGTTTTGTAGCACCAAAAAATTTTAAATAAAAATTTAATTTTTGTAATTAAATTAATTAAAAATTAGTTACTTATTATATATAATTAAAGTAATGTTTGGAAAGAAATAAAATTATAGTTAGATAAGAAATAGGAAAGGAAGAAAAGGCAAGTCTAATTAGAATAGGAATTGAGATCTGGATTAAACTTGGGGATTTAATTTCAAGTTTGAATCTAACCATAACATTAGTTTAGAAAGGATTCTCAATGAAAGTTAAAATATGTGTTTTAAGTTAAAAAATATTCATAATATAAAATAATATTACTTTATTCTAAAAATTCATGAAAGTAAAAGAATAATTGAGTTTCAAGAAAGACTAAACAAAAGATTGTTACAAGAGGATTAGGAGTGAAAATTTAAGTGAGATTAAATTAGGAGTCCTAATAAAACTTAAACTAGGAGTTTTTAAGTTCAAACATTTAGAAAATAAAATAATAAAAAAAATATTATTTGAAATTTAAAGAAATAATGATAATAACTAAATATTTAATTCTAAAAAATAAAAAGATACAAATTATTATTCCTGAGTATGACTAAAAGTTATAATTAAAATATAACTTGAAGGTCTTCTCCCCATAAATAGAACATCAAGGTTCACTACCAAGCTATCTCTTTCCTTCTCTGCTTGAGTTTTTTTGTTAATTTCATTCCTTGTTTTCTCTCTCCTCGGTGCATGGGCGTGTTAACTTTTTACATTCGGCTACTCGCGGTTCATCCCGGAGGACACGAACGTCAAAGTCACTACCAGAAAATAAGGTTTAGTCATCGAAAAGTTAGGCCAAAATTAAGGTATTCTAACCGCAAAAGTATGTGTTGATATTGGATTCACTTTTGGATATGGTTCTTAATGGATTTCATCTAGTTTAAGAAGAGCGATAAGTATTCAATCTTCTTATATGATCCAAGAATGTATATATGTTCCAAAAATTTATACTTCGAAAGCACGCCATTTTAATGCCCAAAGTTTTGACCAAAGTTCAAGAAAAATCACCAGAGCATTGTTGCGCTAGAACCTAGCCCGAACTAACCATGATCCAGCCTGAACTAACCATAACCTGCTCAAATTTTGTGATATTATTTGGCCCAATGCAGTTGAAATGAAACCCAACTCGAGTTTATATAGAGCGGATTCATTCAACCTGATCTGAATTCTTAATTAGAATATGTAAAATTTTGTGAGGATGTTCGACGATGAACTATGATGATTGGATGGATTTTTAAGCCACATGACCTGGGTTTACATGGTATGTTAGATAACATAAGAGTGACCTTGACCGAGATTGTTTTGCTCCGCCCAAGTTTTGAAGTGACCCGGCCCGATTCATGTGATTTTTAGAAAACTATTATTTCATTATTTCATTTGATGTTAAATGACTTTTTTACTTTTAGTATGAACATGTTAAATTGAACATCTAAAAATAAATATAGGTAACAAAATAAAAATTGTAAAATGGTAAAAGTCAGGTGTACCAATTGTCCAAGAATACAAGATACAAGTTTGGGACTAAAATATCCCAATTTGTGATTAACATATAATCCTTACAAGTTTACAAGTACAGGTAAAAAATACCCTTCTATCTTGGCATGATCCACCATGATCTCAAGAATCACATGAATGTTCTATGACTACCCATAATACAAGTTAAAGAGCTCGCCTAGGACAAGTCAAATAGAAGTCTATTGTCATGTGCATGTAAAGTAAAAGTTTGCTTCTGTAACTCCCCGAGAATTTTTTTCTTTTGCATGCTCAGAAGGCTATTTCGGTGACGTCACTCAATTCTATACCGTGATTTTGATCAGTCAATACACTGAATTACATAAACGGAAGACTTAAATATAATATGCGGAAGCTATTTACACAATTCCTAATGACCTGTGGATTATGGGCCTACAACTATCCAATAGGAGACCCTAGCAATGTCCATAGCCAATGTGCATATCACCCGTCAGAGGAGCCACCAATCGTCTCACCATCGCCATCACGATCATCTGTACGGATCCAAGTACAAGTGCAAAGCCCAGTGAGATAAACTCAATACATAGGGTCACCCATAAAGTAAACAATATGAACTATATCAATAACAATAATCATATGTATAATGATAAGCAATATCAATATTATCCTATCAATGCAATCTCAATTATCAATATGCATCATCCATCAGTCATGATGATCAATTGGCTGGAATCAATAATCCTATCATCCCTTATCATCAACCATAACAGCTGGCAATAACAATTCCATTATCAATATCGTCAACCATATGAGCTACAATCAATTATCTTAATAATCATTCAATATTTACTTTACTTTACTTCAACCATAGAGGTTATAATCCAATAATCTTTTATCATACATCAACCACGAATGCCGTAATTCAATTATTCCTTTCGATCAATTATCTCTCTATACTTCAACCATAAAGGCTGCAATTTCAATTTAATTAACATCAATTATAAAGATTGCAATTCAATATCAACCAATTATCTATTCTTATTCTTCAACCATAAAGATGGCAATTAACTTTTTATCTTTAACTTCAATAATAAAAGTTGTGATTTAATATATTATCAATCAATCATTCTTTACTTTAACTTCAACCATAAAGGCTGCCCAATACTTTAACCACGAGGGCTGCTTCAACCATAAGGGCTGCTTCAATCATAAAGGCTGCTCAATACTTTAACCACGAGGGCTGCTTCAACCATAAGGGCTGCTTCAACCATAAAGGCTGCTTAATACTTCAACAATGAGTGTTGCTTAATACTTATTCTTATCTTTTGAATTATCCTTCAACCACAATGGCTGCTTAAACCATATAGGTTGCTTTGAGAGCTTTCTCAATTTTAGGTACCTTACATCTTTTATCTTGATTAAGTTATGATGTCTATCTTTGCTTTTATTTAAACTTTCTTTCCAATTTTGAATGCACAAGACATCAATCAATAAATCATAATCCTAGGATCAATATCATCACAATGAGATCAATATCATAATAATATGATCAAATATAAATAATAACACAATCATCACAAATAAGCATACTTTAATAACTTATAAAACCTTTTTTCGAACTTCAAAACTCGGGCTGGGTGGGATGGAACTCGGGTTGGTTCCTCCTATAATCAACCATACTCATTTTTCTATAGAACCCGAGCCGGGTGGGTCGAACCCGGGCCGGTTCGACCAATTTCTACACCTATTCTAATTTGATCAGTAGAGTCGGGGCCGGGTGGTGTGAAACCTGGGTTAGTTCGTCAAATTCTCATATACACACCAATTCAATCATTAAACCCGAGCCGAGTGGAAAACAATCCGAGCCAGATCGACTTCTGATTTTCCAAACTCATTCCATGTCTAACTCGGGTCAGGTCTGACGTAACTCGGGCTGAGTAACGTTAATTCTTTAATCCGATATCATCTTCATTATGGAACCCGGGCCGAGCGAGTCGGAACCTGGTCCGGATTCTTAATAACTTTTTCGCGTCGCGCTCGAGTTATAGAACCCGGGTCGCGCACCTTGCAACCCGGACTAGGTTCTTACGAACTCGGTCCGGATCAATTCGATCGTCACCTGGATTCCAAGGAATCCAAGCCGAGCAAAGCAGTACTCGGGCCGAGTTCTGCTGCCATCGAGAAGTCATATTTTCAGCACAACTTTCGGCCCTATTTTCTATGCGATTATTCATGCAATTCAATTTACAATTCATCCATATAATAGTCAATACTTAGGTCAAAGGTCTTGAGGGTCCATGTTACGAAAAACTGACGCCATGGGGATCCCCCCTATTTCAACCAACTATGTTTCTATTATCTATGGACAGCACGTACGTCACGACTTTGGCCGACGATTTCTCCTATTTTACATTTAGAAACCTTTGTCTACCACTTGAATCTTGTTCTCTTCTTTCGGGGATTCGAAATGATATATCGCACGCGTTCTCAGGTGCCTCGATTTGTGAGAAAATGAAAGAGAAATAGGGGCTCTTGTGCAGAATTTTTGTGGAGGCAAATCATACTTTCTAACCACACTTTAGATCCTATTTATAGCTCTCAACTAGAGTTTTTGACTCATATTGGACCTTGGGTCATAACCATACTTATAAAAAATTCATCTCTACACAAATTCCTTTTTATATCCTCCATAACATCTTTTATCAATAACTTTTATTAATCAAACTATACCTTTATTTTATCTTTTTATTTCTTCATTTTCTCTAATTTTCGGAATTATTTAATTCCATAACAATTTATCATTTAATTTTCGGTGGATGAAATATTTTTAAGCCATAAAACTCTCAATTCTATCCTATTTGGGAGTCCTATATTCATTAAACATTTTTTTGGATATCAAATCAAATTGAAATCCCTAATATCAATCTAATTATAATTTCTACTCTCAATATGATTTAATCTTTCTTTCTTTTCCTTTTTCTCTTCTAATCGTACTTTTAATCCTACTCTAATTCTAATTCCTTCTCCAAGTAGGAGTACTTTTTTTTCTTCTATTCATATTTCTTTTCCAATTATATTCCTATTCCTTCCCAAAATTCCCCTTTTGATCATCTTCAATTCATCAAAGATTATAATTAACTTATAAAATTACTCTATTGCCCTTTATGAAATCTTGGGGTGTTACATCTTCTGCACTCGATTAAAGAAAAGAAATTTAACCAAGTGAGAAAGTGAACTTTTACTTTACTCACATTCCTAAAGACTTTTACATGAATTGTTTTAGGAGACCTCTTCAACTTTTATTAAGGTACCATGGCACCTTCATGCAGTTCTTGAGATCATGGTGGATCAAGCCAAGTCCGAAGGATATTTTCAATCCATACTTTTAAACTTGTAAGAATTGTACGTCAATCCTCAAATAGAATACTTTTAAACTTAAACATGTATTTTTGTACTTTTGGGCAATTGGTACACATGGCTTCCCATGTTTTTCAATTTTTATCTGGTTACCTAGTTATGTATTTTCAAATACTTCAGTTTAATATGTTCATAATAAAGGTAAAAAGATCATTAACATCAAATGCAATCATGTAATTATAATTTTCTAAAAATCGTATGAACTCAGGTCGGGAAGGGTGAAACTTGGCCATGTCATTTCGGAACTCAGGCCGAGCAGAATAAGCTTCGTCCGAGTCACTTTTTTTATATTGTACCATGCATGATTATTGACCAATGATCTTATGTTTCATGATTAAATTTGATTCATTTCTACCATTATTTTACATCTTTTTGTATTATCTCACATATTGAGTATCCACTACTCATGGAAATTCTATTTTCTTGTTCTTGAATCCCATAGGTAGATGAATCGATAAGTACAGATGGATGCATGGGCAGCACGTGATGATGTAAATTTGCACATAGGTATTGAGTCATTAGAACTCTTTATTGTTAATGATGTAAAGTGATTTGAAAGTTAATTAGTCTTTGGAGGATTAATAGAAAAGAATAGTTAGAGAGTAAAGATCTCTTCCACTCTCTTAAAGAACAGTTTAATATTATTCAAATGTTATTTATCTTTCGCGTTACATGTACCTTTGCTCTTAGAGTACTTAACAACCGAAATTTAGCTTAATTTTTTGATGACTAAACCTTATTTTTTTACTGTGATTTCGATGTTCTTGTCCTTAAGAGCCCTCATGCTCATGCACCAATGAGAGAGGAAACATGGGACAAAGTTAGAGAAAAACTCAATTAGAGAAGGGATGAGATGTGGATTAGGAGAGACCCTTGAGATCCTATTTTTAGAGAGAAGGTATCCAAATTCTATTCTAATTAGGACTCTTAATCATAGTTAGGAATCATAATTCATCTTTTATTTTTCTTATTTTTAAGAATTAAATAATTATTTATTATCATTATTTCTTAATTTTTTTAAAAAAATATTATTATTTTATTTCTCGAATATTTTGAACTAAAAAATCTCTAATTTAAAATATTATTAGGAATCCTAATTCAATCTTACTTCAACCTTCATTCATATTCCTCTCTAACAAAGTTTTCTTTAATTTATCTCTCTTGAAACTTAATTATCCTTTTATTTTCATGGATTTTAAAATAAAATAGTATTATTTTATTTTTGAATATTTTTTTACTTAAAATATTTATTTCAACTCTCATTGGAGATGATCCTTTATAAACTAATCTTATGGTTAGATTCAAATTTGAAATTAAATCTCCAATTTTAATCTAAATTTCAATTCCTATTCTGATTATTAGGGTTTACCTTTTCTTCCTTTCTTATTTCTTATCTAAGTATATTTTTATTTCTTTCCAAATTTTAATTATCACTAACAAGCAATTTAATTTTTATTTAAAAAATTAGGGTGCTGCGTTATTACCTATTCTAAACACCTGGTTTTTTTGAATTTTGTTCCATTTAGGAATTTGCCAATAACTTTGGTAATTTCCAATGCGTTAACTTTTTGTTTATTCTCAAATATTAAAGTAAGAAGTTAGAATAACATCACTTGTTTGATATCATGGTGTCATAATCAAATAATGTACATAGTAAATTCTGTTTGAGCTTGCACTTTCATATATCCTTAAAATATCTTCATCCTTAAAATGAGGTAGACCACATTTTATAATGATACGTCAAAAGCTTTAAAGATAAGTTATGTGATTGGGGATTAAATAAAAGAAAAACAGCATATCTGAGACGTATTTATATCCATCATTTTCATCATTATAATATATAAACATATTATATATATATATATATATATATATATTATGACCAAAGAGTGAAGGGTTATATCTTTTTTTTTTCCTGTAATATTTCAATTTACATACACTCTAAATTATATAAAAAAGACAATTACTTTCCTTGCACCGATTCAACTTCTACATTGTACCCCGCAATTACTTTGTTTTTTTTAAATTGCTTTCAGCCTATGAACATCCTTGTAACTGGAAAGGGAAAAAATGGTAAAAGTAACAGACAAATGCAAAAAAAGAAAAAAAAAGAAAAAAAAAAAAGATTCAGCAGCACTTTTTCATCCAGTGCATCAGTGCAAGCATTGAATTAAAACTAAATTCTAATAAGTATTATTTTATTATATTCCTCATTGTTTTTAATTGCTTGAGATCGAGGTTAACTTTCAACCAAAACTATTGGTAGCCATTGAACTTCTTAACGTGATTAAAAAGTTAAAATCATAATGCTTTCTTCTTCTCTTCATTTGGACAAATTCTAGTTATTATAAAAATGTCATATCCCTAATAGCCAGAATATAATATAATATAATATAGTATAGATTTAATGAATATAATACACCCTTCAAAGCATAGCACTGCCATACGCTCATTAACATCCGTTGATTTATCATTGGACGATGGATTCCAAGATGCGCTCGGATTTGGACGATGGATCGGCCGATGGAGTTAGATCCAATTCTTTTGGTGGTGGTGGCAATGAGGCAAGGTGGTTCAGCGGCGGCAGGAGCAAGATCATTCGACGGCGGAGAGACGAGGTGGTTCAACGACGGCGGCGAGCTGCGGGAAGCTTGTTCAGCAGCGATGACAAGATCGTGCAGCGGCAACATCATGTAGCAGAGGCGGCAGGCTGTGGGAAGTTCAGTGATGACGAGCTGCAACGAGGTGGTTCAGTGGCAGCAACAAGATGAACTCGGCGCCATTGGAGAGCGCAAAGGTGTTGGGGCGATTGAAGACGTCCTTAGCGCCCTTGACGGTGAGGCAAGAGAGACAGAGATGATGCCCTTGAGCCAGAAGACCTTTCTGTGCTTTAGCATGAACCATCGCCGATGCCACGTCTTGATGTACTCCCCTTACTTCATGAGCCACCCCTTTGCTCAGGGTTGCTCTAGAACTCCAAGTCGCCGTCCTCGCCGCTCCGCCCCTAGAACGTCGACTTCAACAGGGTCCACATGGTAATTTGAAACCCAAAGTGATGTTCCTCTCCGATTTTAGCACGAATCGGATCGATCATATCCTTCTTCTCCTCCCATCTGTCTTCGGACATGGTGTGGCTTCTCGACCTTCACAGATGTCCCTTCGTCAGAGCTCGATCGTCCATATGAGATCTAACGATGGGCCCGAAGGCATATGACTATCTTACGCATACGAGGGCGTATGATGTCCATTATACCCATATAGTATTATAGAGATATATTAGAGTGCAATTACAATTGTACAATCACATATTCTGGCCTTTGAATTAGTATTATTTTGATTACTTATACTTTGAATTATCACATGAAAATGATACTGATTAAAAAATTTAGCACGATTTGTGATTGGTGATAGCACTATAATATAACATAAATATGGGCATAAGGATGCGCATTTAGATATTGCTCTATGTAACGCAAATAATAAATCATTGGATTGATTATATAGTAAATTTTTGGCACATGATAATAAGCCGATCAATCAGTGGACCAGTGCTACAAATTCTCCGTCGACCAATGTGCCAGAAATACGCATTATGACCGTATGCAAAGTTATGATCATTAAAGAATGGAAAAGAAATTAAAGAGGGTGAACATCCAACGAACAACTAATGATATACATATAAAATACTTTTTTTCTAAAAAAAAATCTTGAATAGTTTTGTTATCTTATCTAATTTAACATGTCATGATTTCAATTTTTCAAACTCCACAAACCTCATATTAAAAATATTCTCTGATATTATGTATATATATATATATAGGATTTAATTTTGGTGTTCTCTAATTCTTTACCTTCATCCAACGGTTCACGATTGAATCACTCAAATAGTTTATTTGGATGAAAATTTGATGGTGAAAAAGATAGAAAACAAAATGAGGTAGGAAACACTTTCATTTTATCCATATATATATATATATATATAGATTAATATATATAGAGAAAGAGAGATTAATATATCATCCGAGGGATGCTGGACAATAACACAATTAAATAATATTAAGTGATGAGATTGAACTATTCATAATTTAATGATCCTTCCGAATCAGAAGGTGCCCACCCCCCCTCTCTCTATATATATATATAGATATAGATATAGATATCATCATCATCTATATCATCATCATCATCAAGAATTTCATATTATTTTTGGGTTATCTAATGCAGTAATATATAGTCCATTTATGTCGGTGGGTATCATTAGCATATAATTTAATGAGTCAGTTTACATTTAATTTGCCCATGTTTGGAAAGATCAACTTCCTGTTTACTCGCATGGTCCTGATGAGCTGTTGTTAATGGCCCCGGAATAAATATATGGCGCATTTGTACAATGTCACAGATTTTCTCTCTCTGTCTTTTGACTTTTTTTATTCAATTTTTTATTAGCTATAAACTTTAATGATGCCTGAGAACTAATATTGCCACAAAGTAATCAAATTTTACTTATATAAATTTAAAATAATATTGTATTTATGTGTAACGAAGTAAAAAAATCAAGTTGGACTTAATATTCAATTATACGTGAGAAAATAATTGGATCGATATTTCAAGATGATCTTACTTTATCTAACTATAATGTAGGATAAAATTCAAGTTAATTTGATGTCAAAATTGCCAAAACAATTATAATTATTATTTTAAAATTTTTAAGTTCAAAATTGTGATATTTGTAACCAATTCAAGAGTTGGTAATTTTTACACAAAAATAAAATTTTAGGTTAATTTAGAAATAAAATAAAATTTTAGACTTTTTATGCAATTTATCTTAAAATTTATCCATTGTCAATATTCTCAATGTTTACAAGTTCTTAAAGATAATTTTCTTTTTACACAAAATACTTGTTATAATTATTAGTAATTTCAAATTCTTATATATTAATATTTTTATCTCATAAAAATAGTTCATAATAGAAACATAAATTTTAAATTATTTTAATAAGCAATCATGTTTTAATTGTTTTATAGCTGCAACGTTCGAGTTTTAAAATTTGGATAGATAATTTCAAAGACGATCAATTTATGACTTCACAATGAAATGTATTTTGTACATAATTTGTAGGTTACTGAGGGAGGAGTTTTGTATATTTTACTAAGCAATGCTGTTTTAATTATTTTAGCAACCTTCAAAATTTGCACTTTTGATGGATCATTTCAAAGGTGATCAAATTATGACTTCATAATCAAATATGTCTTTTATACATAATTTGTAGTTAGTGAGGGTGGAATTTTGTATTATTTAGAGAGAGAGAGGGATGGTGATGGTAAGATTTATGTTGAGTCAACTCTTAGTAGATTACGTCTACAGTTACATATTGTTAGGACTTATTTGGTTTAGTATTAATGAATGTAGTTGTTTTTTAATCTTATATAATTAGTTTTAGTTGTATGAGAATTCTTGGTCTATTTCATCTCTTGATGCTCTTAACAGAGGATTATTCAATTTTCTCCTCAATCGTTGATTTATGATAGCAGCAAAGCCATTTGCTTCACTTTTTTTCTCTTACAAAATGCTTTGGATCGTTAAAGTTGGTGGCACTCTAGGCCTATTCCAAATGAGAGTCTGAGTTGCGAGGATCTTTCCCCTCATCAGTGGATATTAGAGTCGGGTGTTAGCAAACTAATGACGGATCATCCAATGTGAGCAAAGTTCATGATGCTTCAAGAAGTTGTAGAAGAAATCACACAAACAATCCGACAATTAGCAATCACCATGCGACAACTAGTAACCAAGGTTCATTTAGGGATGCAATTAGAGAAGAGGGGTAGCCACTGCCAGACCACCACAACTTCAAGATGAAGATGGACCTTTCTCATTTTGCGGGACAACTATCAATCAAATATTTGGCTTGGCAAAGTTGAGAGGTTTTCGAATACATGAAGATTCCAGAAACAAAACAAGTGTAACTCAGTTGCTTATTGATGTAAAGAGGCAACATTAGTTTGGTGGGAGAGAGTTCAAACAAAGGAAGACATTAGGAAGACCTCCTATCTAGAGTTGGATATGAATAAAGCAATTGCTCAAGGATTAATTTCTACCTCCTATGAATAGACTTTATATCAATGGTGGCAGGATTGTAGACAACACAATAACACAATTCTTGAATACACCACTAAGTTTTTATCGATCCACGTATAGAGTTATCTAATCCTAAAAATCAATAGATCACCCGATACTTGTGGGGCCTACCCCCAGCTACATGCGATCAAGTTGAGATGTAGTGCTCATAGTCCTTAGTAGCCATGTTCTCTCTTGTCGAAAAGGCTGAATGTCAATTGAATAGAAACATGAAAGCTTCCCTTCGTCTAGGTGAATCATCTAAGGTAGAAAACTAATGAAATATGATCAGGATGATGAGCACAAAACTAACAAGTCAAGCCATGAAACATAATCTAGGAGCAGTTGAACCGATAGAAAACTTGATCGTTCCAATGAGTGTCCCAATGACCAACCGTAGCATACACCCGATCAAAGGATGAAGAGGTCGATAAAAATCTTGAAGGTGTAAATATCCCCATCTCAAGCAAGGAGACACTTATTACGCAGGCGCTAAAGGCAAACATGTCTCCTACATGGTGCAACGCGTACTCTGACTCCTAAGAAAAATGATGCAACACAAGGTAATATCTTTCATCGTCAAGGGTAAATTTTGTAATATTGATAGTGGGTGTTTTGAGAAAGTAGTCTCTAAGATTCTTCTCAATCACTTCCAGCTACCAATAAAGAAACACCCAGCACCATACAAAGTGGGATGGATCAATATTGACACAACCATAGAAGTCTCTTGCATATGCTTGATCCATTTCTCCATCGATTATCGCTATAGAGATGAAGTTACATGTGACATCCTTGATATGGACGCATGCCTTCTAATTCTTGGACAACCATGACAATTCAACATCAAAATTGTACACTTTGATGGAGAAATACATATACCATTTGTTCAAAAGGGATACCAAATGCATCTTCTGTTGTTGAATAGTTAAGAACCTTTGGATAGCATGAACACTCTTGCTCTTGATCGCTAAGCACTAGGAGTTCATTTTAGCCATGAAGCATGAAAGACATTATTTCCCATTAATAATGCACAATTGAAAGTAATTATAACATAATTAAAGACAAGAATGTTAATAAATTTTTGAGAGTTCCATTAGTTATTGGCCTCACTACCACGATAGAGGGATATTCGACACCTGATTGATCTTTCACTAGGTGCAACCTTACATAATCTTCCCCATTATCGAAAGATCTACCATGTACTCTAAGAATAAGTTGAAAATCTTCGACAAAAGGGACTAACTAATGAGAACTTAAGTTTATTGTATTATTATATCATTTATAGTTTTGCCCTAAGGCATTTTAGTCTACACACACTTATGTATATATATGTATACTTCCTAGCTAAATTGGAAGTATAGTGATTTGGGATTCCACCAGCTGCACTAAATATTTATCTCAATACACATTTTATGTCACTATTTGTTCCTCTTTCTTAGTTTTCACAATCCAAGCTCTATTGGTACCTAAGAAGGATGGCTCCTGATGTATGTGCAATGACAATCAAGTGATAAACAAGATGATAATAAAGTTCCACTTTACGATCCCATGGCTAGAAGATATGCTCAACATTCTTCATGGGGGATAAACTCTTCTCCAAGTTGGATTTTTGTAGTGTCATTGGTGATGAATGGAAGATCACATTTGAAAAAAAACATTTAGCCAGTGAAGACCAAATGGGTTGGGCAGGAGGAAGTTGGAGGATCGGGCAGTATGCACCAAGCACATTTGTGAGACTCATGACTCAAGTTTTGAAACCTTACATTGGTAAATTCATTGCCATTTATTTAGATGAATACTTATCTATGGCAAAGAGTTCATGTGGACCACCTAAAGGAGGCTGCTATAAACTATGGAATCTCAAGTTGTACCTCAACTTTAAAAGTGCAATTTTCTTACTAACAATTTATTTTTTAAGGCATGTGGTTAATGTAGAGTTTGTAGGCGACATTGAGAAAATCTAGGCGATTCTCACTTAGCCATCACCAATGGCAGTCATAGAGGTATGCAACTTACATGGCTTGGCCTCCTTTTATAGGAAATTCATTCAGAACTTTAGCACGATGATGACACCCATCACTTGGCCGACGCCAATGACAATTACAGAGCTAAGCAACCAACATGGCTTGGCCTCCATTTATAGGGAATTCATTCAGAACTTTATCATAATGATCGCATCCATTACTAAATATCTTAAGAAAAGAACGTTTAGATGGATAAATGTGGCTGTTGTTAGTTTTTAGGAAATAAAGCCTTGCCTCACCTCAACTCCAATGCTTGTTTGCCAAGTTTTGATAAAATTTCTAAAGTTGAAAATGATGGATCGGCTATCGAGATTGGACAAGTCCTACAACAAGAAGAAGGACAACCTATAGCTTTTCAGAGCAAGAAATTGAATGATGCACGTCGAAGTTGCTATGACTTTGAATTTTATGTTATTGTTCAGTCTCTTAAGTATTGAGAGCATTACTTGATTCAATGGGAGTTTGTTCTACTCACGGATCATGAAGCATTGAGGTTCCTCCAAAATCAAACATTAGCTAGTCAAATGCATGTTAGATGGGGTAAATATCTTGTAGAAAATTTGCCTATGTTGTTCGTCATAAATCTAGAATGAAGAATAAAGTTGTCGATGCGTTGAGTAGGTGAGTTGTACTCCTTATCACAATTGCACAAATTTCATATTTGATAACTTTGAATGTTTATACAAATGATGTAGAATTTGGAACTAAATGAGAGAAATATGCTTCAAAGAAATGGGATGATGATTTATATCTACAAGACGGGTTCTTATTCTTTTGAAAATAGCCTTTGCATTCCTCAATTGTCTTGTCAATGGGAGACATAGTATTCAAAAAATTCATGGTGAGTGACAAGGTGGTCACTTTGGGCGTGACAAGACCATCATTGTGGTGGATGAGCTTTTCTTTTGGCTTCGCTTGTGAAGGGACATTGAGTGCTTCATGAAAAGGTGTCTAATTTGTCAAGTGAGTTGATTACTAAAGTCTATCATCCATTACCTACTCCAAAGAGATTGGGGAGGATATCATAATGGACTTCATACTAGGGTTGCCATGAACCCAACAGGGGAGTTGATTATACTTTTTGTGGGGGTTGATAGTTTTTCAAAAATGTCATATTTTATCCCATGAATGAAACATTAAATGCTAGTCAAATTGCTTCATTATTCTTCAAAGAAATTATTCGCCTCAATGGTTCACCTCGTTCCTGATCGTGATTCTAAGTTCTTATCATATTTTTCGTGCATCCTCTAGAAACGATTAAATACCTCATCAAATCAATCTCTATTAATAAACCTCAACTATGTGACATGGCCTTACCATAGGCAGGGTTAGTTTACAACAACATGGTTAATCGAACCAACCACAAGGTTCCTTTTTTCATTTTCTTTGGGTGACTACCTTTATTGGCTATTGATCTTGCCCTTCCTTTAAATGTGACTATTGGTAGTTCATATGTTAATGAGCTTTCAACTTGAAATATAAAGAATCATAAGATAAAAATTGTCATAAACAATTGTTTAAAGATGTTGGCTCATATCTATGGAAAGAGCATTTCCTATGACTTCATAATATGAAGTGCATTTCGACAAAGATAAATGATAATGCATATATCATTGAAATTCTTGTTGACATGAGTATTTCTTCTTCTATCAATGTGGCTGATTTGTTTCCATACATCCCACCGGAACCTTGTGCCCAAAGCTTGAGGAAGAGCTTGTTGAGATCTGAGGCTACTGATGTAGCAAAAGATGATGCTGCCAAGATTTCTATTGAATCAACCTCTTGGTAAATTTTCTTCCTCGGGGGGGGGGGGGGGGGGGGGTTAATTTCCAATAAATTATTTTTGTTGGTTTCAATACTTAGACTTGATAAAGTTGAATAATTATGGAGGGGGTTAATTTCCAATAAATTATTTTTGTTGGTTTCAATACTTAGACTTGATAAAGTTGAATAATTATGGAGCACCTACAGACAAAAGAAATTATTACATGATCAATTTTCTTATCCTAGTCTTATATACTTCAAAGCAAAAAATCATATTATACCAACATTTCATTTCTTCCAATGACAACATTGTCGAAATTCGATCATGGGTAAGTGGATAATTTCTTTTGTGCATTGCATCTTTTATGGATTATTTTCTTTTCACCCTTCTAGACTACGAACTTTTCTTTTTTGCTTCATAAATTATAAAAATGTTTACTTATCTTCTTTGAACTCTTTTATGAATTAATAACTTGAAAAAATGAGGTTACTAAAAATATATATATTTTAGATAAGATAACTAAAGAATAGTATAATACAGTTCACTATCTATTTGTTGAAGTATTATTAGTGTATTAAAAGTAAAACTAAAAAATAGAAACTCTAATCACATTGTGGTGGTGGCGCAGTTGGCTAGCGCGTAGGTCTCATAGCTAATTGAGTTATCCTGAGGTCGAGGGTTCGAACCTCTCTACATATTATTATACCTATTAATTCCACCAGGAACTCACGTTTCCTTTTTCTTTTCTAATGTGAGTATGTACATATTATTATACCTATTAACTCAACCAGGAGCTCGACTTTTGCAACAGAACCACTCTTATTGAAATTTCTAAAAGCTGATTCATGGATAGCGAATCTCTCACCCTTCCATTATTATAAAGAATAAGAGCACAAAGAATCCAGCACAAAACTTTCTTCAAGCAAAGTTCCATGTTCTCCACCATCCATCAGACATTGCAAACTGATGCTGCTATCGAACACAAGTTCACAAAAGGAACGTGTGATTCACTTATTCTGTAACGGATGCAAATTTTGATAAGGAAATCAATGGACAAATCAAAGTAATAAATGGAAATCAATTCCAAATTCAAATTCAATTTCAATTATGGCAAGGAATTCAAATCGAATTCAAAAAAGGAAACGAAGAGGAAAGAAACGGCCGACAGAGGAGGGATTTCCTCCCCTGATTCCGTTCGGAATCGGCCAGCCGGCCGATCCTATAAAGAGAGGACGTAAGGGTGACCTCGCGCCCTCTTGAAACCCTCGTCGACCACCGCCTCATTTTCCTCCTCTTCTTCCTGCGAATTGGCGACCGGCGATCGACGCAGAGCAGAGTACGATCTCACCGACGAACAACCGACGACCTCTCAATGTCCGGCGACCTCCCTCGGTGTGCTCAAGTCTTAGGCGCTCCCTCCCATCGACTCAGTGACATCCGACGACGACCGGACAGAGCACAGGAACGCCGACGAACCCGAAAGTCGAAAACAGAGGTACTTTGGCTTTCGAAATCTCTAGACGGAGAAATAATGATTATTGGATGCGTATGATTACTTCATTATGATACTGAGTTGGTTGTCTACGCTTTTCGTATTGTCGTCGTCGTTGTATAACGGCCGGAAGGCCACCGGAAATGAGGAAGAAGTCCGGCGGCCCTGTTTTATCGAGAGGACCGATCGACCGATTTTAGAAATGGTCGACCGATCCCTCACAAAGAACTCGTCGGAGTTCTGATCTATCGGTCGACCGGCCCGATTGGGCGGTCGACCGACCGATATATCATCAGACAGATCGGGACTTGAAATCGGTCGGCCGATCCTGTGCACGGACGATCGATCGTTCGCGCTGTGCGCATTTTATTAACATTACGACTTCGATCGACCGATCCACAGGCCCCTGAGGGTCGACCAATCCAAGAGGACCGGTCGACCAGAAGTCCAGAACGGTCGACCGGTCCGAGACGGTCGACCGGTTCATGTCCGCCAGTTCGGTTCGGCTGAACACAGAGGAACGGTCGATCGGTCCAAAAACGATCGATCGATTTCGATAGTGAACTCAACTCCAATTTTTAAATTAGATTATGAGACTTTAACCAATCCACCTATATTGGTTGAGTCCTATTGGACAGAAACTAACTCCTAGTTAAATCCCAAACCATAGTGGTCATACTAATCAAAGATCAATATTGTAAAGATAAAGATATGTGATTGCTATGTGCCGCCCCAATGTTAAAGTAAAGATTAAAGTTAAAGATGGAGGGATAGGTAGTTAGCTGAGGGACAGCGAAGCTACTATATTTAATGACCACTATTCTTGAGATTTTAGGTCTTCTCCCACCTGTATCTCGAATGAAGGGTGATGCAAAGGTCACACTCATTCGCCTTGATATTATTGTATTGTGCCAGAGGGACAGGTAGCTAGAGACAGTGAACCTACAGGTTTTTTAATTGACCACTGTTCCTGGATTGTAGAAATTCTTCCCCCTACCTTCCGAACTGGGTGAGGTCTTAACACCCACCCCTTTTCCCTTTATGGGCTTATTGGCTTCAAAGCAGAGAGGCACCTCTGGCATCCCAACTGAATAAAGTCGAGATCGCATAGGACAACTAACTGTAAGGATATTATAGTAATGTAAAAGACGTAGTGTAATTCACAGTAAAGTAATGTATTATAATACAATGTAAAGTAGAGGACAACAATGTAAGGCAATGAAAAGTAATGTATTGTAAAGTAAAGCAGAGATGATAGTAAAGTAAAGTATAGCAAAGTACGGAACGTGGTAAAGAGAAAGAATAGTTATAGTAAAGAATAAAGCATAGACATTGTTATAGTCTGAGGTTGATTCATTGATTCCATATTTATTATTGATCCTTATTTCACCGTCTAATTTCTATTGTACTGGACTTTTTGCTCACGGGTATTCGATTCCCCTGCAATGAAATTTTTCAGGTGAGAATGCCAACTGATGAGGATGGAGGGCACAGAACTCGGAGAATGCAGCACATGACTGATACATTATTTAAAGTTTTCCTTGCTCTATTTCTTTCAAGTTGTAATTGATCTTGAGATACTATGTTATTCTGCTCATCGAATTTCTCTTCCGCATATTGAACTTAACCTTATTTCCGCACTTTTTCATAAACTATGTTAACCACTTTCCGCTTTGATGTTTAACGTTTGAACTTCTGCATATTAGTCTTTTTATATTATAAGTTGTTCCTTGGTATTCTACCGTTTGATCTTCCACATTAAAGTCCTTGATTATATTTTCTTATTATATCAATGCCACATAAGCCATGTTGTTGAATGGTCATGGTCAATAGTATAATAGATAGTGTAGCGTTTCTGAGGTCAACTTGACTGCCTACGTGGTAGGAGGGACGATTTTGGGGTGTTACATGTTCACTTTTTATTTCAGAGACAGAAGGCAAAAAGAGTGGCTGAAGATTTGCTCCATTAAATTACAGAACTCAAAATCATTTTCAGATGATCTTTTGCATGGATGGTTTGCATTTATCCTGCACAGACGGTCACAGTTAATTACTTCTTAGGCCTGATCTCAATTCCATAGATGATGAGTCCATTCTTCCATTGCCCTCCTTTCACTTCCATCAAGCTCATATCAATCTCCCCGTCGTCTCCCTCGGCGTTGTGGAATTCACCGAGCTCCATCTCCATCCAGCCGTCGCCCCTGGTCTCGGGTTCTCTCCCTTGGGCCGCGGCAGTCATCGTCTCCTCCCTGACTGCTCCTCGCGGTGCCCCGACGACAGGCAAGTACCAGTGCCGTCTGAACCTGCTCATTGCATGTGGCGGCGGGCATCTGGTCTTGTCGTGAAGCCGGTGCAAGCAGACCTGCTGGCTGGACAGATGGTTTCCGACCGACACCGAAGCTTCTTGCGCCGGAAATGGAGGCCATTGGTGCTGTCAGTTAATTTGAACACGAGATATGCCGCGTACGTTGTCTTTCGGGAGAGGGCTTTGCTGTCAATCTTGCCATGTACCTCCAACCAGCACACGTTCAGGAGTTCAGCAGCCTCAGTGAATCTTCAAAATAAAAGGGAGGACATGAAATTCCATCAGCACGTGAAACATAAGAGCATAACATGATTATCAACAATGATGAGCCCTACATTTATCAGAGAAGAAAGAACAGAAGATTTTGATAGCATTGTTTTATTTGCAACCTTTTCAAGACACTATGCGGGATAAGGGGAGAAGTTCAAAAGCAAGAAAGACATTTCCTTCTTCATGTTAGACGATGGGAATTGACATCTCAGGCGAGCAAAATGAAACGATGTCAATGTGGAGCAAAATGAGAAATCGTAAGAAGGTGTTCTATATACGCACAGTAATTGCCTTGAACGCAGCAATGGAATCCACCTCCAGTACTGGGGACAATCTCCCCACGCAATCGTCAGTGCTCGAGCAGGCAGCGTGTAGCACTTCGCACCGCTCGATTTGTCCAACGCAAAACTCTGCACATTCATGTTACCTTTTTCAGATTCAAAACCTGAACCTTCTCCTTATTCCAGTCTCAAAAATCAATCTTTTATCGAGTTCCAGATTAAAATCCTAATCTTTCGTGGAATTCACAGATGAAACAGGAAAAAAAAAACAGTTTGATTCGTTCTACAGTTATCCCAGAAATCAGAAACAGATGAGGATGGAACCATCTTCCCGCCGTCGAGGAGGAGCGGCTGGTCACAGAGGCGGAAGTAGAGCTCCCGTTTCGAGGCGTACTCGACGCGACCAACAACCCGCGCGAGGATCCGCTCGTAGTCCGCCGGCAGGAACCTCTCCCAGACGCCGTCGGAGGCCGCGGCGGAGCGGAAGGTGGCGGACACCGCCGCCGAGCGGCACGCGTCGCGAGGGCCCGTCAGCGCAATCACGTGCGATATGCATCCCTCTGGTAAGCTTTGGATATCCATATCCACTCTCTCTCTCCCTCCTCTCCTGCTTCCTAATTCTGTTGTGACTTGCTCTCTTACGTTGCTTCTTCTCTGCAACTACAGTTCGATGAAGAGATGATCAGCAAAGATGGAACGTTATAAATAGAGAGAGAGAGAGAGAGGGAGCGATTTGGGTGGACAAAAATGCTTAGCCGGTAAGCAATGAGCATATGCACCATCAATTCATGCAAAGGTGGCGGCGGCGAACGGAGAGAGGTAGTTGGAGAGTTGGATGGTGGTGGTGGCGTTTCTTTGTTGTGGCCTTTGCTGTTGCAGCAGCATGTTGTTGGTGCTGTGTTGTAACTTTCTGACTCACTCGACCACTTTCCCAGACGATGATCACGTCCTCACGCCGAAATCTAAAGTTTGCACCACCAAAGGGAACTAATTAACTCTCTAAAGCTTAAACAAATTTATTTGACACCATTAATAATTAATTTAACATGATTCCATGACAGGAGCTGATATACACGAATTCGATTTTTGAAATATCCATTTGATCAAATAGTATCTCTGTACTTCAAAATATAGATCGGAGATTCGGGTGGATAGAAGAAGATTCCCTTTCACCGTTTCACTTTGGCGATCATCTTTCTGGTTCTTGAATATCATCCAATGATAAAGTATTATCTTACAGTTTCACGGATTCACTGATAATCTCTCTCATGGAAATGGAGTTATCCTTATTTGATTTTACTTTCTCAATTGCCGGACAAGATTAAGCATATTTTTAAGATAAATAAATATACCATGCGCCCATGAGTTTAAGGCCGTTCAAACTGAAATGGAGGGACAAGATCTATGAATGCCGATTCAGGGCGGTTCGAGCATCTGACGGTTCACTGAGCGCGGCGTCTCCTCACCTTCTTTGCCATGGAGGGAGGGGGAGATGGTGCTAGTAATCGACGTTGACGAATCATCATGAGGGCACAACGCACGACAACGTCGATTGATGGGAGGCCTCCCTCTATTTCCTCTCGATTGCGATCCCCGTTCACGCCTCCTTCGGCTCGTCAAAGATCCCTCGGCAACCCTGGCATGTGAATGCTGGTCAACAAGTACAAAAAGGGGGGGCATCGCCCCCCCTTCTCTGCTCGATCGCCGCCCTCTCGCTCAATTGCCACACTCGCCACATTCATGCTCGATCGCCACCCTCTGAACACGCTCGTCACTGCCATCCACTCTCTACCCCTCCCGCTCGTTGTCGCCCTGAACTGCGTGCCGACTCGCCAAACCTCCCTTCGCCCTGAACTATGTGCCAAACCGCCTTTGTCGTCGGCCATGAACTAGGGCACAAAGATTTGGTCCCTCCACCTCAGATCGGATGGCCCTAGAAGCGTGGGGCGCACAGTGGTACCACAAAATTGTGGTAACACACTAGTAGTCCTATATATATATATATATATATATATATGTGTGTGTGTGTGTGTGTGTGTGTGTGTGTGTGTGTGTGTGTATAAAGGAATAAAGGAACCTACGTCGCAGGCAATCCGCGTAGGAATATGGAGAAGGCATCGTTCCATCGACGTCTAATATTGTCCAATCGAGTCCTGATGGTAAGATTCCGTGCGATGGCTAGGATTGAAGATTGTGAATTGGCCTAGCCGCATACATGAACTTACGCATCATCTCTAGACTCTCCACGAATGATGAGGAAGCAATCTTCAGGGATCATCTTCGAGGAAGCGAACCAAACGATCTTTGAACATGGCTTCTCTATGGCAGCCTCCCAAGCATAACATTGCAAGTTTCATTTATTTCCTCCTCCAATCCATGATGCATTTCATCTATTAATAATTTTTGTACCATGAATGTTACAATACTTTGGTCTCTTTCTTAATGATATGTTGCATATCTCATTGCATCAGTCAATCAGGAATATTATTGGATTGAGTTCGATTTATCGAGCACACATTTTCTTCATGTCAACGTAATATTCACATTTTTGTTCTGTACCATCCCCTTTCGTCCAAGCGAGAATGGAAGCAGACGAAGATAGGAGGAAGGAGATTGAGCTTGAGGTCTTTTTCCTTCAATCCCTATCGCCGGGAACACAAATGGAGGAAGGAGATCTAACGTCTTTTTCCTTCAATCCCTAGCACCTACGACTTAAACTTACTCCTCACAGTACTTCAATCCTAGTCATTGCATTGAATCCTATGATCAGAGTTAGTTGGGCAATATTAGTCGTCGATGCCAAATCTGCGAAAGATAGTTATCTGCATCCCTACATGGATTTACGCATAATCGTTCGCCACACATTAATTAGGTCATCGACACCACTTTTCAGACATCGAGGGCTAGCAACCCAAAACAATTATAGTATTTAAGGACTCCAAGCTACTAATTTTGATTTCCTCGTCATTCGACTTAGACTCAACTTGTTTATCAACTGGATTAACTTTCACCAGTTGAGCCATCGTGATTTAGTACAAATAAATATCATGTGTTTTTATATTAAATATCACAGTGTTTTCTTTACGAAATAACGTTAAGTTATCATATTGTTATTTGACAAAAAATATAAATTTGAGTGCATATTTATATTATTTGTAAATACTATAGAATCTTTCAATGATTTTAATTCCTTTTTTTTGTTCTAAATAGGAAACAATGTCCACAAGTACATATAGAAATAGTGAGTGATCCTGGAGATGTTTCTCCAACAAGTATTCTCAGTTAGAGAATGCTTCCTTGGGGTATCCCATTCGGTCATAATAATATTTGTCATTAATTAAATATATAGTTATTTACATATTGGAAATAAGATCATGTCTAGATGATCATTGACACTAATCAATCTATGAACAAACCTCGGTCTCACTTTTGGTTCAAATATCAATGCAATCAATATAGCATTAGCTAGTTCAATCATAAAAAACACTAAGAATAGAGATAATAATGCTATCACTAATCAAAATAATTAATAACAATTTAATATATGCAAAATATATTTTCTCCTATGTGACATGGGTCGTGTTCATGGACCATGTTGTCTTGAGACACAAGTCATGTTGCATAGAATATGTTGTGAGGACATAGGTCGTTTTATAGAAACACATGCTATGTTATCTCTTGACACGTACCATATTCATGAACACCGCTTATGTTGTAACAAGTTATGACTCCTTGTTAGAGTCACGACATCAATCTCCTATGGACACAAACCATTTTTCTCAAATGCGGGCCGTCACTGCATGTTACGACTATGTTTCGAAGTCATGAAAACTACCATCTAAGGATATGATCTGTGTTGTAACCAACACGGTCACTAATGTTATGAACAAGAGCCATGTTGACCTGAGCCGTGTTAGACCTCAAGTTATAAATTTTCATCCATGATATGACTCCTCTGTTTAGTTACTACAAGCCATATATCACTACTTTTACTCTCAACAAGTTATGATCAAACCTTTCTTTTCTTTTATATCTCTTCAATGCCACACTCAACTCGATGACTAAGTTTTAATCCTAATTAACATATTCTTAATCTTATTTAACCATCTTATAATAAATTTAGCAAAACCTCCTCCCTCATTTATCTTGATGTTACTTGTTGATACATATAACCAATAGAATTATATTCATCAAAGATAAATCAAAAGATATAAATGATAGTGATATTTGGGATTGAGTAGTGATAAGTTGCTGAAATTAAAGAAAATGTCAGATTTTTAAATTTTTGGTCTCCCAACTCACTAGCTGCAAGTGCACAGGTAAGTTGTAGTAGACTCAGGTTGTCGTATTCACAAGAATTTGAAGTCTAAGACACTCTAAAACAATCTAGATTAGTTCTACTCTAATGGCTACAAACATGTTTTTAAGTTGAAAGTGAAAACATATTTTTAACAAGTGCAGAATGATAACAGATTTTTGGGTTTTGAAAACTTTTGCAAAACTGAATGATAAATGCTGAATTAAAGACTAGAAATGTTTAACTATCTATGAGGAAGATTCTTCTAGGATTTGGGGTTCATCTAGATTAATTAAGGATGAAATGGATCAAGTTATCATTGAATGTCCAATTTTGATTCAACCTGAAAAGTGGCTGCTCCCACAGCTCAAATGGCTTTTAACTAAGCAACATATTGTCACATAGTTGTTAGCTAGATTGAAACAATAGAGGATCCTCACTGAAAATCAAGTTATCATTCAGCTCAATTGAAAGTTCATTGCTGATTTTTACTTTTCAAAGAAATTTTGGAATGATAACTTGTAATAGCAATAATAAAAAGAGGGAATCATTCCAATCAATCAAACCAGGATGAAATCTACTCAAATATGGTGCTTGTGCTCCTTGATTCATCTCTGAATTCCAGGGGAATTTAAATTCAACCTCTCGGTTGCAAAATAAAATGAAATCCACACAAACACAATTCAATTGAAAGTGCAAAACATATGACCACAGGAATTCACAATTTCCATTGCTCCTTGGCCCATCTCTGGATCTCAAGGATGACCTAATGACTACCTCTCAGCAGTGGATTAAGTTGAGGCTTAACAAAGGAAATCAGAATTCAATTGGAAATCAGAAACAGAAATCAGAAAAAAAAATTATGCAAATTCAGGAAATCAGAATCATAAACCAATGGAATTCTGGTTTGCCAACTGATTCTTGACCCATCTCTGGACTGCAAGACATCCCTAAGATTCACCTCTCAGTGATAGATTAGATTCAGGGGATTCAATTGGCAAAACAGGTTCCAACAAGAAATCAGAAAAAAAATTAGAATTCAGGCTTTTAGTTAAGAAATCAGAGGAACAATCTGATTTGAGTCAAAATGATTGTCCAAACATCTTGATTCATTTCTGAACAAGATAAGAACAATAGCAACATCCCAATGACTCAACTAATTAGATTGAGAGTGAAGAACAGGTTCAAACAGCCACAGAAATCAGAATGTTCAGGAAATCAGGTCCAAAAATTCAGAAAATCAGAAAACTGGAAATAAAAAATCAGATTGCAATAAAATGACATCCAGAAATCTGATACTATCTCTTAATTCATTCCTAAAAGATGATTAGATCAAACAAGACTTCTCAGTCATCAATTACAAATGGATCTAATGATAACATAGCATGAATCAATATAGAACATTTCTGAAATCTGAAAATTATGATTGATTTCAGTGCAGGATTATAAACCAGTCCATATCCATCCAAAACTAATCTAAACTACTACCCTATCATAGAATAAATGGAGTTTAGCTCCTCATATTTACAAAGCTTGACATCAAATGGAATGAGAAACAGATACAAATCATTGATGCTTGAAGACTCTCGGCCAACAGCTCCTCTAGCAGCAGCAGCAACCCAAGCTTTAGTAGAAACCCTTGCTTCCAAACCTTGAATGTCCAGCCTCCTCTCTCCTCTAGAAATTTCCTCTTTTATATGACTCCTATTCACCCTTTTATCAGCATCAGAATGTTCTTTATCCTTTGATTTCAGCCACCTGTCTCTGGCCTGAAGATTCCCACTGTTGCAGACAACTTTTGGTGGAGGAAATCAGTGGTCCCCCCACCTTTTTCTACTTTTTGGCCACCTTTTCCTTGCTACAAATCCCAAAACAGCAAGCATCAAAGCCTTTGAATAATATTTGACAAATAAAGATTAGGATAATGCTGGTAATTAGTTCAAATATCAAATGGGATTATGTGTTGTGCAGGAATGAAAACTTATATCGATATTAATGAATTTAGGGGCTCCGAATGATAACTTTAAGGAAATCTTGGAAAATGTCCTAATATGGGTGGTTCAAAGCATTTCAGGCATCAAATGGATTAGAGTGACAGGCGAGTGAGGTCAGAAATCAAATATGAATGAGATTTCTAAGGAGTGATAACTTGAGTGCCCAAAAACGATAACTTATATGACTTAAAAATGATAACTTATGATAACTTGAGTTGTGGTTATCCAAATGTGATGAAATTTGACCAGCAATGAGTTCAAACAATAATAAGATGATTGCTTAAGGCCTCTGTGCAGAATTAATGGGTTTGCATGTCGAAATGATAGAATTGCCCTTTAACGATAACTTGGCAAAGGAAAAATGATAACTTATTCAAATGGACTTAAAACTTTGCACAAGTTGATATGTGACCATCCAAATATGATTTATACATGATAATAGTGGATTTAGGACAAGAAAACCATTGAAAATCAGTTCACTCCAAATAATGATAACTTGACATATAGGAATGATAACTTGTCCTCAAAATGATAACTTGGCATAGAATTTAAATATTAATGGATTTTGACATTTCAGAACCTCTATGCACATGGAATTAAGTATGAAATGAGGAGTATAAAATAGTTATCACAATGTATGCATTCCAAGTATAATTGGCCCAAAAATAGGCAAAAGTGAGACTCGATATAAATGAAATGTATCTAAAATGGGTTAGAAACATATAGTGATCAGCAAGTGATCAAACTCCCCCAAGCTTAGCCTTTTGCTTGTCCTCAAGCAAAACATTCAGAAATTAAGGATGAATTTGAATTTGCCATCCACATATGAATAGAAAGATCAGCTGAATAAGACCTAAATGAGTTTCCCACTTGGCTAACATTCCTTCCCATTCTTTTCAATCCCAAATTCTAGCTGAGGAGTCGCAAAGGTTAGAGCAAATTTAAGCCATGATAGAAGTACTAACATTAACTAATTTGGATTGCAAGGATTGTTATCTTTACTAAAAAGTTTGAAACACCAATCTCTTCATGAACAAACTTTCTTTCCTTTGCTTAAACATGTTTGAAAACCTGACTTTTATTCATGAGGATGCAATAAACAGGTTTAGCACCTGATTTTTATTCTTTTTTCTTTAGGAGAGATTCCCTTGGAAGTTTTGCTCTCCTAATATTTTTTTTTCTTTTCTTTTTGCATTGAAGAGAGATTCCTTTAGAAGTTTTGCTCTCTTCCTTTTTTCTATGCATGCATGCAACTTTTCATTTTCCTTTTTCTTTCTTTTTCATTCTGTTCATGAAGTGAGCAATGGTTCAAACTCAAGTATAGGTAGATCCTTAAATGCAAATAGTCAAGAATTCTTATTTAACATGGCAGCAAGATCCTTGACTCCTTTCTAGACATCTTCTACTTTCTAATTAAACCATGAATGTAGCTAGTGTTAATCCACAAAAAAAGAAAAATTTTAGCTGAAAATTCATTCAAATGCATCTGAATCCATAATGTCAATTAAAGCAAAAAGGCTAATGGCCAATGGCCACTTGGTATTGAAGTGCACCCACTGTCATAATGAAGTATTCTACCCATTTCAGAGTTAAAATGAATTCAGAATTGAGTTGGGTCCAAAAAATGATAACCGAGTGATAACTAGTGATAACTTGCAAAACCCACTGATAACCTGGTATGAATTATGATATGAACATTAAAATCAATTGAAAACATACTGTAAAGATTAGAAAAGTACCATGTTTCCTCCCCCAAGCTTATTCTCAACACTGTCTCTAGTGTTGAAAATCAAAGGCAAGGGAGAGGGGTGGATGGGTGTGAAATGCATGGAATTGGGCACTTGAATCTTCTTGGCATTTCATCCAGAAACTTTGGGTGGTCCAATCTTCATTAGTTGTAACTAATCCTGCAGAGAAACAAAGGATATCAGTGGAATCACAAATTTGTAACTAATCAGATTTTTGAGTGTAGAATTCAACATTGCATTGGAAATTTCTGAAATTCACTGAAATTATGCCATAGCAGATTTGGATAACTGATATGAATATAAATTTAGATGATGATAAGATCAATGTAGCATAATGAAAAGATATTATAAGTTATCATTAAGTTTTCAGTGGAAAAATTAAAAGTAAGGGGATATGGGTACTCCCTGAATTTGAGACTTGTGAATTGAACCTGGTTCTTCATCACTTATTCCTGCAAAAATAGAAAATTAGGTAGATAATGTCTTGGGTTACCTCTCAAGAAGTGCCTTTCTTTAATGTCTTTTGCTAGACATCTTTCCACTTGAATTCAGCTAGGCAAACTTGACAATTATTGCAAATTCAACACCTCCTTAGCTGATTCTTGAGCTATGGGATTATATGGCTTCAACCTCTGTCCATTAACCTTAAATACATCATCCTTATCATTCAGAAGGTCCACAACACCATAAGGATAAACTTTGTGGACTTTGAAGGGTCCACTCCACCTGGATTTCAACTTTCCAGGAAATAGTTTCAACCTCGAATTAAACAATAATACCAAGTCTCCAACCTTGAATTCCTTATCCAGAATTCTGCTATCATGCCATCTCTTGGTCCTTTCCTTGTAAAATTCTGAATTATGGTAGGCATTTAGCCTAATCCAATTCATCAATTTGGAGAAGCCTCTTTTGTCCACATGCTTGCATATCAAAATTGAGTGCCTTTACTGCCCAATATGCCTTATGCTTCAACTCAATTGGTAGGTGGCAAGTTTTTCCATAAATCAACTTATAAGGAGAAATGCCTATAGGGGTCTTATAGGCTGTCCTATATGCCCAAAGTGTCTCATTTAGCCTCAAACTCCAATCTTTTCTAGTCAAAGAAACTGTTTTCTCCAATATGGCCTTGATTTCCCTATTTGAAATTTTTGCTTGACCATTTGTTTGAGGATGATATGCAGTGGAAATCTTGTGCTTAACTCCATATTTAATTATGAGGTTCTCAAAACATTTTTCAATAAAATGGCTACCTCCATCACTTATGACCACACTTGGAATTCCAAATATTGGGAAGATGATCTCCTTGAACAATTTGATTACAGCCCTGGAATCAGCTGTAATGGTGGGAAGGGCCTCAATCCATTTGGACACATAGTCCACAGCAAGTAGTATGAATTTGTATCCAAATGAACTGGGGAAAGGCCCCATGTAGTCAATGCCCCATACATCAAATATTTCCACTTCTAAAATCCCATTCTGAGGCATTTCATTCCTTCTTGATATTGACCTTGCTCTTTGACATTCATCACAACTCTTCACATACATATATACATCTTTGAACAAAGAAGGCCAATAGAAACCAGATTATAGCACCTTGGCAGCAGTCTTTTGAGTGGCCCCATGTCCACCATATGGAGATGAGTGGCATGCCTCCAAGATTTTCTAAAATTCAGATTGGGGTACACATCTTCTATATATGCCATCAGGGGATTTTCTGAATAGAAGTGGATCATCCCAATAGTAATCTTTCAAGTCATGAAAGAATTTCTTTCTTTGTTGATATGTGTAGTCAGGAGGGATAATTCCACATGCAAGGTAATTGACAAAGTCAACATACCAGGGAACTTGATTAATTGCTACAGCCATCAAACTATCATCAAGAAATGCATCATTGATAGGAAGTGTAGAGGATTCCTGGTATCCTTCCATTCTTGATAGATGATCAGCTACTAGATTCTCACTACCCCTTTTGTCCTTGATTTCAACATCAAATTCTTGAAGTAATAAGATCCACCTGATGAGTCTTGGCTTGGATTCCTTCTTGTTGATTAAATGCCTAACTTCTCGATGATCTGTAAATACAATAACTTAAGATCCCACCAAGTAGGATCTGAATTTGTCAAAGGCAAACACCACAGCAAGCAATTCCTTTTGAGTGGTAGCATAGTTGATTTGAGCCTCATCTAGTGTCTTGCTAGCATAGCATATTACATAATGTTTCTTCTCCCTGGTTTGCCCCAACACAGCCCCTACTGCTTGGTCAGAAGCATCACACATGATTTCAAAGGGAAATGCCCAATCTGGTGGCTGCACTATGGGAGCTGAAATGAGGGCTTCCTTTAAGTGGTTGAAAACCTTTAAGCAATCTTCATCAAAATTGAATTCCACATCTTTGGCCAGCAACCTTGTGAGGGGTCTGGTTATCATTGAAAAGTTTTTAATAAACCTCATGTAGAAGCCTACATGTCCCAAAAAGCTCCTAATTGCTTTGACATTCTTTGGAGGTGGCAACTTCTCAATTGCCTCAATCTTTGCCTTGTCCATTTCAATTCCTCTACTAGACACAATGTGTCCTAGAACAACCCCTTCCTGGACCATGAAATGATATTTCTCCCAATTCAGAATTAGATTTGATTCCCTGCACCTTTGTAGCACTTTTGTCAAATTTTCCAAACAGGCTTCAAAGGAATCCCCATAAACTGAAAAATCATCCATAAACACCTCCATAATGTCCTCAATGAAGTCTGAAAAGATAGACATCATACACCTCTGAAATGTGGCAGGAGCATTGCACAATCCAAATGGCATCCTCCTATATGCAAATGTTCCATATGGACAAGTGAAGGTAGTCTTGTGTTGGTCTTGTGGATGAATGGGGATCTGTAGAAAACCTGAATAACCATCCAAATAGCAAAAGTGAGAGTGTCTTGCCAATCTCTCCAACATTTGATCAATGAAAGGAAGTGGGAAATGGTCCTTCCTAGTTGCCTTGTTCAATTTCCTGAAATCAATGCACATCCTCCATCATGTAACTGTCCTATGGGTATCAATTCATTTGTATCTGATTTCACTACTGTAATCCCCCATTTCTTTGGAACCACTTGGACATGGTTGACCCATTCACTATCTGAAATGGAGTAAATAATCCCAGCATTCAGCAACTTCAATACTTCCTTCTTGACAACCTCCTTCATAATTGGGTTGAGTCTTCTTTGGCATTTAATGGAGGGCTTGTAGCTGTCCTCCATGGGGATCCTATGCATGCAAATTGAGGGATTAATACCCTTAATGTCATCAATAGAATAGCCAATTACCTCCTTGTACAACCTTAATTTTTTCAGCAACTCTTCAACTTGATTCTTGGGCAAATTTGCATTGATAATAACAGGGAATGTTGAATTCTCTCCCAAGAATGCATACTTCAGGTTGTTGGGGAGAGGTTTGAGTTCCAATTTGGAAGAATTGGCTTGAGTTCCTTGGAGTTCAGCAGTGATAACTTCCTGAACTTGGTGCTGATTTCCTGAATTTTCCACTGTTTTGGACAGATTCAATGTTGTTTGGAATGCTGCAGCTTCTGGATCCTCCAATTCCTTCAAATGATTAAACATAAGGTACCTTTGCAATGGATCTTCAATGAGTATTATTGCTGAGGCCTGCTCTACAATTTGATCAAGCTGTCCATCCCCAAAATCATCCATTTGACAAGCTGGCCTGCTGATAACTTGTGCAAGGTTGAACTCTATCTTGTCTTCACCAATTTGGAAGGTCAATCTCCACTCCTTAACATCAATGACAGCTCCAGCAGTAGCAAGAAAGGGTCTCCCAAGCAAGATGAGTGTATTCAAATCCTCATCCATATCCAAAACCACAAAGTCCACAAGTATATAGAATTTTCCAACCTTTAGGGGTATGTCTTCAATGATTCCATGGAGATATTTGATGGACCTATCAGCCAGCTGTAGAGACATGTTGGTGGGCTTCATATCTCCTACTTCAAGTTTCCTGCATAGGGACAAAGGTATAACACTTACGGAAGCACCCAAGTCACACATGGCCCTTTGGATTTTTCTATTTCCTATCTCACATGGAATGGAGAAACTCCTTGGATCCTTCAATTTAGGAGGTAGCTTATTTTGAATTATTGCAGAAGCCTCTTCAGTTAGTGCAATAGTCTCACATTCCACAATTCTCCTCTTCTTGGTTAAGATTTCCTTCAAAAATTTTGCATATGAAGGCATCTCTTGAATGACTTCAACAAATGGCACATTGATGTATAGCTTCTTCAAGATCTCTAAAAACCTTCCATATTGCTGATCTTGCTTGGCCTTCACTAATCTTTGAGGGAAAGGCACTTTGTCAAAAATTCTTTCATTGGCTTCATTTTGAAAACTTATCTTCTGATTTCTCACAGCAGCCTCTTCAATTCCCTTTTCTTTAGGTTCTGGACAGGAGCTTTCCTTAATTGAATTGCCTTCCACATTCTTGGAGTTTGGACTCTCTTGAGCTGGATTGGCTTCTACATTTTGCATTGGCTCTTCCACTAGCCTTCCACTCCTGAGTTGAATTGTCTTGGCTTGTTCTTTAGGATTCACCTCTGGCAATGCTGAGGTGCTAGGTTGCTGAGCAACTTGGTTCTCAATGGTATCAAGTCTAGAATTCATTTTCAGAATTGCCTCCTCCTGATTTCCTTATTTCTTCAGAATTTGTTGCAGCATCTCCTCTATTTTTGAAAATTGAGAAGGTTGAGTTGGTGGTGGTTGCTCAAAAGGAGGTCTTTGCACTTGAACACCTTGAGACTGATTTGGATATGGAAATGGTTGGTTTCTAGGCAAAATTCTTGGCTGCCAACTAGGATTCTGCATGGGTGGGGCTTGTTGATAATGGTTTGCTTTGTAGGACAGGTATGGATGATTCCTGTTATCTGGAGTGTAGAGTTCAGAAGGGGGTTTAACTCCATAATTGCCCACTACATTTACTGAATCACTTGAGTAGTCATCTTGCTGTACAATCAAATTACAACTTTCTGTGGCATGCCCGTGATTACCACACACATCACATCTGAATTGAGAGTTGAAAGCTTTGCTAACATTTGGAGTTAGATTCATCTTCTCCAAGGTTCTGTACAGCACCTTTTCAAATTGGGATGACAATTGGTTCACTGAATTATCCATAGGTGGCATCCTGGTCCTATCATGTGTGAGGAAGTGATGGTTCTTTGCAATATTCTCTATCAGTTGGTAGGTCTTATCTATATTCTTGAATGCAAAGATACCTTCTGCTGCAGTGTCCAATGCCACCTTGCTAGGGTAATTCAATCCCTTATGAAAATAGTTGACTAATTGCCACTTTTCAAATCCATGGTGGGGACATGCCCTTAACAACCCTTGAAGCCTTTGCCATGCCTCACAAATGTTTTCTTGATCCAACTGGTAGAATCTGACTATTTGATTCCTGAAGTTATCAGTCTTTGAAGGAGGGAAGAATTCTGAAAGAAACAATTGGACAATTGATTCCCAAGTGACCCCCTCTTAAGGATTCAATCCTTTGTACCATGTCTTGGCCTTGTCTTTGAGTGAGAAGGGAAACAATCTCATATATACTGCATTCATGGGAATGTTGTTGAAGTTCATAGTGCTGCACATCTCCTTGAAATTATCCAAATGAGATGTTGGATCTTCAGTCCCAAGTCCAGAAAATTGACTTTGCCTAATCATTGAAATCAAGGCTGGATTAACTTCAAAGTTTGCCACAGGTGTTAAGGCTCCTCCCCCTGGTTGATTCCTAGCATTACTTGGTGAATAACAGTCCCTAAGAGTCCTAGGAGCTACCATATTTTGATTCACAACTTCTTCAAATTCAGGGTTGTGTGCCTCTTCCCCAAAAATCCTTCTTCTAGCCTCTTCTCTTTGGATTCTTCTCCTTCTATTAAAGGCCCTCTCTGGTTCAGGTTCTGATAGATATAGATCCTCTTGATGGTCCAAGTCCTGCATAAAGTAATCTAGAAGTATCAAATTCAAGAAAGAAATGAAAACTAGATAAAAGTGAAAAGTTAAAAATGATAACTTGCAAAAAAACTAAAAATTGGCCTAACAAATAAACTAAAAACTAATCTAAAACTAATCTAAACTATCTAAGTTAGCCTAATTGACTTCAAATCCCCGGCAATGACGCCAAAAACTTGATAGTGATACTTGGGATTGAGTAGTGATAAGTTGCTGAAATTAAAGAAAATGTCAGATTTTTAAATTTTTGGTCTCCCAACTCACTAGCTGCAAGTGCACAGGTAAGTTGTAGTAGACTCAGGTTGTCGTATTCACAAGAATTTGAAGTCTAAGACACTCTAAAACAATCTAGATTAGTTCTACTCTAATGGCTACAAACATGTTTTTAAGTTGAAAGTGAAAACATATTTTTAACAAGTGCAGAATGATAATAGATTTTTGGGTTTTGAAAACTTTTGCAAAACTGAATGATAAATGCTGAATTAAAGACTAGAAATGTTTAACTATCTATGAGGAAGATTCTTCTAGGATTTGGGGTTCATCTAGATTAATTAAGGATGGAATGGATCAAGTTATCATTGAATGTCCAATTTTGATTCAACCTGAAAAGTGGCTGCTCCCACAGCTCAAATGGCTTTTAACTAAGCAACATATTGTCACATAGTTGTTAGCTAGATTGAAACAATAGAGGATCCTCACTGAAAATCAAGTTATCATTCAGCTCAATTGAAAGTTCATTGCTGATTTTTACTTTTCAAAGAAATTTTGGAATGATAACTTGTAATAGCAATAATAAAAAGAGGGAATCATTCCAATCAATCAAACCAGGATGAAATCTACTCAAATATGGTGCTTGTGCTCCTTGATTCATCTCTGAATTCCAGGGGAATTTAAATTCAACCTCTCGGTTGCAAAATAAAATGAAATCCACACAAACACAATTCAATTGAAAGTGCAAAACATATGACCACAGGAATTCACAATTTCCATTGCTCCTTGGCCCATCTCTGGATCTCAAGGATGACCTAATGACTACCTCTCAGCAGTGGATTAAGTTGAGGCTTAACAAAGGAAATCAGAATTCAATTGGAAATCAGAAACAGAAATCAGAAAAAAAAATTATGCAAATTCAGGAAATCAGAATCATAAACCAATGGAATTCTGGTTTGCCAACTGATTCTTGACCCATCTCTGGACTGCAAGACATCCCTAAGATTCACCTCTCAGTGATAGATTAGATTCAGGGGATTCAATTGGCAAAACAGGTTCCAACAAGAAATCAGAAAAAAAATTAGAATTCAGGCTTTTAGTTCAGAAATCAGAGGAACAATCTGATTTGAGTCAAAATGATTGTCCAAACATCTTGATTCATTTCTGAACAAGATAGGAACAATAGCAACATCCCAATGACTCAACTAATTAGATTGAGAGTGAAGAACAGGTTCAAACAGCCACAGAAATCAGAATGTTCAGGAAATCAGGTCCAGAAATTCAGAAAATCAGAAAACTGAAAATCAGAAATCAGATTGCAATAAAATGACATCCAGAAATCTGATACTATCTCTTAATTCATTCCTAAAAGATGATTAGATCAAACAAGATTTCTCAGTCATCAATTACAAATGGATCTAATGATAACATAGCATGAATCAATATAGAACATTTCTGAAATCTAAAAATTATGATTGATTTCAGTGCAGGATTATAAACCAGTCCATATCCATTCAAAACTAATCTAAACTACTACCCTATCCTAGAATAAATGGAGTTTAGCTCCTCATATTTACAAAGCTTGACATCAAATGGAATGAGAAACAGATACAAATCATTGATGCTTGAAGACTCTCGGCCAACAGCTCCTCCAGCAGCAGCAGCAACCCAAGCTTTAGTAGAAACCCTTGCTTCCAAACCTTGAATGTCCAGCCACCTCTCTCCTCTAGAAATTTCCTCTTTTATATGGCTCCTATTCACCCTTTGATCAGCATCAGAATGTTCTTTATCCTTTGATTTCAGCCACCTGTCTCTGGCCTGAAGATTCCCACTATTGCAGACAGCTTTTGGTGGAGGAAATCAGTGGTCCCCCCACCTTTTTCTACTTTTTGGCCACCTTTTCTTTGCTACAAATCCCAAAACAGCAAGCATCAAAGCCTTTGAATAATATTTGACAAATGAAGATTAGGATAATGCTGGTACAACAACAACAACAACAACAACAACAACAAAGCCTTATCCCACTAGGTGGGGTCGGCTACATGGATCATACGACGCCATTCCGCTCTATTAGTAACCAAACCTTTCGGTATATTATTCACCAATAGATCTTGCTCTATTAGTTCGTCAAGTGTCCGCCTTGGCCTCCCTCTCCCTCTTTTAATCGGACTCCAGATTATTTGATCTACTCTTGGATAATGCTGGTAATTAGTTCAAATATCAAATGGGATTATGTGTTGTGCAGGAATGAAAACTTATATCGATATTAATGAATTTAGGGGCTCCGAATGATAACTTTAAGGAAATCTTGGAAAATGTCCTAATATGGGTGGTTCAAAGCATTTCAGGCATCAAATGGATTAGAGTGACAGGCGAGTGAGGTCAGAAATCAAATATGAATGAGATTTCTAAGGAGTGATAACTTGAGTGCCCAAAAACGATAACTTATATGACTTAAAAATGATAACTTATGATAACTTGAGTTGTGGTTATCCAAATATGATGAAATTTGACCAGCAATGAGTTCAAACAATAATAAGATGATTGCTTAAGGCCTCTGTGCAGAATTAATGGTTTTGCATGTCGAAATGATAGAATTGCCCTTTAACGAAAACTTGGCAAAGAAAAAATGATAACTTATTCAAATGGACTTAAAACTTTGCACAAGTTGAGATGTGACCATCCAAATATGATTTATACATGATAATAGTGGATTTAGGGCAAGAAAACCATTGAAAATCAGTTCACTCCAAATAATGATAACTTGACATATATGAATGATAACTTGGTATAGAATTTAAATATTAATGGATTTTGGCATTTCAGAACCTTTATGCACATGGAATTAAGTATGAAATGAGGAATATCAACTAGTTATCACAATGTATGCATTCCAAGTATAATTGGTCCAAAAATAGGCAAAAGTGGGACTCGATATGAATGGAATGTGTCTAAAATGGGTTAGAAACATATAGTGATCAGCAAGTGATCAATAAAGCATATCATTCACATGATGTCACCTTTTTTTTACACAGTATTTAACATATAGCAATCCAAATAATTAAGTGTCTTATAACCTCACAAAAAGTTTCTATTACCCTTATTTGGACACCTATGTTTATCTATTGCATGTATGCTTTAAAAAAATAAAAGTACTCCAATGGCTCGACCTCTTCTATATGCATGAAAAACAAATTTTGAGTCGATTCAACTTGAAAACTTACGATTATATGAAAAATTCAAAGTGAGCAGCAATTATTTGCTCTGTGAGTAAAATAAAAGTAGAACATAGGGAACATGTGTGCATATAACATTTAAATACCATATTCGTCGTATAAAAATATTTAAAACATAACACATATAACATAAATTGTCAAGTCCTATGAGTTTCTATATAAATACAAAAAACTCAAGACATCATGATATCCAGAACCAAACTTGACTCATGGTTGATGTGTGTGATTTGAGTGAAATGGCATATGACAACACAAAAATCTTGAATATTTTATAAATTAGCACACATGACGATGCTGCAAGATCACAACAATCAATATAGTATTTAAGGGTCGATCCTAAAAGGTGATATTAATTAAGATTGATTTGAAGGAAAAACTAAATCTATGAGTGTTGTTTAAAGTTAGAAAATGAAACACTACAAACCATAAATTATAGCAAATGAAGTTACACTATTTTTTATAGATTTTTAATGTAACCGTGGATAAAAATCAGTGTAAATAAACACTATATCTTATGGGGATATTTCAGGAGTTTTGTTTCTTAAGCCAACATAAAACCAATAAAGTAGCAACATATTCCCCCATCTTCATATTTAGAGGAATCCTATTTTAGGAGTTTTGTTTCTTAAGTCAAGACTCAGCCAGCCTGGCCTATATATGTTGAATACCGACAAGTGATAATTCCTCTCGGGTGGATCCTTAAGTCCTATTCGAGGAAAAAAACAAAGAAAACTTTGGGCAGACCTCTCGACCCTACTCGACACTATTCGCTAGTGACACCTTAGGCACAACTCGACCGTCGGCCCACCTCTCTGGGAATAGATTACCCTCTCGGACGAAAGTCACCAATAAGATAGTTCGGACAAAGGAACAACTTCAATAAGCAAATGAACTTCGGGTACTCAGGGTCCACCTCTCGACCTCACCGCGGAACTCACCACTGGCACCTCCTTTGAAACAACTCAGCCACTGTCCCACCTCTCGGTACACATGCATGGTTAGTAAATAGTGTACCCTCTCGGATGGAAGGTGTCGACATCAAGATGTGTAGTCGAAGTTGTAAAAACAAGAAATCATATCTCGAAAATCAGAAAAACGGAGGAAGCACGAGATCTTCCCCTCAGCTTAACCTTGGCAATGGTGATTTCTCAGCATATCCTAACACGTTGAACCTCTCGGCTCACATGCCTTAGCTAGGGATTGTGAATACCCTCTCCGACATGAATTACTTCTGTCGACGATTGTCCGAACTGAACACGGGAGTTACATAGAAACAAGAAACATATTGACAAAGAATCGAACAACATTGTGCCTTCCTGCATGAACCCAACTTCAAGCTCCTCACCTCTCGACCTTGAAGCTTGAGCTAGGAAAGATAAGCATTCTCTCGGACCAAGGCACAACACGTGGACAATCAAAGAAAACATGTCCGACAATTAAAACTTCATTACAAGAATCACAACAACAATGGAACAATAGACAAGGACCAATAAAATAAGAACAATCCAATATAACATGAATTTTAAACAAACAATGAAATTATATTGAGAACATGTAAGCTAGATGGTTGCTTCAATAGCATAAATTTAGAAAACATAATGTTCAGAAATAGATTAATCCTTCTACAAAAAAAAAACCCTGACCCACTAGCTGGTTGTTTTAGTTACACATTGGAAACAAGAAATGAGGAAAAGAAGAAAAGGAAAAGGAAAAGAAGGGAGGACATTGCTGCAGCCTCCTCCTCCGCCTTAGGCTTCTTCTTCTTCCCCCAATTGCTATGTCGAATGGGTTGGAGAATGGGATCTCTTTTCCTTGGGCAGCCTCTATGTTCTTTTATACTCCAATGATATGTGCCACATGTCCATATCTTTACCTGCTCCCTTGTCTTATTTACCAAATGAATATGCTTGTGGTTCTTCCTTGGCTCCCTCTCTCTTAGCTTACCACTTGTCCGGCTATTCCTTTGTCCACATTTGCCCATAAAATTTTAGAGGAAGCTTCCTTCTTTTAGTGTAATAGATAAATTATTTAATTACCTGCACTACAAGAAAAGTGCTGAATAGCGATGCAAATTAGTGTCGCCATATTACGCGACTCTAAATTGACGCTAATAGCGTCACAATAGCGCCGTCATTGGGTCGACAAGAGGAGACGCTAAGTGCCTCTTTATAGCGTCCATATAGCGTCTCATTAGCGTCACAAAAAGTAGACGCTAAGTGAGATGCCAAAGCGACACTATTTTGGCACTATTATCAAGCGCGAAAATTAATAAACACGCGGCAGATGGTAGCGCTATATTGGCTTCGCAGGACTGCGACGCTAAATTAGCATCACAAGCGAAGTGACGCTAAATCGACGGAATGTAAGAGTCGATATTAGCGCTGACTTCTTGCATTACATTGGCGTCGCAAGCATGAGACGCTATGTAGCGTCACTATGATCGCGACGCTAAGTCAACGCTAAGTGGATGCTAATATCATATAATGTATATGTAGTATAGTCGACGCTAAGTCTCTTACGCTCTTTTTAATATAGTCTATATAATACTAACTAAACTATACTAAACTATATAATACTATATTATACAATACTATACTATACTATATTATACTATACTATACTATACTATACTATACTATAATATACTATACTATACTATGCCTATGTTGTACTATACTATATTATGCTATACTATGCTATACTATATTATACTATATACTATATACTATACTAAACTATATTATACACCATGCTATACTATATTGTTCTATTATATAATATACAAAAGATAATATGCCATGCTATACATACATTGTACTCTAATTCCCAAATTTCAAAATCGGAGGAATAGTGCTTCTTCATTTTTTAAGAAATTCAAATGGAGATTGCTGGAGATCCGACTGTTGGATCATCACAAAATTTGTACCACCCATAGAGCACTGCAACACAGATTTTTCAGCATTTTTGGCGATTTTAGGAGGTCGTACAGTAGAGTTAAGAACCTAGGAAAAAAAGCCTTCCGATGGTTTTAGATGTGAGTCTAGTGGGAATTAGTCGAAACAAAAATTATAGACTCGTAGAGTTTGACACGAGCTGTCCACCCGCACAAGAATCGTGATGATCAGAGGTCGGAAGAAATTCAATAAAATGAGCAAAATTTCGGAATAGAAACGGTCGGTTCTCCGCAGCCCTAGATCGGATTGCTACCGAAAAATAGGCATTTCGAAGGGCTCGAGAAGGCTGGGTATTGCAAACCTTTCACATTTCACGTATTTTTCGTTATCTCCAATTCTCAAAATACCTTTTTTTTGTAATTATAAAAATTCCTCAAGACTTCCATCCCCTCTAAGAAATCTAAAAATGCACATTCTTCAAAATCGGACCTTTCGGGAGGGCTCAGAACGGTCCCATTTAGTTGACATAGAGTTTTCAAATTTTTCTGAGAAATGCCAATTTTCTTAGAATTTTTTTTTGTATCCAAATCTAAAAACTATTCAAAATGGTCTATACATATACATATGCATACATATAGTTTGGAGCCACTTAAGCGTCACAATAGCGATGCTATCATTTTAGCGTCACATTAGTGCCACAATAACATCGCAAAGCTGTGACGCTAAATTAGCGTCTCGAATGCGCGACGCCAATGCGACGTGATACTCTAACTTAGCGTCACAATATATTGAGTCGCTAACTTGAGATGCTATTTGGCATACAACATGGCGCCACATTAGCGACTCAATAGCGTCGCTAACTAGCGATCCGTGTGCTCATCAAGGAACGAATCATGACCATCCGTTCTTTTAATCCGACCATTCGTAACACCTCGTTTGATTAAGACGATTTGTCTCCCTCTTTTAATGCCTACGACATGCCTTCTCCCGACCAACATGCCTTCTCCCTCTGATGCTTTCTCCCTCCGATGCCTTCTCCCGCCGACGCGTCCACTATCGCTTGCCTCCGTGGTGTTGTCTGCTGCCGCCACCACCTGCCTCCCTGACGCCGTCTGCTGTCACCGCCGTCTGCTGTCGCCATCGCCTGCCTCCTGACGCCGTCCGCTGCCGCCACCGCCTGCCTCCTGACGCCGCCACTGCCTCCTGACGTCGCCACCGCCTCCTGACGCCGTCCGCTGCTGCCACCGCCTGCCTCCTGACGCCGCCACCGCCTCCTGACGCCATCCGCTGCTACCACCGCCTGCCTCCTGACGCCGCCCGCTGCTGCCACCGCCTGCCTCCTGACGCCGCCACCGCCTCCTAACGCTGCCACCGCCTCCTGACGCCATCCGCTGCCGCCACCGCCTCCTGACGCCATCCGCTGCCGCCACCGCCTGCCTCCTGACGCCGCCACCGCCTGCCTCCTGACGCCGCCACCGCCTGCCTCCTTACGCCGCCACCGCCTCCTGACGCCGCCACCGCCTCTTGACATCGCCACCGCCTCCTGACGCCGCCACCGCCTGCCTCCTTGACATGTGACATCGTCCGCTGCCGCCACTGCCTGCCTCTTTGACGCCGTCCACTGCCGCCACCGCCTGCCTCCCTGATGCCATCCAATGCTGCCCCCTGATGTGTCCGCTGCCGCCCCGATGTGTCCGCTGCCGCCCCCATGTGTCCGCTGCCTCCCCCCCATGTGTCTGCTATTGCCCCCGCCGCTGCCTGCTCCTGCACCGCCTTCTCCCCTTCGAATGTGTGTAATTTGAAATGTATATGTAAACTTGATGTATAATGTGTAATTTGATAAATTTGATGAACCTAATTAGAACATGTACATGATCGAGTATCGTAATTAAACTTGTGTAAAGAAATGTGAAATGTGAAATGTAAATTAGATTGTACAAAGCATGCTATTTTTGTTGGATGAAGATGTCGTACTTAGCATCTCTTTAGCGTCACATTAGCGTCGCAAATTAGCGCCCCATTAGCGTCCACTTAGAGTCACACTAGCATCTACGTAGCGCCACAACCAACGATGAGGATAAACTTAAGCATTGTTTTAGCGCCATACCAGTGTCAAAACAATGTCATATTAGCGTTATTTTAGCGTCAACCCGATGTCACCTTAGCGTCGCACACTCCAGTGCCATTTTAGCGTCGAACTAGTAACGGCGACGCAAATAGCGTCGGTTTTTTGGCGTCGCCATGACTATGATGCGTAGGCGACGCTAATTCGTCGCTACATTGTTTAGCGACAAATTAGCGACGCATTAGAGTCAATATACGTGCGTCGCTAATTGATTAATTTCTTGTAGTGCCGGTTGCCTTGGGTCGAATACTTGAATGGATAAATTATTCTTGATTAAATGTGGCAGGCAGTGTAATTAGCTAACCTCTAGATAAAATTATAAGTGCCTATAAGTGGGAAGATAGTTAGCTAGTTGAAAGGAAAATTATGATTGTCGTATTGCATAGGGTCTCCCCCGAGTTCCAAAAGACATCATGGTGTGTGGTCATCATTAAACATTGTTGCATGAATATATGTATATGTGTATATATATATATATATATATATATATATATATATATATATATATATATAATTTTCACAATTATACTAATTGACAGTTGAAATTGGCATTCATTGATAGTTGTTATGAATAATTAAAATTGTTAATTGATTAAGATGATCTAATAATTAATCATTGAAAATCGTACATAATTGATTTGTTTTATTTGTTTAAAATGCTGATGCCATACTCATAAGAGTTTTTTTTCCTATACTATACATGAATCAATAGATGATGATGCCAAGATTGGTGAGGTTGGTGATACAGACTTTGGTGATGATTGGATTTCCCCATGATTGGATTCCATTATCTATATGTTTGTAATTTAAAACTATAAACTCATGGATGATTTTTTTATATTAAAATTATAGTTTTCTATTTTAGATTTTTGTTAATCTGTGCACAATATTAATGATTACAGTCAAGCAATAAATCATAAAATAAGATAACAGGTAAGAACAATGTTATTAGCGCCGGACCGGACTGGCTGGTTGGACCGGTTCGACCGTCGATTGACCACTAAGACGGCCTGGTATGAACCCTAAATCTGGACCCATAGTTGAATCGGGTTGAACTGGTCAAGACTGATTAAGAATCGGTTAAAATCGGCCAAAAACCATGTTGAACCGCGGTTCTTGGGCCAACTAAAATCTTTTGTTATTTCTTTTGTTAAGAAATAATTTTATAAAGTTTATTATTATAAATTTAGAAAATATTCAAAAATGAACTTTCTCCATAAAACTTCACATTTATTTATAGTTGTCCCCTTGTTCATATGTTGCTAGTATTATGAATGTGGTATGTTTGTACACTTGACCTGATGAACGAGGTTCGAACTCTTGACCAGTGGCTCTGATACCATGTTAAATTTGATGTGCTGAGCAATTTTCTTAACACATTGTTTGCTCATTGCTTAGAGGCAAAGCATTTGAATTTTTTTTATTATCTATCAAGGAGAGAGAGAGAGAGAGAGAGAGAGAGAGAGATGAACTTTGATGGTTTGCCGGCGGAGTGCATATCACATGTGATTGTGCTGACGGCCCTCGCGACGCGTGCCGCTTGATGGCGGTGTCCATCGCCTTCCGCTCCGCTGCAGCCTCCAACACCACCTGGGAGCGGTTCCTGCCGCCGGACTACGTCGGCATCCTCGATCGGGCTGTCCACCCCGTACCGCGCGAGAACAAGCGGGAACTCTACTTCCACCTGTGCGACCGGCCGCTCCTTATCGACGATGGCAGGAGGGTACTGGGTACTGATACTGTTCAGTGTTCCTCATTTGGGTTCAGAGCCCATTTTTTTGCTCCACATGTAATAACCGTAAAAAAAAAGAAAAGTAAAAACCATAATAGCTTGCAGAGATAAGAAACAAAAACAAAAAAAGGAATTAAATCCAAATCTCAATTAAAATAAAGGCTGATTAGAGATAAAAAGGATTTATCCTATTAGGAGTTAAAGACCAAATCTAAGAGGGATAAATTTTAATCAAGATTAAGTTATATTAATTATGAGAGGAGTCTAGGAGATAAATACCCCCAACCACATGACCCCTTGCCTCTGTTTCTTTCGCTTCTCATCTCGTACGCAAGAAGAGGGGAGATTCTCTCGGTCGTTCCAGCAGTAGGTGCTAGCAGAACCTCTATTCCTTCTCCTCATAGTGTTTCTAGAGTTCTATATCCTCACGCCCTCTCCGCTGGACTATTGCAGGCGAAAATTTAGAGGGAGAACATGGAGGAAACATGGGGCGCTATTGATAATTTTTCGACGAACCGAAGAAAGGATTAATCACGAACAGAGGTGGGTGAACTGAAATCACCTTGCATGACCTCTGAATTGTTCTAACCCATGCCCTAATCGTTTATGAAATGAAAGGAATAAGAAGGTTTCCAAGGTTATCGTTTGATTATTTGATTTCTTGTTTGATTTGTTTCATCCCTGATTTCTAGTTGTTTGAATTAATTCTTTTGTTCTCTTGTGTGTGATTGATTGTTAGGAGGTAGGAACGAGTTTAGGTTGAGATCGTACTAGATATTTTAAGAGATTTTCGAATTCTATAACTTTTCAGGACGCCGACCGATCAACCGATCCGTATGTATTGCCAAGAATCGGTCGACCGATATAATGACCCACAGCCGATTTTGTTATATCGATTGATCGACCGATCCCTGCCCACCGGTCGACCGTTCAACTGAACGGATCGACCGATCCAATTAGCCCAGAGTCAACCCACCGGTCAACCGATCTTAATAGACCGGTCGACCGACGCGAAGCCAACCGGTCGACCGTTCCTCAAAATCGGTCGACCGATTTCCAGTAGCCTTTTTATTTATATTTATTCATTCATCCCCTTCCCCATCTAACTATTGCCCATATAGAACTGATTCTATTTCTGCCCTCACAGATATCATTCCATGATTTCGAGATTGATACTTTTAATGATTTATTTCTTATTGATCTTATCGTCTTCATTGAATAAAGCACAAAGAGTCACAAATTATTAAAAGTGATTAATAAGTTTAGATGGAAGATTAATAATGGATTTCCAGTCCAAGCTAAGTGCATCAAGATAAGGGTAGCTCCCTTGGTCATGGTTTGATCACCCACTGACTCTCACAAGGTCGTATCGTTTGCTCGGCATACCCCAAGAACTAAAGGCACCTAAAGTCACCCTGATTTCTAATAATAAACTAAGATCAAGAAGCATGATTAAGTCAAGTCAAGTTATCGTCATGATTTCCAAGTATGCATGATTTCAAGTTTACTAAGCATCATGTGATTCTCATGATTTATGTTATCCTTTCAAGTTCAAGTCAAACATGATTATTTATTTCTAATTATTCCATTCATGATATACATTGTATATCATGTGGTTCCCCATTAGGCTGTAAAGCTTACGGGAGGACCTCCTCCCCTGTGTTTGATTTTCACAGGACCAGGTCAGTGACGAGGTGAAGTAAGTGTGTGGTGACGAAGCTCTGGTGGCAAGACAGCACATGAACCACATGGCTTATTAGATTGTTTATTATTTTTTCTTTACCTTTCGCATTATAGATTCATGATTCAAAACTTCATTTTATTTCTTAGAAATGATATCGTCACTTTTAGACTTTCGCAAATTAAAATTATACTTTTCTTTATTTCTTCTATTATTCTTCTTCCGCTGACGTGTCTCAGTTTTTGACTGAGATATGGTCAACATTATGGTCAAAGTCATAGCATGTCGTAGCGTCTCCAGGTTAGTTTCGCCACGTGACGGAGGTCGATTTGGGGGCGTTACATTTATGGTATCAGAGCCTAAAGCCAGGACTCTCTTGACGTCCTATTGTATAAGTTAGTATGGTAAAGGAGCAGTCGCCACACCCTCCACCGTAAAGTACAAGTAAGACTTTTTTTTGCTTTGTGTTATTCTTTATTGATGTATTGATACACATGTCATATGAGTGGTTGACTCTTAAGGATGTTATTTTGTATGGTAGGAATCAACCTAAATGGTATTAGTGATTATACAAAAGGGTCGTAAAGGTTATGAAAAAAAAATTGGGAAAGAATAAGTAATAAGCATGTGGATAATTATTACCTACATGAAGAATCAATCCTACAAACATTAAGGAATAAAATATAAGAAACGATTATGTTTATTATAATTCATGTTTTCCATCTCTTTCATGATCGTCCCACTCATGGACTTCTTCTGTTGACTGCAGCAGTATGAAGAGAAAAATGAGTAGACATAACATTTGCAAAGAGATATAGATTTAGAAAAGAAACGAGGAAATTGTAAGAGTAATTAAAGGATTCGACTCACACAACACATAAGTGTGAGATGATTTCAAATAGTAGAAGTGAAACCAAGCATGTCTAAGTTATGTTTATCATTATGACTTATGTGGTTCCATTGATCTACTAATATAAGGGTTTAATAAATTATCTTATATGTTTATATTGATAAGTATGGACCCATAATACTCGTTGTGCCTCAGACTTCATATGCCCCCCTATATTATGTTGATAAAGGTCCTAAGCAAATCCAAATTAGTTATACGAATTTCTAGTTAGATTTTTTTATACTGGGAATAGGAATTAGAATTATTAATCATGTTCAAGTTATGTAATATTGGTTAGACAAGAATCTAAGTATTAGTGAGCTGTCCAAGAATCATGTGGGGATGGGCAAATATAGAACTTTAAAAGGTTCAGAGGTCACATTGATTTGAATAAATGTTAGAAGAAATTATCAAGTGACTGACTTAATCAAACATTTAGATCTAGCATACTCATACGCATATGTACATATAACATAGTATCCTTATATAATAATAATAATAATAATAATAATAATAATAATAATAATAATAATAATAGATTTAATTAAGTTAGTTTAGAATATAGTAGACTTGAAATGACCATAATATGAAGTATATATATTATTTAAAAGAATTAAATGCGTTATCTATCATTGTAGTGTAAATATATTTTCAAGATAGACTAATATGATTGATACAAGAAAAAAAATAATAAAAGAATAATATAAGAACAAGCAATGCACGAAAGGGTTAAATGAATGTGAGAAATTTTGAAAAGATAAGGTTAAATGAATGTGAGAAAAAAGTCTCTTAACTGAGATATTCTTAAGGAGGATATGAGCCCCCAACCATTAGGTATTAAAAGATCAAAACATCAAGTGAGAAAATTTTAGGAAGTATGGGTGGGGGAGGGGGGGTGTTAAGGTAAAGTATGAGGAATTTTATAAGTCCCCTACAAAGTTACTAGAGAAGTAAGTTATGCACCTGAGAAGGATGATTATGAAGTAAACTATAAATTTTAATTGATTTATCATGACTATGGATATATTTATTAGTTTCCATAATAATGACCAAATCGTATAGGGTAATTAATAATATAATCATGGTTGATGGTTCAAGAGGGAAAATAAAATATATATATATGTTTAGATAATCAGTTAAGCAAGCCATCAGATGATACAATGTCCTCTAAGATGCAAGATACAAGATGATACATAGAATGTTCTCTAAGATGCCTCGACGTCAATATGATGAAAAATGTTCAAGATTTTATCTTGATCAAGTGGACCACTCATGATTTGATCATAGGTTTTATATTGGATTGGTTTTCCCTTTTTGACCTTAAAGTTATCCCGACCCTCTCCCATGTGCTACAAGATGTCGTTAATGCAAAGGACAATGGAACGGTGCACAAAGAAGAAGGATGATTGTTTGTCTTCTGTTTTGTTGATTGGGTTATTTTCTAATCTTATTGTTTGAATTCATTCCATGTGTTCACCTGGATTCATGATGTTTGACTAAGGACTTATGTTATGTAGTGCGCATAAAATGTTCTGTTCATTATGGATTAGATCATACTATGTAGCGACCCCTCAACGTAGATATCATTCGATCTTAACATTAATTCGGAGTGTTTTTCACTTCCTCATGACTATTATACCTATGTATTTCCCTATGCATGGAGTTGAAAGAAACTCCACTCTAGAAGAAAAGAACTCGGAATGGTAATGTGTAACCACTAGCCTTCTATGGAATTATGTGACATGAAAGTTGTAACGAAAAGATCAATTAAATACAAAGTAAGATAAACCAAGAAGTTAAAGTTGAAGGCAACTCCCATAATCAAATTATCGAAGAAAGTATTGATACAAGTGATCGAGGCATAGGAAGGATATCAAATGACATTGATTAACGAACCACTTTATTTCAAGTGGTGTAATTATACCAAGAACGATTCACCCTCAAATCATTTGTAAGACTCTTGATTTAGTCTCTCTCATGGAAATGGAGTTATCCTTATTTGATTTTACTTTCTCAATTGCCGGACAAGATTAATAGCATATTTTTAATATAAATAAATATATATATACGCGAGAAATATTACCGTGCGCCCACGGGTTTAGGATCGTTTAATCTGAAATGGAGGGACAATATCTATGCATGCCAGTTCAGAGCGGTTCGACCATTCAACGGTTCACTGAGTGTTGGGTGTCTCCTTCCCTTCTTTTGGTGACGATGGAGTGAGGGGGCGATGAATCGACATCGGCGAATCGTCATGAGGGTACACCACATGACAACACCGATCGATGGGAGGCCTCCCTCTGTTTCCTCTCATTTGTGATCCTCATTCATGCCTCCTCTCTCGCCAAAGATCCTTCGGCAACCCTGGCATGTGAATGCTAGTCAGCAATTGCGAAAGGGGAGCGTCGGCCCCCCTTTTCTCTGCACTCTTGATCGGCCGCCCTCTCGCCCAATTGCCACACTCGCTGCACTCCCGCTCAATCCCCGCCCTTAGAACATGCTCGGCACTATTGCCTTCCATCCTCTGCCCCTCCTGCTCGTCGCCGCCCTGAACTGTGTGCTGACTCTCCAAACCACCCTCCGCCCTAAACTATGTGCCAAACCACCTTTGTCCTTCGCCCTGATCTGGGGCACAAAAATTTGGTCCCACCATCTTGGATGGCCTTGGAAGCATGGGACGTACAGTGCTATCACAAAGTTGTGGTAACACACTAATAATCATATATATATATATATATATATATATATGTATGTATGTATGTATGTATGTATATAACGTCATAGGAAATCCACAGGGATGTGGAGAAGATATCGTTTGCGGATCTGTCCATCGACGTCTAATATTGTCCAATTGAATCCTGACCGTAAGATTCAGTGCAATGGCTGGGATTGAAGATTGTGAATTATCCTAGCCGCCCCTACGCGAACTTACGCATCATCTCTAGACCCTCCACGAATGATGAGGAAGCAATCTTCGGGGATCGTCTTCAAGGAAGTGAACCAAACGATCTTTGAGCGTGGCTTCTCTATGGCAGCCTCCCAAGCATAACATTGCAAGTTTCATTTATTTCCTCCTCCAATCCATGAGACATTTAATACATTTCATCTATTAATATTTTTTGTACCATGAATGTTGCAATAGTTTGGCCTCTTTCTTAATGATCTGATGCATATCTCATTGCATCAGTCAATTAGGAATATTATTGGATTGAGTTTGATTTATCGAGCATTGATTTCCTTCTCATTGTTAGCATGAGTGTCACATTTTCTTCATGTCAACATAACATTCACATTTTTTATCTATACCATCCCCTTGGAGGAGGGAGAGCGAGTACGGTGTGAGTCCTTTTTGTCCAAGTGAGAATGGCAACAAACGAAGATAGGAGGAAGGAGATTTAGCTCTGAGGTCTTTTCCTTCAATCCCTAGCGCTGAGAACACAAATGGAGGAAGGAGATCCAACGTCTTTTTCCTTCAATCCCTAGCACCACAACTTAAACTTACTCCACACAATACTTAAATCACAATCGTTGTGCTGAATCCTACGATCAGGAGTCGATTGGACAATATTAGTCGTCGATGGCAAATTTGTGGAAGATAGCTGCTCTGCATCCCTACATGGATTGCCTACAACGTAGATTCCTTTATTCCACATATATATAGTATTTAAGGACTCCAACCTCGGGAGTACGCATAATCATTAGCCACACATGAATTGGACAATCGGCACCACTTTCCAAACACCGGGTGCTGGTAACCCAAAACATTTATAGTATTTAAGGACTCCAAGCTACTAATTTTGATTTCCTCGTCATTCAACTTAGACTCAACTCGTTTATAGACTGGATTATCTTTCACCAATCGAGCCATCGAGATTTCGTACAAATAAATATCATGTATTTTATATTAAATATTACCGTGTTTTCTTTACGGAATCAGGTTAAGCTATCATATTGTAATTTGACAATAAATTATAAACGTGAGTGCATAGTTTATATTATTTGTAAATACTATAGAATCTTTCAATGCTTTTGATTCCTTTTTTTGTTCTAAATAGGAAGTCCACAAATACGTATAGAAATAATGAGTGATCCTAGAGATTTTGCTACAACGTATATTCTCAGTTAGAGAATGCTTCCTCGGGGTATCCCATTCGGTCATAATAATATTTTTTATTAATTAAATATATAGTTATATACCTATTGAAAACAAGATCATGTCTAGATGATCATTAACACTAATCAATCTATGAACAAACCTTGTTCTCACTTTTGGTTCAAATATCAATGCAATCAATATAGCATTAGCTAGTTCAATCATAAAAACACTTATAATAAAGACAATAATGTTATCACTAATAAAAACAATTAATAACAATTTAATATATGAAAATATATTATCTCCTATGTGACATGGGTCGTGTTGCTTACACATGGACCATGTTGTCTTGAGTCACGAGCCATGTTGCATATAATATTTTGTGAGGATATAGGTCATTTTATAGAAACACATGCTATGTTATCTGTTGACACAGACCATATTCATGAACACTGCTTATGTTGTCAATTTCCTATGGACATGAAGCTGAGAGTTTAAAGTGTGCAACAATCGGTGTACTAACCGCTTTATTATTCTGCATTACAAAATGCTCCAAGACTTTTTCAATATACTTCCGCTGAGACAGAAATAGTCTTCCTGCGCTTCTATCTCTAGAAATTTCTATTCTCAAAATCTTCTTTGCTCCTCCAAGATCCTTCATCTCAAATTCAGAACTTATTTTTTCAAAAAGTTAATTTCATATATGTCTTTCACTGCAATTAGCATATCATCAACATAGAACAACAAATAGATGAATGAACCATCGACAAGTTGATTCAAGTAAACACAACTATCCTATTTGCTTCTAGCAAAACCATTACTCAACATGAATGAATCAAACCTTTTATACCACTGCCGATAGGATTGTTTAAGTTCATATAAAAACTTCTTCAGATGGCAAACTTGACCTTCTCTACCTTCAATATGAAAGCCCTCTGGCTGCTCCATATATGTATCCTCTTCTAGATTGTCATGTAAGAATACAGTCTTAACATATAGTTGCTCAAGTTCAAGATTCTGCAAAGTAACAATAGCAAGCAGAGTACGAATGAAAGTATGTTTCATAATAGGATAAAACACATCATGAAAATTAATACCCTCCATTTGATTGTAGCCTTTTGCCGCCAATCTTGCTTTGTACTTCGTATCTTCATTATTAATCCCTTCTTTCTTCTTGAACACCCATTTACAGTCAACAATCTTCTTATTCACCAGTTGTTTTAAAAGTTTTCAAGTGTCATTCCATATCCTCCTACATTACTATTAACCACTAATTGCAATCAGGACTTCAAATAGTTTCAAAATAAGATGAAGGATTAGCTCAATATTTTCGGGAACACTTAATGCATAAGCCACCAATTCTTCAAACCCGAGCCATTGAGGTGCTTTTATTTCTCTTCTCAGTCTATCACGAGCTAGCATGTATTACTGTTGAGCTTGAGGTGATGTATGAACTTCAGAAGTATCAGGATCGTCATTCTTTTCATCAAAAGAATTTGAATGTTCTAATCTCACATTCTCCAAAGTCTTCTATTTTTCTGTATCATCAATAATAGACAAATATTTTCTCGATTAAAGCATCATAGATTCATCAAAAGTAACATCTGATAATGAATTTCTTGATTTTAAGACACCATAATTTATAACCTTTAACACCAGATTTGTAATCAAGAAATATGCACTTCCTAGTTTTAGGTTCAAGCTTTTCATCGTTAACATGTGCATATGCAGGACAACCAAAAACTCATAAATGTGAGTAATTAGGAGGATTACCTAACCACACTTCTTCAGAAATTTTCAAATTTAAGGATCGGTGAGGAGACCAATCCACTAAGTGACATGCCAGGTTGACAGCTTCTGTCCAAAACTCCTTGCCAAGTCTTACATTTGATAACATACATCGAGCTCTCTCTAGTAGAGTTCTGTTCATTCTTTCTGTGACTCCATTCTGCTATGGAGTTCTCACAACTATGCGATGCCTTGCAATGCCTTCTTTATCACAAAATTCATTGAACTTAGAATTACAAAATTTTAATCTGTTATCAGTCCTCAGCCTCTTCACAACTTTTCTAGATTGCTTCTCTAGCAGAGTCTTCCATGACTTGAATGTTTCAAATATATCATCTTTATGCTTCAGAACATAAATTCAAACTTTTCTAGAGAAGTCATCAATAAATGTCAGCAAATACCTATTTCCTCCTTTCGAAGGAACTTGATGACCCATAAATCTAAATGGATGTAATCAAAGTTCCCTTCATTTAATGAATGGCTGAGCCAAAGCTAACTCTCTTTTGCTTTTAGAAGATACAATGCTCACACAGCTCTAATTTTCCAACTTTTGCACTAGGAAGAAGACCTCTATTGCTGAGAACTTGCATGCCATTTTCACTCATATGGCCCAAATGCATATGCCATAACTTTGTGCAGTCTTCCTATGAGGTATGAGACTGCTGCTGAACCTATCACCGTCGAACCTTGGAGAACATATAAGCTACCGATTTTGAGGCCTTTCATCAACACAAGAGCACCACGAGAAATCTTCCTTCGATTAGACTCAATAACTTTGCAATCATTTGAGTCTAAGACACTAAGCGAAATGAGATTCTTCTTCAGCTCAGGAACATGTCTAATTCTAACAATCCCATCATGCATCTTAATCTGGATGGACCCAATATCAATAGTCTTACAAGCAGCATTGTTCCTCATAAGAATAACTCCACCTTCAACAGATTTGTACGTGAAGAACTAATCTCGATTAGGACACATATGGTATTAGCATCCAGAATCGATGATCCATTCACTTGATGATCTAGATTTGTTTGATGTCGTACCGACAGAACATCTTCATTCTCATTTTCTACTACACTGATATCTGCAACATCAACCTTTTGATTTCCCTTCTCGTTGCTCTCGTTAATCCTTTTATTCTTATTTTGTAATTTGTAATACTTTGTTTTGATATGACCCTTCTTCTTGTAATAATTGCAGACTTTATCTCTGTTCTTCGACTTGGATCTGGATCTATCTTGATTTTTATTTTTCATCTGATGTCTGCCTCTTACGATTATTGAGGCTTGATCATCAGATTTGTTGTTTGATCCCAATTCGTTATCTAACTTTTTTTTGCTCAGCAGTCTGCCCTTAACATCTTCAAATGTGAATTTGTCCCTACCGTAGATCATGGTCCCTTTACTGGTTTTATATGAAGATGGCAGAGAACAAAGAAGTAATAGCGCCTAATCTTCATCATCAACCTTCACATCTATGTTCTTCAAATCATTGATTAGGGCGATGAACTCACTAATATGCGATTCGATCGATGTACCTTCAGCCATACGAAAGGTGTATAGCCGCTGCTTCAATACAAGTCGATTCACTAGGGTTTTCGTTAGATACATAGTTTTCAACTTCTTCCAGAGATCAGACGCCGTCTTCTCTGCGAGAACTTCCTAAAGAACGTCGTTCGTCAGGCACAACCGAATCCAAACATGGCCTTCTCATCGAGATCCTCCCAGGCGGACGTCTCCATGGCATCAGGTTTTAAACCCGACAGCGCCTTCTTCAACCCGTTCTGAACCAAGATGGCAAGCATATGAAGTTGCCACATGCCGAAATTTGTGTTCCCGTCGAACTTCGTTGTAGTCATCTTTGTAGAAAGAAACTCGAATCTGATACCAATTTGTTGTGGGTAAAATACCGAGGATCGATGAACACAAAGATTTAACGTGGTAAAACTCTCTTGATCAATGTGAACAAGGGAAAAATATCCACGGGCAAAGGAGGCCGCTGTAGTGAAAATTCACTATGAGCAAAAGTGAGTACATCTTGATAAAACTCTAACCCTCATATTTAAAGGTTCAAACCCAAGCCCTCCGCTTCCGCCACAAATCTTCATTTTTCCTTTTTTTTCATTTTTTTCTTTCATAATTTTGGGTACAGAATACATAATTCAAAGCACATCAACAATATAGATAAGAAGATATATAAGATGTAGATATATATTATCATATTAATATATTTAAAATTTTGATAATACTCATATTAATCATCAATACATATCTTCAGAGTATGAAATACATGTCTTTAACTCGAACATTATAAGATTTTAGTCTTTTCTTATATATAAGTAATAATATTTAATTTTTTATTAGACAAAGAGATATTATATAAAAGTATTTTTTTATCATGCACAAACTTATATTTGTGGGTCCACACATATTCTTTGCCTTAAAAAAGGTATCGAGTATACAAATATAAATTAAAAACCCCTTATAACATTTAATATTTCTATTAGATGAGTGAAATTATATATAAATTTTTTTTATCACGCACATGCCTATATTTGTAAGTCCGCACATACTTTTTGCTTATGCAAATATAAACTGAAAGTCCTCCTATTCATAGTTACAAATATAGAATTTAAAAATATAAATAAATAAAATTATATAATGTGTTTGAGTATTCATCATTATATAATTAAATTATTATTATTTTATACATTCAATTCATGAGAGCTCGACACGTGTCACTTTCTATATATGCATGCATATATATATATAGGGTAATTTTTTTTTAAAAAGAAAAATTTCACCCAACCTGTACTACTTTCACATATAATAATAGTTAATAGCCTTATTGTGTGATAATTTGTATGTTTATGTATCATGGCTCTCCACCAAATTAAAAGGAACAAAACTAAATGCCCTATTAAATAAGATAAAAGACAGACCGTTACATATCGACATATTTACCCGGTTGCCTTGGGTTGAATATTTGCACTACAAGAAAGGTGGGTTTTTGCGATGGTAATTTCCGACGGCTAGCTATCCCTCGCAAGTTCCAGCGTATTTTCTGACGGTTCCCTCCATCCTTCGGAAGTTAAGACAAAATTGTTTCCCATGGTTAAAACCCTCGCAAGTTTCGACGGTTTTGTCGCCGCCACAAGTTTTCTACGGCTTAAACCATTGGAAACCTAATTTAATTTTAGAATAATTTTTTCCTATATTTAATAATAAAAATATTCATAAATATTCCCACGGCTTCAATCATGGTAATATCCCGAGCGGAAGTGTTGTGGCCGACGATGGCCGCTGCGAGCCGACTGGCCGCTGCGAGCCGACTGGCCGCTAGCGGCTGGATCCAGCCGCTCGATCCAACCATGCACAGCCGGATCCGACCGTGAAGGAGCGGATTCAGTTCGTGAAGGAGCGGATCCGACTCCAATCGTGGAAAGGATTTTTCTGCGTCCCAAATCGTGGGAACCTTCCCACGGCTTGCACCATGACGGAACTGTCAGAAAAATTTTTATGATGAGCAATTTTCTGATGGTTGCTTCCCGTCGACAACTGTCTGACGGTTTTTCCATATTTTCCCACGACTGTAGCCGTAGGAAGAGCGATTTTTCTTGTAGTGTTGAATGGATAAATTATGTAAAACCCCAAATTTTCATTTAAGGGCAATTTAGACTTTTGTCCAAACCCTCATGTTTCCCCCTATATAAGTCCTCTCTTCTATCCCTTTCTCTCATTTTCTCTACACATCTTGGCGGCTAGGGCTTGAGAAAGGAGAAAGAGAAGACCAGGGAGAAGAAAGAAGAGGAAGAGGAAGAAAGAGAAGAAGAGAAAATTAGGATTGAAAGGTATGTAAAGGGGATCCAACCCCTCTATCTCCTCTCAAAGTTTTATTGATTGGATAGAGTAATAGGGCAACTTGCTCCTATTAAGGATTTGTTTGAGGAATTTGATCAAATCTGAGATCGTTTTCTTATGATTCATGATTAGATCTAAATGTTAGGATTGCATGATTTAAGTTGCATAATCTGTCTAAATTCGTGACTGTATTTGCAACATTTATTCGGATAGGTTTTACTTATCTAAAAATTACAAATGATATATGGATGGAAAGCTCTCGAAGTTTAGTTTCCAAAGAAATTAGTTTCATATGATTTGGAGTTGTATACAAATAGTTATTATCCAAACATCGGACTAGTGTCACGCTGTCTCAAAATTTTGTGAATATATTTGCAATAATTATTCGGATAGGTTTTACTTATCCAAAAATTACAAATGATATATGGATGGAAACCTCTCAAAGTACAGTTTCCATAGAAATAGTTATGATCCACATATCGGATTGGTATCATGCTGTCTCGGGTACCCAAATTGTAAAACATATAGTAAATTGGAAATATTGAATTAAAGTTTGAAATTTATTCCCAAGTTAAAGGTTCGTGTTATTTTTCTATGAAAATTAGAATCATTTGGAAAGAACAAGTATAGGTTAAGTTATTGATATTTTAGTGATTGCTGCCAAAATACTATGCAGAGAATAAATTCTAGTAGTTGTATGAATTTCTAGGAAAAAGTCCCAACTCTTGTTAAAGAATCAAAATTGCATGTTTTAATGTGTTTTATGATGCATAGATGCTAACAAATCATATCTGAACTATTTATGATGTTTTAAACTATTTTTATTAGAATTTTAATCTAAAAATTTGAGACTTTCGGGTGGAAGATCGGACTTCCAGAGCGTTGGCACGGTTGTTGATGCATGCAAAATACAACATATTTTAGATTATTATTTTAGTTAATTTTTCTGTAATTTGATCATGACATGCATCATTTTAGACCATTTTTAGTCATAATTCTGAATTTATCGATTTTAATTATTAATTCTCTGAATATTTTAATTGTGGATGGATTAACTTCATTTTTTAATTATTCTGCAGGTAAGTCGGATGTTATCTTAAGGAGTAAAAATGAGAAGATTTTGAAGTGTCACGGCTGAAGATTTATCATTACGGCCTGAAATCATTAGGCAAAATAGGAATGAAAGCTTATTGATAATATGTTGATAATCGTGTAATTAATACTAATATAATATTTAATGAACTTATTGATTGACATATATTATATATAATATAGTGTTTAAATATACACAGTAGCGTTTCATTAGCGTCTCCTTTGATTGAGACGCCATATAGCGTCGCTTTAGAGTCTTCAGACGTGAGACGCTAGTTTCGCGTCTAAAGTTGTCGACGCCAGAACGGCGCTAGGTGCTGCCGCGCATTTGCGATTCGTGGCGCAAAATAATAGCATCTACGTAGCGTCTCGATTGCGCTACTTTTAACGTCAACTCTCTGAGTAGCTAAGAAGACGCTAATGAGACGATATCAAGAGGCAAGTGACGTCTGATTCTCGTGATGCTAAGTAGATGCAATGGAGGCGCTAGTGGCGTCTTTATAGCATCATAGATTTTTAGGCACTACATGGCGTCTCTAATCGGCAATTTTCTTGTAGTGAAGAATGATCTTTACACCCAAAGATCTTACGACCGAGATGATCACATGAAGGCGTAAAATTGAGTTTATCACCTTCCTTGGATATAAAGTTACATCTGACTTCGTTGGGGGTAAAAGCAATGCAATTTGATATAAAGTTACACTGTAGTTTTGGGCGTAATGACAAGAAGAACTTATCGTTTTGGCCGAGATTCGAAGAAGAGGTAAAGATTAGAAGAGTCTATAGTTTTGGGCGTAATGACAAGAACTTAACGTTTTGGCCGAGATTCGAAGAAGGGGTAAAGATAAGAAGAGTCTATCGTTTTGGAAGTAATGATTATAGAAGAAGCTATATTTTGACCAAAATCCGAAGAGACCATGATCAACTTTTATCTGATGAATTTAATTCTAGCCATACGATTTACGCCCGTAATCAACATGAAGATCCGTCCACACCTATAAATACAGGACGAAACCATCAATTCCAACTCGTGCTTTGAAGTTTGGTTTTCTTCTACGGCGAGTCGTAAACTCTACAGGCTATGATCAAGAGGAGAGAGGTGCGACGGCTGGAGGTTGATCGCGATTCTGATCAAGTCCGAGAGGCTACCGATTGTCTGCCCAGATTCGAGATCTCTGCTTTTGCTTTGGGTGTAATTCTTCTGATTTTTATCATTTGTATTTTATCTCTCCAATATTTCTAGGATGAACTCCATGTTTTTAGGATTATTAATTTAGGAGATTATTAATTGAAGAGAAATGTTTAGACCCTATTTTATTTGTTTTAATCTTTTTTGATCAATTATTAATTGTGTTTAATGCTTTTATGTTAGTTAATTGAATTTCTAAATTAGGCTATATCAGTTGTGGAGTGTTTAATTTTAGAATTCATTATACTAATTTTAATTGATTTTATATGAAATTAATAATTAACATAAATTTGATAACTAGTGTGTGGAGAATTAAATTTGTGTGGTCTATTTATCTATACTAGTTTGTGGAGTGATTAACAGTCTAGGGAATCCAATTTAATACATCTTAATATTAATATGATTTGATGGGATGCCAGACGTGGAGACCTCAATTCTTATTAAATTAAGATAGTTCTACATACTTAAGTTGAGGGATGCCAGTCGCGGAGTCCGAAAGTTAATCATGTTAGATTACTTTAGGGAGACTCTAATCCATCTTTAAAGATTAAATTTATCTTTTATGGTTCAAATATTTATCCTGATCCATTTTCATCCTAAGGCCTAACTTCAACACCATTATCTTATCTCATTATCTTACTTTCTTTATTTTATTTTTAGAAAATCCATGTTTTTCCTCTCTTATTAATTTATAAATTCAAATATTAAATTAATAATATTTCTCGTGGGTTCGACACTCTTACTCTTATTTTCTATATTACTTGAGCGACTAGTGCACTTGCTAGCGATTTTATTTTGCTACATCATTTTACGCATCAGTTGTGCCAGGTCCCGAATGACCGTGACAGGGTAGCACGATCGTGACTCTGTTAGTCACAACCGCAATAGAGGGCGTAAGGAAACTGGATTTTTGTCACGGTCGTGACGAACCCTATCACGGCCGTGACAGATCAAAAAATTGATTTATATTATATTGATGTTATTTTTAAAGTATTTACTATTATGTATTAATGATTGATGATTGTATATGGACTTAGATACACGAATTGCATGGACAGTCATAACTAGGTTAAAATTTGAAGACTGAGCGACGTAAATGTTTGTTGATTGCAAAGCATAATGAACCAAGTTGTGGATGATGTTACATGTCGCCCCTCTATGGCCCTTTATCGGATAATTTCTCGGAATGATCGTTACACACATCAGCAACGGTGTGTCATTCCGATGTTACCGTCGGACGAGAGTTCGGCATGATCGTTACACACATCGATAATGGTGTGTGCATTCTGATGTCACCTTCGGGTGGGAGGGGAGTATTGTCTCCTAGGCCTAGCTAGCCTATTGAGAGGGCAACGACATAAGTCCCAACTATCGGAAGATATAACATTAATAGGAAATGACCAACGATCGATCGAATGGAATGATGTCCCACGAAAGTGGAAGTCCAAAGGGTTATAAAGTAACTCTGAGGAAAGTTATGGAATGATGTCCTATGAAAGTGGAAGTCCAAAGGGTTATAAAACAACCCTGTGGAGAGTTATGAAGACAATAATTATGATAAGTGTATCTCACTTATATGCTTATGGATTGAATGAATGATTGTTATGAATGTTCATACTATGAGTATGATAATGATTATGTGTCTTTCATACAATTACCTATATGTATGATGATAGAATGATGTTAATGTTTGACATGTAGATCATATATTAAGACTTGGCATGCATATTGTTACTTCTTTTATATAAAGATGATGCATATCATGTAGTATCATGTTTAGGATCATATCATCGCATGTATGGCATTTACATACTCTAACAAGGAAACCTCTGCACCCTGGATCTGTGCAGGTGCATAGTGATTTGGATGGATGACGGCTCAGCTCACGACGAATAAGATTACACAATGGTCTAGGATGTTAAGAGTCAATTGTTTTAGAGTTTTTTGACTATGTTTTAAAGAAATGTTTTTACTATGGTTTCCCAGATGTTTTAATTGTTATTAATGATGTCTTCAATTCTATAACATTACTTTTGAAGTTTTATCGAAGTCTTCCATTATGTTTTCAAAGTATTATTTTATCTTATTTAATGGATTTATGCTTCCGCTGAATTTATAAAAAAATATATTTTATTATGATTATATGATGACGAACGAGCTAATATAGTCGAATGATCAAATTGTCCTTAGCAATTTGGGGGTGAAATTCGAGGTGTTACATATTATTCTTGATTAAATGTGGCAGGCAGTGTAGTCGGGAGATGATTAGCTAACCTCTAGAGAAAATTATAATTGCCTATAAGTGGGAAGATCTTTAGCTAATTGAAACGAAAATTATGATTGTCGTATTGCATAGGCTCTTCCCCGAGTTCCAAAAGACATCATGGTGTGCGGTCACCATTAACCATTGTTGCATGGAAATATATATATGTTTCCTTAAAATTTAATTGATAAGGTAAAAACAATTAATTATATAATTTTCACAATTATACTAATTGATAGTTGGCATTGGCATCCATTGGTAGTTGTCACGAAAAACTAAAATTGTGAATTATTAATTGATGATAGCTCATTGATAATGATTAACTAGAATTGATTTATAAATTATTAATTGATTAAGATGATCTAATAATTAAACATTGAAAATCGTACATAATTGATTTGTTTTATTTGTGTAAAATGCTCACTTATTTATATTGTTCCTTTTTAATGGAGTATAAGATATTGTTGTTTTCACCTTAGTGCTGATGTTATACTCATAAGAGTTTTTTCCTATACTATACATGAAATAGATGATGATGCTATGATTGGTGAGGTTGGTGATATATAAACTTTGTTGATGATTGGATTTCCCCGTGGACACAGGAGGGTTCCATTATCTATATATTTGTAATTTACAATTATAAACTCATGGATGATTTTTTTATATTAAAATTATAGTTTTCTATTTTAGATTTTTGCTAATTTGTACACAATATTAATGATTACAGTCAAGAAATAAATCATAAAATAGGATAACAGGTAAGAGTGTAGGACAATATTATGATACATTGTTTGCTCATTGCTTAGAGGCAAAGCATTTGAATCTTTTTTATTATCTACCAATCCAACACCACCTGGGAGCGGTTCCTGCCGCCGGACTACGTCGGCATCCTCGATCGGGCTGTCCACCCCGTACCGCGCGAGAACAAGCGGGAACTCTACTTCCGCCTGTGCGACCAGCCGTTCCTTATCGATGGCGGCAGGAGGGTACTGATACTGTTCCATGTTCCTCATTTAGGTTCAGAGCCCATTTTTTGCTCCACATATATGGAGGACCATTTATTTTAGTATCAACAATTGATGAGCTTTCAAGAAGAAGGCATTGAAACAAATCGTTGAAATATTCATCTCAACAATTTGACCATTTCTTGAATCTTAATGTGTTTCATTTCATTCCTTATCGGCCTAATTAATGTTGGCTTTTTCACAGAGTTTTGCTTTGGAGAGAACAACCGGCGCAAAGTGCTACATGCTGTCGGCACGGCAACTGAGTATCATATGGGGTGATACCCCACAGTACTGGAACTGGATTCGTCGACGTGATTCAAGGCACGCTTGTATTATCAATAATTGCTGATCTTTTTAATTTGTGTGCTCTTTTCTTATTGGGTTCAATCCATGAGTTTTGTTCTTCTCATTAGTGTCAGAAAAAGTTCTGCAACTAGGTGCTTCAGAGGTTTCCTCCATCTTCAAACATTGTTTTGAAGGAAAGAAGCAAAGTCTAGAAATAGATTTTAGAACTTTGATAACTTGGATTGGCCGGTCGAGTATATATACATATCAAAATGCGTAGCTTGTAGACAACTCACATAAGATTTAAGATATTAGATATGGCACTTATTGAAGGTTGAGCAGCTCAGCATTCAAAAGTGGTATTGGGTCAACGCTTTCTTTCTGGTGTAACCATTAATTCTTCTTTCAATTATATAGACGACCGTATGGTGGTTGGAGATTCGCGGAAATATTGAAATCGGATGGCTGACACGGGAAACAACTTATGCAGCTTTCCAAGTTTACATGCTGGCTGAAGCATCCTACGGTCTCAGCCGCCCACTTCAGCATCGCTTCGGACTTTTTATTAATTAAGTGCTAGTAATTTTGAATATCAAATTTTTTTTATAAATTCGAGACGCACTAAAAAAATACAAATAATTTGTATTGTCAAAATCATATATTATTACAGTAATTTATAAATACAAACATTTTCTATATATTCTGCAAAAAGTTTTTTTATTTCTAGAAGGAACGTAACATTGATGATGCATGCTAAATTTGCTTAGAGGCTAAGCAATTTTTTATTCTCCCAAAACCTCTCCATTTTTTATTTGTTACCCGCTCGGTTTATTTTTTCCGCGCTGTGGTCCGAAGCAGTGTGTCCTTCAAATCTACCATTGTGCAAGAAGCAGGAAGGAAGAGGAGGAGGAGATGGATATCGAAGCGTTGCCGGAGGGGTGCATATCACATGTGATCGCGCTGACGGGCCCCCGCGACGCGTGCCGCTCGGCGGCGGTGTCCACCACCTTCCTCTCCGCCGCGGCCTCCGATGCCATTTGGGAGCAGTTCTTGCCGCCGGACTACGACGCGATCCTCGCGCGGGCCGTCCACCACGTCGAGTACGATACCAAGCGGGAGCTCTACTTCCGCCTCTGCGACCAGCCGCTCCTCATCGACGGCGGCAGGATGGTACTGATACTGTTCCGTGCATTCCTATTAGTGTCTTCGTGTTTGTTCCATGACCGGGTCGACTGGCGTCTTTTTTTTTTCCTTCTGGAACTGTAATAAAAAAATGTTTCTTTTTGTTCTATTGCCCAATCTTTTGGATCCGAACTGCACCAGTGATGAAGATTTTGGACGAATCAATAATTTGGAGAACGAATTGTTCTCTTTCAAAGTCTCCAACCAAATTAGGGGAAGGCGATGTTTAATCTGCAATACGAAGAAAGATGTGATATTGAATCTAATTTGGGGAGCAATCATTTAGTTTCCTTCAATCTGAAAAGAAGAATAGTTGATCTTTCACTGGTGTCATCGATTCCCTCTGTCGCTTAGGCTTTGATGAGTATACTGTCATTGATTGCTCAACAATCTGAAGTTGAACAATCATTTAAACTCATAATTCATGCATTCTTCAGGCCTAAATCTTTCTTTCTTCTAAAACCTAAGGGATTGGTTGTTTGGTAGCAAATTTGAACAAAAACCGATTCTTTGACCTGAAACGATTGCGAGCATTTGACTGTTTAGCCTGGATGAGTATGGACTTTTATATTTATCAATATAAAGATGGATTTTATATCTGATATTTTAAGACAACAGTGTTTTTATGTTTTGAACTCTGAAACTAATTTAGCTCTGATTAGTCCTTCCCTTTAGTTTGACTAAAGATTGGAATCTATGATCTAAAGATAAGTAAGAACTTGTTCTTGCAAATCATGCACTATGTCTTTCACAAGTAGCTTCCCTGGGATTGTGTAAACTATTTGGTACTTGAAGTTCAATAAGCTTCACTGCTTATCGGGCGTAAACCCTAATTAATGTTGTTTTTTCAGAGCTTTTCTTTAGAGAAATCAACTGGGGCAAAGTGCTACATGTTGTCGGCACGGGAGTTGTGTATCGTGTGGGGTGATACTCCAATGTACTGGAGATGGATTCATCTACCTGATTCAAGGTATGCTTTCATTGTTTCTATAGCTTCTGATCTTTTTGCACATTGTTTTCTATCCCTTGTTAGCCTAGTTTTGTTCACTTGTATAAAAGAGTTTCTACCTTTTTGCTAATTTGCTATGTCGGTGTGTCTATTACAAGACAATCGTTCAGAACCTGTTTGGAAGAATTAATCAATTTTACACTTGCCTTTGTCATGTATCTTTAGTTTTCTCTATTTCTCCCAATTGTATAAGATTACATATACACAATTGTTTCTGTAAAACTCAGGTATCATACTTTGTTGCTTCTCTTGGTTTGCTTTGAACTAAGAGGATCCTGATTAATGTTTCTTTCTTTTTTGTTAGTGACAACTCTCTCTCTCTCTCTCTCTCTCTCGCGCGCGCGCGCGTGCGGAGATTTATGCTCAATGTCTCCCATCTCTCAACTCGGTCATCCTCACCCCAAACAAACCATTTGTCAACTTGGATTTTTTTTCTCTTCCTTTTTTTCTTTCAGAGGGTTTTTTTCTCCTTTTATATGGATATGAATGTACTGAAAGTATTTATACGAGCAGATTATTAGTTTATTTTTCACTATTGTTGAATCATTAGTTATCACATTTAAATATCAATATTCGAAGTACTATAACGTAAACCTCATTAGTGCATTAAAGGATTTCTTTGACTTTCAAACATTAATTTGAAAGCAAGGGGCAAAGGTTATACTAATTGAGTGTGATTTAACTATATGAATTCAGATTTTGACAATTTGGATTGGAGTATCCAAATATTTGGCTTGTAGATTCTCAAGGTGCTATTTGTTTCATGAATAAAAGGCAGAATAAGCTCATATTTTTCTTTATTCTGCCAAACAACATAGTTATTCATCCAAAAAGTAAAAGGGTACATTTGCCATTTTTAAAAAAGTTAACCTGCTAAACAGTGTTTTTTTACAGATAAATTATTCCACCTAAAAGCTGGAATAAAATATATTCTTGGCTCAAATTTTAAGAAATTATTAAACCATTAGAATAACTACCTTTATCCCTTGAATAATTATTCTTCAATCAAACGGTGCCAAGTAATTTGAGATTTGAAGTTAAACAATCCAGTATTTGAAACTTTTATTTATTTAATATATTTTTACCATAATTTAACTAACTATTATTCTATTATAGGTTCTCAGAAGTTGTTGAACTATTAGACGTATGTTGGTTGGAGATTTGGGGAAAGATTGAAAGTGGATTACTCTCGCAAAATGCAACTTATGCAGCTTTTCTCGTATACAAAATAACTGACGAATCGTATGGTCTTGACCACCCATTTCAAGAAGCAACTGTGAAGGTTGGAAGTCAGTCATCTAGAAACATCGTACAATTGCACAAGTACTCTCCTCGCCGTCGTCGTCTTAGGGAGGTGGATGCAAACATTAGAACTCCTCAACAGAGGGATGATGGGTGGATGGAAATGGAACTAGGGGAATTCCACAATGACGAGGGAGAGGATGGTGAGGTGGAAATTAGTCTGAAGGAAGTGAATGGAGGAAAATGGAAGAGAGGGCTTCTCATTGAGGGAATTGAGATAAGGCCAAAGAAAGAATACTAATGTCTATGCATATGCATTTTAAAATTCTCTTTTTTCTTATATCATTTACCCTTCTGTTTGTATATTACAAATTTGAATAATCTTGTATTGCCGTGAGTAAAACCCTGTCGAATCTTATGAACATGGATTAACGAATATATTGTGTTTAGAGCGGAATGGCATCGTATGATCCATGTAGCCGACCCCACCTAGTGGGATAAGGCTTTGTTGTTGTTGCCGTGAGTACCAAAACTTTGCTTTTTTGTGTGTGGAAGGTTTTTTTTTTGCATGGAAATATGGAATAATGAAACATTGCTCTTATGTCAATGTTCATCTTTGCTACATGCCTTGATTCTCATTTTATTGTTAAATTATTTTGATACATAACATGTGTTTGATTCATAACTAAAATATGGGGTAGCTTATGCTGAATTGATATGATGCCTCTGTTAAGTTCTGTACTTACTGTATTTGCAAATATGATTCGTATGCTTCTTATTTTCTAAATCTACAGAACATTATTATTTTTTCCTTTCCTTGATTGTTCTTGACATTTTATATGATGGTGATTTCAGAACTAAGGACCCATAGCTCATAAGTTGTATATTTGCATATTCTTTTCAACATTAAGAATGATATACAAGATTCATGTAATTGGCGATTATACATTGTCTAAGATGGGCATGAGGAGAAAACTTATCCTCGGTCTGGAAGAGATAATTGAATTTGAATTCTTTAGTTTCCTTACACTAAGGTAGAAGCCTTTTTCATAATGGCACCAAGAGATGATAATAGCAATGAGAAGAAGAATGATGGCAAAGCACATGTATTTTCTTGAGTTCTTCTGTACCTTCCTTGCTTCTTGAATGGCAACTCTTGCCTTCTCAACATGAACAACTGATTTATTTAGTTAAGATATGGAAATTGACTAGATGAACTAGGTGAGCTAAATTTTCTAGATCTTTAAGTTCATTCGACCTGAGCTTCAATGTCATTAAGTAAGTCTCCCTGAGCATCTACCAGTACTGACATGTCCAAGAATATCTGCAAGCACTATATCATTAAATTTACCAAAATCTAGTTCAAGAAAAATTTGAAAGATTCTGAAGTGATAATAGTTCAAGAAGTGCTAAATCCTTATTTCAGAAATTGTAGGAGAAAGAGTGAGTTTGTGGTAAGTTGATGATCATTTACATGCTGCAAATCTACAAGTTTCTTCTCCAGCTCTAAGAAGCTGTCATGCCTCTCTTGTATCTCTGCCACTGTGTCCATAATCTGCAGGAATATTAAGCTGAAAATGTTTTTTTCTCTTGTGAATTGTACAAAACCACTATTTTAATTTAGCAAGGATTTGGATTTTGCTACTTCTCCTCGACCATGCCCGTGGATTACCTTCTGAAAAATCTGCTCGCTGTTACCTTTTTCTATCAGTTTCTCCACCATATTATTTACATTTGCATTGTACTAGTTAATGATTTTTTCATGGATACAGATATTATGGTGGAACTTGGATGAACTTACGTAGCATCTAACAAAATTTATCTTACTTCTTCATCTCGTTTCATGCCCGTCACTGTAACAGAAAAGAAAGAAACAATTACTATTAACCAAATAAGAAAAAGGCATCACTTCTGTACCATTTCATCTGTTATTGTTGGTGCTACTCTTACCTGCAAATACTCTTCTCTCGACAACCTCTCGATACTCATCCTCGATATTCTGTCTTGGAACCTATAGGTTGGTAGAAAGGCTTGATTAGCTTAAGATATACATGATAACTTTTGTACATGGTTTGAGATCTATTAGCAATGGAGATTAAGCACCTGAAACTACATCATTCGCACTTTCAACCTCTTTTTCAAAGCCCCGAATCATAAAAGAATCATAAATTTGCTGAACTTTCAAGTATTGTTTGAAGTAAAATCAGTTGGACTACAAGTGATGATGGTCATTAGAATAGAGTGACTATATGAGACCTCCTAGAATAGTGTTCTATTCATTATTTCCTTAAAGTGATTGGTCCATGATTATCAATTACTTCATCTCCCCAGACATTTTTGCAGTTGCAAGCTAGAGCACAAAATATCAAACCATTCGAACTTTTAGGCTATGTTTGGATGGAGATTTGCAGGTGAAATTTCTGCAAATTCACTCAAACACCAACGAAAGTTTCCATGTTGCGGTTGAACCAAAAAATCCCGCAAATTCACGAAACTAAAGTTCTTGCGACGGACGAGAACTCGTCGTTGCCGAGTGAGGACTAGGGAAGAAAACCTCGCGTCGACCGGAAGTTCTGGGATTTCGTTCGATTTTTTGCCAAACGCCGAGTGAGAACTTAGGGGTCATGTCATTAAGTTCCGAGAACTTAAGCTTTCAAGTTTTGTCATTGCCAAACACCGCCTAGTGTGACTTACTTAGACCGTCATTTTAATCCTAGACATCTGTGCTAATAATGTAGTAGATTTTTTCGCCATGAATCCTAAATAATTCATCGTTCATTGCAAAATTTATTTGCAACAGACAATAATATCGGACGGACTAAACCATCACAATTAGAACCCTTCAGAAGTGGGAAAGGACGAGGGTCATCACAACTTATGATGGGTAACCCAATCCTTCAAAATTTCAATTGGAATCTACTGAAACTTACAAAGGATAATCGATCATCACAAATTAAGAAATATTATTTAAAAATGAATTTTAAATAGTAAAAAATTTGAACTTTAATTTATATTATAATAAATATAAAATAATTGATTATAAAAAATATTCAAATTTACATTTTAAACATTAAATTTACAAATTACAATTAAAAAATGTGAATATTCCACAAATTTTATAAATTTTATTTACTAATAATCGTCCTCATATTCTTCATCTTACACATAATTTGTCTTATCATTTCCCTTATTTTTTTTTGTTGAGGTTGTAGCATTTATTGTTGTTGTTGTTGTTATAATTGTTCTTGTATTTATTGTTGTATTGCTCTTATACTATCTTTTTCATTTGTTTTTGTTGAGAATGTGGCATCTCCTAGACGACTTATCCGCCCCATTGGGAGGGCGATATCTTGTCAGATCCGCCTAGTAGGGGGATCTACCCCTAGAATTAAATGGGGTGGTGGCGACCTATGAAGGAGGATCGACGCTGACACCGTTATTAAATGGAAAGAGGGATGACCAACATCACCTTATTAGTCGGAGGTCCTTGATGTCACTGTTGAAGAAGGATGTCGCCAACGTCTTTAGAGGTTTCCTGTCTCGTTGGATGTCTCTTGCATCATCGAAGTTGGATAAGTGGACTAGGACCTCTTTGTTGAATGTCGTATTTGCCATTGCATCGTTGGAGGTCATCGTCAAAGATGACGGATGTCAATGTTGGAAGTCATAAAACCAAGAGGGGAGAGAGCAAGCGAGGGAGAATTGCAAGATACATAATCCAATATCATCATTATTTTCTTTTTCCATTCTTTAACGTATTTTAAATATTAAATGGGAGGGGATGGCTACCCCCACCCATCTCCTCACCGGCGATGGAAAAGAGAGGGGGAAGGGGCCGGCGCCCACTCCCCGCGCGCACAGAGGGGAGGGCCCGCTCCCCCTCTGCGCATATCGCTCTTGTAAGGGGAGGTCCGCCTTCCTTTCTTCATCGACAAGAAGGGATCATCCGCCGGCGGCAAGTCACGAATTGCGCAGAGGGGGAGGCCCTCCCCCTCCGCGCACGCGATCTGCGCAGAGGAGGAGGCGACCCTCCCAATCTGCACGCGCAAGGAGGGGTGCCGCCTCCTTCCCCCTCTTTTCTCCATCGCCAATGAGGAAATGGGTGGGGGCGGCCATCCCCTCCTCTTTACTTTAACTTAAAGTAATTGATATAAGATTCAAATAAAATTCGTGCATTGAGCATATGTCTATCATTTTATTATCTATATGATTATAATAACTCTTTACTTTAACTTAAATTAAATTAAATAAAATATTTAATATTAATTTTTAATCACATTATTTAATGATTAACTATGAGAGTTACAAAATATAATTATTTTTTAAATTCTTAAATTTTTATTAAAAATTAGAATCTTGATCAAAATTAAATAAAAAATTAATATAACTAGATAAAAACTACTATTATTATTTCCAAAATTTGAATAAAAATTTACAATATGTAAACATTATATAAACTAACCAATAAAAACTAATTACATTTCATTTTTACAAAAAATTAAAATTAAGGATTCTAATTTGTTTTCGGTCGATTAACAATAAAAAAGTGAGTAATTATTTTATCTTCCTGACTTATTAATATCATATCAATAAAAAACTATAAGTTATTTTAACTTTCTAACTAATCACTTTTTTTTTCTGTTTATCATCATATATAATATTTTTTATCTGTCTTTAAAAGTATTTTATTTATTTATGAAATTTCTTTATATTATTTTATTTATTCTTAAAATGTTATTAGTGTGCTAGTGTGAAAAAATTTGTACTACATTATCCTTTTCTTGAGTGTTGGATTTATGTATCTTCTTATAATTCTTACATATGTTTCATGGAAACTCTTATATTATGAGAGTAACACACTAATTTTAATATGTTTCATTCATGAAATTATTAGCAAGTGCTTTTATGGTGTTGGCATATGTGGCATGATTGATTTTTTAATAATTGAATTATATAATATCAAAATGTGACACATTTTTATTTTAAAAGTTTAGCATATGTGACATGATCGATTTTTTTTAATAATTGAATTATATAATATCAAAATTAACGCATTTTTATTTTAAAAGTTGATTGCTAATATTTTGCAACAATGATACTATATTTCATATATATAATTATTTATCAAAATTAAGTGTTTAGATGTATCTATATGTTGACTTTTATTTTTAACTTTAAATAAGCATGATACCTTTATATTTTAGTGACAAAGAAATTAAGAATTTAGATGATGTGTTTTGTATATTGCTTGATGATTGCGGTCTCATCAAAATTCTGAGAGGTATCCACTACCATTAAACTTCTCATTTTTTGTATTGTACCTTGGCTTGGCAGGTACCAAAGAAAAAAAAATCATTATACATTTCATGAACACGAAATTATAGTCAAAGATAAAATAAAATAAAACATGTGTAATTGGCACAAAAAAATAAAATAACATAAAAGGTCAAGATCGGACCACAAAAAAAATAAGAAAAAAAATGAAAGAAGAATTGACACTCATAATTGGCCCCCTTTTTTCTAGCAGTCAATTTTTGTTCATGGATGATGAAATGCATTCAGTACAATTGCGCAAGACCAAGTATCTTCGGCCATTTTTTCTTTTCCCTTTCTTTTCTATAATTTATTTTATCTTTGTGGCAATCTCAAGTCTAAAACTCTCATTTCTTGCTCCCACTCCACCATTTCTTCATCTATAATCTTTGGTCTCTACTACTCTAACTCTCCATCTTTCAATCTTATTGACAATTATATTTCTCCAACTCATTCTCTCACAATACTTCTCAATTAGTTATAGTAATGATAGTCAATAGAAAAATTTAGGATTTTGGTAAGTGTAATGCTTATTATTTCTTCACATAAAAAGACATTAATATATTTATTACATTTTCTAAAGCAAGTACTAAATGTGTATTCGATTTTTTCAAGGTTTAAAATGACTTTTTCATGAAAAAGGTGAAGATTCAAATTTTTTTCTCTATTATCTTATAATAATTGAATTATATAGTAAAAAAATTGTTAATGTTATAGTTAGGTCCACTAGAATGCTTGACATCCTCATATGCTTGAATAGTCAAGATTATATTTGAATCACCAATGAGAATACTCAAAAGCATATTTGCTCAACATTGTTTAAACTTGGGCCCTTTTTTTGACAACTTAAACCATTTCAAATCAATAAATGATGTCATCAACAACAAAAGAACAATTTTGCGACAAAACTTTCGTCGTCATTTTTGTCGCTAATTGTGATAACATAGCTAGGAGCTAGCGACAAATATTTTACGATGACATCAACGACAAAACTTCTGGGGAATTGTTTTTACAAATTTTAGCGACAAATGATGATGAAATAGTGAGGAAATGATTGTTTCGAAAAAACCCAATAATTTACTTTGAGAAATATATATTTTTTGCGATGAAATTAGCGACAAAGTAGCGGAGAAAATGCTTGGTCTCTAATTTCTCAATTTTTTTCATTTGAATATATTTTAGTGATGAATTAGAGACAACTTTACCGAAGAAAATGTCTTGTTTTTTGTTAATTTTCAAATTTTTTAATTTTTGGATATATATATATATATATATATATATATATATATATATAAGAGATGAAACTATGAGTATTCACGGGTTAGGTTTGACCTGACTCGATCCGTCTGATTTTGATCGGGTCAGGTCGAGTTGGGTCAAGCCTCTTTTAAGGGTTGGACCCGATTCAATCCGACCCGTTATATAATATTTAATATAAAAATATTATATAATATTTATTTAAAAATCATAAAATATTGTTAAGCATTTAAATATTATTTTACATATTTAAAACATTTTATTTTAATATATTTTTTACTTTGTTATACAAAAATAATCTGGAAAAATAAAAAAAATAAATAAAAAATCGAGTCCACGGATCAGGATGGGTTGACTCGGATCGAAAAATTCTGCCCCATATCTGACCTGAGCCAAACGGTTCAACCCGACCCGTTGAACACCCCTAGATGAAATAATAATAAAAAATGTATAATTTATGAGTGATCGTGAAAGGGACATAGCACCTTGTGATTAAAGTCATTATTAGTAGGATTGTATAATTTAAATTAGACTTTAATATTTGTATGAGTACAATATGTCAATATTAATCATGTTAATAATTAGGCAATCTAAAAGAGTCAGTTAACGTTCCCAATTTTATTAAGGATTTAATGATCTTGCTACTCACCAAAGTGGGTAGCAGGATGCTCCCTAAATCATCCATCGTCCAATCGAAGATCAAGGGAGGAAGAGCGTGCGGCCGGTTCACGCCCGGTTTGTTGCCAGTTTAGGGATTCTTCCGCTGTGAATTGCGGGTTCAAAATGCGTTCTCTCTTCCATTTGCCGATGCGTTCCCTAGAATCACTATCTCCAGCGAATCGCGGCATCTTGTGCCGCCGATCTCCCTCGTCCGATGCCACCGCCGATCTCCCTCGTCCGGTGCCATTGATCTGCCTCGTCCGGTGCCGCTGACCTCCCTCGTTTGATGCCCCGCTGATCTCCCTCATCCGGTACCGCTGATCTCCCTCGTCCGGTGCCACTAATCTCCCTCATCCGGTGCCACTGACCTCCCGCGTCCGACGCCACCGCTGATCTCCCTCGTCTGGTGCTGTTGATCTGCCTCGTCCGGTGACACTGACCTCCCTCGTCTGACGCCGCTACTGATCTACCTCGTCCGACGCCGCTGCTATCTCCCTCGTTCAGTGTCGCTGACCTCCCTCGTCTGATGCCGCCGCAGATTTCCCTGGCACCCACCGCCGTTGACCTCCCTCGTAATTTGCCGCCGCTGATCTCCCTCGTCACTTGCCGCCGCTGATCTCCCTCGTCACCTGCCGCGGCCGATCGCTCTCGTCGCTGGTCGCCGCTGATCTCCCCTCACTCACCACCGCCGATCGCCCTCGTCACTCGTCGTCGCTGATCTCCCATCACTCGCCGCCGCTGATCGCCCTCATCACCCGCCACCGCCGATCATCTTCATCACTCGCCGCCGCTGATCCTCCCTCGTCCGGCACTGCCACTGATCTCCCTCGTCTCTCGCCGCCACTGATCTTCCTCGTAACTCGCCGGCGCTGATCTCCCTCATCACCCACCGCCGCCAATCGCCCTCATCACCCGCCGCCACCGATCGCCCTCATCACTCGCCGCCGCTGATCCTCCCTCGTCCGACGCTACCACTGATCTCCCTCGTTTCTCGCCGCCACTGATCTCCCTCATCACCCGCCGTCGCCGATCTCCCTCGCCACCCGCCATCGCCGATCTCCCTCGCCACCCGCCGTCGCCGATCGCCCTCATCACCCGCCGCCTCCGATCGCCCTCGTCACTCGCCGCCGCTGATCACCCTTGGCACTTTCCACCGTCGAACACCCTCATCACTCGTCGTCTCCGCCGATCTCCCTCAACCCTCGGAGTTCTCACTGTCCCAATCTCCCATGTCATCACCGAAGCACTCATCGCCGGCAATTTTTTTATTGTTTACATATGAAAGTAGTATGAAATCATTAAAGCCCTCATCGTCATTAGGATTTACTTTATGAAAATTTACCGAAGATTACTTCATGCACTTGCTGTTATCTTAATAGTACGTGTACATAAAACTGCCCATTTGATTTCTTTGCCATGTTATCAAGGATTTTTATTTTTAATTTCCGTTAACTAGCTGGCCGTTTTTATTTTATTTCATTTTTTTCTCGATTGTTACATTATTATCCCATTAAACTAATTTAATGAAATTATCTCTTATAAATTAGTTAGGAATCATGTATCCACTAATTTAATGAAATTATTTACTTACTATATCTTTTAACTAACTCATAATTATTTCAATAATATTCTTTAAATTAATATCCTATAAACTATGAAAGTTAATATTTTAATTTATTATAACATATTAATTATTGGACATGTCTCATTTCATACATGTACCAAATGTCATGCTATCTTCCTTTTAATAATATACAGATATAGATTTGCATGATCTATCATAATTAAATTGTCATACCGATTATGTGCAAGTGAACCAATTAATTTCCTTGGCTCATAAATGCCTTTTCGATCCACAATTTGTGACATTTGTTTCTTAACAGAACTAGTAACTATCGTATTCTAACTAATTTATTACTATCCTGATCAATTTTTAATTTTATCATATCGATGGAAAATTGTATATACTATCACCTTTAGTATCTAATTATTACTTTGGAAAATTTGTTGTAATCAAATTTAGTGATCAAGTTTAATATTACATTTTCATTCTAACCTCTGAGTTACCAAATATTATTATTTGTTTCACAATAGATACTTGCATTTTCCCTAATTATTTTTTTTAAAAAGAAAAAGTTATTATAAGAAAATTTCACATCACGTTTCATATTAATAATTCATAGAGACGGAATCATTTAATACTTTGCTATTAGGACCTAACTTTGTTATGTGCGAAACCACTTCAACAATCATTTAACTAACCACTTTTAGATTTGATTGCCCCCCTCGCCATATGGTTATTGCCAACCATTAGAGAGACATAAGACTGACATAAAAATAAAGAATCAGAAAATTTGTGATTGGAGCAAATAGTTTAACAAAAACCAAAACAAATAAAACACATGTGCCGAAATTTTTTTTTTAAAAAAAAGGAAGTGTATGAAATAATGTCACCTTCCTTTGATCGATAAACTATTATTGGAGGTCGTACATGTGACAGAGAACATAACATCATAAAAGTAACTAAGGTTACCACGAATAAAAGCAATCGTACTCTTGACGTATTTCATTGAAGAAAAAGGCTCCATTTCTCCGAATGCTCCACCAGCATTTTTTTGCACAGTTGGTATCAAATCTGTATGCAACGTAAACATCAAAGCTCGTGGAGATGTTCCTCCAGTCCATGTGGCACCAAAATAATGTGTTGGCCGTGAAGAAGTTGGACCTGAATTTCCAACCGAACGACTCATGGGACTTCAAGACGTGTACGCCAATGTCGTCATTTTTGGACCTGCAATGCATCGACAATGGGACCGTATCATTCAGATCATTAAAAATCCTCAGATGCTTGGTACTAAAGAAAGGGATAAAACGTCCCTCGATCACTGTAACATGACATGAAAATATGACAAGTGAAGTAAAAACAAGGATGAGGGACATGTTTCTAAAAGCCATTGCAATCTCTCCTTGTAAGGTAAAAACAAATAGTTATGCACAATATATATATATATATATATATATGTATATATATACTAACAAACTAAATCAATAGTTTGGATTTGGAGATCACTTATTAGGCAAAAGTTTAACTCCATTATATATTTTATTTATGCCTATTAGTTAAACTACTATGCAATGTCTTTTATTTAGTTACATATGAGCATTAATAAATCTCCTATTTGTTACTCAGAAATATATACAAGTATAACTAGTCCTTTGAATGAGTAATGAGATTCACAAAATATCTTGACTAGGTCGGGAGTGTTTTAAAATGGTATTAGAGCTCCATGTGAGAAACGGATCATGACCAACATGTACGCTTCGTTTAACAAGGACGTTGAATCCTTTAAGGGGGGAAATTGTAAGTGTAAGGATCAAAATGATTTGATTGAATAGTTTAATTTTTTTTTCTTTGTCTACCCGAAAGGTTATATCGGTGATACCACTTAATTTTATGATCAGTCAACCATGATTGTCAGGATCTTTTTTCGGATCATAAAATCGTAAGATCCTACGATCCAATAGTCGACTTGCGATCTCGATCTCATTTTGAAAATTGAAAACATATGATCATAAGTGAATCTATCACTGGATCGTAATATCGGTAGTCATAAGATCCCACCGATCCTATGATTTTGTTTTTCTAAATTTTTTTATTGAAAAAACTAAATAAATAGAATATTAAAAATAAAAATTTGATAATAAAGAGGTAAGATTCTCTCTCTATCGTGTAGATACTATGATTTTATTATTATAATTTTAATTAACTTTAAAATTGAGAAATCTAAAAAATAGAATATTAAAAATAAAAAATGGCAGTAAGTAAATAAGATTCCTCTCATTTTCTTTATTATTATTTTATGTATGATTTAATTCTAATTAATAAACTTATGTGACAAAAATAATACTTAAAAGATAGTCATCATTTTTTATAATTTAGGAATAACTATTATTAATTACTCATAATTATTATTAGTCTAACCTTCTATATGATTATGAATCCCATAAAAATACTAATTAAGTATAATGGAAGAGTAAAATATTTAGTTATTATTATCGTCATCTTAATTTTTTTTAAAAAATATTATTTTATTCATAAGGTAGGATCTTATGATCCTCCGGAACTCTTTTGATCCTACCTCGAAAAGCGATCTTGATAACCTTGCAGTCAACATACTGATTTACAATAGCACAAGACTAAAATACAGTATGCTGGTTGATCATAGTTAAGTCATAAAATTGAGTGACGTTGTCGAGATAGCCTTCTGAAAATGCAAAGAAAAAAATCTCGGAACGTTACACTTTATAAAGAGACAAAAGGATGAATCAAGAATGATTGACACAATTGGATATTGGGCTATGTTCTGAGATCGCTGAGTGCTAGTAGCTTAAGTTCGATTCTCAGAATCATCATTTTGTTAAAAAAATTATCCATACCATTTTTGCTCAAACATCAAATTAGTGTTAATAATCCTGAACACCTCGTCTAAAAGAGACAAGAGGATGAAAAGTATGGTGGACTCCATAGAAAGAAAATACAAATTTTCTCACTTTCTCGTAAGAGATGTGATATGTAACTCACCCAAATCGATCATCGCCACGTGACGAAGATCAATCTGAAGATGCTACAAATACTATGGCATTGACTATAAATTTGATCAAGACTCGATCAACATAAATGACATGTCAACAAAAGAGAATAGAAAGAAAGGAAAAATGTGGGAAATGACATTAATAGCGGAAGTTGAAAAGTTATTACATGGTCTCAATTTAAAAATGTTATAATGATTACATCAGAGTTCATAAATACGAAATATAGGGAAAGTAAATAATTAGGCCCTTCGATTTATGTGTTTTATCGTCGCAACAAACCAACTCAACATCATTACTGACTTGGCCCTTTGAAAATCAAACACAGTGGAGGCAATTCTTTCGTAAGCTTTACAACCTAGTGGGAAACTAATAACAATATACAATGCATAACTCCAATTAGAATAAATCAGAAGATAAAGATCAGTGCTTATCTTGGATAGGAACAGGAGCATGAGATCATGAGATCATCATATATCATGAGTAAGGAAAAAGTAATAGATACCATTGATCAATGAAATCAAGTGTCACATGGTAGTCTTGGAATCAATAGCATGCTTAGTAATCATGATGACATGCAATGTACATAACTTGATTCGATATTTATGTTTCTTTACTTAATCATGCTTATTTATCTTAAATCATACTTAGAAATCAAGTGACTTTATGTGCCTTTAAATTTCTCATCATTTACTTATCATAGGATGAGTTCTTATTTAGTTATGGGGTACGCTGAGCCGGTGGTGGTCAATGGTTGATCAAGCCAGAGAGCGACCCTTATGATAGAAGCACTTGGCATAGGCTAAAACCTAGTATTCATCTTTCATCATATCTTATTAGTCACTTTAGAATCTTATATTTCATGGTTGTCACAATATTGGGATCAATAGATAAATAATGTGATAATTCAACATAAAAGTTCTTGTCTTATATTAGGATGAAATCATGGGGCAATAATCTAGTAAAGATCTTGTTAAGTTCGAGCATGAACAGATAAGATTCCAACCATATTCATAAATTAACAAGAAGGCATAAATATTGGGATTCATATGCCATAAGCTAGGCCGGGTATTATGGGTGACCCAGGTCGGGTTCATAGCATGAACCCTAGGTCGGGTGTAATTTACACTCGAGTTGAATTCGAAGAAAATTATCGCACAACGTCGGACTGACGTGGGACAAACTCGGGCTGAGTTCAATGGAACCCGGTGTTGGACACGTGACGCCCACAATGGGTCATCACTTCCATAACTGCCCATTTCATATTCAATAGCAAAGGCATAGTTATACAAACTTGCATGTACGTGTAGTTATGTTAACTTCCCATTATTTGCTATATATATCAAGAAATTAAGGCATGGAAGATGTTGGATGTTGTATTTCCTTTCTACCTGCCGGTGCTGTCGTGTGGTTCTTGCTTGAAGTGCACTGTACTTGGATTGTGGATATTGCGCCAGCATTCCGCTACGTGACCGTCGACCCGACCTTTTGAGTTCTGAACAACGTAAAAGAATCATATTAATTCCGCTGTAAAGGTTGGTTCATTCTATATCAAAACCTTCAATTGGTATCAGAGCCAAAATGGTTCTTTTCGTTAATTTTTTTTATGTTACGGGATTATGCAAAAATTATGTTTTTTGCACCTTTGGTTATATGACCATAACCAAAGAACAAAAAATCAAATTTTTTTGCCATCATGTACTAATTTCAACAAAAATTTTAGTACAGAATTTTAATATATTTTCTCCCGTATTTTTTCAAAAAAAATGTTCTACATGAACAGTGCCGCATGGCACTGTAGCGTGAACAGTGCCATGCGGCACTGTTGCACGCACTGCAATGCGCGCGGCTTCAGGCCCGCGGCGCAGTGCACTATTGCAGCGCTGCACTGCGCGCGGGCTTCAGGCCCGCGGCGCAGCGCGCTGTTGTACGCACTGCGCGCGGGCCTGAGGCCTTCAGCGCAGTGCGCGGTGGGCAGGCCACATGCGGGCCACAGGCCCACTGGGCCTGCAGGTGCCCAGTATGAACATTTAATTATTTTTTTGAAATTATAGTGTATTAGAGGAATTTCGGGAAAATTATATTAAAATTTAAAATTATTTGTTTTATGATCCAGAAAATTCTGGAAAATTCTCTGAAATTGTATTGATGATTCGTGACATATAATATGCATTTTTAGTTAATTTTTATAATTATTATGCATATTGAAAATTTTGTGACATAATATGACATATTTTTTTTATATGAAATGTCTTGCATGTTATTATGTTATGATAATTTGAAAATTTACAGAAATTTTCTTGAAACCTATATGACATAATTATGAACATTTCTTGGTATGTCATGAATACAAAATTTATGTGTCATGTATATATATTGTAATATGTTTTGAAATTATGTTATGAACATAATTATATTACATTATGTTATATGTGAAAATAAAATATTTCGTGCACAATGTTATTTTTTAAAAGGTTCATTTTATGATATGGAACTTATAAAAAATATTTTTCCTTTTGTAAGAAAATTTTTGAAGTGCATATATTTTTTGTTACCAAAATTTGTTTTTGATGTAACAAATGTATTTTCACATGATATTGCATATTTTTATTCAATTTATGCAATTAATAATATATGTATGATATGACAACATTATTTTTGTTGTATGAATATTTTCACTACATATATGTAACTAAGGCATGTGTGACAAATAATTTTCAATTTCTATGAAAATTGATATTTTAATTATTTAAATGTCTTGTGTTATACATATATGTCTTATAAGCATGTGACTTTATTTTTTCCATTTTATGAAAATGTTTGAATTAATAATAACCATGCTTATTATCATGCATATATTATGTTAAAAGCATGTGACAAATAATTTCATTATGTGATAAATGAATTGTATAATTATTTGTATGCTTTGTGATTCATAATATTTTTATGCCATGTTTGTGTTATGCATAAAAATGTCAATTATGAATGTGACATGTTTCATGAACTTAGGAATTTAATAAATTGAACCTAAGTTAATTATTTCCATAATGAAACATAGGTAGTCCAAATAGGACTAAGGCATTTAAATTATATGATGGTCACATTAGTAATTTTTATTGAGTGGTGCGTGATATGTGCATATCTAGGAAAGTACCGATATGAGATTGTAAGTGGAAAATTTAGTATCCTCTTTCTCTATGGACTTACCTAGTGTACAATTGATGCAGACTCTAAATATTACTATGTTCACGTGACACGATAACATTTTTCAATTATTTTGGTGTCAAGGCGAAGGGATGATGGTTCCCTAATTGGCACCTTGCATAGACAAGGAAGAGCCCCCATCACAGAACTTTATTTGTCTTGCCGAAATTTTTTGAAAATGATATGTTAAATGATTTTGGATATTCATTTTTTCCAAAATTAATAGAATAGTACCTTGACGCAATTATATTATTTTTAATAACTTGGTAATATTTTTGGAATAGTGGGAGATGAGTGGGAGCTTTGCTACCATCTCGATGTCACTATCCTCAAATATTATCATTTTATTATTTTTGAAATATATGCGACGAGAAGACTTGTGTATAACGTTCTAACACTCATTTATTTTTTAACATGATCTTAGATTAAATGGCAACCAAGCAAATAATTGCTGAACTGAACAAATGTGACAAGTTGAATGGTGATAATTATGACATATGGCATAGGAAAGTACAATACATCCTCGAAGAAGAGGAAGTTATTGAATGCATCAAAAACACCATGGCTGAACTAGAATTTGACGTTACACCTCAACACAGAAGGAATTTGGAAGCTTACAATGGATGGAAAAAGAAAAACAAAAGAACTCGTATTGTATTGCTAAGCAGCATGGAAAATTCCTTAATGTGTGAGTACGAGGTGCATGAAACTGCTAAAACCATGTAGGATGCCCTTCACGAGAAGTTTGCCAGTATATCAATCACGAAATTAAGGTTACTTAATATTAAGTTCGATTCCTACCGCATGCACCCAAATCACACCATGAGACAGCATTTGCGTGAATTATCGAACATGATTCGTGAGTTGAAGAGTATTGGTGTTCCTCTTACTGATGAACAACAAGTGCAGGCTGTCATTCATTCCCTTCTAGCACATTGGGAACAAATGGTTTTGAATTTAGCTCATAACGATAACATCAAAACCTTTACTGATGTTGCACATCATCTGGAACTAGAAGAAGAGCTCCTTGAAGCAGCTAAATCTTCCAGTCAAGCTGAATCCAGTGCGAAAGGTGAGAGCAAAAGTTCAAAACGAAAAAGGCCGCACAATAAGAAGGGTAAAAATAAGACTGAAAACAAAGGTAAAAACTAGCGCAAACGTGGTAAGCGCAGTGGGAAGTTTGATAAAAGTAAAGTTAAGTGTTACAACTGCCACAAGTGTGGACACTTCGCTCGTGAGTGCACTAAGCCGAAGAAGAAAACGCAGGTATATTTTTCTGAAAAACTTTTGTTTATGTTTCTAGCTGTGCATTAGTCGCTGAGTCTCATCCTTCGTGGATTGTAGACTCAGGAGCAACTGACCACATAACGAAGGAACGTGATGCCTTTGTGGATTTTCATTGATTCAGTGCCGGAACCAAGTGGATTTACGTTGGCAACAATGTGTGTGGAAGTCAAAGGCATTGGTACATGTAAATTGGACCTTTGCGAAGGACGTGTCCTGTACCTCCATGATGTCCTCTACGCTCTGGATTTTCGACGGAATTTAATTTCAGTATCTCATTTAGATGAACTTGGTTATGCAATAACATTTGGTTCAAGCTATGTTGATGTGATGTTAAACAATATTTGTATTTGTACTGGTTACAAGCATAATAGTTTTTATGTTATTGAAATCTCTCAAGATTTTTAAAATTCTAGTTGTTCATTTGTATCATTTTCTGATAAAAATGTTGATGTCAAAACTTGGCATGCCAGACTTGGGCATATTGGGCAAGATCGTATGAATCGACTAGCTAGAGAAGGCCTTTTAGGCAATCTCGCTAAAGTCATTCTGCCCACGTGTGAAGATTGCCTTGTTGGTAAAGCAACTAGAAAACCATTTGGAGTAGGCAAACATGCTGATTCTTCCTTAGAAATAATCCATTCTGATATCTATGGTCCTATGAATGTTAAGACTAGACATGGTTTCTCTTGTTTCATCACTTTTATTGATGATTATTCACGATATGGTGTAATCTATTTAATCACACATAAATCTAAGGCATTAGAGTGTTTTAAATGATTCTTGCATATGGTTGAGAATCAATTGGATCACAAAGTTATAGTCTTGCGTACAGATCGTGGGCGTGAATATTTATCTGATCTCTTTAGAGAATTATGTGATGAAAAAGGTATTGTGCGGCAACTAACAATTCCTGAAACTCCGCAACAAAATGGTGTTGCAGAAAGATGAAACCGAACTCTACTTGATATGGTCCGATCAATGATGGCGCAAGCAAATCTCCCTATTTCTTTCTAGGGTGATTCCTTATTGACTACAGCCTATATATTGAATCGAGTTCCATCAAAATCTATAGATTCCACTCCTTATGAACTCTGGACAGGTCGAAAGCCTGAATTTAGTTATTTACGACCCTGGGAGTGCGCAACCTATGTACTTCATACTTCTCATAAGTATGGAAAGCTGGGTCCTCGAGGGAAAAAGTGTATCTATATAAAATATTCTAAGACCTCCAAAGAATATGTTTTCATAGGCGAAAAGGATGATGGAACTGTAACAGAAATAGAGAGTCGAGATGCTACATTCTTGGAAAATGATTTTCCTAAGCAAGGCGAAATTGATAAAGATCTTCACCTCGAGGAGGAAGAAGATAATGAGTTGGCTCATCCAGCAGATCAATCTACTGAGGAGTACGTCTCCTTACCTCAAAATCCTGATCCAAGTGGAAGAGAATCATCGCCAACTCAAGAATGAGATATACTAGAATGTTCGATACGTCGGACTAATCGGAAAAGTATCACACGTCGTCATTTTGAGATTGAGGGGGAAGCTTTTATAGTTGGTCCAGAAGATGAACATGAGCCTAAAACAATTGAGGAGGTTCTCTCGTGTCCTGCGAAGGAAGAATGGATGAAAGCAATGGAAGAAGAAATGAAGTCAATGAAAGATAACCAAGTTTGGGATTTGGTTGATCTCCCACCCGATAGAAGACCAATAGGGAATAAATGGGTTATCAAGGTCAAACGTGGTGCGGATGAATCCATAGAAAGATATAGAGCTCGCCTTGTTGCACAAGGATATATCCATAAAGAAGGTATAGATTATGATGAAACTTTTGCACTAGTTGCAAGATTTTCTTCAATTCGCTTAATCCTAGCTATAGTTGCTCATATGGATTTAGAACTACATCAAATTGATGTAAAGATAATTTTTCTAAATGGAGAACTAGATGAAGAAATTTACATGAAGCAACCTAAAGGCTTCATTGTAAAAGGTCAAGAGCGCAAAGTATGTAAATTGCGATGGTCCATATACGGACTAAAATAATCATCTAAGCAGTGGTATTTGAAGTTTCATCGATCAATAATTTCCTTCGGATACTCTATGATTGATAAATACCACTGTGTATATATATGTGGCTCCAAAGATAAGTTTGCATTTCTAACTCTATATGTCGACGATATCTTGCTAGTTGGGAATAATAAGGAATAAATATCATTAAGCAATGGTTGTCCTCTATTTTTTAGATGAAGGACATGGGTGAAGCAGCATATATACTTGGAGTAAAAATTCATCGAGATCGTTCAAAGAGATTCATTGTTCTTTCACAAGAAACCTATATCAAAAAGGTTCTCGAATGTTTTCGAATGAATAACTGCAAACCCATTGATACTCCTATAGCGAAAGGTGAAGCTTTAAGTCTTAATATGTGTCCGAAGATTTCAGAAGAAAAGAGTGTTATGGCATCTGTTCCTTATGCCAACGCAATCGGAAGTATGATGTACGTCATGTTGTGTACTCGACCCGACATATGTCATGCCATTGGTCTAGTCAGTCGATATCAGTCTAATCCAAGACACCAACATTGGAAGGCTGTCAAAAGGATTCTCAGATACTTGAAGGGAACCGTTGACTACGCATTATGCTATCAAGGAGGAAGCCTAAAGTTAGCCAGATATACGAATGCAGATTGAGCTGGCGATGTTGATGAACGCAAGTCCACCTCTGGTTACGTCTTCCTGCTTAGCAATGGCGCTGTGACGTGGAGCAGCAAGAAGCAAGATTGCATAGCATTGTCAACAATGGAAGCAAAATTCGTGGCATATACCGAAGCTGTAAAAGAAGGCCTTTGGTTAGGCAAATTCCTTCTCCATCTAAGAGTAGTTGATGATGCTTCAAAGACTAACCGATACTGTGATAATCAAACTGCCATTGCATATGTCAAAGATGAGAAATATCACTGTAAAGGGAAGCATATCAAATTTGTACGAAATGAAGATATTCAGAAAAGGATCATGATTCAATATGTGTCTACACATCAGAATGTGGTTGACCCATTTACGAAGTCTATTTCGAGAGATGTATTTATTAGACATATAAAAGCTATAGGATTACGTAATCCTAATTGTACTTAAACGTTTTATTTTTAATGAAAGTATTCATTTCCTTTGTTTAAGTTATTATGAGTTGTTATACACAAGTAGAGTATGTCAGTCATGCACAAGATTATCAAATCACACGGATAATTGCCTCTGGCGCTTAGAGTATAGCGAGCGGAGAAGAAATGTTTAAAATCATAATATGATCTAAAACCGCCCTGATTTGTTCGGGAAGTCTTGTACACGTGTTTACTTCAACTCCGTGTAACCTGACAAGGAGAGCTAGATGTGAGACCTCATTTAAAGGCGTCGCAATTTCGGGCGACTAGTGGGAGGACTAAGGTCAGGCGCCATAGATTGGCGACTTGACTTTAGTCTGTGCGGTGTTATTGAGCAATGGCATACGCTCCTTCAGTGGGAGTCTCCACTACAATACTTGAGTATATTACCAAGTATGCTAAGTCAACTCTAAGACGTGACGAATAGTCGAATCTTCGTCACATGTATGAGTCTTTAAGGACTGAACAAGTTCGAAGATTGCCCTTCGACTCTTGACTATATTTCAAAATGATATGTTAGTGTTGCTACTTTAGCGAGGTACTCAAAGGCTAAAATTGTATCCGGCCCGTCGAGCCACGTCTAGGAAAGCAGCTGACTTAGAATTGAGAAATATGAGGGCGAGAGAAAGATTCACTAGTGCTGCATAAATTTTATATGTTGTTGGCCAACTATAACGTATACATATAAAATTGAGTAACCGCGGAGTTAGACGTAAGTCATCTAAGCTATGCAAGCAAAGTGTCTCTAAGGCAAAGCCAATAACATGATTGCTTGAGCGACTATATGAGAATATAGTTCTGGCTCACATATTGATTGAGCGACTTTTATAGTCTTGGCTCTCAAGTTGATTGAGCACTATGTATCCCTAATAGGTCATAGTGTATGCTCTCAAGTGGTTGAGTAATTATGTATCCCTAACAAGTCACTACTCTCTCGTAAATGTTGTGGATGTACTCGTGGGTCGCACGATCCATTTACTAGATAAAAGCATTCGTAGAAATTAATATGACAAATGATCCATAATGTGTGAGTGAGAGATTGTTGGACACGTGACGCCCACAATGGGTCATCACTTCCATAACTGCCCATTTCATATTCAAATAGCAAAGGCATAGTTATACAAACTTACACGTACGTGCAGTTATGTTAACTTCCTATTATTTGCTATATATATGAAGAGATTAAGGCATGGCAGATGTTGGATGTTGTATTTCCTTTCTGCCTGCAGGTGCTGTCGTGTGGTTCTTGCTTGAAGTGCACTGTACTTGAATTGTGAATATTGCGCCGGCGTTCCGCTACGTGATCGTCGACCCGACCTTTTGAGTTCTGAACAACGTAAAAGAATCATATTAATTCCGCTGTAAAGGTTGGTTCATTCTATATCAAAACCTTCACCCGGGTCGGGTGGAAAATTGTCGAGAGGTTGGCCACTTCTTCGTCCGCTAACCGGGGCAGATTCAAGGTGAACTGGGCTGGGTGCCGTGGACATGGGCCGGGTAAGTAGTTTACCCAATCGAATTCACTATGAACCCAGTGCGGGTTCATCATAATTCGGGCCAGGTTCTTGTATTTTTCAGAATGTCGAGAGTTTGTATAAGTTTAGATCGAGGTAAATACTATTCTACAAGGCATGAACATAGCAAGAATGTGACCACTAATATCGTAAACTAAGATGAACATTTCAATGCAGACATGACAAAACATAATAGGCAACACATCAAGCAGGACATCACAGTTCAATAGTTGTGATCATTCTTCAGATTCAATCTATTAAACATGGATCATTACTTTGCAATGGCTAACATGGAGAATCAAATCTATCTAATAGAGTTATGCAAGGTGATTTCAAAATTTACCCACATGATTTTCGATTGCTTCCTCATTGAATTGTCAAATCTTCAAGATGTCACACCCCCCTGGACCGTCCTTGCAGTCGTGTCTCTTCAGCTTGTCGATCTTGTCCTGCAGGATGATCTAAACAAATGATGAACTGTCTAGACAATGCAGGCGCGTAAATGAATGAGAAATACCAGGCAGCACTTACAGGTGAGGATTTGATGTGTGTGAGGTGGGTAACAATATGAAGCTTTTGTCTTTTCGTGCATATGTGAGGGTTGTTAATAGCATGGGTGATTAAATCCCATTAAATTTGGATATTATTCCATATTAATGCCCCTATCTCCATAATAACTGCTGCATGTTTGGCACCCCCCAATAAAAGGGATTTCACGCATTAATCTCCCCCATTTGGCCGTTGCATAATGATTGATTTCATTTTATTTTATTTTATTTTTTTTCCTTGGTTGTTACATGACATGTTACAATACTCTCTATAATATGCAATAGTTGCATAAGCAAATGTATCAATTGGAGTTGGTTGGAATGCATGGATCAGCATGATCAATTAATTGATTCATTAGGGGGTCTTTTTCGTGTGATAAATAACCATCATCATCACTAACCATCACCTGAGTGTTTTTTTTTACCATTCATATATATGCATTATATATTAAAATTAGAGATTAAATAATAAGTTGACCCCCACCCCCAAAAAAAAAAAAATTAGACATTTTTTCATATGTATATAGTATTTGAAAAAAATAAATTTAACCCTCTTAGGTTAAATTGAAATTAGTTAAATTTAAATATTTTAATATTAAATTTATGTTTTATTATGTTTATAATATTAAGTAGTCTAAGAACCCGTGTGATGCACGGATCTTATAAATTAAGTTAATATAAAGGAAAAAATAATGCGTTAAATAAATTGAACTTCATTTTATATTCACATCAAATTACAAAATACTTTTTATAAACTACATTCTTTACTTAATCTCTTAGGCATGAAAAGTCAAATATTAATTTCTTAATTATTGACCTTGACTTTTATTAATGATCATTATAAAAATTATCATAATAAAAAATTATTTACATTGAAATCTAAACAATATGAATACATTTTCTCCAACTTTATTTTCAGATAAAACTTTTGTACCTTGGGTAACTATAAAAATCCTCCGAATAAAATATTTTTTTTCTTTTCTCTCATATTTTCAATTTTTTTCTTCCAAATAGTTTTTAGGAAAAAATATACATGCCACTTCTCTTAGTTCTTATATTATTTTCCTCAAATCGATGTAAAAATTTGACTTGTTTACACTTGACTATTAGCAATAACGTCGATGAGATCATAGGAAGATAATATAATATTTTATTTGTTTGGCAAAAAATAAAAATAAAATAAATTTTCTAAACCCCTACTACTATTCAAATTTAATTTTTTGTTTATAAAAAATAAATTTTCTTTTAATTATAATTATATATCTATAATTAGATAAGATACTTATCCAAAGATTCAATATATAGAGTTAAAATAATATAAGATTTTATTTGATTGTTAAGAATTGGGATTTTATAAGTATTTGTACATAATTTATAGGTTAGGATTACTGGATTATGACTATGCTTAGAATTAGAATTTGAATTAATTTTGTTATAAATAATATTAAATATTCTTATTAAAATTATCTTGTGGATGTCCAATAAATAAATATACTAACTATAATTAAATAAATATTTATTTTTCTCGTTTATTTTCCCCTCTATCTACTAAATATAACAAACGTATGATTTAAAAGTTAGGATTAGGATATTAAATATATATATATATATATATATATATATTCTAAAATAGATTTATGATTAAAATTCGGATACGAAATTTAAAAAGCATTAATAATTCTAGCTTATTTAGAATTTACATATTAATCCTAATACTAAAAGATCACATATGTCAATCTTAAAATTGTGTAAAATAATCCTAATACTAATATGGATCCTAATCAGAATCGTACTTAAAGACATGATCATTTTGAGATTCAAACATGTAGTGCACATCCAGGATTCCAGGGAACGAATTGCAGACATCTTAAAAATATATAATATTCATTTTATATTATTACGTATGATTTGTTTAGATAAAGAAGACTAATAATTAACGTTTGTTATAATCATTCTGACTGTTGCACAATTACTATTGTATGAAAATTTGTTCAACTAAAAATTATTATACCAAATTAAAATCTTGAGCCGCATCTAATAATCTTTTTTTTTTCAAATTTCTTTGCCCAGAAAGGGAAAAAAAGGAAAGAGGAGGATTCGTTCTGGTAATTAATTCGAATTATATTTTTGTGATAGGAGGAGGAGGAGGAGGAGCAAAATGGCATATATTCCTTCAATCATGATCCGGATGGGTGCATGTTGGTGGTAGCCACTTCATATTTATTTAATGAGGCTTCTACCATAATTTAATGTAATGTCCGAGTAAACTTACAAGATCATGGGTTTTTTGCATTCATGAATTTTAGGAGTGGTTTATGGATATATTTGTTATTGGTGTTTACCAAAAAAAAATGTTAAGTCTACTTTTTAATAATTTGAGAAATCATGATAAATAAATTTTCTTGTTTAATAAGTAGTTATATACGTAAATTTTATCTTATCTTACATGACTAAAAAAAACTTCCTGATTGGATTCAATTCAATTATTAACATATATTAATATTATTATTCTATTTTTTTCAAAAAAAATTTAAGATGCCATGTGGCATACCACTGTTTTCTTTTTATATATAATAATAACAAATAATATAGATATCGATTTGACCCCATTAGAAAATCTTGGGTTGCAACAGTTGAGTTCATGCCTTTGTGTATGAACAAACAAAAGTTGCACAAGGGCCGGAACGACATATTAGTTAGGGAGGCTACATATTAGTTAGGGAGGCCTTGGTGCTTCCTCCTTCTGTGACTACCAATGGTCATCGAAGGGGGGCGACCCTCCTCCTCTACTTGTGCCGGTAGAGGCGCGCGCCGGGGGGCGGCCCTTCTTGCCAGAGCTCGCGGGGGCGACCCCCATCCCCCTTTTGCATGTGTGCGTCGCCAGTGCACACAGGCAAAAGGGAGGTCACCCCCCACAAGCTCTGGCGATAGCTCGCAGGCGTCTTCGGTGAAGGTAAGATGGTGAGCATGGAGGAGAGAGAATATTATTTTATTTTTTAATAATGCCACATCAACTAAATGTTTGTGTGGAGAAAAGAGAAAGGCAATTGCGGACGCCAGCGATCAAAAAACGAACGATCAACGATGAAAAAAGACGTATACAACAAGTTAAAAAATAAAATACATTCGTGTTACAAGCTAAAATTAAAAAGCATCTCTGAACAAACTTCAAAATTGAAGAGCAATTAACGTAATTTACTCTCCACACACGATAGAAGTAATACTTATTTATTCATTCCAATAAAAAATTTGACATTTATTTAACTACTGTGTCGATAATAAATATTGACATAAGTACATACTAATCTGTCATTAGATTGACATTATTTCTTTTTGCTCTTTTTGAAAATATTTTCTCATATTATACTACAAATTGTTATTCCAATTCAATATTCTTATCTATTAACAAAAGAAATCAACTTATTCTTTAATTACCATACATCATCATGATTTCAATTTAACTCTCAGGAATAACTCACCTACGGACTGGACAGCAAAAGTCCGCTTCTCAGAGTCCAAGATGCATAAGCTAAAACTTCAAATACATGTTTCCACAATAAACAAATAAGAAAAAGTTGAGCTGCTCACCAGTCCCAGTGCTCCTTGATCATTGATATATACACATACTCGCAATTTTATTGACAGGTAGGAACACCCAATTGAAAACTCACAATTTAGGGAAACAAATGCATCACTTTGCAGGGGTTTATCAGTTATCCATTTGGCTGCTTGATGCCTCCATCATTCCATTGCGGATCTGATCCGTAACATCTCTAACATGTCCAGGTCCGTGAGGTATGAAAACAGTAGTATTCTTTGATGAATTTCCAAGTTCTTTGATGGTGTCAAAATACTGTGTGACCATTATCAAATCCATCACCTCCTTAGCAGTGGTACCGGACACAGTTTGAGAGAAGTGCACAATATTCTCCCTCAGACCTTCGGTGATGGCCTGACGCTGCCTGGCCACTCCAACACCAGAAAGATATTTGGCTTCTGCCTCGGCTTCAGCTTTCTTAACCATAAGGACCTTTTCAGCCTCCCCCTTGTACACACTAGCAAGCTGAAGTCTCTGAGCTGTGAAAATATTAAAATCCTAGGGATTACAAAAGGCAGCAAGCAGCACAGTTGAAAATAAATATATTAAATAACATGTGTGCAAATATTAACATGAAAGCACAACTAAAGAAGAAAAGGCCAGAAAAAACATTAACCACACAGAGTATAATGATTGTCGTGTGTAAAAAAGACCATCATTGGAAAACAGCACTACAGATGCTTCTGCTGGCTCATTGGCCTGTTTATTTTGTTTTATCTGATCCTGTTGTACCAAACTACTAAACTGCCATTAAGATGCTTGGATGATTGTTGTTCATTAATACTCATCCTTTCACATTTCAAAAAGAAATCATATAGGCAAACAACTTTTAAGCATCTAAATGGCAAATATTAGTACTTCAGCATTAATTAAAGACTCCAGATCTTTTTGAGAGTTGAGAGGATGAGGGCCCTAAAAACAATCCCAGTTCACATATGAGATTGAACACGTTACTTGTCTGCTATATTGTTCTCATGGTGGTGTAAAAGATCTTTCATCACAGCAGTTCATCTAATCAATAGACTTGCCCTGAAAAGATTCCGGTTATAGATTTAAGCAACCTCTGCTTTAGCCTTTCATCTAATTAGTTAAGATTCTAGTCAAGAATCACAATAACTTAGGATGAACAATTAATAACTTAAGTAGATGCACTGTTTTTTTTCTCATTTCTATCATATTAGATTAATAATTCAATGTCTTATACAGAAATACTTAATTCAAAACCTCTAAAAAAGGAACCTACTTCAAAATTTAGAAAAGGCTGAATAAAATATTTTACAATCCAATCAATTGTACGAAGATAATAAATAAGACAAACCCACTCTTGTATGAAAACTCCACAATTGAGAATATGGTCATGAATGCGAACCTTATGTCCCAAGATCAGGGATGGAACCAAGGGGTTTTGGGAGCCTTGCCCCTCCAAAATTTGTTGTTTCTTTTATAATATTTATAGAAAATAGAACAAAAGAGTTCTGCCCCCACCCCCACCCCCCACCCCCCCAAAATTTTTCATCACTGCATGAGATTAGGCATCGTGTAGAACGTAATCTCATTGCAATTTCATATCCGCATGTAACTCTTGAATCCATTATCCATCTATAAATCTGAATGGTTGCAACCATCCTTTTCCCTCGAGAAAAGAAATCTTCGAAATAGCATTTCATTGAAACACCAGTCAAGTATGAAAAAAGATGTATAAACTTTTTTTTTGAGAAAGTGTAAGGGAAACAAGAAAATCTTATTACCTGCATTTATTTCATTCATTGCTCTACGCACAGAAGGATCAGGTATGATATCAACCACAAGTATCTGCTCAATGCTATATCCATATTCTCCCATAACCTGAAAATGGTTTTAACTGGTAATTACAAATTTGCTAAAAATCATCAGGTGGCTACTCAATTGGGTATCCGGTATCCCAAATGCCCTGGCCACATTAAGGATGTAAGAGGAAGAACTGAGTACTAGTGAAACTATAGCATTCCAACAAAAAATATACGATTAAATGCACAACCCAAAGTGTTAATGGAAACCCAAAGTTTTTTTTTTTTTTTTTGAAATGGGAAAGGAAACTCCGCCTATATTTTATAGCCGGTCCCAAGCCCGGATAAAGGAGGAGGGTTGTGTTAGGCCCCGACAGCCAGCATAAAATCATGTCGAATCTTATGAACATGGATCAACGAATATATCGTCGTATGATCCATGTAGCCGACCCCACCTAGTGGGATAAGGCTTTGTTGTTGTTGTTGTTGAAATGGGAAAGGACAACCAGCAAGGTGGTAGGAAACCCAAAGTTTAAATGCACAAACATATTTGACAATGAACAACACGCCAATTCCAAAACATACCATCTATGATGTATCTACTATTTTATGCCAGATTTTTTCAAGCACCCATAGGCCATTTATAACAAGTTCCTTATGACTTGATCAGAAAGAAAGTTTTGACCACATATCAGGAATTATATAATATGATGACCAGAAAACTCAGAAATAAATAAGCAAAGGGAGAGTCATGTATTGATACAAAATGAAAATATAGCCATCTAGGATAGTTCTAGAGAAAACTGAGGTTTGAGTAATTTTTTATTTTGATAAAACAGTTTGTGTAAAATTATTTCCAAGGAAATAGTCTACTTTCTTATTTTTGGTTGTGTTTAAGAAATTATTACAAAAATACAAATTACTTATTGTTTATTAGAGATAATGTGATTCAGGAAATTGACTGTTTCTCAAGGGAGGAAATCATTTCCTACAAACTGTTCTTAATGTTTCATTAGGATGAATTTATTTCCTCAAAGAAATCCCTACACTAATTATAGGGGGAAATATGAAACACGAATATGTGCAAAAAGTATTTTGTAACACACAAAGGTGCAAAAGCCAAAAAGAAAAAAAATGATACATATGCAAATAAAAATAGTGTCAAATCATCTAAACTCAATAACATTACAAAATTATAATAGTTTCAAATTTGACAAATATTGATGAGTTACACAAGAAAAGCGCTACCTTTTCTAATTCCTCGAGAACAGCTTTGGCTACATCACCTTTTTGCTCAAAAAGTTCATCAAGATTCATTCTTGGAACATGAGCACGGACCACTGTTATTTAAAAGCAAGAAGAAGAAAATAAGCATTCTGAGGGAAACTAAGACAAACAACACCCACAAAGCAGTTTACAAACAACAATACACTACCATCAAAGACATAAGCTTGGATCTGCTCCTGAGGATTTTGCAATTCATAAAATGCATCATCTGCATTTTCTTTAACAACGCGGTACTGGATCGAGCAAACCAGCTGCACAAATACGTTGTCCTGATCCGCGTAATGAAAGTCATTGATTAGATGATAAAAACCGATCCTAGACACTTTGGTGATGATATTGACATATTCTTAAAGAAAAAAAAAAAACTAAGGCTTCCAGCATAAAAGCAAACTGATGTGAAATCTCTGAACATATCTACCGCAGAAAAGTGGAGCCGAAAAGTTTAAAAACGGTGATGGCATCCAGATATAAACAGAAATCTCTGACTGAGATTGGAAAAAAAGGGAAGAAGACAGTCAGCCACCTTGGTTTTGGTTTCGACGCGGACATCCAGCGAGGAGATCCGGGTGGAGAGGACGCCGGCAAGGCATTCGCCAGCGAAAGGGTTGAAGAAGTGGAGACCTGGTGAGGCAAGACGCTGGAACCGTCCCCACTGCTCCACGACGCCAACGCTTGCTTGGTCGACGCAGGCGCAGAACAGGAAGAAGGTGCTAACCATCTTCTGCTCGACGTTTTGCCCCAAAGACGAATCGCCGATGGATGCAAAGAATTATGATTTGGTCTAACCCGCGCGGAGACTTCTGGGCGTTCGGGAGGAAGAAATGTGGAGACATTGGGGAAACAGCCACGTAAGGGCGGTTTATGTCACACGTAGTAGAGAGCGGTTTATTGAATGAATTGTTATTCTAAATAAAAGGAGAAAAAAAATTGTAATGCGTGTTTTATAGTTTTTTCAATGGTTTCTAAAAAAAATAGCATGGTAATACTTTTCGTGTGTTCAATTTTATACGGATTAAAATACAACATATTATGTGGAGGTAATTATAGGAATTATTTTAGTAGTTTATATTTTTTTTTAAAAATAAACATGTTTAAAGAAAACTAGCGTAGAGCCCGCACGATGTGCGGATGATGCAAAAAATTTCTCATGTTTAATTATAATTTTATATTTCATTTAAATTAATAATAACATTTATAATAATGGAAAGTAATTATTTTTTCGTATTAACTTTAACTTTAGTTATATCATTTGTGAATATTTCATTAAAAAATAACATATAGAATAAAATCTTCAATGTTACAACAAATGTCCAAATACAAAATAAGAAGAAATTACTTCATATCTAAAATAATAAGAAATATATATTTATGAAATAATAATCTTTATAACTTCAATACCATTTTTTGGTCAAAAACCCCTTTTAGAATACTTATCTTTAACTTTTAGGAGTCCATTATTAAATTTTTAAAAATGTGTTATAGATATTAGCAATCAATTTTTAAAATAAAAATGTGTTATATTTTTTTTTATATAATTAAATTATTAAAAAAATAAAACATGTCGTATGTGCCCACACCTTAAAAGAACTTGCCACGTAATCATTTCGTAAATAAAATATATTAGAAATATATGCAGTACTCTCATGCTATAAAAGATAGCATGAACACATGCACAAATAGGATTGATGTCATTTTTTCATTTACAATTATACAATAGTCGAAAGATTTATAAGAAGATGACATAAATTCAACTCCTATATGCATAGTGCAATATTTTCATACTTGTACACTAATAATATTTTAAAACTACAATAAAAGATTAAATATCAAGTTAATGATCCATTATAATGAACACAAATTAAACAATTATAACGACATTTCTCTCAAATAAACTAAAAGGAAACTAATTTACACATAATTTAAAAAGATTGTTTATGACAAAGAATATTGCGATAAAAAATGTTATTAAAATGTAGTCATAAAAATAGTATGGCCAGATTAAATTCTGTCTATTTATTTACTTCATGATACACACACACACACACATATATATATATATATAACTATATAGATAGGAAAATAAACTATATAACTAAAAGAAATAAGGAAATATTTATAAATATATAAATAAGAAAATAAAATAACTATATAATTGAAAGGAATTATTTTATGGAAAATAAAATATGGTCAAGAAGAAAATGATGATTTAATATGATCATAAAAAATCTTATTGAACATAAAAAGTAATGAGGATAAAAAATCTCGTGACATTTATTTTATAGAAAATAAAATATTAACATAAAAAATAATTATACCTATATAAATAAGAAAATAAAATAAATAACTGAAAGTAATTATTTATAGAAAATAAAATATGGTCAGGAAGAGAATGTTGATCTAATACGATCATAAAAAGTAATGTGGAAAAAAATCTGGACATTTATTTACGAAATAAATTATTTTTATCTTTTAGTATCTAAGTACATGTGATCATAACAAAAATATGGGTAAGAAATCTAATACGGTATAAGAATAATTTGAAAAAAAAATAAAGTAAGTCATCTCGATAAATAAAGCATGCAACGTAGCAAAAATACAGTCAGAGCATATTAATTATAAACATAAACAAATGAACAATTAAAATTTACATATTCAAAGAAGACCATTTCACAATGACAATTTGTGTTTCAAATCAGTCTATACCCATTTTTAGAACCTTCCTATATATAATTGAAATTTAGAACTAAATAATTTAAATTAACAATTATTTTTTTATAAAATAATGGAAATAGAATTCATCCAAATAAAAAAAACAAAAGTGTGGCAGGTGCCCGCTCCATGTAAGTTATATTTTTATTTTTATTTTTGTTTAAAGCACATACAGGCAACACTTGAAATAGATCTGAAATGCTAGTATGCATGTAAACTTACCACATAACCATCTATGTTAGAATTGCATGCATTCCTCTTGTGCTATATGTGTTTGCCACTTTGCCTACAACAAATTTATGCATAAAGAGATCTACATAGATGCATGTAATGTTATATTTAATATTGTATAATATATAATAATAAATTAATGGCACAAATATAGTGGTAAAGAAACAAATAATATGCTACAGGAACTATTGCACTTATACTGCACTAATGATACTTTAAGAAGAAATACAAATTTATATTAAAATGCATATCAATATGCTTAAATAAAAATAAGAAGAATCTCTTATGGGAAATTAATATATAATAATTGGCATATGAGAGATTAATGGCACGAATATAGTAGTGAAAAAAGAATCAATATAACAACTATTTTACTTGTAGGCTAATGATACTTTAGAACAAACACACAATTATATTAAAATGCTATAAAGTAAGATAATGCTTAAAGACAAATAAAAAGATTGTTATAATAAGAAAAACTTGTTATGACAGTGTTCTAAAACATATCATAAGGAGTTATTTCCTAAGGAATTAATTCATAAAAAAATCGATAGATATGATAGTTGCTGATAGGCAAACTAAAATCTTAAAAAGTAATAAAAAATCTGTCAATACGCTTCTGCTTGCCGGGTTGATGGGCAAAAGCAGAGAAAGCACTTAAATGAATCAACCATCACTTGACGTTTAATACGATAGAGTCATGTGTTTGAGAGTATTTGTATGTTGTAGGTTGTAACCATTAAGTTTAGTTGCCACTATTAGCGGACAGTTATGAATTATTAGTATCCACCACTCCAATAACTTATTATGTCCACTACAATGATTATATCCATTAGCTCGTTGTGTGAAAATTTTCCAAGAAAAATACTATGATTATATCCATCATGATGAACATGTGGCATAATATATTATTGTCAAATGTATTAATCTCCTTACTTATTACTACTTCTTTAAGCATAGTAAGAATATATAATAGATAAATATATCTTTTGCTTTTGAAGAAATAAAAAATAGTTAGAAAATTGCGAGAAAAAGAAGATATGGAACTAATATTTTTTTGTTTTAGTTATTTTAATCAGTATATAATTTCGATCGATCACCTATTGAGCATATATTTTTATTTTGATTCAGTTATTATAATTATTTTGTTAGTTAAACATTTAAATCCTTTAAAAGCTACTATTCCATAGTGACCCTGTTAACAAAAAATATTGGTTAGTAATTTTTTTAACGATTAAATTTTTTCTTTCACTTATCTAATGTGTATAGTTACTTATAATAATTACTTATCAAATAACTACACATTATTTAAATGTTTAAATGATTAGTTATGAGGATATGGACATGTGGCATTCTATTCACATGCCTTGCCAAGCAGTGTCACTCTTTTCTTCAACATTATCCATATATAGTTAAATCATGGAAAAGAGGGTGGGTGATAAGGAAAAAATTTGATGTAGAGAAAATTGTGGAGCCAAGTTACTTATGGATAATTATTATCCATTACACTATTATAATATATATATATATATATATTATAATTATTGTTTTTAGATGTTGACTATTTCAATGATAATTAGTTACTTGTACGGTTATCACATTTATTTAATTATTATACATATATGCTTTGAAAATTTATTTATAAAAAATATACAGATTAATAATTAAAGATCATATAGATTAATTCTGCTATGAAATACTAACATAACTGATGTTATATAATAGTTATCATATTTTTATTAGCATAACTAATCAATTATTTTTTATTTATAATTAGATATTCTAAGGACACTTGTCAATATATGGTTATGCCAAATGTCAAGTTCTCATGCAAAGTACTCTCTCTTTAATATAATATAGATGCGATAACAAATTTAAATAATATAAGATTTTACAAATTAGCTGTCACTATGATATTTAATGTAGTCAATTCAAAAACTTTGTATGTAGAACAAAAAAAGAAGAAAAAGTATACGAAAAATGAAGACCGGCCAATCAGTGACATTTGCTGTAGTTAGAAATACATATTTGTCTGATTCTATGGTGAATCAAGATTTCAAATGTGATCAATGCTAATTCTTAGCGTTTTGAATCGACGTCGGCTTCTCGGACATTGAGTGGCAATAAAAAAGTACATATTTGAAATTTTTTTTGACAAATTGAATTAGCTGGTCAACATAGAGGCTCGATTAAATTATTCGATAATTTTAATGATTAAATTAATTTATTTATATGAAAAACTATAAATAGACATTTTTATAATAAATTATTTAATTTTGGATATCATGTGTAAAATAAATATTTTTTGTCTTTTGCGAACCTAAACATTAGATATTCTTTACAGAAATAAAATTTTAACATAAAATCGTACAAATACTTAATAATTATTCCAATAGCGTATAAAATAAATAAAATATTACATCAGATAATTGAAATATTAAAGTAAATCAAGTAATTATTATCATATCTTTAAAATTATTTGTAACAAAATATATATCATGCATGCAATCTAATAACACAAGGACAACTTAGAATACAAATTGGATCTATCATCTAAACGTTAAACAAATTAGTTTATTCAGAACTTCTAATAAATCCTCAAAAGCTGTCATCCAATTTGAATTACCGAATGTTTTATTTAGCGATTTGAGTTGGTTAAACTGGTAAACGTTATTTTGATCTGCCAAATATGGCCAAAGTAATAAATAAACATACTATGACGATAAAAAAAATCCAAAACTAAATAAGTAAAAAAGTGGTTTTCATTGATAAAAGTTCAAAGTATAGACACAAAGGAAAATAAAATAGAAAATAAAATTTTTACAAATTTCTACAAATTTTTTAAACTTCAATGTATTTGGATGAGAATTTTTCATGAGAACAAAACGAAGTTCAATCAAATAGAAAATAAAATTTTCGTTGGGCCTACTGAAATTTAAATTCCGATCAATGCAATAGTTCTCGATCCAAAGTTCTCATCCTTAAAGTTCTGATGGTCACACACGTTATGAAGTTTACTCACTGTCTAATCAACTTTCAAAATTCATCTTCATAACTTTCGTTCAAACATATGGATAAAAACATCAATTCCAAAAGTTACTGACAACTCATTTGAACTTTATAATGCCCAAATAGGGCCCAATAATTTGTCAATTTTTTTTCCTTAGACCCCTCCAATTGCCTACACAACCTTTTGCTCGATCAGTTGCACTGTGCATGCTATCAAGAACGCGAGCTAATGGAAGAACCCACAACTGTAGGAACCGCCAGATTTGGAATTTGATAAAAGGTTCTTCTAATTCTAAAAACATCAAAGCTCGAGTTTACTCAACGTAGCATGCTACTCGACAGTTAAGATGTTAAGGAATATGAAACTTCGTCTTCAACCTCAGTTGCCGATATATGCTTCCACACAGCAAGTTGGCGGCTGAAATATATCAACTAGACCCAACTCGGAAATCAAATACTCATGTTGACGTGAGCTTTAGTTAAAACATCTGCTGGCTGATCAGAAGTACTAATATAATTGAGCTTGATGAGCTTCTGACGAACTCATTCTCAAACAAAAAAAAAAACAGTCGACATCTATATGTTTAGTTCGCCGACTGACTGTCAGTAAAAATGGAAACAGGAAGTGAGACGGGAAGATGAATTTCAAGAAATAAATGCTGCAACCAAATTACTTTTGCAACATCAAGAGCAATACTCCGATGTTATGCTTCTGCTGAAGAACGAGCAACCACTACATGTTTCTTTGATTTCCAGGAAACATAGTTGATCCTAATTTTATGCAAAATGCAGAAATCGATCGCCGAGTCAATAAGCAAGATGCCCAATCCGCATCATTGAACACTGTAAGGATATTATTCTGTTCAGCTGGAAAATAAAGTCCCATCCCTGGCGAACACTCGAGGTAATGAACAATTCGTAAGGATGCATCCATGTGAGAATTTTTAGGAGAGTGCATGGGCTTAGCTGTCGAACATGAAAAGTAATATCAGGACGTGTTTGAGTGACATATATGAGATGTCCCACTAATCTCTGAAAATGATTTGGATCCTGAAGTAAATGATCTGTGCATAAATCCAAATTAGCCTTGTTGATGAACTGATCATATTCATAGGATGTGAATTTAGTATTCTCCTCGAGAGGAGTGAAAATAGGCTTTGAACCACTTAATCCACAGTCATTTATTAAGGTCATGATGTATTTTCTATGTGACAAAATGATACCTTTGTCAAATCTCAATACTTTCATGCCAAGAAAGTATCTTAAAGACCAAGATCATCTTTCAACTTCAAATTCTGATGAAGATAATCTTTCACTTCTTCTGACAATGTTGGTGAATTTCCTGTAAGGAGTATATCATCCACATGTACTAAAATGGCAACTAATCTGTCCATCAGCTCTCAATCTAACTTTGTATACCAATTTACAGCCAAATTGCCTTCTTTTCAATAGGTAGATCAATTAATTCCCATGTGCCATTATCAGCTAAAGCTTCTAATTCTTTATTCATACCTTCTAAAATGAGGGTACTGAATTGCTTGCGAGTAACTTGATGACTCACATAAGGAATATGTGACTGAAAGAAATGAAGCACAATTCGGAGAAAGTGATCAAAAGAAACATACATGTTCATAGAATATGGAATTCTGGAACTCATGACATAATCCTTCATCCATTTTGGTTGCCTAATAGTTCTTCTTGGTCTTGGATCAGGCTGTTTTGAAATAATTTGATTAATTTGAGGAGAGCTTGATGAAGTATTATTACTGTTAGACAACTCTGGAAGTGAAACATGTACATCAATTGAAGACAAAACATCATCTGGAAATGGATTATCTATGAATATTGGATTGTCTTGTTGAACTATAGAGTCAACTGCATCAGCTTCTAAATTATCATTTGAATCCCTTGAAATGATTATAAGCTCAGGTAAAAACATCATCCTGAATTGGACAGTTATCAGTGAGAATTCCAGAACCGATATGAGGGGTTTTGAATGAGAAAGAAATATCTATTCATGAAAAATTATGTTCCTGTTTATAGAAATTTGATTAGAATTCATCTCTAGATATCTATATTGAAAGCACAAGAAGGGGGTGAATTGGTGAAATTAAATTTTCCAAAAATTCATCTTCGGAGAAAAATGATAAAATCGATCACAAGCAAATAAAGATAATGCGTAGATGAAGAATAAAGAACAAACACAAGAAGACACGATATGTTGACGAGGTTCGGCCCCAACACTTTGGCCTACGTCCCCGCTTCGACTTCTCGACCTCGAGACCGCCGAAGATTCACTATCTTTATCTTTTCTTGTAGGGAGAGAACAACCCTCTTTATACAATCACGCCTTCTTCTACGCTCAAGAGACAAGGCACACCTCTTTTACAAGGAGCTCTCAATCTCACTATATTTCAGAAAGTGAATGTTCCCTCTAACTCTTTTCTTTTACAAAATTTTTCCACACTCAAGGCTAAGAAAAGAAAAGGGAAGAAATATGCAATTCTATGCACAAAAACTTGAGAGGAGCTCTAGGATGTTCTTTTTTGCTTGAACGAATTTTTTTCAAGCTTTGGCACTCCTTTTATAGGCTCCTAGGGGTGAGAATTTATTCAAAAAGTCTCCCCCAATTTTTTCCTCAAAATTCTAGCCATTACTATTCATTTGACTGAAGGGTCGATCGACCGCTGGGATGGGCCGGTCGACCGGTCTATGTGACCGTTGTCTCATTTCTGTGTTTTGACGCTGTCCGGTCGACCGATCTTTCGACCGATACAACGACCGGTAATGTCTCGGCGTCGACCGATCTTTTTTGCTGTCGACCGGTCTATCGATCGGTATAGTCTCGACGTCGACCGGTATCTTGTCATCTTTCCTTCCACCGAATATCAGTCGACCGATGCTTCTGGTCGATCGACCGGTCGTGCTGAAAACTTTTTTCCAACTTTAAATTTGGTGATTTCTTCATCGAATCTGTTCATATCAATTCTACATCTGCATTATCACTACTTGAGCATAGATTAGTAACTTTTATGTCCATTTTAATTTGTTATCATCAAAACATAGGATTCAACAATCTCCCCCTTTTTATGATGGCAAATTAATTAGACGATAAGGAGAAGAAAGAAATAAAATGAAATGTAAGTTTTACATAGAAAGTAATAAACAAGCTCCCCCTACATTTATACGTATTTAATTTTTTTCTCCCCCTAAATCGATGGCATTTATAGTTCCATAATTGATATGAGCATATGACGAGAAATAAATATAAAATCAAAGGTGAAATAAAAAAAACCATCACATAAGAAAAGTCATTACATTACATAGTTAATAAGACATCATGCACTAACAAATATGACTAAAGTTACTACAAAATTGTGCACGATATGCACGATACAAATGTAAGCACTAAGACACATAACATACTAAGACACATACTATCGTCCTAGACTTCTTCCCCTTTTGACATCATCAAAGAGGGAGACAACCCAACTACTCCTCATCGGGACTATCATCCTCACGAGCTACAGGCGGAATAAAACCCTGTGATGCGTAGTATGCCTGTAGTGAACCGACAAGGTAATGAGAATCATGCTCCATCCCTCGAACACGTCGATCCATCTGAGTCACACGCTGATCTATGATAGCCACCTGCTGTGAAAGAGCTGTGAAGTCATAGGTGCCATGAAAGTCTGAAGTACTGTGCTGAGAAGGTCCAAACTGCTCAGTGGGTGCCGATGGTGGCGGGAAGCTGGGGCCAGCCTCCGATACATCCTGAGTGTCCATCGATGCTGGCTCGCCATCTGTGGCATCATCTCTATCGTCAGAATCTAGCGCTGTCTCTAAACCTAAGACCCTTCCGGTGTAAAGTCCCGGAACCAATGACGTTAGTGGGACGAGGTCGAATGTACTCCTCGTCAGCAGGGATGTCAACACAAAGTGGAGTAAAATCTTCGTGATCCAAGCACCAAAATATAAGTGGTGCCTTCCACGAGCAGCAGTAGAGATATTCTAAAAGGTGTAGTCCATGTGATAGAACACATAATGACCGAAATGTAGAAAGGAGGCATCACGTATACAGAGACAGTGAAGAAAGAAGAGATCAAAGTGAGTGACATCTGTATAGTGCTCGGCTCGAGGAGTGATCATGCGGCTGACGAGGTGATGTGCCATTTTCATCAATGGATGAAGATGGTGATAGGCTGTTTCTACAGTATATTGGACGTCTTGTCCAGCAAAAATGGTATGAATGCCATCTGAGATGGGAAGATAGTCGGAAGGCCAACCATGAGTGACAAATGAATAAAGGTCAGGTAATGGGCATGCAACCCCAAAGATGCGACAAAGATGGTCTGGATCAAATCGAATGGGCATGCGAAGGACATAGGTAATAATGGCCTCTCGAGTGATTGTCATGTTCGCTTAAAAATGACGAACAAGACGAGGGTACACACGCTCGGTGAGGGAGAGAAGTGACAGTCAACCGATGGTTGCGAACATCTCTTGAACATCTGGAATGTTCAGAGCGTCACAATCAATAGTATAAGCACGCCGGACCTCGCGAGAGGCGTACAAGCCTTCAAAGCTGACAGAGATTTCCTTAGAGACAAAAAGATGGCTATCAAACTCAGTGAGTTCGGTGGAAGATGACTGATGAGTACATCCACGGGATTGTCCTCGTCCACGGCTACGTCGAAGGGGCTCGGGTTCGGGTTCGGGTTCAGGTTCAGGTTCACGCCGGAGGACATGAATGGTGCCACCGGAGCAGAAAGGTGACGACGATGATTAAAGACCAACTTAGTATGCAAATATCCATCATCGTCGGCCATGGATTCAACAATGGAAGTCGAAAATGAGGCTGAGCGCTTATCAAGGTTTGGATGGAATTTTGGCTGGCCGAAGAGCGAAGGGAAGGACAGAGAGAGATACTGCCGAGAGAGAGAGAGAGAGACTGGCCGAGAGATAAAGAGAGGGACTAGCAGAGAGATGTGGCCGGAGGTGGTAGAGAGAGAGGGGAGATGGTCGGCCGGAGAGAGAGATCGGCCGGAGAGTGAGAGAGAGAGAGAGACGACGGTCGGAGATAGAAAGAGAAGGAGAGATAGGTTGGCTGGAGAGTCGGCCGGAAACAGAGAAAGAGAGAGAGGTCGGCTGGAGAGTTGGCCGGAGAGAGAGAGAGGAAGAGATCGGCCAAAGAGAGAGAGAGGGAGAGAATAGTCGATCGAGGAGGCGTTGGCCAGTGGAGGCGTCGGTCGGCGAAGGCGGCCGGTCGCTGGAGTGGCCGACGGTCGTAGGGTTTGCCGGAGGGGGAAAGTTGTCGGCGGGCCGGAGGTTGGGCAGGAGCAGCGGTCGCTTGAAATAGGGATTAGGTCGATCGAGTCGAGCGGTCGACTTCTTATAGCTCACGATTTTGGCATATACCGGTCAACCGGTCATGCCCCGTGGTCGATCGGACACTTCTTTTCCAAACAGATCATATAGCGGTCGATTCGATGTCAGCCGGTCGCAGTATATACCGATCGACCGGTTGTATCATATCGATCGATCGATCGTTTGTCTGCGTATTGGAACTTCTATAGCATTCGACCAGTCCTTTCAGTCGGTCGATCGGTCCTTCAAATAGATCGATCGATCCCTGTATTTTTCAGACTTTGAACCATTTAAAATTATTAAAATCATAAAAATCATATTCCAAAAAAAAAATCATACAAATGTAAGTGTTGTGCAACACTTTTAATGTTCAATTCATGTCAGAAGTGATATTGTATAACCAAGTCACTTTTACTTTGAATTGATATGCAATCAAGAGTTAATCATTCTTAATTCCCTTCTAAGCATGCAGAACCGTTCTTCACTCAAGGGTTTTGTAAATATGTCTGCAAGTTGAACTTCGGTGGACACATGTTCAATGGCAATATCCTTAAGGGTCACATGTTCTCTAATGAAATGATACCGTAAGTCAATGTGTTTAGTCCTAGAGTGTTGAATTGAATTTTTGGTCATTTCTATAGCACTTGTGTTATCGCACTTCATGGGTACATTTGAACAATTTACTCCATAATCAAGCAATTGTTATTTCACACATAGTATTTGTGCACAACAACTACCGGCGGCTATATATTCGGCCTCGGCGGTAGAGAGTGCGATGGAGTTTTGTTTCTTGCTAGCCCATGAAATAAGAGAACTACCAAGAAAAACAACACATCCCAATAGTGCTTTTTCTATCAACTTTACACCCGGCAAAATCTGCATCGGTGTAAGCATGCAATTCAAATAGGGAATTTCTATCATACCAAATGCCTAATTCACTTGTATGCTTTAAATAGCGCAGTATTTTTTTTACGGCGGTTAAGTGCGATTCTTTGGGAGCGGATTGAAACCTAGCACACAAACACACACTAAACATTATATCTGGCCTAAATGCCATTAAATAGAGTAAACTACCAATCATACATCTGTACCTTTTTTATCAATTGACTTGCATTTTTCGTCTTTATCTAATTTTGTAGTAGTGCTCATAGGTGTTGTGCTTGGCTTGCAATCGTTCATCCCGAATCTTTTAAGCAGCTCCCTCGTATATTTTTCTTGATTAAGAAAAATACCTTCATTGGATTGTTTTATTTGTAGGCCTACAAAGAAGGTGAGTTCTCCTACAAGACTCATTTCAAATTCTTGTTGCATAAGAGTTTCAAACTCTTTGCAAATGCATTCATTAGTAGCACCATAAATAATATCATCAACATAAATGTGAACTATTAAAAATATCATTTTTAAAATATTTTAAGAACAATGTGGTGTCAACTTTCCCTTTTTTAAAATCATTTTCAATCAAAAATGAACTCAATCTTTCATACCAAGCTCGATGGGCTTGTTTCAATCCATAAAGAGCTTTTGAGAGTTTGAAAACATAATGAGGAAAATCTGGATTTTCAAAACCTTTAGGTTGTTCGACATAAACTTTCTCATTTATAAAACCATTAAAAAAGGCTGATTTCACATCCATTTGAAAAAGTTTAAAACATTTATAGCATGCAAAAGTCAAAAGCATTCGAATTGCCTCAAGTCTAGCAACGGGAGCAAAAGTTTCATCGAAATCAATTCTCTTAATTTGTGAGTAACACTTGGCCACTAATCTAGCCTTGTTTCTCACAATGACACCATTTTCATCTAACTTATTTGGAAAGACCCATTTGGTTCCAATGATAAGATGGTCCTTGGGTCTTTCCACAAGTTTCCACACTTGATTTCTTTCAAAATTATTTAATTCATCATACATTACATTTATCCAATTTGAATCCTCAAGTGCTTCATCTATATTCTTAGGCTCAAAATTTGCAAGAAAGGCCGAAAAAGCACATAGATTTTTTAAAAAATTTCTGATTTTGATACCTTCATTTATATTACCTATGACTTGATCGAGTGGATGTGATGAGGCATGTCTCCAATTTTTTTGGATGATTTAATTCTCTTCTGTTTGGGGTACTTCCATTTCTTCCACCTTTGGAGTGTAATCTTTTGCTTCCTCTATGTCTACAACTTCAAGTTTTCTTTGTACTTCAACTATTTCTTCATCATTATCATGTGCTTGTTTGCTCAAAAAAACATTAATAGACTCTTCAACAACTAATGTTCTTTTGTTGTACGCTCTATAGGTTTTACTTGTGCTAGAATAACCAAGAAAAATACTATCATCACATTTATTGTCAAATTTGCCTAGTTTATCTTTAATGTTCAAGATATAACATTTACATCCAAAAACTTTAAAATATGAGATATTTGGTTTCTTACCAAATAGTATTTCAAAACATGTTTTCTTTTCAAGAGGTCTAAGTAGAATTCTATTGAGAACATAGCAAGATGTGTTTACGACTTTCGCCCAAAAATATTTTGGTAACTTGCTTTCATTTAAAATTGTTCTAGCCATTTCTTGTATAGTTCTATTTTTTCTTTCTACTACTCCATTTTGTTGAGATATTTTGGGAGTGAAAAAATTATAAGTAATTCCATTTTCTTCGCAAAATAATTCAAATTTATGATTTTCAAATTCTCCTCCATGGTCACTTCTAATTTTTGAAATCTTTTGTTCAAATTCATTTTGAACTCTTTTTGCAAATTTGGAAAACATGTTTAGCGTTTCATCTTTACTTGCAAGAAAAATAGTCCAGGTGAAACGAGAGAAATCATCAACAATCACAAATACATATCTTTTTCCTCCTAAACTTGTCACATCAATAGGTCCAAACAAGTCAAGATGTAAAAGTTCCAAAGTCTTATGTGTACTAATAACTCCTTTTAATTTAAAAAAACTTTTGGTTTGTTTACCTTTTAGACATGAATCACAAACATTGTTTTTCTCAAACTTGATCTTAGGTAAGCATCTAACCAATTCGTGATTTGAGAGTTTATTTAGTAATTTATAATTTGCATGTTCTAATCTTCTATGCCACAAGTTTATGTCATCATGCACAACACTAAGACATTTTTCATTTTTCAAGTTATCAAAATCTATTTTGTATACATTATTGTACCTAAATCCCATGTGTAAAACTTTATTATTTTCATCTAATATCAAACATTTGTCATTTTCAAATTTAACTAAATAATTTTTATCGCATAATTGACTTATGCTAATTATATTATGTTTTAGATTTTCAACAAGCCAAACAATTTCTAAATACACTTTTTCATTCTTACCAATATTACCTACACCAATTACTCTTCATTTGCTATTGTCTCCAAAAGTGACTTTTTCTTCATTTTTCTTTTCCAAGTTGATGAAATTTGAGACATTGCCGGTCATATATCTTAAGCATCCACTATCCAAATACCATTTACCTTCATTGTACATAAAAAATTCCTACAAGAAAGAAGTTAGGAGTTTCATGTTTTTGGTATTTAAACTTGCTTGGGTCCATCTTGGTTAGTCATGGTCCTTTTAGGAATCTAGATTTTCTTCATTCCTTTACTTATTCCTTTCCTAATTCTGCAATCATAAGAATAATGCCCTTCATATGCACAATGAAAATAAATAATTTGTGATCTCGTGTAATCATGCGATGCTTTAACAAATAAAATTCTTTTGTCATTCTTCTTTTCAAAAGAAGTGAAATCAAGTCCCTTTTTGTTTGAAGATATTCTAAATCCACTAAGCATGGCGTCTAACATTTTACTTCCATTTGAGAATTTTTCAAATTCAAGTTTCAATTGATTAATTTCTTTATTCAAACATGCACTTTCTACAATTTGTCTTTTACATATTGATTTTAGTACACTATTTTCCGTTTTTAATTCTTCAATTGAGAGTTCTAAACTAGAGTTTTCTTTATTCAATGAATCACACTTTTCACATGCTTTAACATTTTTATTTTTCTTTTGCACATTTTTTAACTCTATTTTTATTTCATCATATTTCTTTCTTAGGCATCCATATTTATTGATAAGAGTTCTAAATTCCTTATGCACATTGAAGGATTCACTATTATTAGAGTTAGAAGAGTTAGATGATACCTCATGGCTATTAGCTATTAAACATATGTAAGCTTCTTCATCATCACTAGAGGAGGTGTTGGTGTCATTCTCTTCATCTTCACTTTCATCCCAAGTGGCTTGAAGAGCATTCTTCCTTCTTGAGCTTTCTCCATCTTTCTCCTTTTTGACCAAATTTGAACATTCATTTTTGTAGTGTCCAATCTTTTTGCATTCAAAGCAGATTATTTGACTTTTGCTTGATGATGATCTTCTCTTGGAGAAACCTTTCTTCTTCTTTTGTTTAGCAAACTTGAGATATTTGTCAAGCTTCTTTGCATATAGGGAAAGCTTCTTTTTATTAAGATCCACGTCCTCTTCACTTGTATCTTCTTCATCTTTATTTGCCTTCAATACAAGTGTTTTCCTTTTTGGAGTATTTGCTTCTTCATCTTCCTTAATCCTGATCTCATAGGTTAAGAGTGAACCTATAAGATCATCAAAGTCTAACTTGTTTAGGTTCTTTTCTTCAATCACTATCCTCTTTGTATGCCACTTGGAGGAGAGAAACCTGAGAAACTTTTTCACTTTTTGAGGGTTAGTCCTTGGTTCGCCCAAAGAGGCTAAGCCGTTTATAATATCATTAAAACGAATAAGCGTCTCATTTATATATTCATTTTCAAGCATTTTAAAAGAATCATATTGATGATTTAAAATATTTAATTTGACTCTTTAACTTTATCCGTTCCTTCATAGGTAATAATAAGTTTCTTCCAAATCTCATTAGCACTTCCACAACTAGAAATTCGATTAAATTCTGTTGTATCCAAAGCACAATAAAAAATATTTTTAGCTTTCCAATTTAGTTTTACTAAAAGTTTTTCTCCTTCGGTATATTCTGAAGATTTTTTCTTACTTAAATCAAAACCATTTTGAATAATATCCCACATATCAATATCAATAGAACAAACGTAGGCTTGCATCCTAATTTTTCAATAAGCAAAATTTGAGGCATTGAAAAGTGGAGGACGATTAATAGATTGACCTTCGGAAAAATTGAAACCACTTAATGCCATAGCTCTAAAGATATTTCAAATCTTAAAGCTAGAGCAACTTGGCTCTGATACCAATTGTAAGATCGAAAACACCAATAGGGGGGTGAATTGGTGAAATTAAATTTTCCAAAAATTCACCTTCGGAGAAAAATGATAAAACCAATCACAAGTAAATAAAGATAATGTGTAGATGAATAATAAAGAACAAAAATAAGAAGACACGATATGTTGACGAGGTTCGACCTAATACTTTGGCCTACGTCCCCGCTCCGACTTCTCGACCTCGAGACTGCCGGAGATTCACTATCTTTCTCTTTTCTTGTAGGGAGAGAACAATCCTCTTTATACAATCACACCTTCTTCTCAGCTCAAGAGGCAAGGCACACCTCTTTTACAAGGAGCTCTCAATCTCACTATATTTCAGAAAGTGAATGTTCCCTCTAACTCTTTTCTTTTACAAAATTTTTTCACACTCGAGGCTAAGAAAAGAAAATAGAAGAAATATGCAATTCTATGCACAAAAACTTGAGAGGAGCTCTAGGATGTTCTTTCTTGCTTGGATGAATTTTCTTTCGGATTTGGCACTCCTTTTATAGGCTCCTAGGGGTGAAAATTCGTTCAAAAAGTCTCCCCCAATTTTCTCAAAATTCTAACTGTTACTATTCATTTGACTGAAAGGTCGGACGACCGCTGGGATGGGCCGGTCGATCGGTCTATATGATCGTTATCTCATTTCTGTGTTTTGACGTTGTCCGATCGACCAGTCTTTCGACCGATACAACGACCGGTAATGTCTTAGCGTCGACTGATCTTTTTTTGCTGTCGACCGGTCTATCGATCGGTATAGTCTCGACGTCGACCGGTATCTTGTCTTCTTTTCTTCCACCGAATATCAGTCGACCAGTGCTTCTGGTCGGTCGACCGATGGGTCTTCCGGTCGTGCTGAAAACTTTTCTTCCAACTTTAAATTTGGTGATTTCTTCGTCGAATCTGTTCATATCAATTCTACACATGCATTATCACTATTTGAGCATAGATTAGTAACTTTTATGTCCATTTTAATTTGTTATCATCAAAACATATGATTCAACACTATATGTTTAATTCGCCGACCGACTGTCAGTAAAAATGGAAACAGGAAGTGAGACGAGAAGATGAATTTCAAGAAATAAATGCTGCAACCAAATTACTTTTGCAACATCAAGAGCAATACTCCGATGTTATGCTTCTGCTGAAGAACGAGCAACCACTACCTATTTCTTTGATTTCCAGGAAACAGAGTTTATCCTAATTTTATGCAAAATGCAAAAACCGATCGCCGAGTCAATAAGAAAGATGCCCAATCCGCATCATTGAACACTGTAAGGATATTATTCTGTTCAGCTGGAAAATAAAGTCCCATCCCTGGCAAACACTCGAGGTAATGAACAATTCGTAAGGATGCATCCATATGAGGATTTTAGGAGAGTGCATGGGCTTAGCTGTCGAACATGAAAAGTAATATCAGGATGTGTTTGAGTGACATATATGAGGCGTCCCACTAATCTCTGAAAATGATTTGGATCCTGAAGTAAATGATCTGTGCATAAATCTAAATTATCCTTGTTGATGAACTAATCATATTCATAGGATGTGAATTTAGTATTCTCCTCGAGAGGAGTGAAAATAGTCTTTGAACCACTTAATCCACAGTCATTTATTAAGGTCATGATGTATTTTCTCTGTGACAAAATGATACCTTTGTCAGATCTCAATACTTCCATGCCAAGAAAGTATCTTAAAGACCAAGATCATCTTTCAACTTCAAATTCTGATGAAGATAACCTTTCACTTCTTCTGACAATGTTGGTGAATTTCCTGTATATATCATCCACATATACTAAAATGGCAATTAATCTGGCCTTATATCTCTCCACTATACCATTAGCTCTCAATTTAACTTTGTATACCAATTTACATCCAAACTGCCTTCTTTTCAATAGGTAGATCAACTAATTCCCATGTGCCATTATCAGCTAAAGCTTCTAATTCTTTATTCATACCTTCTAAAATGAGGGTACTGAATTGCTTGTGAAACTTTATGGCTCACATAAGGAATCTGTGACTGAAAGAAATGAAGCACAATTCGGAGAAAGTGATCAAAAGAAACATACCTATTCATAGAATATGGAATTCTAGAACTCATGACATAATCCTTCATCCATTTTGGTTGCCTAATAGTTCTTCTTGGTCTTTGATCAGGCTGTTTTGAAATAATTTGATTAATTTGAGGAGAGCTTGATGAAGTATTATTACTGTTAGACAACTCTGGAAGTGAAACATGTACATCAATTGAAGACAAAACATCATCTGAAAATGGATTATCTGTGAATATTGGACTGTCTTGTTGAACTATGGAGTCAACTGCATCAGCTTCTAAATTATCATTTGAATCCCTTGAAATGATTATAAGCTCAGGTAAAAACATCATCCAGAACTGGACAGTTATCAGTGAGCATTCCAGAACCGATATGAGGGGTCTTGAATGAGAAAGGAAATATCTATTCGTGAAAAATTACGTTCCTGCTTATAGAAATTTGATTAGAATTCATCTCGAGATATCTATAACCTTTTTTTAGTAGCAATGTAGCCTAAAAAGATTGTTGGAATTGCTCTGGCATCAAATGTATCAGATTCTTTTCAAATTAGTAACATAAACACCCAAATACCTTTAAGTGACTTAAGTCAGGTTTTTTGATTAAAAAATTTCTCAAAGGCTGACTTATTGTTCAGAACTTTCAATGGAATTGTATTCATTACATGCACTGCTGCCTTCACACCATTCATTCCAATATTTAATTGGAATTGATTTTTTTTTGAGCAGAAAAAGGATGACTACCAAAGTTGTGGTTGTCATCCAGCATTTAATTGGAATTGATGACTGAAAAAACATAGCTCTAGCTATCTCAAGCAACTTTCAACCAGTCCATTTCGTTGTGGACTGTATGGACATGAACTTTGATGTATAATTCCTTTAGAATTGAGAAAAGCAATGCATTGGCTAGAAAAGAACTCTGCTCCATTTTCTGTTCTCACAACTTTAATCTTAGCACTAAACTATGTTTCTGCCTGCAAAATGAATTGCTGCAAGAAGGTAAATGCCTCTGACTTTCTTTTCAAAAGATATATCCAAGTTAATAGACTGAAATCATCAACAATCGACAAAAAATATCTGAACCCAGCATGTGATACAAATTTATGTGGACCCCAAATGTCAACATGTATTAATTCCAGTCTTGTGTTACAATGTTCACTATCTTTATTCTAAAAAGGCAATCTTATTTGTCTTGACAATGGACAGACTTTATAGTACAAATTTTTTCATGCAGCTAAAGTCTTAGAATGAAAAACAAACTAAAGTCTATCATGAGGTAGATGGTCAAGTCTTTTATGCCACAAGTCTTTTATTCAGAATATTCCTTCGATGAATCTGAAATAGACAAATTCGGTACAACTAGGGATAATTCCTCCCACAGAAATTCTAATCTGTTAAAGTACTCTCCAACTGACATAGAACCCTGGTTGATCAAGTAAATCTCCCCGTGCAGCATATAAATTTTGGTTCCATCCCTTCTTTGAAACCTTTCTTTAAGATCAAGCCACAAGATTCTGCCTCTTGATTATATATAACATTACTTACTAATCCCTTTGTAACCAAGCTTATAATCCATGAGATGACTAAAGCATTGCATCTCTTCCATTGGAAATGGAGTGATCTATCAAAGATTCAATCGGGCAAGAACCATCGACAAATCCATGTTTATTTTAGCAAGCAATGAATTGTAGAACAAATTGCTCCAATCAGTGTAATTACTCGAATCAATCAAGACATAGGGAGTTAATACTAGTCCTGGAGAATATGATGTACTCAAATATAAAGGACTGCTAACATCAATCGAAATCGCAGAAGAACCAGATGTAGATGAAGATGATGATCCTAAAGAAACCATTCGATAAAGAAATCTTCAGATGACAATTTTCAGCAAACACTACTAACCAAACATGATTGATGATCTGTTATGAAGCCTTCAGCACTCTCCAATCTGGATCTCCACCTACTCTGATACCATGTCAAGAACGCGAGCTCGGATGCAGAATGGAATAATGCACAACTGTAGGAACCACCAGATCTGGAATTTGATAAAGGTTCTTCTAATTCTGGAAACATCAGAGTTTGAGTTTATATACAAAATACAAAAAAACGATATAACCAAAATACGCGAAATGATACAACTCAACGTAACACGCTACTCTAAGATGACAGTTAAGATGGTAAGGAATATAAAACTTCATCTTCAACCTCAGCTGCCGATATATGCTTCCACAACAACAGACAATACATGTGGTTCTGTGCAACGAGGTCACTATCTTGTTGTCCTCATGGAAGTAGAGTTACTAGTAAGTTGAATAAACTATGAAATCTACACAACTACATCAATTCGAACCAACTACATCCTTGTGTCTTGGTTAAGCCCTTTTCTAACATAATCCTCCTTAATTTCTTCGCCTTGTCCCACTTCCCAGCATCCGCATAAGTACTCGCCAGTAGCACATAATATCCACTGTCTTTAGGCTCCAACTTAAAACAATGTCGGGCTGCGATCTCTCCAAGTTCCACATTCCCGTGTAACCTGGCAGCAAGAAGCAATGCGCCCCAAAAGCCGCTGTGGGGCGGCATCGGCATTTGCTTGATCAATCTGAATGCCTCTTCCAATCTTCCGTTTCTACCCAGAAGATCCACCACGATCGCATAGTGGTCGGCCGATGGCATTACTTTGTGTTGCCTCAACATGGAAGCAAAACACCTACGACCCTCCTCGACTAGACCTGCATGGTTATATGCCGTCAGAAGCCCAGCAAATGTTACTGCATTTGGAGCAATCTTTGCATCCAACATCTCCTTGAACAGACTAATTGCGTCATCGGATCTTCCGTTCATGCCGCAGCCTGAGATCATGGCAGTATAAGACACGACATCTCTTTTTCTCAATCCATGAAAGAGCTCAAAAGCTCTCTCCGTTTCTCCGCATTTAGAGTACAAATCTACCAAAGCAATGCTCAAATGATCATCCAGCTCGGTCCCGATAGTGTGCATATACTCTTCAATCCACGTGCCAAACTTCAAGAAGCCCAACTGAGAGCAAGCGGATAAGACACTAGACAATGTCATCTCATCTGGCCGGACGCCAAAATCCAGCTTCCTCATTTTATTGAACAAATGTATAGCTTCTCTTGGGCGCCCGTTTTGTGCATAGCAAGCTATCATTGAATTCCACACACACAAGTCCTTATCCACCTGATCAAAGATCTCCCGAGCTGAAGCAACATCGCTGCACCGTGAGTAACCAGAAATCATAGGTAGCCAGGACACATTGCTCTTGGCAGGCATTTCATCAAACAATTCCCTCGCCATGGCAAATTTCCCATGAGCAATATACCCACTAATCATCACATTCCACGAAGCCGGATTCTTCTTCGGCATGTTCTGGAACACCTCCGCCGCACTCTCCATGTCTCCAGCCTTCGCGTACCCGGAAGCCATGGTATTTCAGGACACTATATTTCCCTAATTGGTAGAGCTAGAAATGAGTCGAGACTTCGTGAGCAACTCGTGGTTCTACTTATTTTTTTCTTAGCTCGACTCAGCCTATTATCAAAATAAGTTAGGCTAAAATATTAAATAAAGCCTATTTTCTTAAAGAGGCTTAGTCTATAGCTTATTAGGCTAAAATTTATTAATATATTATATTATATATATAATTTTTAATCCTTTATTTTTTAAATCTTCAATTTTGAGTTCAATATTACTACTTTTATTATATATTTAGAAGAAATATATTAGTGATGTCTCTTTTATTTGGTTCATATCTATTGTTTCTTTAGTAAATAAGATTTATTATATTTAATATAGTAGATCATCAAAAAATATGTTTGCCTTAACAGGCTAATAAGTTAGGCCAGTCATTAAAAGTTAATAGAACAAGTCAGGCTAAGTTTATATTCATGACTTGTTACAGACTATAGGCTAGGCTTAAATACTTTTATTTTGCAATAGGCCTGACCTATTTAAGCAGAAGCCTAGCTCGACCTAGCACGTATCCAGTCCTACTAATTGGCATCTCATCAAAAATCCGTCGGGCATCCTCCACACCCCCGCCCGCAGGCAGGAGGAGAGGATGGCATTCCACGATACAACGTTCTTGGTAGGCATCTCGTCGAACACCTTCCGTGCAACCTCGATTCCGAAGCCATCGAGCCTGGAGTAAAGGTCGGAGAGGGCGGTCTGGGGGTGGACGAAGGAGCGAAAGCCAAGCTTATGCAGTTGTGCGTGGATGGCGGTAACGAAGGTCTCGATGGAGGAGGAGAAAAGGAGGCGACCACAAGACTTAAGGGTGGCTGCAACGGCGAAGCGATCGGGGCGGTGGCCGGATCGGAGCATCAGGACGTAAAGGGAGAGGGTGTCTCACGAACGCCCATTGTCGGCTATTGCGCGGATACAGAGCGTCCATGAGGAGGAGGAATCGTCGATTGTAACCCTCCAAAATCGCCCCTTCTATCACGTAGGCAGTCAAGTTGACCCCGGAAGCGCTACACTGCCTACTACACTATTGATCATAGCCATTCAACAAAATGTATATGTGGCATCAATATTATAATAAAATATAATCTAAGACGTTAATGCGGAAGATCAAATGTCAGAATATCAAAAAGCATAGCTCATCAAAATGATAAAAAAAACCATAGTCCTAAGAAGTTCAACAGGCGGAAGAAATAAGGTCTGTAAATAGCACATCAACTAGATGCAATTGGAGAGATTTGATAATATAATTAGTCATGTACAACATCCTCCAAGCTCTGAGCACTCTCACACCTCATCAAGCAGCATTCTCACTTATAAAATCTCAATGCAGGGGAATCGAATACTCATGAACAAAAAGCCCAGTACAATAGCAATATAGACAATGAAATAAGGATCAATGATAATCATATACAAATGTGTCAAAGATGAACATTGATATACTATGGCTTCTATGCATTCACTATGATGGGTCAGATATCATGCTTTAACTATAACAATAGTTGTACTCTGTTCCTTACCACGACTGTACATTGTCTTTACAGTACTCTGTGTTGTCTATACCATACTATGTTCCATACTTTACCATACCATGTTATATGCTTTACTTTATAATACTCTACTTTATATTGCTCTATTGTGAGTTGTACTACGACTTTTACATTACTATAATGTCCTTAATGTTAGTTGTCCTATGCGAGCTCAACTTTATTATATTGCGATGCTAGAGATGCCTCTCTGAATCTGTAAAGCCAGTAGGCCCATAAAGAAAAAGGGGTGCGACAATGCGTCACCTAATTCGGGATGTAGGTGGGAGAGGACCCACACCCCAGGAATAGTGGTCATTTAAGAACATATAGGTTCACCATCTCCTTAGTTAGCTAGCTGTTCCTCTGACTCAATACTATATTCTCTGGGAAGGAGAATGACAAATGCACCACCCTTCTTCGAGACACAAGTGGGAGAGGACCTGTAGTCTCAGGAATAATGGAAAGACCAGTAGGTTCGCTGTCTCCTTAGCTAACTTCATGTCCCTCTCTATACCATACCATGATCTTTGTTTCGTATAATGGGGAGGCACATAGTAATCCCGTAGCTTTATCTTTACTTTACTTATCTCTTATTATCATGATATCTATTAATTAGGATCTAAGTGGACATTAATGTTTGTACAATAGGACTCGACCAGTTACAGACGGACCAATTAGAGTCTCTAGTTAGGATTCATGTGTCGGACTCAAATCGGGTCAGAATCCGATTCGGACTATGTCAATATCAAAACTAATTCAATGTCTATCTATGCTTTGAGTGGGTTGAACTGGTTGTTTGGACCGATGAATTTGATTGAACCGGACGGCCTGAACCGACTAGTCTGCCTGGACCGGTCGATCGCTATCTGGACCGGTCGACCGCTCCTTCTGGTTCGGTCGAGCCGAACCGGTCGACCTCCCTAGTGGACCGGTCGACCGTTCTCTAGCACCGGTCGACCGTTCCTCTTGGATCAGTCGACCTTGTTCAATTGTCGGGCGTCTGTCGCATCGGTCGACCGCGCACATGGGCCGGTCGATCGGTTACTCTGCTGACTCTAGGATCGGTCGACCGTTCTGGCGATCGGTCGACCGTTCTGGCGATCGGTCGACCGGTCGTAACATCTCAAGGATGCTCACCGTGCATCGGATCGGTTGACTATTCGAAATGTCGGTCGACCGATCGCGAGTTCAGATCTATCAGTTGACAGTCAGATCGGTCGGTCGCCCTGTGAGGTCGGTCGACCGATCAACAAGAACTTGTGCGAATTCTTCGCACGGATCGGTCGACCATTCCTAAAAATTGGTCGACCGGTCCCTACAATAAAACAGGGCCGCCGGACTAAGGTTGTCAAGTTCGAGTTTCTACCTAAGTTCGTTTTAGGGGGTGAATTCGTATCGTAAATTCGATACGTAAATAACATTCAAAATTCCTTATTAATATGGATTGCCTCAAAAAAATTGTCACTTGTTAAATTGTCAGCAATGTAACTAGTACGTATAAATAATATATTTGATAATTCATATTAATTATTTATGAAAAATAAAGATTTATGAATTAATGTATAATTTTTACTAATACACCATAATCAAAATAATTATGTTTTAATATATATATATATATATATAATTTATTTTGAACTCTATAAACTTAAATTACACACATATTTTCACCCATAAAATTAAAATTTATAAATTAATTGAAATACATTTTAAAAATTATAATAATATAATTATTATTTATTTCATTAATTTTATAATTTATTTAATAAAATTTCAAAGAACAAATGGGAAAAGAGAAATTGAAAAGATTCTTAATTGTCACTTCTCCCATAAGTAATCTGTATTGTCAGTCCGTGAATTACATAGCATATTATCCATTACATGTCACAAGTAAATAAGATAATGTGATGGGCCCAAATAATTTAATATAATATTACTCGAGAGAACTGCCATATGTTATTTAATATCTATTTCAAAAATTGGCCATTATGTAGACGTATTAACAAATTTCAATATCATAATATTTTCATATTTTTTATAAGTCCACCTATCAGTATTTTTTGTGGGTAGGCATTCCATAAAAATCAATAATATTTAATATTATATTAGTGTACTCTTTTAAATTTTCAACTGATCTCACCCGTTGGTATTTCTTATGGATAATCCATCGAAAATATCAAGAATCCATCCATCATAAATATTTAAATTTTAAATAATTTAAAAACTATATATAATTATAATTTTTCTGTTGTGACAAGAATGTCCTTGACTATTTTCCCCGAACGATCTGCACCTTAGGAACATTTGATATTCCAAAGAATGTTGATTATCCTATTATACCCTTATTTTAGAATCTTAAGAATTACGTCCTCAAAACGCACCCTGCCATGTGGAAAAATATGTCTTGAGGGCAGTACGAATCATACATACATGGACATCATACTAATAAAAAAGAAAACTTTGGCTAGTCAACTAAGAACAACATCATATGCGAAAAAATGGCATAATAAAGGAATAATAAAAACGAATAATATCATCATAAAGTATGCAAAAAATAATGAAAGAATCATCATATGAGTCATGAGAAAACTAATCTAATACATCAATAATAAGAAAAGATAGATTAGGACACGAAGGAAAGGACTCATGACACCTATGTATTGCCACCACGAGCTCGACCGGTCACCGTTGACCACCTTCATCATTAAGACATGATCCTGCATGTATGAAAATGCAGGGGAGATAGAACCTCTCTATGAGTTTTGCAACTCAGTATGTAAATAAAGTAAAGACATCATAAAATCATGATACTAGACAAGAAGATAAATGAACATCATCATCGTCATATAAGGATTTAAAATATGATCATAAAAGATCCATAAATCAAGGTGTCATCTTCTTGGGAACATGAGATCAAGAATCAAGGTATATCATAATAAAATCATCATAAATGACGATTGTCGATCATTATTATTATGGGTCATCATCATGTAAAGGATCATGAAAGTCATTATGAAAACAGAAGTAGATAATCATGGAGTGAATCATATTTGTATAAAGCATATTAACATAAGATCAAGAGATTATAAAAAAATCATCATAAAAGTGACAAGAGCCAATAATCATCATAAGGAGATGGTATGTTTTCGTCTTCTTCATCATTTTATTATTCATTTTTAACTTATCATAGGATATGTTTCAATCTATAGGGGAGGCATGCCTCAAGCCAACTTCATCATCATCATAACTGACGGAGTCAACTCATTACTGACTGTAATCAAACCAAACTTATCGGAGTCAGTCCATAATTGGTCGTCGTTAGTTCATCATTATTTTTTAGCTTTTATCTTGCAATTTTTAATTAATATTTATTAGATCATAATCAAGTTAAATCATCAGATGAAAAGATCGAAAGGACCATGAGATCATAATAATCAAATGTTCTCATTTGACATCATCATCATAATAGTATGGAATCAATTTAGCGCTACAAGATATGTTAATGAAGAGTAATCAAGCAGTGCATGAACATAATAATTATCATCATAAGGTAGATCAAGATTAATAAACATGAATCAGTATAATCATAGATATGATTGGATCTGAATTGAATCATCTTAAAAAATATCATATGATCATAGGATCATGTTGGACATCATCATACATGACAATATATTTACACTCATATGGTACATGGAGAGAAATTGGATGTATAATACAAACATCATCACGTGGTAGATCAAGCTTAAAGACATAAGTCATAAGCCAAATGGGCATAAAAATCATCTTAGCAGAATCGGATCCCGGGCCGCATGTAGGCAGAATTCGGGTCGAGTGCGAAAGTTCATCTTCTCGATAAAATCAATGGGAACCCGGGCCATGTTGGAGTCATACCTCGGCCGAGTTTATGTATCATGTTCTTGGTAATTTGTAAGAGAACCCAGTTTGGGTTTAGATCAAACCCGGCGCAGGTTTAGGGTGATATCAAAAGAACATCGCACTCGATCATCTTCGTCAAGTTGAAACTCGGGCCGGGTCATCCTTAATTCGGGTCAGGTTCATCCGGATGCCAGAGCTTGGCAATGGCGGACCCAGGACGAGTCCATGGAACTCGATCCAAGCAAGGTCTAAAGATTTGGTTGTTTAGGAAAAATTGTGCGACCACACCATTTTTCATTCATCTTTCCCACGATTGCTGGCATGATCCATCATCATAATTCATGTCTATGTCTAAGGGTTATCTTGAACTATTAATATCATGTTTCAAGTCTAAAATCAAGATTTTACGAGGAATTTACCCTAATCACATACCTTGTGAAGTTTTAAATCCTCTTATTCTTCCTCCTCTTCCTTTTGTCGTTTCCCTTGGTCCTAGGGCATGCTCGTCGTCATCCATACCTCTTTCATGCCCTACTTGAAAGTTCTCCTACAAGTTCCAACACCCACACGTTCGGCAAGGAGGGAGAGGATGAACTGCAACAAGAAGGAATAGGGAAAGAGCGGTGTGCTTAGAGGGGATGAGGAAGAGGTTTGTAATAGGAAAATAGGAGAGGGGAATTGGACGGCTGATTATTACTTGTTGGAGAGAGGGTGTATCGATAAGACTTACTACAGAAGTCAAAGAGGGCCTTGTACATAATATTGCATACATCAAACTTCCATCTCTTGTGCATTGGATTTTATTTTATATTTTCCATCCTTTCTGAGGACACTGACTTTTCATTAAATCTTTTTCAATCACAAGTGATGTATGTACTGAAATATTATTCTATATTTCAAATCTCAACAAGGTCTTCTTTAGATATTGTTAGTGACTCCAACTCAATGTTCTTGAGTTCTTATTTCGAGTCATTTGAATTTCAAGAACATAACTTATTCCGCACATGTCCGTTCTTCTAAATTCTTTTCTGAACATTTCATTTATCTTGTTGACCATGTGACATCATTTTCCAGTGAGAAAAATGTCATGTTCATGAACTAACATTATCACAAATTTGCTCTCACTATTATGATGCACATATAACAATCCAAATTGTTCATTACAAGCTAAAACTGAATGTCCGTCATTAGTATTTTAATGATGCTATGATTTCTTAAGTCATATTATGATTTTTCTTGTATATCTTATTCTCCAAAAAATCTTCCGCTTGAAATAATCAAACAATCACATATTTATTTCCTCAATTCTTAATTGATTGAGTTAATCCCATTGGACTAACTTCACATTTATATATGTGAATCATTGTTAAGATCATCATTCTCGATGCACATTTAACTTCTAGAGAATAGGTTAACTAAAAGTCAATTCCAGCTAACTAGTATAATCCTTGACAACAATTATTTTTTCGATTCAATAGTACCAACAATTAGTACATTTTTCGAATGCCCAATTACACCCTATGTGCTTTGCCCACTTCCAGCAAGTCACATGGTGCCCATTCACCGCCGACAAATTGAGTCCTATATATATTTATATTATTTTATGCTGGTCAATCATGATTCTAGACTTCGAAAAGTCATTACTTCTATGATAGGATTTGTACAATTCTCTTATAAACATCGCGGTGTAATACGAACATCTCGCACCTGTCAAATTTCAAATGTGTGAGTTTCGTTCGGGGGACCTCTTGTTGTCGATTATACTTGTGAAGAGTATATGGGTTCCTCCACTTCCTCCAAAGGTTTTTTTTTTAAATTTCTCATCCACTATTGGACCTATGTCCATATATATCTTCCAGAGTCAACTTTAATATCGCAAAGGATAATCATCCCTTTTTTATTCTTGCACCTTTTCCTTTTATGAAAGGTTGCATCACGACTCTCACTTAGACAAGTTTATTTGTGTAAGCATAAATACCCTTTGGACACATACAATAAACCTGCATGTCACCATCCTAAAGTACAGCTTAGTCCAAATCTGACATGGATCAACACATGCAATTTTACATTTCCTCTTTGGAGATGGTTCAACTCGAGCTTCCTACCATTATCAATTTGTATGGTGTTAATTTTGTGGACTTTGTGGGAATTCTTTGTATGTAACTCTCACTCAAAAAATTAAATTCCTTTTGAGAGCCATGAGTAGGATAACATACACATTATTGCATTCATCAAAATTTCTTATCACCACGTTATTTTGTTGTGGCACAGAGAAAATAACAATAGTATTCCTACATATTGCATGCAATAATGACCCATCTCTTAGAGATATTTTCTTCTCTATCTGTATGTACTTTTCGAATTGGTTTTCCCAATTCCTTCTCCTATTCCGTCTTACATCTCTTGTCCAAAAAAAATGGCTTTTCGTTCCAAGAGATCTTAAATTTGACAATAGGAGATCTCATTAATGAATGTCATGAACTATTTCATCTTCTTACGTGTAACCACACTCACTGAATCATAAATGTCTAAATGAATCACTTAACAATTATTTTGACAATCAAACAACATTCCAATGCAATGCTCTTGCACATGTATGTTGCATAGTCAAACAACATTCCAGTGCAATATTCTTGCACCCAATATGTTAAGCGTCATATTCATTCTCATAATTTGTCAAATTCTAATTTTTAAGTGGGTGATCTCTTAAAAATAATACACATAATATTTAGAAGACATATTCATTAACTATTCATATCACAGAAAGACAAAATAAATCATCTTTAGGAACAAATTTTTCCTTAGTTTCTGTCCAATAGATACACATCGAAAATAGAAAACGACTTCAAACAATTTTCTTCCAAAGAACAAGTCCAGAGATGGGATTCCGGCTTATCATTGAGTGTACAACTTACCGATTGTCACTCACATTCTGCCTATAAATTTTAAAACTATGAATTTTTATTTCATTGAGCCGACCCCACCTAGTGGGATAAGGCTTTATTGTTATTGTTGTTGAATTTTTATTTCATTGAAGTCCAATGATTATTTCTTGACCTTCATGATTTCCATCGTAACAATGCTTTCGACAATTGTAGCGAACTTGGACTTTTGGAGCTCCATTTATTTCAGTATCATATACCGAATCAAACTTTTTACCTCATGATAATTTGCCTTGATGTGGCCAAATATCTCCCAAGAATGGCATGCTCCTTGTTGCCCATTATTAATTGCTTTTTAATAAGGTCAAGATGTTTTTAATGTGCATCACAATGGACTTATTCCGCTTCCCTAGCTTTTTTAGCTTTGAAGAGAATGTTTACTTATTGTCATTTAATAGTCCATACGTAATTTTTCAGATCCACAAAAATTTGAAAGTTTCAATTTCCCAGCTCAAAATCATAAGTTTAGATGTCAATTGTGAATACCTAGTTTGTTAATTTTATGTTTACTAACTTATAAATTGTAAGTAGTGTGACTATTATTCATGTAAGTAATAAATTTACATTAAAATTATTTTGATAACTATGTAACCCCCTTGTGCTTCGCGCAATTTAAATATATTTCAAAACATTAATTTAAATATATAAAAAAAGATTTATAATATATATGAACCATTGTTTTAACATACAATATATCTATAAATATCTTACAATATGAATTAAGATAAATGTTAGTTAAGTTTATATTTTAAAATATTTAATATGACTATAAAGAAAATATTATGCATTTCATAACATTAGAATAGCTATTATTTTAATTGAAAAGTCTTCAGCATTATCTTAATATTGTGCTTTCGTCATTAAAAAAAATAATGGAATATAAGATTCAATATGTAATTTGAGAAAAATTAGTGATGTAAATTTTTAATAAACATAAAGATGCATTTATATATTATTATATTTTAAGATTAAAAAACATGAAAAATATAAAAAGGCAACTTATAATTTGTGAAATTTTAATCTTAATCTTAAATTTAATACATATTAATTAATAATGCATCAATTAATATGACATTTAATAGTGAGAATACCAAATGACAATGCAGAAAATAAAATAATTTAATTATACAATTAAGTAATATGATATATAATAATGAGAATATCAAAGAATTAAATAATATAATAAATTAATATAGTATTGTGATACTACTTGAAAAATTATAAAAATAATGGAAGGAATAGTGAAAGAAGAAGAGGTCTTAATGCATAGCTGAAGCTCAAGATTAAATGGACTTGGGCATTTGTCCATTCCCAAAGCATAAAGCTATTTGGAGCTTGAATGATCCAATGGAAATAGTGCGGACTTTAACCAATGGTGTAAAACCCGGCTCCGCCCGGACAGTTGGACCGGCCGGATCGATGTCCGGCCATCAAAACAGTCCGTGGGTCACTTCAAATCTGTCCTTGAGGTTGACCTATTTTGACCCGGTCAAAACTCGGGTTCAACCAAACCAACGGGTTTGAGTGACTCGGTCGAGTCAACATAAAAAAATAAATATGAAATTTTTTAAAAAAAATCATGACACATTACTTGTATATATATTTGTTTAAATTCATGCCCTAACTTTTCTTCATAATATCACTAATATTTCTTTAACTTATAATTATGAAGATTTTATCATCTTTTAGGTAATAATTATTTAATTGATAGTTACTTTATTATATTTTTAACTTATTATAGCATTTTATTTTATTATATTTTAATTTATTCATTATACATCTTACAAAGATATTAAGAATAAGAGAGAAAGTTATTTAACATATTTTATTTTTTATTACCTTGTATTATTCCATCTCATAGATCAACTTGATCCGGTCCACCTTTCGGTTTGACCCGGTCCGATCGGTTCAACCTGACACAGCCATCGATCCAGGTCGATGGTCGGGTCGGGTTTTACAGCATTTTTTCTAAGAACTCTTCACCTTCAACTAATTAATAAATTTATCATAATCTTTGAAGACAAACTTGATGATAACATTAGAGTTGTATAAAACACTAAAATATTTTTACTTTTGATCATGCGCAAAAATGCCATGAGGTAACGTATGGACTTTAGGTCATGAATCAATAACTTTAATTAACGAATAAATGGATGCATAAAAGCATATTAAATGATATTTGATTAAAAGAAAAATGTGCATCATTTTACATGATGAGGAGCAAAAAGGGAGTGGGATTAGAAAATGAAATCTAAGTGGATATTAATTGAGCGTCTAACTTTCCATTTAGAAGGTTTCTTATAGCATATAGATAATAAAGTCTCAAAGAAAGTTTGCCGAACTTGATCCTAATGACATCTGAAAACCTCACTCTCTATGTATATGGATGTCTTGTAGCCCGGTGGAGTTGACACATTTGATACAAATTATGCCATTTTGCATTCTTTGTTAACTGCTTTAACCAATGACGCAATTGACACCCCAAACATTGTTGCATTATTGATTCTTTTTTCCACATAGTTAAATCGAATCAATCAAGAACAATGATAATTTCCTTTCTAAAAAATGGGGAGTGCAAGAGATCTAAAAGTTCAGAATTTTTCCGAGGCCTATTATTTATTAAACAAAAAGAAGATCAACAAATAAATTCATAAATCAAAATACTATAATCATACAAATAAATATAAAATATTGTTTGAATTGTTTTCTTTTAGATTTCAATGTTATGTTAGAAGTTTAGATACATAACTTTAAGTTAAAGAAATATAATAATGAATTAAAAATTATAATAGTGCCCACCAATTATACTAAGGGTTTTTTCCGCTAACCCCCTTGAACTATGAACTTTTTTTGCTTCTAGCCACGTCTTTCAAATATTCCGATGACCCCCTTGAACTACACCGCCTTTTCCACTTAAGTCCATCCGTTAACTTCTATCAACTTTTTCGTTAATTTTTATTTTTTTTTTATGAAAACCAAAATACCCTTCTTCTCGTATCATCTAATATTGTAAAATAAAAAATAATATATTATAAAAATAAAAAATGTGCTTGGCGCCTCCTAGGGGTGTTCACCGGGTCAAGTCGACCCGTGAACCCGATGACCCGACCCGACCCGAATCGGTTCTGGTCGGGTTGGATCGGTAGTCGGGTCGGACCCGACCCGACCTGAACTCGACCCGACCATGGGTCGGGTCGGGTACGGGTTGGAAAAATCCAACCTGACTTGACCCGATTGACCCGACTTTTTATTTTTTTTCTTTTTTTATTTAAACTTAAGGCTTATATTTGATTTAAAAAATGTAAAAAAAAATAAAATAAAATCTTTTAAGTGCAGAAATAATATTAAATACTTGTAAAACATATTTTATGCTTTTAAAATAATATTAAATAATATTTTTTATATTAAATAAAATATAAACCAGTAAGAAAAAAATAAAATTGAGTGGTCAGGTAACCCGATCACCCGACCCGAACCGAACCGAGTCGGGTTGGATCGGATCCAGCCCCTTAGTCCTGACCCGACCAAATTTGGTCGGGTCGGGTCGGATTTGTTCAAGGGTTGGGTCCAATCCGACCCGTGAACACCCCTAGCGCCTCCCTCTCCGGCCACGAGATCCACCCCCCCCCTCCAGTCGGCGATGAGATTGTAGAGGAGGGCGTCCATGCGATCTCGTCCCCCCTCCCCAGAGACCTAGGATCTCGTCCAAGCTGACCTTCGAGGCTGCCAGGGACGGCGAGAACCTCGCGTCCAGAGAGTACTCTGACGAAGACACGTTCGTGTCGGAGCTTTCGTTTGCTTCACTAGGGGCGTCCACAGCGAGGTCGAGGGGGCGTCGCCCTTCGTAGGCGAGCACCCCCCCCCCCCCCCCCGGGAAGCGCAGTTTGATCGAAAGCGGCTGTTGGATCCACGAAGAATTTTCTACCATTGCAGGGGGAGCACACATCACAATTCATCTCTCCGCCGAATCCAATGCATGGGAGGCCTTAGGATCTCAAGGAGGCACCACAGGCGCATGAACAACCCCTTTCCGGCATCCACCATGAGGTGCTCGCCCTTCACCCAGGGCAAGCTCTCCTTCGATCCGGACAAGATCCCGTTGCAATAGTCATTCCGCATTGGCGAAGACTTCGAGCTCCACAGGACATCCAACAATGGCGGCCACCTCTTTGTGTCGCACAAATCCTAACTCAACAAGAGCATGTGGACCACGGTTCCTGGGGAGGCCTTCATTTCTATTGCAGTCGTTGGGACTGAGGTGCTGGGTCAGCGAAATATTAGAAAGTCGTGAGTAGACGCGGAAAAAATTCATAAGTCAGCGGAAAAACTCCTTCATCAAACATCAATCCATAGCATAAATACATTGAAAATAAATTTAAATATAACAAATATATACTCAATCTGCGAGGACAATATATTCGGTCGACCGCACATTTGGATCAGTCGACCGATCCATGTGACCGTTGCGCGATTTCTTCAGCTTCTGCGCTTGATCGGTCGACCGATCTATCGACCAGTACATCGACCCGACGTCAACCGGGGCAGGCTCAGTATACATCGATTGACAGGAATCTCCTATTCGTCGATCGGTATTGTCTCGACCGGCCTTCTTTCCTTCGACCGGTAGGTTGACCGACCTGCACTATTTTGAGCATAATTTTTTGCACAGTTATCCAAATTAGATGATCTTGGATTTTATGGATAGCTAATAGGATTCTTTACAACTTCGGTATTCATTCAGAATATATTTAATCAAAGTTTAGTGCATAAAGTTATCCATTTTTCTTTAAAATTTTTCACCATTTTAACTTTAATCTTTCGAGGTATGTATCATCAAAATATAATTTTATATGTCTTTAAAACTTTGCTCCAACAATCTCCCCCTTCTTTATGAAGACAAACCGAGAAATATGAAAAATATATAAGTTACGAAAAAGTTGTAAAATCTTGTAAAATCAATTTTTACTCTCCATAACACTTAGCCTTCCTTACAATGATAGATATTCTCATAAGTATTAATTGTAAGGTACTCTTCATATAAAGTATATTCAGATTATATTTCTCCTATATTTCTCCCCCTTTTGTTTCATCAAAAAATAGTTTGCACATAACGGGCAAAAAAAAGTGTAATTCCCCCTTTGAAAAAAAACATTATTCTCCCCTTTTTGTAAAGTATCATAAAAGGTCATAAAATATGAAAAAATAACTCCCCCTAAATTTATGGCTAATTTAAAATGAAAATAAAATGATTTAGAGCTTATGAAATCCATAAGTCAAAAATCATATTAGGAATCAAAATATTACATAAAACTTTGATACAACAATGATATGTTAAAATAAGGTTGAAAACATGCTCCCTCTATTATTATGACTAATTTTCTTTTTTCTATTTGATGTGTTACCTTTTTTTCTTAAAAGAAATGATGATTTTGAGTTTTTCAGAAGAATAAAAAAGTAGTTGATACTTTTACCATAATCTTTATGTCTTCACATTTCCATTCGTCCTTTGCTTTACATGTGAGGCACGCCTGAAAAATAATTAAATAACTTTTGGTACCCAAACTTCTTTGGATCCTATTTTGTTAGACATTGATATGCATAATGATCATAAAATCCACATTTAAAACATTTGAGATATGATTTTCTACCATAGGAATGATTGTATTTTTAATAATAATTTTCATGTTCAAAGTATTTCCTAAGAGTATTTTTCGTTACATGAGAAATAACCTTTTTATTATTTTGTGTACTTTTCAAAAAAAATATTTTGTTGCTCTTCCTTTTCTAATGAACATGGTAGTTTTACTATTTCATAAGCATGTGTAATTTCCAAAGTAACAATTTCATTTTTCACAAAATATGCATCCTTTTCTTCTTTTAATTTTTTCAATTTCATCTATTAATTTTTCATTTTCCTCTTTAAAAATATCTTTTTATAAGAGTGGAGAGTTCTTTATTCACATCTAAAGAAAAAAAATTTCGGAAGAGTTCGATGAGTCATAATTTGAATTTGAAAGGTTAGAATTACCTCATCGCCGTGTGTCATTTAGCATAGGTATGCTTCGTCACTTGATGAGCTTGATGAATCACTTGTTTCACTAGACTCTTCATTTTTTTTTTACCTTTTTGAGATTTTTCTTGGTGTTTGTATGATTTTCTTGTTGCCTTCTCGTTCTTGTCTTTCTTTTTTACCAACTTGATATACATATCTAGTTTTCTTGTGTAGAGTGCAAGCTTCTTTTCGTCCACTTCCTCTTCACTTGAGTCTTCTTCTTTTATATTTGTCTTCAATGCCAATGTTTTCTTCTTGGGGTTTTTTCATCTTGATCTTTTATTGAGATCTCATATGTTAGAAGTGAACCTATTAGATCATCGGTCCTCTTCATATGCCATTTGGAGGAGAGAGACTTGAGAATCCTTTTCACTTTTTGGGAGTTAGTTCTTGGTTCGCCCAAGGAGGCTAAGCCATTCAAAATATCATTAAACCGAGCAATCATATTATTATGGATTCATTATCATGCATTTTGATATAATCATATTGATGATTTAAAATATTCAATCTAGGTTCTTTAACTTTGTCAGTTCCTTCATAAGTAGTGATGAGTTTTTCCCAAATCTCGGTTGCAGTTTCACAACTTGAAATTCGATTAAACTCCGTCGAATCCAAAGCACAATAAAAAATATTTTTGACTTTTCAATCAAGTTTTGAAAAAAAAATCTTTTCTCTTTCTATAAAATTTGTAAGTAATTTTTCATGAAGATAATAACATTTTTCAACTATGTCTCACATGTCGATATCAATAGAACAATTATATGCTTGGATTCTAATTTTCCAATATGCAAAATTTGATGTATTTAAGAAGGGATGACGACTAATTAATTGTCCTTCGAAAAAATCAATTCCACTTGATGTCATGGCTCTTAAAGATTGTTAAATCTTAAAACAAGATGATCAACTCTTGTAACGATCAGATCTAAAACCGATTAGATCTTAAATCAAGAGCAACTTGGCTCTGATATCAATTGTAGAATCCCAAAGGACACCAAGAGGGGGGGTGAATTGGTATTAAAAACAAATGTATCGATTTTACGAAAATCATCGCGGAAGACTTAAAATCGATTCACAAATCTTTAACTCAAAACAAATCAAATCATATCATACAATGTAATTCAAATCACATCAAAACCAATATGAGAGGAAGAGAGAGAGAAAGCAATCACAAAGCACGCAGTGGTTGTTGATGAGGTTCGGTCACACCTTGGCCTACGTCCTCGCTCCGACTTCTCAACCTCGAGATCGTTGAATATTCCATTAGAACTCTTCCTTTGTTCCAAATGGGCCAAGGAAGAAAAGCCCTTTACACCACCACCTTTTCTCCGTTTCAAGAGGTAAAAAGCTCACCTCTCCTCGAATGAAGCTAATCTTTTCTCTCGCTCAAGAGGTAAGATTTTGAACCTCTTTTACATAGGAGCTCTTTTGATAGTTTCTAAATAAAATATTTCTCTCTTCTATAATGCTAAGCTCACAAGAGAAGAAGAGATAAAGAAGAGAAAACTTAAAATAAAAAACTAAGGAGAATGTCTTCTTTTGACAACTTGAAGTTTTTCTTCAAGGTTTAATCAAAGCTTAGTGCATAAAGTTATCCCTTTTTCTTTAAATTTTTTCATCATTTTAACTTTAATCTTTTAAGGTTTGTATCATCAAAATATAATTTTATATGTCTTTAAAACTTTGCTCCAACACCAAGGACTAGGGTGTCCTTGTATTTTTCAATCCAAATATACAAACATTAAGAGGGGAGAGAGGGGTTGGATCCCCTTTACCTACATATGATCTTGTTCTTTCTCAATGATAATCCCCTTTCTTTTGTCCATGTTCTCTTCCTCTTTGCTCTATTCTTCTTCCTCATTCTCTTCCTTTTTCCTCTTCCTAGATTGTGACGTCCCATGGAAGAAATAAAAAAAAAAAAGAGGAGAGGGAGGGTTTGGAAGGTTTTTGTAAGTCTAGCCTAGAATTTCTTAGGATTTCCTCCAAATGACTTAAATACCCCTATTCAAAAATTCGGATTGTTACATCAATAACATAATGTTCTAAAATTTTACTTCAACTCGACCCCGGACCAATCCTAGTTTAATTTGGGATCAGATCTTTTTGAATTAGTTAATAATCAAATCAACATGATTCAATTATCCTAATTTAATTTATTTAAAACAAAATATTTTAAATAAAATTATAAGAAATAACTTAAAAAAATTCTTTTTACGATTTAATATCAGGGCTTTAATATTTTAAAAATTCTTTTTATGATTTAATAACCTTCTTCGGGCTTGCATGGGAAAGTATTTTTACTTAGCTAATTCTGGGAATGCCATAAGATCATCAATATCTTCTCTCTGCATTTGCTCACTGACTGTACAAATAATTAATTATTCTCGTCTTAAACTAAGTTAAATTTAGTAGCCTTCTTGATATTAGGGTTGGCACCAGAAAGTATTTTCTACTTGACTAATACTGGGAATGACAAAAAATGATATATATATATATATATATATATATATATATATATCTTTTCTCTGCATTTGCTCACAAACTTTAACAGATAATTAATTATAGATTAACTAAGAAACATTGTGCACCCTATTAACAAACTATTTGGACAGTTATTAAACAGTAGCCTTGAAGCAAGGTTACTGGTCATCCTTTCCTCGACCATAAAAGATATTAAAAAAGAAGTCGGAGTTGTAGAACTTGACAAAACGTGTGATAATTTTCAAAGTTCACATTGAAGCTACAATTTGAGTATTTCTGGGGTAATTCATGGTTCCCATTTCTTACCGATTTCAACGTCTTTGAGGAACTTTAGAAGTGGCCTGCAAGAATCAACAACTAGTATTAATTCAACCAACATTCATGTTCAAACTTCTATTATCTGAAGCCACAGCCACAAGAAAGAAAAGTTCATCACATATTAAGAGATCTGTTTCGCAAGTAAGTAGCAAATTGTTCTTCATTGTCAATTACAACCACTGATGTGTCTTCAACTGGCTAAAAGGTTTTTTTTAATAGAAATAGTTAAAATAAAATAAGCACCAACTATTTGCACATGTAGGCTGAAAGGAGGCGCAACTCGGATGGTACTAGTAGTTCTCATCATCCACGGGACCCATTTGAGGATTATTGTGGAATATATCCTCGATATCAACAAATCATTGATATCGATGTCAGGGAGAAATCGATAAACAGATAGTAGAAGAGTAACAAGACATCACACAAAGAAAGACACAGATTTTACGTGGTTTAAAAATTATCTCCTACGTCCACGGTCGTCATTTCACTCTATTCAGATGTCTCAACTTTTTCAATTCTTTGATTATCAAATCCTCACAATATATGTTGCATAACCGTTACTAGATATGTGCCTTTGGTAACAATCCAGGATAATCACATATCTTATCCTGATTCTCTATAACTCCATATCTAACAAATAAGGTAGTTATGACAACCACTCAATCTCCCCATATTATGGTTATAAGGAAGTTATAATATCTCATATTCTCTCTACTGTAATTAACAACAAATTAGTTAGGCCCAGAATCAAGTTCCACCTGCTTGTGCCCGAACTCTGGGCGACTCCTCCCTACAACTAACTTTAGAGGGAAACAGAGGTTGCACAGAACCTCAATTTTTTAGTGACCACCACCTTGGTCAACATGTTAGCTGGATTTTCTGAACCTCGAATCTTCTAAAGCACCAATATCTTCTCTTTCCGAAGATCTCTGATAAAATGGTGTACTTATGTCTGATGTGCTTCGTCTTGGCATGATACACTGGACTCTTTGCCAAATGAATTGCACTCTGACTATCACTGTATAGATCGAAGTCGTTGCACCTTGCCTAGCTCTTCAAGAAACCCCTTCAGCCAAATCATCTCCTTACACACTTCTGTCATGACAATGTACTCTGATTCAATAGTAGAAAGAGCAATAATGTTCTATAATTGAGACATGCAACTTATAGTCGTGCCACCTAAGGTGTACACAAATCCGATGGTGCTTCTAGTAGTATCAATATCACCACCTCACTTTGCTTCAACATAACCCTTCAGATCCAAATTACTTTTACCAAAACATAAGCACATACCTTTGATTCCTTTCAAATTCCGAATGATTCACTTCACTGCTTGCCAGTGTTATTTCCTTAGATCTGACATGTATCTGCTCACAACTTTCACTGCTTGAGCAATGTCTGATCTGGTGCTAACCATAGCATACATAAGGCTATCTACTACTGATGCATATGAAATTTTCTACATATGTGCACGTTCCATATCTGTCTTGGGTGATTGTTCTTTCGAAAACAAGCTTGAAATGACTCGCCTGCACTGTCTTGGCATCTTGCATGAAAAATCTCTCCAGCACCTTTTCAACATACGACTCCTATGTCAACTTTAGCATACCTACTTTCTTGTCCCGAACAATCTCCGTTCCAAGAATCTTTTTCATGGTTCCCAAATCCTTAATCTCAAACACACTTAATAATAGTTCCTTGAGCCTTTTGATTTCCATCATATTTGAACTTGTGATGAGCATAACATCTACATACAATAGCAATATGATGTAGCAATTATCAAAATATTCGATGTAACAGCAGTGGTCAGAAAAACACTTACCATACCCCATACTAGTCATGAAGTTATCGAACTTCATATACCACTACGGACGGGCCTACTTCAGTCCATTCAAGCTTTTAGTCAGCTTGCAAACTAGGTTCTCTTTACCAAGAACTTGAAAACCTTCTGTTTGCTTCATGTCAATATCCTCCTCCAAATCACCATGGAGGAATGTTGTCTTTACATCTAACTGCTCAAGATGTAAGTCCTCAGCTGCAACTATACTCAACACCAATCTAATAGGGTTGGTTTAACAACTGGTGCAAATATCTCAGTATAGTCAATACCTTACTTTTGCTCGAAGTCTTTCACAATGAGTCTTGCTTTATACCTCTTGCCACCATCTGCCTCCTCCTTAATTCTGTACAACCACTTGTTGTGCAATACCTTCTTCCCTTTAGGCAATTCCACCAGCACCCAAGTATTATTCTTGTACAATGAGTTCATCTCATCTTGCATTGCTAACTCCCACTCAAATGAATCATCAACATTCAAGGCTTCCCTAAAACATTTTGGCTCACCAACATTAGTTAGCAAAATAAAATTCAAAAAGGAGAATACCACGCAGGGGGTCTTATCTCTCGAGTAGATCTCCTAATAGGGGGTGGAGTACTTGGTCCAGCCAGAATCACCTCAGGCTCCTACTGAATAATCTTCTGCGAACCGACCACATCTTCATCTAAAATACCCTCAAGTTCCACTTGAGCCTTGCCTTTTTCTCCTGCATCACCAGATTTGGCAATATACGTGTCCTTATACATGATCTTTTCATGAAACACCATGTTTCTTTCTCGAATAATTTTTTTGTTTACATTATTCCAGAAACGATATCCAAACTCATCAGAACCATAATCAATAAAAAAACATCTCCGAGACTTAGCCTCTAACTTATCTATACATGCAGAATTAATATGCACATATAACAAGCAACCAAAAATCCTCAGATGAGAAAGATCTACATCCTTACCACTCCAGACCTCCTATGGTAGTTTGTTCTCCAATGGTACAGATGGTCCGCAGTTGATCAAATATGTCATTGCGTTCACTACATCTGCCTAAAATGACTTTGGTAGGCCTGCATGGATCCTCATGCTCCTGGCACGCTCATTCAACGTCCTATTCATCCATTCAGCAACTCCCTTCTGTTGTGGCATCTTTAGAACTGTCATCTTGCCATGTTCCTCGCAGAACACCTTGAACTCATGGTTCACATACTCACGGCCATTGTCAGATTGCAAACACCTGATCTTGACGTATATTTCATTCTCTACATGTCCCTTCCATTTCTTGAAAGTAGATAACACATCGATTTATTTTTCAGAAAATAAACACATACCTTTTTAGAATAATCGTCGATAAATGTCACATAATATAGTGACCCGCCGAGGGATGGAACTGGAGATGCCCCCCCCCCCCCCCCCCCACATCTATGTGTACAAGCTCCAACTTGCTACTCTTTGGCATCCTTGGTACTTTGCTTAAGGTGACTTTCTTCTGCTTCCCTAGCACATAATCTTCACAAAGTCCACCATCGACTGACTTTAGACTTAATAGTCGACTCATCTTGTGCAGAATCTTCATCTCTTTTTCACTCATATATCCAAGTCTACTATGCCAGACTTCAGACATATCATCTGAATCAGCTGTTGCAATAATCTTCGTGTTCGACGACCTGTACAAAGAACACAGCTTGATGCCTCGTGCGATCACCATAGCTTCTTTGGCGACCTTTCAGGTGTTCCCTACAAATATCGTAGTTGTCCTTTAGCTTCCAAGTTGTCCCATTATCAATAACAATCTTCACGTTCCCCTTTCCCACAACATCCAAAGTTTTATCATCTGCAGATAAACATTGTCAAAGTTACCAGTAGTGTAATTTTCCATATACACCCTTTGAGATGTGGAGTGGTATGAAGCTCCAGAATCTAGAATCCAAGATTCTGTCGGACCTCGGAACTAATGCATCTGAGACTTCTTCTATAGCAACATTTGTCGACTCCTCATTAGTTTTATTCTTGGGTGCTCTGCAATTCTTTTTCAAGTGACCTTTTTTCCACAATTTCAGCATGCGAGTTCATCAAATCTTGATTGACTTCGTCGCCTTGCATTTGATCTTCCTTGATTTTTTCCTCGTTACGTTCTTCCCCTACCCTCTGCACTCAATGCCGAACATGAGGTTTCTCATAATTCTCTCCTGCGAACATCTTCGTTCAAAATCAAATCTCGAATATCATCGAGCTTCAACTTGGTTGAACCAGAAGAATTGCTGACCGTCGTCACAGTTGCACCCTAATTTTTTGGCAAAGAAGACAACAAGATCAAAGCCTTCACTTTATCAAAAGTGATACTTACCGAATTCAACTGTGTAATGATGATGTGGAATTTGTCAACACCGAAGCTCCATCAGACATCTTTAGGTTGGATAACTTTCTCATCAAATACACCTTATTTGATGTAGACGACTTCTTGTACATGTTTGATAATGCCTTCATCAAAACTGTCGTGATTTTCTCGTTCACGATGTTAAAGGCTACGTTCCGCGCCAACATCAACCTGATAACACCAAGCGCCTACCGGTCGAGGAGCGCCCAGTTTGCGTCACTCATCGCCTCTAGCTTTTTCCCAGAGAGAGGCCCGTGCAATTTCTTATGATACAAATAGTCCTCAATCTGTATCTTTCAAAAGTCAAAATCTCTACCATCAAACTTCTCGATCTTCACCTTCCCGTCATCTGTCGCCATTGGTCCCACTTCCCACGAACTCCTTCACTGAAGCTCTGATACCACTGTTGCGGAATATCCTCGATATCAACAAACCGTTGATACTAATGTTAAGGAGAAATTGATAAACAAATAGTGGAAGAGTAACAAGAAATCACACAAAAAAAGACACATAGATTTTACGTGATTCGGATATTGTCTCCTACGTCCACGGTCGTCTCAAAGTTTCACTCTATTCAAATGTCTACTTTTTCATTCTTCAATTACAAACATTACCCAGATCCCTATAATATATGGTGCATAATTGTTATCAGATATGTCTTGAGTAACAATCCAGGATAACGGCATATCTTATCCTGATTCTCCATAACTCTATATCTAACAAATAAAATAGTTATGATAACCACTTAATCTCCCCAGATTATGATTACAAGGAAGTTACAATATCTCATATTCTCCCTACCATAACTAACAACAAATTAGTTAGGCCCAGAATCAAGCTCCACCTAATTAACTCCAAAAAGGACTCGAAAGGTATGTAGCTATTTATATTCATAACTTTAATGGTATAACCTTTCAACTCGGAATTCAAGGAAATCACTGGGTGACCTTTATCTTGTTTTTTCTTTTGGTGTTGGACCAAAATTGTGGGTAAGTTATACAACCATGGGATGTTTAACGAGTGTTTTGATAAATAGGTAAACACAGACCTAGGAGTATTGATCTTGATATTTTTAATAGAAGTAAATAGTCTCAATCACTTTATAATCACTTCCTTTAGACTTGTCATCAACCGATTGAGTTATTACACTTCAAGATGTTTCTAAACGGCCTACAAGTTCTTGTTAGATTCAAGTTTGTATTTTGGTGACAACAAAGAGTTTCATTTTGTTTTGTCAATCAAGAAACATTTTCTATATGTTAAAGCAAACGCTTCCTTGAAACTCGTTTAGTATATGTTACAGCAGATGTGTCCGTTTCTCTATAGCAAATATGAAAAATTTGCACTAATGAATCCTTCCTTTTAAGAATTAGCCTGCTTATGTTATGTTTGCGTCCCAAGTATTTTTCTTTGTCGAACTTGAGGTGTGTTTTCTCTTGATGCAGAATGATTGATTTGTTCGAGCAAGATATGGGTTTTCTGACACGTTTGAGGAAGTTAAATGGGTAAGACATTTCATCATTTTCCTGTTGGTGTTGGCACTTGAGAATTTGTCTAACCAGTGATCCAGTCCTGGTCATGATGATCCAGTGATGACTCGCGGCACTGCAACGAGGATAGCGAAAGCAAAGGCGCGTTGGACAAGGAAGGTTATTCGTGGCTTGAGGAGAGATGGGACTCCTCTCTGGTTTTGGCTTCTTTTCATCTTTATGGAAGTTCTACCTGGTGCGATGTCATTTTTTTCCATTGTGCAATTATGCAATTCTCCCCCAACATATGTTGTACGACAAATATTTATCGGAAGCACTATGAAAATACATAAGTGTAGGACTTTACTTTTCATCTTTACTTCATCATCATCTAACCTTCTTTTCTTTTACAAGATACTTTGAAGTTATTCACTTTTCTTCTTTCTTTATTTTATAACATCTTTTATCTTAACATATTTGGAAAGTCATATCACATCATAATAGTGAGGGACTTTATTTCAAGGAATACGCACACTATAATAGTAAGGGATTTTATTCCGAAGAATACACACTATAATAGTGAGGGACTTTATTCTAGGAAATACGCACACTTTCTTATGAGGAACTTTGTTCCTTGATAAGCACATACACAAATGCAAGACTTTACTTCGCAGGCTTAGGTCCCCTTGAAGTATAAACATAGGTGCAGGATTTTGCTTCTCAACATTGATGAGTGAGACATTCTTCTTCAACTTTAGGTATATTATGCTTTGCAATACATCAATCATTCTTCATATTTTAGCCCAATTACGACTGAACGTACATTTCGTATATCTAGGTGTCATATGTGTTCATCAAACATCAATCCATAGCATAAATACTTTGAAAATAAATTTAAATATATCAAATGTAAACTTAATCTGTGAGGACAATACGGTCAAGCCGTCTTTTTAACTTCCAGCCCATATTGAAGTCCTCCAAGTCGTATTTGGCTCACACCTAAAAAGTATGATATTGTTGCCCTCCAAGTCGTATTAACTCCCTGCAGGTCGTATTAGGTTCGCACTAAAAAATACAACTAGTCCGTATTTTTGCCCTCTTGCCCGTATTAACAGCCTCTAGCTCGTATTGAGTTTGCATCTTACATGTTTTCAATAAAATTTTGGGAAAATGCAATACAAAGCATTCTAAAGATTCTAGGCCTGATATATCAATAGGCATGAAAAGCACATGAAAACAAACGAAAACATCCATTCTTTCGAATATTGTTAAATCTAAGTTTTAATAACATATAAAATTATATTTTGATGATACAAATCTCGAAAGATTAAAGTTAAAATGCTGAAAACGTTTAAAGAAAAGGGATAACTTTATGCACTACACTTTGATTAAATACTTAACTATGATCCTATTAGATTTTGAATTAATCATAAATATCAAAGTTGTAGATAATTCTGTTAACTTTCCATAAAATAAAAAATCATCTCATTTGGATAACTATGCAAAGAGTTATGCTTAAAATAGTGCAAGGCGGTCGACCTGCTGGCTGGAAGACCGATCGATTGGTACAGAACACAGGTCGACCGGTCAGTGTAGAAAATACCAAATTTGAACAAGAAGAATGTTGAGACTGTACCGGTCGACTGGTCCAAAACACAGGTCGACCGGACAGTGTAGAATTTGCCAACGGTCACATTTTTCATAAAAAGAAGAAAGAAGAATCATATAAAAAGGAGTTGTTTAGAGAAAGTTATGAACCCAGAACCGTAGGTCGCTCACTCTGTCCTAAGTTACAGACATGTCAGTATTCTCAATTAGAGCATGATTAGTATAAAATGAATTAGGATTTGGAATTTGAATATGTTTAATTAGGAATTCTAGGAGTTCAGTGAGAAGTGGAATCATCCTATTTGGATTTGTATTTTGGGAGAAATAATTTTTTTATTTCATAGTGATTCTGTCAGATTCCAAGATATGGACAGATCACGAGCCTAATTAACTATTTTTGTTATAAGTGCATACAATGAGTTAAATTCTAAAATTTGTATGCCTAAACACTACTGAAGTCTAGATTCTAGGAAAATTAGGATCTCATCAAATTGATATGTATTGTTAAAGATATAAATTAATCATTTAATGGCATACAGTCTGCCAGGACACAAACCCTAGGTCCGATTTCCTGTGATATTATGAACTTAGTAATGATATTTGGGGATTGGAAACCTTAGTAAGTCTAGTTTCTAATTTATCCCGAATCATGATATTTGCTTATGTGGTTAAGAAGTTATGAATTATTTATTGACATACACTCAGTTTGGAATCTTGAGAGAGCATCTAGTTAAGCTATGGAAGATTGAGAAGTTTCAAGTGTGAAGTAACATATGAATATAAACATCTGAAATTACACATTAATATTAGAAGGGATTATATGCATTTTAAGGTGAACAAGTGTTCATGCATGAGCATGCATTGCATATTCTTATTAGTAGTAATTGGAAAGTGAAATAGCATCCTTGCTTGTAGGAAAATAACAAGCTACAAATGAAAAGAGGAAAATCTAGTAAACCTCTTTGAAAATATAAAGTACAAGGTGAGTGGGTAAATTTACAACATAGCAAAATGTTGTATGTTAGTTCTTTTATTTAAGATATTATCTCGAGCAAAGATTATTAGTATTATTATTATTATTGAAACATATCTTGAGTTATGAAAAGTATTTATGATATGTTTCAATGATTTTATATGAGATGGAACAACCTCTTACATGAAAATATTTTTAGGGAACAATGCTTGTGAAGTTAAAATAAGTTTTATTTGATAATGATATGAGATTATGACATGTATATTTTTATATTATTAAACTCCGTGTGTTCATTAGCCATGCTGTTTGAAAAAGGTCTTTGGGATCGCATTCGATATACATGAAGCCTTTGGATGTATATCGAGTGTTTTTGCCCTTTTGGGCTGCTCTGCGTGCACGTATTGACCCATGATTGCTCTGCATATCTGAAAACATGATTGGGTGACACACAATCACGATTGGGATACGTATTGACCCATGATTTGCTCTGTGTATCTGAGACTCTTGATTGTGAAGCTCGCTTAACTGTATGACACACAATCATAGAAGGATACGTATTGCCCCATGATTTGCTCTGCATATTTGATACTCTTGATTATGAAGCTCTGCTTAACTATATGACACATGATCATAGAGGGATTTGTATTGATTCCTAATGAGTATGTGCAATAACACATGTGTGGAGTTTAAATGTAAATATGATGATATCTTGAATAATTTGTATTTATGTAAAAGTTCATATGATTTGGAAAGTTATGTGACATGAGTTATGCTTTAAATGTTTTCCCATACGAAAAAAATATGATTATTTAAATGTTATATGCACTCGTATGTTATACTTTTATTCTACTCACTGAGCAAATGATTGTTGCTCACGGTATCCATTTTAAATTTTTCAGATACTCATAAGTTCTCGAGTTGAGTTGATTCAAAGCTTGCCTTTGATGCATATAAAAGAGGTCGAGCCGGAGCACTTTTATTTTCCCTTCTTTCATTTTTAAAAAGCATGCATGTAATAAATAAACTCGAGAGTTATACTAAAATTTATTAGAATCTTTTAGTAAGGTTGTATAAAACTTGATCCTATGGAGTGTTATATGTGAGGTGATTAGGGAAAAAAAATATAATGATAATATGTGAACGATATGTCTTATAACTATTTATTTTAACTTTGATGAATATATATACATCTTTTGTATGTATTGGCAAATAACTCAAGATAAGTAAGGGAGGAGGTTTTGTTGATTTTATTTATAGAACTGGTAAACATAATTAAGGAAGGTAATAGTTGGAATTAGGACTTAGTCACGGAGTAGGCCTTGGCAGAGTTTGGTATCAGAGCTTAGGTTTAAGATTCTGTAGATAGTATTACTCAAGTTTAAGGTTAGGTGACATTATCTGCATTAGAATAATAGTGCATATTTTTTTATTACTTTTCTTATTTTATTTTTAAAGGGGTAAACATATCATCACAAAATTAATGTGGTGAGGGCTAATTTTATGTTATTGGCCTTTGTAAATTTGCTCTGTCTAATGATCGACCTGTTAGGAGTTTATTTTCATCTCATGCATCATGCATTAGTACAGTGTGTGACATTTGATGCCAATAATGATCCTCCCTCTGTGATGATGTGATCATAATGGGTCCATCAATAATGTTTTATGATGGCAATGTTATGAATTAAACTAGTAGCACTTGCAAAAGATATAAATGAATATGGAGTGAAAGTAGCTGAGTGAGAAATGATGACAGAGTCCATTTCTTTAAATATCGAAGACTGTAGTGTCTTGCCTGAAGTGGATTGACTAATTTGTCATCGTACTACTCCACACTGTTTTAAGAAAGAAATTTATTTTAAGTTATAAGGAAAATCAAGAGTTACATTTTTTGATAAATATTAGAATTTTTCCCTCGTGCATTATTTATATAGTAATGACAAAGAAGTTGATTACGAAGGAATGAGAAACATACTTTGCTTCTCTCATTGAGATGAAGGTAAAAGGAGTCACGATTGGAAGATATTCCAATCATGTATGAATTTGTTAAAATGTTAAGATCTTTCCAGATTATAACTGAGGATATAGAGGGAATTATTTATGGATCTAATTCATAGAACTATTCCTACTTCTAAGACTTCTTATCGTATAACACCTATAAGATTAAAAGAACTATAGGAGCATTATGATGAGGTATGCATTCAGTCGAAATTTTGAGCTTTGTATTTATTCTTCAAGAAGAAAGATATGTTCCTTAGTTGGGAATCAATTATTATAGACGTCTAGACTAAGTGATTGTGAAGAATAGTTTATCAAGAATGAGTTACTTGCTTGATGAATTACAAGTACTACTAGATTCTCAAAAATGACTTTAAGATATGGATACCATTAGCTAAAGTTGAAAAAATGGTATATCTCAACCTCTATATACATGGAACTCGATATGATCATTGTGAATTTTTTTTCCATCAAACGACTCATAAACTTATGATCTCTCAATTCCGAAGGTCGTGCACATCATATGAGATATTTAAACACTATTCCACAGAAAATTATTATGGGAAAAATAAAATTAAGAGCCAAATTATGAGTGAGTTTTGGCATGACTTCATGGTATTAGATCATGTCAATTCTAAGAAAAGAAAATCATGTCCTGGGTACATATGATCATCTGGTATCTGAATGAGTTTGATCATTATTTATCATGCAACACTTTTTCCTAATATACAAAAGGAAGCATGATATGTTTCCTTGTACCCAATCTAAGAAATATGAACTAATCATTTACATATGATTGTGTTTGCAAACTTATTGATTTGAACAAGAACTTGTTACATAAAGAACAACTACTTTGCATCTTATATCGAAAAGGAAATGAAAAAGATAAGAAAAATCACATCCTAAGATGTTGTGTTATAAAAGTTTTGCAATGAGACATTGTGTTTTAAAATAAATACATTTGAACCTTATGAAAGTATGATGAGAGGATATTTACAAGCCACCATTGATAGTTTTGTATTTAACATACATTGGATTACCCATATGTATGAGAATCAAATAATAGTTATGTATTACATCATGCATATTTAAAAAAAATCCTTTGAATTTGATCACTATAATTATTTGACTCTTTCAAGTGATTATGGTTATTCTAAATTTTGAATAACCTATGTATAAATTGACTTTGAAGCTTAATTCTACAAGATTGAGATTTATTCAAATAAAATATGCGAATAAGAAGATAGGAAAAATTGGAATAAAGTATAGTTATATTGTTTTGAATAGCCTTTACAAATCAATTTGCAAAATGTGCTATATATAACATAAGTGAAATATGAATATGGTCATGAAAACTTTATTGATATATATGAATGATCCTTAATATGCAATTAGAAATTACTTGTGTTGGATGTGTGGATAGGAGAGTATGAGTTTTTTTTCTCTCGGGTTTGAGAATATTATACAGGATATTGAAAGTTCTTCAAGAACAATCAGTAAGAGAATAGATGCTTATAATCTTATGAAGACATTATGAGATGTCTATATTAATAAGAAATGGTACACATTTTATAGAAATGGATAATAATGTTAGACTACGCATAAGGGTTGGAGAACCAATCATCAAATCAGTTTAGTGTTAAAAATTGATACCTACTTGATAGGATTTATATGATGATCACTAAAGTAACATTGTCTAATATGAATCATTATCAGTGATATTGAAATCATTATGAAATCTTGAATTTCTATTATTGATGTTAGAATTATTGTCAACTTCTAACCCATCGTTGTCAAACAAGATTCATCGTTATAGATTCTGCAATCATTGACGATTCCTAGTTAGTAATTATCGATTGCAATTCTTCATATTTGAGAAGTGATTTTTACTCATCATTATCTATTACATCTCATCAAGGGGGACTGATTAAATCACCATTGTCACTTCTTTATGTGTGATAAATGATTTGTCATTTCGGACTTTAGTACGTCCATTAATTTTGGAAGTTTAAAGAGTTGTGAAAAAGCTTCTCGAAAGATTATTGGAGTGATGCATCCTCTAGTCATCTATCGAGAGCTTTAACGAGGTGTTCTTCAATCACGAAATGTTGGTTGGATGTATAGCGAATGAGCGATTAGATGGGGACGCCTTTCTGATCCTCGATCGTGAACTTGAATTGACATTTCATCATTGTAAATCAATTAGAGAGGGAAAGTCTTATTCACAAAACTCATTGTTGCTCACACTCTGAGCGTCATTCTTACGAATGAGAGTGATCATATTTGATTTATGAACATGTAATAATCGATGGTTATTCTGTCGTTCTCTTTATCCAATGTATCATCTTCTTTTGCTTGTCATGATAGACTCATATAATTGTTGAAATATTAACTATTGTCCTTGTTATCCATAAAGTTTGTTGAATATTTGGAAATTTCCTTGCAATTAGTTCTCCACTCATAACCTTAGTACTAATCTTTATAGGAACCTTGTATAAAATTAATCGTGGTAACAAGATTAGATGAAAGAATTAATTCTTTTATAGAATTCTAAATATGCACATTAGGAAAATGTTATAGCCAAAAGAATATAATAAATCAAGAATTATTGTGAAATATCAATAAAAATAAAAAAATAGATCATAATAGTGAATTCACAAGGATAACATTACCTACGAAAAAAAACATGAATGAAAGTTATGTCCATGATATATAGGTCCATATAAGATTTCAGAATGTATCGTGTCAGCTATTTATTTGTTAAGTTCTACCATCAAAGATATTGTGTATTAATAATATCTTCAATGTTTCTATGCTTCCATGATATTGATCAAATCATTTGCAAACAAGCTCAATTCATTAAACAATAATTCGTCAACATGAATTTTTGTTTGTGTCCATCTTTGATCACCTGGATCAAGATCTTTTATTTTCCTTATATAAACCTCTAAACTTTAATAACTACTTATAGTCATTGACTATTGTAACTGTGACAATCAAAAATATGCTAAGTAAGATTCTTAAACCATCGTATGCACCCTTTGGCCAATCTTCAGTTAGAAGTCCAACAACTGCAGATATCAAGCTCAAATCATAAGAATGATCAACGCCAAATCTTGTAAAGCATCCCAAACAAACATCTAGAAGTTTCTTGGTGAATTTTTTGACGTACTTGTTGGAAAAAAAGATATTTTACTTATCATTATGCCAGCATAAAGTGAAATAGATATCTTCCTTGCTATTCCATCTAGTCCTTCATTGCTCTTCAAAACCTTGTTATTATGTCAACTTACAATGGGTGCTAACTCATCTAGGTTGATGCAATAATCGGCTTTTCTCATATCTTTCGAAGATAAGGTGTGCTAGAAGTTGCGTTAAAGCAAAAACCAAAGAGAGCAAAACATCAAAAAAGAATAGTACATATAATTACCTTATGATCATAGAGAATTGGAGATCGTACCATCAATAAACTGCAGAGCAGTCTTTTGCACATAAAGAGCAACTCAATCTATCCAAGTATAAGAAAACTTGTCTTGAGAAGAAAATATAGTATAAATTATAAGAAACAAGGAAAAGGAACTTTGGAAATGAAAATTTCCTTTAGTGTTAGTACTCTTGGTAAAACATTCAAGAAAAGAAGAAACTTAGAAGCGAGAATGACCAAATAAGAAGGAAGTATTCATTCTTATTCTTTGGAACTTGCATCTAAATTTCGAGGATGAAATTTTTTTAAGAAGGGGAGAATTTTCACGGACGTGCTCCAAAAAACATTATTTTTATGTCATTATGCATCTAATTAGCATATTAAGTTAGTCTAGATGCTCATATAGTAATGGTTGCATGTAGCAATTAACTTTTGGATTAAAGCATAATGATAATTAAATTATCGATAAGCGTTATAAAGAAATTATATAAGGAATAAACTTTAATATTTGTAAATATTATAATAAATATTTAAATATGATTAACTAATGTTAATTAGAAGTTTCACACTAATTTTTAATCAAATAATATAATTGGACCTTCATTTCAACCAATAGAGTTTCAAGTAGCTGAAGTAGGCAGCTCACTAGCAACTTAGAAATCGAATTTTCCAAATCATCATATGACGTGCTAAAAATATGAAAAAATATATATAAATTAAATAATCATATCAATGGATGGCATGAAATTTTTTCAAGTCGAAATACCGACTCGAACTGCGGGATGAAATTCGGCAACGTCGCTTGTTTAGGGTGAATCTTCATATCCGAAATTGATCTCCCACATCATGAGATCATTTCTTCATGATTAGTTATCCATAAATTTTGAAATTTTACATGGTTAATCCTATCGAAGTTAAACCACAAGAATCATATAAAAAGGATTTGTTTAAAGAAAGTTATGAACCCAGCAACGTAGGTCGCTCACTCTGTCCTGAGTAAGAGACAGGTCAATCCTATCAATTAGGGCATGACTAGTATAAAACGAATTAGGGTTTGGAATTTGGATATGATTAATTAGAAATTCTAACAGTTCAGTGAGAAGTGGAATCATCCTATTTGGACTTGTATTTTAAGAGAAATGAATTTTTCATTTCATAGTGATTCTTCTATCAGATTCCAGGACATGGACAGATCACGAGCCTAATTAACTATTTTTGTTATAAGTGCATATAAGAAGCTAAATTCTAAAATTTGTACGCCTAAACTACTGAAGTCCAGATTCTAGGAAAATTAGGATCTCATCAAATGGATACGTATTGTTAAAGATATAAATTAATCATTCATTGACATACAGTCTGTCAGGACACAAACCCTAGGTCTGATTTCCTGGGATGTTATGAATTACTCACTTGGACTTAGTTAATGATATTTGGGGATTGGAAACCTTAGTAAGTCTAGTTTCTAATTTATTCTGAATCATGAGATTTGCTTATGTGGTTAAGAAGTTATGAATTATTTATTGACATACACTCAGTTTGGAATCTTGAGAGAGCATCTAGTTAAGCTATGGAAGATTGAGAAGTTTCAAGTGTGAAGTAACATATGAATATAAACACCTGAAATTACACATTAATATTAGAAGGAATTATATGCATTTTAAGGTGAACAAGTGTTCATGAATGAGCATGTATTGCATATTGTTATTATTAGTAATTGGAAAGTGAAATAGCATTCTTGCTTGTAGGAAACCAACAAGCTACAAGTAAAAGGAGGAAAATCTAATAACTTTTTTGAAAACATAAAGTACAAGGTGAGTAGGTAAATTTACAACATAGCAAAATGTTGTATGTTAGTTCTTTAATTTAAGATATTATCTCGAGCAAAGATTATTAGTATTATTATTATTGAAACATATCTTGAGCTATAAAAAGTATTTATGATATGTTTCAATGATTTTATATGAGATGGAACAACCTCTTACATGAAAATATTTTTAGGGAACAATGCTTGTGAAGTTAAAATAAGTTTTATTTGATAATGATATGAGATTATGACATGTGTATTTTGATATTGTTAAACTTCGTGTGTTCATTAGCCATGCTGTTTGAAAAAGGTCTTTGGGACCGCATTCGATATACATGAAGCCTTTGGGCGTATATCGAATGTCTTTGCCCTTTTGGGGTTGTTATGCGTGCACGTATTGACCCATAATTGCTCTACATATCTGAGAATCATGATTGGGTGACATACAATCATGATTGGGATATGTATTGACCCATTATTTACTCTGCATATCTGAAACTTTTGATTGTGAAGCTCTGCTTAATTGTATGACACACAATCATAGAGGGATACGTATTGCCCTATGATTTGCTCTGCGTATCTGATACTCTTGATTATGAAGCTCTGCTTAACTGTATGACACATGATCATTGAGTGATTCGTATTGATCCATGACGAGTATGTGCAATGACACATGTGTGGAGTTTAACTGTGAATATGATGATATCTTGAATAATTTATATTTATGTAAAAGTTTATATGATTTGGAAAGTTATGTATATGAGTTATGCTTTAAATGTTTTCTCATATGAAAGAAATGTAATTATTTAAATGTTTTTCCCTATGTTGTACTTTTATTTCACTCACTGAGCAAATTATTGTTGTTTATAGTACCCATTTTAAATTTTTTAGATATTCATAAGTTCTCAAGTTTGGTTTATTCGAAGCTTGCCTTTGATGCATATAGAAGAGGTCGAGCCGGAGCACTTTTATTTTTCCTTCACTTTCGTTTTTAAAAAGCATGCATGTAATAAATAAACTCGAAAATTGTACTAGAGTTTATTAGAATATTTTAGTAAGGTTGTATAAAACTTGATCCTGTGGGGTGTTATATGTGAGGTGATTAGTGGAAAAAAATTAATATGTGAACGATATGTCTTATAACTGTTTATTTATAGAACTATTAAACATAATTAAGGAAGGTAATAGTTGGATTAGAACTTAGTCACGAAGTAGGGTGTGATATTTTGAATGGCTTAACCTCATTGTGCGAGTCAAGAACTAACCCCCAAAAAGTGAAAAAGATTCTCAGGTCTCTCTCCTCCAAATGACATGTGAGGAGGATCGTGATCGAAGAAAATAATCTAAACAAATTAGATTTTTATGATCTAATTGGTTCACTTCTAACCTATGAGATCTCAATACAAGAAGATCAAGAAGAAAAAGCTCTCAAGAAGAAAACATTAGCACTAAAAGCAAATCCAAAAGAAGAAGACTCAAGTGAAAAAAAAGTGGACGAAAGGAGACTCGCCCGCTACACAAGAAAACTAGATAAGTATCTCAAGCTGGTGAAAAAAAAAAGAGAAAAATGAAAAGCCTACCCGAAGATCATAAAAAAATCACAAAGAAAAGACTTTTCAGAAAGGTAAAAATAAAAAATGTGAAGAGTCTAGTGAAACAAGTGATTCGTCAAGCTCTTCTAGTGACAAAGCATACTTATGCTTAACGGCATATGATGATAAGCTAATTTTTAATCCTTCAAATTCAAATTATGGCTCATCGAACTCTTCCGAAGAAAATATTTACTTAGATGTGAATAAAGAACTCTCCTCCCTTATAAAAAAATATTTCTCAATTAAAGAGGAAAATGAAAAATTAGTACATGAGATTAAAAAATTAAAAGAAAAAAAGAATACATGTCTTATGGAAAATGAAAAATTAAGATATAAAATTGGTACTTTGGAAATTACACATACTTGTGAAATTGTAAAACTAGCATGTTCTTTAGAAAAAGAAAAAAGAAGAAAAATAATCTTTTGAAAAATTCACAAAATAAGACTACTTCTCACGTGAGGAAAAAGAATCTTAGGAAATACTTTGAAAATGAAAACTCTTATTGGAAATTCAATCATCCCTTTAATTGAAAATCACAATTCAAATGTTTTACATATGGTTTTTATGGTTATTATGCATATCAATGCAAAATAAGAAAATCAACACAACATGGCATGATATGGGTTCCAAAAAAAACTTTGACTAACAAAATTGGACCCAAAACGTTTAAGTACCAAAGTTTAAATGATTATTTTTCAGGTGTGCCTCACATGTAAAGCAAAGAAGGAATTGAAAATGTAAAAGCAAAAAGGTTATGATAAAAGTATCATCTATCTTTTATTTCACTCAAAAATTCAAAATTACTATCTCTTTCAAAAGATAGAACATATAAAATTAGTAATAGTGATAGGGGGATCATACTAAACTTTATTTTGACATATCATAGATATCATTGTTGTATTAAAGTTTTATGTCATATTTTGATTATTTTTTTATTTTTTTTTTACCTACATCAAATTGTTTTCAATTCACCATTATAAAATAGTCATAAATTTATTGGGAGTTATTTCTTCATATACAAATTATTCTTTTTAATGAAACAAAACGAGAAGAAGTATAGGAGAAATATGATCTGAATATCACTTTATATGAAAGTTAAGTGTTAGGAGGAGTAAAATTGATTTGACAATTTATTTTACAACTTTTTCGCAACTTATACATTTTTCATATTTCTCGATTTGTTTTCATCAAAAAGGGAGAAATTGTTGGATCTAAGTTTTAATGACATATAAAATTATATTTTGATAATATAAATCTCGAAAGATTAAAGTTAAAATGCTGAAAAAGTTTAAAGAAAAAAGGATAACTTTATGCACTACACTTTGATTAAATATTTAACTATGATCCTATTAATTTTGAATTAATAAAAAATATCAAAATTATAGAGAATTCTATTAGCTTTCCATAGAATGAAAAATCATCTCATTTGGATAATTCTGCAAAACGTTATGCTTAAAACAGTGTATGGCGGTCGACCTGCCGACCGGAAGACCGGTTGATCAGTCCAGAACACAGATCGATCAGTCCAGAACACAGGTCGATCGGTCAGTGCAGAAAATGCCCAATTTCAACAAGCAGAATGTCAAGACTGTACCGGTCGAGGTGCCGGTTGATCGGTCCAAAATATTGGTCGACCGGACAGTGCAGAATTCGCTAACGGTCACATTTTTCATAAAAAAATTGTACCGGTCCATATGTGCAGCCGACCGACCTCCGAGTCAAATGAACAGTAACTGTCAAATTTGAAGGAGAAAAATTGTTGAATGATTTGTGGACAACTTTCTCACTTGCAGAAGCTTATAAAAGGAGTGTGAAAGACAGAAGGAAGTGCACTCATCCAAACTTTGAAGAAAAACTTCAAGTTATCAAAAGAAGACATTCTTCTTGAAGTTCTCATTTTTAATTTTCTCTCCTTTCTTTTTTCTTCCCTTATGAGTTTAGCTTTGTAAAAGAGAGAAATATTTTATTTAAAAAAATACTGAAAGAGCTCCTATATAAAAGAGGTTCAAAATCTTACCTCTCTCGAGAGAGAAAAGATTAAGCTTCATTAGAGGAAAGGTGTGCCTTAGCTCTCGAAGCGAAGAAAAGACAGTGGTGTAAAGGGTCTTTCTTCTTTGCTCCATTTGGAACAAAGGAAGAAATTCTAGTGGAATGTCCGACGGTCTCAAGGTCGAGAAGTCGGAGCGGGGACGTAGATCAAGGTGTGGCCGAACCTCGTCTTTATTATGCATTTTTTTGATAAAGGGATAATCTGTATTTTTTTCGATAAGGGGATAATATGCATTTTATTCCTCCTGTTAGATGGATTTGGCATTTTTTTGTTTCTTCAGCTCCTTTTCTTTGTTTCGGATGTGAGTTCAAGTTTTAGTTTGAAACTGATGGTCTTTACCGTTTTTTTTTTTTTTTTTTTGCTACTTAAACGTCCTTAGTTGTTATTGTGGAAGTTTTTTTTCTGAGAGAGATTTTTTTATTATTATTATCGACTCGGGTTTAGAACCAATGTCTTTTTCTCTCGTTTTGGTTTTGTTTCAGCTTCAGTTTCTTTTGACGTATTGAATGGTACTCTTTTGATTCGAAATTTGTTTTCGTGTCTGGTGTCTAATATATATATATATATATATATATATATATATATATATGTATTCGTATCCAAGTTGCTGATGTTGCAATAGTGCTATGATTAATTATGAAATGTGTATTTCTTATCCAATAACTTAGGATAATTGTTATTATGATTGGGTCAGCAACCTTGAATTAGGTTGCATGGGTTACAAATTAGAAATGGAAGTTCCTATTGCTATTCGTCCAACAAGTGAGCAGTCCCACTTGTTGGACGAATAGCAATTGGAACTGCTCACTTGTTGGACGAATAGCAATAGGAACTTTCCTTTCTGACTGTCCAGACTTTGTAGAGAGCCGATGCGGTGCTAGAAACCCTGGTAAAATCCAGGCAGCATTCACAGAAGACAGGAGGCTTCTATAAGAACTCGTTCTGGAACCTTTGGCACAATAGAACTATTATGAGGTATGTTATGTTTAATCCCAATCCATAGTAATAGCATGATTTTTTTTTGAGGAGGTAATAGCATGATTTAATTATTCTTCTATGGTTTTGCAGATAAGAGAACCCTTTTCCATAATGTGAATTGTCAAAAGTCCTATGGGCTTAATGATAGGCTTCATGGTGATAGTAGTGTTCGTTATGCCAAAGATGATTGGTAAGATTTTACTATCAAGTACTTCATTCATTAATATCTATTTTGTACTACTCTTGGGAGACTTGTATAGCTAATCATCTCAGAATCGATAACTATTAAACTTGATCATCTGATTATTCTTTAAGATCTTAGGAACGGCAAAACAGATTGTCTTATTCCAGAAAAGTACCAAGATCACTGCTTAAAAATAGTAGCTAGATCATTTTAAATGTTTGTGTACCAGAACAGAACGCATATATTGTGTGCATGTATTGTGTAGTCATGTTCTATGGCTTATCCTTGTCATTTACGCCTGCTTGTTTGCCGACAGATCCCACCGAAGAAATGAAAAAGGTTCAAGAAGAAATGAGAGGGCAAGGAATTCCTACTTTCTCTAATATATTGGCGAGAGCAACTTAATCAGCAAAGATTTGTACTGCAGAATCCTTATGCCATTTGTTTAAATGAATTTTTTTTTGGGTTGCCACCCCGGTGTCTAGAAAGCGGCGTCGATCGTCCAATCCAACTGACGCTAAAAATTATGTGCACTAATCACGTGTTGAAATCTCGGCCCACCGTCGAGTCCGACTATTCTAATGAAACTCTCAGCAAGAATAAATGGATTTGTTAGTGAATTCATTTTGAGGCCTTATTCAATTTTCTTCTTTATCGAATTAGAAGATGTACCATCCTGGCTAATTTCTTTTTTGCTGACACAATCTTGTACTAAAAATAGATAATTTGTGCCATTATAATCAATTGCAGATATGTAGACTTGTGATTATTAGTACATGCATAATTATTGCCTTGGATGCTTTTCCTTGTGCTTTGTTGGCTGCTGTCTATTATTTGATTTATTGAGATCTATTTTGATCGAAAAAAACATTCAGAAAATACTCTTTTTTTTCTCGTTTTTTTCTATAAAAATATTTTTTGGGGGTTAAATTCAATAATAGACCATTATATTAAACTGGAAATATAAAAATACAGAGAGTCAAGGAGACATCAATGGTATCTCAAATTATTGCTACCAAGAACACCACCACGTGTTACTTAAAAGTCATCAAGATCACAATCTAATCCGGCGATTATTTTATTATATGGTTTATTAGATTTTATTACCCCAAAACTACGATCTCGTATAAGCTTTCACAATCATTAAATTATACCTTAGTGGAGGACAAGACTTGAGGTTCCCAACAATAATTGTGCTGAACAGAAATTGAATAGCACGATGAGCATGGAGTTAATCCCTTTGGACGGTTGGAATCTTCATTCTCATCTTAGTGGTCAAAACTTTCACCTAAATTATTTCCACGAAGCTAATTCATTGTAAAAATCTTGTATTAAGCCAAACCTTCTTTTATAACTCCTAAATAAAGAGTAATGACATTCTGCAAAATGATACTTGCTACATCAGCCACATAAGTAATTTGAAATAATATCTGAAGAAAACGATACAGATATGGGATCTCAAGTATTGCTTTGATAATTGACTAATTCAATCAAGAATGAGAAAATTTTCAGTTTCAATGTCCATAATCATTCTGCTAAACTCAAGCATCGCTCACTTAGAAAAAGAACACATGCTGATGTGATAAGCACCAAATCAGCGACTCTTTTTAGTCCAGTTCTGTAACAAGAAAAGAAAAAAAATGATGAATGGAAATAAAGCCATCACATGTCAACAGAGTTGCTCAGTAGCTTCTGCCCCAGTACGTCCACGTCTTTGCAGGCTTTCCAGAAGCAAAACAAAGGGTTCCTGCATGAATTGTTAAATTATACGTAACATGTTACTTATTACCCAGAATAGAAAAGACATGAGAGAAGCTAAAAAGGAATAAGGGATGAATTGTTAAATTATACGTAACATGTTACTTATTACCCAGAATAGAAAAGACATGAGAGAAGCTAAAAAGGAATAAGGGCATCCCGAGAATGAAGTTAGATGATGACCTAATTAAAACCTTTTCTATTGATCGTTTTACATTTCAGTTTAGCAAGAACTATACAGAAAATTTAAATATATACTGAGATATAAGATGTACAATTCACCAATTTCTTTTGTTGTGCAATATTATACTTATGCAAAATACTTCCAGGAGAAAAATCAACCAAGTGGTAATAAAAAAATCCTGCATTATGGAGAAATAGATATGTAAAGAATTATTCTAATACTACCTTCAGGGAGTCTAGGCTGATCAAATGGTATGCAGAGTGTTTTAGCAGCTCCAGATTCTCCCTTTGTTCGAGCTTTAACGTCCTTCTCTACTTCCTGCAATCACATCCAATTTTCGGAATCAGTAAACTTAAAATGTCATTTGTTCGATATTTATCATAATCTGATAAAAATAATCATACATTTATCGACATAAAAAATATGCAACCTCGAAGGACCAAAATTTGTATCTATTTCATCGCTAAGCAAGAAACATGGGACTATGATAATCAAATTATAGACAATGGTCAAACTAAAAAAAAAAAGAACAATGACTGGCTTGCACATTCTTCATGCTAAAATTCACAAAAGATTTTACTAGTTCTGGATGCTCAATGTGCTCATTTAAACAGTGTTTTTAAAATGACAATATTCTATTAGAGATCAAATAATAAACTAAGACAACATAATGCTTAAACAACTGCAGAAAGGAAAAGAAAATCTATTCAGTTCAACTACAACAAAAGTGTACCTCTTCATCACACCAGGGAGCAAGGATCAGTTTTCTATCATTAAGAGCAGCCACAAATTCATCCCATGTATAAACCACCTTTACACATGCATCTCTCTTTTGTTTTGCCACATTAAATAAATTTTGCTGAATGTTGGAGAGTATCTCCTTCACTTGTTCTGCCAAATTGTCTATTGGTATATCCACTTTTGCACCATTGTCACGTCGAACAACTCTCACCTATTCAAAAAATAGTTATTAAGATGTCACTTGGCTAAGGTGATTTCCAATCAATCTTTTCCAGATATGCCATATACACAGAAAAGTTGTAATTGTTGAGAACAAAGAGTTATTGACTAGTTCAAGATGTATTATTCATCTTGGTAGAGGCCTATTTGGTAAAATGCAATATATATGATCTACAATCAGTTTATATACTAATAAGTAACTTGACAGAAATTCCTTGTTGCTTGTCTAATTTAATATGGGAGGTTAGTGGTTACTTTATACATTAATATGGGTGCTTTATGCAATACATATGTCATCCATATTTCTTTTCCAACCATAATCATATTGTGTTACGAGTAATGTCACCTCTACACGCTCATGGTATCTGAATATTCAAGTTTTTTTTATACTGGCTCCAATGTTTTAGGTCATTATTTACCTGCTTATTCGCCAAATCCTTGGGCCCGATTTCAATTCTCAAGGGAACACCTTTCATCTCCCAATGAGAATACTTCCAACCTGGTGAATAGTTCTCTCTCAGGTCCTCCTCAGCTCTGAAACCAGCTTCAAGGAGTGTCTGTACGGTTGACTTGCAGGCATTAAAGATTGCACCTGTATCGGCATCTTTATATGGAACAGGAACAACAATAACTTGGACTGATGCTACTCTAGGAGGCAGCACCAGCCCTTTGTCATCTCCATGAACCATCACCATGACTCCAATCTGCAAAAAAGCACATGGCATATAAGACCTGGTGCATTCTGTAGTTTACAATGATGTCTAGTTAGAAATATTATTCGTACTTAATTTACAAAATCTACAAACAAAAATTAATGTAGGGACTGTTGATGTACCGCAACCACACAATTGTTTAGTACAACATCAAAATAACCAAATCTATGAGAGATTTTTCTTTTTCTTTCTTTTTTTTTTTTTGAGACAGAAAGATTTATCTTTTTCAATGAACTTACAACAAGAATTGAGGAGTCATTTCCTGAATATAGGTCATGGGTTAAAGTAGCCAGGAAGGGAGTGATTGCATTTTTATCTAAACAAACAAATAACTTTTCATTGAACAGTTGACATCCTCCATTGAGCCTAAAACCTATGTTGAATGGGTATGGGTATAGTACCGGAACCCAATACACGTACGGGTATGGAATATATTAGTTTTCTAAAAAAATGGGGCACAAGTATGAAAATATATCATAATATACAACAACAACAACAAAGCCTTATCCCACTAGGTGGGGTCGGCTACATGGATCATACGACGCATTCGTTGATCCATGTTCATGAGATTTGATAGAGTTTTATGCTGGCTGTTGGGGCCTAACACAACTCTCCTCCTTTATCCGGACTTGGGACCGGCTATAAAACATAGGCGGAGTTTTGAAAATATATCATAATATACATTATAAAATATTTAAATTATTTAAGCAATTTTAAGATGTGAGCTAAGAAATGATTAACTATGTTAATTGTGTGCTCATCAAATATAATTATTAAATGATAGAAGGAAACTACATGCAAAAAAATTGTTCGACAGTCCTTTCTTCTAATTCTTCTATTACCAGCTGTCATGCTCATTTTCCTTTTTTTTTTAACTTTTGTTGGCAGGCTCTTTTTGACTTACTGTCCTAATTTTCTAAGGCCATTAATGCCCCTACTAGTTATCAGGAGTCAGGTATCGCTTTCGGTCTTAATCCCAGCCTTTTAACTTTTTTTTGTTGGTTTGTTTAATGTACAAGCCTCGACAAACAGAAAAGTTATAAGAGGTGCTAAAAGAAACAAAGCTCGAGAAGCAAGCCTGCCTTCGATTGCCACGTACCCAGGCGTACCAAAAGTTGTTCCCATTTTTTAAAATAAATATTTTAAAATTCGATGAGCATTGGGTACATAATGGATCATACCTAGTGCATATCAAATGTGTGTTTGGTATGGGGACTTGCTTCATCCGGATGCACTGGCGCATCATAGCCTAAAACTTTTTTTTGTGAGGGCCTAAAACTAATCTTCTCAAAATTTTATAGTTATCCTGTTGTTTCTTTAATGTCACCACATGGCCTACAATCTACAAAAACAAGATACTCATACTTGTTGAAGCTTCAAACTAACCACCACCCTTACACTGGACAAGAAAACCATTGGACTAATCTATGACATCAATAAAATAATTGCACAAAAATTATCTTGAATTGTACATTTTTTAACATCAGGTCTTGTCAGCTGTGGTATAAAGATTTACCGTGCGAGTCGTATATGCCCAAGAATTTTGCCAGACCATAGACTTTTCACCCTTTTCATTCTCAAAATTTATTTGGAACATCTTTGCAAAGTTCTGACCGAGACAATGAGAGGTTGCACCTTGTATCCCACGACCCGCATTTGGAATAAAAGCCTGAGGAATTTAGATTAGCTCAAATGAAAAGTTGACAAAATTGTAATTACACAGACATCAATTAAGTCATATGCAGCAATGGACATAAACTAATATAATTTGAATACCTCAACTGTGGTAGTATAGTAACCGCCAGCAAACTTTTCTAGCTCACTCTTCTTTCCTTTAACAACAGGAACTGCTAGAAATTCTTCATATATCCTTCTATATAATTCCAAAATTTCAAGGACCTGAAGAGAAGAAGCCACTTAATCATGGACAAGTATCTTAGTATATTCCTTAGGCTTAAGTAGTTAATCCCAGCTCTTTGGTGCCAGAAACATGACATTTTAAAAAATATTGTGCAACATTAATGTTTTTCTTCCAATAAGACATATAACTAGAAAATTGGCATACACCAAATCATTAATAAAGTTCTTATTAAAGTACTTTATTTATCGTACTTAGACAATACATCTGAAAGCTCCCATCTGTTCCCAAGGAAGCATCCAATTGATTATTTAAACAAACATATAGATACTGATTCACTAACACAGGATGCAACTCTCCATTCTTTTTATATGTTGTTTTCGCTTTTACTTTGAGTGAAGCTATGCTATTATTTTATTAAGTTAAGCGCATGATATACAGACAAAAAAACCATTCTTGTGCCACCTACAACACATGGGTAATCATGTTTAGCCAGTTATAAATTCCTTGTACCTCCTGGTCTGCTTCAGCTTGTGTTGCAAAAGCTGTATGCCCTTCTTGCCAAAGAAATTCCCGGCTCCTGAAAAGTAGAGAACCATTGTACAATAAGCACAGAGTGGTGTTAACATCACCCAAAACTATAAATTTACTCTTCTAAAATCTTTCAAAGTTCTAACATCATAAAGAAAATGGATGCACAAGAGTTAACAACACATGCATGCCAAAGAAGATAGGACACCTGATAAATGGTGTAGGATTGCTGAACTCCCATCTCACAACATTACACCACTGGTTAAGTTTTAAAGGCAAGTCACGATGCCCCCTTATCCACTTCGAAAAGTAAGGATACATAACAGTCTCACTTGTAGGACGAATCGCAATAGGAACTTCCATTTCTGACTGTCCAGACTTTGTAACCCATGCAACCTAAAAAAATAATATAATTATATTCAAGGTTGCTGACTCAATCATAATAGCAATTATCCTAGGCTATTGGATAAGAAATACACATTTCATAGTTAATCATAACACTATTGCAACATCAGCAACTTGAATACGAATGCCACATACAATAATAGCCATCTTCTACCAGAGGTATGCTTCGTATGAATAAGAAACTGCAAGTTGCAGATTAAACTAACTATTGTCGGGTGTACAGAAAATCTCATTATATGGCTCATGATTTTTTTTTTTTTTGAGAAAAAGGATGACCACCAGAGTTGTGGTTGTCATCCACACATCTATATATATAACTGTGGAACGGAAAAATTGTACAGGTGTAGGTTCTCAAAGGAGAGCAACAACAAGATGGAAAATATCTCTTCTAGTCAAAAGCCCACTCCCAAAAGATGGAAAATGTGATGGCACACAAAACAAAGAAACATCTCTCCTACCAGGAGTGTCCCGAACGCGCTGGACCACAATAGCCCTACCACTTGTCAAAAGGGTCTTTCACTCTCCGCCTCAATGTCTAACGACCCAAAACTTTCCGAATCAAAAGGGAGCAAAACACAATGCTCGTCCGCTGCCAGGTGCCTCGGGATGTAAAATCACTGGACCGCCAACCAGAGGGAGGGAAGCAATCACTTTCCACCCATCTGCCGCTCCCAAGGTTGGCCCGTACAATCCATATGGTTAGCTTCATGGAGGTCGTTCCCCATGCTAGTGGCCACCAGCATGTGTGACGGAAGCCAGCGGCTTCCGCAACTAGGCAAACCTCCTCATCCGTCCACCTGACGAGAAGGTCCCCCCCCCAAGCATCGTCAACGGCGGTCGGCAAATCAGACACGGTCTGCGGAGCACCCCCCCACCACTAGCTGCTGGGGCGGCGGCGGTGAAGGCTGCATGGGCAACTGCTGTCTTGCTGGCGGCGACGACTGTTGTGCGGGCGTCTGCTATCCTGCTGGTGGTGGCGGTGCCGGACGTCTCTTGTGGCTGCTCATAGAATGTGAGAGCAGCCGTTGTGATGGTCGGTGTAAGGCCATTCCCCCTTTCGGTGGTCGTCGGCGAGTGTGGTGGAGGCCGGCAGCATCTACACCTGGGCGAACTGCCCTCCCGGCAGGGAGATAAACCCCATCTGCCCTGTCATCGATGGCCAGCGGGTCCCGCACGGTCCGCGGCGCACCCCCCCACTACGGGCTGCTGGGGAGGTGACGATGCTGACTGCACCGGCGGCTGCAATTTCACTAGCGGCGATAACAATGGCGGCCATGTGGGTGACTGCTGTCCGCGTGACGGAGTGGCAGCCTGTGCAGGCCGACGGCGCTGATAACAATGGGGGGAAGCTACTAGATCCTCGCCAAGGGGTGTGGTAGTCACCGGGATGATCACTGGGATGCCGGTGATTGTGGGTGGTGTGAACCGTGGTGGGTTTGGAGATGTATGGCTTGGATTGGGGAAATGGGGCAAAGCTGGAAGTGATGGGGTTATGGGCATGGTGGCGGTGGTCGGGAGGAGGACCAGCTCATTGTCGGACTGGAGCAAGTCAACAGGGGAGGAGTGGGGTGGGATCGACTGGTCACCAGTGTGGGGGTGGGAGGGCAGCTTCACGGACTCGATGAGGAGGGGGATGGTTAGATTCGGATTCAAGTTTGCTTGGGCTCGAAGTTGGGTTCGCAGGCGGACTCAAAGGGCAGGTTCAATCTGGGCACAAAGGTGGTGGACTCAGCTGCTTTTGATGGTGGCATTAGGTCCGAGAGATTTAGGTTATCGAGTTCAGGGTAGGAGGCGAGAGTGTGTCCGGTTCAGGGAGGGGTGGGTTAAGCGGTTGGGTGGGATTTTGAATTTGGGTACGGTTGTGCTTGTGCAGTGTCGAGCCCGCCTGACCTGCGACCGACGTCTGGACAACTGACAACCGTGGTGATGGCAGAGGGTAACCAGCGACCACCTCAGCCCACGAAGCGACAACATCCAACTTAGGGTAAATTACATGGATCGTCCCCAACTTTGACTCAATATCTCAACATTCCCCCAACTTCAATTTGTAAGTAGAATGTCCTCCAACTTGATTTTCTTGCATCTTTCATCAACTTGACCGCTCATAGCGAGTTTCCCGATTTCCTCACTTACGTGACCTCCACATGGACTTTTCTCTTTCATCCAAGTCATTTAAATGACACGCTGCATCTCCGACGACCCGTGGTCCCCTGCTCATTTATTATTTTAAATGACACGCTGGATCTCCGGCGACCACGGAATGGAGAGGGTAAGATCCGTCTGAGACGCCAGCGCAGGGGAGGCATTCTGCGTCCCATTTTGTTGAGGTCGCGCAGGCAGCGTCACAGATGGATGTTCCAATGGGGTACAGGGGCACGACATCCTTAGGTGACCCTCCCCCCACATTGGAGGCAGCGGAGAGGGCCAGAGCAGAGCCGTGCGAAATGCCCCTCCTCTAAACATCTGTAACAGCGCGAGGTCCGCCTGCTGTGGATATCCCAAGTGCGGACCAGGGTGGTCCATCCATCATTAAGACGAAGCGCCCTGCAGCGCATCGTTCGCTGGTGATGGAGGGGTCGCTACCGGAGACGAGTGGAGGGGTTCCCTTTACAGTCTTCTGCGAAGGAGGGGAAGGGAAAGGCCGCCAGAGTGCAGATGGTGACGCGGCAGCGGGAGGTGGCGAAACCAAAGCAGGGGAAGCAGAAACAGCAGAGAGAGAAAAAGGCTTAGTTCGTCGGTGGTGCTGCCGCTGGGGTCACTGGGAACGGTAGTGGCACTGCTGGAGGGGGTCACCGGCGATGGCGGTGGCACCGGCGAGGAAAAGCCCCCAGCGATGTAGGGGCTGGATGCCCTACGTGTCGTGTGCGTGTCCACACGACTAGGCTCATGATATATGATAGCGTGTCATGTGCGGTGTCGCCTAGGCTCGTGGATGCCCTAGACGTGTTCAGATACATTGATCTCTTCGGCTCATGATATATATGTAATAGAGTAGGATTCATGTATGGTATGGAATATTATTTCTGGACAACCTACCCCACTTGGAGACTGCTTTTGGAAGAGTTGGTACATTGCAAGATTCAAGATCATCAAAATGAAAGAGTGGGAGAACAAAAGCAGATCATTTTCCACTTTCTGCACATTCATCCTTAAGAGATATAAACATTTTGCCTATTTACATCAGAACTCGACTTCATCCATATCGAAAAGCATCATATGCAAGTTATACATAACATGCTCATATCATATTTGTTTTGAGTGTTACTTAATGGGATAAGATGTGAAATGAAATCTGTATTTTCGACTGACAACTAATAGACTATTTTTTGGGGGTAGATAACTAACAACAACAACAACAAAGCCTTATCCCACTAGGTGGGGTCGGCTACATGAATCATACGACGCCATTCCGCTCTATTAGTAACATTCGTTGATCCATGTTCATAAGATTCGACAGGATTTTATGCTGGTTGTCGGGGCCTAACACAACCCTCCTCCTTTATCCGGGCTTGGGACCGGCTATAAAATATAGGCGGAGTTGGGGTAGATAACTAACAGACTATTAATAATTATTAGTTTTTAGTTGCAATCAAAATCTTACCTCAGGCGCAAAACCTTCTATATGATCCTTCTCTTTTTGAAGAACACTCTCAGTTACAAAAAGAGGAAAATAAGAATTCTTGATATTCATCTTCTTTATCTCCGCATCGAAGAATGCCTGCACATATTATGATAAAATGTAAGTAAGTAAATCGGGAGAATGTCTCTCCAACTCCTGGAATAAGTAGAAACTTATTGCAACACCTCAAAGTGTCGAATTATCATCACACCCGGGATTGTCACATGGTAATCCCAATTTAAAGTTAAAATATATAACCACTTAACAAAATGAACTAGGAAGAAATAGAGAAAAAAAGCATTGCTAATTCATGATACAGCAAATTAATTTACCCAATTCATGATGTTATTGCATGAAACTGGCAAGGACTTACTTGCAAGGTTTCCCAAATGGACATTGACCATGGCCTCAAGATGTAGCAGCCAGATATGTCATAGTACTCGATCATTTCACCAACAACCACAACCTAAAGGGCGTAAAAGAACAAATGTAACTTCAGTCAATCAGCCACATGAGTAAACTGAGGAAGCATAACATAGGAAGCGATCACTGTTGCAAGAAACGCAGGCGCGCACACACCTCAGAGTACCATCTTCCAAAATCTTCATCTTTCTTGTGAGTCAGGCTGAGCCCAGTTTCTTTCTTCACTTCCTTCTTTTTCCCTGCCAAGAAGAAAACCAGAATCAATCAACACAAGGCAAAAAGAGCAAGCTTCTAGGACGAAGATAAATTATCATTGGCCACAATCCTTTCTGGTAACTTGACAATAGAACGAGATTAGCAAGAACACGCACCGCCTTTTGTCGCCATAAGATATCAACTGCCAAATCAACCAATCCCTGTTACACAGTAGACACGAAAACAGATTTCGAATCAAAAGAGTACCATCCAATACATCAAAAGAGTACCATCCAATACATCAAAAGACTGAAGCTGAAACAAAACCAAAACAAGAGAAAAAAGACATTGGTTCTAAATCCCAGTCGATAATAAAAAAAAATCTCTCTCAGAAAAAACTCCCACAATAACAACTAAGGACGTTTAAGTAGCAAAAAAATGTAAATCGTGAACACGGCCGATTCTACCAGATTTTTTTTAATATATTAATTAGCACAAAACTGAATATAATATTATAATTTCATCAAGTTACCAAAACATCAAGCAACATATCAAAGGATTAATACCAAATTCCAAATTACCAAAACTAAAATTAGTTTTAACCAGATGCCATTTTTCTATTATCTGTGACTGTAACACTAAATCTATTATCTATACTAATTAAAATCTAACTAAACATGCACTTATATAACCCTAATTCCTAATTTAAGTTTTAAATCCTAATTCCGAATCAAAATGCTCATCATCTTGGACGAGTCGGCGCTCCCTGCTCACGAACAGGGAAACCTCGGCGCTCCCTGCTCGTGAGCAGGGAGACGCCGGCGCCTCCCTGCGTCGCACAGGGAGGCGGCGAGTCGCGCGAGCAGGGAGGCGGCGAGTCGGGCGAGCGAGAGAGAAAGAATGGCGACAGCGCGAGAGAGATATTGAGGGAGGATACGGGGAGTACCGGCGGCAGCGGCTGCAATACACGGCAGCTGGAAAACACAGCGGCAGGCGGCGGCAAGGCACGGCAACAAGCGGCTAGGGCATCGTCGGTTTGTTTCTTCCTTATTGACTTTGCACTCACGTGGTCACACCACGTGAGCCACTAACTCAGCGGCAAAAAAATAATCGATGGAGCCACTTCTACGTCTCAAAACCATGGTTATTAGAATTGGGATATATAACGGATGGATATTGTGATTATTATTTACCAATTAGGATTGTTAATTGATTTATTTCACATAATCTGAAAATAATATGGGATCTTCTCATTGTATATTAATATTAGATATTAGGACACAGACTTATATAATATAATATATAGATTATAATGTAAAATAGATTACCATTATCTAAATATTAAGAAATCAAATATTAAAATTGAAATATTATTATTTTCAATATAAAATACGACGACCAGAATTTTAACCGAATTAATTATTTCTACTGATTTAATTATATGAAAGAATCTACTTAGGATTATAACTTAAGTGTGTGTGTGTATATATATATATATATATATTAGAATTAGAATTATATATGATCAGATTTATTATTAATTTAATTATTGAGATTTTAAGAGATACGTAATATTTGTAGGACTCTAAATATTATATACGGAAAGAACAAATTTAGGATTATAATTAAATCATAATTATAATTCTGTTATATTTACGAGTAAGTTTATAAAAGTTGGACTTCTATTTAATTCTGTTATATTTGATTCAATTCTGTTTTTTTAAATGTATTATTATTATTATTTAAATTATTTTTCAAAAAATTGTGTTAGAATATAGTTAGGATTTTTTGTCATTTTTATAGGATCAAGTATTTTTTTAGGATTTAATATAGTTAGATTTGGAATAAATTTGAATATAAGCATGCTAAACCTTAAAAGGAAGGAACGCATCTGCTGTAAGATATGTATCCTTGATGGTTAACAAATTCAGAAAAAGTAGATGGAGAAAAAGTGCATTACCAGCAAGAAAACGTATCCCGATGCTTGCTGGAAATCCAGAACTGAGTGGTTCACCTTGCAATCCGCAGCTGGGGGTACAAAGCTCCCATGCGTGATGCACCAAAGACTGGACCTGGATAGAAAGGAACAGGCTGCAAACGAAAAATTTAATATTCATACACTAAAAGGAAATCTGTTGTCATGCAAAAACGTATGGAGATATGAAAACTGCTGAACCATGACATGATTAGGGCCAGTTCAGATATGAAAACTGCTGGTCCAGCATTAATTAAAGCTTCACTCCGTTAATAAGAATGTATTCAAGTTCTTAGCCTTTGGATGTCTTAAATCAACATGATGGAAAAGAGGTCAATCATCTAATACACCTACCCAATTCATGGTTGTTCTACCCAATTCAAGTAGTAAGGAACCCAAGTTTTGTAATAGCACACCAGCCCTCAACACGCTATTTTGAAGGTTTGCCCGCATTGCTGGATCAGTAATATTAACATGATCCTCCAAACGCCTTGCAAATTGCTGTATCAAGATTTAATGATGGTATCAGTTGTTAGATTTGACACGCTGACTCAGATAAAGAATTTGACACCAAACATGAAAATGCTTACTGCAAGCTTAAATTGGTAACCTTTCTACTTCAAATTTGAATGAAAAATATAATCATAGATGAACTTGCTGAGAGGATATGCAATTCATGCCTCAACAATTATTCTTAACTTTTATCAGATATTGGTTCCAATAATTTCAATTTTAAGGCATACTTTTTTCCTAAAGGAGAGGATGATAAAAGATGGTGTAATCATAAGGCATTTTTTTTCCTGAAAAGAAATATAAACTTTTCCTTTTTGTGTGAGCGAAAGACATTCTTCTTATCTTACACAGTGAGCCTTCTAAGCTAGATTCTTAGAACATCCACCAACATTAGCTTTATGTGATAACTTCTGTTAAGATGACAAAAAGATAACAAGTAGAATAATTGAAAAGCAAATAAAATGCATTCATAATCTTGCCACAGCATTAAATGTGATGTCAGCCAAAAGAGAGCGATTTTCTCAGGCATTTTGTGTTTATAATCAAATGTCAATTCAATGAAATGCAAACATATCACGTACGGATAGGTGTCTTGCAGCCTGGTGTCTTGTAGGAAGCAACAATTCTACTAATGATGCTGGACTGGGCAGCCCACCCTGAGAGAAAGGCTGCTGATTCCGTTCATGATTAACATGCATGGGACTAGGTCCTAACACTTCACTTTGATCTGCACTTTGAAATATTGAATGTCATTTAACATTCCCAAATTGCCAGAAACCAATATGATAAACCTTGAGCCTGTTATAAAAACAACTAGAACCTTCCATAGCATATTCATCCTACATAAAGTGCAAATATTGAAGATTTTGGCAATTTGGATCGGAGTATTCAAATATTTGTCTTGTAGATAAGTGATTTGAGATTTGAAGTTAAGCAGAACACTATTTGAAATTTGTATTTAATTAATATATATTTACCAGGATTTAACCAACTATTATTCCATTATAGGTTCTCAAAAGTTGCTGAACTATTAAATCTACGCTGGTTGGAGATTTTAGGAGAGATTGAAAGACGATTGCTCTCGCAGAAAAAAAGTTATGCAGCTTTCTCGTATGCAAAATAGCTGATGAATCGTATGATCTTGACTACCCATTTCAAGAAGCAATTGTGAAGATTGGAGATCAATCCTCTAGAAACATGATACAGTTGCACAACTACTACTCTCATTATCGACATCCCATGAAGGTGGATGCAAACATTACAACTCCTCAACAGAGGGATAGATTGAACTGGGGAGGATTCCACAATGATGAATGAGAGGATGGCAAGGTAGAAATTAGTTTGAAGGAATTGGAAAAGAGGGCTTCTCTTTGAGGGAATTGAGATAAGGCCAAAGAAAAAAGTTAATCGTATTACAAATGTGAAGAATCTTGTATTGACTTGAATACCAAAACTTCACATTTTTCTGTCTGAAAGTTTTTTTTGCATTGAAATCTGGGAATAATGAATCTTTGCGCTTATGTCAATGTTCATCTTTGCTACATGCCTTGGTTTTCACTTTATTGTTACACATAAATTATGGAACATGTGTTTGCTTCATAAGTAAAATCTTAGTTTCAAATGATAGCTTATGCTTAATTGTTATGATGTCTATGTTAAGTTTTGTACTTACTGCATCTGTAGATTTTGTTTTCTATCCTTGATTATTTTTATTTGTCAATATGATTTATATGCTTCTTATTTTTTGCATCTATAGAACATATTTTTTTTCCTTAATTATTTTTTTTTTTGTCTGGAAGTGTTGTTTTGCATTGAAATTTAAGAATAATGAACCTTTGCGCTTATACCAATGTTCATCTTTGCTACATGACTTGGTTCTCATTTTATTGTTACACATAAATTATGGAACATGTGTTTGATTCATAAGTAAAATCTTGATTTCAAATGATAGCTTATGCTGAATTGTTATGATGCCTATGTTAAGTTTTATACTTACTGCACTTGTAGATTTTATTTTCTATTCTTAATTGTTCTTATTTGCCAATATGACTCAAATGCTTCTTATTTTCTGCATCCACATAACATATATTTTTTTCCTTGATTGTTTTCTGTCTGGAAGTTTTTTTTTTGCATTGAAATATGAGAATAATGAATCTTTGCGCTTAGGTCAATGTTCATCTTTGCTACATGCCTTGTTTCTCATTTTATTACACATAAATTATGAAACATGTGTTTGATTCATAAGTAAAATCTTGGTTTCAAATGATAGCTTGTACTGAATTATTATGATGCCTATGTTAAGTTATGTACTTACTACATCTATAGATTTTGTTTTTCTATACTTGATTGTTCTTATTTGTCAATATGATTCATATGCTTCTTATATACAAAACATTTTTTTCCTTGATTGTTTTTTTTTTTGTGGAAGTTTTTTTTTGCATTGAAATATGGGAATAACGAACCTTTGCGCTTATGTCAATGTTCATCTTTACTACATGTTTTGGTTCTCATTTTATTGTTACACATAAATTATGGAACATGTGTTTGATTCATAAGTAAAATCTTGGTTTCAAATGATAGCTTATGCTGAATTGTTATGATGTCAATGTTAAGTTCTGTACTTACTGCATATGTAGATTTTGTTTTCTATTTTTAATTGTTCTTATTTGCCAATATGACTCATATGCTTCTTATTTTCTACATCTACATAACATATATTTTTTCTTTGATTGTTTTTTTTGTCTGGAAGTGTTTTTTTGCATTGAAATATGGGAATAATGAACTTTTGCGTTTATATCAATGTTCGTCTTTACTATATGCATTGGTTCTCATTTTATTGTTACACATAAATTATGGAACATGTGTTTGATTCATAAGTAAAATCTTGGTTTCAAATGATAGCTTATGTTGAATTGTTATGATGTCTATGTTAAGTTCTGTACACACTGCATTTGTAGATTTTGTTTTCTATCCTTGATTGTTCTTATTTGTCAATGTGATTCATATGCTTCTTATTTTTTGCTTTTCCAAATTGTATAAAATTACATATACACAAATATTTATGTAAAACTCAAATATCATAGTTTGTTGCTTGTCTTGGCTTTCTTTGAACTAAGGGGGTCCTCATCAATGTTTCTTTCTTTTTTGTTAATGACATCTCTCTCAGAGATTTCTTTTTTGTCAACTCTGATTTTTTTTTCTCCCCCTATGTTCTTTTAGAGGGTGTTTCTCCTTTTAATGTCGATATGAATGTACTGAGAATATTTTTTACGAGCAGATTATTTGTTTATCTTTTAGTTTTGTTGAATCATTATTTATCACATTTAGATATGAATATTCTAAGTACTATAACGTAAACCTCATTAGTGCATTAAAGGTTTCATTTTTATTTTCAAACTTTGGTTTGGAAGGAAGGGGCAATAGTGGTTATAGTATTGAGTGTGATTTAAGTATATGAATTCAGATTTTGACAATTTGGATTGGAGTATCCAAACATTTGGCTTGTAGATTCTCAAGTGATTTGAGATTTGAAGTTAAGTAGTTCAGTATTTGAAATTGGTATTTATTTAATATTTTTTTGCCATAATTTAACTAACTATTATTCTATTATAGATTCTCAAAAATTGCTGAACTACCAAACATACACTGGTTGGAGATTCTAGGAAAGATTGAAAGTGGATTGCTCTCGCGAAAAGAAACTTATGCAGCTTTTCTCGTATCGCATGGTCTTCACCACTCATTTCAAGAAGCAATTGTGAAGGTTGGAGGTCTCTCGTAATGGAGCGAACAACAAAATGATGATGGGTGGATAGGCCTGGAACAGGGAGAATTCCATAATGACGAGGGAGAGGATGGCGAGGTGGAAATTAGTTTGAAGCAAGAGATTGGAGGAAACTGGAAGAGTGGGCTTCTCATTCAGGGAATTGAGATAAGGCCAAAGAGAGAATACTAATGTGAAGAATTTTGTATTGTCTTTTAGAATTTTAGAATACAAATGGATGTGCATATGCATTTTAGAATTCTCTTTTTTCTTATATCACTCACCCTTCCATCTGTATACTACAAATGTGAAGAATCTTGTATTGTCTTGAATACCAAAACTTTGCCTTTCTTTGTGTGTGTAGGTTTTTTTTCATGGAAATATAGGAATAATGAAACTTTGCTCTTACGTCATGTTCATCCTGCTACATACCTTGTTATGATGCCTATGTTAAGTTCTGTACATGTTGCATATGTAAATTTTGTTTTGTATACTTGATTGTTCTTATTTGCCAATATGATTCATATGCTTCTTATTTTCTACATCTAAACAACATATATTTTTTTCCTTGATTATCTTTTTTTTGTCTGAAAGTGTTTTTTTGCATTGAAATATGTGAATAATGAACCTTTGTGCTTATGTCAATGTTCATCTTTTCTACATGCATTGGTTCTCATTTTATTGTTACACATAAATTATTGAACATGTGTTTGATTCAGAAGTGAAATATTGGTTTCAAATGATAGCTTATGTTGAATTATTATGTTGTTTATGTTAAGTTTTGTACACACTGCATTTGTAGATTTTATTTTCTATACTTGATTGTTCTTATTTGCCAATATGATTCATATGCTTCTTATTTTCTACTTCTCCAAATTGTATAAAATTACATATACACAATTATTTCTGTAAAACTTAGGTATCATACTTTGTTGCTTGTCTTCGATTTCTTTGAACTAAGGGGGTTCTGATCAATGTTTCATTTTTTTTAATGACATCTCTCTCAGAGATTTCTTTTTTGTCAACTCTATTTTTTTTTCTCCTCCTATGTTGCTTCTTATTTTCTGCATCTACAGAACATATATTTTTTCCTTGATTGTTTTTTTTTGGAAGTGTTTTTTTTTTGCATTGAAATATGGGAATAATGAACCTTTGCGCTTAATGTTCATCTTTACTTCGTGTCTTGGTTCTCATTTTATTGTTACACATAAATTATGGAACATGTGTTTGATTCATAAGTAAAATCTTGGTTTCAAATGATAGGTTATGTTGAATTGTTTTGATGTCTATGTTAAGTTCTGTACAAACTGCATTTGTAAATTTTGTTTTCTATCCTTGATTATTCTTATTTGCCAATATGATTCATATGCTTCTTATATTCTGCTTCTCCAAATTGTATAAAATTACATATACACAATTATTTCTGTATCACAATTTGTTGCTTGTCTTGGCTTTCTTTGAAGTAAGGGGGTCCTGATCAATGTTTCTTTCTTTTTTGTTAATGACATCTCTCAGAGATTTTTTTTTGTCAACTTTGATTTTCTTTTTCCTCCTATGTTCTTTTAGAGGGGGGTTCTTTCTGATAATCATAAGATCTGATTTTTAAGATTAATTTTTGACAATCCTAATATCTGATTTTTTTCTTACTTTATAATTTTTTATTTTTCTAGCGAGGAACAAGATTAGTAGATGAAACATATTAACCTAAACCTTCAAAGGCTGGGATCGAAGGATGAAAAAGATAAAATGAAAAAAAAAATAAAGACAAAAATTGAGTGTGCCGGAGAAAAAACGTGGACTGCTCACACGTTGAGCTTGGAAGGTTGGAAGAAAGAAGATCAAGTGACAAAAATAAAATAAAATAAAAGTGCGAGAAGAGAGGGTGTTTTGGGAGAAATCATGAAGATAAATAAAATTAGGTTAAGAGTTTGCTTGAGAAGGAAGAAATCAAATATATTAATTATGAAAAGATATTTTATGAATTTTACTCTTTATTTTTTTTAAATACGATATAATTCTGAAAATATCTTATTAAAGATAATATGATTATATGGTTATAAATTTTACTCTTTAATTATCCTAAAATCTAATGGGTCAATTGACCCCATTCCTATCAACGCAGGTCCGCCACTGCCACTGTGGGAACATTCCCAGCCATGGGAATGCTTTTCCCGCGGCCTAAGCTGTGAGAATCTTCCCGCGGCCTAAGCTGTGAGAATAATAATCAGAAACTGATTTTTCTGACGGTTTCTCCATATTTTCCCACGACTGTAACCATGGGAAAGATCAATTTTTCTTGTAGTGAATTCAAATAATCGTATTTACCTATGGAAAATTAACCAAATAATATATATATATATGTTTACTAAAATATCATTTTATTAATAGTGTCAACTTTATATAATTCAGTTGAAACTTATATGAGTAATAAATGTATAAGATTAATGGATTAAGTTACTATATTTATAAACGATGATAATCTTAAATGGAAAAAATTGATAATAATTAATAACATAATTTATTATATTTTTATCTCTTTATTTGTATAACATCAGGAAACAAAATAGGTGACAATATGTTATGTAATGGGAATTGCCACTTCTTAGATATTATTTATAGATTGAAATAAATAAATTAAATAATATGGCGATGACTTTTATTTAGAATACAAATAATTCGCATTGTCAAATCATATATTATTGCAACAATTTACCAAAACAAATATCTTTTTTTTAGATATTCAGCAAAAGTTTTTTTATTACTAGAAGAAAATGCATGCTAATTTTGTTTAGAGATTAAGCATCATTATTGTTCAGCCGCCGCACGTGTTGTCGTTTATTTATCTAGAAAAAGAAAGATCACATCTTGATGACACCAACACGTGTTATTTCATCGCCCTACGTACGTACAGTATGTAGAAGAAGAAAGATCACATCTTGATGTGCATGCTAAATTTGCTTAGTTTACGTCCTTCATCCGCGCTATTGTCCGAACCGAACCCCTGTGTGTTCGCAAGAAGTAGGAAGGAAGAAGAGGAGGAAGAGGAGATGGATATCGAAGGGTTGCCGCAGGAATGCATATCACGTGTGCTCGCGCTGACGAGCCCTCGCGACGCCTGCCGCTCGGCGGCGGTGTCCACCACCTTCCGCTCCGCCGCGGCCTCCGATGCCATTTGGGAGCGGTTCCTGCCGCCGACGGGATCCTCGCGCGGGCTGCGCACCACGTCGAGTACGATGCCATGCGGGAGCTCTACTTCCGCCTCTGTGACCAGCCACTCCTCATAGACGGCGGCAGGATGGTACTGATACTGTTCCGTTCGTTCCTATTAGCGTCTTCGCGTTTGTTCCATGACTGGTGTTTTTTTTTTTCTTTTTTCCTTCTGGTACTGTAAATAAAGAATGTTTCTTTTTGTTCTATTGCCCGGTCTTTTCGATCCGAACTGCACCAGAGATGGAGATTTTGGACGAACCAATAATTTGGAGAACGACATTTTCGTTTTCAAAGTCTCGAATCAAATTTCTAGCTGGGACTTAGGGGGAAGGAGATGTTTAATCTGCAATACGAAAAAAGATGTGATATTGAATCTAACTGGAAGAACAATCGTTTTTTTCTTCAATCTGAAAAAGAAGTAAAAGTTGATCTTTCACTGGTGTCATCGATTCCCTCTGTCGCTTAGGCTTTGATGAGTCTTCTATCATTGATTGCTCAACAATCTGAAGTTGAACGATCATTTAGACTCACAATTCATGCGTTCTTCAGGCCTAAATCTTTCTTTCTTCTAAAACTCAAGGGATTGGTTGTTCAGTAGCGAATTTGAACAAAAGACTGATTCTTTGACCTGAAACGATTGCGAGCATTTGACTGTTTGTCTTGGATGAGTATCGACTTTTAGATTTGGATCAATATAAAAATGGATTTTATATCTGATATTTTAAGAGAACAGTGTTTTTAACTCTTAACTAATTTAGCTCTGATTAATCCATCCCTTTAGGTTGACTAAAGATTGGAATCTATAATCTAAAGATAAGTAAGAACTTGTTCTTGCAAATCATGCTCTATATATCTTTCACAAGCAGCTTCGCTAGGATTGTGTAAACTATTGGTACTTGAAGCTCAATATGTTTCACTGCTTATCGGGCCTAAATCCTAACTAATGTTTTTTTTTCAGAGCTTTTCATTAGAGAAATCAACTGGGGCAAAGTGCTACATGCTATCGGCAAGGGAACTATTTATCATGTCGGGTGATGTTCCAATGTGCTGGAGATGGGTTTATCTACCTAATTTAAGGTATGCTTGCATTATTTCTATAGCTTCTGAACTTTTTGCATGTTGTTTTCTATCCCCTTGTTAGCCTAGTTTTATTCAGTTGCGTAAAATGGTTTCGACCTTTTTGCTAATTTTCTATGTTGGCATGTCTATTAATTACAAGACAGTCATTCAGAACCTGTTAGGAGAAAGTAATCAATTTTACATTTACCTTTGTCATGTATCTTTAGTTTTTTCTGTTTCTCCAAATTTTATAAAATTACATATACACAATTATTTCTGTAACACTCAAGTATCGTACTTTGTTGCTTGTCTTAACTTTCTTTGAACTAAGGGGGTCCTGATCAATGTTTCTTTTTTTTTTTGTTAATGACATCTCTCTCAGAGATTTCTTTTTTGTCAACTCTGATTTTTTTAATATATATTTTACCATAATTTAACTAACTATTATTCTATTATAGGTTCTCAGAAATTGCTGAATTATTAGACATACGCTGGATGGAGATTTCGGGAAAGATTGAAAGTGGATTGCTCTCGCAAAAAAAGACTTATGCAGCTTTTCTCGTATACAAAGTAACTGACATGTCGTATGGACTTTACCACCCATTTCAAGCAGCAGCTGTGAAGTTTGGAGGTCACTCATCTAGAAACATGGTACAATTAAGTTACTCCTCAACATGGTACGACCAGGTCACTCGTCGACGTCTCAGGGAGGCGGATGCAAACATTAGAACTCCTCAACAGAGGTATGATGGGTGGATGGACTTGGAACTGGGGGAATTCCACAATGACGAGAGAGAGGATGGCGAGGTGGAAATTAGTCTCAAGGAAGTGATTGGAGGAAATTGTAAGAGCGGGCTTCTCATTCGGGGAATTGAGATAAGGCCAAAGACAGAATACTAATGTGCAGAATCTTGTATTGTCTTTTAGAATAAAATGAATGTGCATATGCATTTTAGGATTCTCTTTTTTCTTATATCATTTACAAATGTGAAGAATCATGTATTGTCTTGAATATCAAAATTTTGCCTTATGTGTGGAAGTTTTTTTTACATGGAAATAGGGAATAATGAAACTTTGCTCTTATGTCAATGTTCATCTTTGCTACATATCTTGATTCTCATTTTAAATTGTTTTGGTATGGAACGTGTGTTTGATTCATAAGTAAAATCTTGGTTTCAAATGGTAGCTTATGCTGAATTGTTATGATGCCTTTGTTAGCATCTGTAAATTTTGTTTTTAATCCTTGATTGTTCTTATTTGTAAATATGATTCATATGCTTTTTATTTTTTGCTTCTACAGGACATTATATTTTTCCCTTGATTGTTCTTGACATTTTGAATGATGGTGATTTCAGAACTAAGGATCTCATAACTCATAAGTTATATATTTGCATATTCTTTTGGGCATTAAAAATAATATACAAGATTCATGTAATTGGTATGAGGAGAAAACTTGTCCTTGGTCTGGAAGAGACAATTGAATTTAAATTCTTTATTTTCCTTACACTGAGGTAGAAGCCTTTTTCATAATGGCACCAAGAGCGATGATAATAACAATGAGAAGAAGAATGATGGCAAAACACATGTATTTTCTTGAGTTCTTCTGCACCTTCCTTGCTTCTTGAATGGCAACTCTTGCCTTCTCAACATGATCAACTGATTTATTTACCTAAGATATTGAAATTGACAACAAGATCAGGGGAGGATAAATTTAAATGAGCTAAATTTTCTAAATCTCTGAGTTCATCGGACCTGAGCTTCAATGTCATCAAGTAAATCTCCCTGAGCATCCACCAGTACTGACATGTCCAAGAACATCTGCAAGCATCATATCATTAAATTTAAATTTAGCTTATATGGAAAATTTTGAAGATTTTGTGGTGATAATAGTTCAAGAAACGTGCTAACTCCTTAATTTCAAAAATTGCTGGAGAAAGAGTGACTTTGTGGTGAGTTGATGATCATTTACGTACTTGCTGCAAATCTACAAGCTTCTTCTCCAGTTCTAAGAAGCTGTCATGCCTCTCTTGTATCTCTGCCACTGTGTCCATAATCTGCAGGAATATTAAGCTGAAAATGTTTTTTTCTCTTGCGAATTGTACAAAATAACTATTTTGAATTAGCAAAGATTTGGAGTATGTTACCTCTCCTCGACCATGCCCGTGGATCGCCTTCTGAAAAATCTGCTCACTGTTACCCGTTTCTATGAGTTTCTCCACCATCTGATTTACATTAGCATTGTACTAGTTAATGATGTTTTAATGGATACAGATATTATGGTGGAACTTGGATGAAATAACGTAGGATCTACGAAATTTTATCTTACTTCTTCATCTGGTTTCATGCCTGTTACTGTAACAGAAAAGAAAGAAACAAGTGTTATTAACCGAATAATTAAAAGTCATTTTCAGTCCCGTTTCATCTGTTATTGTTGGTGCTACTCTTACCTGTAAATACTCTTCTCTCGACGACCTCTCGATACTCATCCTCGATATTCTGTCTTAGAACCTAAAAGTTGGTAGAAAAGCCTTGATTAACTTAAAGATACCAAACAAAAAATATGCATGAGAAACTTTTGTAGTTTGAGATGGATGAGTTATGGAGATTAAGCACCTGGAATTGCATCATTCGCTCTTTCAACCTCTTTTTCAAAGCCCTGAACCATAAAAGAATCATAAATTTTCCGAACTTTCAAGTATTGTTTGAAGTAAAATCAGGTGATGGACTACAGAGGTAATGAAGGTGATTAGAATAGAGTGACTACTTGAGACCTCCTAGAATAATGTTCTATTCATTATTTTCTTAAAGTGATGGGTACACAATTATGAATGACTTTTATCTGTCCAGCCATACATTTTGCAGTTGCAAGCGAGAACACAAAATATATCCAACCATTTGAACTTGTCGTGACTTACTTACACCGTCATTCCAATCCTAGAACGATCGACGCCTGTCCCTTTTCCGCATCCTGATTTCTGCCTGTTCATCAAATTCTGCAAGTAGGGAGCATGAAGCTGATCAGACCACAAGAAGAAAGGTAAAATATAGTGGATCAAGTATCTTTTTTTCTCGTAGATGTTAAACTATATGATCTTATCTGGAGGTTGAAATGAATTAGCCAACTTTTATTCTTACAGAATAAAATGAACACATGAACTTACATCTCTATCAAGTTCTTCCAGCCTTGATTTGATCTTCAAAGCAATGGTCTTAACTTCTTCAACATCCTTCTCCATTCGTTGCTTGATATCTGAAAGAAGGGTGAGATATGTCATGGGAATGCAACATAAGTCAAAACATAAACTTTTCAAAGACTACAATCGCTGACTTAGAGAAGAAAAGATTTGTCAACTGGTGAACCTTTCACCGATGAGGCCTTTGTTGTGTGCTTGGATTCTTCATTGGCGGACTAGAAGGGAGAAGGATAATACAACGCAACTTATTAGATTGTTGAGTACGAACGGTAATGCGATATGTAAAGATATATGCACCTGTAGCTTATCTAAATGGGATGTAATCTTGTCAATCTCTTTTTCTATTTCTTCGACCTAAAATCAGAATCATGCAACGTGGTTCAATTTCACAACAGAAAATTTCAGAAAAAAGGCGAATGAGCATTCTTTTTTACAGATTCTCTATTACACTTCAGTTGCATGTTAGACCAAAATATTAATAATAAGTTTCTAATTTTTTTTTCCACGGATGTGGACCAAAAGAAGAAAGATCAGTGATTGTTAATAAATGTAATTTTCTTGTAATCACCTGTTTGAAGAACCCTTTCATCCCTCTGTCTTTGACCTCAAGCGAAAGGTCGTTCCCGTCATTTACTTCCTCTCCAGGATAGCGGCCAGTTATCCTGTCAAAGGATTCCTGGGAATACCATTTGAATTATGTCACCGCATCATGCATAAAGAAGATGAATGTAAAAGTGGATTCAAAGATCATTTGTTCTTGTTATAAAATGCTTCATGTCTGACATCTGCATCTTGAACATCGCAACCCATCGAAGTTTCAAACCGTAAAATGTTGGTCAGCTTACATAAGATCGGATCAATTTCATTCGGTTATGAATTCAAAGCCTCATTGTTAAACGCAAAAGGGAAAGTCTCACTTTTCATGAAGAATCTGAAAAGGTCATGGAACCTTTCCAAACCATCCAAATTCTCAGAATGGTCAGACAGATGAAAGAAAAAAAAAAGAATTAAACATGAAGGTTAGTCACCGTGAGAAGATTGTTCATCGTGCTCGGAAATCGAAATGGCACCGGCCGGCCGGTCGTTCAGCGATGACGACGATCGATCGAAGAAGGCGATGAAGGTGTTAAGAGGGGGCGAGGGAGGGGCTTCAGCCCTCTGCGAAAAAAGGGAATGGCATTTCCTTCTCTTTCTTCAATCTCTCTTGGCTCGTTGTCTCCCCCCTTGCGGCCTTGTGGCAAGGACAAAGGAGAAGGACGAGGACAGAATCTATCTGGCTTTGCGCCCGCCAACAATAACGGTAGCAACGGTCATAAGCTCATTTCCCCCGCTGTCCCCCTGGTTTCGCTGGAATATCGATTCTGCCATCGAGCTTAAAAAAAGATCCCATGAGATTAAGCCCAATGCAAGTTATCTTATGCACACTATTATTAGCGAGTTAATCTTGAGGCTAATTACCAATTAAGATAGCACTGGCTGACTTAACATAGGAAGCCTCCTCGTTCAATCTACCACAAAATTTAAACGTCTTGATCACACGAGTATTAGCGGTCAGAACCAACTGATTTGTCACGTCTATTCTACCACCTTTTTTTTACTAAAAACAATGTTTTCGCAAATCAACTCATAAAGTATTTTATAATAAAATGTATTATAACTAGATTTAAAATCATTTTTTCCAACAATAGTAAGTAAAACTAAAATTGGATGAATAAAGATGAAAATTTTAACCGCCAAATTGACAAAGTTTGATAGTTTAAGAGACATATGATTAATTTCATAATTTAAGAATTAAAATTGAGGGTAGTATTATAGCCGCTCTTATTCCAAACTCACCAAATATATTACACTTCTTTTTTTTTCGGTTGCCACCTTGTTCGGAGTGGTCGGGTAAAATTATCATCCGATTAATCTATGTCGCCTCGGGTTACATGCATGATTATGGAGATAATACTCCAAGAAAAATATTCTAAATATGGCAAGTTTCGAACTCCATACTTCCTTAAACGATATTAAAATATATTGAAGCATACATATAAATCAATTAAATATGAAATTAATTGCACAAAATATATAAAAAAAAAAGCAAAACAGAACAAAATATTTAGATTGAAGATTTTAGAGGAGTAGGATGGAATATAAATGAATGGAATTATTTACATCATATTTAAATAATATTTTTTTATAATAGTTATAAGAAATAAGATGGAACAACTAAATCGCGTGCATCATATTTTTTTATTTCATCGGTTTGGTGGAATCATAAGAAATTAATAATTTTGAACTAAATTAATCCCTTTCTCTCTCACACAGATTGAAAAAGTATTTTCTCTCATGTTAATATTATGAAAAAAATATTTTTATTTTTATTTATCTCTCATTTTTATTTTTTAAATAAATGAATAAAATAGTTACAAGAACAATAAAAAAATATAGTAAAAAAACAAAAAAAGTAAAATAAAAATTTAAAATAAATTAAATGATAAATACATGTTAATCATTAAATATTATAGATAGTTATAAATAACAAGAATAAAAATGACTTTTACATAATCATTACACCACCATTCATCTTTTATAATTTATTATTCGAACATTGACACATCACCTCACTTCTTACCGTACCACTCCACTTCACTCCTCCGGTAGTAACTATTGTTAAGTTAAATATATATATGGAAAAACTTTCTAATATAAATATAAATATATATATATATATATATGGAAAAACTTTCTAATATAGAAACAATGGCATGAGTCAATGACTCACCTCTCCACTAGACGATCAAGGGGTTGCGAGTTGAAAATTCACCAGATTTTATGTACCTCTTAATCCATAGGACTCTTTTCTAACCTAACAGGAACTTTCTAATACTTTCAGCTTTCTTTTTATTTTCATCTTGTCTATACTAATTTACTTCCGTATTTTCAATCTTCTTTCAATACTTTTATATGTTTTATATATTCTATATAATTATGAAAAAATTCTACACGTTTAGATATGATTGTAGTTTCTCATATTAATTAATTAAATATGTAGGTCCCTAATAGATACAATAGACAATAAATTTCTTTAGTTAGGATTCTTATCTAAATATTGTTATTATTTGATCTTTACATAATTTAGGTTGTTTTAGATTTGGTTGTAAATGCCTATTCGTAAACATTAACTCTTTAATTATTGGACAGTTCAATTGATATCTAATTATTTTGATAAATCTTGGTATTTTTTTCTTTCTCGGTGGATAAGTCTCAATGGATTTCGATGTTATCGAATTATTGATAGTGCCTTGAACAATTCAATTAATATTTAATTATTTTATAACTTGTCTAATTTTGTGCTTGGGAGGATTTCGAGTTTATTATTTTGAATCATAAACTTCTTGTAAGATTCATCTAAAAGTTATAATCTCGTCCATTTTATGATCCTTGTTGTGGCAAGTGGTATTACAACCTCTTTGAAGAGATTCTCCTCATTTTGATTAAGTCCATCAACTAACAGAGACATGAGAGATATGAAAAAACTAGTTGACATCAAAGATTCTATTTTTCTACAAATAATATTCTCAAGACAAGTTCTAAGCATAATATTTTATTATTTTGTACTACTCTACAATCCAGTGGCGGAACTACGAATATTGAGTGGGTTCACATCTATATGTCTAGTCGAAGAGGTCGCCTCATTCCTTTCGTAAATTTTAAATTTTTTTACTTATGCATATATAAAGATATTAATTTTAGAATCCAAAATTAATTAAAATATTTATATTATGAACATAAATAATAATTTGTAGTATTATTAATAACACTAGAACTAGAAAGAGATAATGTGTACAATTTCTCTTGGACTATATTTAGCTAAAAAGTATGATTCATTTTAATTGGTTTATTAAAAAAATATTTTTAAAACTTAACAAATAATTTGTAAGTGTAATATAATATAGTAAACATAAATATTTAAAATATATCAACAAAACAATATTGCATTATTATTTATGCATATAAATTATATATAATAATTATGAATCAAATGAGCATGCATGATGTCATAACCACCTAATTATACATTGATTAAAAGTAATATATAAATAAAATAATTAAAATTGAAAATATAAAATAGTAAAGCATAATGTCTAAAGAGAAAGAATGAGTTGATTGGATGAAAATGGGGGACAAAAATTTATAACAATTTATAAAATCTGGAAGAACAACTAATAAAATAAGTGGTAAAAAGTTATGAACTTAATTAAGAAAAAAATTGATTAAAGGCAATATATAAATAAAAAATTAAATAAAAATATAAAATATAATGTTTAGAAAAGAGAGAATGAATTTATTGAATAAAAGTAGAAAACAGTGTAAAAGAAAAAAAATGACGAAATGGTGTTTCAAACTTGGGTTCATCTGCAAACATTAAAGCAGACAAATGCTGCTTTAATATTTATAAAATAATTGAATATTAATTGAACTATATAGCTTTAATGCTTTAAAGAAAATTATATAGGTTTATAAAATAATTGAATATTAATTGAACTGTCCAGTAAAAAAAGAGTTAATTCGACATTTACAACTAAATATAAAACAGTCTAAAATCAATAAAGATAAAATAATAACAATATTTAGATAATAATATTAACTAACAATATGTATTGCCTATTATATCTATCTGGATATCAATCCCATAACTCATATTATACTATATTCATATTAAGTTAAAATAGTCGCATCGTTGATGTAACATGGATATGTAGAAAATCTCTCCTATACGACTAAGCCGGATGATCGAACCAAAAGTAATAAAATATTATTAAATTATTATCTATAAGTTGGATGCTGAAATATTTTCCTCTTCTATGGTTTCTCCACCCATTTTTTTCTAATTCTTATTTTATTGTACTCTTTATATTCTCTCATTAGTATTTTGTTCATCAATTTTAAAAAATAAAATATTGATATAAATAATATCATATAACATTAATTGGTTCAAAGAAGAGAACAGTAAAAGAGAGAAAAAGAAAAAAAGGAAGTGAATAAATGTGAATTTCTTTTGTTTGGTTCATGTAATTAAATGAAAGAAAAATGAATCAATGTTAAAATAATTTTATTTAGATATATAGTTTTATTTTTTTGTATGTGAATTTATATGATTAGCTGAAAAGCTTATAAGTATGTTAATTATGTTTTTTCTCTTTCTTGCCATCTCGATTTGAGATTGAACTCTTGGTGAAAGGGAAAGATTCAGTCTTCTCTAATTTAAATCCAACCGAACAAAAGAATGAATTCCTCTCCCTTTCTATCATCTTCCTTTCTTTCACTAGAAACCAAACATACCAGTAAATTTGGAGGATTTAGTCGGTGACTAGTATGACCCCGCACGATGTGCGGGAAGTGCGAAAGTAAAATTAACAATATTACAATGATCACGTGTTTAGTACTTAACACTTGTATTTATAGTTTAAATAAATAAATGTATTTAAATTTCAATTTCTGAAATACATAATATTTATGCTTGCTTTTAATTATTTATTTAATTAGTCATATCATGTCTTAGTATTTTCCTATTAATGTTTATACAATATAAAATTTGTTCACTAATGTATTTTCTAAGTGAATTATGAAATTTAAAGTATAGTAAATAATTTTTTTTTTTTGCAAATAAAAATAATAGTTAAAAGTTTGTTACGGTTTAAATCATGATGTCTTATTTTATAAAACTAACTGATGACATGCACAATTGAAATCATCAGTGACCAGTGACTCAATTCTTATTTGCATGTCTTTTCTCATTCTTTTTTTTATTTACCACAATCATAGAAGAGAATCAAGTTAAGATCAAATTGTAACTCAAATCATAATAAATATTATTCTGAACAACTAATGGATGCAATATGTATTTTCTTATTGTGTCCAACTCTTGATCTGATTATTTTGTATTATCATATTACTTTTCATCCTTTTGTTTCTACCACAATTACATAAAAGAATGGATGCAAATCATAGGAGTCTCTTTCAATTTTCTCAAATGGAGAATGGAAATGTGATGGAAAGACAGGTTGATCATTATTTTGTAACCATTGCAAAAATTCAATGGCAACACGTTCTTATTTTTTTTATTGAGAGCATGAACAACACGTTTTTATTTTCTTATATCATGAATGCTATATAATTGAGAGCATGGACAAAATGAAGGATTATTTTTATTTAGTCTTTCACAATTTGTGCCAATTTATTTACAATTATGAATTATTTTTCACTATGTGAATAAAACAGGCAAGATAATTTTGTATTTAATAAAATGTTGATTAATATATAATGGTTTAAATAACAAAGTGAAATTCACAGCTATGAAGGTGGTTAAATAATAGAAACAAATCCAAATGATAAACATATAAGTGCTCAATAAAATAACATGTGAATGGATATCATGTCATTCGTATAAAATAACAGCTATTTATAAACTATTTTTTGTCTAAATCATGTGAATGGATCACTCCAAGTGGTCGATTACCTTCGTATTTAGCAAAAAACTGTTTAGATGGTTGATCCATTTTTTAAACTATTTTAAATGGTAACTAACAACTACAGAGGGAGTGTGTTTATTAGATAAAAATGTCGAGACACATTGATTGAAGTTGGTTTTGTTTAATTATTTATAAGGTGATATTATACCTAATAATGATATTGCTCAATAAAATAACATCATTCAATAACACTACAGTTGCTAACCGTCCATTTTTTATGATATAGTTCTAATTAGTTAATATTTAATAATATTAATTAGTTATAATTCATGCTATAAATAGTTTTACATTATATGAAATTATAAAAAATATTATATTCATTAAGAAGGTTAATTATTATTAATGGTCTGAATAATTTTTTTGTTATCCTTTAAAGTATGTGTAAAGAACAAAAAAAAACATAAGTCCTCATGACACTCGTATGATATGAAATGAAAAGTGTGGCACTCAATTCTTTTCATATATATATATATATATATATATATATATATATATATATCCACGAAACATGATATTTTTATTAACTCCACTACGGTTATTTTATCTAGTGGTTCAACACCCATTCATTCACTATCCTTCATGTATGTATATGATATAATAAATATCATTTCACTTATAAAATTTGATATAACTAACATTAAGAATTGTATAAGATTCTATAAGTGGCTCAATAAGTGTAAAAAAACAAATGGAAAATGGGAAGAGATTGTTTGTGACTAATTACTTATGAATATAAGAAATAAAAACTTCAAAAGAGAAAATCGTGTATCCTTAAAAAAACATTCGTGCAAACAAATAAATTATAAAGGGAATAATTTATAGAGCAAAAAAAATGATAATATTGAATATGGACATAAAAAAATATTTGGTCACAAATTTCTGAAAATTGAATATAATAATTTTTTTCTTTCCAATATGTCAGTATCCATGGTCACGCAAAAAAAGAATATGGTTCAAAATGACTCTAAAAAGATAAATGATAAATTCAATATGATTCTAAAGAAATGATAAATGACAAAGACAATTTTTTAAAAAAGATAAAATCTAATATGATTAAAATGACCATTTCAAAGGAGATCATACTGTTAGGGTTTTCTTAACATGATGTTTGTTACTTGCCACAATATATAGCACAACGCCTTCACTGCATCATGAAATTAATTGGCATCACCAACAATATTAGTTTTTCATTTTTGAAGAAATAAGGCCAAAAAAAACAAATAAAATGAATTATTTAAAGAATCTCATGAGAAAATATATTATTCCATTCTTACGACACTTAAGTATCATCTATCATATACAAATTAAATAACAAATAAATAGAACCACAATCCAATAATCTACCTTTGATCATTGAAAGGTGAGAGCAAAGATCAACACATGGGTGCACGACAAGTATGTCCACAACTCTTGACACTATTAGACATTTTTTCGTGTTGCTCAATTTTTTTTAACCATTTTTTTACAGCCTTTTATTTTTCTTTTTCCTTCATTATTATCTTTTCAAAAAAAACCCTTATGTCTACTTCTATTCAGAATGTAGAGTGGCATCAACTTAAGTTAAACTAATGAAGTACTATAATGCATGATCAATAAAAAAATATAATTTATTTTAATTAAAGATTATGTCTTATATTATGCATGCATAATAAAATAAAATGTTAAATAATATATATGAAAACTAATAAAGAATTATTATCAGATTAATTTATTATTTTATTTAAAATATTTTATTTTATTAATTGTTATGTTATTATATATTATGATTACCATATAAGTGTGTAAATTGTCCTCTCATAGTTATAACAGTACAAATAGCAAACATGTTTAATTTGTTGGATCTAAGTTTTAGTGATATATAAAATTATATTTTGATGATACAAATCTCGAAAGATTAAAGTTAAAATGCTGAAAAAATTTAAAGAAAAAAATAACTTTATGCACTACACTTTGACTAAATAATTAATTATGATACTATTGGATTTTGATGATCTTATTGGTTCACTTTTAACATATGAGATCTCTATCCAAGAAGATCAAGAAGAAAAAGCCCCCAAGAAGAAAACATCGAAATTAAAAGCAAATGCAAATGAAGAAAACTCAAGTGAAGAAGAAGTGGACGAAAAAAGATTCGTCCGCTACACAAGAAAACTAGATAAGTATTTCAAGTTGGTGAAGAAGAAAGAAACGAATGAGAAGCATACCCAAAGATCATACAAAAATCACAAAGAAGAGACATCTTGAAAAGGTAAAAAGAAAAAGTATGAAGAGTCAAATGAAACAAGTGACTCGTCAAGCTCTTCCAGTGATGAAGCATACTTATGCTTAATGGCACACGTTGATGAGGTAACTTCTAATTCTTCAAATAATGACTCATCGAACTCTTCCGAAGAAAATCTTTCTTTAGACGTAAATATAGAACTTTCCTCCCTTATAAAAAGATATTACTCACTTAAAGAGAAAAATGAGAAATTATGACATGAGATTGAAAATTTAAAAGAAGAAAAGAATACACATTTTATGGAGAATGAAAACCTAAAAAATAAAATTGAAGCTCTGAAAATTACACATGCATGTGAAATTGTAAAACTAACACGTTCTTTAGAAAAAGCAAAGAAGGAAAATAATCTTTTGAAAAATTCACAAAATAATGATAAAATTAGTTCTTATATAAAGAAAGATAATTCTACGAAATACTTTGGACATGAAAACTTTTATTGGAAGTCTAATCATTCCTACGATAGAAAATCATATATTACATATTTTGCATGTGAATTTTATAGTCACTATGCTTAACAATGCAAAGTAAGAAAATCTTCAAAACATAAGATGATATGGGTTCCAAAAGAAATTTTGACTAACAAAATTGGACCTAAAGAATTTTGGGTACCAAAGTTTAAATGATTATTTTTCAGATGTGTCTTACATGTAAAGCAAAGGAGGAATTGGAAATGTGAAGGCACAAAAGTTATGATAAAAGTATCATCTATCTTTGATTTCACTCAAAAATTCAAAATTACTATTTCTTTGAAAAGATAGAACATCTAAAATCGATAATAGTGATAGAGGGAGCATACTAAACTTTATTTTGACATATCATGAATATCTTTGTTGTATCAAAGTTTTATGCCATATTTTGATTATTAATATATATATTTATTTATATTTGTCCTTCATCAAATTGTTTCCATTTCATCATTATAAAATAGTCATAAATTTAGGGAGGGTTATTTCTTAAATACTAACTCTTTATGATGCAATATATTACATATTTCTAATATGGAAAAAAGGGGAAAATAATTTTTTTTTCAAAGATGGCATGATTAAGGGGGAGTTACATATGATTTCCTATATGCTTCATATACAAATTATTCTTTTTTATGAAACAAAAGGGGGAGAAATATCGGAGAAATATGATTTGAATATCATTTTATACGAAGAGTTCCTTACTATTTATATTTATGTGAATATCTATCATTGTAAGGAAAGTTGAGTGTTAGGGGGAGTAAAATTGATTTTACAACTTATGTTATAACTTTTTCGCAACTTATACATTTTTCATATTTCTTGTTTTGTCTTCATAAAAAATGGAGAGATTGTTAGATATAAGTTTTAGTGATATATAAAATTATATTTTGATTATACAAATCTCGAAAGATTAAAGTTAAAATGTCAAAAAAGTTTAAAGAAAAAGGGACAATTTTATGCACTACACTTTGATTAAATAATTAACTATGATACTATTAAATTTTGGATTAATCATAAATATCAAAGTTGTAGAGAATTATGTTAGCTTTCCATAGAATAAAAAATAATCTCATTTGGATAACTGTGCAAAATATTATGCTTAAAATAGTACAGGGTGGTCGAGTTGTCGGCTGGAAAACATGTCGACCGGTCAGGAACATAGGTCGACCGGTCCAGAATATCGATGACCGGTCCAGAACACAGGTCGATCTATCAGTGCAGAAAATGTCCAATTTCAATCAGTAGAATGTCAAGACTATACCAGTCGATGTACCGATCGACCGGTCCAAAACACAGGTCGATCGGACAGTGCAAAATTCGTCAATGGTCATATTTTTCATAAAAGAAAGTGTACCGATCGACCGGTCCATATGTGCGGTCGACCGACCTCTGAGTCGAATAAAAAGTAACGGTCAAATTTAAAGGAAGAAATTATGAAATAATTTTTAGACGACTTTCTCACCTGCAGAAGCCTATAAAAAGAGTGCCAAAATCATAAGGAATAGTACCTATCCAAGTATTGAAGCAAAACTTTAATAAATCAAAAGAAAATCATTTTTTTAAGTTATCATTTCGAGTTTTCTTTCTTTCTCTCTTCCACTCTTGTGAGCATAGAATTGTAAAAGAGAGAAACATTTTTTTTCAGAAAAATTAGAGAGATCCTATGTAAAAGATGTTCTAAATCTTACTTTTTGAGCGAAAGAAAAAGATTAGCTTCCTACAATGAGAGGTTGCCTTGCCTCTCGAAGTAGAAAAAATATGATTGATGTAAAGAACTTTCTTCCTTACCTCATTTGAAATAAATGAAGGGATTAGTGGAATCTCCGGCGGTCTCGAGGTCGAGAAGTCAGAGCGGGGACGTAGGCCAATGTGTGGCCGAACCTCGTTAACAACCACCGTGTGTTTGCATTTGATTTTCTCTCTCTCCCTCTAATATTGAATTTTTGATCTGAATTGTAATGGATATAAGAATCGATTTTAAGTTTCCGCGACGCTTTTTGTGAAATCGACATTTTCGAATTGAACATCAATTCACCCCCATTTTGGTTCCCTTTGGGATCCTACATAATTATATAACCATATGAATAATAAGATTACATAATTATCATATTTGATAATCATAACTAACAATTATTATTAAAAATTTTAGGGACACTTGTAAATACATGGTTATGCCAAATGTCAACTCCTCCTCGAAAACTTCTTTGTTTTTAATATAGTATATATTTTAATTACATCATAAGACAGTTAAAAATGTTATTCAAATAAATGTTTTTAACCCCATCACCCGCACACCTTTCCCTCCACCTCTCTAAAATACTCAATCCAAAACAAAGCTTGAGAAGACGGTGCATTAATCAATTCAAAGGCTGTGTTTCTTTACAATCATCAAGCATGCCAAGGCAATAACGACCTAAAAAGCACTACCTTTTCTATGAATTTTATGTTCATGGTGGCCTCGTAGATATTGCACCAGTAACTGTTTAATTTCTGCATGCAGTACATTGTTCCGGAAGGAAGTGAGTTAACTAATTGTGAGTGATTTAACACAAGATCCTGTCCGGGACAAAAATCAATCTATGGTTTATTGCAACCAGTGCCAATAAAAAAAAGCATATGTTAAACCAGAAAGTAAACAAAATAATCAAGACTAAAATCTACTTTATTTTAAGACCTTATGTTTTTTTTCTTGCGATATTTACATTTTCCAATGGAACTGATACAGTAAATTTTCATATCTTTCAAGCTCTTTTACAGTAAGCGACTTAATTGATTACAGTCCTAGCTAGTGGCCATTAGCTTGGCATTAATTGCCATGAATCATGGGGAAAGCTGCCAATTAAAAATTATCTTATCATGATAATGGATAATAGAAAGAATGTGTAAATTGCACTACCAGCATACAACAAGCGAGGCAGTGGTGCCATGCAGAACTTTCTTTGCTCTATAAATTGAGGCAGGAGCAGGGAGTGAGAAGTATCCCAATTCCCAAACCCAATTTGCAAGAAGAGGAGTTTGATAGAATTTTCCATGTCCTACGCTGATTGGGCCAACAAAAAGAGCTTTGCTGCTGGGGATACTCTCGGTTCTCTCTCTCTCTCTCGATCGAACTGAGATACGTCTTTGTTAAGTACTATTATTAACTGATCATATATGTTAAATCTTAACTGCATGCAGTGTTCAACTACGCGGCCGGACTGCAGAACGTTGTGCCAGTAAACGCAGCGGGTTACCGAAGCTGCAAAGCACCGGGAGATCCTTCGAAGGCAGCTAACACAGGAAATGACAAGTTCGCTCTAAAGAGAGGAGCCAACTACTTTATTTGCAGCATCCCTGGCCACTGCCAAGCAGGCATGAAGATCCAAGTGATTGCCTATTAAGATCTGAAAATCCTACGCCTAGCTACCCGGAAACGAGAATATTTGTTTCCTCAGCTTATGTCATTTGGTGCATGATCTATTAATTAGCACGTCCAAACTGCATGTGGGCAAAGAAGGATAGCAAAATATATAATATGCCTGAATCACTAGCTTGAATAATATATGGACGTATATAACATACAATATTTGTGTGTGTGTCTCCATCTACCTGAAATGATAGATATGTTCATATGCATTTGCAGCATGGAGTTCAATCACTAGCTTGTTATCAGAATGTTTGCAAGGTTTGCCTTATCGAGTAATTTAACCAGCACGTTCCCAGAAAATTAACGATCAAGTATTTATAAATGAAAACCATTTAAAATAGAATGGAGCATAGTAGGCATAAGTTTAACTACATAGATTTTTAGCGATTCCTTCTGTGTTTTTTTAGTTTAAAAATTAATTGAGGCACTTTTTTAGATTTAATAACTCAATAGATTTCGTGTTAAGTCGTATTGGTTTTTCTGGATTTTGCCATTTCTTACACCTCTAAGTTCTAAATGTATTTATTTTTCCTTCTGCACCCACCTATCATGTTTTTTTATGCATGAAATCGAACTGACAGCAATGTCATTGGAAAATTGATCAGCAATAGTCGGTCAACAAGTTATGATGATTTAGCTATATAACAAATATCAGCGCATTTGACAACTCATGGATTCTTTTCAAACTTTCTCTTTCCTAAAAAATATATGTTCTTTTTTCTTATGTGCCTCATGAGCTGCATGGTGTTCATTAATATATGACATTGTCATGGCAGCACTTGATACCTTTAACTACACTGACAGAAGAAAGAAAAAGACAGAAACTCGCACTATCATACTAAGAACCTGTTTTTTCCTTTTTTTTCCTTTTGCAACACTATTCATACAACAATGGGGGAAAGCTTCCCACACAAGAGAAAAAGAACAAAAAATTAGGAAGAACTAATAGCCGATGGCATCTTTAGACAAATACAACGATGATATTGGAATCACAAAATGAACATAAATAAGGATACCGTACGATTTTCACAAAAAAAAAGGCGTGAACATGTGCTCCCACTTCTAGGGAGGGTCCTAAGATACAAGTCATTTGGAAACTTGTTACTCAAAGCCATCCATCAGTTGCTGATCCGAACTTCTCGAAGATTGCTTCTTGCTGCTAGTACCTTTCGTGCTCTTGGCCTTCTTTGCCTTCATTCGGCGCTTCTTTTCGTTGGCATCGACCCAAGAATAGTCTGACGGTATGTTGAAAGGATCAACTTCGTCTTTCCCGCTTCGTAGTTCAATGTTATCCGTAGACTGGGCACTCGTATGTCCTCTCATCCATGAATACCATGAACCTAACCTTTCTGATTCTTTGGCTTTGCTATCCTGAAACTGTGTAGGACTGGAGGGTGGTGTTGCAAATTCATCCAATGGGTGGAGCTCTTCAAATTTTGTAAATGTAACAACAACTCGAATCGTAGGCACAATGGGGATGGCCAGCTGAAACAAATGAGAGGAATGAAGATTCAACTTTTATTATGAACATTTAAAATAGTAATAATACAACAGACAGCAGTTTTTTCCTAAAGAAGCAAAATAGTAATAAGCATAACCATGAGGGTCAAGAATTAAAAATAGAATTTGTTGCCATGTGACAATGTACACATACTAATGAAATACAAAGTGGCAATTGTTCGAAAAAAGAGAAAACATTGTCCTTAAAGAAATCTTAGCAATTCTTCAATTCAATTCTATAGATTTCCAATCAATCAGATTACACCACCTTCAGCAGAAGCTGAATGGATGTTACACCTTACAAAAGAGGCAGGCTTTTTATAGTTTTAATAAATTTGGAATTTGATGTAAGCAAAGAAGAAAAAAAGAATATATTTAAAATTTAAAGATTGCGGAAAAAGATCAAAGGTCACCCTTTTAAATAGCTTCTAACTGAAAAGATAGCTAGCATGTTAAAGTGGAGGAGAAAGTTCTCAGTTACAAGAGAAAATATGATACTGTTCCTATTCAGATAAGTGATAGAGAAATCCAACCTATATCAATTTGGCAATTCAACTCATATCTCCTCAATATACCATAAAGTTGGGGCGATGAGGTATGTTTAGCTATACTGGAAAGCTTGAAAAGTAACAGAAGGGTAAAATAAGAAAGGAACACCTCTGAAGCATAACCAACTAATAAAATGTGAAATAGACCACTAAAGCATCTGTGGCAGGTCCAATGTGCAACGAATTAACCAAGTTGTTTCGTCAAAAAGAAAGAAAATTAACAAAGTTGTGAATTAAAGATACAAGACCAAGTATGCCAGCTCACAGGAATCAACATAAGATAACTATAAGTAAAGGATAAGATACCTTGACAGGATAGGTCCCTTGAGGTAACTTAGTTGTCAAAAGTTCCCTTAATCTCCTCACAGCTTTCACCTTGTTAGCTAAGACATCAAACAAAGGAAGGAGTTCATCTGTCTTCAAAGGGAAATCTGGAGTTAACCATAAAACTGGCCGTAGTCCCTTTTTATATTCACTTTCAAGTTTGTTGGTCTCTCCTTTAGTGCCATTTTTCTTCTTGTTTCCTTTTTCTTTCCCCTTCGTAGTATCTCCCAATTCCTCCTTCGTTGAATCAACTTTATTATTTCCATCCTTTGGGGGCAACTTTGAGATCTTCTTCTTGGGATCATCCACATTCTCACCTCCAGTGCCCTTTGGACCTCTCTTGCTACTCAAGCTGAACCAGCTTTTCCTCTCCTTTGTGCCATTAGTTTCTGAGTTTTCAACATTTTCAAAGACCTCACCATTCACATCATGTTCATCAAAACCCTCTGAATTGCTCATGTGAAGGGCTGAATCTAACTGCATCCTCTCTTCGGGCGTTAATATATCAGCCAACTGTCCATCAGGATCCTCACCATTGGCCATCCTTTCTTCTTTGTCAGCGGAAAATAGCTCCTCGTCTGTCATAGCGCCAGGAACTCTTCTCGATTTCACACTCACCATCACATTATGCATATCATAGACTTTTGCCTTCCAATTTCCAACCATTTCTGTCCTCTCCTGCCTACGCCAGTTCAAATGGGGAATGAGCTCCGCTTGAGTGACATCTATACCTGGTCTATACATGTTAGTCTGAGACATCAGGGCAACCTCATGTGCTACCTCCGATTCTGTGGGCTTGGCTCCTGCTCCTTCGAGTGCATTTGTGATTTCCTTCTCCTTATGGGCGAGCACAATCAAAGATCCAGGAGGTAATGGTGGATGGCCATCCTCACTCGAGGAACCCTCGCCAAGGAAGAGAAATGTCTGATCAGAACGTTGGATCCTAAAGCCATCAAAGCCAGCTAAAGTCATGTCAGTCCTGAGGTTTGGACCTTGTTTCCATATGCGGTAGGTATCGGAAGGTGCAATTCTCCCTATAAAAGGAATCACTGAGCTCTCAAAATGGAAGCTGATCTCCATGTAAAAGTCCCGTATCCTCTTAATTGATGACACAATGCGTGGAAGCCTCCGGCACCACTTAGCCCAAGCATGTGGTTGGTAGTGGCGAGCAATGATCATCGCTATACTGTCCTCCCTGGTGCAAACAGCCTCCTGAAGGGCAGACCAGCCATGCTCATTTTGGAGGGACCAATCAGCCCCTGTTGACATGAGTATCTCCGCAGAGATGGGGTCCCGGAGCTTGACAGCTAGATGTAGGGGCGTCTCCCGGTGAGGGACATCACGGCGATCAATGACAGCGGACACAGCATCAGCAATGCGCTCGCCGGCAACGGACTCCTCCTCCGTAGTGACTTCCCCTGCTTTAGGAAGACGGGGAAGAGCCGCAACAATCCGCCGGAGACCCACATGGTCTTTCCGAGCCACCGCAAGGTGTGCTGGACTGTGCGCATACCTCGATGTATCTTCCATCCCCAGATTCTCTCTCTCTCCTCTCATATCTCAACCTACTTATCCACTGAAACTAGTTTAATATACAGATCGAGTACAAAAAACAGGCAAAATTCTGCAAAATCCAATCTTTATACTAAAATTAGCTATGCTCTTCTCTGAAGGATCAGAAAAAGCCCTAGATTCGCAACCACGGCCCATAAAACTTTTCGCGGTTACCTCCTCCAATATGTCATGCCATGAATTACACCAGCAACGATAGATTTCACTCAAAAACATAAATGAATTATAGAAACTAGGGGGAAACCAAGGACACCCAACCTAGAACGCTTCGGGAGCTCTGATCTGACGCAGCTTGGAGCTCCGAAGGCACCGACGTCGATTGGAATGGAACAGAGACGATGCATCTACTACGCACTCCATCAGGGAAGAGCTCGATCGACGCGCAACTCCAAAATTGACCAAGGAAGCGGAAGAAGAAGGAGAAGAAGGGAGGAAGATGAGACGAAGGGAGGAGGAGGAGGATTCGGAGTCGTCGGCCTCTCTTTCCTCCCTGTCTCTCTCGTGACCTCGTCCTCTATTGTGTTTGGAGGACTGGAGGAAAGAGAGAGTTGGCGAAAGGATCCGGATTTATAGTTAATTACGATAACACCATTACGATTTCTCATTTGTTTACTTTTTAATAGGACAAAATGTTATGTCAGTTTTTACGGATCGGTTTTTAAATTTAGAAAACCATAATGTGACCGATGATAATAATAATAATTTTAACTTTTAATAATAAGTTAAAATTAATATAAGTATATTTAATTAATAATTAATATAAAAAATATCAAAATTTTAAAGTATCAAGAGTTTCGTAATGTTATTATAAAAAATATTATATTGATAATAAAAAAATGATAACTTATAAGTTAATAATATAAATAATTCACGGGCTTCTAAGATTTTTTGGGTGGAGCCATAAATTTGAGTGGGACGATTTCGTTGTATTAAAAAAAATTCTAAATTATATTTAGACTCTCAATTATATATATATTTTTTGAATGAGAGATGTTTATCGAGTTGTTCAAATTTTCCTACGTCTTTATTAATTAATTTAATATATTAAAAATAAATTATAATGACTCCATAATACTTTATTATGATTTCAATTTTATTGGCTTCGCCAATTAAAATTATCTCAAATTATTTTTTTATGGGGAATTTGTTTACTCTATCTACAATATTGTATGGAATTTGTTTGAGTTATAATTTACCTCTTAAATTCTTATTTAATCTATTTTATAATTTAAACTTGAGGAAGTATTACTATTTTTCTTAAAGTAACAATTGTCTTCTCATTTTGGAGCTTTTCCTAAATTTGGAATTTGTTACATATTTTTAATATAAAATGAGATGTAAATATGCTTCCATGGAAGTGTATACAGATGTGTGAAATTAATATTGATTCAAAAGTGGGCTTGACCAGTCAAAAGAAAAAAAATTATATGCAGAAGGAAAACATATAAGATGAATAAACAAAAAAGAAACAATGTCATAATAAAGTGTGGAAGAAATATTTCTTGTTAGCACAATTATTACATTATTCAAAGGCAATTAAAATGTGATAATGGAAATAAAGGGACTAAGAATAATCGTGTGCTGCTACTAGAAGTTTGATTTATTAATAAGGTCATCTTCCTTGCACAATTATTACATAGTTTTGACACTCAACATCTAAAATATATGCATGATTCACAATTTCGCTCAAAGGGGAGCAATGCATCTCTTATGAGAACATGATAAGCAAGACTATGAAAAACTATAATAACATTAAAGAAGAATCAATCATCATGTCAAAAAAGTGGTCATTCTCGATCATCATCGTAAAAAAAATGTTTTCATGGTTAAGACATTTCTTCTTTTCTTTCATTGTTTATATTACATCTTTTACTTATAAATGTAATATCTTTCAACTCATAGAAGAATATCTTTTAACTTCATGAGGATATTTTTTTAAAAAAATGAGAAAGTAATAACTCAACTCTCAACTGTTCTTCATTCACATTTTTTTCATCTTTTATTTCATAAACTTTTACATCATTTATGGGAGATCATTTGGCATCATAAGTTTATACATGATTATATCATGTAGAACATAGCAATTATGAATTTCAATTAAAGAATTAATAAGAGATGAACATAAGTGTGTTATCTCAATGGTACATAACTAGAGTATTCATGGGAGTAGGAATTTAACCCGAGTCAAGTTATTATAATTCCGAGTGAGTTTGATTTTTTTGAAATTTGTTGAGTTAATTTTAGTCTGTCTAAAGAATCTAGATTTGGTCAAGTGTGGACTTGGGCATAATTTACTTGTGATTCCATGTCAACAGACAACTTAAGTCACGATCATCAATTGCTATTGCCGCAATCATTCAAGTCATGATCGCCATATCCGTATTGTCACAAACATTGTTTGTGACATGTTCCAATAACTCGTCACACCAAGTCACAACAATCAATTGTGATTGTCACAAATCATGACAAGTCCTAACTTCATCCAAGTGAAAAATTGCGACTTCCGTAGCATGGCGAGTCATTCTTCAATTATGCAAGTCACAACTTGGCCACGTGACAAATTGCAATTTTGACTGCATGGCGAGTTGCGAACTTCAACTACTCAAGACACGTCTTGGGCCACATGGCAAGTTGCAACATCAATGTGCAAGCCCTAAGCCTAGCTACATCGATTAATATAGTTCTTCTTCCCAAGTTGTTATCATTGGTGTGCATGTTGTGGAAATTGTTGGATCACAAGGCACCAAGATTGGGGTGAATTGATATTTTACCGAAAAGATCGATTTCACGAAAATCATAGTGGAAGCTTAAAATCGATTTGTTAAACTTCAAATCAAAATAACAATCAAATCACATACATAATAAGTAGGAAGAGAGAGTGCATGATGGTTTGTTGACGGATTCAGTCACACTTTGACCTACGTCCCCGTTTTGACTTCTCGACCTCGAGATCATCGGAGATTCCACTAAACACCTTCTTTCGTTCCAAATGGGGCAAGGAAGAAACCCTTTACAACACACAACATTTTCTCAACTTTGAGAGGTAAGGCGCACATCTCCTCCTAAAAAGCTTTTACCCTTGATTCTCTTTTAAAAGGTAAGCACACCTCTTTTACAAAAGAAAACTCTTGATCTTTTCTCTAGCCCGAGAGGTAAGATAAAATCTCTTCTACACAGAAGCTCACAATCAAATCTCTAAGCAAATGTTTCTCTTTTTTATAATATCAAACTCACAAGAAAAGAAGAGAGAAATATGAGAAGATTCAACAATGTAGCTCAATAACTTTAAAAAGATAATTTTCCTTTGATGCTTGATGTTTTCCTTCAATACTTGATTGATTGTGCACATCTTGGACCCCTTTTATAAGTCTCTTTGGATAATATGACTGTTGCCCTTTTGTTTGACCAAAAACTAATCGTTATAGAGCATTTTGTGTGCGGTTCGATCGACCAGTGCCTTTAGTTGTCGACAGTCTATGTTTTAACTTCATCTAGGTCACTACTACTGTAATCGATCGATCGGTGCCTCCATTCGGTCCTCAAATATCAAGTGATTTGCGAGTTATCTATTCAAATCGGTCGGCCGATTCACCTAGACGGTCAACCGATTTGCTAGATCAAGTGGTTGACCACTCTGCACTATTTTGCAGATAACATTTTACACCGGTATCAGAATGAGATGATTTTGATTTCTTGGAAATCTAACAAGATTATCTACAACTTTCATATTCACATGTTAGTTCACATATGAATGAAACATATTAAAATATTAATTTCAAGTTCAGTGCATAAAATAATTCATTCCAAATTGAACTTTTTCGCACTTTAAATATATAACTCTAATTATTCGAGATTTGTATCATCAAAATATAATTAGATATAGTATAAAATTTGTGTTCCAACAGAAATTGTAATAGGACAATATGAATTTAGATTACGATTTCATGCATAATTACATACTATTTTTTTAAGAGCTCAAATGAAGTCTCACATTCTTCATCTTCATCTAACTATCCTCCTATGCTCTTGCATCTCATCGACCTTTGTGCTCATCTTGTCTTGTTCGATGTTGTGGGAAGAGAGCAAGAGAGGAAGATGGATGATAAAGAAAAAGAAAGTCGCCACTAGTGCACACATATATTTATAGGGATGTCTTATTGTGACAAAATTTTTCTTTACACTTTTTTATATCGATTGTTACATTATAAATTCCTCAAAAATAAATTTCATACTCAAATTTAGAAATTATATAAAGGCTTACAATAAAGATGAGGGAACTCCTTGTGTAGCTCTAATTCGAGTTCTCATATTGTCTTATCTCCTAGATTATGGCTCTACGTCGCTTTAACCAATTATACTTCCTGGTTCTTGTGATGATGCATCTTAGACTCTTAAATTTTCACTAGTTTCTTCGCTCCTCATATGTCAAATTATCCTTAAGGTTCAACTATTCATCTTTAACCACATTAGCATCATCATGTTTGTACTTTCAAATCATCGGTACATGTAAGACATCATGTGTTGGCCCATAGGAAGGAGGTAATGTTAATTTACAAGGGCCTTCTCTAGCTAACTCTCGTATCTTAAACAAATCTACATATATAGGGATGGGCCTCTTTTATTAAATTCACATGACTCCTTCTCTAGGAGAGACCTTAAGTAACATTTGATCACATGCTTTGAAGATCTATTAACATTGACCACCCTTACCAACGTAGATCTTATGTCATTTTTGAAGATTTGGTCACATTTATCCTTATCAATATAAATCTTATATTGTTCATTTATCTTTATTTTCTTTTATATGAACTCCACCTTCTTGACATATTCCTTTAGTTGTTTCAACTTTTTAGCATATAGGAACTTCTTGAGTCCAACCTCATTCTAGCAAATAAAGTGACACATCCCCCATATAACCTCAAATGGATTCATATTGACGTTGGAATGGTAGCTTATTATAAGCGAACTAAATCGGAAGGAAGGTGATATACTAACTATCAATGTCAACTTTGGGCACAAGCTCTCAATATATCATCGACTATTTGAATGGTCCTATGTAACTAACCTTTAGTTCGATAGTGGAAGGTAGTTCTATAATTCATCATTCTACACACTCCATAATCTTGCTATGAATCATGGATTCCTATTGTTTTTCGTATAATCTGATAATCTCATACATGTATTGCTCCATCAGTATTTTCATTGCCTATCTCCATTTCAAAAATAAGAAGTGTGTGACATAGATGACATCATGCACTTCTTGGTAGGGTTAGACATGATATGAAGTTCACAGAGATTTTCTTTCATTTTCACTATGAAATTTCTAGGGACATTCCCATATAGTTTGTGGTGTACCTTCACTTTATAGCACATCAAACAATTTGATGCACATTGAGATCTCGGATTCTATATTGTTCCATTAAAAATTTTATACATCTTCATGTTGTCTGGATGGACATCAAACTCAAACTTATGGCATTCAAGCACGTCACTTTTGAGAGCTTCCATGAGTACCCATAAATGATCTCTCATAAGAAAATTCATAACAAATAAATTACTAGCAAGTGTCGCTCAACTAATAAAATATAATGAACAAGTTGCCCATCTCATGAGAAATTAATTTACTTAACTAAATCGATCTCAGAAACTAATAAGTATATGATATAATTTTATAAAAAATGTAGAAATAAAATGATAGAAAAATAATGTCAAAGTAAGGTAATATAATTTATAGATGTCTAATGTCTTAGGATGATAAACGATATTATAAACACACTAATTTCACCAAATAATATAAATTAATTTCTAACTATGGTTAATATACTCAATTTTTTTTGTTTCTCTTTAGGACCAATCAACCTATCTTTATTCAAATTACATTAATATTACTCCATCTTGAATCATAATCTAATAAAACTAGAGATTAAGATGCATTGAGATATAGCATCTAAACTATTATAATCCATACCATGATAATGATTAACAAACCTCACAACAAATATTCCCAAGGATCATACAAGTTGCGCATGCAATACTTCTACTAAAAATGAAGAATAAATTTCACAAAAAATCTTTCAATCAAAAGTAACTACTTTTAGTAGGATAATAGCTATCTAAAAAAGATAATTAATCTTCAAAAAAACATTAATCACAATATTTATATTCGAAAGAAAAATAAACTTTAAACAACAACAAAATAGGTCTTAAAATTTTCCTTATCAATTAAAACTATTATAAACATCTTAAATACAAATAAAATTAAATCATCGATATTATAAAAGATAGAAAAATAAATCTATGGAGCATGAAACCATCCTAACAAAAATTAGAACAAAGAATACTCTCAAGAATTGTCAATGAATTCGATCCTTGTCAGTAGACAATTGTGTAGAATTTTTTCAAACCTAACACAACATATTCAGATCTCACTAAGACAAGAATACTTCAAAATCTTATGACCAATGAATATCTCAAATTCTTCTATATACAAATAATATTTCTAAATCTTCAAAGTAAATACCACAATAATTAGTTCTAAATCATGGATAAGATAGTTTACTCATGCTTCTTTAGTTGCCTTGATGTGTATGCAAACTACCTTTTTGTGTTGCATTAACATGCATTCGGGGCCGTATCGAAAGCGTCACTATACACCATGTATTCATCATTGCAGTGGAGATGGTAAGTATTGGTATTGCAGCCAACTTGACTTCAACTCCTAAAAATCATCTCATATTTCTATGATAGGTTAAATGTTTCGCCCTTCTTCGTTAGACTTGTCAAAGGGGTGCTATATTCAAGATATTCGTAATGAATCATCAATAGTAATCTAGCTTTTTTATTTGAAGAAGGTACAAATCTCTATTCATTCTTGTGCATCGATCGATTTGTCACTACTTCCATTCACATAACTGACTTGCTCGGAGATTATGTGTCCAAGAAATATAATCTTTTTATTGAAACAACTTTGTTTATGCTTTAACTAATTATATTTTGATGATGCAACATCGATTAATTAGAGTTATATTTAAAATGCCAAAAAAATTTAAGTAGTAATGAGTTATTTGATGCATTGAACTTGAAATTATTATTCGAAATCCATTAATATTTGGGCTTATATAAAACTTGTAGACAACTTGTTAGCTTTCCAGTAAATTAAAAATGATCTAATTTCGATAACGGTGAGAAAAGTTATATGCAAAATGGTGCAGTGATTGACCGGTCAATCGGGTAACATGAAAAATGTACAAATCAAACAATATTTGAAGAGCGATTGACCAATCAGAGCCAATGGTCGATCAATGACATACTAGTGGGTGAAAATGTCGACCGTGCTGTCGCACGAAGTTAATATAGTGAGCAGTCAATTGGTGAGTGTCGAACTTCCAACTATCATATTTTCTATGGATATGAGGAGTGGTTGATGTGATGTGCAGAATGATTAACCAGTCCACGCATAGAATGTAGGGTAACGATCATATTTCAACCAAAATTATAAATAATGAACCTCAATGACTAAATGAAATTAAAAAGGCTATAAAAAGGATCCCAAAGATAAAGAAATGATTAAGACTTCTGAATAAACTTAGAGAAACACTTGTGAAGTCCATTTAGGCTCTAAAGTTGCAAATCATGTCTTTCTTGTTTTCTTGTGTGGGCTTCTAATTTGTCAAAAAGAGATTGAAATAGTGTCATAGTACCTTCGTATAACTAGTTAAACTCTTGAGTGATAAGAGGCTATGTTTTGCAACTTGAATGGAGAAAAAATGGGTGAAAGCTTATGAGTAGGAGAAGTGTGCATTTCCTCTCGGAGAATAAAAGATTGGAATTGTAATGGATTTCTACCTTGCCCCATTTGGAATGAAGGAAGGGTTAGTGAAATTTTCAACCATCTTGAGGTTGAGAAGTCGGAACGAAAATGTAGGCCAATGTGTGTCTAAACCTCGTCAACAAATCATCGTGCATCTGTATTTGTCTTTCTCTCTCCATCTCCTTCCTACTCGATTATATATTATATATGTGATTTGATTGCTATTATGTTAGTTTATAATTTAGTGAATCAATTTTAAGCTTTTGCGATATTTTTTATAAATCGATATTTTTTATTTAACACTAATTCAACCCCTCTCGTCTCTTGGTGATTTGTGATCCAACAATTCTCTATTCAAAATTCGCATTTCAACAGCTTTAATGCGAATTTGTATACAACTTGCACAACTGTAATGCCTCCAGTATTACTCTTAGATGCTCTTTATGTTTATCTAGGTTCTCAAAATATATCAGTATATATGTCATCGATAGAACAATTTTGGTACAATATAAACATCATGATTATGCGATTCATGAAAATTGGAAGAGCATTTGCCAATGTTTTTAAAATCACATCGGAGATCAAACCAATCAATCCACTAGGTCAAGGTTCGACCAATTTAATCGGGTTTGACCGGATTGAATCAGTTTTTAATAAACTAATACTATTTTTATTGCTTCTTAAAATATAATAAAAATAAAAATGGAAAGATAAAAAATAATATGATTAAATCATATTAATCATCATTTTAAATTAATCAAATAAGAATAAAGTTTTTTTAATATCATTATTTATAATCATTTCAATTTTATAATAATGTTCTCTTTTGTTTAATTTTTTATTACCATGTTTTCACATTTTATTTTTAAAATTTAAATTTACTTTTTGAGAAACATCACCTAAAAATATTTTATTAATTATTTTTCTATTTCATATTCACACACATCCTTACCAAAATCAACTTTCCTTTTCTCCCAATTTTCCAATTTTTTTTATTTTTTTAACATTTTTTGACAAAATAGGATTGACCGATTTTTCGGTTCAACGTGATTTTGACCGGATCAACTAGGTTCAATTTGGTTTTTTGCAAAAAATAATTTTCTTATCAAACCAAACCGAACTAGCAGCATGTTCACGGTTCGATTCCGATTTTTAAAACATTGGCATTCGCTAACCCCAAAACATTATCACCAATTCATATTTTTCATGCCTCGACTAAAAGATTTTCATAAACAATTTTGAGGAGTTTGTGGTGACCACTCAATAATAAATTATAATGACTCCATAATAGTATATTATTATGTCATCTTTTATTGGCTTCCCAATCAAGAATCATCTCAATTTTTTTTTCCAATGGGATAATTTTTTACTCTATCTAGAATATTTTTTATAAAATTTGTTTGATTCTAATTGACCATTTAGATCCTTATTCAATCTATTGTATAATTATAAACTTAAAGGTGTATTGCCATTATCTCATTTTGGTGCATTTTCTAAATTTTAAATTTATTATACATTTTTAATAGAAAATGAGATGTGGTATGTATAGTGTCCCAAAAATGCGATTGCCATGTGATAGAAAACACCTCAACAGACACACTATGGACATATATGTGTGGGTTAAACGATGGTATAATTATACATAGAAGGAAAACATTTGTGATGAATAAAAAATGTATAATGTCATAATAAAGTGTGTAAGCTTTAAGCGAAGAAATATCAAATGGCTCAACTATTACATGATTCCAAGGTAATTAAAATGGGACAAAGGAAACGAAGGGACTTAGAATATCCACGTGTTGCTATCACAAGCATGATCTATTATCGATGCTAACGTCCAATACTTGCAATATTGAATATGTAGGAGATACACTTCATGCGAGTTTTCATACTCAACATGTAAGAGTTTTCACGATTAACATGTAAAATATAGACATGATTCAAAATTTCATAATGCTTAAAGGGAGTAAAGTGATACAATTATGAGAGCATGATAATCAAGACGAGAAACAACTACAGTAGAATTAAAAAAACAATCATATCAAAAGTGTTTGCTTCAAATTATCATCATACGAATTTTTTTCATAATTAATATATTTATTCTTTTTTTTCATCATTATATTATATTTTCTCATTATAAACAAGTTATCTTTTGGCTTGTGGAGTATATTTCGAATGATATTTCCTTCTACTTGTGAAAAAGTATTTTTCAAGTCCATGGGATCTTTCAACTTGTGAGGGGAGGAATAACTCAACTCCTAATTTTTCATTGTTGATCCATCATAAAAAGAACTCTTTATTTTATATTTTTATATTTTCTCTTGTAAACTTTTACATTATTTTATAAGATATCATTGGCATCAAGAGTTTATACAACAACAACAACAACAAAGCCTTATCCCACTAGGTGGGGTCGACTACATGGATCATACGACGTCATTCCGCTCTATTAGTAACCAAACCTTTTGGTATATTATTCACCAATAGATCTTGCTCTATTAGTTCGCCAAGTGTCCGCCTTGGCATCTCTCTCCCTCTTTTAATCGGACTCCAGATTATTTGATCTACTCTTCTTACTGACGCATCTAATGGTCTTCTCTGAACATGACCAAACCATCTCAAACGATTCTCTACCATTTTCTCACTAATATGAGCCACTCCGACTCGTTCGCGTATATGGTCATTCCTAATCTTATATAATCTTGTATGATCACACATCCATCTCAACATCCTCATTTCGGCTACCCCCACTTTACGTTCATGTTGTCCCTTGATAGCCCAACATTCACTACTATATAACACTGTCGGTCTTATAGCAGTACGATAGAATTTCCCTTTAACTTTATTGGGTATTTTTCTATCACAAAGAACTCCAGTGGCTTTTCTCCACTTACACCAACCAGCTTAAATTCTATGATTAACATCGTCATCAATCTTACAATTGATCCTAAATATTTAAACTTTGTCACTTGAGGAATTATATCCTCCCCTAGCCTAACTTCCAAATCGTCTTTAAGTTATTTATTTGTGAAATTGCTATGCATATATTCTGTTTTATTCCTACTTAAACGAAAATCCTTTGACTCCAACGTATTTCTCCATATTTCCAATTTTGTATTAATCTCTTCTCTTGAATCCGCTAAAAGTACTATATCATCCGCAAATAGGTGCACTTAGGTACCTCCTCTGTGATACTCTCGGTTATAGCATCGATAACTAAGTTAAATAGATACGGGCTTAAAGCTGATCATTGATGTAGGCCAATTCCTATAGGAAATTCATTTGTCTCATCTCCGGGTGTCCTAACCCTAGTCAATGCCCCATCGTACATATCTTATACTACCTTAATGTAGGCAACACTCACCCTCTTCTTTTGCAAGGCTTTCCAAAGTACATCTCTTGGTACCCGATCATACGCCTTCTCTAAGTCAATAAAAGTCATATGTAAGTCTCTTCTCCTACTTCGATACTTCTCCATCATCCCCCTTAGTAAATAAATCGCCTCTGTAGTGGATCTTCCTGACATGAACTCAAATTATCTCACAGAAATACTAGTCTCCATTCTTAATCTATGCTCAATCACTTTTTCACATAATTTCATTGTGTGACTCATAAGTTTAATCCCTCTATAATTTGCACAATTCTGAATATCCCCTTTATTTTTGTAAATAGAAACTAATGCATTTAATCTCCAATCATCAGGCATCTTTTTCGATCGTAAAATATTATTAAATAGTTTACATAACCACAACACACATTTTTCTCCTAGACATTTCCAAACTTCAATCGGTATACCATCCGGTCCAACGACTTTAACATTCTCCATTTTCTTAAGAGCTTCACTAACCTCCAAGACTATAATTCTACGATAAAATGACATATTAAGCTCACATTCGCTAACTGTCAAGTCCTCCAAATCAAAACGAGAACATTCACATCCATCATTAAATAACTTATAGAAATACTCTTCCCATCTGTTCTTAATATCTCCCTCAGTAACTAAAACCTTGCCAACTTCATTTTTTATGCATCTTACTTGATCCAAATCTCTCGACTCCTTCTTTTTATTTCTTGCAATCTTGTAAATCCTTTGTTCACCAGCCTTTGTCCCTAACTCCTTATAAAACCCCTCATATGCTTTAGCACGAGCATCACTAACTACCTTTTTAGCCTCCCTTTTCGCCAAATAATACTTTTTCCAATTATCAGAACTATTGTCCAAGTGTATCGTCTTAAAATAATTCTTCTTATTACGCACCTTTTCTTAGACCTCCTCATTCCTCCACCAAATCTCCTTATCTCGTGGTCCAAAACTTTTTTATTCTCCTAAAATGGCTTTAGCAATCATTTCAACTTTTTTTACCACATTCTCCCACATGATACAAGCATCTCCTTCTAACTCTCACACGCTTTCCTCTAATAACTTACTTCTAAAAGTCTCTTGCTTCTCCCCCTTTAACTGCCACCACTTGTTCTTTAGATCAAAAATTGTTCATAATTTTGGTTTTATACATTTCATTTGCATATCAAGAACTAACAACCTATGTTGTGTAGTCACCCCATGCCCAGGAATTACTTTGCAATTAGTACAGCGTCTTTTATCAGTATTTCTTGTCAAGAAAAAATCGATTTGAGACCTATGAGTTCTAATTTTGTATGTGATTAAATGTTCCTCTCTCTTCCTAAAATAAGTGTTGATAATCTTAAGGTCGCATGCTAAAGAAAAATCAATAATAGTTTGTCCTTCCTCATTCAACTCTCCAAAACTAAAATCACCATGAACCCTTGCATGTGGTCCTGCCTCTTTAACAACATGTCCATTAAGGTCTCCCCCAATATAAACTTTTTCGATTGTTGGTATACTTTCAATCAAACCCTTCATATCTGTCCAAAACTTCTCCTTGAGATGTGATTCTGCTCCTACTTGGGGTGCATATGCACTAATAATGTTCATAGTCTCATTTCCAACAATTACTTTCACGGATATGATTCGATCCTCAATCCTTTTAACTTCCACAACATTCTTCCTCCATTCTGCATTCGCGATAATACCAACATCATTCCTTCCCTTTACCTATGTACCAAATTTTGGAACCATTTAACCTAATCTCTTTACTTCCCTCTCCTACACATCTAGTTTCTTGCAAGCATAAGATACTAATCTTACGTTGGTCCATTACTTGTGCCACCTCGAGGCATTTCTCATTCAACGTCCCAATGTTCCAAGAACCTAATCTGACATTAGTCTCATGAACTAGTTTCTTTAACCACCTCCGTCCATTAGAGTGGGATAGCCCTTGCTCATTTAACACTGCATTCATGCGAGGATGCAGCGGCTCTCGCTTTCTTATCACTGTACTCGAGTTGTACAGCGCGTTACTTACGAGTAACGACCTAGCATTAACACAATATATTCGTTGATCCATGTTCATGAGATTTGACAGGGTTTTACGCTGGCTGTCGGGACCTAACACAACCCTCCTCCTTTATCCGGACTTGGGACCGGCTATAAAACATAGGCGGAGTTGCATCAAGAGTTTATACAAGATTATATTATGTAGAATAATGAAATCATTAATCTCAATTAAGATGATAATGATGAACAAGACAAGAACACAAGGATGTGATCTTGATAAAAATGGGTGTAGACGATGTTGGCTAATGATGATTCGTGCTTAAACAAGTGGACATTTGGGCATGGGAAAGAAATTCACTTTTGAATTTGTACGTTGTTTAGGGATGCTAAAATCCATATGTCAGAGTTTAAAACTTATGATCAGCTATAGTTTGATATAATTTGGAGTTTTAAAAACTCTATACTAGTTGAAATGATTGCAAGGGAACGATGTATCAGTTGTAGCAATTAGGGTCCACAAAGAGAAAAATGTTACGAGACAAAAGTTAGATATTCTAAGTTATAAATGATTAACTACTTAATATAATAGAAAGAAGAAAACTATCAAATTATAGTTCAAAGTGAAATATAGGTTATTGCATATATTTTTTTAGTATGTTTACTATTGAAATCTATCGAAGAAAAACTATTGAAACATAATTACAAATAGTAAATCAATAGGAGAAAGTATTTTCCGTGGTATCCATGTGTTGAATTCAAAGCAATAATAACACGTCGAAATAATAGCATTCACAACATTTTTTAGTTGCTCAATTGTCACTATAACAACATTGCAAAGAATATCAATTTGACTACTCTCGTAGATCAACTTGGTAGTAGGAAGGATTATCCCTCTCATGCTTCTCCTATCAAGACACTTACATAAAGCACGATAAGAAAACAATCATTGACACCTCTCAAGTTAGTGTACACATGATACTTAGAAACACAATCATAAATATTACCACGTAGGAAATGGCATCTCAACCTAAGTACTAACAAATTAACATTCTATCAAGGCAATAATCTATTGGTAGTTGTTAAATAATGCCTTGAATCCTACTTTAACTGAAAATTTATTTGGATCCAAAGAAGTAATAGGGAGACTTCGAGATATGCTTGGATGAGAAGTGCAGGGTCGAAAGGATTCCTGCTCCTAGTAGGAATAGGAGTCGGCCGGTTTCCGATGTCGAGAAGGACATGGTGGATTCTTGGAGGGCCGAACTCCCTTCTAAACCGAGGAGCACTTAGAGATGGAGTCTGAACGTGGAGGAAAACTTCAAGACAGCAGGGGCGCCTGGAGGAGTCCCAGTCCGAGTGGGACTCGGACTGGACAGCCAGGGCGCGCCCGGGCATGGCGGGCGCCAGGTGGGCACCCGGCCCAATTTGATTCTAGGGAGAAATTCAAGTTGGTCGAGATCTTCAAGGGTCTTCAGGAAGTCAGATTTCTACTCCTAGTCCAAGGAGGTTTTTCTAGAGAAGGGGCTTGCATGCCTAGTAGGATTATGTCATTAAGTTAGAGTAGGAGTTGTTTCTCCAAGGCCCTATAAAAGGACTTATAATCAAGGCTTGTAAGACCATCCTGGACAATCCTGGACAATCTGATCTTGTAATCATCTTCTGTTTCTTCCATCTAATAAAACTTCCGCGTCGCCTTAAATTTCTCGACTTTTCTCGCGGTGCATAATTTCTCTCATGCAGAGATCCTAACAAACTAGTATCAGAGCGAGGCTTCATCGTCGATCCTCCGTTAGGTGTAGAGATGGCATCGCACAACGTCGACATCAAGAAATTCACGGGACGAAATAGTTTCAGTCTCTGACAGATCAAGATGAGGGCACTTTTGAAACAACAAGGAATCTGGGCGCCGCTCGCGAACATGCCGAAGAACAAACCAAAGGAGGGAGACTCGAAGGGCAAAAAAAAGGAGTCCAACCTCGTAAGTTTGGCGGCAGAGGAAGAGAAGGCGCATCCATGATCTTGTTGTGTCTGGCGCACGAGGTGATTATCGAAGTCATCGATCAAGAGACGGCGGCCGAACTTTGGTCGAAACTTGAGAGTCTCTACATGATTAAGTCTCTGACCAACAAGTTGCTATTGAAGCAATGTTTGTTCGCCCTCCGCATGCAAGAAGGTACCCCTCTGAAAAGATCATCTTGATTAGATGAATACTCTATTGATGGAATTACGAAATATACATGTGAAGATTGAAGATTGAAGATGAAGATGCTGCCCCTACTTCTGTTGGTGTCGCTTCCCCTGTCGTACGAAAATTTCGTACAATCTGTTATCATCGGAAGAGACACAATTACTCTGGAAGAAGTAAGATCGAGTTTACATACTCGTAAACTTCGTCATAGGACATCTGGAAAGGCTGTGGAGACTCAGGCCGCATGGTTGGTAACAACCACAGAAGAGACAAGAAGGATTGCCCCAAGAAGAAGAAGAAAGACACGGTTGCTGCAGTAGCTCACCAGAATAGCGAATCTGATGATGATTTGACTCTTATGGTATCTGATCAAAGATGTTCAAAAGAGAATTGGATTCTCGACTCAGGATGTTCTTATCATATGACTCCGCACAGAGAGTGGTTCTCAACTTATTAGAATATTGATGGCGAAAATATCATCATGGGCAATGATGCAGCCTATAAAATAATTGGAATCGGCTCAATTCAGATAATAACTCATGACAATCAGGTGAGGATATTGACAGAGGTCCGTCATATTTCGCAACTGAAGAAAAATCTAATATCATTAGGAGTTCTAGACTCCAAAGGATGTCAGATGGATGTCGCAGAAGATGTGCTCACGGTCACCAAGGGTGATGTTGAAGTCATGTGAGGAGTCAGGCAAAAGTCCTTGTACATACTACAAGGCACAGTAATTTTTGATGTGGCTGCAGTAGGTAGTTTGTCCAAATCAGAATCAGAAACATCTAAGTTGTGGTATATGTGACTTGGACATATGAGTCAGAAATGGATGGATATCCTCAGCAGACGCAATCTTCTGGATGGTCAGAAGATATCTGAAATCGTATTTTACAAACACTGCATCTTTGGCAAGCAAAAACGACATCAATTCAGCAAAGCCGTGCACAAGACGAAGGCAACACTCGATTACATCCACGCTAATTGTTGGGGCCCCTCTCGTGTTCCATCTCTAGGAGGTTCTAGATACTTCCTATCTGTGATAGATGATTACTCAAGGATGACATGGGTATTCATGATGAAGCACAAGAGCGAGGTATTTGAAGCTTTCAAGCAATGGAAGACTCTGGTGGAGAATCATACATCGAGAAAAATGTAATGTCTTCGTACCGATAACGGCTTGGAGTTTTGTTCGTCTGAATTTAATTCGATTCTGTAAGGATGAAGGCATTGCCAGACATCACACCGTCAGAGATACACCACAGCAGAATGATGTAGCAGAACGCATGAACAGAACTCTTCTGGAGAGGGCACGGTGCATGCTCTCTAATTCTAGACTGAACAAGTCATTCTGGGCTGAGGCTGTTAGCACAGTATGCTACTTTGTCAATCGGAGTCCTGCAACCACGATCAATCTGAAGACTCCCAGTGAGGTATGGTTAGGAAATCTCTCTGATTATACTAATATGAAAGTGTTTGGCTGTCCAGCATATTATCATATCAGCGAAGGAAAGCTGGAACCAAGGGCCAAAGAAGGAGTCTTTGTGTGATATAGTGCAGGTGTAAAAGGCTTCAGAATTTGGTTTCCCTCAGAACAGAAGGTTATTCACAGTAGAAATATATCCTTTGATGAGATATCTATGCTCAAGCAGAAATCAAATGTTGACTTAGCAGAGGAGGGTGTCAACAAACAGGTGGAGTTTGGATTAACTCCAATTCAGAATGGGTCAAAAGAATCTCATCAGGTTGAACAACCAGAGTCTGAGAAGCAAGCAGAGGAAGCAACGACAAGTCTAGTTGCAGGACGTGCTCGCAGGCAAGTAGGTCCTCCTAAGCGTTATGGCTTTGAGGACATGGTTGCATATGCATTCCAAGTAGTTGAAGAGGTGGAATCGCCAGATCAAGCTATAAGGATGCTATCGCATGTGCAAAATCAGAACAGGGATTGACGGCGGCAGAGAGTGTTAGATATCTGATTGTAGGATTCAATTCAAGGTGTAGATTTATTAAATAATGCCTTGAATCCTACTTTAATTAGAAATCTGTTTGGATCCAAAGAAGTAATAGGGAGACTTCGAGAGATGCTTGGATGAGAAGTGCAGGGTCGGAAGGATTCCTACTCCTAGTAGGAATAGGAGTCGGCCGATTTCCGGTGTCAAAAAGGACATGACGAATTCTTGGAGGGCCGAGCTCCCTTCTGGACCGAGGAGCACTTGGAGATGGAGTCTGGACATGGAGGAAGACTTGAAGACAGCAGGGGTGCCTGGAGAAGTCCCAATCCGAGTGGGACTCGGACTAGACAGCCAGGGCGCGCCCGGGTGTGGCGGGCGCTAGGTGGGCGCCTGGCCCAATTTGATTCCGAGGAGGAATTCAAGTTGGCCGAGATCTTCAAGGGTCTTCAGGAAGTCAGATTTCTACTCCTAGTCCAAGGAGATTTTTCTAGAGAAGGGGCTTGCATGTCTAGTAGGATTAGGTCCTTAAGTTAGAGTAGGAGTTGTTTCTCCAAGGCCCTATAAAAGGACTTGTAATCAAGGCTTGTAAGACAATCCTGGACAATCTGATCTTGTAATCCTCTTATGTTTCTTCCATCTAATAAAACTTCTGCGTCGCCTTAAATTTCTCGAGTTTTTCTCGCGGTGCATAATTTCTCTCGTGCAGAAATCCTAATAGTAGTAAGTGTGAAAAGATAATTTCTCAATGTCTCTAATCAACCAGCAATTCGAATATACCTAGAACATTGTATCAAAGATAAAAAAAATCAATCAAATAAAAATAATATAGAATGCTATCATTAAAGATTAAGAATCAAAGTACTCAAGATGAGATATACTAACTTTGAACTAGAAAAATATTAACTAATGAGAATTATAAAATAACTCAGTGTTGAATTGAGTTCCATAATTGTAAAAAATTACAAACAAAAGAGTTAACTCAATTGATCGAAACGATAGAACTAGTTGGGGTTCTTCTCTAATGTCGTCTCCTAGAACCAAAATTTCTCCCAATTATTGCCCCCCCCCCCCCCCCCCCCCCCCCCCCCCACAATTGGTTCTTCCCTTTTAACAATATTTCTTCATCAACCTACATATATCCATCTTTTCCTAGTAGGAAATTCCATTACTAATTACATGATGGTCAAAAACTTTAGATTCTAATATATTTTAACTAACTTTTTTAGAGTTTTGTCCTTTTTCGAAGGGTTGTGAATGGTTTGTTGGAGGGATGTGATTTTGAAATGTTCAGCTTCTCCTTCTTTTTCCTTTAAGAATTCTAGAAGGAAAAAAACACATCAACAACTTTTGGTTCTAAAAAACATTATAAATAACAAATTCAAATGACACCAACTATTCAATAGGAGATATTAATGTGTATAAAATAAGAGTTTAGTTCAAAAGAGATGCCAATACAAGGTTCAACACTTTATGGAGCATGATGTATGTGTATGCACATATGCATATTGATGTTCATAGTCAATATGAAGAGACATATGTCAAAATATAAGGGTCCTTTTGGCCTTATGAAAATTAGGCCAGGGACATGATGATTGAGTTTGATTTCTTGAAACCCTATGGGCTCGATTGAAGAATTCGGGTGGGGTCATGGGTGAACGTGGGCTAGGTTTACTTTCATTTGGTTGGCTGATCATCCAAATTGTCAATATCATTCACCAATATTATGATCATTTGTGATTACTCATTTTGCCAAGGTGCGACAATCACGATAACTCATCAATCCAAGTCACAACTTCGATTGAATGGTAAGTCACAAGTTCGGTTGCGCAAGTTGTGACTTTGGCCGCATGGTGAGTCATGACTTCAACTACACAAACAACAACTTTGGTCGTGTGGCAAGTCGCAACATCGACACCCAAGTGCATACTTCATGGCATGTCGCGACATTGATGCCCAAGTCTCAATTTCGGCCACTACAATTACTATAATTCCTCTTCCCAAGTTGTGATCATTGGTGTTCAAGCCACGAAAATTGGTATAAGACTGTACGAATCTAGATTATGACTTCATGCCTATTTAGATACCCTATCATCAATACTTTTTATAGATTGTAATTGATGCTTATTGTCTATCTTTTGGATTATCTTATGAATGGGTTTTGAATGATGTATCATCACACATTGGCAGGTATACAAAGTTAAAATTGCAATATATAAAATAGTTCAAATATTAGAATTATATGATTTTATATGTTATCTAAACAATTATGTGAAAGTAGAATAGAAAGTAAAACTAAATAAAAGAAATGACTTGACTAAATTTTGAAAATAGAAGAAGAGTAATTATTTGGAGATCTTTATTAAAATAAAGTTCTAGGATTTGAAACTCACTTAGGGTTATGATCTTAGAAATTTCATAATGCCTTGTTCTACTCGATTTCAGAAAAATCATGCATCTCCTTTTAAAGTTAATACAATTTTGATTAAAGTAATAATCAATACTTTCAATGTCATTTAAGTTATTTTATTAGAAGACCATATTCTTTAAGTAAAATAGTTGCAATTATTTATAAAAGAAATACATTTTTTTATCATTCATTTTAACTAATCTTAATGAACTATTTTGATAAAAAAAAGTCTTGTCACCTAATTAGATAACTAGTTTGATATAAATATTTTATCGAACACATTTAAAGGCAAAGAACCCCACACAATTAAACCCTAGGTTTCATCTAATATTAGAAAAAAGAAATTTAGCTATGCATGATGCAAGGGATCATCCACTAAAGAGTTTTTGCATTAAAGAGTAAATAGAATTCAAAGTTTAAATAGAAAAATAGTAAAGAAAAAATGTGTAAAAAGCTACATTGTGTACTTTCTCGTCCTCGAACCAACCACCCTCTCTTCTTCCAAGAAGATCCCTTTTATAGTCCCTTATTAGGTTTACAATTAAGTACCCAAAATAACTCTAGAAAATTCACTAAATAAGGTTTAGAAGTTGTGTTATAGTTCGGATGTGCTATTGAGTTGTGTAGTCTGATCAACATGTGTTGCGATCTGGATGGGCTCCCTACTGCCAAACCATAAGGATTCATTTCATTATTTATTATCTATAGTGTGGAAGTAAGGGCTATGACCTGGTATTGTTTCCTATGATTAGATTAATTATAGGGAGCTCACAATAGATTGATTTTGGTCCTTTTTTCTTCTAATTTTTATCTAACTTTCATGAATCCTAAAACACAACGAAACAATTATAGATTTTGAAATATTCAAATAATAATTTATAACATTGGACAAAATAAATTGATTATGCATCAAATAAAGCAATAATACATAAATATAACTCGTTTTACATTTGATTATCAACATCATGTTGATTTGAAAGTCATAAATACATTTAAAAGTTAAAATTATCATACATGACATAGATAAAATATGTATAAAATGCATATCGACCTACACATATTCTATATGTCACATCATATGACAATTTAGATAGTAAGAAATAAAAGCTTGTCAATACATCAACCGACAAAAATCAATATAATATACTATATAGTTAGTCACATAATGTGATCTCTTGGCCATATATAAACAATAGAAGTGTTTTTACAACTTTTGAGAACATTAGTAATTATGTGGCAAATTTTATTTTTGATATCATATGACCAGTTGGAAATTATTTTAAATTTAAAGTTATTTAACTTATTATATAATATCTTAGATCTTAAAATAATTTAAGAATCATGACATAATTGTTATAATTGGCTAGGTATGCCACAAATGTTCATTTTGCACCCCAATTCCTCTAGTTGTTAGCACATATTAAGAGGCACACACGTCATATTAAGAGGTACCACTACAAGAAAATCGTCATTTTCCGACGGATAATTTCCGACAGATAGAAATCCGTCGTAATTTGTGACGAATTTTGCGACGAAAATGTTTCCGACAGATTTTTCGACGGTTACAACCGTCGGAAATGAAAATAATAAATTATGTAATTTGTTATATTATTATTTTATTTTTCTACTATTAAGAACATCGATATTTCCGACGGATATTCATCCGTCGCAATTTTTGACGAATTTTCCAATGGTTACGACCGTCGAAAATCAAAATAATAAATTATGTAATTTGTTATATTATTATTTTATTTTTCGATGATTAGGAACGTCGATATTTCTGATGGACACCCTTCTGTCGCAATTTTCGACGGATTTTCCGACGGCTACGACCGTCGTAAATGAAAATAATAAATTATGTAATTTATTATATTATTATTTTATTTTTCGACGATTAGGAACGTCGATATTTTCGACGGATATCCATCCGTCGCAAACCCCGTCGCATTTTTCGACGGTCATAACCGTCGGTAAATATATAATAATATAATATGAGGAGTATTTTATTAATATAATTTGTGACAGTCCAAACCGTCGCAACTTCCGACGATTCCGACTGTCAGTAATAATTAGCGACTGTTCAAACTATTGGTAAAATAAAAAATAAATATTATATATGCCTAAATATATTATTTTATTTTTATAATTAAATAATTTTCAACGATCACAACCGTCGAAAAATTTAAAAATAATTAATATATATGTTTTTCCAACGACCAGAGCCGCCGGTAATTAAAATTTCGTTATCCCGCTTTTTTTTCGTTTTCCCGTTTTCTCATCTTTCAACATATATATATATATATATATATATATACGGATGGATCCGGCCGCGGGCGTTCCCGCCCGCCTGTCGGCCGAATCTGGCCGCGGGCGGCCAAATCCGACCTCGGCTGGATCCGACCGCTTGACCGCTGGCGGCCGGATCTCGACGGTTTTGACAGTCGAAACTTCGGCAGTCGTCGGACGACCGTCGAAATTTTCGGCGATAGCAACCGTCGATATTTGCGGCAGTCACAATCGCCGAATTTTTTACGATTTTGTCGACCGCCGCAAATATCGACGGTCGTGACCGTCAAAAATCCGTCGAAATTTCCGGCATTTCTTTCCTAACCGTCGGAAATTAATTTGCGACGACCATTTTTCGGATGTCCCGATTCCGTCGGAAATGACGTTTCCGACGATTTTCGGGGAAATTACAGATGGTCGAAACCGTCTGTAATTCCCATATTTCTTGTAGTGTACACACATCATTATGAATGGAAGGACAATTGCTTAAATATAAACACGCATACAATTATGATTATGCAATAATTACTTCATATTAATTTATGATATACCAAGATAACTTATTCTTCATATGTTACTTATTTTCTTTCTTTTTAATACAATAATCATAAAATCACAATCACTAATTCGAAAGTACAAAATGATTGGATAAAAAGAACACAAAAATCAGAGTCAAAATAATATCTATGTTCAACATGTTTTAGAACTCGGGTTGGATTAGTAATATACAGATCAATGTTATACCCACACTAGGCCGTTATGGTGCTCCTAGACCAACTTGAGCTTTGCCTGATGAAGAAATCTAGACCGAGTAGTTATGAACTTGGGCATGTGACTGACTATATATGATTTTTGCGATTGACGTATTGATAAGATTTCATTTCTTACTATCTAGGTTGTCATATGACGTGACATATAGAATATGTGTAGGTCGGTATGCATTTTATACATATTTTATCTATCTCATGTATGGTACTTTTCATAATTATGATCATTGTATGCATCTATTTTTTTAATTATTTTAAAAAATTTATTTTGTGTGAAGTTAACCACTTTTGGTTCATTTTATTGTTAAGATCACTAATTCAAAAGTACAGAATGATTGGATAATAAGAACACAAGAATCAGAGTCAAAACAATATCTATGTTCAACATGTTTTAGAACTCGGGTTGGATTTGTAACGCCCCTAAATCGCACATTGCCACATGGCAGAATACGCTTCGAGGACGTTACGGGTCATCCTTATGTGTACATCATGTTGATAAAAATAAAATTTTAACTGGTCAACTAACAACAACATCATATGCGAAAAAGTAATATCACGAATAAATAACAATATGCGGAAGACATCATCGTGAAATATGCGGAAGACTATTGAAAGAATCATCATTATGAGTCCAACATCAATCTAATATCACGGAAAGAAAAATATGTAACATGAATATAAAGGACTCAAGATACCCATGTGCTGCCACTACGATCTCGATTTGTCACCGTTGGCCACCTTCATCATTTTGACTTGATTATGCATTTAAGAACATGCAGGAGAGAACATCCCTATGAGTTTTACAACTCAGTATAGAAGTAAGATAAATATCATTATAAGATCATGATACTAGACAAGAATCATAAGAACATCACCATCATCATTATGTAGGGAATAAAGCTATGGACATAAAAAATTCATAAATTAATGTGTCATCTTCTGAAAATCATAAGATCAAAAGACCAGGATAGATCATAGTAAATCATCTGAAAGTGGCAAGCGCCAATCATCATGATTATGAGATCATCGTCATATAAAGAATTGTGAGGAATCGTTGTATGAACATAGATAATCATGAAATGAATCATCTTTATTGAAGCATATTAATAACTGATCAAAAGATCATGAAAAGGTATTCATAAAAATGGCAAAAGCAAATAATCATCGTAAAGAGATTTCATTATTAATATGCTTCATCTTCTTCATCATCTTATTATTCATATTTGACTTATAGTGGGGTATATTTCAACCCACGGGGAGATCTGCCTCAACCTGTCCATCATCATCATCATAACTGGCAAAGTCAACCCATAACTGATCGTAGTCGGGCCATAACTGACCGAAGTCAGCCCATACCTGGTCGTCACCAGTCCATCGTAAAAAGAGCTCTCCATTTAATATTTTTTATCTTTTATCTTGCATCTTTTAATTTATCCTTATTAGGACATAAGGATCATGATTAAGAATTGTTCATCATAAGAAAGAATTAACAAATCATACTGATCAAGGGTCCTAATCATCATCATTATATAACACTTATTTAGAGCTAGAAGATAAGATCATGGAGAGAAATTAGAAATATATGGACATCATAATCATCATCGTCATAAAGTATATCAAGATCAATGGTGTTGTCATAGATATGATTGGATCTAAATTAAATCATCATAAGATCATAATAGACATCATCATTATTAAAAATGTAAATAACATGATCATATCATGACTTGAATCAGGATTACGCACGTGAATTAAGGGTCAAAAGATCATAAAAATTATATAAACAACGTCGGGACCTGAGTAGGAGCGAAACTCGGGCCGAGTTCAAAAAGCATCATTCTCGAAAATTTGGGTTACACTCGGGCCGGGTCGAGGACATCATCGAGTCGGGGCAACCATCGCACCCGACTTCTTTATCGTGGGTGAAGCTCGGATCGGGTCATCATCAACCTAGGTCGGGTTCATCCTGTTGCAGAGCTCGGGCGGCAATGGCGGATCCGGGCCGAGTTCAAAACTCGGTCTGAGTTGGGGCCTGCCCAGTCCGGGTTCTGGTGAACTCGGGTCGGGTTCTTCTTACGCAGAATCTGCGCGAGTGCGCAGTTCGCATTCCGTTCATCTTTTTCGGCAACGGCCGGCATCAATCGATATCATAGAACATCATACTATAACTAGGGACTAACTAGAACGTGCTTCAAGTGTAAAATCAGGATTCTATTACGAATATATCTTAGTTCCATACCTTGCAAGTTTTTGTCCAAGAAATTGTTTACTCTATTCTTCTTTTTCTTCCTCCTCTTATTCTTCCTCTTTTTCTCCGGACATTCCTCTCTGTCCAGACACATTGTCATCGGTGTGTACATTCCCGATTGCCCTCCTATTGGCGGCAGCAGCCCGACGCGAGAGAGGGAGAGAGACACACAAAAATGAGAGAAAATTAGGGCCGGCTTGTGGGAAAAAATAAGGGGTTGATTTGTTTGATTTGACCTCATATTTATAGGGGAGAAAAATGAATCCTTGTGCTAGTTGGAGAATCGAATAAATCTGATTTTTATCTTCATCATATTTGAATTTATCTTCCCCTTTTCATTTCTTTTCCTATTCGGATTTATCCTTTCCCTTTTATCTTTTATTTCTCTTCTTTTATTTTTGTAGAATTCCCGGGCGTTATAGGATTAGTAATATAGGGATTTATACCCACACTAGGCCATTATGGTGCTCCAAGTCCAACTTGAGCTTTGCCCAATGAAGAAATCTAGACCGAGTAGTTATGAACTTGGACCAAGTTCCTCCTGTCAAGACATTGTGTAACGTGCTATGATTGTTTGAGTGTCTTTTACATGTATTTGGGCAACAAAATCATCTCGAGATCTTAGGAGGTTGTCGTATTTATAAATATTAATGTATCACCAAGGCAATTTAGAGTTTACCCTAACCAGAAAGATCAAATTCGATTATGCGTCACTACAAAACAATTGAAGGATTGAAGAATCTAAATCTAATCATTTGATTCTATTTTCTTCTTGACTTTATTGTCAAATCTTTAGTTTATGAAGTAGTTTTGTTTGTATGGAAAGACAGAATTTGAACATTGTTCTCTCTTAATTTATTTTATAATTAGAGTTTTGTGAACTTATGTTCGACATGTACTTAATGCTTTTATCATATTTGAATAGGTTTGCGTACAAATTATTAGTGATTTTATAGTAATTATGTGTTAATATTGTGTTGATCAAATACGTATTAGAATAAGTTAACACAAAACCCGAGCCATGTTTGATCAAATTCGGACTAAGTTCCTAAGCTAACTCGAGTTGCGCCTACAACTTGAGTCGAGTCGTCCAACTTGGATTCTCCAATTGTGGTAATATAATTTGATGCCATTACTTATGGATATTAATAAAGTATTTAGCAATTGTATTTGAAAGTAACATAATTAAGATAGATTGAAGTTGATTTTTAAACTACTTTTATCTATTGTTAATTTAGAGTAGTTATCTTAATTGAAACTTATATTTTTGAAAAACTTTCCATCACTTGAACTTTAAATAATTAAAGATTATTAATTAAGAGATATGATAGAAAATATGAGGTCTTCACTTTAATTTTCTATTTCATTAATCAAAGATTCGAATATTTGAGACCGACATCATTTCTATTTTATTTCGAATCATAGATTTATTTTTCCTCCAACTAATTAACTAAGGTTAAGAGATAAATACGTCACTAGTTTTTGTGAGATCGACAAGTTTTACTCACACTTTATTACTTGATTTGTCCTAATATGCTTGCTACAAGAGTTTTATTCCTAATTTTCGCATCAATAGGTAATGAAATCATTGTTTTCCTATTAAGATATGCATATTTTCTGTCATACAAAACTTAAGCTATAGGACATACATATATGACCTTTATGTACTACAAAAAAAAAACAAATTTTACTCATCTTTCTACCAAGATCCATTGGTGTCCAAGAAAAAAAACTATTAACACCTGATTAATTTGTTATTCAGTGGTGAATGGTATGTTACTATGAGAATCTGGAGCTATTAAAACCTAGACCATCCTTGATTAAATAAACTTTGATTTTATCATTATAAATATCACTCAAAATTTAACTTACATAAATTAAAAATAATATTATATTTATATATCATAAAGTAAAAAAAATAGATTAGTGACTTACTACTCAATTGTACATGTTAAAATCGTTGAATAGATATTGAAATAATTTATTTTATCAAATCATAGTTTAAGTTAGAAGTCTAAGTAATTTAAAATTTATGTTTTTTATATAGAAGAAATTAAGCTCGATTTAAGATGAAAACAAAGTAAAAAATTTCTATATAATTAACCTTACAAAATAAAGATGTCCTGATATCATATAATTTATTAACTTATTAAGCTTAATTATTGAATTTATCTTAAATATGCATATAAAATAATATTATGATTGAAAGTGATATTTGATAATAAAAATGTTAATGATTAATCTGACTTTGTAAGTTAATGTAGAAGATAATTTATAAATAAATAAGTCAAACTTATTTAAATAAAAAAGCATATATTTTAAATATACATCGGTCGCGTATGTAAAGAAGTCATAACCAACCGGACTAAAAATACATCAGGCCAGAGTGCTGTTACTAATAACTTATTATTATTATTATTATTTCCCACCACTTTATTAAACTTATGGTACGTACAAAACATTTTTGTGTTCTTCCAAAGCACTACACGACCGCACGCACCTCAAAGCGCGAACCAAAACTCAATCCCCCTCTGCTCTTCCCAAACCCTTCCGTCGAATCAAATCTAGGGTTCGCCTCCTCGAATTGCCCGATCTCGGATCCCTAATCCTCCTCCCTCCACCCCCAATCGCCCCGCCGCATCTTGTCCGATCGAGCTCCACTTTTTGTGGCGCGAGAGTGGGCCGCGGGGTTGGAGGACGAAAGGATGCATCGAGATCGAGGGAAGGCGTCGGAGCTCGGCGCCGGCGGGCCGTCGTTCGACCGGAAGCGGCTCAACGACGCCCTCGACAAGCACCTCGAGCGGTCGTCCCCTTCCGCGTCGCGGGCGGGCGGCAGGGAGAGGGATAGAGTAGGCGCGCCGTCCGTTCCTGCCGCGGCCGCCGGCACGGGGAAGCAGGCGGAGCGTCGACAGCGTGACCAGCGGCGCTCGGGCTCGTCGTTCTCCAAGGCCAAGATTTCAGATGGTCAGTCCGTTCTCGCGCCAACTCTTTCTCCTCTCTTTCTCTTGATAGGGTTTCGCAATTTTGACTCAGATTGCTGAATTTAGGAGTTCTACTCCGCTTGTTGTGCACTATCTTCGTTGATCAGAAAGACTCATCACACGAAACGGGGCTGTGAAGAATAATTGAGTTATTACTGATGAGTTCCCTTAATTCAATGAACTCTATATATCAGATAGAAAGGAAGCGTCTTTACTTGCATTGTGTAGATCCATACATGTTGTTGTTTCATTTTTTTCATGGAATGCAGAATCGTCCATATCCAATATGTCTCAGCCTTGGACAATGAATCTCGATCTTAATCTAGCTTCTTCCTTTTCTTTTTAGTGACAATACTGAGAAAACCAGTGTCCATTGTTACCTAGATTGGTCCAATTGTCTGCATTCTTATACAGTAACTAAAGACTTTGTCTATTTTTGTAAGAATATCACGACGAACACTGAAAGAATAATATCATGATGAAGTTTCGAGCTTTAGTAAGTTAATTATTGATGTCAATGTTCACATGTAGAATGACCAAGAATTGAGGTTATTAAAGCAACTTTGGCTGTGGTATAGTTTACTAGGATGACTCAATTTGTCTATAGAAATTTATTTCTGCTGCAGCTATTGTCTCTGCTTCATTTTTCACTCGCTATTTAATCAATTTCTAGCTCCAGAGGTAGCCTCATAAGTGCTGCACCATGGTGTTGTTTTCTGACTTTGCTGTATGCTGGTTAGACATTCTTTTAACTTTTTGACGTTGCTTCTCATTCATCTGTGTTGTCTTACATTATACAGAAGAATCTGAACTGGACAGTGAGGAATCAGATGTTAGTGGTTCTGACGAGGAAGAGACATCTTGGATATCATGGTTTTGCAACCTTAGAGGAAATGAGTTCTTTGTTGAAGTTGATGAAGATTACATTCAAGATGATTTCAACCTATGTGGGTTAAGCAGTCAAGTTCCATTGTATGACTATGCCTTGGATATGATTTTGGATGTTGACTCCTCACAAAGTAAGTGACATCTTTATTGGCGGGGGGCAATATTTTATTCGTACTGCTCTGTGTTCTGTTCTGGATATACATTAAAGTTGTCTTAATTGAATTAACTTCTTCATTAGTTTTCTCTTTTCCTTAATGGCTTGAAGTTTTCGCTTGTATGTATATGTTATTTCTATGCAACTTACTTTACTTTATGTTATTTCTATGATATTCATCATGATGTATAGGGGAAAATAGACTTTAGTTTTGGAGTTGCTTGTGGATTTGAGGAAGGCGTCTCACATTTTTTTCCTCTGTTGCCAAATTGGAATAAAGGTTTTGTCAGAAATTGGTTTGATGTGGCTAGGTGTAAGCTCAGAGCAGTGGTTGTCCTGAAGATGGGTGTCTAACCAGGGTATTATGTTTATATGACCTGAAGGGAGAGGACAGCTCCTTCAGCCATTTTGTGGGCCATATGGTCTCAACGAGATGTATCTTCAAGGGTGAGGGATGTTGCAGCAAATGTGGTTCAGCATCCTGTTTCCTAAGTGAGGTAGTGTCTTGAGAATTTGTAGTTTGAGAGGTTGTAAAGACACAAATGCACACTTCCTCCTGCAAACTGTGTCATTTTCTCTGGGCGGTACTACCTCTGTTCAAACATTCTCCTTGTGCACAGAGTACAAAAGTCACCATGGCCAAAGTTCTCCCTCTTCTTTGCCATTAATCCAACTCGTGCTCACAGTTGTCCCATCAAATTCCATTTGTTTGTGCGCAGTCTCAAAAAATAATAGGATTATGTGTACCATTTTGGATCACATGGATCTATCTATTGGATTTTGATATAACAAAGCAACCTCATCATTAATTCTTTGTACAATTGTGCATTCACATGCATGGAGCCTTTAAAAGTTCATTTTTCCCCTTTCAAGCATACTTGTTGTGCCCTCTGCATATAATGCAATTTTCTTTTGATACATTTTAAATGACTTGTTTGTTAACTGAAATCTTTCTTGGTTTTTAAATGTGTTTTCACTTTTTCTGTTTAATTATTATTCCAATCAATTTTCGTCTTCTTTCTATATGATAATCATCTGCAAAAGTAGCCTACTTTCTCCATTTGCATTTTTTGTATATGTAAAGGATTCCTTTGTCATGCAATTACTAGAACTATCACTTGTGCAGGAAATGAAATGGTAATGATACACCTTATAAATGGTCATGACTTCATATAAATTTTTTTAGAGGATTCATATAAATTTGAACTGATATTGACATTCATATACAGCAAATAGCTGATCACATTGATTACCCTATTGTTCTATGAATATCTATGAATTTTTTTAGCTATGGAAGCAGCTTGCCATCCTTCTGTTCTGATAACATGTCTATTTAGAAAAAAAAGTGGTCAAACTAACTGCACGATAATTGTCATTGTTTTACACACTATTTGCACACAACCACACACTGTTTTAGGGTAGTCCAGACTCTTGTGATACTTTCTGTGATCTTATGATGAATGATGTGGTATTTTGCTACATCTGGCTTCTTTTAGCTTTATTTAATTTTGTCCTTTACTTTCGTCTTGAAATGAGCAGATTTCAAGCTCACTGAGGAAGACAATGAATTGATCGAATCTGCAGCAGAGGTGCTCTATGGTCTAATTCATGTTAGATACATCTTAACTAGCAAGGGATTGGCAGCTATGGTAAGATTTTGTTGGCTTCAATGCTATTTCAGTTTAATTTGCTATAAATGAAGCATATTTCATTTAATGTTGTTTGCTAGAAATGACTTCCTTGGTTAACTTCCGTACAGTTAGAGAAGTACAAGAACTATGATTTTGGAAGATGTCCAAGAGTTTACTGCTCTGGGCAACCTTGCCTCCCAGTTGGGCAATCAGATGTTGCTCGCTCAGGTACCGTGAAGATCTACTGTCCCAAGTGTGAAGATGTCTACTACCCAAGATCCAAGTACCAAGGCAGTATCCTTTTGATTAAACATCTTGATCATCTTTTGATAGTTGTGTAGTGAAAGTGAAATCCTGGATCACACGCTTGATACTCTTTCGGAAGTTTGATGGATCAATACTAAAACTTAACCTTTAGGTTACTTTAGATCTTGAACCTTCTTAGAATATAGGTTATAAGGTAGTTTGTCTTCATAACTTGGTCAAATTCATTAAAGGGCTAAATATAATTAATCATGATGTTAAATTTCAAACTTAATAAGTTATGAGAACTTCCATTTCAACAAAAAAAAATTATGAGAACTTTGAAGTTTGCATTTAAGCATGACAAACACCAAAGTAAATAATCTAATATAACTTTCAGTTCCTATTTGGCTGTTGAACTATTACCTACAATTTGTTGATATGGATTCTCAGGCCCGTGCTCAAGTACATAAGGAGGAAAATATCTTATTTGCATCTAGGATCAATTTCCTGTAGAAACACAAACGGATCATTCTAGTGTTTTATTTATAAGATAATGATTTTTATATGGTGTTCATAACAGCACCACTTGGCCAGTGGAAACATGCTGAAATGTCATTTCCACAATGAGCAGTTAGTAGATATTATCATAAAAATGTGAATTGAGTATTACATCTGTTTGAATTATAACCGCGTATATCAAGCTTTGCGATCATTTTGGTAATAAGCGACAAAAAAGTAAGTGAGTTTTGTGTTCTGTTCTGCATCTCTTTCTTCCTGATAGAGAGCTGTTGTTGGAATTGTTTCTTAACTAACCTTCTATAGACATTGATGGAGCTTACTTCGGCACTACGTTTCCTCACTTATTTCTGATGACATATGGACATCTGAAACCACAGAAGCCATCTCAGCAATACGTCCCACGTGTTTTTGGCTTTAAAATTCATAAAACATGATGCCCGTCTATCTACTTTGGAGCTCCATCATACTTCCTTTGTTCTAATGATGGCATCTAGTGAAGGGTTTTGGAGCTTGAAAGTAGTCAGCACAAAATTCAAATCATTTGCCGCTGAGTGTATTATTCAAATTAAATTAGGATTGCCATTATTTTTAAACTCTGTCGACCTTACTATTGATGTTGTTAATCGCCACGGATTCCACCTCATTTGCAGTCTGTAACTATTGATTGTTTTTTATTGAAGGACGCTGATGGATGTCTACATATCCTCTTTCCTCACACTTGTATTAGGCTCGTATCTTTTTCTTCAGTGTTTGATCTTTCCACAAGGTCTCCACGGTATCTTTGAACGTTTCCGTGGAATACTTCATGAGGGAGAAATAGATAAAAGGGTCCAATTTCTCATTGAAGGCCTTTTCGCAATACGAAAAGCCAAATTTCAGGTGCGCCTTCAAATTTCTTACTTCTCTATATACTTTTATCTTTTTTAAAAAATTCTTATTTGTTACGAGAAAGTTAGTAACAAATTCTTTTTTAAAACTCCGCCTATGTTTTATAGTCGGTCTCAAGTCCGGATAAAAGAGGAGGGTTGTGTTAGGTCTCGACAGTCAGCGTAAAATTCTGTTGAATCGTAAAACATGGATTAACGAATGCGGAATGGCGTTGTATGATTCATGTAGCCTTCTTATCTAGTGGGATAAGGTTTTGTTGTTGTTGTTTGATCTTTCCACAGGTCTTGAAAGAAATAGCTTGCCAAGTTCAATACTCCGATAATCTTGGAGTACTTTAGCGAGCTCAGATCGATGATGAAGTTCGTGTAAGTCAAACGTTGATGCTCCTCATGGACACTTTTGGTGACTATGGTATCATTCAATCTTAACTTGGAGGCCAAGATTTCTTCATGACACGATTGAATACAAGGTTTTACCAATAATGACTCTTTGGTTTGTTCTTATTAAGCTTTCCGTTGCTCTCAGTTCCTCCAATTCTTGTTGTTTCGATCATGGCATTTATACAAAATTATGGGCACTGCGCCATATTTTGATTTTTATTTTAAGCTATTTCTTGTGACGCATTATATACGACAACTCATAATTTGGAGCTCCCATCTTACAAGGGGTCATGATCTATAAGGTGCATTTACAAAAAAAAAACGAATTACTTAATCTCTTTATTTAACTCTCACTAATTATATTTCGTAATAAAAATAATCTTTTGTTATTTTACAGTAATCACGATGTTATGAACTGATATTTAGCATAGAGGGACATGCACCCCTCTTTATCTCTTGTTTGAACATGGAAGGAGGAAGGACTGACCAACTTTAGCTCCTCATGTTTCTGCTAATGTCTGCAACTTAGCGTTTTAATCGAGGATTGTGCCACAATGGGAGTAACGATTTGTTGCATTACTAGGCAAGTTTTAAGGACGAGGAAGTAGAAAGAAGTTAGCTTTGAGGATAATCGAAAAATAGTAAGATTTTACCTATGAATAAAAAAGTATTTTTTAATATAAAATAATAAAATAGTATATTTATTCATAAGTATTATGTTTATATGTAGATTAATTAAACATTGATAATTAATTCTTTATTCATATTTTTAAGTTTAATAGATATTTTTTATATCATGCGAAACACAATATGATATATTCTTAAAAAATATTAAAATAATAATATATAATATTTGGTCTTCATGAACTATAATATTAATTAAAGTGAAATATAATTCTTAGTATAGGTATAATAATAAAAATTAATTGTGATGTAAAAATAAAAAATTAATTTTGATGCAATAAAAATTAATTTTAATTAAAGTGCAATATCATTCTTTATGCGTGTATTAGTCTAATTTTTTTCAAGTTAATTAAAGTGCAATATCATTCTTTATGCGTGTATTAGTCTAATTTTTTTCAAGTACCTTCATAAGATCGTAAGATCTTATCAATTTATGACCCACAACTATAGATTTAGTATATCGTTTTGTGTCTTAAGATCCTTTGAATACGATCAAGATCGTTTTGTGTCTGAAGGATTGTAAGATGGTAATCTTACTATCGGATTCACGAGGGACAGTAATGCAAAAAAGGTTTACTATCAACTACAATATTGCCACCATTGTCTTCGGGCGGTTTGTCTTAATGGATTTGATATAAAAGGGCTCGACCGGCAACTAAATACATCGTTTTTGAACGGTTGGTCTAAAATATTATTACAAAGAACAAAAAAAAGAATACAATCTAACAACTCAATTCATCGGCACAATCTTGTACCCAACAACTCATGCGTGTTCTGAAAATGTTTAAACAAAACAAAAATGGTGGGATTCGAAAAGAAAATTGATGGACAACGATTCACGTCTGTACACAGCTGAATCTAACACGAGTGCTCCTATGCTGCTACCAAAACAACAGTAGATTTCCGTTTGAGTCTAGTTTCAAAAAGGAAAGTAATCTTCAGCAATTTATATTGTAGATAGTGGGAGAAATTATCAACTACTCAGTTTGGAAGGCCATAAAACAAGCATAATATTACGAAAAGAGGGAGAGAGATCGCACAATTACAAAAAAACATACAAGATTTATGAAGTTCATCCTAAATCGGATTCGTCCTCGGACGGCGACAACTCTCTTTTGTTATGAAATAATGATTACTACAAAGATACAAAATAACTTAGTCGTCGTGAAGTTTATATAGAAAACTTCAATATAAAATAAAAAATAAAAATACTAAAATCGTCTACGTTTCGAAAGCTCCGCACGGAGGAAGCACCAAACTATGTAGAGGGGCCATGTAAAGTTACAACTGAGTTCATATTTAAAACATTATCAACGTATAATAACAAATATACATGTGAAATAAGCATGAACTAGTTTTTAATTTGTTACTTATGTGAAATTGAGGGTGTGGGTGAGAGAGGTTGACTAACAAATAATTTATTTATATGAGTCCACGGGAGAGAAAATTTTGAAAAACCTGAAAAATTAAAAAGAAAAAAAAAGAAACAGAAAGCGTTCTACTTCTCAAAAAAAGAGTCCTGTCCCGCGTATTCATCTGGCAGCTCTCCAACGGTCAATGTCCAAATTGACAACTCTTTCGTCGTCGTCGTCCTGGTCGTCGCCCCCCCCCCCCCCACCCCTTCGAAGTCCAAAGATTCCATTAATCTCCAGTTCCTTCACTCCTGCGCCTCCGATTGGCTTTTACTTCTCTGATCTCTGTCTCTCTCATTCGATGGTTTTGCTCATAGACTGCTCTCACTGCCGCACGGCCCTGCAGCTGCCGCCGGGGGCGCCGTCCATCAGCTGCAGCATCTGCGAGGCCGTCACCTTCGTTTCCCAACCGCACGACGTCCAAGCAGTTTCCTCCCCGCCGCTTTATTCCGGGTACAACTACTCCCTACCGGGGCCTTGGAGCCAGCAAGCCCCGCCACCGCGCCCGCCTCCGATTGGGGGCGCCGGCGGCCGTAAGAAGGCGGTCATATGCGGGATATCTTACCGGAACACTTGGAACCAGCTGGGAGGGTGCCTGAACGACGCCAAGTGCATGCGGCACCTCCTCGTCAGCCGGTTCTGCTTCCTGGAGTCCAACATTGTTATGCTCACAGGTGCCTGCCCTTTCGTCTCCTCGCACTGTGACACTTCACCATCATTTTGACTTGTCTTTTCTTCGACAATAGAATTGAGTTTGAGTGCAATTTCTCGATTCACGATTGGAAAGAAGGTGCTTTTTCTTGAGGGAATGATTTGATTTGCAAAGTGCTGCTGAAGAGTTAAAAAAAAAAAACCAATACTGGCCGTGTTATTGTTAGCAGTGCACATTCTTTTCTGAATTCCTAAAATTCAAATGATATGTTTTACGCCAAGTGCATGAATGATAGCTCATTCAACTCATCTTCAGCCGCAAAATTTCAAGATAAATGTCTTTATGTCAGGAACCATGAACATGTATGTTTGCATACCTTCAATATCCTAACTAAAAATTTTAGATGTTCCGCAGTCGATACGCCATTAGTTTTAAGGGCAACTGTGAGACATCATTGATGCCAATAAATGAAACGATCATGCATACATTCATATCAATGTTATTAGCAAACACATGTGAATTTGGTTCAATTCAGTAAACTAATATTAACAGACAACTTTGAATTTGTTGTGATGGCTAAGAAAAAAAAATAGCATTACCAATATGTTACAAATTAGGCAGTCTTTCACTAAGATGAAGTCATCCAATGCATGCTCAATCCTTCAAGTGACAAACACATTCTGAAGGCCAATATGATGCTTAGCATGCCATAATAAATCCATATTTTGTACGTCACAGTTAACTTAATGGACAATGCTATTTATTAATTGTTGACATCTGAAGGGAGCATAGTTAAACCTGAAGCTAAAGCTAAGAACACATACCCTTATTGTTCGCATCAACACCTTCTTATAACTTTGGGACTTCCATGACATATCGTGTTCCCAGTTCCTTGAATTTTCATGTCAATGAATAGCCTCAATTGAACTTCAAGTTCAAGAGTCAACATGCAAGTCCAGAATAGAAAATGGGATACTCAGTTATGTATTTTCATGACAACTAGTGTTCCCCATTATCCACTTATCTCAAAATGTACCTTTTAGTTTCTCACTGTGCTTGTTGAAAACATCCTGTCCCATGTGAGATACTCTCTTCTTAAGAGTTTTACATTTGTGACAATTCTTAAGAAATTATATCTAGTGTTTCTACCATCAATAGGTTAATATTTGGCACCTTAGCCACAGCTCCTCTTTCTCCAAATCTAACCTTGTGGTTTTTTGATGTTGACTTGCAGAAGAAGAAAATGATCCAGATAGGATTCCAACTAAATATAACATAATGAGGGCACTGTACTGGCTCATACAAGGTTGTCAACCTGGGGATTCTTTGGTCTTTCATTACTCTGGTCATGGTTCACAAAGGGAAAACTACTATGGAGATGAAGTAGATGGCATGGACGAAACCCTCCTGCCTCTGGACTTTGAAACACAAGGGATGATAATTGATGATGAGATTAATGCAGCTATTGTCAAACCACTTCCTCACGGCGTCAAGCTTCATGCAATTATAGATGCTTGTCATAGTGGCACAGTTCTCGACCTGCCTTATCTTTGTAGAATGGATTGGTAAGTATTGTCCTCATAGCCTCTGTGGATTGTACTATTGGCAGCTCGAAAGGCTACTTCCTGTTATTCATTCCTACCTCTGTGGATTGTACTATTTACAATATACTTACAAGCATGCTTAGGACTGAAGATGGTGCCTATGAAGTTTTAAGATTTTAGCTATGTTGCAGTTCAGATTTTCTTTATATTTTTCTATTATTTCTTCATTTCTTATTAAGTAAACGAACAATCAAATGCATATTTTTTTTAAGTGTATACTTCTTTATTCATACTTTTCTACTTTACAACTGCGAAATTTGCTTGGGCATGACAATGAGCATTTGATTTTCCTTTAGTTATCCTATCTTTTCTCCATCTTGAAATCTAAATATTTTCATCTTTTCTGCTTTCTCATGATTTATTCTTATTATTCGTTCCTACCTCTGAACATTATGTTTTCTTTAACAGATCATAATGCACAAAGCTTATGCACCTATGTGATAAAAAACACTTCACTTCTCTCTCAAAAAAAAAAATCACAAGCTGGATGTGTTGAGGTTTTTTTCACTCATTCTAATAGCGACAAGGAAAACACCTTTTTTCCCACTTTGTTCGGGACATAATGACTCATGTCTTTTATTTAACTTTGGAATATCTTTCCTAAATTGAACAACATTAGTTAAAGGAATATTTACTAATTATCTTGTATGCTATTTGGACGTAAACATCTTACTCACCACTGATGGCACTTGCAGACCCATTTATGCAGCTTTTCTTTGAGGTTTTAAACTTTACCATGAAAAAGAAGGATCCAAGATGAATGAAGGTTGATTCCACCAACATAGCACATAATATATAGAGAACTTCCTTAAAGAACAAAAAAAGAAGAAACTGAGAAAGAAATGATAAAAATGATACATCCAGTTTTTTCCTAGATGCTAAAGAGAACAAATTAACAGCAATAAAAATAATGATATTGTTTGGGACATGCAGTTGCCATATTTAACGTTCATTTCCAAATTTCTGATCAAGCTTCGACCTTTTTCATTCTTCTCCTGAAAATAAAATAAAATAAAATAAAATAATCCTTCCACTTCTCTTATCTGGCAACTCCTTTACATCAAGGACATTCATTGAAAGACATTTTGATGAAATCTTATAACCTTTTCAGATTATTCTTGAGCTAATCCATGTTTCTTTCAATCAATCTGTCATATCTATTAATTCCTCCCATACTTGTTTCTTCAATTGTTCAAATGCCCAAACAATGGCTTATGTTCACTATGAACTCTGGAATAGGGATATATTAAATAATGAACAATGTAATAAAGAAACTGACTCTTGTATGTCAACAAGTGTTGTGAAATAATTGTCAAGTCTGTATAAACTTTGAAAGCTAATAAGGTGCCTCTTGAAGTTCTGAATTCAATTCATCAGTTCTAAAGAATGTAGAGACTGATCTTGCTTTACTATCATTCACGCAGGAGTGGGCATTATGTATGGGAAGATCACCGCCCACCTAACGGTGCCTGGAAAGGTACTAGTGGTGGTGAAGTTATCTCCTTTAGTGGTTGTGATGACAATCAAAAATCTGCAGATACATTGGTAATTCCCTATACTGCGCTAATATCAATATGTTAACACATATAAATCAGTTCAATTATCAAAAGAGTTATACAACTGGCTGAAGTATGTCATTGTTTTCTTTTCTGATTTCGTTCTCTTTACTTTTTGTCTGTATTTGGCATTGACAACTAACTGTTCTAGAATAACACATTATAGTCTGACCCTGCTATCATGTAATCCAGAAAAAAAAATTCAGAAAGCACTTTAATTATCACATGAGTACATTACCAGATCAAAAGCGTCCTGCTTATGTTTCTCAATACATTTGGCCAATGAAAATAACCTGGGAATGGTATATGATCTTTCAAGCTTATAGAAGAATCATTTTCCAACTGTTGCTTATTTTGCCCTTGCAAGTTACGTGTACACTATGGCTTAAGCTATAATACATGTGTTTTTAAAACATAGTACACGTACTCTAAAAATGTTACCTATGTACTACGTGCTCTCGCTCCATAACCTTATATATTATACTAGCTTTCACTATTCATGCATGAGGAAGTTTTACATTACAGTTCTGTTCTTTTACTCGCATCATCTGAAAACTTTTTGGATATTCTGATGGCTCACAGTTACCATTTATATCCACGACTATGGCTGTGATTCTGAGTACCAAAAACTTTCTTTTTCCCACAAATATCAATGGAAGGAAGCAACTTTTCACCCTTTCTAGAGAGCACAAAATGCTTCCTCCTCGCTTGTGTTTGAGTATCGATTTATTCAGGAGCTAATAGTACTCTGCACCTCTTAGACTGAAAAAAAGAATGCTTGAACCTACAAAGTGTTGTGACCAGAAACCACCCCAATCTCAGCCTATACCGAGATACCAATTGCAGCAACAAACGAACATAAACTTTTCAGAGTGTGAATTTAGTTGAAAGGCTGATTCTTAACTTGTTATGACATGTGGAAAGGCTCTGTCAAAGGTCGCCCTTACTGGTGCCATGACTTACTGCTTTATCGAAGCGATTGTGAGTGGCTGGGGGACTACATATGCAAGCATATTGAGCTACATGAGATCAAGAATCAGAAACACCAAGAGACACCCCATCGCTGAAAACTATGCTCCAACACTCAGCAGCATGCTGAATACTGGAGGAATTTCACTTGGGACAGTCAGCCAAGTAAGTTGTTGAAGTTATCAGCTCGTTTGTATATTCTACTCCATTTTTCTTGTCTTGGATGAAGAGACGAAGAGTTCTGGATCACATATTTAGTATTCTGATCTCTTGCTTTCTCTGTGGTGCCTACTTTTCAGGAACCACAACTGACATCCAGTGAAAAGTTTGATCCGTATACCAAGCCCTTTGTGCTATAATTTAAATGATTCAGCTTTATCTTGGTGCACATCACGCATTCAACTTTATTGGATGAGGTGGCTGTATTCAGACTTCAAGTACTGTTCATTCTACCAGTTGCGTAAAAAGATCTCATCATCAACATAGATCTCATCATCAACATAGACAGATGTTTACAATGCAATCTTATCCTGGTTTTAGCTTATTTATTGTGGGGATTTTTTTGCTATTTGAAATAATTAATTTTACATTAGGTTCACAAATATGCTACTTATTTTTTTGTTGGGTAATTATATCGACTCGTTATTATTGTGAATGCAAGTTTATGCTTCATAGTATTCATATATAAAACAATCCCAACCTAATCACCAAGAAACAGAAGTATATGCTTTATACATCCACTCATTTAAGGCCCCTAATAGTCAATGTAATATTTATTTATTTATTTGTATAAATATTACACTGAGTCATTAGCATGCACACTTGATTAGTAGTTAATTTACAATAATCAAGAATAGCTAATTAATTGTTGCAACTCTATATGTTCATTCTTTTCCATTAAATGCAAATAGTAATTGATTCCCTTCCAATAAATATTTACATTCCATAAATATAATCGCATTCATAGTCTCTTTAATATTTGTGGCCCGGAATTTATTATCAAAAGTCCTTTCAAAAATTATCATTATCCCCGATCTAACGGTCATAAAAATTTTTTAATAAAAGAATATTTTGCTTCCATTTTCATTCTGATTTCTTTCTTAATAACATGCTTATCTTTCCATTGAAAAGCTTTAACCAAGAGAATCTTCTTGCAAGTCTGCTCGAACATACAATTTTATTTTTGCTCTTAAAAAAAAGGTGATTGAAGATCGTGTGAATTCAAAGTAAGTCCATACATATGAATTACTGTTGATATGTAGATCAATGATATTATTAATTTTATTATAAATTTATTTTAAAAAATATTTATTAAAATTTATTATTGATTTATTAATCAATGGTGAGTCATTCAAAATGGTCCACGTATTCATTAAAGTCGAAAACTATTTTGGGCCTACCATGGGACAGGCCCTGCCGCCCAACCTGGCCCGACCAGCGAGTGGCCCAAAAAAATTAGAAAACTGGTTTTTTAAATAAAAATAGTAGTATATAATACATATATGTTAATTTTGTATATCGTATAATATAATATTGCATAGACTTTGTTAAAAGAATTCATACTGCTTGTAGTATTGATATCCTATAATTTGTATTAGCTTAATTATTACTAGTGTTTATAAGGTATATTAGTTATTACCTAAATAATATGTTTTGATGTTAATTTCCTTTTTTTAAGAAAAGTCAAACAACATATAGAAATGGTTTGCTGGTCTGTCCTATTTTTTGGGTTTTTTTTCCGATCCGACTATGTCTGTTTTTTTAGCAATTTATTATTTGAATAAAAAGGTTTCATATGCATGATCAATTTTATTTAGTGTACTTTTATTCATTGTATAAGAGTATTGAATTTTGATCCAATAAAAAATTAAATTTATTATCATTTTTACCCAAAGATGAACCCAACTAATTAAAAAAAGAAAGAGATGTGATCCCTCATAAATCTAATTCCAATTCCAGTCAAGGCATCTAATTCCCTCTTTTGTAGTTCGTACTTATGGACTAAGAAGAACTAATTATTGTATTTAAGAATGGAAGTTTATTATTTGATAATAAAATAAATTATATTATCTCATCATAGGTTAGGGAAATTGAATTTAAGATTTTTTTTATATTCTTTAGATGTATAAAAGTAAAATAAAAAGTTAAAAAAATATGTGATCCCTATATATCACATGAATCCATGTGAATATGGTTCACCTTTTTTGTTACTAGATATATAGTGTATTTTAACCAATGTTGCTTTGTACAATTAAATAGTGGCTTGTCCTCACTCTCAAAATTTATAATCAGTTGGTTAGAGTTTACACATATCATGCACGTTCGAACATCAAATTAGTCGAGTACTAGTAATCTTATAAATCAGTGAGTCTCGACCAAAAAAAGATGTATTATGTATTCAAGAAATATTGAATGTATTTATTTTATCTCCAACTATAAGATGCAATAAGGCAGATTCATAATTTCATCATCGGCTCAACTCTCAAGGATAAACCAAGCCAAAGCCCTCGGGCCAGGTTCCCTATTTCACAAAAAAATCTAATGCGTTAGTTAGTTATTTATTAGCTAATATGAAACTCATCTAATTATTTAAAGATTTAATGAGTATGCTCCCTAGTCAATAAGGGAGCATGAGCTGTGGGCGGACCGGCAAGAGGCGATTGCGAGGGCTCCTCGAGAAAGATACTGTGGAGCCCTCTCCATTGATAACATCACCATCGTTGTCGCGGTCATCGGTGGAGGTGGAAGATGGGGAAGAAGAGTAAATGAAGGTGGGGCATTGGCAGAAGTAGCTAAAGACGATGAAGGAGGAGGGAGGGAAATGATGGCGGAAGACGGTGAAGGAGGAGGACGAGATCGCGTGCACCAGCTCATCCGGGAGTGAGGAGGACGAATTTCGACAAGCGAGATGGTCTGACGAGGTAGGAAACAAGGTCGTGTGCAATGGCGTCCGGCGAGGCAAGATAGGTGGTGCGGCGAGGTAGTAAGCAAGGTCTAGCGAGTTCGGAAGGAGGAGAGGAGAGAGATGGCATCCGGAGAGCGGCCTAGCAATTGAACTAGGATACTTGATGCCTAACCGGTGTTGAACTACACCTTGATGATTTGTCATCCAAATCTGATCGGACGTCACACGACATAAGTAGCAAGATGCTCTCTTAGGGGGTGTTTGGTAGGAGAACAATAGATATAAGAATTAACAAGAATATTTTTGTTCGTTCTTGAGGAAAGAACAAGAGTGAACACGTTTTTATGATAATTTTTTTTTGTTTGGTTGCACCAAGAAAATTTAAGAACAAGTATATTCTTGCCATATGTGAGAATATTATTGTTCTCATTGTAAGAACAATTGATAGTGATTTTATAAATTTTGAGGTGGTTTTTAAAGTTTGAAAAATTAACAAGAACAATTTGTTCTAAGGGAGTTTGAATGCAAAAATAAGAACAAGCCTCCTATTTCTACTAATGTTCTCGTACCAAAACACTCCCTTTTAATTTCATAATTATTTAAGCATGGTTGAAAAGATTAGCCTAGTACTATATCAGGATTCAAAAGAAAATCAAATATGGGAAGGATAGACAAATTGAAATTGGGAAATATTCAATTATTGTGAATTAATTATTATAATAATATAAAAATAATAATTAATGAGAGATGAGAATAAAATTAATTTAAAATAAGATTAGTTGCAGCAACTATATTTTTTTCAAAATAAAATATGGGCCATATTTTGCTTAATGTGTCCCTATCTTTTTTTTTCTTTTTATTTGTTTTTCCTTGCACATGATTGGTGTGCCCATCCCCACAATTTCCTCTGCCCTTTTGCCAAACAAGTAAAACAGACAAGAACGAGGTCCACGTTGGCGGCACCGAAACGGAAATCTAATCTATTCCCCGAAGGGGGCCACCCCAAAATCTTCCGCTAGATTCACTAAATCAAACTAAACTAAATTAAATTAATTAAATCAAATCAAAATAAAATTTAAATCGGCGTCGTAGCATAAGCATCCGTACTACCAAGACACCGACATCGATCGAATCCTAGCCGTTCGCCTGCAGATCGACGGTCGGTCGTTCCCAATAAAAATAGCCCTCGCTGTTTCAATCTTTTTTCTTCGAGCCGTTCGCAACTACCTCTCGCAAACATCGCCACCAACCCATCGGAGCGGCAGGAGGGGAGCGGCGGAGGAGGAGATGGCGGACGAGTTCGGAGGCGGCGACGACTACGCGGCCGATGCCGCCGCCGACGAGGTGTCGTTCCTGCGCGACTACGACGCGTCGGAGCTGGCCGTCGCCAGCGAGTTCCTCGCCAACTGGCTGCCCTTCCTCTCGCGCGGTCTCTGCGCCGACTGCTCCTCCGTCCTCCGTGACCGCGTCGGCTCCCTCCGCGACCGCCGCTGGGATCCCCCAGGTCTCTCTCCCGTGCATAGGGCTTCTTCCTTTCGCGTATCTGTCGGTCCGTCTCGTTCGCCTAGTTGATCGGGTCCCTGCGCTTTCTCCTTGTCTTGCAGCGCCCATCTCGTTCGGCGGATCGGTCACTACGTCAGCGAACCCGCCGGAGTGCTTCTTGACCTGCTCCTACGACGACATCGTGCCCAGCGGGTGGGGCGACGAAGAGCCGACGACGCCCGCGTCTCGGGGTTCGCCCAAGGCCATGACGTCCTGGGCCGACGTGGCGCAGGAGGAAGAGGAGATGGAGAGGGCTCCGGACTCTTCCCCAGTGACCGGTAAGAGCGGAGAAGACGCGAGCGGGAATAAGGTGGAGCTTACCAGGGAGCTGAGGGAGATGATACGGTTCAGGAGCGTCCGGAGGAAGATGGACTTCTCGTGTATGGAGAGAGTGAACGGGAAGATGGTCAACATTTTGGAGGGTTTGGAGTTGCATACCGGAGTTTTCAGTTCGGCGGAGCAGAGACGCATTGTGGATTCTGTGTACGAGCTTCAGGAGAAGGGGCGGAATCAGCAACTTGGAGGTGAGCCAATGTTGTTGTAGCTGGTTACATGTTGTAGGCTCAGTTGCTTAATGCGCATATGTACTCATTTTCAACTTTCTTTTTATGAATGATTAGTCTGGGATATCAACTTGTTCTGAATATTGAATGATTGGTGTAGTTCTAACGATTGAATCTAATTCTTGGTGATGTGATCACATTCACATGCAATGATGCTCCGAGTAAATCAGGTTTTCTAAAGAGTGAAAGGATTATCAGTTTTTTGGTGATGATCCAGTTTGTCCTAGAAAACAAAAGTCATCCAATTCATGGTCATCTGGATTGCTTTTTGGAATGTAGGATCGTACCCTCAATCCAGAGCAAGACAAGTGATCTCGATCTTGCATGGAATATTGAATTTGTAAGTTCATATGCGGATTGGCCACAGAAATGTAGGGTCATTGGGGTTGTTGATCCTATGTTGTCTTCTTTTTTGATAAATTGACTCAGCTGGTCAGCGGTTAGCTCACTCAGTTTTAAGGAGATTCCCTAAGCTTTTATCTCTCTCAGCTGCTCTATTGAACACCTCAATAAGGGGTGACCTGCAACTCCATCACGCGTGCAACACATCAAGAGTTGACAAGTTAACTCCTCAAGCCCTCCACAGATAATTTCTGGTGCTGCTCACCCTCACAGCTGCTCGGCCTGTTGCCTCTTTTACCATGCCCTTAAACCATGAGTTCACACATGGTTGAGAGACTGATCATCAACCCTACAACAGAGAGCCTGAATGTCCAATTAGGTCCTATTTGGTAACTCGTATTCTCCTATGTCCTCAATCCGAGCCCTCCATTGTTTGTTTGTTTCCTAATCCTATTTTATTGTCTAATTAATTTAGAGTCTTGGATGTGTATAGTGCGATTCAGATGACTGATCTGTGAGCAACTGGTTTAGGAATATTTTAATTGCTTTCTCATTTTCTGTTTTATGTTAACGTGCTTATTCTGAATTGATGTTTCTTGACTTCTGTAGCATGATTGTGATGAATGAACTATGCTTTTTGTTAATTTGTAACTGGTTCATGACACATATATGCATATAATATTTAAAAATTTGTTTCTGTTCGTACGGTAGGATACTAGAATCCTACAATCCTCAATCCAATCCTAAGTCCCTTGATGTTCTGAACTCCTTCCGATTCTACTACAAAAAGTGAACTAGCAATCTTGATGCAATATATAAGTGTATATAAAATTGAGAGAAGCAAAAAAAAAAAAAAAAGAGGGGGAGACACAACAGAAAGAAAATATCCACCTCAGTAGTTAAAACAGAGGTGTAATGTATGATTTCTTGTAACACCTCGCTTCCGAAAAGATAGTGAGGTTAGGCTGAAGCCAAATGGCCAGCGTCTTCTGTACCAGAACTCGTACTGGGCCCCCAAAACATCTCCATTGTCGAGGTGTCAATCTTCACACCTGGTGACCATCGGTCATACCTTGTTTTGACACATCTTGACTTCAAGTTAGAAGCTCAACAACATATTCGTTCCATTTTTGGCTCAAAAAACATATTCGCTCCTTTTTCTCCTCCCTCGTGCTTTAGAGTAGTTATGATTTTATCAAAACAAGGAATAAAAATCATTAGATATTAATTATCCATTTTCAGAGATACTCAGCTTTGTTGGATGGTTTAATATAGGATGTAGTTGAAGAACACGAAAAACAGTAGGAAAATATGAATTTGAGAGTGAAAGATTAAAATAGATGATAACAAAAAACTTACATCATTGCATCCTCTACATTACTGAGATTAGTTTCAGTATTTGATGCTCTTGTTGGAATAAGAGGAATTCTCATTATTATGTCTTATGGGATTAAAGCATCACCCTATCTCCCTATCTATCTTGATATCACTCAATTTCTTGTACCAAGGAAAATGCAACTCCTAAACTGTGAGGACCAAGTACTCCACTTTCCTATTTAATAAAATCAGTGTCATTCTATTGAAACCTCCAACCAATTTCACATGAAAAAATAATTAACTGGATCTTTTAGAGTAAAATGCATTGATATCTAAGAGTGTGCATAACCAAGATAATTCATTATTACTTGGCTGATATATTGTTTCTTATAGAAAAATCTGCTAATGAGTGATATTTCTTTTGGTTCTTTAATAATGATGTGTGTCCTTCAAAAAAAAAAAATAATGATTGTGATTTATTTGGCAACATGACATCACATGGGTGATTTTTAGTATGTTAAACATGACATCGCATAGGTGCATAAATTTTTAGTATGTTCTAGCTGCCTGATCTAGCAGTTTATTTGGTCTCGTGGGATAAGGTGTGAATTGATAACATGGGGTTTAATAATAATTTTTTTCCCAGAACAAGTGCATCTTGACCGAATTTAGCATGCTCTAGACACCCAGTTCATTTTGAAGGAAATATTGTCACTGCATCCCCAGAAATGGATACCAAGTAAATATGATGGTTGTTGCATGTATAATTAAATAGCTTTCTTTTACAGGTTAGTAAATAGTTCCAAAAATAATAACTTCGACTGGATTAAAAGAAATCTAATTATGGAGAATCCATTTATGCTACTAACAAATTTAAAAGTTCTGTAATTATCATTCGAGGCTTGTCAATTCAATTATATTGTTATATAAGTCAAAACTGAAATAATATCCATGTCCGTAAAGAAGCTGCATTTGCCTCTATCACCTCCTTAACCAAGGTTGTTAATATCACGAGTTAGACTCTTAAACTTGTAAGAGTTTAAGGGTTTACAGTGCAAAATCGAGTCAACTCTTATCAGAATCGAAAATAGAAGTAAACTCGGTTTGACTCGCGAATTAACTCTTTAAACTCGGTTAACTTTTAAGAGTCTACTTGTAGAATCTTAGAGTCTATATTCTATGTGAGAAAATGATAAAAGTAGGCTTGGATTAAAATGTATTAATTGATAAATGTGAATATGATTGCTTCTCTCTTAAATATTATTTCTATCATAATAATTGAATTTCTTCATTCCTCTAATCACGAAAAATTATTGTTATATTAAGAATTATTTTTTTTTTGGAAACTAGTTCAATCTTATAATTGTTTCATCTTTTGTCTCACTACAAGTTTCAACGTTATACTTGCTTATTATATTAATTCACCCTTATTTGATCATCTCTAGCTTCATGAGCTTGCCTTGTCAATGATAATCTCCTAGTCGAATTTTCTCCTTTTTGTATCTTACTTTATTTTCGTAAATCTGAATTCCACTATTATGTTCTTTTTCTTTTGCATTTACTGAGTCTTGCCTTCAAAATTGTCATGCAATCCAAGTTAATAATTTTTTTGGTAAGAAAGTTATAACCACAACTTAGGATATTCATTCTTTTATTTCATAGTCTATATTTTCGCGATATAAACTTTATTTATTTGTTAGCTCAAATAACTCATTTTCAGAAGACAATTATTATCATGTATTTCACGAGCATCACATATTTTGTAATAGAACATATCGTTCAAATTGTTAAAATTTATTGCTTGTCATTTTTTTTGTTATATTATCTTATCATCTACTTGGGCAATACTATATGCTTTAAGTTTTATTAACAAATAAAGTTAACATGCTCACCATGACTAATTATTATATAGCATAGGTGTAAATGTGGTAATGTTATTGACAATATTTATAATTTTTTAATTAAATATATTTGGAACATAGACTCTACGAATTTACGATACGACTTCACGATACGAGTTTACGAGACCCAAAACGAGTGTAGTTAGACTCTCGATATTAACAACCTTTTCCTTAACTACTGTTCACGTATTATTCCTTCCCAACAAAACTTAAGTGAACATTTATTGAGGAGATTATGTGAACATTTATTGAGGAAATTAAAGCTTCTGCATTTTAGTATTCTCAACAGATATTGTACTTTCTTTATTTTCAATCTGTTGATTATGATTGATATAATATTCTTTCATCTTTGCATAAATTGTTAGGAGAGTTATCATTTGAGAAATGATATTATACCAGGAATGAACTTTACCATCAGCCTTCATCTCTAGCCATTTCCTAATCCTCATCAAACATCTATTCAAGTTTTTCTTTATTTTTTGTTGTGCTCCTTATTGCCTTTGTATTGTGTTTTATATTGATAATGATTCATAACTTAACACTGTTTACAAGGAGAAAGGAACGTTCTGGGTGTCTTCTTTGATAATCCGTTGTCCCTTTTAGGAAAAAAACATTGTTCTGATTGACTTAATCAATTCATAAGATTGATTTCATCAAGCTTCTAGATGTGTGGGCCACATGGCTGCAACCAAATATGGTGATATTTTGTTTCGAAAAAGATGTTATTGTTAAATTTGATGTGCTAACCAATTTTCCTAAAAGCTTAAGCCATTAGGAAGAGCAATATCATTAATTTTATATTCTTAACACTCCCCCTCACATGTGGGCTACTGACAACTTTTGTTCTAGCCCAACTCCAACACGTGGATAACTAAGGGAGAAAATTATTTTTTTAATAAGAGCTTAACGAGGTTCGAACCTTAACTTCTCTGATATCATGTTAAATTTGATGTGCTAATCAATTTTCTTAAAAGTTTAAGCCGTTAGGAAGAGCAACATCATTAATTTTATATTCTTAACAGTTATGTAGCACATTGTACATCATGTGTCCTTCCTTGTATTAGAATACTGAGAGTGCAGTTATCATTTTAATTTCCCACTCCCATAGTTTCGCATTATCATTTTCCTTTTTGAGCTCTTTTATCTATATTTGTTTTGTACATGATTTTCACATCTACATATTGATGACTAAAGACTCTTAAAGTCATTCTTTCAACCCTCAAAAGAAAAGAACAGAGAATTGTAAGGTTAAGCTTTCTTCTCCTGCCCAAGTAACCTGATATCTTCTTACAAGGCATATGCCTGAAGATTTATTCTGATTAATCTTGTTCCACTGAAGTTTAATCTTGTTTGAGTTGAACTCTTTCCTTACATTCTGAATTAAGTTATCAACTGAGCTCATGTTCAGTTTCATGATTATTTTTCTCCATAAATATGAAGAAGTTATTTACAAGTATTTTTCCTTAATCATGCGACTTCTTCGCAATGTAGATTAGATATTTGTTTCTCATGCTGAAAGGACAGTGATGGTGTCCAAACTGACATTAATGTTTGTCATACACCAGTTGGCCCCTATGTGGACATTTCAAGTCTTCAGAAGTTGTCAATTTCTTCAATTGATCAGCAGTATATATACCATACATTTTTCTCACAGTAGATATGCGAATATGCCCATCTTTGGTGCTTGTTATCTCAATGAGACATCTCAAACATTTGATCAGTTGGATCCATTAGCCCTATCCATCGATCAAACTTTTAGAGATGAAAATGTACAGCCTGGTTCATCTGACTAGTTTTCAGAAATTTGGTCATCCTTCAAACCATCTGTTGTCCTTGTGTTTGGATTTCATATGATCCAAATATTTTTTGTATAGTGTTTGACAAGCTCTTTTTCAAGGATTAAAAGCTTCATACAAAGATGTCAAAAGGACAAAATTCATATGCAGCCCATTGTGGACAGCACACCATGCATGCACACAATGGATTTAACTTGACGTGCATTGTTGTCATCAACAGCAGATAATAAGTGTAGGATGCTGCTGTACCTATCTGTGCCTTTGCATCTATGTACACCTATCACAATACTGGACGTATAGCCAGTGTCTTCTTGCAACTAATACAAGTTAACTTGTTCTGTGCTTTTGGGTTCTATGTGCTTATGGTTTTCTCCTGACTTTGATATCTTTCTGGCTCTAATTGTTGTTTCCAGCTTTCTACAGAAATAATGTTTGTTGTACTTGTATTCTAATCTCAGACCGCACTTACTCAGCACCAGTGAAGTGGATGAAGGGGAAAGGACGGGTGACAATTCAGTTTGGATGTTGCTATAACTATGCAACGGTATGGAATACTTCCATTTTTACATAATATGTTTCCCGTTATAACTGTAAAATGATTGAAGAAATTACTTTATCATGTTTTATGCTCTAGAAATGACTGATATTCTATCTCAGGATAAGGATGGAAATCCTCCAGGCATCCTTAGAAAAGTTGTAGCAGATCCAATACCTCCCCTTTTCAAGATGATAATTAAGAGGCTAGTTCGCTGGCATGTGCTGCCAACATCATGCATTCCAGATAGCTGCATTGTGAATATATATGAACCAGGCGATTGCATACCACCGCATGTTGATAGTCGTGACTTTTCTCGGCCATTCTGTACTGTCTCATTTCTCAGTGAGTGCAGTATACTCTTTGGATCCAGTCTTAAGGTTTCTGGGCCTGGTGAATTCACTGGTTCAAGTGCAATTCCTCTGCCAGTTGGGTATGTATCTTCAATTTATGAATGCTCCATCAGCATTGTTATCATGCAGTTGGCACTGTTCATTCCTACTTTTTTTATGGATGACAACTGAAAATATTCTATTTCTCAGCTGATTATTGACAATGCAGTGTTTTTGTATCTATACATTTAACTGTGTTGATTTTATAAACCAAGTAATTAGTGCCAATTTCTCCTCTAGTATTTTCAGGTAAAATGAAATTATGATGTTAGTATATTCTTTCAAATCCTTTGTTGTAGTCTATAGATATTTATTTCGTAAGCTAGCTTATCCTGCTGCTCTCAAATTTTCGTCTAGCTGATGGTTGGTTAAATTTGTTTAGGTCGGTTCTTGTTTTGAACGGTAATGGAGCTGATATTGCAAAGCATTGTGTGCCTGCAGTACCAACTAAAAGGTATGTGCCTTGTACTTTTCTCAGCAATGAATCTAACTTAAGATACAGAACAAATATGGCTGTTCAAACAAGAATACGTTCTTTAAGAGATCCACATCAGAGACTACATTTGAGAGGTTATCTACTTTGTTTGCATCAATTTCTATTCTTCCACAAACTGCTGAACCTAAAGGTAATGTTAATGAACTTTTGTAATCCCCAAATGTCATGTTTGGATAAAATTGCTTTATTCTAAAAGTTTGTTTTCTTCAATTCTAAAAGTTTATTCTAAAAGTTTGTTTTCTTCAAACTCCGCCTATATTTTATAGCCGGTCCCAAGCCCGGATAAAGGAGGAGGGTTGTGTTAGGGCCCGACAGCCAGCATAAAATCATGTCGAATCTTATGAACATGGATCAACGAATATGGCGTCGTATGATCCATGTAGCCGACCCCACCTAGTGGGATAAGGCTTTGTTGTTGTTGTTGTTGTTGTTTGAATCTATCATGCTACTTACATTTTCCCTGTAATTGCAGAATATCAATCACCTTTAGAAAGATGGATGAGACCAAATGGCCATTGGGATTCACACCTGAAGCAGATTTGAAGGACATACAACCACTGACATACAACTCTACATCATATCATGAAGAAATCATACATCAAGTGGAGAGTAGAAACAGTGAGAAAGGAAGGAGAACAGGAAGGAGGCATGAACCAGATTTTCAGGAGAGTAAGACTCTTTCACATGATCCAGGCCTGCAGGCAGGTAAATCACCCTCGTGGATTGATGATAAATCTGTAAGCAATAACAATTTGGACGGGCGAAGTGGTTCTTTCCAGAGAACCACTGTATCGAAGAATCACTGGCGCTCACATGACGACACCCGGTCACGTCCATATCATGTTGAGGATCATGTCAACAAATCAAAGCATAATAGGTGGCATGAAGAAGAAAGCGGTAGCCTTGGGAGTAATAGGGAGTATAATAGGAGGAGAACAAGGTCGCAGCAGCAGAAGATCCTCGTGAGCCGCAACCTAGAGAAAGAAGAAACAACCCCTCAGGGAAGCCCCGCATCTGCCAATATTTCGCAGTGAATAGAGGCTTACCTGATGAGAGTTAACAATAAACATGCAAGTAGGGGCTGGGAGTTAATGGGCAAAACCAGGATAGGATGAGCTCATCTGATGAGTAACAATAGACATGCTTGGTGACTTGGTCGTCAATATAAACAAATAGGAAAATATTGGATTTAATGTCGGTTTTGATTTTTCGGTTTATAGTCACCTGAAAGGGAATGAGTTGAATGCTTCCCTTACATTTTTATGTTATCCGTATAGATATATTTATGTTGGTTGAAAATGGCTACTCCCTTCTTTGTTACAAAGAAAGGGTGCTCTTTGATTTCTCTTTCTTCTTCTTTTTCTTCCTTTTTTTTGTCAAATTGCATACAGAAAACATTCCTCCTGACAAATACATTAGGCACGTTTTTCGTTGCCTTGCACCACTGGCTCTTGAGATTTCGTTTGTTGGGTTCGATGTGTCAGGCACTTTTGATATCTTGAATTTGATTTGTATGTTGTGCTTGCACGATGCTTTGTGCAACAAATGCACAAGATGAAAACATAAGATGCAACTTTTGTCATTGGAGCAGAAGAATAACTATGTAATGGAAATGGAGTCCACGTCTTTGGCAGTGCAGAGGAACCTTATACAAAAGCTGTTCGACAGATGCAACGAGATTCAGGGACAGAGTTGGGAGATGATGACATGGAAAGAGGGACTACGGCCAGGGTGCTGACGCCGGAGTAAGGTCCGGGGACTATCATCGGAATCCTTCCATGGACGACGACGACGACGGGCGGAAGTGGATTCTTCCACACCCGACCAAGATCGGCGCGTACTGGAGAGTGTTTTAGTTAACGTAGTGGCTTCGATGGCATCATATGATTCAACTCTTTCGAGCTGAAGTAAATATTTCTATGAACCAAAAACATACTCATAATGTGCTTATATATCTTAAATTTCGGTTAGAAAAAAGATTATATAAATGTGTTAAGGTGCTTTGATTATTCGTAATAACAAAGAAAACTAGTTGGATTTTGCTTAACTTGTTGTTGGTTTGACAATTGGCAAACGAAAAAGTTTAATTTGATTATTACAAATGAATAAGTTCATTGATATTGCTTTATTGTCAATTGACAAATGAACAAGTTCAGATTAGTTATTTGAAGAAAAATATCGTTTGATGTTTTATATTTGATAACTAGGAAGATTATGCTTTTTTCAATTAATAAAAAAGTTATAACTTTGAGAATTCCGTTTCAATACCCGTGGCGTAATATAGTTGGTATTTTTATTATATATTATGATTAAATATTATAATCTATAATATAGTTGGTATTTTATTATTACAATTACCGATGATCCGGATCATCGGTAACGGAAAAAATAATTAAATATTATAAGTGTATATATCATAATATATAATATTATTAGTATATTATTATTATAATTACCGACAGTTCGGACCGTCGGAATTTTAGACGGTCGGGACCGTCGGTAACAGAAAAAATAATTAAATATTATAAGCGTATATATCATAACATATAATATTATTAGTATTCATTATTATAATTACCGACGATTCGGACCGTCGAAACTTCTAACGGTCCGAACAGTCGGTAACGTAAATATATTATTTTATTATTATATATTTCGACGGTCAAAATCGTCGGTAATTAAAAAATAATCCCGCCCCATTTTCTCGCCTTTATTTTCTTTTCCCCCTCTCCACTTTCTTTCTCCTTCTATTTATTCACGTCTTCACTCTATTTTATCCTTCTATTTACTATTTTCTCCGCTCTCCACTCTCTCTACCTCCTCTCTCTCGGATGACGACCGAAGGACGACCCCTCTCGTCGGCCGCCGGTGACCCCCCTCTCTCTCTGATCGCCGACGACCCCCCTCTCTCTCCCATCGCCGGCGAGCCCCCTATCTGACTCTCTCTCCCTCTCGCGGCCGATCCGGCCGACTGTAGTCTGATCCCGCCGCAGTCGGCCAGATCGGCCGCCATGCGACCTGATCAACCGGCCAGATCGGTCACCAGGTGGCCAGATCCGGCCGCAACCGGCCAGATCGGTGGCCAGGCGGTCTGATTCGACAGCTGCCGGCCAGATCGGCTGCCAGGCGGCTCGATCGGCCGTACCGACCAGATCTGCCGCCAGGCGTCTCGATCGGCTGCCAAGCGACCAAATCAGCCGTTGCCGACCAGATCGGCCACTAGGCGGTTTGATCTACGGCTGCCGGCTAGATCGGCCGCCAGGCAGCCCGATCGGCGGCTGCCAGGCGGCTCGATCGGGGGTTGCCAGGCTGCTCGATCGACGGTTGCTGGTCAGATCGATCGTCAGGCGGCCTGATCCGGCCGGCTGCGGCCAGATCGACCGCCAAATTTTTTATATTTTAAAAATTGTTTGCGACGGTCGCAATCGTTGGAACTTATCGACGGTTCAGCAACCGCCAAAATTATCGACGATCGCGACCGCCAGAACGTATTGACGGTCGCAATCGCCAATAACGTTTTGGCGGTTGCAACCATCGGAAGTTCGACGGTTGCGACCGTCGAAACATTTCGAGCGGTTGCAACCGTCGAAGTTTCGACGGCCGGATCGCCTCGACGGTTGCAACCGCCAGAAGTTTCAAACGGTCGCAACCGTCGGAACTTCCGATGAGTATTTTCCAAATCGTCTGAAATAGTTTGCGATGCCACTTTTTTCGATCAATCGTTTCCGTCGATAAATTCGTCGAAAACCTCTATTTCTGATGGATTTTTTTAATTTTCCGACGGTTTTGACCATTGAAAAATACCATTTTTCTTATAGTGTAGAATTTGTTAAATAAAGATAAAGTTTGAAAGTAAATATAACTACAGTTAGAAAAAGGATAAGAGAAGAAGAAAAGATGAGATAAGAAAAGTTTTAATGAGAATAAAAGTGTTATTAGATAAGAGATATGGAAAGATAATTTCTAATTAGATTAGGAGTTCAAATTATAATATGATTAGGAATTCAAAATTGAATTTGCATTCAATTAGAAGTTTAGGATATAAAGGAGAGAGAGCTAAAATAAAATTTTATGTCAAAAAAATCTAGAAGATAAAATAATATTATTTTATTATTTTATTTTGAAAATTAAAAAAAGAATATTAATTAATTATTTAACTCTTAAAATTTAGGAATAATTATGTTTAGGAGAGATAGAATAAAAAAAGATAGTCAAAGAGAATTAGGGATAAAATTTGTTGACGCGTTGAATTAGAACTCCTTACGAATTTGAAATTAAGAGTTTTAAAAATAAGAAAATTTTTTAAAAAAATAATATAAATTATTATTTTAAATTAAAAAAATCAAGAAATAGTGACATTAATTCATTTATTTAAATTTAAAAATTTGTGGAAAATAAAAGATAAATTATGAATAGGAGGTATATGAGTTGAACTTGTGAGACTTTTTCTATAAATAGAATCTCAAATTTCAAAATAAGCTTGATTAGAGTGTGAAATTTCGGAATGTAACAATCCAAGTTATTTAGGGTTATGCTTAATTCCCTCCATTTCAATGCCAAATTCTGAACTATAGAAACGTAAACTCGTTATCCAAGTACTTGTTTTGTTTTCAATTTATTTCCTTCTAATTTTCTTGTCATCTTAATTTTGAATTATTAAATGTCATTTACGCCCTCTTTCATTTTTTTTGTTTCATATTTTATCCATGCCATGGTAATAAAATACACAATGTTTGCCGGCGTCAACTTTCCATTTTTTATTATGCGATGACGTATTCTTTCAAGTAGAATGGAAGTAATAATGATTTGACGTATTTTCGGTGTGAATTTGATGCATGTATACGTGATCTCTATTTCACTTGGACATGATAAGTTATCTTTTAACTGTGCTATATATTATTGTAATAATTTTCTATTTTTTATGACAATACTATTTTGATTATTTGTTCGCATTTCGCGAGCTCCCACTCCTTTTATGTGGCATTTTTTTATTTTTATTTTTTTAATATTACTGCATCAGTAAATATTTATGTGAAGAAAAAAAGAACTCATGGTGAAAAGAGTACAGTGCAATGAGTTAAAAAATGGATAGCATTTATATTACATATTAAAGCAAACTAGAAGTTGAATGATATTTGATGAAATTAATTAATTTCATTTTGTGATTTTATTTGAATCTCGTTATACCGACTCATGCACAAAATTTATACACGCATCTAATATTTGTCTGAATTTTATTATTATAACTGTTTTTTGTCCAATTATAAGGAAAGAAAATTTTATTGGCTCAATTGATAATAAGGTCAAGCGCTCGACAAAACTAGTAGGTCCTCATAAATCTTAGAATCTATTCTATCTTTTCAACTATCTCTTTTCAATTATGGATTAGTCAATCGTTATAGTCTCGAACATGAAAGACCTCTAAAAGAAAAAAAAATCTACTAAAAATTTATTAAAAATTAAAAATCTACTAAAATAGTCAATCGTTATTTTATGTGGTCGAATAATGGAAACAAATAAAAAATATATGTAAATATAATCTCTCCGCAGTTGTATGCATGCAGGCGACGTCGACGGCCTCAATTGCCTCGCAGCAACGGCAGCGTCTCCTCGTCGCGGTCCCGCCGGCCGGTGCGGCTGGAGAAGCAAGACCGGGACAGCCTGCAGAAGTCTTCGAAACTGGCGAACGACCTCCACGACGTCGACGGACGCGAGGAGGACGCGATGTGTCGGAGGACGTCCGCGAAGAGGTCCTCGTCGCACGGGAGGGTGACGACGCCGTCGGCGCCCGAGGGGAAGCCGTACTCCTCCGCGGCGTGCCGGAGGAGCTGCCGGATTATGGGGTGGTTCAGGTCCTTCAGACGAACGACGAACCGCCGCCGGCTCCTCCCCACGAGCACCGCCACGTGCCCAAATAGCATATTTAATTTTACAAAATGTTAAATTTCAATGGATTTCTTATTAAAAAAAAGTTTATTTTTTGTGCTACTACTTTTTAAAAGGATGGGTCACTCATTAATCAACATTAAATTCAATTAATTTCTCAATTGAATTTTTTAAAATTTCTTCGTCCATCATAAGTTCAACAGATTAACATTTTATGGTACTAGTATAATCATTTTTTTCTTATTTTTATATTGGTATCTATATTACTTAATTAATTTATTATTTAAATTTGTTTACTTTTGTATACATAAGTGTACCTTGCCCCTTAGACTTCCCCACAATAACATATTGTACACATTCGATCATCAAAAAGAAGGTTTATGCCTCAGAGTGTAACGCGTGTAGTGTTCTGTCATTTGAGATGCACAGAATAATATTGCACGTTATTATTTTTAAAAATATATGTTAGCTTTTTTTTATGAACATAAATTAGTACATATTTTTTCAATGCTCTTTGACAAACCTACTAATTGAAGATGCAGTACTGTCTGCGGATGGAAAAATTTTATTGGGCTAGACCGGCCAGGGCACGGACCAGGTTGTGCAACAAAGTGTTGGGAATGTCCCGACAAGGGCCGACCCAACACTAGTACAATTTTATTTTGTTATATTTTAAATATTTAATTACATATTATAATTTTATTTTATATATATATAAATATTATATATGTAATAATCGTAATATTATATAATATAAAAAATTTATTTTTTAATTTTTTATTAGTCTAAATTGGTCTAGCTCTAACCAGGACCTTATAAATTAAGGGCAAAATTGCAGGGCCGTCTCCAGAGGTCCGAAGGTCTAAAGTGAGATTGTAACATTTGTTTTGACATAAATTAAAAATAATAACATATTTAAGGTCTCTCTAACTTTTGATATGAAAATATGCACTTTGATCTTTTAAAATAATTAGTTTATGAATATAAAAAAATAAGAAAGAATTTGAGTCTACCTTTTCAATGTAAAAAACAAAGTTAATTTTAATTGTGAAAAAGTAATAAAAATATTTTGGTTAAGTATTAGAAACTTAATTGAAGTATTATTGATTGCTGACAATGAAATATATATGAAATGAATTCATAAATTGACTATAAAAGATCAAAAGTATTGTTATAAGTTAATTATGATTTAGGTGATTGATATTGGAAAAATAGATGATTAAAATTAATAAAGACCCTAAATTATTAAATCTTTATATTAGTTTAATATTATTAATATTAATAATGCATAATTATTGGGCCTTGTATAGGGGTGAGGCCTCAAGCGATTGGTTGGGTGGCCTCCCCTTGAGTCGGCCCAGGCAAAATGGGACGTCAGATGCACGACCGACACGACCGGCACGACCCATGCCGTGCTAGACTTACCTAGTGTCAAGTTCGAATCGGCTCAAAACCAAACCCAACACAACCCAATCAACCCATGGTTAAGTTCAATTGGGTCAAAAACCAAGGAAAATATTTTTGAAAACAACTTGACTCACTCGAATAATAATTTTTATTTTTGGTACTTTAAATAGTAAACACATATAGGAAATAATTGAACAAAATAAAAAAAATAAGAAAATACTAAATAATGATGGGGGAAATTAATACAAATTTATTGAAATTTATGAAAAACATCAACAAATATAATGAATATATTGGGTCATGTTAGGTTGAATAGATGAATCCATGCTCGATCCAACCAAACTTAGGTTGAGTGTGATACCTTACTTGGTCAGATGGATGGGCTCATTGGTTTCATGAGCTTGAACCCCTAGTTGTCATACCAAGATCGAGCTGCATTAAGTGTGATGAGATCAAGGGTTTGGTGTACATGAATACAAAGCTTTTTTAGGTGCATCAACATGGATGGCCAAAGTTTTATCCCAAATTTTAGAAAATATGGTTTTTTGAAAAACCTTGAAACGGCATACCTATCCTTTTTTTGAAATGCATGCTATAATTTTTTTAGCGCACTCATATTGTGGAGGTATTTTATAGGCAAAATTGTGGGATCAGCCAAAGTACTAAAAAATTCTTAAAATTATCTAAAGTTTTATTGCAAGTGGACCTCATTCATGTGTTAAACTTATTGTTACTTCATATTAATAATTAATTAGGTTCTTTTATTTTTTTAGTGTTTGAGTTTGATTAGGGTTGTTATTGGTTTTATCTGGTGCTGTAAAACTCGGCCTGGCCCGACCAGTTGGATCGGTGTCCGGGAGAGAAACTTTTGATCTGTGTTGGCCCGGTCAAAACTCGGGTTAGACCACCCGCCGGGTTCAAGAAACTCGGCCGGTCCAATATCTTTTTATTATTTTTAAAATGGTCAAAACTTAAAATAGATGAACCGGAACCTCTAATCATATCTGCTCGTGTCGTTTCAATTTCGATAAATCAACCACAACCCGACGGCTTCAACAGTTTTTGACGGCGGGTGGAGGATTTGACGAAATGACAACATTCTGATGGGACATCAAGCTTTCAACATTTGAGCTTGTCTCCTAAGTCGGAAGTCGATTGAATATGATCAGCCGTACATCATAACTTTTCTTGATTGCGTTATGGGTCATGTGATTAAAAGTACATTATCATTAATAATATAAAAATATATGTATGCTAATTTTATCCATATATTATTTTTCGGTTCGACGTCCGACCCGGTCCAACTGGTCCGACCTATCAATCCGGGCCGATGCTTGGATCGGGTTTTACAGCATTGATTTTATCATATCAATAAAGACCCTTGAAACTTTTATTATAATCTTATGGAAGATAGATTTAATTTTTGTTTGGAACATTTGTCTTGAAGATTTCACCTTCCAAATAATCTTCAAAGTCAATTCTTTCGAAGTGATCAAGTTAAAACCTTGGTTTGACTTGAATCCTAACATTTTACAAGAAGAGTTGTCGACTTCACCTAGAGGCCGACCAAGGACTTGTAACACCCCAACTTAGATAAGAGTCCATTTAACCCTTTAGTAAAATGACCCCGATTAAGATCCAAGATAAATACCCAAAACCTAATCTAATGCCCCTATATAAACTCAAAAATTCTTCCCTAAGCCTCATTCTTCACCATTTCTCACTCAGCCTCCAAAACACCCCCAAATAATCATATGGAGGAAGGCTTTACTCTCCATCAGTTTAACGAGGGTAAAAGATAAGATGAAGAAGTGACAATGAGACGATAGGGATTTTCGTTAGGGTCTTAATTAATATTTTCATAACTGGATCAGAGATCGGATTGGAAGGCTAATTGGATCACTATCTGACTAGTTCGATCAAGTTCAATCAAATTGTATTAAAATAATATTTTTTTAAAATTTTGAATATAAATATCATAGTTATTACAATATAATATATAAAGAATAAACCACTAATGATAAATTAATGTGATATATATATATATATATATGCTTATTATTTCTATAATACTAGTGATGCAATATTATATACCTTTAATTTTTTTATTAGTGTATTTTTAATTCTCCACACATGATTATTTCTTAAAGTTATTTTTTATTTATCATTCAATATTTTTCCTTTCCCAAAACAAAATTCTTGTATTTTAAAATAAATTTTTTCCTTAATTTCTTATTTTAGAGTTAACAATTTTTATTTTATACTCAAAATAAAGTTGTTATTATTATTATGGATATTATCATCCAATGAATTAACTTTCCAATTATTCAATTTTTATTTTCTTTTCTCATGCTATCGATAATTATTATGTTTCATTTTTTCTTCTATTAATTATCAAATCTTTTATAATTTGTCTCTTTCATCAATTTCTTATTTTCATTTTTATATTAATAATTTTCAAATCCAGATTTAATGATTTTAATTTTTCTCTTATTTACTTCCTTTTTATCCAAAAAAGTAAAAACTTGGTGCAACCCGGTTTTCCCAGTTCTTCTTGATTCTTTCCAAAAAAAATATCAAAATTGATTTTCTAAATTAGCCCAGACTGGACTGGCAATCGTTCGTGATTCAATCGGTTGTCCGGTCTGATTCTTAAAACCATGGTCTTACCTTAAATCCTCAAGGTATTTTTTAGGGGATCCAACCCTAATGCCCTTTTTCATGTATTGATTGTTGATTGGATCGAGATTTAGTAACAAACTTTTGATTTCTATATTGAGATTTAGGATATTTGATGTTGAATATAGGATGCATATTAGGTATTTGTAATAATGTCATATGCCTAAATACAACAAAATTTTCATTGTACATGTGAAATTTATTATGTGATAAATTTCATCAAAATGCCCTCCGACTTTAACACTTTCTCAAGGCTACTCTCCAATTTCACTTTGTAACCAGATTGTCCTCCATCTTTTATCTTGTTTCATGGACTACCTTTTTGACACATGATCGGTCGTCTCCCAATTGAGGTCACTACAAGAAAACTGACAAATAGTGACACAGGCTTCGCGGCGCTAATGCGTGTCTGAAAAAAATAACGTAGACATGACGCCAATATAATGAGATTCTTGGAATTAGTAGCCATTAGCGTCGCAATGACGCCAAATATAATAGCGTCACTAATGTGTCGCTAGATAAAATTAGTGACCACTTAGCATCCCAAGCCGCATCACATACTCGGGATGCCGATGTAGCGTCGAAATTTGGTGACGCTAAATCAGCACGATCATGGCTCTAAATTAGCGTCAATATACGTGAGTCGCTATATTGATGCAATTAGTGCCTCAGTAGCGTGGAAAAGGGATGCGACGCTAGAGTGGCGCGACGACGACGCCATTGCGTCTCTACGATGGCGCTAAATATGAGATATTTTCAATTTCTTGTAAGAAATCATGTCACTTAATTCAACCATCGTAATTAAGAATGTAAAATAATATATCTATAGTTAAGATATGATATATATTGTATGCACAATATATTGACATATGTGCACATATACACATGTAGGTATGTGTATTATGTCCTACATATGTATATAAAGTATACATAGATATTTTTAACATTTTTTCTTTCTATATAAAAAGTATATGCATACATACATACATACATACACTATATGTGCATGTATGTATATATATGTGTAGTTGTGTTTACATACATCAATACATGATTTATATTTACTAATACATATATAATATAGGTAACAGATATATATTTAGGAATACATATATAAGTAACACACATATGGTGTAGGAATACATATGTTGAAGGTACACATATAATATTTAATATATTTATTCATTAAACTATAGTATAGTTAAACTATAGTATAGTTATACAAATTAGAGTCAAAATAGATAACATATATAGTTATACAAATATAGATAACATATAGTTAATCTATTTATTAATTAACATATATGTTCTTCAAACACATCGGTGATGAAATAGCATCAAAATAGCGTCGATCAAGCGTTGTATGTGTTTCTCAACATCTTGCGATGACATAGCGTCGCCTTAGCACCTCATCAATTTAGCGTCGCAAAATTTTGATGCCAATACAACGCAAGACGTCGGGGCTACTACCGACTCTAAAACTTGCGTCGACGTAGCATAATGTCGATGCTAAGACAACGCAAGTAGTTGACGCCAATATTGCCTCTTGTGTTTGCGCCAAATTAGCATCGCAATTTTGTGATGCTAAATTAGCGTCGCATAATGTTGATGCCAAGACAGCACACATTGTGGGCGCCAATATCGTCTCTTCTGTTTGCGCCGAATTAGTATCACATTGTGTCGACGTCAATACAGTGCTATAATCTATTGTGCACGTTTTTTTTTACACGAGCGATAATAGTGTCTCAGTAGCATCGTCATGGCGCCGACTTTAGCGTCGACTACTTGTAACGCTATTGAGAGGCAAGCACCACATTTTGATGACCCAATGGAGACGCTACTAGCGTCGAATTAGTGTTTCCTTCTTTTGAATTGCTAATCAACAATTTTCTTGTAGTGGGCGCCAACTATGAGATATTTTCAATTTCTTGTAAGAAATCATGTCGCTTAATTCAACCATCATAATTCCATAATTAAGAATATAAATATAATATATCTATAGTTAAGTTATGATATATATTGTATGCATAATATATTGACATATGTGCATATATACACATGTAGGTATGTGTATTATGTTCTATATATATATATATATAGTATACATAGATATTGTTAACATTTTTTCTTTCTATATAAAAAGTACATACATACATACATGTGCATGTATGTATATATATATATATATAGTATACATAGATATTGTTAACATTTTTTCTTTCTATATAAAAAGTACATACATGTGCATGTATGTATATATATGTGTAGTTGTGTTTACATACATCAATACATGATCTATATTTACTAATACATATACAATATAGGTAACAAATATATATATTTAGGAATACATATATAAGTAACACACATATGGTGTAGGAATACATATGTTGAAGGTACACATATAATATTTAATATATTTATTCATTAAACTATAGTATAGTTAACATATATAGTTATACAAATATATATAGCATATAGTTAATCTATTTATTAATTAACATATATGTTCTTCAAACACATTAGTGACGAAGTAGCATCAAAATAGAGTCAATCAATCATTGTATATGTTTCTCGACATCTTGCAACAACATAGTGTCGCCTTAGCGCCTCATCAATTTATGGTTGCAAAATTTTGACGCCAATACATCGCAAGATGTCAAGGCTATTACCGACTCTAAAACTCACGTCAACGTAGCATAATGTCGATGCTAAGACAATGCAAGTAGTTGACGCCAATATTGCCTCTTGTGTTTGCACCAAATTAGCATTGCAATTTTGTGACACTAAATTAGCATCGCATAATGTCGACGCCAAGGCAACGCATGTTGTGGGCACCAATATCGCCTCTTCCGTTTGCGCCGAATTAGTGGCGCATTGTGTCGATGTAAATACAATGTTATAATCTATTGCGCATTTTTTTATTTACGCAAGCGATAATAGTGTCTCAGTAGCATCGTTGTGGCACTAGCTTTAACGTCGACTACTTGTAACGCTATTGAGAGGCAAGCACCACATTTTGACGACCCAATGGATACGCTACTAGCGTCGAATTAGTGTTTCCTTCTTTTGAGTCTCTAATCAACAATTTTCTTATAGCGGGTGTCTGATTACAAAGTGAAGTTGATAGATAGTGCTGAAAAAGTGGACAAAGTTGGAGGATATTTAGTAAAATTTATATTAATATGATGTCTTGAACCCTAGAATACAATTGAGATTTAGATTTAGGATACATATATGAACATGCCCTTATGTGCCATTAGTTATTTATAGGGAAATTCTTATCATTTGAAAAAAAAAATATGATTGAAATGTGATCTTATTATTCATTATGGTGTTATAATGATGATGTGTGACGAGTTTAAGGGATAAATGTTAAATGCACATTGGTGATATGTTTAGGCAAATCCATGTGAAGAGGCATTTTGATGTTCCAATGTACCAATTATGTTTATTATTAGATTGTGTTAGATTATGCATTTATTAGATTGACATGTAGAACATCAAGCATGCCAATGAAACACACAAGGTTAGGCTACAATCTATAGTGTTCCACTAAGGTCGTTGAGAGATGCGCCATGGTATGGATTAGATGCACTTATGTCGTAGTTGTTGGATCACAAGGCATCATGATATGATATAGCATAATATACTAACATTTGCATTAGTATTATATCAATATGTATACTATTTTTGGACTTTGATGGTCGTCGTCATCTGTAGTTTCGAGGAATGTCCCATCTATCAGAAGTTCTGGTGCCTTCGACTATTGGAACTTTCGACGATTCCTTTCTCGACACAAATATAGGAGGAAATCAATTTGTCGTTAAACTTTTTGGCGGGCTTCTTTTTCATCGCTATTTGAGAAGGGTATAATTTTTCATCACAAAATCCTATTGAAATTATGAAGGATTGAGGACTGTAAAAAATGGTTTGTCAAAAATTGCATATTTTCTTGTAGTGTCAAGAAGGTTGTATACCATAACATACATAGGTGGGATCGTAGCGACTATGCCCGGAACCATAGCACAAAAATTACAATCATAGAGCACATAAATGGATGAAGAAGGAATGCTTTTGTCAACCTCCTACAGTCGATCCGTAGTGTTTGAAAATGAATAATAGTGATAGATTTGAAAAACAAAACCTTCGACGGAGACTTTACAATCGAGCCGTAGCACACTCAAGTTAATAGTAGTCTATGACTAACCATATCGGGCCAATTGGGCCACTTATATTTCGTAAATTAATGTTTTAATATTAATTACTATCTTTAAAGTGGTTATTGAATTATCTTTTAAATATAAGAATATTTAGCATATCAATGGGCAGTCATAAATAGTAATTACAAATGCAATATATATTTAATGATTGTATGTGTTGATAATTTTAACTAAAAGACGAATTAATGAAGATGACTTGTTATCGTTTGAGGGAGACAAATTATACACTTCTCTAGGAAAAGAATAAAATTTTTGGAAGGTAAGTTCTGCACTAATAACCATGCAAAACCTCATGAAAACAAAGTCTACACTATTGATATTGTAAAGTTTTCTATAAAATTTCCCTAGAATAAAAGGATGACCCCACTACGTAACTAGTCAATATCGACGAGTCAACATGATCTTATCAATCACCAAGATAATAAATTATCATAAGTGTAAAATGAAAGATGAATAAGATGAAGAAAGTCATAAGACATGGCTAATATGGAATGGCTTAGACATAAAGATAAAGATGTGAATGTAAATGTGCAAATCAAAGTATGCCCTGAGTCATAAGATGTTCTATGCTCAAAGAACTTAAAGATAAGAAAGATAATATCATGATGTACTTTAAAGGTAATGTTTCATGTTAAATATTAAGTCATATCTTGTCATGATGACTATATGACATGCCACGTAGAATGCATGTGTATGATTAATTCACTACACACATTATCATTAATTATACTTATGATTTCTATTTCATGTGACATGATGTTGATATCATTATTAAGGTCATAACATGAATGAGTCTTGACAAACTCTAACGAGAGAATCTCATCTATACCCTATAGACCCGCACAAGTGAGGAGGCCTATGGTCGATGGTGGTGGGCTCATGCAAACGACTATACACGTTACGGTTGGATTAGGCCCAAGTTACTTTATGTATTTTTATCATGTTTTCAATATGCCGAGTTGGTTCATGTACAATCCAAGGGTCGTGCATTCATAAAATTTATATGAACTCCTCTATAGTTATGTATTATGTGAACCTTTTGTTTGATCTTATGATGTTGAAGCCTATAAAGCCTAATGGTTAGATGTCATCTTAGGATTTATGTTTTTATCAAAATCTTCCACTCTATTGTCACATTTAATTGTCTTTTTACTATGTTTTCATTGCAATTATAATTGTTATTATGCTAATATTAAATATAACGCCCCGAGATTTTTTTCTTTACTTGCCCAAAAGGCTATTTTGGTGACGGCACTCAATTCTATACTTTGACCTTTTTCTTTGAATTTTACTAGTCAACACACTAGTTTACATAAGCGGAATATTTAAATACGATAATTCTTACAATATGTAAGTCATTTGTACAATAAACCTACGTCTATACAATAATGGACCATATATCCATGTGTATGTCACAAGAGCCACCAATCGTCTCACCATCGTTATCACTATCAATTGTACGAATCCAAGTACAGGGTCAAAGTCCAGTGAGATAAACTCAATACATAGGGTCACCCATAGCAATAAACAATATGAACCATGTCGATGACAATAATCATATGCATAATGATAAGCAATATCAATATTATCATATCAATGCAATTTCAATTATCAATATGTATTATCCATCAATCATAAGGATCAATTGGCTGGAAGCAATAATTCTATCATATTTTTATCTTTAACCATAAAGGATGGCAATAACAATTTCATTAATAATAATATCAACCATATGAGCTGCAACCAATTATCTTAACAATCAATTAATTTTTTATTTACTTTACTTTACTTCAATCATAGAGGCTGCAATTCAATAATCTTTTATCATACTTCAATTACGAATGTTGTAATTCAATTATTCTTTTCAACCAACTATCTCTATTTACTTCGACCATAAATGTTGCAATTCAATATCAATCAATTATTCATTCTTATTCTTCATCCATAAAGACTGCAATTCAATATCTTTTAACTTCAACCATAAAGATTGCAATTATCTTTTTATCTTTAACTTTAACCACAATGGCTACGATTTAATATCTTATTAATCAATCATTCTTTACTTTAGCTTCAACCACAAAGGCTACGATTTAATATCTTATTAATCAATTATTCTTTACTTTAGCTTCAATCATAATGGTTGTTTCAACCACAAGGGCTGCCCAATACTCACCCATGATGGCTGCTTCAATTACAAAGACTACTTCAACCATAAAGGTTACTTAATACTTCAACCATAAAGGCTGCTTAATACTTCAATCATAAAGGCTACTTCAACTCAAAGGGCTGCATTATACTTCAACCACGAGGGCTATTTCAACCACAAGAGCTACTTAAGACTTATTCTTTAACTTTTAACAATTACCTTCAACCATCAGGTTGTTTCAACCACAAGGGCTGCTCTGTTCTGATCTTTGGAGTTATCCTTCAACCACTATGGCTGCTTCAACCATATAGGTTACTTTCGAACTCTCCTAATTTTAGGTATACCTTACATATTTTATCTTGATCATCTTATGACGTTTATCTTTACTTTAACATACTTTACAATATTGGATGCACAAGGCATCAATCATTATATTATAGTCATATGATCAATATCATCACAATAAGATCAATATCATAATAATATAATCAAATATATACAATAGCACAATCATCACAATTAAACATACTTTAATAACCTAAAAATCTTTCTTTCTATCTTCATACCTCGGCCCAGGTGGGATAGAACCGGGTCCGGTTCCTACACCGAATCATACCCATCTTTGTATAGAACTCGGACCGGATAAGGTGGAACCCGGCTAGTTCATTCGATTTCATAACGATTCCAATTCGATCAATAGAATCCGAGCCGGGTGGGGTGAAACCCGGGCCGGATTACCTTAGTTCAATTCGTACTTTTCATCTTTAGTAGAACCCGGGTCAGGTCCTCTGAAATTCGGGCTGAGCCGATTCTATTCAATCAAACAACATCTTCTTCACGGAACCTTAGCCGGACTATCTGAAACCTGGTTTGGATCCTATTCATCCATAAACATCCACGAAACCCGGGCCGAGCTAGTCGGAACTTGATCCGGATCTTTACTAATCCTTTCGTGTCATGTTGGGGTTATAGAACTTGGTCAGCGTACTTCCAAACCTGGGCTGGGTTCATATGAACGCGGTCCGAATTATTCTGATTGTCACTCGAATTCTAAGGAATCCATGTCGGCCAGTACAGAACCCAGGTTAGGTTTTGCCGCCGTCGAAAAATCGTCTTTTCATCACAACTTTTGGGCATATTTTGCTATTAATGATGCAATTCAATACCCAATTAATCCATATGATAGTCAATACTTAGGACAAGGGTCCCGAGGGTTTATACCGACAAAAATTGTCGATATAGGAATCCTCCTACGTACCTTAAGTTTGTTGAAAAACTATGTTTCTATTGTCTGTGGACTGCACAGATGTCGCGACTTTGGCCGACGATTCCTTCCTATTGACATTCAGAAACTTTCGACTACCACTTGGATCTTATTCTCCTCTATCAGGGCTTTAAAATTATATATCGTTCGTGCTCTCAGGTGCCTCGATTTGTGAGAAAACGAAGGAGAAAGAGGCACTCTCATGCAGAAATTTTGTGAAGGCAAATAATATTTTCTAATAACCATTTAGGCCTTATTTATAACTCTCAACTAAGGTTTTTTATTCCTATTGGGCCTTGGACTATTTCTCCATCAATCATGACCATCCATCATTAATTATCATTCTTTTAAATATTCAAATTTAATTAAATTCAAATTTTATTAATTATTTCATAACCATACTTATCAAAAATTCATCTTTACTCAAATTCATTTTTATTTCTTTCATAACTTATTTCAATCAAACTCTACTTTCACATTTTTTCTTTTTATTTCTTCCTTTTCTCTAATTTTCATAATTATTTAATTCCATTATATTTTATCATTTAATTTTCATATAATAATAAATATTATTTTAATGGCTGAAATATTTTTAAGACATAAAACTCTCAGTCCTATCTTATTTGGAGTCATATATCCATTAAACATTCTTTTAGATCTCAAATCAAATTGTAATCCCTAATTTCAATCTAATTATAATTCATACTCCTAATAGGATTTAATCTTTCTTTTTCCATCAAATATTTTAATTGAATTATAAAATTACTATATTACCCTTGATGAAACCGTAGAGTGTTATATTAAATGTCAAATAAGAAGACAATTGTGGAGGCACACAGCTAGGTTTTAAAATCATGCCTTAATTTTAGGGGCAACATAGTCTTTAAGATGAAATGTGTCGTTCCCCATACTTTGATACATTTCAGCTCGTCATGGCAAATATTTGTAAGATTCAAAGCCAAATATTAAATCAAATATTTGAGGAAAATGGTTGAAGGGGTGATCATTAGACATTCATTAAAAGTTTGTACCATGCCACTAATTGCTTAAAGGGAGATGAGATAAATGAAAGGCATCTTCTAATTGGACATAAGCTTGATTCGTTTCAATGGAATTTGTTGTTGGATGGCATGATGAAATTGATATGCTAGCAACTTAGAAAGATTTAAATTTTTTGGGTTGAAGGAACATTGAGAAAATTGAGATTGAGCTTTATTGAGAAGATATATTTTAATGATGATATTTTTATGGGAATTTCCATAAGTTTGATACTTAAACACCTTTTTCATACACGAATATTATGGATTTTTTTAAGAATAATTATCTTTACAAGTTGCATCTAGATAATTTAAAAATAATTGAAGCAAAAATGGTTAAGTAAAATTACTGGCATGTGCAAGAGTCACTCAAGTAATAAAGAGTTAATATAGAATATAGAACAATAAGATTTAATGTTATTCTTATTGACTACTATGAGAATAAATTAATTTTAAAGTTATGATGTGGAAAAAATGATTAATGGTGTAAAAGTTTTTGGGGACCTAAAAAGACTAAGGAACCATTTTCAAAAATTGAATCTTGTCAAATTAGGATCTAAGGATGAATTAGAATTTGTCTAATATATTATCATACCTAAAAGTGTATGTAATCAACAATCTTGATTATAATTAAATTGAAACCACTCCTTGAGTCAATCTTCAATCCGATTATAAATCAAAATGCAATAACATGTAATTCCTATAAATTGGTTGTTGGAGCAAAGTTTTTACCTATGTAATTATATTTTGATGATACAAACCTCGAAAGATTAGAGTTATATTTAAAATATCGAAAACAAAATCTAAATAAGAATGAGTTGCTTTATGCACTAAACTTTCGATTAATATTTATTTATGTTCCCATGAGATTTACATTAAGAAATGATATATAAAAGTTATAGATAATGTTGTTAGCTTTGCACAAAATCAAATATCATCTCAATTTGGATACTGGTATGAAAAGTTGTGTATAAAAGAGTAAAGGTCTAAAATGTTTTATTTGAAATGAACAATTTTGTATACTGAACTTCGAATCAATATTTGACTATGATCTAATTGGATTTTGGATGAATGATGAATATCAAAGTTGTAGGTCATTCTGTTAGCTCTCCATAGAATAAAAAATCATCTCATTTGGATAACTGTGCAAAAATTTATATTTAAAATAATGCATAATGGTTGACCTGTCGGCTAGAATACCGGTCGACCGGTCAGAAACACCGACCAATCGGTTAGTGCAGAAAATGCTCAGTTCCAGCAAAAGGAATGTCGAGATCCTACATTGGGATACTACATTGGTCTCCCTTAAAAGTTTGTAATCTAATAACTTCACTATTAGATCACCTGACCGATATGGGGTTGGGGTGACAATTTAGTGTTAATAAAATTAAATTGATTTCTTAAGATAATCACATAGAATGAAATTGATTTATCATTAAGTTAAAAATTGAAAACAAATCAAAGAAAAGTGTATTAGTAGTGCATGTGGGCATGAAGTAATATAAGAAAAAAAGCAAGCAATAAGTGCAAAGTCAAATATGCAAGGTGATCTATCAATGCGGTTCAATTATGCCTTCCTTTGACTTCTCGACTTCAGACTATTGAAAATTCACAAGCATGTCTTTCTTTTCAAGTGGGATGAAAAGAAAGAAAGTATTTGCATCAAACAACATTTTCTTCACTCGAGAGATAATGTCAATGATGAACTTACAATATCACCATTACAATATTTTTTCTCTCAATACTCAAAACCTATCATAGTTCACTCAAATTTGAAATGATCTCAATTGCAATTTCTTCTTAAATAGTGTCCTCATAATCAACCTTGAACATTTTGGCATTTTCTCCTTGAACTTTAAGCCTTCTCAAATTTAAGCTTTTATGGATAACTTGGAGGATCAAGTTTGAAGAAACTTTTGCTGGAATATTTTCTATTATTATATTATTAATTTGAATTCTAACAACATAGACAATCAATAAATTGAATATTAAATGAAATGAATTGTTATACGAATTTGATAATATTTTAACATTATTATATTATTTCTGATGGCAACTTTGGCTATCAGAACTTCTAATGGTTACAAGTTTCGACGGTTTGTTTACCGTCGCAACTACGAAAGGCTAGTGTTCGCTCTTGAATACAAGAATAAAACTAAGCTTCAAGTGGCTTGACTTCTTTTTTTATTTCAGTCTAGTTTCCACCATTCATTCATCTTTGTTTCATTTCTTAATGTCAGTCTTTGGATTTTCTATTGGATTTAATAATTTTAAGCTTTCCTTAAATGCCTCATTTTGTTTCTCATGAGTTGGTGCTCCAATTAATGGCTTTGGTAATAGCTAATAAATTTGGATGGAATAAAATAATAAAATATCATATTATTAAAGATAGTAGATATCTTCTTATTCTACCTCATGCTTGGTTTGAAAAAAAAAATTTTAAATAGCATTTGTTACACTATTTAAGAGCTTCAAGTTTGTTCTCGAGGACTTGTGACTTATTTATCTTCTAATACTAAGTAATTAATTGAAAAAATAGATTTGTGATTTAAAATTTTATAAAAGAAAATATAGTCAATCTTAATTAGACAGACCTTTAATTAATGATAGAGAAAAATGTAGTCCAAACCATATATTCCCACCTAATCTCTTAATTAACAATAAAATATTATTTAGAATTCATAGAAAAACTCGGTCTGAATTTATATTCTACAATTTCTCTACCGGAAAACTCGGCTCCAGCCTCCGAGCGTGGCCCGAGCTGGTTAATGAATTCGACCCCGGTTGATCCGACATAGTCCAAGTTCTGTGCTAGCCTAAGACTTCAAATTCTTGATGAAGACCGTAGTGTGTCTTTATTTGCATGAGAGTTATGTTGGCGAGCTTTTCACATTATTTTTCAATGTGCTTTATCTTGACTATTGTCAAACAAGACAACTTTGACCTTCAATCTCGATCTTGGTGGGGAAAAATTATTAAGAGGCTTCTTGTTGAATGCTTCTCATGTCACAATGGATACCTCTACACATGTTCCACGTCATCATAATGGCAACAACACCATAAGCTCGTTGTATCTTGGAGGTACAAAAGCACAAACTATTCATGATTTCGATGCAACTTCCAAGGCCTTCATGTACCTACAAACATTTCATAGAAAGTTTTTTTATCTCATTTGCTGACCTCTTGTGTTTATAAGGCTTCGACTTTGGCACATTGATTCTTGATCCATGTGAGGTAAATATTTATTGATGCTCGTTCGTTTGCTTTCGTTTGAGCTCTTCTTGAAAGGTTTTGAGCTCTTCATTCAAAATAAGTCGAATATATTGCATCTTGTTGGCCATGGCCATTGTCATCATCGATTTGATCGTGCATACATTGACTTGAATTCATCTTACACCATGGTAATATTCACCACATTGGCCAACTCTTGTACATGCATCGCGAGCTAATCTTGCATCTCACCAAAGTATAGTTGGAATTGTCTGAGGTCTTGCTCAAAGGTAGTCATGACATCATTTGATCCATCTGCCCTTGCTTTGGATGACCCATTTATAGTTGATATGGTCATGGTCATATTTGATTTTGACATGATTTGCTTAAGGTCATGGAAGGTGTCATCATTGAACAACCCCAGAAAAGTTACTCTGTTATTAACTTGTCATAAGGTCATTTTCATTTGTTACTGACTGTGTGGTGTCTAGACATGCTTGTAGGTTTGACAAGTTCTTTTGATCGATCATAGCAGAAATCTTCTCTGTGTGGCTTGCCATAGTGCCACAAATTTTAGGATGCTTGTTTTGAGAAAAATGCTTCAATAGAACACTACAAGAAATTTGATGATTAGTGAACTACAAGTTGGCTCTCAAGTGGCGTTGAATCGTCGTTAAAAAGCTTAGTAACACCTTAGCGTCGCAACAGTGCCACAAAAATGCGACACTCATCTCTCGACATTAATAGCATCAAGCTAAAATTGACATTATTAGTAGTTGGCGTTAGGGAGACTCTATAATGACATTATTGATTTGATAAAATAGACGCTACCACGACACCATCGCATGGCAAAAGAGGAGGTATTTAGCGTCATGAACATAGATGCCAAGGCAGCGCTAAGCTCTAAGACACCATAGTGATGCCACTATGGCACTAATAATTGTGACGTTAATGTGATATCTTAGCTCTGTCATATGTGTTGTCTATTGCAATGCTATGATGACTCCGACATAGAGCAATCCTCTCGACGCTCATGTCACTACAAGAAAATGGATCTTTAACGACCAACTATTAATGTCGAGACAAAAAATGGTCATTAAAAATAGTCAATAGTGGCAAGAAAAAAATATGAACATTACTAAACACATTATTAGCGAAAGAGAAAAATACTCATCTCAAAAAAGTAAATTTCGGTCGTTAAAAGTGATTATTAATGACCATTAAATTTTGTCGTCATTAATTATTTATAAATTAAGATCAAATAGGCATGCAATTAATATTTTATTTGGCGGGAACTAAACATTTCCCTCCAGTAATTTCTCAAGCAACATCAATTTTAAAAAATAAATTAGTTTATGCATTTAGTTAACTTAATTACATGTGATAAAATCCAATATAAAGAAAGAAATCATTACAAAATCTAATAGAATTTCTCCCAATTATTTTTACAAAATTTGAACGTAAAAACACAAATTATTAGTGTTTTATAAATTTAAATTCCATAAAATAAGGGGAAAATTTAAAAATGTATATAAAATAGTTTAACATTCATAAATTAAATAAATAGAAAAAATGAATTATTAAAAAAATTACAATAGAAAGTTACACTATAATATAAAAAAATAAAGACAAAATTTAGTTATTAAATAAGTAGAACAAAATAAACATATGTACAAGTGAATAGTCCCACATTGAAGACACTAAAAAAGTAAAAGCAACACATCCTCTATAAAATGGGCCTCAGAAGTAAGCTATGGGCCAACACAAATTTTAATTTGAAATAAAATTTTTAACTTAATCGGTTCACTCAAACCGATTTTGGTCGGTTCTATTCGGTTTTGATCAGTTCTATCTGGTTCTTGACCGATTTGAAATGGTTCAAAATGGTCAAATTTTCACTCTGGTTTTAGGGGTGATTCAAGATCATTTTAGTGATCAATTGATGGTCCCATCGATTGAACCGACTGGTCCGGTCTGGTCGAATTGACGGTCCGGTCTGGTCGTGACAACATTGATTTTAATGATCGGATCATTTCGGATCGTTGATGATCAATAACGACGGGATTACTAATGGTTGAATATTATCAACGACAAAGATATTTCTAGCCATTAATGCATTCAACGATCAACTAAATGGTCCTTATATAGTTTTAGTGACCGGATTATTTATGGTCGTTGATGACTTTTAACGACGAGATTACTAGTCATTGATTATTATCAATGACAAAGATATTTATAGCCACTAATATATTCAATGACCAACTAAATGGTCTTTATATAGTTTTAATGATCGGATTATTTATGGTCGTTGATGACTTTTAATGGCCAACACCTTTAAGCCGTCGTTATTGACTTTTAACGGTGGCATCTATAACGACGGGTGACGATGAGAAATGTTGGTCGCTAATGACCAATAATGACCAGAATTTAAATATTAACGACCAGATTTTCCTTCTCTAATAATATGTTTTATTGTAGTGTGTGACACTATTCTGGTGGAGCTATATGGTGATGTTGTTGTAGCATAAGCTCATATCATAGCCCATCAACAATGCATTCCATTCTTTCCTTCTCTCCCCATACAAATTTACAATGCATCTATAATGCATTCTACACATACAACTTAATATAAACTAAAGAAGTTATAATGCATCACAAAACAAATTAATGACATCATAAAATATTAATAATATCACAAACTAAAAAAACTATTATCACCACAATGTTTAATTTTAATCACTTCAATGTTACAAAAATTTGAACAAATTAATGATCATTATTATGATCGATATCATTCTTGACATTTGACGATAACATACTCGATTCTGGAGCTCGTGGTGTCTGGACTAGCGCCAGCTACTCAGCAATGAATAACTTACATAACCTAAATCTAATGTCAACTCAAGTGTTAAGAGCTAAGAGTAGACGAGTCACGTATGTATCATTCGCTCTTCTTAGAAAAGAGTGACTAGTCCTAAGCCCCTCAAGTATCTGCCTCATGTCATGGAAGCATTTTTTAAGGATTTTTGGTAATAGAAGCATTTATGGACAAAGGAGCGCATAGGTGAAGACTTAACTGAAAGGGTCCCATTTGTAGGTTGTCACTCACAATTGAGACAAATGTACAAAGATCACTAAAGCTTTGAAATTGTATTCAGAATAAATGCTTAATTACAAAGGTTTTTGGATGACGACACATGATGTGGACAATAAGCTAGTGGTGCACTTTTTAAGTGTCAAATTACAACGCCCTTGGCAAAACTATGCTAAACCTAAATTATAAAAGTGACTTAAAATGAGATAAATGCAAAGTAAAGTAAGATAACTTAGGCAACTCACATGCTCAACAATCGGATTATAGAATGTTTGTGACACGAGTTCAGGCACCAACATCTAGTAGAAATGTCAAGCCACCCTTCGTCGTTCAGTAGATCTCACCAAGTGCAACCTCCTTGGCAGCACACGTACGTTAGGCATGAACTAAGGTATATATGTTTGGATTAAAAGTTTTGGAGGGGTAGGATATATAGAACGAAGGGATGAAATTATCTAGAACCCATTTGGATAACTTCTTCACATTAGTAATAGGAGTGGGATAGAGTGGTTAAGCCGTTCAAACATTATATTTCAGAATGAGTAAGAATGAAAAAATTTGGATCAAATTAACCTCTCTTTCTATCTCTTTCTCTTCGTCGACACTTCTATTACAATAGCAAAACAATTTGATAAAATAATTTTATTTATATTTTTTAGTTTATATTAGTACTCTTTAATTAATTTTTACCTTTAAACATGGATGAATGAAATAGTTATGAGTGAAAATAAGAAATATAGTAAAAATATAAGCTAAACAAAGAATAGAAGAAAAATAAATTGATAAAAAATTTATATCATATCATGACACTATTCATTATATATTTATGCATATGAAGAATAAAAAAAATTTCTATACATGAAACTTATATCTTAAATGTTGGATCTAAGTTTTAATGATATATAAAATTATATTTTGATAATACAAACTTCGAAAGATTAAAGTTAAAATGTTAAAAAAATTAAAGAAAAAGGGATAACTTTATGCACTACACTTTGATTAAATAATTAACTATGATTCTATTAGATTTTGGATTAATCATAAATATCAAAATTGTAAAGAATTCGGTTACCTTTTCATAGAATTAAAAATCATCTCATTTGGATAACTGTGCAAAAAATTATGCTTAAAATAGTGCAAGGCGGTCGACTTGTCAGTTGGAACACCGGTCAACCAGTTTGGAACACAAATCAGTGCAGAAAATGTCCAATTTCAACAAACAGAATATCGAGACTGTACCAGTCGAGGTACCGATCAATTGGTTGGTCGACCGGACAATGAAAAATTCACCGACGGTCATATTTTTCCTAAAAAAAGCGTACACCGATCCATATGTGTGGTCGATCGGACTCCGAGTCAAATGAACAGTAACGGTCAATTCTGAAGAAGAAAATTGTGGAATGATTTTTGGACGACTTTCTCACTCACTAAAGCCTATAAAAGGAGTGTCAGAACCAGAAGCAAAGGCATCCATCCAAACATTGAAGAAAAACTTCAAGTTATCAAAAGGAGATCATTCCTTAAAGTTTTCATTTTAAATTCTCTTATTTCTCTCTTCTCCTCTTGTGAGAGCTTAGCATTGTAAAAAAGATAAATATTTTATTTAAAAAATATTGAGAGAGCTCCTGTGTAAAAGAGGTTCAAAATCTTACATCTTGAACGAGAGATAAGATTAGCTTCATTTGAGCAGAGGTGAGCCTTACCTCTCGAAGCGGAGAAAAGACCGTGGTGTAAAGGGCTTTTTCTTTTTTGCCCTATTTGAAATAAAGGAAGAGATTCTAGTGGAATCTCCGATGGTCTCGAAGTCGAGAAGTCGAAGTGGGGACGTAGGCTGAAGTGTGGTCGAGTCTCATCAACAAACACCGCGTACTTTGTGATTGCTTTCTCTCTCCCTCTCATTTTGATTTTGATGTGATCTGAATTGTATTGATTTGAAAAATTTTAATAATCGATTTTAAGATATTTTTATTTTAACACAAATTCACTCCACCTTCCCTCTTGGTGCCTTTTGAGATTCTACATTAAATTCATATTTTATATTTTATTACTCAAACTTATATAAACTTGACATCCTCTGTTGTCTCATCTCTCATTCCATGCCTCTATCCCACTCTTCAGTTGGTTAATTGCCAAATAGACTTTAACCAACTCAACGTCAGCTATATTTTACAGCCCAATATGTGTGAGGTACATCCATTAAGCCCTTATATTTTTTTCCCTCTATTTTTCAAATGCCATATTTACTTTAAATAGAAATAGAAATGTTTTCTTACTTAAGGGGGGGAAGAATATTTTATATGATTGTATCTCTCTATACCAATATATCTATATCATTTCCACTGAAATAATGGAATATATTATTATATTTGCAGTTTGGGAAGAATTAATTAATGCACTTATAAATTCTCTCTCTTTGGAATGATGCTATGAAAAATAATAATAACTTCCTATAAAAAGATATAATATTAAATTTGCCTGGCAACCTTATTCCGCTGTCTTCTCTGTACAGTCAACATTAGAAAGTTTCCTTTTTCCTTGTATTGTTCATATTATCCAAGCTAGGGCTGGACCCCACGAGGCCCCAGTTGCCCTCTGTGTGCCTAACATGGCCAAACGGACGATTTAATGCTCTCATGACTTAGAAGGTAGCATGGAAAAAGCAAATGTTGAACACGTACCATCAATGAAATTTTTTTTTTTTGAAATGATATTATGTATGTAAGGTTATTTTCATAATCACTTCGAAATTATTTTAATTTTTTACGTCTAATTTCAAACTATAAATTTATTATTTTTTAACTCTTAAACTATCATGATTTTTTTTAATTTAAAACTTTTTGTTATCTCTATTTTTCTCATTTATGAAAATTTTGAAAATACCCATCCCTTTGTAGTCGAAGTTAAAGAGGTCGAAACGAAAACATAAAAGAGGAGTATTTTTTATTTTTCATAAATAAGAAAAAACAAAGTTGACAGTAAGAATTAAATTAAAAAAATCATGATAATTTAAGAATTCAAAATAATAAAATTGTAATTTCAAAATAGATGTAAAAAATTAGAATAATTTAGAAGAAATTTATGGAAATATCGGACTTCTTGGCAAATGTTAGTCGGGACGTGCTATATGATATTTTTTTGAAAAGAATCCCCCCCCCCCCCGTGACATTTTGTATGCAGAACAAGTGATTGTGATTTTTTTTCAACAGATAAACATATCTTTTGTTAAAAAAAAGCTTCTCATGATAATCTTTTATCCATATTTTAATTATTGAAATCAATAATTAAAGGGCAAAAACATGATATTTCTCATATACTCATGATAATCTTGTGGATGCATTTTCTTTCTTTTTTTTTGTGCAGTGTATATCAGACAAAATTTTTAGGGAGTCATGTAAGACAATTAAGTGGCATAAGTTCATCTTTCTTTTTTCTTTTCTTTTGATTTGTAATTATGTAGAAGAATAGCATACCCTTGATGATTATAAATTTTCCTCCCACTGTTAAGTTGATTTTTGCCATCACTCATTAGAGATTATGTTTCGATGGAACAATGCAAAATGCAGTGAGAATAGGTGCAAGCAAACTACTCACGATGTACTTATATCTCACAATCTAGTGGAGAAACATTTGATGCTGCACTATGAACAAATATATTTCATAATTGCCTTTATTTCTTTATGATCATCAGTTTTTTAATATTCAGTTTGTTTCTATAACACTAGTTGAATTAGACGCATGCTAAATTTAATTTGCTAATCATTTTAACTAGGATCTGAATTGCTAATAAAATATTCATCTTTCTCAAGTATGAACACTTGATAGTTTTGTTGAAACCCTATCCGGCACATCAAGGAACACGAAATATATAAGACGAGTTTTATCCAAGTTTGAACTCGGTCTTCTCAGTTTATTTGAAAATTAAGTTTCTAGAAACATACAACTTTATATTATAATTAACAGAAAATATGGTACACTTTTAGATAAATCCTCTTGAGATAAATCTTCACCAATCACTTGCTTATCCGGATGAAAAGCGGGCATTTCATTGTCCATCACATGCTTGCTGAATCAGGACAGGCTACTAGTTCATCGACCTTTTTTTTTTTGTTGCACTCAGTGTTGGGAAGCGATGCCAATAGTTTAACTCAGTTGATGATGAAAGTTTCGTATTGATCAAGAGTTATTTTGGTGTCGTCTCAAGTAACATATATGACTATAACAAAAGAAATTTACGTCCATAATATTTGAGATATTTAGTTAAATCGTGATGAGCTGCTATCCACGTCCCCAACTTCTTTTGTTGTGTTCATCAATTTAATTTGATGCCATCAGGAATGAACTTTCTAAACTGGAAAAGTATGGCTCCAAATCGCCTCGCGCAGCTGTGAATATAATGGTAGCCCGCTCTCTGATCAACAAAAGCATTGTTCAGAAAGCACAGAAGTCTCCCCTCTGACAGCTCAGAACATATAATATAGCCATAGATCAACACATGTTCTGCTGGAAAAATTAGACAAGAAATAAAGAAAACTAATGAGGTCATTGATGCAGACGTACTTACGGAAACTTGCGTCTGAGGTTGAAGTTGAACCACGCTATTGCACTGCTCCTAATTTAAGGTATTAATTGAAAGCAATGCATGCATGCATATCTATATCTCATTTTTATCAGAATTAAGTCGGCCCAACCTGTCAATTGAATGGAAGCAAGCGACGAACAACCTCACATGTGCTGCCCTGCCATGCATGATGCATCTCTCTCTCTCTCTCTCTCTCTCTCTCTCTCTCTCTCTCTCTCTCTCTCTCTCTCTCTCTCTCGCTCTCTCTCTCTCGCTCTCGCTCGCTCTGAAATTTTTAAGTATTACAGCAGTCCTGGTCTTCTGATTACTGAGCATTTGAGTAAATTAAACAGAAGAAAATACAGTATATACTATCCGAGTAAATGAGTAATATATATATTATATAATGATGGTCCACGCATGCATGCATAACTGTACAGAGAAGACCACGTATTGACTTCTATACAGCGAATGTACGTATACATCTTCTGTTCTCCCTGTTGCGCCGCTGCTGCATGCCACTGGCCGCTGTTATACCGTACCGAGACATTTGTTTGCACTCAAGGACATCACATAGGGACATGTGGGGCTCCAAGGCCTAGCCATCATTTGAACCTTTAGCAGCAAGGAGAGGACATGTCGATCAATGAGCGCACATGTGTTGATGAGGAGGAGGAGGAGGAGGAGATCGCTCTCTTTATGTTCTTGCCAGAAACAGCCGGCCCTTCGCCCTCAGTTTTCCACAAGTTGGCCAAGAAATGGTTCAATGCATCCAGGAAATGATGGTGAACTCGTTCTCCTTAATGGCCTCAAAAATATCTATTATATTAACACACAGACACATGACACACCCTCAGCTCCTTCTCTTTTATTTTTTCTTTTTTTTTTTTTTTTGGCACTGCATGGTGGCAACATGTATATGGACAAATGGGTGCAATAATTTGCCAGGACCACCTCGCGACAGTGTCTTGTCCCGTTGTCATTATATATATGTTGCACCAATTCGATCCAAGGAGGAGTCATCAGCATCTCATAATTAGTACTTTCCTGAGTAGTAGTTGTGCTATATACTACTGGTCATGGGAATCCAACTGAGGAGGATCACTTCGTTGAAGAAGGTACTGAGATATCTAGGCAGCGACGGAGGAGACCTCGCCGGCGCCGCCGACGTGCCGAAGGGCCATTTCGCCATCTACGTCGGCGAGGGCCGGACGCGGTTCGTCGTGCCGATCGCCTACTTGGAGCATCCCTCGTTCAGGAACCTGCTGCACGAGGCCGAGGAGGAGTACGGGTTCGACCACCAGAACGGGTATCTGAGGGTTCCGTGCAGGGAGGACGACTTCAGGGCTCTCATCTTTCAACTGAACATGAACTCATGATATATACACAAGAACAGCGAGGGAGATGTAATCATCTGGTGGAAGATTTTGACCACATTGTTTTTAATATAATGTGCTTTGTAACTTGAAGTGTAAGTAGGTGCATGCAGTGTTAGTTCTGTTTTATTTGTTTTTTTTTTTTTTCTCCCTCCTTGTGATTGAATTGTCGTAGAAATTAATTTAACGTATCCATGGAACCATATATAACAACATGGATGCATTGCTATATATCACATGCTTTTTTTTTTGTTAATAGTTGGGAGGCGAACTTTTGTGGTAATTGACTTTTGAATGCTACAAATCTCTAGTTCTTTAATAAGGAAACCTAAGTGGATCAAGTAGCTTTAATAAAAATTAATTAATGATACTAAGAAGAGTTATTCTAAGTAGAAGTTGAGATTAAGGGTGAAAAAGAGACAGCTATTTAGGGTGAGCACAGTCTGATCCAAGCGGACCGACCTGATTCTTTGAAAAAATTTCTCAACCCGGTATTAACTAGTCCAATACCGATTGTAGGTTGGACAACATGGTCGGTTTCATGTTAGGACCAGGTTCATAACTAAAAAATTCAATCGGAGAACCAGTCTAATTAAAATAATATATAATTATAATAATATATTCAACTTATCTAATATTAGATTAATATCCTAATATGATTTACTTAAACTCCAATTCCATTCCCAGTAGTTCATTACCAAATATAATTATAATAATTTATTAACTTACCTAAACTCTAATTTATTTATAGTAATACAAAATTATTTATTTTAATTAATTATTGGTCCATTCTTAATTTTAATTTTTCAACTTCGATCTAGTCCTAATATCGATCGAGATAAGTATCGGTACTAGTTTTAAAATTTTTAATCCCGGCAAAAAATTAGGTCAGGATCAAGTCCGAACAGACTCAAGCCGATTTTGATCTACCATGTCTATGTTTTTTAACTGAATTCATTAAATGCCAAACAATACAAAAAAACATGAAAGAAAATGAGATACATTGAACCACACTTTTGTTTGAACGATCAAAATGATTCCATCTTTTTGGCATCCAAGATAGAGGAGATGTGTAACATCTCAGATTTTTAATCAGGGACAATTGGATCTTTAGATCAAAACCCTTGTGATCTCCTCTATTTAAATCTCAAATATCTTCCTAAAGACTCTTTTTTTCTCATATGTGTACCTGACAGCTAGGATTGAAAGAGGATCAAGAAGGAGCACAAAGAGGAAGAAAGAGTAGAAGAGTAAACCAGGATTGAAAGGTATGTAAAAGGGATTCAGACTTCTCTATCCCTTCTCAATGATTGTCATGTATTGGATTGAGAGCTTGAGTACCCCTTGTCCTCGTGTTGTATTGGATTGTGATTTCAGTGACGAGCACGGCCATGACCACCTTGGTCACGATCGTGGATGAGAGGCTCTTAATATCTCGTCCAAAATTGGGCTCACTCACGAGCGTGTTCATGGAAGCATGACCATGACAAAGGATGTGGTACGATAGTGACACCCCAGTCATGACCATGACTAAATGTTAGAGGAAAATGGGATTTTCTAGGTCACAGTCATGAGCGTGACACTCTTGTCATGGCCATGATCGACTATTAAAGACTCCTATAACATTTTAAAGGTTATTTTCAAAGTATTTATAGTATATAACGATAATTATTGATTGTATATGAGCCTAGATACTCGAAACGCATGCTCCCACGTAACTAGGTTAAAATCTGAAGATTAAGAGATGCAATTAATTGTTATTGCAAAAGCACTTGGACATTGTTGCTTGTCCCCAAAGCCTTCATCTTTGGCTCCATGCATCGGGTCGCCGCACACCCATCCCAGCATCGTCCGTTGTCCCTACACATCCCAGCTAGCTTCCGCTACGTCCCAGCCCCATCCTAGGACATGGCAGAAGGCGAGGAGTGACATCCTCCCCCACCCAAGCCATTGTCGACCGGCAATGCTTCTTCTTGTTGTCACGTGCTCCATCCAAGAAAGCCTTCGACTCGCCTTCTGGATTGTATCGTCCAAAAGACCTCCATGTCTCCGAACTTGGTCCTGACCCTTCCTTGAGTCTTTCGACCATCCTCCAACTTCCCGGTGTCACCTTGCTCTCCAAAGGTTCCACCCTGCATCAATCTCCACTTCGCTGAAGATTGTGGGATGTAGCTATCCCATCGTTGTCCTGGAGATGTGACCTACATGTCACCTCTCAAAGTAGAGCCTCTACAACTACTCATGTGTCCTTGCTGCCTGGAGGCACACTCTGCAGTGATCTTCACTTCGCTGAAGACTCTGGGACACAACCTCCTTGTCGTCTCCCTGGAACATGACCTACTTCGGTGCCTCTCGCACACCGGCCTGCTTCCTGTCTCGACATGAAATTTATGAGCCCTGGTTCCTTGGCAAATCCGATGCCCAATCGCATTGCTTCCTGTCTCGACATGAAATTGTGTGTAGACGGTCGTAGCGTGGCCATTCACCACAACCTCTACGAGCATCAGACCCTTCATATCCCCTTTCACGTCCTTTGTCATAATTGTTGCAGTCGCCGTCGTCAAGGCCATAATCAACCCCATGTGAGCCGCACCTTGTTCATCATTTAAGGTAGACGTCATGGCGGCTATGCTAGCCTTTTTGTCGCACTCCCTCGCGTAGTGTGACCCTCCGCAGACATAGCACCTTAACATCTTCCTCGCATCACCCTTTTTGGTCTTCACCACTTTATGGTCGCCTCGCTTGCCACCAGAGTGGGGCTTGTCCTCCGACAAGTCCCTATCCTTGACCTGCATGCCAAGGTCCTTGTTGGCTGCATACTCCACCAAAGCTTCGGCCGCGATAAATGCTTCCTTCATGGTCGAAATTTTCTGCCTCTTCACCTCTTGAGCCACCCACGGATTGAAGCCTCTCAAAAAGAAGAATAATCAAATTGACTCTTCCATGATCCCATCATCTCCAACATCAACAGTTGGAACTTCTCAATGTATTCCTTCACCAAGCTGTTTTGCTTGAGCGCCGTCAACTTGTTCATGGCCACCTCTTGCGCATTGCTAGGGTAGAATTGCTTCTTCAATTCTTTCTTGAAGTCTGACCACGAGGCGATGATGACCGATCCTTTCACGACTTCCTCCTCCATGCGTCACCACCACAAGAGCGCACCATCCACGAGATAGTACACGGCCATGTCAATCTGGTTTTTTTCTATCACGATCTTGTTGGTCTTGAACCCCTACTCAAGACTCCATATGAAGTCATCGATGGTAGTTGCCTCTCACATGCCATCATACTTCTTCGATTCTGGGCCTATGAACTTCAGGATGGGAATCCTCATTCGAAGCCCTCCTACTTCAAAGAGAGGCCCCTTGAGCAACAACTGTCTACAATGCCTTGATCCACATCTCCACGACTACTTCCAGGGATGCGACCCGGGAGACCAAGTCCTGATGCGCGGTCACGCCCTCTCAAAGGGCCAGGCCATGCTCATCCGAGACAACCACATACTTCTACCTTGAAGACTTCTACCACATACTTCTCTATGTGGCCGACAAGATCCCTTGATTTTGCTCACGCACCCTTCCTCTTTTCCCCACCATCCGCACCTTGGTCGCCTCCTCGCGTGCCGTCCTCGATCTCTAGCGAATGGGCTCTTGTAGACGCACCTTCTCCATCTCTAGACATCTCAAAACTCAAGCTTACCACGTTATCATGCCCTTAGTCTTGTCAACATGAAACCCTGAATGTGTGGCTTGGTTGACCCTTGCTCGAAAGCCAATCAGCCTTGTCTTGGGCACCCTACAACCATGTTGGATGCACAACGAAACACCCACCCAGTTGAAGAGAAGACAGGCTCACAAATGAAGGGAAAACTAAATAACTTTATTGAGAAAAAGTCATAACTCGGATGATTACAAGGCCCTGGATTACATGAGTATTTATAGCCTCAAAGAAGTCCTACTCAACTTCTAACTACTACTTCTAATCCCACTCGGCCCCTCAAGATCCTCCTTGATCTTCTCTTTTAGTTCATATAGAAAAAACCCTTTTGGTAGTTGAGATAGCCCGGCCCCTTGAAGACTCCAGGACACCTAGCCGTGCGCCACTCCTAGTCGCACTAGGAGTTTTCCGTGCACGCGCCACACCCGTGCCACGCCCAAACTTTGACTGCCGCTCAAAGTCCAGCCTCCCCACAAGTGCAAGTCTTCCTCTCGGTCAGCTCCCTCTTCCCATAGTGCTTCTCGGACTGGAAAGTTGCTCGGCCTTGTGGGAAACCAGTCTCCAAGTTCTACACGCCTTAGGACTTCTCCCCACTCACATTCTTACTTGAACTCGACCTTCAACTTTTTCCCTTGCACCTGCATGTCCGGGCATCTTTAGAAGTCCTCCTCCAAGTGAGACTTCAAGATCCTGGAGCTGAGCCTGAAGACTTCATTTGCCCCTTGATCTGCACGATTGCCCTCTACACTTCATTGCCCTAGTTCGACTCCTACTCAGACTAGGAGTCCTACTTCTATGAGGAGCAGGTGTGCATCGTGCCTCCGCGCCCGCCGCATGCCCGCCATGTCTCAAGTATGCTCCAAGACTCCTGCTCGATCTCCTCACTGTTCCGGACATTGTTGCTCGTCTCTAAAGCCTCCAACTTTGGCTCCATGCATCGAGTCACCGTGCGCCCCTCGATGCATCCCAGCATCACCCATTGTCCCTGTGCATCCTAGCTGACTTTCGCTACGTCCCAACCCTGTCCTGGGACGTGGCAAATGGTGAGGAGTGACACTAGGGCAATAACGATGGTCATAGAGGAGTTTGGTGAGGGAGGTGATGGCTGGTAGCACAAGAGGAGAAATGGGAATGCGAATGGCTGCTATTGGAAATGGAAGGCGATATAGGGAAATGAGGGAGGATTTTGAGGTTTTATTTTGTCATTTTTTTTAAAATCCAAAATACCCTCTAACTACTCCATCTTTTGAGGGTATTATGGCCCACCGATTTACTTTTGCTAAAGGACAGTCAATGCCCATCTTTCTTTTAAAAGTATATATATTTTAGTCCTTCTATTAATCAAGATTCTTTTTATCTTTTATATTCTCTTTCTCTTTTACCAAAAGACTTAATTCGCCATTCAACAATATTTTCGTTCATTTAATTTTTAGGTTTTACATTGAAGTGTAAGTAACATGGATCCATTGCAATACATCAAATGTTGTTTTGCTAATTGTTGGGAAGCGAATTTTTATAGTAATTGACTTTTAGATGTTACAAATCTCAAGTTCTTTAATAAAGAAACCTAAATGGAAAAGTATAATGCATAAAGTGTCTTTAATAACAATTAATTAATGATATTAAGGAGAGCTATTCTAAGCAGAAATCGAAATTATGGGTGAAAAAGAGGGAGCTGCTAATCTAAGTTTGAACTTAATTAGCTTTGTTGGAATAAAGTGTTCTACGTTTCTAACATGATTAACAACTATGCGAAACAATGCAAAAACATCAAAGAAAAGGAGATACATTGCACCACAATTTTTTTTAACGGTCAACAGACAATCAATGCATTCGTAGCAGGACAAGAGTAATTCAAGTTTGAGAATTTGATCTATAAATGACACGTATTTGAGGTCCAAGTACTACATAAAAAATCAGGCATATGAGTTGGACCAAAATGGACAGTAGATCACTAAACAAGTTTGAAAAGAAAAATACCAACACATAATTAATACATTGCAAATGTAGTTTCAATCTAATTAATATGAGGGTCTATGTAATTAACGTTTAAATTTTAGAGGAAACCTTTTGTAACGCCCCCAAATCGACCCCCACCACGTGGCGAAGAGCAACATGGAGACGCTACAGCATGCTATGACTTTGATCATAATATTGGTCATATCTCAGTCAAGAATCGAGACACATCAGCAAAAGAATAATAAAATAAAAGAAATAAAGAAAAGTATAACTTTAATTAGCGGAAGTCTAAAAAGTGGCTACATCATCTCTAAGAATTAAAGTAAGGTTCTACATCATGAATCTAAAATGCGGAAGGGAAAAGAAAATCTAATAAAGAAAACTAATAAGCCATGTGGTTCATGTGCTTTCATGCCGCCAGAGCTTCGTCACCACACACCTACTCTACCTCGTCACTGATCTGGCCCTGTGAAAATCAGACACAGGGGAGGAGGTCCTCCCATAAGTTTTACAGCCTAGTGGAGAATCACATGATATACAATGCATAACATGAATGAAATAATCATACTTGAACTTAAACTTGAAAGGATAGCATGGCAGCATCATAGATCACAATAAGAATAAGAAGTTATCATGAATCATGAGGATAACTTGTAAATCATGGCATACTTGTAAATCATGATAATAACTTGACTTGACTTAATCATGCTTCTTGATCTTAGTTTATTATTAGAAATCATGGTGACTTTAGGTGCCTTTAATTCTTGTGGTATACCGAGCAAACGATACGGCCTTGTGCAGGTAAGTGGGTGATCAAACCATGACCAAGGGAGCTACCCTTATCTTGCTGCACTTGGCTTGGACTGGCAACCCATCGTTAATCTTCCATCTGAACTTATTAATCACTTTTAATAACTTGTGGCACTTTGTTCTTTGTTCAATATATACGATAAGATCAATAGGAAATAAATCAATAAGAGAATAAATCTTAAAAATCAGTGAGGGATCTCTGTGGGGTCAAAAAAATAGGATAAAATTGTATATAGGTAATATTGAGATTAAAAAGGGAAATTAATTAATAAATCTAATAACAAGGTTTACTGGGAATTGATTGTCTGCGAATCAGTCAATCGGTCTATTCAGATCGATCGACCGGTGGTTTGATTCTAGCTAATCGGATTAGTCGATCCGTTCAGTTGAACGGTCGACCGGTGAGTAAGGGTCGGTTGACCGGTGACAAGGATCGGTCGACCGATCGACATATGTAGAAATCAGCAATAGCCGTGTTATCGGTCGGCGTTCTGAAAGGTTGCAGAATTCGACTTTTCTTGAGAATTTCTAGCACCAACTCATCCTAATCTAGTTCCTAACTCCTAGCAATCAATCCAACACAATGGAACAGAAAGAATTAATTTAAGAAATCAAAATCAGGGCTCAAACAAATCAAACAAGAATTCAAACAATCAAACGATAACCCTAAGAAACCTTCTTGTTGTTCTCTTTCGTTCCATAATCAATTAGGGCATGAGTTAGAATAATTCAGAGGTTGTGCAAGGTGATTTCGATTCACCCACATGTTAAGCGCGCTTGATTTTATTTCCCCATCGATTCATTGCTATTCCACGACATCTGTACTTCAGCGTGCTCCTTCCTCATGGTGCTCCCTGACTGCAACAAATCAGCAGCAACGAGAGAGATCTGAGGGACGTAGGTTGGGCGTGAGCAAGAGGGAAAGAAAAAAAATAGCACCTTTGTTGTTCTTTGAAGGGGGCGTGTGCATGGGGCATTGGAGCATGGAGGGATGCATGCTGTACGTGAGGAGAGATGAGAGAGAGAGAGAGAGAGAGAGGATGAGGATGTTGTATTGGGAAAAAATGTCGTGCGGCTGATGAGAATAAGGGGGATTTAGGGTAGGTTTATTTAAGTTATGATTAATGGGCTGTTAAACAAGCCCACTAGTTTATGTGTCTCTTTTTTTTGTGGTTGTTACATTATAACATCCTTAAAAGAAAATTCGTCCTCGAATTTTGCATGAGGTGGAGGAGTTACTGAGAATATGCGAAAACTCTTGGCACATTTCCAACTCGAGCTTTCATGTTACTCTTTGTCATGGTGGAACACGAGGTCATTTGGACTGTGGGTACATACTTATTCTTTCAATATTGTACCTTGCATTTCATAATATGAGTCGGACGCTTGGCAAAGGTATGGTCTGCGACTAGATTATAACCTTGGCATCCTAGTGGCGATACTTCTTAAGATTGGAAATGTGGATTGCATCATGACCTAGAAGAAGAGGGTAGTGACAACTTATATGAAGCCTCAACAAGGCATCCAATTGTCAACATAGCAAGGGTTGGATTTTCCTCGCTTGTCGAATCTCATGACTCCTTTTCATAGGAAATACTTTTAGCAAAACTTGTTCACCAGTCTGAAGGCCCTGATCTCGTCTACATTTATTTACATAACTTTTCTATCTACCTTGTGCAGTAACATCTTCTTGACCATTTCAATATTCTTTGAGTACTCCACTACTTCTTTTACTTTCTCTATACTCATGATCTTTTCTTCATCCACTTCACCCAAGGAGTAGGTGAGCGACAGTGTCACCCATACAAAGTTCCAATTAGTGTCTTGCTGATATTTGAATGATAACGATTATTACAAGGGAAAGTTGATCCAACATAACGGATCATCTCTTTTAACATGTATTTCTTATTCTACTATTCCCCATTGTATAACGTTATAATTACTAGAGTCAATAACCTCTTTAAAAGGAGTGTTAGTGGATATTCTTATCATTATTTTCAATCACATTAGTAAGTCAGCTTAATGAGCAAGCACTAGATCCGCTCCTATAAAATTCCGTTCAATTAAAATTTCCACCATCACATGCACTTACTATCATTTCTTCTTTTTATTTATTTTATTATTATTATTATTTTTTACTCTAACCTAAGCCTATGATAATTGTACTATAGATATAAATAATTTGTTGCACTTTGTTGTCATCTTGGGCCCTTATACTTACCATTAATTAAGCCTTTCATCCTTCTTATGAAATATTTATATTTCTTAATTGTTTAACATTAGAATTGACATAAAACTTTATTACAATTTTCATAATTTCGTAAGCTCTTAGAATTTATTACCTCATAAGATAGCTATTGGTCCAATGATATACATCTGATCTTCATGAGATTTTAAGACCTTGTGTCTGTAAATCATTTGGATTCAGTGTTTAACATCGTCCAATGTCGATGTTCTTGTGATATAGTGTGATGACAGTAGTATGAAGATATGGTCACCTGATCTTCATCTTAAACCAGATATCTTGAGGGATTAAACAAAGTATAAAAATAAACAATTGTCAAATGAGACAATTATGCTTGGTATCAATCAAGAGTCCTATAAATCAATTGAGGACGGATCGTTCTTGGCATTCTATGTCATTGGAACAGGGTGGTTTCTTAATCAATGCATTCGTTATTCTTTCTATGTCTCAACACATTGTGCCAATGTTTTATTTGATATAGTTATCATGGGAGTTGCCCTCAATCTTATCTTCTTGGCTTACATTGATTTGTTTCTTGCAATGTCAGGTCATATAATTTCATAGGAGGCCAGTGATTATATTTTATCACAACAAGTGTTTTCCTTGAGTATCTTGAAGCACTTTGAATCAATGTTAAAATTGAACGATATCTACGATGAGGGGTCACTACATAGTATGATCTAATCCATAATGAACAGAACAATTTTATATGCACTACATAACATAAGTCCTTAGTCAAACATCACATGGAATGAATTCAAACAATAAGACAAGAAAATAACACAATCAAGAAAATAGAAAACAAACAATCATTCTTCTTCTTTACACAACATTTCGTTGTCTTTTTTATTAACAATATCTCGTAGCACATGGGAGAGGGTTGAGATAACTTTAAGGTTAAAAAGGAAAAAATCAATCCATATATAAAACTTATTATCAAAATCATAAATGGTCTACTTGATCATGACAAAATCTTGAGAGTTACTTCATTACCATTTGCCTTAACGATGTTATTCATTACTTTGAAGTTGATAAGGAGCTTCATCCCTATAAAACTTATGGTTAGGATTGTAATTTGATCCATTTGGTCTAGACAAAACTAAGAAAATTTATTCATCAGGTGGACATGGAGATATCTTGGGAAACATTCTAGACACGATAGGATTTCATTTGATCCCTTCTTTAACATATCACTATATGAATCTCATTTGCACTCTCTAATGGCTTATATATTTTACAGAGCTTCTTTTTCTATTCAAATTATCAATCATTAATATATAGTTAATTTTCTTATACAATGGGACATTATTATGAAAACTATAAATATATCAATAATCAAGATAAATCAATTAAAACTTACATAATCATCCCTCTCAGGTGCATAACTTGTTTTTCTAAAAATCTTATAGGGGACTTATAAAATTTCTCATACTTTACCTTAATCCCCCATACTTTCTAAAATTCTCTCACTTGATGTCTTGATCATTTAATACTTAATGGTTGGGGGCTCATATCCTTCTTAAGCATATCTCAGTCAAGAGACTTTAAATCATTTCAAAATTTCTCACATTCATTTAACCCTTTCATACATTGCTTGTTCTTATATAATTTATTTTTTTATCAACCATATTAGTCTATTTTGAAAATATATTTACATTGCGATGATAGAGAATTCACTGTTTAATAATGGCTATATAAAAATATACTTCATATTAATAAAATTTCAAATATATTATATACTAAACTAAGTTAATTAAATCTATTTATTTATTTATTTATCTTTATATATAAGTATACTATGTTATATGTACATATGCGTATGAGTATGCTAGATTTAAATGTTCGATTAACTCAGACAGTCACTTACTTATTGAAAATTCTTTCTAACATTTATTCAAGCCAAAGTGACTTTTGAACTCTTTAAGCTTCTATATTTGTCCATCCATACCTTATACATGATTCATGCGCAGCTCACTAATTCTTAAAACTCCTGTATACGTATATTACATAACTTGAACATAATTAATAATTTTGATTCTTATTTTTTTTCCACATAAGGTAGTCCACTAAGAATTTCGTATAACTAGTTTAGGTTTGCTTAGGGCCTTTATCAACATAATATAAGGGGGCCATATGAAGTCTAAGACACAACGAGCATTATGGGTTCACACTTATCAATATAAACATATAAAATAATTTATTAAACCCCTATATTGTCAGACCCATGGAACCACATAAGTCATAACGATAAATCATAACTTAGACATGCTTGATTTCACTTCTACTATTTGAAATCATCTCACACATACGTGTTGTGTTAGTCGAATCCTTTAATTACTCTTATAATTCCCTCGTTTCTTTCTTAAATCTAAATCTCTTTGCAACTAATATACCTACTCATTTTCCTCTTCATACTGCTGCAGAAGAAGTTCATGAATAGAGCGATCATGAAAGAGATGGAAAACAAGAATTATAAGAAACATAATCATTTCTTATATTTTATTTTTTTATATCTGTAAGACTCATTCTTCATGTAGGTATACATATCCACATGCTTGTTACTTATTCTTTTTTTTTTCACTTTGTTCGTAACCTTGATAACCCTTTTTTGTCTAATCACTAATAACATTTAACTTGATTCTTACCATACAGAATAACCTCCTTAGGAATCAACAACTCTTGTGAAATACATATCAATACATCAATAAAGAATAACTCAAAGTAAGAAAGATCTTACTTGTACTTTACGATGGAGGGTGTGGCGACTGCTCGGCGATAGCACATGAACCAATACCATACTATTCTATACACTAGGACGTCAAGAGAGTCCAGACTTTAAGCTCTGATACCATAAATGTAACGCCCCAAATCGACCCCCGTCACGTGGCGAAGAGCAACATGGAGACGCTACGGCATGCTATGACTTTGATCATAATATTGGTCATATCTCAGTCAAGAATCGAGACACGTCAGTAAAAGAATAATAAAATAAAAGAAATAAAGAAAAGTATAACTTTAATTAGCAGAAAAGTGACTACATCATCTCTAAGAATTAAAGTAAGGTTCTACATCATGAATCTAAAATGCGGAAGGGAAAAGAAAATCTAATAAAGAAAACTAATAATCCATGTGGTTCATGTGCTTTCATGCCGTCAGAGCTTCGTCACCACACATCTACTCCACCTCATCACTGACCTGGTCCTGTGAAAATCAGACACAGGGGAGGATGTCCTCTCGTAAGCTTTACAGCCTAGTGGAGAACCACATGATAAATAATACATAACATGAATGAAATAATCAAAAATAAATAATCATACTTGAACTTGAACTTGAAAGGATAGCATGGAAGCATCATAGATCATAATAAGAATAAGAAGATATCATGAATCATGAGGATAACTTGTAAATCATGACAATAACTTGACTTGACTTAATCATGATTCTTGATCTTGGTTTATTATTAGAAATCAGGGTGACTTTAGTGCCTTTAATTCTTGTGGTATGCTGAGCAAACGATACGGCCTTGTGCGGGTCAGTGGGTGATCAAACCATGACCAAGGGAGCTACCCTTATCTTGCTGCACTTGGCTTGGACTGACAATCCGTCGTTAATCTTCCATCTGAACTTATTAATCACTTTTAATAACTTGTGGTACTTTGTTCTTTGTTCAATATATACGATAAGATCAATAGAAAATAAATCAATAAGAGAATAAATCTTCAAAATCAATGAGGGATCTCTGTGGGGTCAAAAAAATAGGATAAAATTGTATATAGGTAATATTGGAATTAAAAAGGGAAATTAATTAATAAATCTAATAACAAGGTTTACTGGGAATCGATTGTCTACGGATCGGTCTATTCAGATCGGTCGACCGGTGGTTTGATTCTGGCTAATCAGATCAGTCAATCCGTTCAGTTGAACGGTCGACCGATGAGTAAGGGTCGGTCGACCGGTGACAGGGATCGGTCGACCGGTCGACATATGTAGAAATTAGCTATAGTCATGTTATCGGTCGGCGTTCCATAAGGTTGCAAAATTCGACTTTTCTTGAGAATTTTTAGCACCAACTCATCCTAATCTAGTTCCTAACTCCTAGCAATCAATCCAACACAATGGAACAGAAAGAATTAATTTAAGCAATCAAAATCAGGGATCAAACAAGAATTCAAACAATCAAACGGTAACCCTAAGAAACGTTCTTCTTGTTCTCTTTCGTTTCATAATCTATTAGGGCATGAGTTAGAATAATTCAGAGGTCATGCAAGGTAATTTTGATTCACCCACCTGTTAAGCGCAATTGATTTTATTTCCCCGTCGATTCATTGATGTTTCACGGCATTTGTACTTCAGCGTGCTCCTTCCTCATGGTGCTCCCTGACTGCAACAAATCAACAGCAACGAGAGAGATCTGAGGGACATAGGTTGGGCGTGAGCAAGAGGAAAAGAAAAAAAATAACACTTTTGTTGTTCCTTGAAGGGGGCTTGTGCAAGGGGCATTGGAGCATGGAGGGATGCATGCTGTAAGTGAGGAGAGATGAAAGAGAGAGAGAGAGGATGAGGATGTTGTATTGGGAAAAAAATGTCGTGCGGCTGATGAGAAGGAGGGTTTAAGGTAGGTTTATATAAGTTATAATTAATGGGTTGTTAAAGAAGCCCATTAGTTTATGTGTCTTTTTTTTTGTGGTTGTTACACTTTTTTTTACATTATCTTGATTCATTCGCCCTCACCATATCCAATAATATGATGGACTTTAAAATCAAGAGCAGTATCTTAATATTTATTGCTTTCTAAGTAATATAGACTTTAAAATCATGAATTCTAGACTTTTGATTTTGATAAAATGTTAAAGTCAATATCCATTATTTCAACATAATCAAATTATATATATATATATATATATATATATATATATATATATATGAGTTTAAGTATTGTGTAACTACAGAAAAATGGTTACAACTTATAACCATCCGATCTCAGCCGTTAGATCAATAATCAATGATACAGATCTGAGTGCTATGAATTAGTTTTTTATCATTTTTACTTATTTATCAATGCCTAGATCTGTATCATTGATTATTGATCTAATAGTTGAGATCGGATGATTACAAGTTATAACCATTTTTTTGTGGTTACACGGTATATATATATATATATATATATATCATTGTTTAAATGAAACTGAAAAAAGAATTCACAAAAAATGAAAAAGACCCAGTTCAAAAGTAAGCCCAATAAATTCTCCATTGGATGGCCCGCATGAAAAATTTCTAATTAATTTGATATATTTATTTTACTTACATGATTTGTTTAGCCCGTAAGATGTCATAATCTTATAAGATTTGGTAGATGCGATCTCAATTTCACGTCTCATCTTTTGGATACTAATTCTAGACAACAATTGAATTGGCAAGCAATATATGATGCATGGTATTTTTTTCTCTGTATAATAACAAAATATGAATTCACCAAACGTTCATTTTAGAAAATGGAAAAGTCAACCACCATATCTTCCTTTGTCTAAATTAAGGGAGCTCAAGACTGTCACCTAACATTTTTAATCTTTTTTTAGAATTATAAAAAAATATTATATTATGACAGTGAATACAATATGAAGTATAATTAAAATAAATGAAGAAAAGTTATTAAAAATCCTCAAAAGTTATTCCAATTTTTCATAATATATTGTTATAAATAGAAATAGAAAAGTGAATTATGCACAAAATATGATGTGTATAGATTAGCATTTTTTTGGCACATGATAAAAGAATTTGAGAAGATAAAGTTGAATAAAATTATTATAAAACGAAAGCATTGTGAGGATATGTTTGAAGGAACATTGTGAAAATCTATCTCATCTAATTGGTAACGTGGATATGTTCATATAAACGATTGAATATGAATTAATATAATGGAATGAGTTTATTTTTTTATTTATTTGGATACAAATTTTAATGCATAAGTTAAGGAATGTTAAATTAGATAAATATCTTTATTATCCTTAAGAATGTTTTATTTCTTTTCTAATTTGAATGAAAAGAAAGGAATAGAATGAGAATAATAATTTCTAACCCCTCAAAAATTATTAATTTGGTGAGTCTAATTTTAAATCATGTGACTAATGAACATCAATATAGTGTTAGTTAACTTTTTAAAAATAATATTCAAATAATGTTTAATATTTTTAAACACATCTCACCCTAATTAAACCTAACCTATCCTACTTAACTCTGCACATCCTCAAAATCTTACTAGATGGTCCGACAAATATCTAATAAGTTAAAAGATCATTCAAACATAAGGAGTTCCTCTAATCTATCAAGCGTCTCTCACTACAAGAACAATTGATATTTTCCATTGTTCGAACCCTTGCAAATTGTGAAGAATCCGTCGAAAAATATAGTTTGCGACAGATATTCCGACGGGAACGAAACGTCAAAAAATCACTCGTTACAAATATTTTTTGACGTGTAATATGAATCCGTCGGAAGTTTCCACGGTTGGAGCTGTAGAAAGTTTCTACGCTCTGACCGTGGGAAGTTCCCACATCTTGACTTGTGGTTCATCCAAGCTGTGGAAAGTTTTTACGACTATGAATAGTTTTCACGGTCCAAACCGTCACTAATATGATTTTTTTTAAAAATAAATAAATAAAACTTTTAATAATTCAAAATTTTGAAAAATTCAATAATTCAATATTTTTCAACTATTTCAATAAAAACTAAATTCTTTTGACACAAATTTCAATAAAATCATAATGCTCATCGTCGTCGTCATGTTGGTCACGACACATTATTTTATTGATTTCTTTTCATTGTCACTTCTCAAACTCTTGTCGGACCTCTTCTTAGATTTTTTTGTTGGACTTTCGATAGTCGTTGTTCCCAACATATTATCGAAAACTCATCGCACATCTTGACATGAATATCTAGATATCACTTTTTGTCCATATCCAATATTCGTATGGCTCGTATATGCGTCCCTTCTTACGTGATCTGTCTAGAGTTGTCGACAGGCCAATGGTGTTGCCCCTCCTACATGACATGTGTAATATGCGTGACTTCTTTCACTTTGTAACTATCCTACAAAATTATGAAGTGACATTTGTTAATTCATTCATAATAAAAGAACATTCGTTATCTTTGTTTTAATGAGTTTTGAGAAAAAAATATATCATTTTCCACTGGTGTTTTACCCATCTCTTTTTCATGCAATGAAAACCAAAGTTAGAACATTAAATTCATCTAAAATACTTAAATTACATAAAAAAAAAGTTATAAATGTTTACCTTGCAATTGTTGACGTAGATATACAACCACCTACATGCTCCCTAGTCGGATTCCCACTTTGTCCTAGTTTGTTCGCACTTGGATTTGTATGCCTCAGTGGAACACTTAGCTAATAACTTGGTCAAAATTGCCTTTGAAATTCAATTGGGTCATTCTCCTGCAGCCCGTGCATCTGACAACATTGGGGACAGTCGTCTTGAGCACCTAGAATTAAACACTTTTCACATTTTCTCTATGTGCTCGGGGTCCACCACAAGTGGGTCTTTAAAGGAAAATATTCAATTATTATAATAACAAATAAAAATTCATAACAAAAATTTTTAGAACATAAGCAGGTAAAGATACAAACCTGAAATTTCCTAAATAATATGTCTCGTAGCATAAGAAATTTCTCTCCATGTAAATCATGCCTCAATATATTTCTGTCGAATTACTTTAGTGCAAGCATATCAGCAGGTTTTGAAATGAAAAACTTGTACAATGTACATAAACCATTTGGCTATAAATATATTTATTTATTTATTAAATACTTTTTACATATATGTATAGTCACTTACCCACAACTATCATCTGACTATAAATATTTCTTATATTGATGTCTCGATGGAAACATCAGTGAAATCTTCTGACATTTGTGCCTCCATATTAGCAATGCCAGGCATTGGAATGGCCTCCACTGAGTCATCAGGAGGCTTCGGTATAGCCTGTCTCTCCACTATATGAATGCACAAAGGTCTAGACATAGTGCCTTCTATTCATCTCCCTTTTTTTCTTTTAGAAGGAGTGACCTTCTCTTTTTCATTACCTTTTCCTTTACCAAAATGAAACATTTACATAGAAAAAATGGTTGCATAATAAGTTAACTTCTACGATAAAATAGTAATTACATCACATTAACCAGAAATCGGCCACATATAACTCAAGAACGGAGGCGCTTTCGAAAAAGAAAATTTTAATATATTTTCCTGTGAAATTCTAAATTTGTTGAATAAAATAGAAACACTCACGAGAATATAAAGAATACGGATGTGATTCACCATCATCAATCAACCGTTGGTCTGATGATTTGTGTGGAGACATCGTAAACTCTATTTGCAACCATTTCGAAAACATAAATTATATATCCAATCACATAGAAATTCATATAAATTAGTGATACAAGTCATAGAAGTCAAAGTACAAGCTATTTATATCTTTAGATGATTTACTCATCATCATCAGAATTGTTACATGATCCATATTCTTCTTCATCGTCTTTTGAAAATGATGCACTTTCATAATCATCTTCGTCGACACTATCATCATCAGTTTTTGCTTCGTCATTGAATTCAACATTGTCGAATTCATGAAACAAATATTCTTCATCTCGTAGGTCTTCAATCAGTTGTGTCTATAATTGACCCTACCGATTCTAATGAATCATCTTGGTATGCAACTTGTAACACACATTCAACCTCAATCCGACTTCTTGCTTTCATTTTAATGACAATCCATCATTGAGCTTTATCTCTGATCTTTTTTGGATAATTCATATAGTACACCTGCCTTATAGAAGACGGAATGATAAATGGATCAAATCATTCGTAATGTCTACTAGTTGTACTTCAACAATTTTGAAGTCCTTATGAATTTGTGTCCTCCTTCTTTCCTTTGGGTCAAACCAAGTACACTCAAATAAGGTGACCCTATTATCTCTGGTATATTCTAACTCAATGATATTTTTAAGGATACTGTAATACTCACGTTTTTTCCCATCAACCTTTGACACATACACCACTGTTAACTATTTTCTTACCATGCGATCAACTTTCTGTAAGAAATTTGTAACCATTTACAAAATACATGGGCCAATTTGTCACATGTTAACTAGGTCCCCATGCCAAATCATTGAGGTTTGATATTTTAGAAGTTTGACCACTAGGAACTTAGACATGTATTAAATAAAATGTTATTACAGTCCGTCATTAAATACAAATGCTTTAATGCACTAACAAGTTTGAGTGAGATTTACATGGTCCTTAAACCATTGTGTGAAATCATTCTCGATTCTTATTTATGTTTGATACTCAAGAATATTGTAGTATTACAAGAAAGCACTACAAATGAAAGAGTAATAAATTAAAAATAAGAGAATTGAATAGTATACAAAATCTTCGTATACATCAAGTAATAAACTTGATATAGAATTGCACCTCCTATGTATTTAAGAGGACATGATTCATTACAAACTTGAATTCTGTATCATTCCACCATCTACTTCTTGACTTGTCATAGTGTCTACCCAGTTGATTAAACGTTGTCAATTTTGTTGCATTGGACGTTTTTTAGAAATTTCATCATTTCGACGAATTCTAGTTCTGACACACTTGACATGAGATTCAAAGTAGTATGAACAAAAATACAACACTTCTTGAATCATATACGCCTCACGTATGAAACCTTCTACACGTACTTTGTTTCTTTATAGTTCTTTTAATTCTATTAATATATTTCTCAAATGGGTACATTCACTTCTATTGAACTGGTCCACCTACTTTTGCTTCATACGATTTGGTAGGTGCTTAATGGAATAAAAAAATCCTGGTGGAAATATTCTTTCTAATTTACCTAAAGTAATCGGAATATTAAGTTCCAATTGACACATATTTTTTGATGTCAAATATAAATTTCTAAAAAATTGACTCAGCTCAATAAACGACTTTCATATCTTTTCTGGCAATTGTGAAATGCAATAGGAAATAAGGACTCCATAAAGACATGGCAGACGTGACTCTTCATGCCAACTAAACACAAATTCTGACTTATTTGGAAGCTTCATTTTCTTCTAGACATCAAATGTGGCCATTATCAACTTTGTAGAAAAGGTTGAAACGTTTATAATCTTTTGAACCTCTATATGTTAGTAGGCATTGCACTTGTTAGAAATTATTCAAATGTCCAAAAATGTTGACCGAATGTCTTTTAAAGCGATCTCAAACTTTTTCAATCTAGACATGCAAACCTTGTGATATCAAAAAAGGGATATTGGGTTCAACAATCTCTTACTTTTTATGATGACGAATACAAGAAGGAATAGAAAATTGACAACGAATAAATTAACTCCACCTAAATAAATGCACTTTATATAACAATTATGAGTGTTTAGGAGACAAATGCATGCATAGTCGCTAATTAAGAATATTATAACAATATGCACATCATTATAATCATTTAAAGGCATCATATAAAAGATACCATTAAAAATTACATATGCAACAATGTCTCCATGGTAGCAAAAATAAATAAATAAATAAATCATATACATGCATGTCCATAATACATAAATAAATAGACCACATCACTGTGGTAAAAAAAGAGTACATCCACAAGGTCACCATACAAAATCAAGGAGCATAAGTCCATACAACGCATGCAACTCATCATCAGAAATAAAATACATTAAATACACCAATATCTTCTACATTCCTCCTTTGGACATCATCGAAGAGAGAGGTGAACACAATCGAAGATCCTAACCTATGAGCGTAGGAATAATTAGAGTCATCCTCCACATTAGTGATAAGAGTCTGCAATCGACGATCAATCCATCAAATGATTTGGTGGACAGCATGTTGCTTAATCTCTATGACCTCAATTCATGCGGATAACGAGTCTAAAGTACAAGAATCAGTAGGAGGATAAGGCAAAGAATTAGGATCACACCCATCTGATACATCAAGCATAGTCTCTAAATTAGCCTCATCAGGCGAAGTGGCTCTAACAGGCTCATTGGGCAGAGCTTTGTTGAGATATGATTTGCATATTTCTTCATATCTTTCCATACCTTCGCATATCTTTGTAATATTAGTTAGGATTAGTATTCCAAATTTCTTGGAATAATATCTCAGATATTTTGAGATAATATCCCTGATTTTCTGTAGTAATATTCTCCCTCTTGTATTGCCTACCTTGATTATAAATATGTGGCACTAGTGTTTGGTCAATCAATAAGAGAACATCTTTCTCAACATGGTATTAGAGCAGTAATGATCTGATCCTTATTCCTCTCCCTTCCCTCCTCAATCTAGATGTATGACAGGACTATTCCGACCTAGATTCATAGTTCTCAAGATCGGCGCTTGATCTTTTTCTCCGTGGAACCCATCTTTCTCAACCATGGCCAATCAGAAAGCTTCATCTAGCAACTCTGGTGTTAAATCCACCCTCAACACTCCACTCAGTATTAATATCAAACTTGATGGTACAAATTATCTCCTCTGGTCCACGACATTTGAGCGCTACGTATGGTCCCACAGGAAGAAGCATATCCTCATCAAATCTGAAGAATGTACAGAAGATTGGGATGCTGACAATGATTGGGTCATCTTTGTCATGCTCAATAGCATGACCGAATTTGTTGCCAAACGGGTCATGGTTTATAGTTCAGCCAAGACTATGTGAGAGGTACTTCAAAAACTTCACTCTCATAAAAGCAATATATCTCGCCTTTACAAGGTTCTTGAAGAAATTCAATCATGTAAGAAAAATGATCAACCATTAGCAAATTATTTTGGGACATTAACTAACATGTGGAATGAGCAAGATATCTATCAGCTTCTCTTTACATATATCAAAGTGTTGGCTGAACAACATGATCAAATTAGATCCGTTCAGCTTCTCTCTGGTCTTGGTCCTGAATATAAATCCGTCAAAGATCAATTGATGACACAGAAAACTATTTCAACCCCTGAAGATATCTATACTCGACTCTCCCGTATCGATGATTTCTCACCTCATACGGATGCATCTGCACTTGCTACACGTGGAAGAGGAAGATGATTTTTTCCTGACAAAGGCAAATGCCGTGGACGTGGACGAGGAAACGACTCTGGAGGACGTGGTAAATTCTTTTGTGACCACTGTCATCGATCCAATCATTCCTCTGATCCTTGTTGGGAAAAGTTTGGATATCCTGCTGATCATCCAAAGGTTCATGCTGCCACTACAAATGAGTCGGATATTCTAATATCAAAAGAAAAATATGATCATCTTTGTTCTCTGTCTATTATTGAATCTGCATCTCCGTCAACTGTTGCTGATGTAATGCATCATTCAGGTAGTCTTGCTCTCTCTACTAGTTCTCAATCTGACTGGATTACTGATTCGGGTGCCTCCTCACACATAACAGGTGTTGCCTCTTTCTTCTCATCCCTCAAATCTCTATCGAATCCACTTAATGTCAAAGTTGTTGATGGTTCTCTCTCTTCGGTCACTGGCCTTGGCACAGTTTCTTTTAATTGTGACCTCTCCTTGATAATGTTATGTATGCTCCAAAGTTTGCTCTAAGCCTTCTTTCGATCAGCCAGCTAATAAAGTCCTTAAATTGTCGAGCACTTTTTTATGACTCTTTTTTTGTTCTGCAGGATCTTCAAACGATGAGACAGATTGGTGGAGGATTTGAACGTGATGGACTCTATTATCTCCGGCCATCTACCAAAAATCCCACAGCCTACACTACCAGCATTTTCCTACAACTCCATCGCCGCCTAGGTCATCCCAATTTGACTGTTCTTCGTCGATAATTTTCTAACATTTCAAGTACTGAGGTTCTTGAGTGTGAAGCTTGTCAACTAGGAAAGCATCATCGTACTGTTTTTCCACCTCGCCTTGACAAACGAGAAAAAAGCATGCTGATTTGTGGGGTCCTTGTCGAGTTTCCAACAATAGGCATTTCAAATATTTTTTTGTTTTAGTAGATGATTTTTCTAAAGTCGCTTGGGTTTATATGTTGCAAAATAAGGAAGAAACTCTTCGAATTATTGAGAATTTTTTACAAAAATAAAAACTTAGTTCTCTGCCTCTATTAAAGTCTTTCGCAGTGACAATGGACTTTAATTTGCAAATTCTGATCTTTCATCATTTTTTAAATATGTTGGTGTAATTCATCAAACTTCCTATGTAAAAATATCTCAGCAAAATGGCGTTGCTGAACGAAAACTTCGCCACTTGCTGGATGTTGCTCGCACCCTCCTCTTCCATATGAAAGTACTCTCCACCTATTGGCTAGATGTCATTCTCACCGCGGGTTATCTCATTAATTGAGTTTCATCGTCGGTTCTCAATGGACAAATTCCATTCCATCTCCTTTTCTCAGGAAAATCTTTGTTTCATGTCCCTCCTCGTGTTTTCGGGTGTCAATGTTTTGTTCACCTCTTTCACACTGATAAGTTAGCTCCTTGAGCAATCAAGTGCATCTTTTTAGGGTACTCGCGAACTCAAAAAAGGTTATAGGTGCTATGATCCTACTTCTCGCAGGTCCTATATTAGTGCTGATTTTACCTTTATTGAAAATAAACCTTACTTTTTGGACCCTGCAAATAACCATGAGAGTCATCTAATTTCAATTTCTGGCCCATTACAGGATCTACCATCACAACAGCCATAGTCTCCTCCTCCATCGCCTGCACCATCCCTGAAAGTTTATAGCCGCCGACATACTCAACCTCCATCGGACCTTGATGATGAACCACTCTTCACGATTTCATCACGTGATCCTCCAAACAATCCTGACTTGTTGGAAGGAGATCCTCCTCAGGTAATTCATGACCTAGATGTTCCTATTGCACATCGGAAGGGTACTAGGTCTTGTGTGAAATATCCTCTATCTAATTTTATGACTTTTGATCATTTGTCTCCTGCTGCCAAAGTTTTTTCAACTTCTCTTGATAGTCTTTTTATTCCCCACAACCATTATGAGGTATTTCATCATTCGTGCTGGTAAACTGCTATGGATGAGGAGATGTCTGCTATGCAATCTAGAGAGACTGGGAACTTGTAGACCTCCCAACTAATGCTGGATGGGTGTTCACCCTAAAATATCTCCCTGATAGAATAGTTGATCGTTATAAGGCTCGTTTAGTAGCCAAAGGTTACACCCAAATTTATGTAGTAGATTATTTTGAGATTTTATCTCCAGTTGCTCGCCTTGATTCTGTTCAAATCTTACTTTCTATTGTTGTCAACTCTGGGTGGCAAGTTCACCAACTTGATGTTAAAAATGCTTTCTTATATGGTGATCTTACTGAAGAGGTTTACATGGAACAACCGCCTGGGTATATTACTCAGGGGGAGTGTTCTAAGGTTTGCAAGTTGAAGAAAGTAATTTATGGACTCAAACAAAGTCCAAGAGCATGGTTTAAAAAATTCAGCAGAGCTATTGAAGAATATGGCTTTCCTTTTCAGACTATTCAGCATTCTCTTTATATACTTCTAAAGGTTCAGTCATCCTCATTGTTTATGTAGATGACATTTTAATATCTGGTAGTGACACTGACGGTATTTTGGCAGCAAAGAAATTTCTGCAATCTCAATTTGTGACCAAAGATCTTGGTCTAATAAAATACTTCTTAGGCATTGAAGTAAATCAGTTTGATGATGGATTCATTCTCTTTCAAAAAAAGTATGTCTTGAACCTGTTAAAGGAAGCTGGTATGATGGGCTGTAAAATAGCCACCATTCCTATGGATCCACAATTCCCTCTAACTGATTTGAGCAGTCATATTCTAGAAGATGTCACTAGAAATAGAGCTATGGTTGGTAACTTCTGTATCTCACTGTAACTCATCCTGATATTTCATATGCCGTTGGTCGCCTAAGCCAATTATGCAAGAACCACGTGAAGTACATTGAGCAGGTGTATGTCAGGTTTTACGATATCTAAAAGTCTCTCCAGGGAAAGGTCTTCACTTAAAAAATTATGGACATTTAAAAGTGTGGGGTTATTCTGATGCAGATTATGCCGGGGCTCATGAAAATAGAAGATCAACAACTGGTTATTGTACTTATGTTAGTGGAAATCTTATAACATTGCGCAGCAAGAAACAAGATGTGATCTCACACTCTAGCGCTGAGTCAGAATATAGGCCAATGGCTCATACTACATGTGAACTCTTATGGGTCATCTCTCTTCTACATGATTTTGAAATTTTTGTTACTTCTCCAGTACCTATGTATTGTGATAACAAGGCTGCAATATTTATTACAAACAATCCTGTGTTTCATGAGAGGACTAAACACATAGAAGTGGACTGTCACTTCATTCGTGATGCTATTATAACTAAGAAGATATCCACTCCACACTTGGCCACTGGAGATCAACTAGCTGACATCTTTACTAAAGCACTTCCCAAGAAGAATCTCCTGAATATATGTTCCAAGCTGAGTCTAAATGATATTTACGCTCCAGCTTGAGAGAGAGTGTTGAGATATGATTTGCATATCTCTTCGTATCTTTCTATATCTTCGCATATTTTTGTAATATTAGTTATGATTAATATCTCATATTTTTTGGAATAGTATTTCAAATATTTTGGGATAATATCCCTGATTTTCTAAAGTAATATTCTCCCTCGTGTATTATCTACCTTGATTATAAATATGTGGCACTAGTGTTTGGTCAATCAATAAGAGAACATCTTTCTCAACAAGCTTCAATCATTTGTGCATCACAAGAGTCATGAGGATCAATTATTATTATTATTATTTATTTTAAATATTATATATATTCATTATCATTATTTTCATTTAAAAAGATATGAAATATCTATAATTATATTTATTTAATTTAATGATTTTTATTTGGGTTTTTAGATGGATTATATAAATTTTAACTTATTATTAGTGGCAAATTGTATTTTAATAAAAGTTGCATAATGTCTTTTAAATTATTGGAAAGATTAGTAAGGTGGCAATATTTCTATTAGACAATACAAATTACTAGGTAATATAGTAAACATCATCTTAATGATTCCAAACAATTGTCTTTGGAGGTTTCGTGAGATGCCTTTGATTTTTAATATATCTTTAACAATATTCTACAAAATTCAAATTCTTTTTATAACTTATTGAATTAGGGGTACATAAAAAGTTTAATTTGAAATGAATAATTTTATACATTTAATTTTTTATTAATATTTTACTAAATTTTTAGTAAATTGGATTGCTAAGTGAATATAAAATTCTAAATAATTTTGTTAACTTTTTGAAGAATAAAACTCATTTGATTTGAATAACTATACAAAAGTTATGTTTAAAATAAATGCAGATATATTAAACTAACAAATTATAATGTCCTAGCCTAAATTTGAGCGACACATTTGAAGACTTTTGAAACAAATCTAAGTCAACTTATAAAATCATGAAATGTGAATAATTTCAAAGAATAAAAAATTAATTTATTTGGACATTTGAGCAAAAGGATTATTTTCTTAAACTTCTTCTGAATTATAGTGATTTTTCGCGTCTAACTCTGACATGCCTAAATTTTACCACTATTTTCACTTTAATCTTTTGTATAATTTTGTTAATTTTTATATTATTTTCAAATTTTTATTTATGAAAAGATTAAAATGCTCTTTCACGAACTACCATCTAGTTTGATATTTTAAAAAAATAAAACATAATAAAATAATAATAAAACTAAAAATATTAAAATAATGATCTTTTATATTGCTGACTTATCAAAATATTTTATTTTAGTTTAAAATAAAAGAGAAAGATTTTAGAGAGAACATATTTGATCTTTGTACATCAAAAGAAAGGACAATTCCTCTAAGGACATTTTAGAGAGAAAGATTGAAAATAATAAAAAAAGTTAATAAAATCATATGGAAGGACTGAAGTGAAGATCATGATAAAGTTTAGCATAGGATAAGTTTATAGTTCAAGGTTAGATGTAGAAAATCGTTATAATTCAAGAGAGATTTAAGGAAATAACTCAAATTGTGATCAAAATACACAATAGCTGAAAAAGTAATAACAAAATTTTCTTACCGAACTAAACTTCAACAAGATTTTGGACCACTTTTTCATAAAATATAGAAATTAAGAATTAGCTCATTTGGATATTTGTGTAAAAAGTTATGATAACAATACTGCAAGGTATCAAGTTGAAAGAAAGTCATAGAGGGTTAGTTTTTGGTGCAAATGATTAGAAATTGTCATATTAAAATTTGAAAATTAATAGGCTAGAATGAGACAAGACTTGAAGAAAAATATCCAGCATTAATGTATATTAACACTTTAGGTACTTGGTATAAATTGTTGAATCTTTTCTTTTATTTCTCTCTTTCGTTGGGTATGAACTTAAATTATTCTAGAGAAAGATAAAAAAGTTGTTATTTTGTGAGGTTATGAGTTTTTTTTAAATAAGTCGTCACTTTACCTCTTAATCAAAATAAAATAGTACAAATTGTAAGCTTCATTTAAAGAAAAAATTGTCTATCTCTTGAAACGAGAAAGACGAAATTAATTTGATAGTTGAATTTCGATAGTCTCGAAATTAAGAAGTTATAGTGGAGTCCTAAAAAATTGGATTGAATCTCATCAACAAACTTTGAAGTTGCCTTTCTTCTTTTTTCTTTTGCATTAATGATTAATTTAAAAAATAATTTTTTTTTAAAGACCAATTCATCCTTCTCTTTTTAATGCATTGTGATCCAGCACTATATGGTGAAGTTCGCAAAAAGACAAGAATTCAAGAGCAAATCAACTTTCTATCTAATGTTCAAAATGGGAAGGAATGACCTAAACATCTCTTCAATATTAGGCATATTAAAAGATCCCCAGTTAACAAAATAAACCCAGCCGACTTCCAACAATTATTCTGTGTCAATCTTTTTAGTCAACTAATTACAATATTTGCTTGTATATTTTCAAAGCACTAACTTCATTTACATGGATTCAAAATATGAATTCATTTAATACATAGTGATATTTTCTTATGAGGGTTAAATAATGTGATTACTATATTTCAATTAATTTCCCTTTTAATGAAGTAAAATCTATTCTTCCTATATTTAGTAATATCTTGACAAAAGTTTAAATACTAATACTTTATATGCATATTTTGTATAAGTAATCAACTCAGAAAGAAAAAAAGTTTTTGTGCTTAAGTTTTTTTTAAAATATGTGTAGATAACAGTTTTTTTTGTGCTTAGATAATTTTGATAATTATGAAAAAGTTTGATCGAGTACGGTTTCAAGAGTGTAAAGGAATATTCTATTAAAGTTTGTAATACTAATAAAATCTAATAACTTTGCAGAAAATCTATTTGTTTGATGTTGACATATATTTGTTGTAATAATATATGCTTAAATTTCCATGATGACGATGGATGCTGTAAAGTATTCTTGGGACTATCGTTTATGGGGACCAACTATAATAGAATTAGGAATAATGTAAGATTCCTAATAAATTACATTCCTATCATTGTAATTGTGATGGTAAATTAAATTAAAAATTAAAATCAAGTGATCCAAATAATAATTTTCCATGATGCTGAACTCCTATTTTCTTTTCTTATCAATACAAAAAATATTTTAGTTGATTATTTTAGCTTGACATAGAGAAATATTTTAAATAAGTAAAAATAGATAAATTAGAAAAAAAACTATCCATAGTGTTCATAAAAATAAATATTATATCCATTTTATAGTTTGTGATAAGCTCAAGCCATATTTAGTACACTTTTTTTATTAGATTTACTGACCAATCACTATATTCACTATATTATTGTATTCTTACTTACGACTTGGATTTTTTAATTAATGGGATAAAAGAAGATGTTAATAAAATTACTAATCATATCCTGTCAAGTTTTGGATGATTGCGAAATTTTATTTCTCTATTTTAAAATTTAACTAATCAAATTGTTCTGTAAATAGATGGTGAAAATTTAGCCCCTTCATTCTTTTTTATTATTATTATTATTATTTCCCGTTGCATGTGGCATCTTTTTGGCCAGTTCTATTATTTGTGCCGAAAAGAGAATCCACCTTCGGCCACTTGCCCATCATCCTTTTTCGTCATTATTATTCCTGACTTGTTAAGTTCTGTTTTCATTCTTTTCACGAGGTTAAATTTTCAACAATTTTGTCAATTTATCTTGTCATCCTCGTTTTATTTTAAATTTCACTAGTAAGAAGAGAAGGACAAACGGTCCTGCTGTGCTTATGTCGGGTCGGACGGTTTTTTATTTTATTTTATTTATATTAATGATAAAATAATACAATATTATAATATATGATATCATAATTATTAAATATATAATACCATTTTAAAATATATAATAAAAATTAAAAAAAATGTGTTCACCGGATGAGTCCATGTTGGATCTTCTCCTGACCTGACCATATGCCCATGCTGGGCTGAGCTAACCCGATAGAATTTTGTACGTGCTCGCACGAAACTCTATCTTTGTATCAATATCTAATTTTAAAACTTGTTAATTTGTTTATGGGTAAAATGAATATGCTGAGCGGCCATTGCGCCACACTATGTCACGCGCGATATCATCCGTTCATTGACGAATCAACGACGCTCACGATTCTTCCCTCTCGCACAATGCTTCCCCTCCCTCTGACTCTCTATCTCTTTGCGTGATTTTGCTTCTCTCGCGCCTCTCTCTCTCCGCGATGCTGCCCTCCGCTCTCTGTGCCTTTCTCTCTGCCCCTTCACCTTTCGTCGCGGCTCCAACGTTGTCGCCCTCGTCAGGCTCTAGCAGCCTCGTGTTGATCTCCTATACCACGACCGAGCAGCCGCCACCGGGCCACTATTGTCGTTGAGTCCGTCGGAGATAGAGAGAACCACCAGAAGGAGAAAGAGTAGTCAAAAAGAGAGAAATAGATATAGAGCAAGAGAGAGACCGTGGGGGCTTGGACTATAGAGAGAGGGGAAGAGGATTGTGAGAGAGAGGATCGAGCACGAGAGATGGCAGGGGTTAAGACATGCACACAGAGAGAGAGGGAGGGAGGGAGGCAAATCGCACGTCGTTGATTCGTCATATGAATGGATGATATCGTGCGTGACATGATGTGGTGCAAAAGCCGCTCAGTATATTCATTTTACCCTTTGTTTATTGATTTCTCTATACATATTTTATTTTGGACGCAAGGAAAAAAAAAAGTGTGTTGTCATGGTCCGACCGTGATCCCGCAGTTGACCCGCGAATCTCGTGATGTATCTCAACATTGAGCCGAATCCGATGCTAATTTCCAAAGCACAAACCTTTTTTCTTGAAACCATTACAAACTAATTTGTTCCCATTTTTTTTAATAAGATTTTTTGGTCCTTAAATCGTGAATTTATTCCATTTATTTATCCTTCAAATTACGAAATTGTCTGAGAACGAGGGCGTACTGTGCCTCTTGATAATCGATCGAGTTTAATTAAATTTCAAAATTCTTCCTAATAAAATATAGTTCATGTTAGAAAAAAATAGAATGAAAATAATTGAGATTGAAGAGTTTGATTAACTTTTATAAATCTCTTTCTAACAAAATTTGAATTGATTGGCTAAAAATTAGGATTCATACAAAAAAAATCCCATTTTTCCAAATCGAAAAGTTCATCCAACTCAAATAACTTTCACTCGAGAAGTCGCTCATTTAATCTAGTCGACCACTTCATAAAAAAGGTATCTCATTATATTTGAAATTATTAATATTCTTTTCCTTTGTAAATTATTTATTTTAAAATAATTGTCAAGTTTCTCGTAGTAACAGAATAGCAAAATGCTAAAAAAAATACAATAATTTATTTCAAAATTTTAATGCAAAGTGGAGTCCCAGAAAATTTTTTTCTTTGAGTTTGGCGTACATTCTTTTAGAGAACAATACTTTTGAAATTCAATTTTGTGGAAATTTAACTGAAACTGTGATAGTAATACTAAAAATTTTATAAATTAAAAAGGACAAGTATTGAAAGTACATAATTTAATTTGATTGACACAATTAATTAAAAGAATTGTGCTCTAATGAGTCGCTCAAGCTAATAGCCTCATATTCAATTATTCTAATCAAGGAGATAATAATATTTTAAGTGGTATAAAAAAAGAGAAAACACATAATTTAAGAAATTAAATTCATAAAAATTCGTGGCTTGTTTTCTTCCTTCGTTTTCACTCCTGAAGATGGCCTACCATCACCATCATTTGCATGCTTTCGCATCATCTATCTCTCTCATGACAAGGGAACTTATCGCACACAATTGCAGACAAGGAGAGAGAAACATTAGAGGACTACAAATACGAAACAGTATACAAAACAGAGAGAGAAACAAAAGCACTCTCTCTCTCTCTCTCTCACACCCTTTTTTATTTCACTTAAAAATGCCCTCGTTGCTCATTTGAATTAACCACAACGACCACATCCACCTCCCTCTCGTCTCTAGTACCTCACGAGCTAACGAAACAGACCAAAACCCATTTATTTTTGTACTCTCTCTCTCTCGCTCTCGCTCTCATTGCGATTTCTTTCTGCTCTTCCTTCTTTTGGTTAAACAGAGATCGTTCGCCCATGGCGACTGGGAGTTACAGGAATGGAGGAGGTCCCAAGCTCGCCGCCAAACTCGATCGCCCGCCTTCCGCCGCTGGCTACGCCACCCCAAAACCCTCCTCCAAAACCCGATCCTCCGCCTCCGTCGCCTCCTCCTCCGTCCGCCGCAGCGGCTCGGGCGTGCCCCCCGGCAAAGGGGGCTCCGGCGACCCTGGAGGTACCGGTACCTTCTTCTCCTTCTCCCAGTATGAGATCTGGCGCTTCTTTTGTTCGTTTCGGCCGCTCGGCTCGAATCCGTTGTTTGCGTGGAATGTGGATGGGGATGCGATCTCTAGTACTTTTTGTTCGCTTCTTCGCCTGTTTGAAGTGGCGGTCGATCGCTTTGGGGACTCGGCGAATGCTATTAGCGCCGGTTTTTTAGATCCATGATTGTTGTTTGGAATAAAAAGAAAATGCAGAGCTGAAGCACGAAGTTTGCTTCATGCTCTTGTGGTGTTCGTTGATTGGACCAATTCGGGAATTATTTAGATTCTGAGGCTCTGGGGTTGTCTTTCGGTTGGGGATGAATAACTAGACTTCGTGGATGACGTTGCCTCTTGTTTCATGATGGCTTAACGCAACAATATTGGAATTGCCGTCGGTAGTTAGTATGCTCTCTGAATTGATGCGAATTCCAACCCATGCTTGTCGCTGGTCTAGTAGGACACCTGGACATGCTTCAGAACTCTGTATAACATGAGGGGATCCTTGAGTCTTGTTACTGCTTGTCCTCAGTCCAAATAATGCAGACGAATATGTCACTATAGTATGACGATTGAGTAGGTTTGGTTACTAATAGAGCGGAATGACGTCGTATGATCCATGTAGCCGACCCCACCTAGTGGGATAAGGCTTTGTTGTTGTTGTTTGTTGTAGTATGACGATTGAGTCACAGGAGTCTCAATTGAGAGGGAGAGCTATACACAGACTTGAACATAAAAAAAGATTACGTTATCCACCTGCATTTTATAAATTGCTTTGACACACTTTTTACTGGACATTTGTAAATTAGTCATATTGAATCAAGTCATTAAGAAGCAGTTGACTTATTCTAAGCAGTTCCTGGAAGGGTACGAGTGGCTGTAAGACTTCGACCTCGTAATGCTGAAGAGAAGGTCATGGATGCTGATTTTGCTGACTGTGTTGAATTGCAGCCTGAGGTATTGATATCAGTCTTGTCATTCATCATACATTTACAAAGAGAAGTGAGTCTAGGAAAAAGCACGTGAATTGTGTGGAAATATCTTATTTCCCATTTTCTTAAGTGCAGCTCAAGAGGTTAAAGCTTCGGAAAAACAATTGGGACTCAGAAACCTATGAATTTGATGAGGTGCTAACAGAATTTGCCTCACAAAAACGTGTTTATGAAGTTGTTGCTAAACCCGTTGTGGAGGTAGTAATATTTGTTCCATATTTTGCAATAATGCTCAAAAGTCAATTTCTTACTGGGTAGCCTTTCTTCTATTTCGTGTGAAGAAAACCTTTCTTCTATTTATTATGTTGGAGAAAATTATGCAAGAAAACCATGAAAATGCTTCATTCTGGTCTCTAATTCCCTCTTGCATTCCGAATTGTAAGAACTGATTTATGGCATTTCGACTGAATTTCAATTTAAAGCTGAATATCCAATCAAATGTTTTGATCGATATCTCCTGTTCATGACAAAAACATATAGGCAAAGACTGTAAATCGATAAAATGCACCAGTTTTAGGAAGTACATTACATGTACCTTTCTATAGCGTAATTGACATTCTAGTTTCAGAATCTCCTATTAGTTATGTGCTGAGATATCTCCTAAAAAAGTTATGTGCTGAGATAGATATTCTTGCTTGCAATTTTTGTTGTGTCACTTCTTTTGTCATTACATTTACATACTAGATTGACACTTTAAGAGATCTTTTGTATTTACATTTCACGACTAGATTGACACTTTCAGAGATCAACTTTAATTGAATTCTTAACATTGCCATACAACTGGAATATGATTATCTGAACTAGGACACGGATAGTTGAGAAAAGTTGCAACATAAAAAAATTTTAGTACATGGTCTTGGTTGTATGAGAGAGTTTTACCCGATGTGGATTACAAGTCCCGTTATGGTCAGTTCTTCCTTGTGTCAATTTATTGTGATCCATTTTGCCTGCCACTAGCAGTTCTGTATCATATGAAACTCGACTCCTGTGTTCCATGTTTTTATTTTCTGTCACTAAACTCTTGTTTCATGTATTAATGTGTTGGTCTTAGATGGTTGGAAGATTTTATTTTTGTAGAGTGTTCTGGAGGGTTATAATGGGACAGTTATGGCTTATGGACAAACGGGCACTGGTAAAACTTTCACTCTTGGAAATCTGGGGGAGGAAGACACTGCGTCCAGGGGGATTATGGTTCGTGCAATGGAAGATATTCTCGCAGATACATCTCCAGAGCTGGATTCAGTTTCTGTATCATATTTACAGGTCGCTTACAACCTTTCATAAAAGCATCGAAAGCTTGTTCTTGAGTCTTCTGAATCTCTGATCTCTGTGTGCCAATGTGATATGATGCTAATATCCATTTCTCCTCTATGTTTATACAGCTATATATGGAAACAATCCAGGATCTACTTGTTCCTGGAAATGACAATATTGCTATAGTGGAGGATCCAAAGACGGGTGATGTTTCACTACCTGGGGCTACTATTGTTGAAATTAGAGATCAAAAGAGCTTCTTGGAAATTCTAAGACTAGGAGAAGCTCACCGCTTCGCTTCTAATACAAAACTAAATACAGAGTCATCACGAAGCCATGCAATACTCTTGGTAGGTAATTTACTGGTTTCATGACTTCTGATATTGTTTACTGAATGGTTTTTTTTTCTTTTGAGAGGAATAAGGATGATCACCAAATTAGGGTGTCTGTGTATAGATTCAGATATACCCCATGTGGATTCACACCCTACCTTGATGCAGGTGCATGTCAAGCGCTCAATTAAGGGAAGGCATGATAGTAATAATATTGAGAATGGTACTTCCTCTCCTTTGGTCACATCATTCAGACCACCGGTCGTCAGGAAAAGTAAGCTCGTCATTGTAGATCTTGCAGGATCAGAGAGAATTGACAAGTCAGGTGTGCACTAGAAACTGTCTAGCTAAATGTTCCTTTTAGAAAAGAAAATCTCTGTTATCTAGTTTTTCTATAAATATGTTTATGATATGTTTTTTTATGCTTTAACATATCTAAATCCTATAGTTGCTCAACTAATTGTATGGCAATGGTTCCATGCATAGATTGGAACCGTTTCAAATTTAATTAAGCAAATGTGATTTTTTATCTCTAAAAAATGTGATGCCACTAACTAAGCAGACCATTTTGCTTGTTTCCCAAAATAATCTGTCTAACCATTTGAATCTCTTCTCTAGCTCTGTCTAATTTACTTATGAGAAATACTAGATATTTAATGAATGCAAGTGAAGACAGACATGTTCGTACTGATGTCAAAGTAAAGGGTGGCTTATGTCCCAGCCACCAGTTTTCCCATTCTCATATCCTTTTTGCTTTGGAAGTGGGGTTTTGGCTAGCTGATATACTTTCCATTTTTGTTGCTCTTCGAGAGCCCACACTTGTATACGATTCCAATTTCCTAGTGATATATACATCCGGATGACAACCACATGGTCATCCTTTTTCCTCTTAAAAAAAGAACAAGGATTGTTTATTATGGCCCCTACAAAGGATTGTCTATTGTGTAATGTTTTTTTCCAGTTTCACAGGCAATTAAATCAATGAAATTAGTTGATCCGCCTTGATTAAAATCTGGAATGAAACATCAGTAATACTAAAGATTTTATACAAGTCAGGGAATTGGTCCTGTAAATGTTAATGCTCTTGAGCACACTAACTTGCTATTGACTGTTCTTTATCCTATCCTACTCTGAAAAAAGAAAAAAACTCACAAATTTGTGTGTTATCATATGAAAAATGGTCTTTGTATATCATACTCCTGATTAGGGTTTCATGCATTATGAATCTTAGAGATTTTTTTCGGAGGATTGTGATAGGACACCAACTTTCAGAACAGAAATGAAAGCAACACAAGATGGATTTAAAAGATAACTGTCCGTATGGAGTGGACAAACCTCCAGGAATACAGGGTCTAACAAAAAAACATGCCCTTAAACAAATACTTAACACATATTTATAGAAATAAAAAAATAAACTAACTAGTAGTGCTGCAGCTAAAGAGGACATTTGTTTCAAAAAAAAAAACTAAAGAGGACATGTGTTGGTAGTGTGCTGGCAGTTAGTAGACATTTACTAGGCAGAAGGTGGGGTAGTGGATATTCACTATGTGGAAAGGTGGTTTGATGCTAGTGGTGGGAGAAGTGGGATACTTCTGTTGATAAAGGGAGTCTATCAGATTGAAGATGTAATTTCATATTGTGTGATCTAATTGGGTTTTTATTTTTTTTCTCTCTGAATTTGCAATCCTTTATCTTCAACAACTTGGGCATGCATTTATTAGCAATAAATTATTCTATATTTTCGATATATAGCTTTGTCTCCACTAAAGCCATTTTATAGATTTTCTATCCCAGAATCTTTTGTCAACATAAATGCATATTTGTTTCTGTCAACTGTATCCTTTATTTTTTTTTAATTACTTCATCCTCTTTCCTTTAAAGTTCATTCTTTGGTTTCTCATGAACATGTCATGTTTATACATATTGTCTTATGAACCTGGGCTTCTTGTTATATGATTCTGATTTTTTAAATAAACTAATTTTGAACTCCTTTGGGTAAGCTCAGTATATTATTGAACCTTTTTTCTAAGTTCTACTCCCCATGATGCACTACGTCAGATTTACATGCCTTTATATTTGTTTGTACATTATATTTTGAGAAGCTGTCATTGTATATGAAAAAACTTCATTGAGATGTTTTCCTGGCTAATTAATATTTTAACTGTATAATTTTTCAAAAAATGTTTAATGTAACAATATAATTCATTAATTTCATAATATGAAGTCTATGTGAAATTCTACTTTCATTTTAATTCTTTTGCTGACGTGCATAATTACTTTCAGGAAGTGAAGGACATACATTAGAGGAAGCAAAGTCGATCAATCTCTCTTTGAGTGCACTTGGCAAATGCATCAATGCACTTGCTGAAAATAGTATGCATGTTCCTGTTCGTGACTCAAAGTTAACAAGATTGCTTAGAGATTCCTTTGGAGGTAAGATGTTGAAGCATTTTGTGGATACATATGCTTGTCATTTACTAACTAGTGCCCTACTGAAACTTTTCTTCAAAAAAAGCCCTGCTGAACTAATGCATGTGCTAAGATGAAAGGTTCTGAAAAAAAATTAGGTGGGTGTATAATGCAAGTTGAGAAGCATAAATGTTTATTTCCTTATGAATTTGCATCTCCAATTATTTTCCTTTTTCCCCCATAAATTACCCCTTGATAATTGAGCATTTGAAATTATAATTCTTGCTTACAACTACATAACTACCAGAAATTGGATGTTATTATTGTCTCAAATGACTTTGCCTTTCCTTTTCTGTTTGCAAAAAGTATTGATTTTTATCATCCATCTCTTTCTGAAAAAAAGCTTTACCTTGTCACATGTTGAAGCAGAACAATGTACAACATTATAACTAGCATCATATCTACCTTCACTGGATATGGGTAAATTAGAAGGGCTTCTACTGATGCCACGTTTATTGTAAATCAATAAGAACAAATGAATGAATGCCTATTGTGATCTTTAGGCTTTTGGATGTTGCATCAATTTTTTGGTTCCTGCCATTCCGCTTGACTATAAGGGGCAAATGATAGACAAAAATATGCATTTCTTTTCAGCAACTAATAGAGACATGAGATATTTCGCTGAAAAGTCATATGCTCCATTTAATTCAATTATTATTTAGAGTATAAGATGAATCCATAATCTATTATTGGCTTATGAAGAGCTTCCCTGTGGAAGTTAAAATCCAAACCTCTCTATTAACTCCCAACATAGAAGGATACGATTATAGATGCATAAGAAGCTTGTGTTACCAAATTCCGAAGCATGCTATGATGATTACTGATTTCCAGTTGTAGTTGCTCAAATATTTCACAGGTGAACATCCGAAATACTAGTTGCACACACTTTTCCATTCATCTATTGCCATGTTGAGCACCAATATGTCGAGGTAAACCAGGGAAGAAACCAAAAAGAAACAAAAACTACTAGAATGAGCTTTTTGAGGGTGAACTACTAGAATGAGTTTGTCATGAAAAGTTCTGGAAGTTCTTCATCGATAAAAGATGGAGCTGTTTTGGAGTGTATCACAAGACTGACACATACATAGCTCAATGTATCCATTATTTCTCATATAAAGGAAACAAAGTGTCTTCTATTGTAAGACTGATCCACATTCAAGTATCCAGTTCATCTTTGACCTATGCTCCAGATCAACAATTATCTTATTTTATTCTGCTTACTCAATAACAGGAAGTAGTTTTACATTGAACTTTGAGTGAAATGTCATAGTTTTTAAAGTCGGTCAAGATTAAGTAGTAGATTTTATATTTTATGCATTTTAACTTTTAGATACTTGGCAGGTAGTGCAAGAACTTCCTTAGTGGTAACAATTGGTCCATCTCCCAGGCATAGAGGAGAGACTGCTAGCACCATAATGTTTGGACAAAGGGTAAAGTTTCTTTATTCTTTTGGCATTTCTCGCATCTTTCTTCAATGAGTTTGTTTTTTTCTTTGGTCATAATGGTCTTTCGCTTGTATTCATAACCAATTCGGATAATTACAAAAATAGCACTTAAGTATAATGGCATTGAACCCGGCCTTCAATACAATAGTTTTCTATATGCACATTGATTAGTCACTAGTCATCTGAGTATCCGTGGCATCGACTTAATTTATGTTCTGTGATCCTATTCAAACAAATAAATGACTCGTCTTTGTCATAGGTTAACTATCCACACACGGGTATTATTGAGATCCTTTCTGGGTTATGGAGATTGAAATGTGTTGAACGGAAAAAGAGAATGGAGAGAGCACTATTTCGTTAAAGTCACACAAAAACAAGAGTAATTTTATTTTCTATTTTGGCTATTACACCGATGCATTTTCACATATATTTTGAGTAATTTTATTTTCTATTTTGGCGATTTATAGTGTTTTTTTTTTGGGGGGTGGGGTGGTGGGCGATTTACACTGATGCATTTCACATATTAAATGAGTCTGACTAGCTTAAGAGAACTTTTATCAGGTTATCTAAATATCTTTTTAACCTGTCTTAATTGTGGGTCATTATTTCTCCTGAATTCTTTCCCTGCTTTGTAAGGTCAATATGTTTTCAAATTCGGATCCGCTTCAAAACTCGCAAACCCTCCACCTGCAAGCTGAACTCGCCCGAATCCAGCTCACGAGTGGACTCCACCCCCCTTCACCATGAACCCCAAACAAGCCAGCTCACGAACCCAACCACAATCACCCACTACATGAACCGAATCCTTCCCTCTGGACTCAGCTCGCACTCGCGCCTGACTCAAACCAATGCGCAATCACCCGCGAGCCTGAGCGTGGCCACAAGCCACTCCACCCTCTGTCTCCCTCAACCTCATCGCGTGATTCGACTGCCGGCGATCCTTCAGCGGCCAACAACCAACATCTCCACCTCAACCCCATCGTTGGTAACCTCACCCAACCTACTTGGCCCAGTCCTGACACCACCCCCTTTGTCTCAGGAATGGCTCTTGTCGCCCACTTGCTCCAACCCTACTGTCTTGCGACTGCCACACCTGCTGCTGAGGGGCCGGTAGCTCCTACTCGTCGCCGCCTGAGCAGCCCCTGCCACTCGACACATGTTTTCATTAATTACCTGTAATAAAAATTAAACAAGAGGGGTGAACATTAAGTAGCTCAGTGAGTAAAACGACTATCTCAAGTATTAAAACAACGAAGGAAAACCAACCTCTTTATTCTCAGAAATTATTCCAAACCTTTTTCATTTCTTCAAGGAAATTCATTTTAATAATGATCATACCGAAATGAATGCTATGAATGCACATGCATGGTAATAAGATAACATCATAAAATTGGGGAAACATCATCAAACATGGATATCCATACTACTCGTCAATCGAGTGCTTCTTCACCCACCCCTCGTGTCACTATATCGTCATAAGGTGGTTGTTCTAATTCCGCTCCTCGTGTCATTATATCAGCACAGAGCTTGTTTCTTTTCTTTCTCCACTCCATCCCTCATGTTACTATATCGCCGTAGGATGATTGTTCTATTTCCACCCTTCGTGTCACTATATCGACAATGGGTGTTGAACCTGTTCCTCATGTCACTATATCGACACAAAGCAAACCGGACCCGGACCGGTCTACTCGTAGTTGGCCGATCCTTTGAGATGAAAACACTCCGTCTTATGTGGGTTTTTACATGTAATGCACATGATGCATGAATGCAAATCCGAAGTAAAAGCTTAAATTTAGAAGTCATCATATAAACATTCTTTTAAAAAATCCAATATTTACTTCAATTGTACAAGAAAAGACTTCGACGGGTTTCCAAAATTCATAATAAAACATCATAGGACATACGATGACACATGTGAAGCATACAAATAAATATGAATATGCATGAAGAAAACCATCACGAAAATCCATGCCACATTGGATGGAACAATGTCATCACTCCGAAGAGTTAAGCAATTCATATCAATTGAGATAAGTTTTCTCACCTTGGATTCGTCGAGTCCCAAATTATCTCCTCGTCCGAATCCAATCAAAAGTAAACACAACCTATCACATCCATTACTAGATTAATTAATATTATAAAAAGTAAACTTGGTAATTCACTCTTCACAACAACTCAGCGTGCTTATCATAAACCAAGTCCTATTATGAACTTGCTACAATACTTACCAAGGAGGAAATGAAGGCCTCGTCGACTAGTAGCAGCCTAATCGAATCTCAACAAATAACGAACTGTTGCCCTCCAATTAACAACCCCTATAAGCGAAATGCAAATCAATCTTTAAGACAACTTCCAATTAGGATTTTAACTACATTATAAAAATTTACTTTCAGTTATCCGGTCATTTATACCACAACAACCGTAGCCACCGCTCTCAGAACCACAGCCCCACAGTCGAACGCCTTCTTCATCAATAATAAAATAAAGTTACTTTAAATTTGTTCACATAATTGAAATCCAATCACATGCACATTTTTATTTGCTTACCAACCGCGATATGAGGACGAGTCGCCAGAAAGGTCGTCGGAGAATGATCGGAATCCGAAACCCACGAACCTATAAGGGATTAACGATTAACTTTTATCGGACAACAATCTGAACTATTTCTCTCTCATATGTGCACATACCAGAACGTTGTGATGAGCTCAATCCCATCGGACTTGCTACAAATGTCGCCGGAAAAAACCCAATTCGGCCCCCTACATGATTGGGAGCAAGAACATGTTTAAAACCCCTCAAAATGATCCTAATCGGCCTGAGTATGATGTTCAACTCACCAAGAGAGAGATCGGCGCGAATCGAAGTCGAAAACATCGCCGACGAACTTCCCCCTTCCCTCACGTTCGAAGCTTACTACGTCGCGCACAGTGGACCGATCCTCGTCTAACCCATGTCAAAATGTTTGTCGTCTTCTTTCCATCGGTACCTCTCGTGCGAAAAACGGTGGCCGGACGACGGAGAACAGGTGGCCGAAAGTGGCGGCAGCTGGAGGCATCTCGCGCAGTCACTATAGCAATGGGGGGTGAATAGTAGCAGACTTCCTTTCCACATCACTTATTTATTTATTTTATATTTTTTTCTTGCTGTCCAAACCTGCACAAAGACCAAAAAGCCCCTCCCTTTTAAACTAATTCCACCTTTATTTTATTTTTTTTCGTACAAAATGTTACATGGAGAGTTCCATTGGTGACCTTTTTGGCTGGTGCCTGGGCCATCTGGCTACAACGCAACCGTGTCATTTTTTGTGGGGAGAGGCTTCAGGTAGATAATATTGTACATGACGGTCCTCCGGGCACTTGCTCAGGTTCTTCGACGCATGGATTCTTTGAGGAGCATATTTTTTTGGCAGGATTGTAATTCTGATCGCCTAGGTGTTCACCTTGTCGCATGGAATAGCGTTTGCTGTCCCACCTCCCAGGGAGGACTGGGGGTTCGAGATCTTCGCTATATCAACTGGGCTCTCCTAGCCTGGTGGGTGAGGCGGATCATGGGGCCAGAGGATGGTCTATGGCAGGCGGTCTTCTTCACTTGCTACGGACGTGACTTATCATGGGAGTCAAGGACTATTTTGCCTCGCGGGGCCTCATCTTTCTGGCGGGGAGTGGCGGCCTTGATTTCGAGGATACAACCTCTCATGACCCCCACATTAGGCTCTGGGTTGGATTTCTCCTTTTGGCGTCATGGCTGGCTCCCAGAGACTCACTCGCCCTGGCTTTCCCCCGCCCTTATGCCTTGACGGCACAACCCGACGCGACAGTGGCGGAGTCCTGGTCCGAGGACGGGGGCCCTGGATCTTGGATGCCTCTCTTTAGATCAACCCTCTCGGAGCAGCGTTTTACCGAGCTCTTGGCTCTTCACTAGCGGATTGCCTCTTACCGCCCTGACCACTCCAGTCGTGACGGCTGGATATGACTTTTGGAGTCTTGGTCAGCACGTAGCATCTACATTCGCTTCCTCCCCGTCATGGCGGTGTCCGAGGACTTCAGGATGGATTGCAGGTTTATTTGGCGCTCCAGGATATTGTTGAAAGTCAAGATCTTTGCTTGGCTCATGCATTATGGCAGACTTCTCACCAGGAGGTATAGGGCGAGATGGACGCCTCACACTGACACGTCTTGTGTTCTGTGCGGCGACGCTGAGGAGGATATCGCCCACCTATTTTTTGCATGTCCGACAGCTCGTGACATCTGGCAGCGGACGACTTTTGGGGGTCTTTCCCCCGATTCAGAGACCTTGTGGCAGTCGCTTCGAGGTTTGGCCACCACAGATATACGTGGAGAGCACCTTTGGCGTCTTTTTTGGCCGGCTCTTGGGTTATTTGGCTCCAACGTAATCGGGTGATTTTTTGTGGGGAGCGATGTCACATTGAGCGGATTGTACACCATATTTTCTTTCTTCTTCGGGAGTGGGGTTTTGGTTAGGAGGGATACTTTTCCACATTTTGTCTCTCTAGTTGGAGCTCACTTTTGTACATGATTCTCTTTACATAGTTATATACATACCTGGATGACAACCAGATGGTTGGTCATCCTTTTTCTCCTCAAAAAAAAAATATTGTACTTCACATTTTTTGTCTTCTTCGGGAGTGGGGCTTTCTTTAGTGTGTACTCTCCTTTTTTTTTGGCATTCTCTTTTGGAGAGCATACCACATGTATACGGTGCTTCCTTTCAGTGATATATATACACATGGATGACAACCGAAACTGATAGTCATCCTTTTTCTTCTCAAAAAAAAAATTTCTCAAATTCATTTGTGGTTTTAATGAGCGTGGTTTGACTAATTATTTTCTTCTTTTTGGACATCTTCTGGTAGTTATAACTTAAGAACTCCTCGACAATATCAAAAAAGTGATTCGAATCACTATCAATACTCATGTTTATCATTTTCTAATTTTGAAAAGTTGTGGACATTGTTAACCTTCATAACTGGTTTAGTTTTTTAAATGATTTATTATGTTGCATCACCATTTTTTGGGCAACATCAGTGATCTTCCAAGTTATAACTAATGGATAATGCCAAAAAAAATGATAGGTAAGACCGGTGTTGTCAAACACGTAAAACGGGCTCGACACGGAGGGTCGGCAAAACACGTAAATCGTGAACACGTAACACGACACGGCCGATTCTACCAGATTTTTATTTAATATATATTATATATATACATGTAAATATATATATGTATATATAAGTAATTAGTGGTGAGATGCAAATTCTTTTGAACTTATAAGTACCAAATGCAATATTACATAAGCAAAATTCTAATTTTAAGATCAATTCATGACATTAACAATTATTTTCTTATATATTAAAATATTAGTTCATGAAAAATTAACACCTCAAAAAATTATAATAAGAACAGACTAATGGCAATTGATAAATCAATAAATAATGTTAACAGTTAATTCATGAAAAACTAATACATCATTAAAATTATAATAATAACAAAAATTAGCACATCAATTCATAAAAAAAATTCGTGATCAATTCATAAAAAAATAAGACAACAATAAATTTAGAATAATAACAGAGAAGCCGCTCACGTGCGCGGAGAGAGAAAGGGAAAAAATGCTAGGGTGTGCGAAGGGAGAGGGAGAAAAGGGCAAGGGAGAGAGGAGAGGGAGAGAAGGCCTGCTCGGGTGAGTGAAGAGAGAAAGGGAGAGGGAGAGAAGAGAAAGGGAGAGGGCGTACCTGGTCGGCGACAGCATCAGGACAGCAGCAGAGAGCGGCGGCGGCGGCGAAGTAAAGACATCAGTGACAGCAGAAGATGTGTGATGGCAGCATCAGCAGACGAGCATCGGCGGCAGCGGCGGGGGGACAGCGGCGACGGTGGCAGCAGGTCAGCGGCGGTGATGGCAGCAGGTCAGCGGCGGCGGCAGCAGGACAGCGGCGACGGTGGCAGCAGGTCAGCGACGGTGATGGCAGAGCAACATCGGCGGACAGGAAACAAAAGGAGGAAAAGATTGATGAGTGCCCGTCACAAGTTATAAAAGGTACATATGTGGGTGAACGAGCAGGTAAAAAAAGGGATCGGCCGACACGGAGTCAACACGCGATTCCACCGATTCTACGCACTGACACGCGATTCCACCGCGTGTTGACGAAACGCGATTCTGGATAGAAACGAACACGTTTGGCCGGGGTAGACTCGTAGAATCGTACGATTCTACGAGTCGACTCGCGTTTTTGACAACCTTGGGTAAGACTGCTTAATGCACTCTTCAAAAAGAAAGTGCATGATGTGATCACTAGAATTCAAACATATATTAACAAAATCAATTATCATTGACTAAATTTTTTCTTGCAGGCGATGAAAGTGGAGAACATGGTGAGAATTAAGGAGGAATTTGATTACAAGAGTTTGTGCAGGAGGCTTGACATCGAACTTGATAAGTTGATAGCTGAAAATGAAAGACAGAGAAAAGATTTTGACGATGAACTGATGAGATTAAGAGTGGAAGCAGAAAGTCGTATAGCTGAGGCTGAAAGGAACTATACGATTTCTTTGGAGGTTCGTTTCCATTTCATTTTTAAACTTGTATCAATAGGCTCATATTGCTTTCATACAAGTAATTCATTTTCACATGTTGAATTTTCTTCACATGCTAAATGCATCATAACAGTTCCGACTAATAAATGAGACAAAATCCTCTCGCACCTGTATAATTCTCTATCCTTCACAAAGATTCATAATTCTCAATCATAAGATAATGTTTTTTTTAAACGATCATAAGATAATGTTATTTCATGTAACTTGTATCAGTTGAGATATTTCATATTTCTCTACCAAGCCAGCGTTCAATAAGTACACCATGTTGAAGTGGCACTTCAACGCACCTATAGTACATGGTTGAATGACAGATTGACATTTATAAATCAGACGTCACTACCTTTTATTGTGCATATTTTTTCTCTCTTTTCCACAAATGGATGACTCAAAACTTTATAGTCATGCATGGGCGGCTGACAAGCTGGACATGTTTGGCTGGTGTTCAAAATTCTGCCAGCTGTCCAGCTCTTCAGCTGCCCATTCAAAATTCTGCCAGCACCGGTCCAACTTTCCAGCCGCCCAGGCCAGCCTCATCTCCACTCATTGCACCTGAACCGTACCCATGCCAAACCCGAACCCTGCCCCACCCCTCGGGTTGCACCTCGCCTGTCTCACCCTCCCACGCTTCCACCATCTCCCTTCCTATGGCGACCCCACCGACGTCGTCTCCCCCTCCATCACCACCAACGCTCAGCACCACTGACCCCCAACCCCCTGCAACATCACTTCAGCCGGCGAGCCTGCAGCAACCCCACATCGCCTTCAACCTGCCTTCACCACCATCCCCACCGGCAGCCCCACCTCAACATTTCCGACCCCAAACCAACCCATCCCCTCCAGCCTCGCCTTGCCGGCCCCCAAGTGCGTCTCCTTCGGCTTCGCCTTGCAGGAGTCCACAGTTTCGGTCGACATGCACTCCGGCCGGCCATACCCAAAGCAGCCCAGGGGAGGGCACCTGCCTATGAGTTTATCGGCGTCGCGCTCCCCCCGTGGTCACGGCCTCCCATCATGGCTCTCAGTTGGAGATGGCGGAGGCTGGTGACGCGCCCCCTGGCCTCTCAGCCAGTTGACATGACTCCGCCATCGGGATTTGGGACTGCCCAGCCCGCGACCGCGCATGCGGAGGACGGGGCAGTGTCAAGGACATGCACAGAGGTCATGACAGGGTCAGTGGCATGCATGATGGATAGTAATTCAAGCTTTGCGGCGGCATCATCTGAGTCAGATGTGGCTGGCGACTCAGCTGCACTTGCTGATTCTGAACTTTTTTGGGACATGATCCGGACATAGTTGCGTTGGTGGCTCAAGCTTGTGGTGTCAGGCGAAAGCGCATCCACAACCCAATTGTTCAAAAGTCGTGCGCTGTCCAACTACAAAAGGCGGCCTCTCGACTTGCGATCTCTGAAGGACGAATTGTGCCCTCCTCAGAAAATTTGGGTTTCGTATTATGGGATGACCGGTGTGGGCTTTTGTCAACTGTTTTCAATGCCTGTTGTGGCCGTGATCTCGAGTGGGGTGGATTGCAAGAGCAATGATGTTCAACAATGCATGGAATTCAGATGTCATATTTCATATAGAGTGGTGTTTTGCTGTCTTTTTGTTTTCATGGCCTGGAAGTCTGTTGGCCTTTTATCAAACTTTTTGTAATCCCTACTACTATTAATGGAACTTTTGGATGACTACCATCTTGCTGGTCGTCCTTTCTCATTTAAAAAAAAAACTTTATAGTCATCTGTTCCTGTCTCTAAAAACAAATAATGTACATTATGCATAACACCACAAGAGAAGAAAGTACTTGATATATATGTGTTCCAATAAAAAAGTTTGTTCATTTAAACTTGTTCTTGTTCATGATTTATTATTTAAGCACTTTGTAGAATCTATTAATCTTTAACTCATCTATTGATTTGGTTTTCTAGAATGAGAGAATAAGATATCAACAAGATTATATGGACTCTCTAAAGAAGCTCGAGGAAAAGTGGATGGTGAAACAACAGATAGGTACTGTTGATAAAACTAGGGTAGATCATAATAGTCGGCATTTGGAGAAAGCTTGTACCAGAGAGGTAAGATGGGTTTGCTCTAATTCTTTTGTTTGATAGAAATTGATATATATTTTTTATTTTCATAATATGTAATATTCTTTTGGTCCTACTTCTTTCGCTGATAAAAATCACAACAGCAATTCTCCGATATGATGAAGCTGCAGTTGTTGATAATATGCTGTTTTCCTAATATGTTATTATGAACTTTAATGTTCAACTTAAAAAAGTGAAAAAATTCCCTACTGCTTGTTAAATTACTTATGACGTTTCCAATTTAGTCATATTTGGATTTTCGAACAAGGTTCATGAGCTGATGCATATAGTATCTTCATCCTCTATGCTAAAAACTTGCATATAATCTTACAGGCATATTATAAATACTTGATTCACAATTTAGGAACACAGGAGGAAATTTACAAAGTTTGTATAATTATTTCTTAGTTTTTCTGCAAGTGATTGGCAGGCCATCAATAACACATCCATCACCAGATAGCTATGTTGACATGTTAGCCTCTTTTCTTTGACACAATGAGAGCCAGATCTACAGTTTTGAGTACATAGTACATACACATTTGCAGGCTTGATATATCTAGAAAGTACTTCTATGTGGTTATGCTAAGATGGGCTTCTAGCTTTTTGTTCTCTAAGCTACTAACTGAACTTACATTTTGAACTCTTGGTTCACAGGCTCCAAATGCATATAGCCTGGATGAAACTGAAGTTAGACCGTCACATGAGAATGAGGGACACTTGCATCAGTCCAGCAATGATGAGTTGAATAAACTTAAGAATGAATTGGCACATTGGAAGCAAATGGAGGTCAATGCAAATTAAATATGCTCTGTTTCCTATTAGTTGAGCCTGTTAAAATTTCTATAGTTCTATCATATTGATCATCTCAACTTTCTTTCAGGCTGCTGGAACTAATGAAATTTTGAAGCTTCGGAAGATGCTGGAGAATGAGATTGATCAAAAACAGAAGCTCGAGGAGGAGATAACAATTCTTAAGGATCAGTTACTGCAGTTGAGTTTTGAAGCTGATGAGGTATTGGTTACTAATTATAAAGTGTATCCATAAGTGCATGACTATGGTGGAGCTGCTTATTGTTTCTCTGTCATCAAGTACTCTTATTACTATCAGTCTTCAGAACTCACTTGGTGCTTTTATGCCTATTAAAATCCATTCTAGGCACTACTAAAATTAGATATTGCAATAGTTTGGCTGTCTATTGGATTTATTTAGTGATGTGCTTTTATTGAAAGGTTATTCACACTATATGGTGAACAGTATTCAGTGGTTAGATTTTTTTGCTAAATCTCCACTACACCGATAATTAGATTTAGATATGAACATGTGCTTATTCACTATCACTGTTAATATTACTTTCTCTGAATTAGACAAGACGAAGTCTGGACAGAGGTGTGCCTGGAAGAACTTTGACTGGACTGGATTCATTAGTACCTCAGGCTCAGCAGTTGCAAGCCAGAGACTCAGGAAATGGACCTAAAGCATCAATCGCGAAGCTTTGTGGTCAAGGTATTTATATAAATGTTTATTAATTGTCTTCAATTCATCAATATTAATAAGAAGTGCATTCTTATTCTTCGTCTATTTATATTGTCATTCATTTCATTAGTTCATTTCCTGAAGTTATGTTTTTGTGCAGTGGGTTTGCAGAAAATTTTGTCATTGCTTGAATCAGATGATCCTGATGTTCGTATTCATGCTGTAAAAGTTGTGGCAAATCTAGCAGCTGAAGGTGACATGGAACTTTAGTATTATACATTTCTTTATGTCAAGTGTACTTTCCAGCAAAGCATGTCTGTTTGATGGTGAATCTAGCAGATTCTGAGTCTTAACTGAAATTTTGTTCTGCTAAGTAATACCTAAGCGTTGAACCCCATAACCATAATCACTTGATGTTCACTTAAATTTAGAATATGATAATAAGCGTTGAACCCCATAACCATAATCACTTGATGTTCACTTAAATTTAGAATATGATAATATTATTAGATAAATCACCAACGTTGGTGTGTTTTTCTATGAATCAATGCATCGAGATTTCTGTTTTATACTTGTATAGTTTCTTTCTCCGAAGAGAACTGGATGAACTATGTATTTGAATAAATGGGTTAGACTTTAGTTGCGAATTGAGATCCTAAAATTCACTTGGAATCTCTGTCGAATCAAAGTTAATCCAACCTGAATACCCCTAGTATACATAACCAATTACCACTTGCTCACAACCTCAAGAAAATGTGTACTAATGTTTGGTTTTTTCAATTATCACTGCGATGTGTACATTGATTTGTCTTTGAGTTGACTTTACTAGTCAGGCCAGGCTTATTGTTCTAGATCTCTCTACTTGCAATGATACTACAAAATTATGTAAATTTTGTCTCTAAATTCTCTTAACATCTCAATTTCAAACTATTTCATTGCTTTTTTTCTAGCACGGTTCTAATATGATCAATTTTCATGTATTTCTGATTGCTTGTTGTACTAGTAATAATTTGAAATTTTCTACTGAAAAAAATAGTTTAAAATTTTTATCTTCTGATCAGAAGCAAATCAGGAGAAGATTGTAGAAGCTGGTGGACTCACGTCCCTGCTCATGCTCTTAAGGAGCTCAGAGGAGGAAACTGTACGGAGAGTTGCAGCTGGGGCAATTGCAAATCTTGCTATGAATGGTAATCTATCAGACTATATTGACGTGCTATATTTTGGCCTTTGTTTACTATGATGCTAGGTCGTCTTGATTTTCCCTTTCCTTAACATTTTGTTGTTTTCAGTTCCTTGTGTATTTTCTAACTTTGTACTGATAACAACAATTGTCTCTGCAGAAACTAACCAAGAACTTATCATGGCCCAGAATGGTATCACGTTATTGGCAATGACAGCTGCTGATGCTGAGGATCCTCAAACACTCCGAATGGTTGCTGGAGCAATTGCTAACTTATGTGGCAATGGTCACTCCTAATCCCTGCCAACATTTAGTTCCACAGTGCATATTTGAATACTGAATAATCCTGATCTCTTGATTTTACAGTATCATGCTCATAATGTCTTATAGTAATAGTTTGTACCATCTTCCTGGGTTAAAGCATCCTACTCTGACCTTGAAGTGCTGTTATAAAAGGATTGACGACTAGGCTCATTTAATATTTTCACCTATTAATGCAAAAAGTTCGATAAAAAATTTCAACTCTTTGCAGCTTTTGAATGATTTTTATGGTAAGTTATATTATTGTGCTCAACCCATATGATTTGTTGCTTAATATTTTGTGAGTAAATATCTCACTATTTTTTATTTGCTAAAAAATGGTGAAAACAATATTTTAAAAAAATGAGTAATGTTCATTTTTTGAGATATAAAAAAAACATTGTATTTTTTATCAATAAAATACCAAATTTTATATAGATAGATCAGCATAGAACACAAAATAACGATACCAGAAGCCATATTTTTTCCTTGGAAAGAACAATTGGTTCGAGTCGTCAAGTCCGCTAAGCAAGGGGTGGAGCGTCTGCGTCATATTAATGCTACTGCACTTTGTGTCCCCCATCCCCCATCCCCCACACACACCCCACATACAAATAGAATAATCAATATTTTTAAATTTCAGAATAATCTTTATATATTATTTTTTCTTTGGAAATTTGATGAATAAAGGTATCTTGTTGAAATCAACAAGCTGTTGGTCAAGATAATTGCTTGATGCCTATAAAGGGATAATGTATATGTTTCAATTTTGGAAATTATCCTTACTCCACAGGTGCTGCTCCACCTGACGACAACTTTCCCACAATTTTCATACCAGTAATAGAAAATTACAGAAACTATATATTCTAGAAACTGTTTGATGCCATAATAATAGAATAATCACCACAGTTGCTTCCTACACATTATTTTAAGTTTCCATGTCATTATCACTACATAGAAAGCATCCACCAAAAAACAGAACTTAAGGGAAATGTTGCTTAAAAGTAAAAAAAGAACTGCTAGTACATGGATTTTGTTATTGATACCAATTGGCCATGTTTTCTGCAGACAAATTACAGGCAAGGCTGAGGGGGGAAGGAGGAATTAAGGCATTGCTAGGAATAGTTAGGTGTGGGCATCCTGATGTACTTGCGCAAGTTGCACGTGGCATTGCGAATTTTGCCAAGTGTGAGTCAAGAGCTTCTACACAAGGTAGATTTTCTGTTTCCATCACTGAATTTCATCTATCATTTTTTTATCACTTGAACCAGCACAGTATGGTTTTTGCTTGTCTATATTCCAAGCTTTCCTTTTTGTTTTACATTTTATAACTATTATCTGAACTATGGAAGATGCCTTATGTTTATTTATTTTTGAAAGGGAAAAGGATATTTACCAAGAGTAACCATCCATTTTATTCGTATGTTGTCAGTTTACATCCTGTCTTACTCATATTACATATATGGAATCTGTATAGTTATATTTTTCCTCTGTATTGACTGTATCTGATTTCTACTTGTATCTCGTATCTGATTATTTTGGGTATAAAAAATTTCATTGCTCATTTCTTTAGATCCCTGTAGTAGAAACAGTGTTAGGAATTGAGGATTACATCCAATAGGCAGATCCTTGTTGCCTTGAAAAAAAATCATAGTAAGTTGAGTGTAATTGTTTCTTCAGTTGAAAAGCCAAAGCCTAAATCATAGCAAGTATGGCATAAGACTCAATGTTATGGCATTTCCCTCTAGAAAAACTATGCCACTTTGATATAGATTCGGACTTTTTCACTTGACTATTAACTTATTTTCCCATTTATGGCTAAACAAATGAAATAGCCACTTCTCTCCCTTGGATAATTCAATTATCCAACTATTTCATTCTCTTCTAATGTTCTTTTCTACATTTTCATTAAACTTTTGCCTGTTATTCTCATTTGATAAAATGGTAAATGAGTTCAATGATGTTGCTTTAAACGTAAGATATTTTTAAGCATAAGTGGATAAATAGGATTGTTCTTTATAATTCTTTTACGAGGAAAAGGATGACTATGGAGTTTGGTAGTCATTCACTTTGTTCAAAACTGTAAAGACATAAACTTTACGAGTGTGTATATGGAACAAAATAAGAAAAGGAGAAAAAAATAGTTATCGGATGTGGGTGCTGACAAAATGTTACTATTCCCTCATTCTATCAAACATATGTACAACTGGAGAGCTTTCCACATGTACATGATGTTTCTTCTTAGTGATATATATACATGGATGACTACCAAATGTTAGTCATCCTTTTCCTTCTCCCAAAAAAAAAAAAAAACACCTCCCTCATCCAAAATAGCGTAGGTGCTCTAACCAACAACAATAGCTATGATTGCCTCCATCTTTTACTGCCTTACATGGCAAAGGTATGTAGCGAACCCCAATAATTGCTATATGCTGAAGGATTGACATCAGAACATTGTACGGATACTATACTTTCATGGCTAGAGGATATTGGAAGGAAAGGTGGGCAATCTCCTTTGGCATTCCACATAGTACACATGTTATGTTGGAACTAGGTGCCTTTAACAATCGAAGAAAAATAGTGACTTTGAGAGGTACACGAGATTTCCATATGCAAAAGTTTGATCTGGGCATGCTTATGGCAGTGTTTGTTGTTAATAGACGCAAATGTATCCTCTGTGCAGAGAAATGGCTAGTGAACTGAGACCGCTCATCCGCCTTCGGAATGTTTAGGCAGTGTCGCAAGATCTTTTCATGTAATTTGATTAGCTCCATAAAACATTCTGGTAACTCAACTCTTAACTGGAAGGTGCAGGATTCTGCTGCAGATCTACCTGAAGGCGTTCATAAATCCAATATCATTATTGATGGCTTCATTGAAAGTGCCACTAACCTTGGTAATGCATATGCATGCATTCCCCTTCTGCCGACTAATACCTTTGAAAAGGGAATGCAACCCCAAAACTGAAGGAAGCATGCAGGAAAGCCGAGGTGAGAATACTGATATCAACGGAACCATATGACCTCATGAATATGGAGCACCAACTTTGTGACGTGTTCAACACGCTCACCAATTGAGTTCATCGACACGAGTTAATGCGGTGATATGCCAGTGGTAACCTCAAGCTTGTTTGGTAGGAAATGAACCGGCATGGGTAACTTTGCTGCACAACGAGTTGTGTTTCCTCTACCATGCCAAACGAGATGAAGTACTTAACAAAATTTATTCGCATACTCAAGACTACGAGCTCTACTAGGATGTTTATTTGTTGGGCTTCCACCGCAGAGCCTTCAATGTAAAAAGTGGCATGCTGCATAATGTAGGAGGGCACTAACTTGCCTCTATCATTGAGACGAGATGGTGCACTCGGTATGCATTGACCACTGAGATGAAAAGCATTGGACTCCACATTGGGGCTAGACCTATCCTCATTTGGTCTCCCATTGGCCTGGACTGAGAATAAAATTGAGGCCAATGCAACACTTCATCCATGATATTCAAGTGAGGGGAAGCCTCGTGCTTGCATAAGAATGCCACATGAAATGTCTATATGGCTAATTCAAACAGTTGAGAAATCTACTTTCCCAGAAAAACCTTTGCATCTTGTCTGCCTCCATGACATAATGATCTGGAAGGAAATGGTATCACTGTTTTTTTTTTTGAAATGATAATGGACGACCAGCAAGGTGATAGTCATCCAGGGTTTCATTAATTTTAAGAAATATTACAGAGAACTAGTAGGAACAAGTCTGGTAAAACCCAGCACCAGAAATACCATGCAAATAGAAATGACAACCCACACAATCAACACATTTTCCACTCCCCAAAAATGTCCCTTGCATGGTTCCTGATATTATTCTCAGTGTAAGCATGACCCCAATGAAATAGGGTCTCATTTCTCTGTAGTCAGATAGCCCAGATGTATGCCATGGGAAGGGCCCTTTGTCTCCTGGATCTATAAACGCAACCATGCAGCCTTCTGTTGCTGTTACAGAAAGTTCACCAGAAAACTCCTTCCGATGAAGTGTCAATCCAGTTGATGTCTGCCGTCGCCCAGACTTGGCGTGCCATGCAGCCGCCAAAAAAGGGGTGGGCAGTATCTTCATCAGCTTCTCTGCAAAGGACACATACAGTATCAGTATCACTGAGCCACCGAGACCTGTATGTTTTTGTTAAAAGATGTCGTCGCTGCAGCAGCCAGGAAAAAATTTTGAACTTGAGGGAAGCCTTAATTCGCCACAGCAGCAAGCCGTCAGGTCCTCATCACTTTGGTTGATATCTTCAGCGACGAGCAGGGTGTATGCCTTGCGAACCGAAAAATTTCCATTCTGCCATTGCCAACCATCACTCGTATCTTCCTTCGGGGAGAGGGGTATCCCTCTTAGCAACAGTAATAACTCATCAAACTTTTGATCTGAGAGGTGTAGCAAAATGTTTGCGACTACATCCCCTGCCCGTTATTTTCCAAGGGTGCACAGAACTGTCACCATTGTTTGCTTGTTTGCGGCCAGCTGGAATAGGTGAGAAAAAACCTGATGTGCAGGGAGCCTGACCAATTGTCCTTCCAGAAGTAGAAGATGGAGCCAGATCCAAGAGATGGGGAGAAAAAAAATGCTTGACCAGCGTCATGATCTCAGTAATACCTCACCGAAAAGAGGAAACACCTCTAACCAATGTTATTCTTGTGTCCCAATTTAGATTGTGGCCATAGCAGATGTTGAACATTTCACAGATCCCAAGTGAGGGTCCTATGATTTGGATAACCCCTTCAGCAGTTGGCCGGCACACAAGCTGCAAGGAAACCAGGTGTATGCGCCGCGAGAAAGGAGATCCAAACTGCCACAGGAAACATATTCTCAAAGAATCAATTTGTCTCTCCACCTGTTTTGGAATTCTCAAGACTGACATAAAGTAGGTTGGAAGAGCAGACAGCACATGGCATAGCAGAATGAGCCTGCCACCGCAGGATAACAACCTAGAACTCCAGCCGGCCAGATATTGCTCCACTCGTCTTAATACTGGCGCTTTGTCCCGAGATAGGCAGCCCAAGATATTACAAAGGTAACGTATCAATTGGTGACTGACTGTCAAATCCATCCCAAAGCCCAAGCTAATGCTGAGGCCAGAGACATCGCAGAAAATCTCCACAAGGCTGACTGATTGTGCAGCTTGAACTGAGCCCTCAATGAAAAAGAGGGTATCATCCATGGATTTTAATATGGGCACGACCATGTTGGAGTTGACTGAGGCGCTGAAACCCGAGAGAATAATCTGCAAGCGGAGAAGGTCATGCAGGCCATAGCATCCACGGCCAGTGCGAAAGCATTGGCGCAAGAGGGCAGCCTTGCCTAACGCCCTGCTGTCGCTGCACCCAGCTTCCTGTCGGTTGCCCGTTGATGAGGACAGAGAAAGAGGCTGTCGTAATGCATCTTTGCATCCATGAGATCCACGCCTCAGGAAAACCGTTCCGCCTAAGGGAGCACCATAAGAACCGCCAGGAAATGGAATCATACACCTTTGCAAAGTCGATTTTCCATAAGAAACCAGTTGTCCTTGAACGATGCCAGAAGGAGAGAATTTCCGAAGCTGCGACGTACCCCTCCGAAATGGACCTGCCTGCCACAAAGGCAGATTGAATAGAATGAATGAGGTTAGGAAGCAGAGACTGCAGTCTGTTGGCCAGCACCCTCGCGACGATGAGGTAGGTGCCATTGGAAAGGGCGATGGGCCGGAATTCCTCACTGCAGGCAGCTCCAGAAATTTTTGGGATGAGGAAGATGAAGAAGCGGTTGAGCTGCTCAAAACCTGTCCAAAGGTGAACTCCTTGACAGCTGGATAAGATCGCCAAAAGATGGATAAGATTGCCACCACGATTGCAACACCTTACGAAAACCCAGTTCCAACAGCCAGGCGCTCTCAAACTTGAAATATGTTCCACCAGACCTGGTCTCCATTGATTTCCAAAGTATCGGCATGTGGCCATAGAAAGGGTGGTTTGAGTGCCAATACCTCCGCGAGTTGAAAATTTTCAGCAGTTTCTATGGAGGCCAGGAATCTGTCAAGCCGTGGCATAACCCCAGCAGCACCATACCTAAGTGTATCTACAGTTGAGAGCTGGGTGACAAAATCACGGAACTCAGCTGAGCTGGTATCATGGCCAGTGTAATCTCCTGAACGATCCTCAATGCTGAGAGTGACATTAAAATCGCCTCCCCAAAACCATGCATCTGCAGCCAGAGTAGTCCTCGCATGCCCCAGTTCCTCCCATAATGTTAAACGGACCTCCACTGTTTTTTGGGCCGTAGACACATGAGATCAGAAGCACGAGGTTATCACATTTCCTCAGCAAAGCAGTCAACTGAATGTTGTCTCAGATGATTTCCTCAGCAAAGCCCAAGGCAGCTGCCAGAGTGGTCGTTAGAGTTCAAGACCAGGACACCAGATATGTAAGAACCGCCAATCTGCTCTCAGGTGATTTGAGTTTGGATTCCTGAAAGAGGGCCACATCTGCCCTCCAACGCCGGACATAACTGGCGAAGGATCAGTGGCGTGTCGGGTCCCCCAAGCCGTGGGCATTCCATGGTAGAATGTTCATGGGTTAAGAATCTGCTTCCCCACTGCAGTATTCTGCGCATGCGTCGTTGTCGGGTTGCTGTTTGGCTTACTTCTGACCCTGCAAGCCTGTGCTACCAGTGTGGAAACATCCTAATTCTGTGAAGAATGATACCAGACCCAGCACGTGACGAAGGATTGTCTGTTGTGTCCATACGATGTGGGTCCTGCTCAGCCTCGTTTCCACTTCTAACCCCATCTGACTGTTCATCTCCCAGGTGTGAGTGGGACAGTCGGGAAAACTTCGTGATCTGCATCTTCAGCCCTTGGAGGTGGAGTGGCCATGTCAGAGTTCCCATGGATAAGACAATCAATTGAAAATACTGAATCTGCTAGTCGTGCGCTCGGCCCAATTGACCCTGAGTTTGGTTGCTAAACTTTTTGTACAAAAAGTTTGAGAGGCCATCAGGTTCTCCATTAAGGTCCTACATCGTTTGGATCACCTCATCTAAAAATAAACACAGAACAAGAAGCAAAATATTTGTCAGATAAATGGGTCATACCTCATCCATTGGACCAGCACCACATGTTTAGTGGTGGTATCCTGATAATAGGACACAGTTTCAACACCAATCTGGCTGTCCATATGACCCTGCATTCCAAGCCAGCTAATATGACCGGTCTAATGAATGAACACTTTGATAGCTTAGAGGAGAAAGCAGAAAAGCTATTCAATTTTTTATGCTTCATTTACGCTTAGCATACCCTCTCAAAAAAAATTTACGCTCACCATAGATACTTCATGATCTTGGCACACATTATTGAAGCTTGTGATTCCTACATTCGTTCTCTCTGAAAAAAAAAAGATAAAACATTTATGTGCTGTTGTTTTTCATAAGCACAGGAAATAAGTTTACAAGATCTCTATTAATTGAAGATGGTGCCCTGCCATGGATCGTAAAAAATTCCAATAATGAAGCTTCACCAATCAGGCGGCACATTGAGCTTGCTTTATGTCACTTGGCCCAACATGGTATCTTTTACGTTTTTCATACAAGTGACATGCTTATACGATTTACTCTTTTGTCACAGAATAACTTTTTATCTGTTTCAACAGAGGTGAACGTGAAGGATATGGTTAGTGAGGGAGCCTTGTGGGAATTAGTTCGCATTTCACGTGACTGTTCTCGTGAGGATATAAGAATGTTGGCTCATCGGACGCTGATTTCGAGTCCTACGTTTCAATCGGAACTGAGGAGGTTGCGCATAGAGTTATAATTCTGGTGTGATTCTCTTGCATGTTGGATTCGATTGGCTGAATCAATCCTCACTTATCGCAAGGGTTCAGAAAACCAGCCTCAAGATCTTGAATCAACTACATACGCAGGCGGTAATATGGATCTAAGCGGGGAACAACATCAATTGTTTGTTTACCTCCAAGTAATGAGGGCGTCGGCCAAGCTTCAAGACCTCTGCCCAACTGTAAATGTAAGTGGTGAAATATATAACGCACCGAAGGCAACTCATGCCATTTCCGAGCTCCAGAAACTATGACCTTCCTGGGTTATGTTTCTGATCACCACGCGTTAATCTTTCCACGCCGAAGTATGAATTTCGGCTTATGTTTGTGTATATTTACTATGTATCAAGAACTCATTTGTTAATTATGTAATAGTTAATTCAGTGATAATCATAATGTTATTTATCTGAGTGCAGTATGCAAATTTAACGTCAATCAATTCTAAGAAACGTGAAGGTAGGTAATGACATGAACCAGGATGCCTAATGTTATAATTATAGCAGGATCCCTTTGCCTTTCAATTTTAACTAAATAAAATAGATTATTTCACCTATTAAATAAGTAGATGCTATTAGTTGTCATAATTGTTAAGGGAACACTACTGGAATATTATAAAAAGTTGTTTTAAGTTTTAATCATATTAATTGTCATATTGATTGTTAACGAGAAAACTACTCGAATATTAATTGTCATAATTGTTTTTTTTTTAATTTGGTAAATGCTAAATGTTACATCTTATGCAACGGTTCAAAGAAATCCATTATTGTAATAGAAAATGTAATTTTTTTTAATACCCACTCGAGGCCCTGTGGCCGGTAATGACTAATTTTGATTTCAGGAATCGAATATGGGTTATTAGCTCCGGCATGATATCCGGCAGGAACGTACATACATCATTAGTTAATCTACTCATTCATATTTCTCCATTACATTAAAGAGTGAAATGATTTGGCTGAGTTGGTAAGCTTTGTTTGTTTCCACTTAATGAAGTTTTTGGCAGTACAGTTCAGAGATATAAATTTATTAGGGGAGGAACTGTTATGAACCAAAGAAAAAAAAAGATAATAATGTAATTAATTAATTATCGTTCAGCCAAACAAAACTTTGGAATGTGTTATGTAGAAAAGGAAATACCACAATTATTTTTCGGTGAAAATGATATATAAAAATCAATTTTCAGCATGTGCTTTCAAGTCAAGATCCCATTTCTTAATCCTCATGGGCTCTTCAACCTGCATTCACTAGAAAACAGCAGATAAGCCAGGCGGATCATGCACCCACTATTCTTTTCCATTAGGAAGCCAAGATGTCAAATACAAATACACCTGGAGATTGGAAAAAAACTTCTCCAATCGAATGAGTCTGGGTACATCAATAACATGTATGAAGCAAAAAAAAAAAAACTTTTTGACGAAGTGGACCGTTTTTTTGTCTTGCACTTGTTCTTTGAATTGGAGCGATTTTTTTTATTAAATTGATAAGTTTAAAAAATAAATTTGGAATTACTATTTTTTATCCATATGCCAACTTAGCTAGGAAAGTAGTGCGTTCCTCACGTAGCTAAGCTGATGGGTGTCAACTACCAAGGGTTAAAACTTGTTAAATTAGTTTTTTTTTTTGGGTATACTCGAAGGGAGGCCCAGAAAGATAGAGTAGAAATTCAAAATTTGAACCTCCAAGACTTGGCTACCATTTAAGCCAATTAAGTTTGGTTAACTTGTTAAATAAATTTTAACAAGTGGTATCGGAATTTGTTTAGATCGAACCGGTTTCAACTCAAGACAATCGGTGAACCGCACCAACTAATAAAAAAAAATGGAGAGGGACATGCGAGTTCCGATTGAAGGCGAAGTCTATGCACTCGGCCTAAAGGGTAACCGGAGGTTCTACCAATCTCAACCCGAGAACCCGGATGGTACCAGAAAGGAAATATCCTGCTTGTCCCAATTTAATATTAATTGGATAATTATAGAGCATCTCTAATAATGTCATATAATATAAGATAACATAATGATATATAATAATTTAATAATTTATATGTTTAAAATATATATTGATATATCCAATGTTTAAACAATATAAATATAACGAAGTCCCGGCCGGACATAATTCATAAAATTCAAATTTTTATAAACCCAACCCGATTCCAATCCAATTTCAATCGTAGATTCAAACTTCGCTGGCAATCCGAGAAAAAAAAAGTGTGATACAGGATGATAAAAAAAAAAGAAAAAGAAATGTTCAAAACATGTTATAACTTTTTATTCTTATCAGAAAAATTAGTGTCCATGTCACGCGTGTCAACAGCTTTACCCATACTTTTATTTCTCTAAAAACTTTTATACTTTTTTTTTCTTTCGATTATAACAGAAAATAATTTCTAATATAAGAAGTTATAAAAATGATTGTATTTATTATGAAGAATAATAATGCGCATAAGTTTATAAGATTTTAAAATAATGAATATAATTATTATTAATAATTTGAATCGCATTTTTATTATATTAGTGATCTTTTAAATTATTAATGAAAAAAGTTATCGAAAAAATAAAAAAAATATGTAAAATTATTTGACTCGTACTTGATAAGCTCATTAAACCGTTTCTTATTTATATTAAAATATCAGCGTTCTTATATTTTTTAGTTTGTATTTACATAATTCTTATTCATATTCGTTCATCTATTGAAAGATTGATTAAACGCTGAAAGTGTTGGATTAATTAACTTGCAAACAAAGCTGATCCACCTTCATGTTCTTTATGTGGCATCTCTTTTCCGGACGTATAAAAGTGAGGTCAAATGCTATCATACCCTAGCTGTCCCTAGCTGCGTGTAACAAATCTGTGTCCAACGAGTACTTGCCAAATGGTCGTTTAATATTTAACTTTTGAGCAATATGTAACTAGTTTTTAAAGGAATAATAGTATCTCAACCATACAAATATTATTCAAGGATTTAGATTCATTAAATATATGATTTTTGTTACATGTTATATATATATATATATATCAAGTATGAACCAATAGAGTATTAGATCAACATTCAATAGCACAAAATAAATAATCAAAACGAACAAAAGTAAAAAAAAAAACAAAATATGGTTTATTCTTCGATCTTCATAAGAGGATAAATTATATCATAAAAACAAATCACTAAAAAAATCTTTTTAAGTTTAACCCTAAACAAAATTTGGGCGATATGATTTATTCATCTAAATGGAATCTTATAATAGTACCGATCGAGATGGGAGATGGGAAATAAACTAATTAATTCAAATTGAGGCCCCATAACGGCAATACTTTAGTATTCAAAATTGTACCACTAAAAGCATTAATTATTTGCTCGATGTTGATTTTTATTGAATAACATAAATTAATCAGGCCAGTTGTAACTCACATGGCTCTACGTCCATATCCCAAACACATAATTCTTTATTCTCCTAATTTATGAGTAAAAAAATAATAAAAATGTTTACATTTCCTCCGGTGATAAAATAAATGCAATTATTTTAGCAATGGAAAGTGGTTCGGTATTATATAACTATGATATCATATGCATGTCTATCATTATTGTATTTGACTCGAGATACTCGTAAAGTAGCTCATACTTTTAAGTTAATCAATATTTTAAGTCATGATCATAGTCATTGAGTTAATTTAATGTCATAATTTCAATTGTTACGTATTATTTAATGCCATCATACTATTACATGACCACATATACATCGACGTATCTTACCAATAAGATAGACCAATTTAAACCATCGAATCAAATGTGATGATACAAAATAATGAATGAAAAAGCATCTCCATCTTCCTTTTATATATTATATATTATAGAAGTGTACGTATAATATTATTCTTGATTTTCATAAAAAAAATATATGTGACAGATAGATAGTTCCACATATTTTTCAAACACTACTAGATCTAAAACAATATATATATATATATATAATATATATATATATATATATATATATATGAGCCCAAACCCAATTTCTCGAATTTTATTAGATTTATTTCTCCGATGCAATACCTATGGAAGTACTTCTAGATGATCAAGAAGATAATAAATTTTTTTGTTCAATAGGATGAGATGGGAACTTGTTTTATGTCTCCTACAATCACTTTCTAAACTTGTAATAGCTAGATAATTTGCATTATCATAAAATAATTAGTTTCCATCATACGCAATTTTTATGCTTAATATTAAAAAATATAAAAGGAATACTAGTATGTTTCGTTAAGATAATAAATATGATTTTTTTTTATATAATGGTTAATTTGGTCTAGTTCAACAATTCCGGCGATTCATATATCTTTTTTAGTTAAATGAATAAATTGTTGATACACACCATATTTGTAACTAATACTTTACTATAGTTCAATAGTAACCAGTGTTTGGTTGGAGAATTATCTTAAATAGAATAAAATATTACAAATATCATATTCTTGAGTATAGTAAAAATAGATATATTTCTATTTTAGATCGTGTTTGAATTAAAGAGAATAAAATTTAAAATATGACATTTCTGTAATCAAAATATTCACGTTATAAATATCCAATTTTACATTAAATCATTGAACCGTTTTTTTAATTGACATTCAATGAGGAAAAAAACTCCTGGATTCATTATTGGGTTGTGGTTGGATTAGTTCGACTAAATTAAATCAAATTTTATTTATAATAATTATAAAAATATAATATAAGTTGTATGAATATAATATATGAATATTGTACTAATAACCTATTAATAAGATTAAAAATTAACATAATATAATATTCATTTATTAAAACTTTTAATGATGATAAATAATAATGGTTAACTTATAAATATAAATAAAATATTATTGATTTAGTATCTGTCATTTAATAATGATATATGTTATATTAATAATTTTTATCTTAAATTATTCTTATTCCCTATTTTCTTTAACACTTTCCCTTTTCTATTTTCTTTGTCTATGCCCTTTGTTAAATTTTTATTTTAATATTATTCAATTTTAAATACTTACCTTTTCTTATTTCAATTCCTATTTTATTTTATACCTAGCGTTTTCCCTCTTCTTACCTTCTTTGTATTCCTTTCTTTTTTCCTTCTTTAACTTTTCTATTTTTCTCATTTCCTTTTATTTTTTTTAAAATTATCGGTTCAACCGGACAGTTCAATCGGATTAAATAAATTTTCGCATGACACCAACCAGATCAGCGGTCGATTCACGATTAAATCATCGATCTGATTCGATTTTGATAACATTGATGTGTATACATCACTTTTTAACAAACACTTTATTATAGGATCCCATAGAGAATAAATCTAAATAGAATAAAAACTTAGAATGCCATTGTTGAGCATAAGAAAAATTTGATATGTTCCTATTTTAACTCGTATTTGAATTAAAAAAATAAAATTTAAAATATAATATTTTGTAGATAAATATTCAACTAAATGGTTGTCACTTAGTATTATGAATAAATAAAACAACATTAATTTGTGATTAAAATTACGTAAAAATATAAGAATATAATTGGAAATAATAATGTTCCTTTTGGAAAGTTAAGGTGGTTTGTCATTTTTCCAGGATATCATTATTGGCACTTTAAAAAAATATTGTTGTCACTTCATTTTACTTCATTTTGTTTACGTTAAACACTTATTAGTATTTTTTAAAGTGACAATAGTATACCCTTATTCTAAGTGACTTTTGAACATATTGCCAGAATATTGTAATAATCTAATATTTATTTTTTTAATCCTAGGGTCCATAAGAATACATATAGGTCGTGGTATTAAAAAATTTGAGATGACATGACATAATAAAATGAAAAATTATCACCCAAGATTTTTTTACTGTTAATTTTAAAAAGAAAAATATAACTATACTTTGAATGACATATATAAAAATGCTCTATTTAATATCACATCATTTTTATTATTCAATTATTATTTTTGTTCATGCATGCATCACTCATTTACTTCATAATACATGTTAACATATCACCGTTTTACAATAAAAAGAAATGCATAAGGATTAGAATTTATGTCATCACATGAATAATTCAAAACAACAAAACTTAATAGGACCACCATCATGATCAAATCCACATTTTAATTGATAAAAAAAAAGTTAAATATAACCTTTGTTGTGTGTTGACTATGGCGCCTACCAATCCACTACTTGGACATGCCCAATTTTAGATGAAATCATTAAGCTCTTTTTTTTTTAAAATCTACATTCAAAGAGAAAGAAAACCATATTCATCATTTTTTTTTAAAAAGAAAAACTTAGAAAAATAGGTACCGGTCCGAACCGCGAACCGGTTCAACTCACGCACGGCCTTTTGACTCGCGGAAACGGTTGGGCCCAGTCGTCAACGGTCAAAGGCGTCCTCGGAGTCCGTGCACCGGGAGGTGACCATAAACTGGCGCAAAACAGCGCGCAGCACCGCACGTAAACGAAGTTTTCGTGGTACCGCCAAAAAAGCCGAGAAGGGGAGTGCACAGTGGCATTCTCGTTATTCCTCCCCATCACGACGGCCTTAAATTTCGTATTTTATTTTATTTTTATTCTCGTTAGGGGTCAAAATAAAAGACGACGACAAGAGGGAGCAGGTGAACTCCCCCAATTATAAAAATTTTGTTAACTAAATTAAAAAAAATTAACTATTAATTAAAAAATAATAAAATTAGCCCCCAATAATTTCGCCCCTTCCCGCCCCGCCCATGTTACGAGCTTTTCCCTCGTAATGGACGGGAGAACAAATAATATTTATTTAAAAGATATAAATAAAAAATATATTTTATTGAAAGTAACAGCCAGCATATTTCGATTTCCGTGGCCAAATGAATAATTTATTACGCAATTATTATTTAACGTCTTTTCCCAGTTTTCTACATAATTTTTTAATGCCTTTTTTCTTTCGTTACTTTATCTCAAATTAATTATCTTTTTTTTTCTCGATCTCTCTCTCTCTCTCTTTAAGAAATTTCCAATAAATTTTCTCGTCTACTTCGCCACTTTGTTCTCCGTTTCCTTCATCTCCTCCGGCGTCTCTGGTATTTTTTTAGCCGGTTTCCGGCGAGAAAAAAAGCGGGCGCAATAAAGGAGGAAAAAATATTTTGGCGGTTTTTATTATTTTCCCACTATTTTCTTATTTTTTTTAATTTGGGATTTTCCATGGACGCTTGTAGCTCCACCTCTCCGTGCTCTAACGGCGGCAACAGCTCGAGGTTACCTTAGGAGCCTCGATCGGTGCTCCCGGAGCTCGACTTGGGCCGGTGTGGTTTAGCGCTTCTAGGGTTTAAGCTTGGGCCGCTTTGCTTCACTCTATGCGCGGAGGGGGAGGGAAGGAGACATCGTACCTTCTCTGGTGGTGTTAGAGACGAAGATGGCGGATGTAGGTGGGAGCTTTCAGCTTCCAACGGCGGCGGCAGTGGCGTCAGCTGCGGGAGTGGAGAGGACAGAGAACTCTAGCCACGGCGAAGGTGGAGGAGGGGTGGTGGCGGCTCCGACAGCGCCGGCAGCGGCCGTCCCTGTGATGGTTGCGCCGCCATCGGGGATGCTGGCGATTGGGGGGCCAGCGCCGGCGTCGGCGGGGTCGGCTGAGGTGGTCAAGAAGAAGCGAGGGAGGCCGAGGAAGTACGGGCCCGACGGGAGGCCGGTGCAGCCGCTGAACCCGATGCCAATCTCGGCGTCGGCGCCGTTGGTGGGCGGGGAGTACACGCCGGCGGCGGCGGTGGGGGCGGTGATGAAGCGGGGTAGGGCGCGGCCACTGGGTTCTGTCAGCAAGTCACCGAACTATAACTTCGAGTTGGAGCCTTCAGGTGATAAAAACTTGTTCTCTCATCGTTATTTTTTCAATCAAGAAATCACCTAAAAAAACATTTCTTATTTAATGTTGTCTATTTTCCCATAAAACTCCAGATAATTTCCTTTTTCCCTTTAATTACCTGTTTCTAAATTTTACAGATCTTTATTCTTTATATGCGAACTTTTGAAAACGTTTCATTATCTTAGTTTTGATTTAAAGTTTTTTAGGGCTTGTTCGATTTGGAATTGATGATGTAGAGGCCAAATGGTGTTTTCTTGTTCCCGAATGCGATCTGTCTGCTTCTGTCTCGTCGTTGCTCGCTCACCATCAGCTTTGAGTTCTAGTTTGGTAGTAGCTCTCTACTTGTGGCTGTAGAAGTAGGTCAGTTGGAAGGGGGTGATGTGTTCATGGGACCACGAGATTGAGATCCCAATTCTTACGGAGATGGCAACTGTTGTCATCTTGTAGGTGGTGGAGATATGAGTGCTTGAATTTTTTTTGTTCAGGCAAAGAGTGGGGTTTCTTCTGATGCTGGTTACAGGGGGAACATCTGATGCAACATGAGATGGTATGAAGTAGGATGCGGAAAAGTAGGGAGGGAGAGTTGACATGGACATTGGAAGTCCACTTGAACTACTGTGTGGGCATGAGAATTGGATGTTTCCAAGGTTCTTTAGGAGTGGCCTTAGCACTGCTCTGTCAAACATGGGACCACTGGTGTTAAGATGAAGAATAGACAAATTTATCAGAATTATCCTGACTTATTCTCTTCATTCTATTAAATCACCACCATCAGTGTGAACTTGGATGTAAGCTGCTTGTTAACAAATTTTGTCTAAAATTTTAGATGATTCACTTAATACATCACTACTCGACCCTTTTTCCGCAACCATATCTTGTCATTAACATGGAACGATATATATGTGATGCCTTTGGATATATTTTACAGGTGAAATGGTGGCATGCGCAGCTGGTGCAAACTTCACACCTCATATCATTACTGTTGCGAGTGGGGAGGTAGACATTTAAATCTCACTTGAAATAAAACAAGTCGGATATCCAATTTCCTATTTCATTTAAGTTTTCATGAGATAATCTGTCAATTTCTTTTTACATTAAAAATAATTTCTAGCATCACTATATTTGTTAAAATCATATTTATTGCCTTACATAAAAATTGAGGCTGAAATAACACAACTTGGTATTGTCTTGTTTAGAGTAATTATTTTAATATCCTTTTTTCGTAGTTATAAAATCATATTTTCTTGAAGTCTTATCTGTTTTTGAGGGTTTGTGAAATTTTCGTGATCCTTTCGAATATTAAAATGCAGATTCCCTTTGTTTGCGGTTATAGATTGCCAATTTTACTTGTCCAGCTTCAAATCTGATCACAGATTTTTTTATATACTGCTGATCCTTCTTTAAACAGGATGTTACGATGAAGATCATCTCCTTTTCACAACAAGGCCCCAGCGCTATTTGCATCCTGTCTGCTAATGGCATTATATCGAATGTGACCCTTCGTCAACTTGATTCTTCTGGTGGCACACTGACTTATGAGGTTTGGAGTTAACTCTTGTTTGTTGAGTCACAAGCATTTAGAGTTTTGACTTTCGATCAACTTTTTGCACATTGTTTATACTGCAATTCTTTTTCTTTTCTTTATAAACTGATATCTATCGATCATGGTGGATGATAAACTTTTGATTACATATTTCCATGTTGTAATTTCTTTCACAATGTACTTAAAAGGTAAGGGATCAGATATTTATAGGAGTCATCATGGACTTTTGATTATTATTTAGATTTTACTTAATTCGTTCTAATTATTTCGTAATATAAAAATGATGTTCTAATGTCTTTTTATGATTAATCAATTTCTTTTTTGACTGGCATAACATGGGATGCATGTGTATCGTGAATAATTTGGCAAAGTTAAAAAAATGGTCCTGAATGTGTAAGTGAACCATAAAGTAATATCTGTGCTCGTGACGAGAACAGAGAAAATTAAGCTATTGTCATTACAACACTTGATTTACTGATTATAAATTATTTAATATGATAGTCATAGCGGTCGACCCCACCTAGTGGGATAAGGCTTTGTTGTTGTTGTTGTTGTTAGTCATAGCGGTCTGGAGATATTGTATCGCCAATTTCAAAAGTGCACAAATAACTAGTGTGCTGGTCTAAAGGATGTAAATGAAATGAGGCATCATTTCTCAATCATCATTTCTCAATCATTGTTGAATCTCATGAACATGGATCAACGAATAGAGCGGAATGGCGTCGTATGATCCATGTAGCCGACTCCACCTAGTGGGATAAGGCTTTGTTGTTGTTGTTGTTGTTGTTGTATTGAACTTGTGAAAAATATCTGTTTTAGGATCTGTCTATTTGCTTATATATTTTTTTCGAGAAGGAAAAGGATGGCCCCTAGAATTTGTGGTTGTCTATTTACTTGTAAAAGCTTCTGGTTTGAAGTCTTTGACTTGCATGCCATTTTTCCTATTACGTGAATTTCTGGAACATGTCCTTTAGGAAAGGAGGCTAATCTTAGTTATTGCTCCAGCAGATGAAAGTATGACACTAAATCCGAACTCTTATAAAGCTGAGATCCATAGAAAATTACTTGAAAGATAGTATAGGTCTGAGTATTTTCTTTTGGTTCAATTTTGAATTTTTTGGGTCATTCTTTATGAGCTAATACTGGCTTTTAAGTACCAACTACCAAGAACCCAAAATTAACTTTTATTTTGAAGTAACTCCTAAAGAGCCATCACCTTATTATCCAACTTCTTTTCTCACCCTTCCCACGCCAAAAATGTGAAACAAAACATATGCATGCATGACATCTTTAATTGGTTCTCTCATTCTTCTAGAGTTTTTCGCTTAATGTCAACTTACTGATTATTTCCAAATGTGCAGATTATTTTTCAAGTTTCTCGTCCAAAAAAATCTCAAGTTTCTTTTTTATATATGATATTAATAGACGCATGGATGAGCTTCTCTAAGTTCTTTATTATATTTGAAAATGGTTACTGAACACGTTTCTAGATTGCTGGACTAGCTGATATATTGAAATCTGAAGCCCAAAATTTCATTGCTAATCATGTATGCAAAGCAATCTATCTATGGCACCATCACCATATATAAAGATGCCCTACTTGTTTTCCAATCTTCTCACCATTTTTACACTTTTTGTATTGGACAACCAGTTGATGCTAGTCTACAGGCCATGAAATAAGGTTCTTGGATTCTATCTGTTACCTTACTGCAATCTTGCTCTTTATGTCATTGCTACTTACATAGGATCTTCTGAGTGGTTCATATGATTTTGATGCTCTGATTTGGGTACCTAACCCATTATAGATTAAATGTTTGGATACTAATATTTTTTTGTGTTCTATATTCTTTTGCCTACCTCCAACAGTGGCATGACATGCATTCTGTTTGTAGGGTCGATTTGAGTTGCTTTCGCTCTCTGGTTCATTTATGCCCACTGAAAGTGGGGGCACCAGAAGTCGTTCTGGTGGCATGAGCGTTTCGTTGGCAAGTCCAGATGGCCGAGTTCTAGGTGGAGCTGTTGCTGGTCTATTGGTAGCTGCCAGTCCTGTGCATGTAATAATCTTTCTCAATTTCAGTGAAAAGAGCATTTACATATTGCTAATGTTAAATTAGATGACATCATTTCCTCACAATACGTTTCAGATCCTTGTAATTATTATCTGAAAGTGAATATAGCGAACCTATATGTTATTGGCATTGACATCCTTTTCCTATCAGGTTGTGGTAGGGAGCTTTTTGCCAAGCTACCAGATGGAGCAAAAGACAAAGAAGGCAAAGTTAGATGTCACATCACTCTTGAAGCCTGGACATTCAATTCAATTTGCTAGAACAGAGATGGAAGACCCACACGGCCATGGGCAAGTGCAGCGAAGTTCACTGCCACAATCAGGCATCATAACGGCACCATCCTACAGGGTGGAAACTTGGGCTGCTGCACCCCTGCAGGCTATACCTGAACAGCGGAATTCGACGACAGTGACGTCCACCGATATTAACATAACTCTGCCTGGAGGGTGAATTAATCGGGATGGCCCACATCTCTTATTGAGGCTTCAGGCTGACTATGGGAAGATGTTTTATTATTCTCGCTCTCAGCTGCCTCGACATCGACTAGAGTCTTCCCATTCTGTAACACTTTGTCGTATGGCTGGTTTAACTGGTTCTGGTCATGGTTTCTTTCGGTTAGCCTCTTTCCCCTAATCGTGTTTATTGTCTATCATTGTTGTACTTGTCGCATTAGCTTACAGCTTAAAAGTTGTAAGGCATTTTTTCTTTACTTTGAATCATGTGATGCCTAACGTCAATCAGTAAATGCTAGTGAAGTTTCTCGCTGTGTGATTTTTCTTTACTTTCTCAATCTGAATGCATCTCTTTGGCGCCCATGTCGGATTTTTTATTGGTCTTACATTTTCATATATTTTAGTTGTTTCGTCAGATATGGAACAGCCTGCAAAAATAAGATGGTTGCCCATTGACTTCGAGTTCTTTCCCAATCAGTACCTCCATGAAACCATAATTTTTTGGATAATGTTTCGATGTTATTTCTTTTGATCTTTTTCCACCATCGTCAAGAGCATTATTTTTGCTAATCTGGATCATTTCAGGGAACAAATCTTCTTTTACTGTTGGATGAAGTTTTTAGCAAGAATTTTTGTTTAAACGTACATATACTCATCTGCATAAACTCGGCTCATAATTTTGATCATCTATTCCTCCCAATAGATTTTCTATTACTCCAATAAGTTGATGCCATACGGGGTACTTGCCACCTAAGTTTCCAGGAAGCAAATCTTCTAACATCCAGACAAAATAAGGAACATTTTTAGGCTTCCTACCTGTTTACCCCAAAATTCCTTGCGAAGCTGCGAGTTTTTGACCTTTTCACGGAGAATGTACACAAATCTTCATTTTTTTTTCCCTCTCATCTCTGTGGAGTGCACAAAGGTTGCAGCATTTTTCTTGGAAACCCTCCTCTTCCCGTAAGAGAGACACACAAACACAACATAAATAGATGATTGCTACAAAGCACAGCACAAAACCATTTCAGCAGCTAATAGCAAAAAACCCCCCGAGGCATGCAGCTGTGTCATGATTTCAACAGCTTGTCCCGAGGTTGGCGCATTGCTCGCCCAGGTCAAGCAAGTTGGCTCCTATTCCACCACTGCGTTTCTTTTGTTGAACCTCTTAGCTGTTGCCATCTTTGTCGTGAGCAGCGCAACTTCATCCTCCAGGTCCAGTGCCCGCCATGATCAAAATCACCTACTACCATGGATGCACAGTACAGGCAAGAAACAAGTCATGAGCAACACATTCAATGATGTTGATGATGACGATCATGATTGGAAGATGATTTTGACGGGGCACGAGGTTGCAGAACCTGAGTTGCATCATGATTTTGACCTTGTTGAAGATAGTGATGGTGGTGATTGTGCCAATTATCAAGATGAGCAAGTGAGATCAGAAGAGCTCGTCGCCGACCATGACAGCTTTGGTGACTCGCAAATGACACCGGGAGAGTTTACGGCGGAGCACAGAGAGTCGCGTGGCCAAGATCCTCAGCATTCCGACGACGACGGTGATGATTTGAAGAGAAGATCAGAAGTGTTTATTGCCACAATGATGGGCAGATGGCAAGAAGAGAAGCTAAGAGAAAAAAAGCTAATCATGAACTTAACATGGATTCCGTCGATGGAAATATTTTTTGCTTTTTTCGATTTTGCCTTAATATGTACTTCAGGCTTTGTTTGAATTTGAGAGTCCAAGAGGGAAAAAAAAGATGCACAGCATAATTGAATAATATTTTTTAATTAACAACTTTAATAGAGGAAATAAAAAATAATTCCCCTCTACTTTCTTTAGAAATAAATAAAGAAAGACGAAGTAACGAGCCCAAGTGACTTAGCTGATATAAAGTAACTAATAAATATTTTATTAATTAAATTTTATTTTTAAAAATAAATAATTATATATTTAAATAAAACTACTTATATTAATAATAATTAGTTAGTTATAATAAAATTAACTTACTTATTTTTTTAAAAAAAAATAAACAGCTCTCTTTCTACTTTTTTTTCTTTGTTTATAAGTAAATTTGATATCTCCTTATAAACCAAATCATAATGTTACCAAATATTGTGATTGTTTCAAACCATCTTATAAATTGCTTATAAGCTTAGCCACCCAAACGGAGCCCAAGCTCTTTAGTACTAGAGAAAATGCACGCCCGTCAACCAGCATTTATTGTCACAGGAACAACACAAATTTAATCTCTTTCACGCATGATTGGAAAATTGCTCATAAAGTAGTAAAAGAAGATACCTAATGCTGCATATCCCTTCATCGAAATCCTTGGCAAAGTAGCAGGTCAAAATTAAGTTCATAACATTCAGGACAAAGTTTTAGCAACCGAACCCTGAGCAAAAGCATTAGGCCGGCTTCTCATAAGTGTTCTGGTTTCTGAATTCTGAAATAGCCTCCCGGATCTCTGAAGCTGCATAAGATTGCACAAACATGTGCGTACTGTCAAGTACATGTATTATAAATTTTTGAGACGCTGGCTTTGAAGCATTGAGATTTATGATGAACTGCGCCATGGGAACATCACTTGAGATCACATAAATTGTGAGAACATGCAAACATAAAAACACATTAGAAATGAAAATGAGGATAAAAAAGGATTCGATCTTAGGGTTACTGCTGGAACCATACCAGGAAATGAAAAGACCTTTGATTGCGTTAACCATATTCTCCTAGAAGGTGAAATCACTTGGTAACACTTTAACGAGAACTGGAAATTACTGTAGAATGGATAGAAAATTCAGGAAAAAAAGAATGCACATTTTGTTCAGGCAAATAAAAGAACAAGGAGGAACAACGAACTATCGATAATGAAGCTTAAACGTCAAATGACTCAAATCCATACACACATAATGGAACCCAAAGAACAAAATTCAACAACTCGAACTTTATGATGTCACTTCAGAAATTAATTGTGAAATTCAAAACTATTGTAACACGCGAGAGCCTATAATTTTGAAACAATTAGATAGAAACATATTCAGAGGATTTAATATTGGAATGATGTGGACAAGGTGGACAAGATTTAAAACAACTTCAACAACATATATTTGCTAGAGTGAAAACATAACCATCTAGGACTGAATTATCCCACTTTTTAAGGGGGCTATACCATTTTTGGAGTCTTTAAGGATATGTGCTACAATTAGACATATGATATATTCAATCAAACACCACAGTCGCAATTAGTACGTCAAAGCCCTATATCCAATCTGATTAATATAGGATTTTAAATTAATAAAATCTGGGTGACAATGGACCTCAAGATTTATCCTCCCCCTTATAAAAGATTGAAAAAAGACCTTGATACCATGGAACATCATGACTGAAATTTTCATAACATGCACAATATTCCTATGAGAATTATGCCTAGCACAACTATTCTTCAGCTATTCTACCTTAATCTTTCAAGTTATGTCCTAATTTTGAACATACAAGACAAATTTTGGTACCTATCAAATAAACAAATAGTTAACAACTCCTAAAGCAAAAATAGTAAACAATGTCGATAAAACACTAAACCAATTAAAGTATGGGTTGACATTTATACAAATAAGCAAATGCAAGATAAACTGGAGTACCATGAGTTGATGGACTGAAAATACAGCTTGATTCCGAAATAGTAAATGAAATGCAAGCCCAATAACCGCAAAAACAACGCATTAGATTATTGCTCCTCATTGAGCAATTTACAAACGAATTTAAACCTGGACAAGAATGTGAAAGTTCCAGAAGCAATTACTGAAAGGGCAAATTTTCAAAAGCCTACATGATTGAGGAGTGGAGACTCCACACTTGAATGATCAATGGGATACGCTAATACAAATGGATGACTGCCCAAGTTCTGCAGTAATCCTCTTTTGTCTAAAGAAGGATAAATGGAATTGTAAGAAAGTTTTTGACAACTGAATTCAACATAACAGATTTTCTTAGGAGGAGAAAGGATGATATCTCACAGAAATCTTATTGTTGAGTAGTTATAAGAGCACATTTCCATATAGCAGAAATAAAAAGTCCCAAACTACTAGTTTAATGAGAAGGACTAAACCGTTAACTGGAGTAAAAAGAATCATGGTAGCATATTAAAACTATCATCACAAAACGAAATTTCATTAGCATAGGACTAAAAATTCACCAACCATAATAAGGAGACATGCATTCTCAGGCATAAATCAAACATTCAGGTCTGTTTGCAGATTTATTTGGAGATCAAGTGTGCCACTAAAAGTCAAAATTTTTGCCTGGCTCATGCCACACATCAAGCTTCTAACTAGACTCTAGGGGTCGAGATGGGCACCCAACTCGGAGGTGTCCTGTGTATTATGCAGTGTAGCAGATGAGGGTGTAACACACTTGTTCTTCAAGTGCACAGTTGCTCAGGAGGTATCGAGAAGGATGGGTATCACAAGTGTATCGACTTCAACGCTTGAGGATTTTTGGGGATCACTCAAAGCTCTCGATGGCAAGGCCAGCCTAAGTGGAGAGCACTGCTGGCGGTATTTTTGGTGGTCACGCAGGCTATTTGGTTTCAACGTAATCAAGCTATTTTTTGGTGGTGCGAGATGTTACGTAGTGTATATTTGCCATAATGACATGTGGGTTTCTAGCATGAAGCCTTGGTAGCAGCATTTCGATGAATATGTGGCACGCTTAGAAGTTGTAGTGAAATAGACAACTTGTGGAGGGATTTTTCAAGATGTCTTTACTTATTCTACTTCTGTAAAGGTGCTACTGTATATTGCCTTAGAATTCGGATTTTGTATGGTTATGAGCAAAGTTGTCAAGATCAAGATCTTATAGAGATCGGAGGAAGATCATAAGATCGAGGATCGTAAGATTAAAGATCATAAGATCAAGATCCTACTCATTAATAAAAAAAAGTTTTAAAATATAATAAATATTTTCTTTATAAATTTGACTAAGTTACATTTTTATCGATTATTAAGCCAAATTATATTAAAACATAATAAAAACAAATAAAACATTAAATTTCATCTAAATAGATTATCATGATGATGAGTATATTTTTTTAGTATTCAAATTATTATATTATTTTTTTTAAGAAGAAAATTATTATATTAATCATATGAAATAGTATAAAATTGGATAAGATCATAGGATCGTGTGACCAAAATTAATATTATATATTTTTTCGAAACGAAAATTAAGATTGTATTAAGATCTTACACATAAGTTTTTCAAGATAAGATCGAGACCGGTCGGTAAAATCGTAAAATATTAAGATTTAGATCTAGATCTTGAAAACCTTGGTTATAAGGGATGGCATAACCAATTATTTTAAGTGCAACAAAGAAGGCTTCCTTTTCCCCCTCATTTGTGTGTTGATTTTCTTGATTCAGAATTGATCATTGTGAAAGGAAATTAAAGACACACTTTCCATATGAATGTGAGTGGAAACCACTTCGTACATAGGAAGAAGGAAAGCACGCAGCAGTATGTGTCTGGAGCAGTCTGATAGAATTGGAACATGTAGATCACATGTTCAACAAAATGTTCGAACGACATTTGTCATAGAGTACTGCTGGTGAGTCAAAAAAGAAATACTGACTCTTTATTAATAGTGTACATAACGACAAGTTTGAGTGCACTAATTTCTCTCAAAAAAACACTGACAATCAACAACAACAACAACAACAACAACAAAGCCTTATCCCACTAGGTGGGGTCGGCTACATGGATCATACGACGTCATTCCGCTCTATTCGTTGATACATGTTCATGAGATTTGACAGGGTTTTACGCTGGCTGTCGGGGCCTAACACAACCCTCCTCCTTTATCCGGGCTTGGGACCGGCTATAAAACATAGGCGGAGTTCAAAAAAACACTGACAATCAACATTCAAAAACTGAGTTAACAATTAAACTCTTGATAATCAATCCACTCAAACACAGCATTACCGTATGTACATGATGAGAACTTTTGATTGAGTTCAAAGTTTGCATTAATGGAATCACACTCCTAAGCGATGGATATGATATCTTTGCAATGCCATGAATTCTGGGAAAAGTTGTCCCCACTTAATCTCATCTAAGCACTACATGCAATTAGCAAAGTGGCAGCCACTTCATTTAACATTAATTTGTTAAAAATAGAGGTCTCGGTGAATGTGATTCCTTTTTTCACTGATGTCTCAAACCAATGGCAAGAGAAGTCCTAGCTATCATAAGCGTAACCTAGTGCTCACTACGTTGATTCAATTCAAGAGAAGAATTTTTTTTTTTACAACAAGCAGCATCCTAGATGAAGATAAATAACCAATTATGAATTAAACCGTTAACGTTCGATCAAAAAAAAAAAAAAACAGTTAACAAGCACAAGTCAACAATGAGAAATCTCTAATAGAACAATTAATAAAGCATATGAAAAAAAAGAGAAGTTGCCGGGATACCGACAACTGATGATTTAGGAGGCGGCGGTACCGGTCTGGAGATCGTCGGAGGAGGCGAGGAGGAAAGAGGACTTCGGCGGCAGGCGGAGTTGTAGAGGAGGAAAGAGGGCCAGAGGATCGGCCGGAGAAGGTGTAGATTTTGGACGTCTGGAATCCAATTAAAGCCAAGCGACTACGCAGTTCTTGTGGGTTTGGGTAACTTTAAAATCTGGACCCCAATTTCACCAGAAAAATTTCTTGGTAGGATCCAATCTAGACTGGTTAAATCCAATGTTGTAAGACCGGATCCGGCCTTCGACCCGGATTGCTCAACGAGTCAGATTAGACCGAATGGTCGGACCAAATTATAATAAATTAATGTAATTAATAAAAATATTTATAAATTCAGCATAACAACACAACACAATCAATAATTTAAATCTAACACTAATTCATAAAATAACATAACAACACTAAAGAATTAAATGCAAAGTCATAAGATAACATAATTGAATACAAACTTACAATTTATGAAGTTCATAAAGTATCATAACAGCATATAAATGTACACAAACACAACTTCATTTCATAAGATAGCACAATTTCACAATCAAACACAAATTTTAAGTGTTAACAACTTCTTGTAAAGATAAAAAAACATAATAACAATGGTGAAGTTCATAATTCTTCCACAAAACAACAAAATTAAACACTTTTTTTTTAGGGAAACAAAATTAAACACTTTTCTTCAACACTCTTTATCTTGAGGAAAAGAATCCAAATTGACTTTCAAATTCTCAACATTGTTTTCTTCCACATCGTCTTCAAAAAAATATAAACATTAATTGCCCATGCCCTGGGTGACCAGGGCGCGCCCTAGCTGCCTGGCGCCCTGGCCGGCCAAGCGCGGCTAGTAAGGCACGCCCTACTACCCTAGCCGCGCTTGGCCGGCCAGGGCGTGCCCTGGCCGCCTGGCGGTGCATTGGCCGGCTAGGGCACGCCCTGGCGGCGCCTTGGCCGGCCAGGGCAAGCGCGGCCACTGGTCAGGAGACTCAGGACAAAATCAGGGAACTAACTCGACGAACTAAGAATTGAGAAAGGGAGAAACTCACCGGATCGAAGGTAGCAGTCACCGGATCGTGTGCACGTCGCCGGATCGAAGATAATGGTCGCCGATTGCCGGTCTCCGGATTGAAAACCTGCGCGTCGCCGAACCGAACGCCGAATGTCGAACGCCCCGAATGCCGATCCCGGTCGTCGACTGCCGGTCGCCGAATGCGGCGTGCGAATGACCAACGAAAGTGACGAAATGAAGTTACTAAAGAAACCCAAAATTTTTTTTAAAAAACGTGAACCGGCCGTGTCGTACAAAACGGATGGGTCTACCAGTCAAATCCAAATTTTGATCGGATTTTATCGGTTCAACACGAGCCAAAGAGTGATCCGGGTTCAGACCGACCCGTGACCTCCTTTTAATGGCCGGACATCGGTTCGATCAGCCGGACCGAGTTTTAAATTATTAGTTAAATCGGATTATTAAATTTAATAATTTAACATAAAATTTTATTAAAATATTAATATATATATTTATGGATTATTTTTTAACACTCGTGAATTATATTATTATTTTTATCTAACTCTGGACTATAAATTTATAAATTTTAGTCTCCTAAATTTGAAAATTTTAATCCTTCCATTAAATTTAATTGTAAAATATCATTTTACCCTTAATTTCATATTACAAAAAAAATCAATACAAGTAAAAATGTTATTAACAAATAATATAATTACACGCATCAATGTATAATAATATTATTAACACATTTTAATAAATAAAGAAACAAGAGTTGTTCAAATAGTTTTTTGTTTTGATCTTTAATATATAAATAATAGATAAAATCATAATTATGTAGTTAATTATTAATATCTATTTAAGTAAAAACCATAAATTGAAAAAAGATATCATCTAACATTTTATTTTTATTATATGATAAATTATTTTTTAATTTCAACATTCAAAGATGGTAAAAAATATGAAATTTTGTTTTACACATAAAGAAAGTCAATAAAATTAATTTCGTAGAATTTTATTTTCAGATCATATGCTTTGTTTAAGTGGTTAACGTGCCTCTTGATTTGGAAAAGGTAAAGAGTTGAAGCCTCATTGCTAATAACTTTTCTAGCTCTTTTAAATATAAACATTTAAACCGGTCCAGCAAAATCACTGGGTTCGATTGCTGAACCAGTTTTGGATCATGCGATTCGTCTTTGACGCACTATTAATTTAATTAATAAGTAATTTAAATATTTATTAGGATAAATTATTATTTCTAAAAAATCGTCAATCAATCACATTATAGTGTTTATTAAGTACTCAGTAATGTAAATCATTACTAATTAAAATTATTTTAAAGAATTACTAAAATTTTGGATTCCATATTTTGTGAATAAAAAATCAATGGAAATCTAACTCTAATAATCATATACAAAAATTTTCGATTGTAAATAGTTACTAACTATTCATGTAAAGGAGTTTTACCATCCCACTTTCAAATACCGAAATATACCTATTTAGTAGTACAATTACAAATTTCAAAATTATAATTAATTTTCACGCACTGCCAATAAATTATTTTATTCTCCGTGTCGACTTCTAATTCAATCATCCCTACATGTATCAATGTATCCCTTAGAAATAATTTAATATGAAAACAATATGACAAGTAATATGTATGTATATATGGAATAGGTGACATTCTTCAACGGTCGAGATCCAAGCACATAATGCGGGTAATCATCTGGCACAATGTTGGTGATTTATGATTAGAAGTTAGTGATTTATATTTTTTTTTCTAATTTTATTCTCATTCAAATGCATTATTTCTTTCTCAACTTATTTCTTTCTCATTTTTCATTTTATTATCATTCAACTATATCTTTTTTTATATTCATGCTTAACTAATTATAAATTATTTATTAACAATGATTAAAAAATTTAGAATTATTTTCATAAATCTTCCCTAAACTATTGCGATAAACTACAAACTTATTTTTTTGTATCCCTAAATTATCATGATTTTTTCACTTTAATCCTTCCGTCTATTTATGTTGCGTTTTCGTTACTTTTGATTTTTTCCATTTATGAAATACTAAATTACCCCTCCCTCCATAACACATCAAATAATAAATGGGGAAAAGGATCATGTGGATCCTTTTAAGGGTCCACATTGTGGACTGCCGTGGATCCGAAGATCCACGGTAGCAGATGTTTCGCGCGGTCCAGCGCAATGAGGCGCGGACGGTCCAGCGCAGTGACGCGCGGCCCGATTCGGTAGGGCAAAAGACGTGCGCTTCTTCGTTTTTTGCCCCAAGAAAATCACAGATTCACCTCTCTGAAGCAATCGTCATCACGCCATATGCCGGCCGTCATCACTGCCATTCTTCGCTGCCCCGATCGTCGTTGTTGCAGTTCTTCACCTTCGACGACGCCGCCCCAAACCCCACCAACCCCCCTTGGATGCCCCCTGCGCCGCTGCCGCCGTGAGATCTAGGGCATCAACGCGAAAAGGGAACCGACCAACCGCCCCGATCATCGTCGCTGCAGTTCTTCACCTTCGCCGCTGCCGCCATGAGATCTAGGGCATCAACACGAAAAGGGAACCAACCAACACCTCTTTGATGCTCGTGCGCTGCCTGTCTTCAACGCCGCCGCCCCGGACCCCGCCTGTGTTGATGCCGCCGTGAGATTGCCTGTCTTCAACGCCGTCGCTTCGGACCCCGCCTATGTTGATGCTACCGTGAGATTGCCTGTCTTCAACGCCGCCGCCCCAGACCCCGCCACCCTTGGACGCATGCCTGTGTTGATGCCGCCGTGAGATATAGGACATCAACACAAACAAGGTTACATATACGTTGCACGAAAGCCATACATGTAATGAATTTCCAAATACTCGTTTCATGTAATGATTTTTGCCAGCGTTGCTCCGGTCACCGACACCGCCGCCTCGGACGTCATTGTTTACAAATTTTATTGCATTTAGAGGACGTGTGGGACATGAAATGGAGGTGTCCCTTGAAGATGTTGTTGCCTTGGACACTTCTTCGGTTTTCGTTGGAATAGAGGTAGAATTAAAAGCTGCTTCTGGATTTTTTCAGATAAATTTTATTCAGATAAAATTGTTTGTTATTGGAGATGTGTACTCCTTTTTAATAGCTGAGAATGAGGATAACAATAAATTAATAAAAATTGACATATGGCAACTGAATTGTGCAACTCTTTGATTAGCTTCCATGTATAGTTTTTACAACCCAATTGTGCAACTCCTTGATTTGCTGCAAGATATCATTTGTGGTGGAAATATATGCATGTTGGTGGGATGATAATTAATCGTGTAATAGGATGTTGCTTCCATATTTCTTTTGAGCATATGATACTTTAAATATTTCTGATTTTAATGTTGCTTCACCAAGGTTTTTTTTTGGGCTAAACAGATTGGTACAAACAATAATATGAATGAAGGAACTTTGTTTGCAAAAGATAATATGAAACCTTGCTTGGGTATGTTATTTGATAGTGAAAAACAAGCTTATGAATTCTACAATCGATATGCCAAAGTTATTGGATTTTTTGTACGAAAATCATTTACTGGAAAGAACAAGAAGACAAAAGAAATCGTTAGTAGATTGCTTGTGTGCTCAAAAGAAGGGTACAAGGAAATTACTGAGAAGAACATTGAAAAGCAGGTGAAAAGGAAAAGAGACATTCGTTCTGGTTGTCAAGCTCACCTACAAATTGCAATGAGAACAGATGGAATGTGGGAGGTTAAAAAATTTAAAGAAGAGCACACCCATCTTCTTGCTACACCATCAAAGGTTGGAAGGCTACGCTCACACAACACAATTGTGGATTCTTCCAAGGGAGTAATGACAACCTTACATGATGTTGGAATGGGACCAAGTAAAATTGCCAAAGTCCTTAATTATTCCGGGGAACCACCCATTACTACTCAAAATGTAATGGATCATTTGAAGAAGATACGAAAGAACAATGTCGGCAAAGAATGTTTGGGCGTCATTAGATATTTTCAAAGTAAAATGGTCGACGATGAAGGATTTATTTTTGAGTGGGAAGTGGATAAAAATAGCATAGCAAGGAGTGTCTTTTGGGCAGACTCAAGATCAAGAGATAGTTACTGCACATTTGGAGATGTTGTAAGTTTTGATACAACTTATAGAACAAACAAATTGTGCATACCGTTCGCCCCCTTTACAGGCGTCAATCATCATAGGCAATCAATTTTATTTGGTTGTGCCCTATTAGCGAATGAAATCGAAGACATTCATTTGGTTATTTGAAACATGGTTAAAATCATCTTTGAAAAACACCCCATCTGTATCATCACAGATCAAGACATTGCTATGGGCAATGCAATTCGAAAAGTCTTTCCAAACACACGCCACATATATTGCATATGGCATATTAAAAAAAATGCGATGATCAATCTTCACGATTTATATGCTCAAGATGGCTTTAAAGCAGATTATAAGAAGTGGATTCATGGCTCTTCCAGTATTGAAGAATTTGATAAAACTTGGTTGTGCTTGAAGCAAAAATATGATATTCAGAATGATCATTGGCTCGCTATTATGTATGCAAAGCGTCATCATTGGGCATCAACTTATTTAAAGGATGTATTTGCAGCAAGCATGCACACAACTCAAATATCTGAAAGCATCAACTCTTTTTTTGATGGCTATGTGAATTCTAATACATCCTTAGCCGATTTTGTACAGCAATATGACAAGGCAATTTGATCTCGTCGTGAGGCAGAAGAGCGAGAGGACTTCAAGTGTATGAATAGTCAGGCTGCTACAATTACCAAAAATCAGTTAGAATTAGATGCAGGTTCGATATACACTGAGAAATTTTTTGCCTTGTTCCAAAAGCAATTTTTGCACATGTTTGATTTTCATTGTACTAAAATTGAGGACATGTCACACAAAGTTGTTTATTCGGTGTATTTGGGAGGGACTGAAGACAAAGAGAAGAACATTGTGGTTTACAATGATGAAATAAGTGTTTCAGTCAATTGTTCTTGCAAGATGTATGAGCGAGATGGAATATTATGTTCTCATATTTTATGCGTGATGAATACTGAAAAGGTCGTAAGGATTCCTGAACAATACATCCTTAAACATTAGACATTGGATGCTCGATACTCAAAGGTGCGGGCAGTTCATCAGAATGCATATGAAATGAGCAACGGTCAATGAATTATTACCCCAATTCAGAAATTAGATTTCAAATATAATATGAGAATGGCTACCGAAATGGGTTTGCGGTCACTTGAGCACTTTGATGTTGCATCTATACTTGCTGAAGAGTTTGTCAAAAAACTATCAGTTATTAACTCAGCTCGTACTTCAATTGGCACATCTTTCGCCAAAACTATTAGCCCACAAGGAGTAGATATTGTTATACACGATCCTCCTCGTATGAAATCAAAAGGAAGGCCCAAAAAAGCAAGTAGGATTAAATCCGGCATTGGGATTTCAATGTCACAAACAAAAAAGAAAGTAGCAAAAGAAAAAAACAACAAAAAGGATCATCACACAATCATGGGATCCTCTTCTAAGGTTTTCTTTGCAATAACTTTTTCATTGCAAAGTACGAATGAGAAACTATTATTTAACTTGTGTATAAAAATGAACTTCATATACCCGATAATTTGTGCATCCCCAAAATCGTCTTCCTGAATTTTTTTTAGTCCATGAAGTATTTAATTTTGCCTTCTCCCCACGTGCGCAAAATAGAGTATCATCATATGAACTGTAGGCTAAAGATGACATCTTCAAGCAAATTAAAAAAAATCTTGTCATGATTTGGAACTTAAACGATTCATGAAAGAGCAAAATGACGATGACAACTACTGAACATTAAAATAGCAAAAGATGACACAATGAAATTGATAATTTACATAGGGAACTGTTGGCTAAAGATGACATCTTCAAACAAATTAAAAAAAACTAAAACTTGTCATGATAAACAATTACATAGTGAACATTAAAATAGCAATAGAAACATGTGGATCCTTAAATTTATTAGGAAAAGGATCATTTGGATCCTTAAATTTACTAAAATAGCAATAGCAACATAGATCAAACACCCACTTTGGCATCTGAACAAAGACACATGCAACTTACATAGACCTCTTTGAAGTTGATGTCCTAGATCTCATGACGTCGGCGACGCAGTGGGGGGGAGCTGGGAAGGTCCGGGGCGACGTCGTCGAAGGCAGGCAGCACACGGGCATCCAAGTCAGTGACCGGAGCAATGACTGCTCGTCGCTGGCAAAAATCAGAAAAACATGCTTAGAGTGGATCAAGAATGTATGGCTGGCGTGCAACGTACATGTAATCTTTTTTTGCGTCGATGCCCTAGATCTCACGTAGATGCCCTAGATCAAGAATGTATGGCCGGCAACAACGCAGGGGGCGTCCAAGGGTGTCGGGGTCTGGGGCGGCGGCCTTGAAGGCAGGCAACGCACGAGCGTCCAAGCAAGGTGATTCGGCGTTGAAGGCGCACAAGCGCACGACGTTGAAGACCGGTTCCCTTTTTGCATTGATGCCCCTCGCGGCGGCGGCGGCGGCGAAGGGGGCGTCGAAGGGGGGTTGGTGGGGTCCGGGCGTCGTGGAAGGCGGCTCCAAGGCGAAGAACAGCGGCGATGATGATCGGCAGATGGCGTGACTCGGGGAAACTACTTCAGAGAGACGATCGGAGGCCGATGAAAAAATGAAAAGCGAATCCGCGATTTTCTTGGGGCAAAAAATGAAGAAGCACACGTCTTTTGCCCTACCGAACCGGACCGCACGTCACTGCGCTGGACCGACCGCGCCTCACTGCACTGGACCGTGCGAAACATTTGCTGCCGTGGATCTTCAGATTCACGGCAGTCCACAATGTGGACCCTTAAAAGAATCCACATGATCCTTTTCCCCATAATAAATATAAAAAATGGGAGAGGATAATTTAGTCTTTTCATAAATGATAATTTTTTTGTTTTCCACTTTATCCTTCCAACGATTTTTCTTATTTTTTATATTTTTTATTTCATGTTTTTCTAGAGGGAAGGGTAATTTAGACTTTTCATAAATGAGAAAAGTAAATGTAACGAAAAACGTAACAAAACTACACAGAAGGACTAAAGTGAAAAAAAATTTAGGGATACAAAAAAAAAAATGAATTCGTAGTTTGATGTTAGTGTGAAAAATCATGATAGTTTAGGGGAGGTTTATGAAAATAACCCAAAAAATCTAATAACTAATATTTTTCATATCAAATCTGCACTATAAAATTTATTATCAATACAAAATTTTATATATTTTAATAAAAAAATAATGTGGAATTTTATTTTGTTTGATTAAAAAAATATGCAATTAATTTATTATATTGTAATAAAATTATGTCATTTATATTTATCAACTACCGATAAGCTTATCAAACATTAATATTTAATATCTTAAATAAATCTCTAATCATTAATCACCATTCATTATTTGCTAACCAAATAGGGCGTGTGATTTTGTCTACTTTAGTTTTTTACCTCGAGGTGGCACAAGTAATGGACCAGCGTAAGATTAGTATCTTATACTTGCAAGAAACTAGATGGGTAGGAGAGGGAAGTAAAGAGATTAGGTTAAATGGTTCCAAACTTTGGTACACAGGTAAGGTAAATGGAAGGAATGGTGTTGGTATTATCGCGGATGCAGAATGGAGGAAGAATGTTGTGGAAGTTAAAATGATTGAGGATCGAATCATATCCGTGAAAGTAATTGTTGAAAAGGAGACTATGAACATTATTAGTGCATATGCACCCCAAGTAGGAGCAGAATCACATCTCAAGGAGAAGTTTTGGGCAGATATGGAGGGTTTGATTGAAAGTATACCAACAACCGAGAAAGTTTATATTGGGGGAGACCTTAATGGACATGTTGGTAAAGAGGCAGGACCACATGCAAGGGTTCATGGTGGTTTTGGTTTTGGAGAGTTGAATGAGGAAGGACAAACTATTATTGATTTTTCTTTAGCATACGACCTTAAGATTATCAACACTTATTTTAGGAAGAGAGATGAACATTTAATCACATACAAAAGTGGAACTCATAGGTCTCAAATCGATTTTTTCTTGATAAGAAATACTGATAAAAGACGTTGCACTAATTGCAAAGTAATTCCTGGGCATGGGGTGACTACACAACATAGATTGTTAGTTCTTGATATGCAAATAAAATGTATAAAACCAAAATCCCGAACAGTTTTTGATCGAAAGATCAAGTGGTGGCAGTTAAAGGGGGAGAAGCGAGAGACTTTTAGAAGTAAGTTATTAGAGGAAAGTGTGTGGGAGTTAGAAGGAGATGCTAGTATCATGTGGAAGAATGTGACAAAAAAGGTTGAAATGGTTGCTAAAGCCATTTTAGGAGAATCAAAAGGTTTTGGACCACAAGATAAGAAGACTTGGTGGTGGAATGAGGATGTCCAAGAAAAGGAGCGTAATAAGAAGAATTGTTTCAAGGCGATATACTTGGACAATAGTTCTGACAATTGGGAAAAGTATCGTTTGGCGAAAAGGGAGGCTAAGAAGACAGTTAGTGATGCTCGTGCTAAAGCATACGAGGGGTTTTATAAGGAGTTAGGGACAAAGGCGGGTGAACAAAGGATTTATAAGATTGCAAGGAACAAAGATAAGGAGTCGAGAGATTTGGATCAAGTAAGATGCATAAAAAATGAAGTTGGCAAGGTTTTAGTTACTGAAGGAGATATTAAGAACAGATGGGAAGAGTATTTCTATAAGCTATTTAATGATGGATGTGAAGGTTCGCGTTGTGATTTGGAGGACTTGACAGTTAGCGAATGTGAGCTTAATAGGTCATTTTATCGTAGAATTAGAGTCTCGGAGGTTAGCGAAGCTCTTAAGAAAATGGAGAATGGTAAAGCCGTTGGACCGGATGGTATACCGATTGAAGTTTGGAAATGTTTAGGAGAAAAAGGTGTGTTGTGGTTATGTAAACTATTTAATGAGATTTTACGGTCGAAAAAGATGCCTGATGATTGGAGATTAAGTACATTAGTTCCTATTTACAAAAATAAAGGGGATATTCAGAATTGTGCAAATTATAGAGGGATTAAACTTATGAGTCACACTATGAAATTATGAGAAAAAGTGATTGAGCATAGATTGAGAATGGTGACTAGTATTTCTGAGAGACAATTTGGGTTCATGCCAGGAAGATCCACTATAGAGGCGATTTATTTACTAAGGGGATGATGGAGAAGTATCGAAGTAGGAGAAGAGACTTACATATGGCTTTCATTGACTTAGAGAAGGCGTATGATCGGGTACCAAGGGATGTACTTTGGAAAGCCTTGCAAAAGAAGAGGGTGAATGTTGCCTACATTAAGGTAATACAAGATATGTACGATGGGGCATTGACTAGGGTTAGGACACCCGGAGGTGAGACAAATGAATTTCCTATAGGAATTGGCCTACATCAAGGATCAGCTTTAAGCCCGTATCTATTTAACTTAGTTATCGATGCTATAACCGAGAGTATCACAGAGGAGCTACCTAAGTGCATGCTATTTGCGGATGATATAGTACTTTTAGCGGATTCAAGAGAAGAGATTAATACAAAATTGGAAATATGAAGAAATACGTTGGAGTCAAAGGGTTTTCGTTTAAGTAGGAATAAAACAGAATATATGCATAGCAATTTCACAAATAAACAACTTAGAGACGATTTGAAAGTTAGGTTAGGGGAGGATATAATTCCTCAAGTGACAAAGTTTAAATATTTAGGATCAATTGTAAGACAAGATGATGAGATTGATGACGATGTTAATCATAGAATTCAAGCTGGTTGGTGTAAGTGGAGGAAAGCCACTGGAGTTCTTTGTGATAGAAAAGTACCCAATAAAGTTAAAGGAAAATTCTATCGTACTGCTATAAGGCCAGCAGTGTTATATGGTAGTGAATGTTGGGCTATGAAGGGACAACATGAACGTAAAGTGGGGGTAGTCGAAATGAGGATGTTGAGATGGATGTGTGGTCATACAAGATTAGATAAGATTAGGAATGACCATATACGTGAACGAGTCGGAGTGGCTCCTATTAGTGAGAAAATGGTAGAGAATCGTTTGAGATGGTTTGGTCATGTTCAGAGAAGACCATTAGATGCGCCAGTAAGAAGAGTAGATCAAATAATCTGGAGTCCGATTAAAAGAGGGAGAGGGAGGCCAAGGCGGACACTTGGCGAACTAATAGAGCAAGATCTATTGGTGAATAATATACCGAAAGGTTTGGTTACTAATAGAGCGGAATGGCGTCGTATGATCCATGTAGCCGACCCCACCTAGTGGGATAAGGCTTTGTTGTTGTTGTTGTAGTTTTTTACCCGTACGATTTTATTAAAATGCAATAATGCATGATCAATGTCATGTTTCCATATATACTTTAACATTTCTCATACGAGACTAATACAAGACCTGTTTCATATATCAAATATTATAAATAATATAGGGAAGGATGCATGAGACATGTCTTTAATTAATCAAAAGCATGCCTCATGTGGGATGTTTCTTAAAAAAAGGAAGAATATATAAGACATGCTTTATATTAGTCCCACATGTATAAATTATGAAAATTATATTGAAGGGTGATGTATTTTAGTAAAATTATATGGGCCAAGATCCAAAATGAACAACAGATCGAAAATGTTACATGTTAACTTATATAGTATGCCAATTTAAAACAAAACGTGCTTGTGAATTTCTATTTACTCCGCCTGCATAATGTGCCTAACCTTTACATTTAAGCTTTAATGTGTTTGTTAACTGAGTAATGGCCATATGAAATTAAAAGTTTAGTAAAAATTTTTGTTTGAAAAGACTTTTCTTATGCTTTGAATATTATTGAATGGTACAATTTAAATGACCCACAAGCATAAGTCAATCTTAATGAGATGCAACACATTTTAGTAAAATCGTACGGCTCAATACCAAAACGGATAATATCACATGGACTAAGAATGTTACATATTAACTCACAAAGTGTGCCATTATATGCTTTGAAAATGCTATAACCATGAGATGAAATGTCAATGGCTGCGAGTCGACTAAATATTAATAATCACGGATAATCAAAAGAGTTATAAGCAACAAAAACAACGATCGTGCACAAATCTTAGATCATTGTGGCCATAATACACCGACAACGTAAGAAACCAAGTATGGAAAGAGGGAACTAGTTCCCTAATCCTCAAAGAAACAATAAGACTGCATTTGACAAGTGAAACTAAAGTTCCCTGCGTTCTAATGAATAGTTCAATTGTTCTAATGAATAGTTCGATTTGATAGATTAGTTAGAAATGCATTTGAATAGAGTAAAACGTAATGATAAAAAATAATTCAATTTAATAGATTAGTTTGAAGTATGTTTGAATAGAGTGAAACGTAATGATAAGAAATCGAGAAGGTGATGATAGAAAAAGTAAATGTGATGAATTAATTTTTTATAAATTTTAAATTAAAATTTAGTATTCTAAATAGAAAATATAATATTGTTAATAAATAAAATTAAAGTATAAATTATAATTTTTTCACTAAAAAATTGGTTTAAAATATATTATTTAAATATAAAAATCAAATTTTTAATAATTTATATTTGATGAAATATTGAAAATTTTTAATGAAATAATAAGTAATAAATATTATTGTATTAATTCTTTATTATTCATATTTTACACATGATAAATAAATTATTATATATAAGATGCTAAAAAGAATAAAAAACTAAAGGAAAAAAAAAGAGTTCTCAAAATAAAAAAAGAGAACCTGCAGCTAGTTCCACAAAAAAAAAATGATGGAACCAAGGTCACGTGTTTCGCCGCATTTATTGCGACTTTCCCGTCACATCGTTTGGGAGCCAGGTGAAACTTTCCCGTCACATCGTTTGGGAACCAGGTGAAAACGGAAGGCTGGTTCCACTTGATTCCAATTGCCAAACGCAGCCTAAAGGAAAATTGATTCCTGTAATCTAAGCCAGAACTTTTACCTTCTACATATTATTGAAAACCTCGTACTAGTTATCCCGAAGCAGCTATATGTTGTTTTCCAATGCATTTACCCACCCCCGATACATATTCCAAGAGAATTGTCACTAGTCATCGGTGATCCAGAGAAAAATGAAGATCACAACATTTATCGTCTATGGGCATTGATGCATTACATCATACAAATGCCATTACTCTCTGTATCTTTATTCTTTGTACAATTCCTCTCTGTATCATACATGACTGTTCTAGCAATGGTGAGTGTATATTCTACAAGTTCCAATTCCTCTCCGTATCTTTGTGCCTTCTCCAAGTCCTGACACAGGAAAAGGAAGAAGCGAAGATCCAAGTTGCAGTTATTGAAAGGGAATAAGGTGTTCAAACCTTCAGAACTTCAGCAGGAGTTGATGGTGAGCTGCTCCAAAACTTCCACCCAAAAAGACGGATAATACCATTTCCTCAACTGCTATATGTTATTGTCAGGTGCATTTACACCTCCCTCGACGCATATTCCAAAAGATTTGTCTTTAGTTTCTTGCCGTCAGTGACCAGGACAAAAATGAAAATCACATAATATAAATGCCAATTTATGACATGACTGATCTAGCAATGGTGAGGGTATACTCTACAAGTTCCAGTTCCTCTCTGTATCTTTTATGCTTGTCCAAGTCCTGAAACAGGAAAGTAGAAAAAAAATTGAAGATCCACACTGTAGTTATTAAAAGGCAATAAGGTATTCAAACCTTCTGAACTTCAGCAGGTACTGATGTTGAGTTGCTCCAAAACTTCCACCCAGAAAGACTAGGTTCCTTTCTTCTATCTGTAACTTTGTTATTCCGTTCTGCCAATGCTACAGCCTCCTCGAGGTTTTTCCTTACAGAAGCAAACCATTGTAATTCATCAAATAGCTTCTCTTGTCCTAAAATCTGTAATGAAGGGCAATGTCAGTAGCTCGCTTAAGGCTAAAATTTGCTAAACTGGTCTAAAACTTGAGCTGACCAGCAAGGTTATATAAATCATGAGCAACAATGAAAAAATAGACCCCCAAACAGCATATTATTTACAGCGTCATTTTGGGGGTCATTTCTAGATGTCACTGGCAGGCATACCTTGAGAAGTAGTGTAATTCCCATCGCACAGCCATCATAGATGTTGAGGTTATTTCCTGGATCATCATCCTTAACAAACAACTTGGCTTTGTGATGCAAATTAGAATCTATCAAATTCTGCATGAGATGTGGAACTAACAGAAAGAGATCTTTCGGATAGTCATGCTTCATGCAGTGGAGTTCCTATACAGAATAATGTCTTAAGTGAGAAACCAGAAAAGCCTTTAATCTACCAAAATCCTAATGCCATTATTTAATCATACTCATAGAAAACATTGTAAAGCAAAAGATTTAAGCCAGTAAGTGATGTTTAAATGGATAGACACCATCGCACACTTAAGCCAATGTTCTAGAGCAAGCCAATGTTATGTATTTCACAATCTATGTAGTCTACACTACACAATGGAGCTACCATTAGTTGAACACCTTTGGCAAAAGGTTAGTACTGTGATGTGAAGTGCAATTGCAAATGAGATCCAAGAGAAAAAAAAGGTTAACAAACTCTCATTGCTCTCATTTTCTTTCCTTACAATTTGTCAGATGAATTTATCTGGTTAGTGAGCATAAATATGAAAGAGAATTTCATGTACAATCCTGGAGTACTTAAAAACCTTAATGACAGCAATAGGTTCAACTTCCATCACTTTTAAATGTCATTTAGTTTATTTCATCTTTAGTAAATTTAGCATAAGGATTAAAATTTCCAAGATATGATATTTGTTTTGAGAAACATAAGTTCTGAGGAAAATTTTGTTGATAATTGTATTTATGTTATCATGTATATTTTTTAGAAGGATATTATCCTGTATTTGATTGAGTATAACAAACAAACAATTGGGAAGAAGATTTAATCTTAATTCAAATATTACTCGCATCAGTTGGATGAGGTGGTTCTATTGCTACTCCAAAAGCCCATTAATGTCACTCCTTACCTTTTACTTTCGACCATCTCTCCCTTTATTTCGTTCCTCTTTTCTTAAAGTTTGCCCTCTCTTTTTATTATATTCTAAAATCTTTCCCAATTAATCCATGTCTAGCCCTGGTTATATTTCTGCTAAATTTATATAACTTTTTATTTGACTTGTTTATCATAAAGAATTGATTAATCAATATAGACAAATGTAAAAAATAAAGCAATGTACTTTTTTTAGAGCGTAAAACAATGTACTTATTATTGACTTTCATGATTAATTAATCGTAAATTTGATTTAGTAATTAAATTTGTTGTTAATGACTATAGAAAGTTCTTAGAGCGTAAAACAATGTACTTATTATTGACTTTCATGATTAATTAATCGTAAATTTGATTTAGTAATTAAATTTGTTGTTAATGACTATAGAAAGTTCTTACATCACTCGATGCGAAAATGTTAAGTCTTGACATTTGCGACCTCCTTTTCTCTAATCATGCTCTCCTTGCACGCTGGTGGATCATGGGGCAAACAGAGTATGTGGTGTTAAATCTTCACTATGTGATTTGGTAAGGATCTATCTTGGAATTCACCTTTGGAGCTTGTCCATGAGGCATCATCCTTTTGTTTGGGTGTCTCGAGGACCATTATTATGATTAAGAATCATTTCACACCCTCCCTTGGGGCTTTGGGACTCTAGTTTCTGTCTTTTTGAGAAGGAAAAGGATGTCCACCAGATTATGTGGTCAATCAGATATATATATATATATATATATATATATATATATATATAACTATGAAATGGTGATGATATATAAGTGTGAGCTCTCCAGAAGAGAAATGGAAAAGTACATCGGCTATCCAAAACCCCACTTCCGGAGAAGAAAGAAAATGTGGTGTACAATATGCTCTGTCTAAGCTCCCCACAAAAAATCACCCGGTTCCGCTGGAGCCATATAGCCCAGAACCAGCCAAAAAAGCCAATGGTACTCTCCATCTCTGTCTCTGTCTGGTCAAAACTCAGAGAGATCGTCATAGGGTATGAGAATCTTGGGGGAAAAGGCCCCCAAAGGTCGTCCGCTGCCAAATCTCGTGTTGTCGGACATGCAAAAAATAAGTGATCAGTGTCCTCTGCCTGATGACACAAAACACAGGATGTGTTTATGTCAGGTGCCCATCTCGCCTTGTATGTCCCGGTGAGGAGCCGGTCCCACCGCAAGTTTCCTTCTGATGTATGAGTAAATGTAGGGAGGTGTTCATCCTTTTTCTTATTGGTGATCATCCTTTTTCTCCTAAAAAAAAGGATGTAGGGTGGTGCACTTCTTACGCCTTTTCAAAATGGAAGCACTCCCAACAGATCTGACAATTTTAGTATTGGATGCCATCCGCAATCACTGAGGTGGTGCCAGATCCTCCTATTCGGATCAAATCTATCTAACCGACGCATATCAAAGTTATTAGCCATGACAAGATTCCTTAAGGATGTAAAGGATACCTAAAATCCAAGATCTTTGCTAGACTTTTACTGCATGAAAGGATCCTCATGAGAGTCCATAGGACAAGATGTTTACCAAATACAAACACATTCTATAGGGTGTGCCGGTTGGTGCATTGGTACCATGTTTGGAAAGAGGTGGTGCCAGATCCTCCTATTCGGATCAAATCTATCTAACCGATGCATATCAAAGTTATTAGCCATGACAAGATTCCTTAAGGATGTAAAGGATACCTAAAAACCAAGATCTTTGCTAGACTTTTACTGCATGAAAGGATCCTCATGAGAGTCCATAGGACAAGATGTTTACCAAATACAAACACATTCTATAGGGTGTGCCGGTTGGTGCATTGGTACCATGTTTGGAAAGAGGTGTTACAGAATATTGTATCCCTCTTTTAGGAATAGACAGGTGGCTATCACTCTTAGGTAGCCACCTGATTGTATTAGAAACTTTGAAGACAGGTACAAGTGTGTATGAAAAGTCAAAATAAACAAAAAGTGAAACTGCCCACGAAAAGAGAGTAACCACCTCCCCACTATCATAAAAAGGGACTATTGTATCTCATGTCTCTTTTTGACTCAAGAGTGGTGGAGGGATCGTCTAGATACCCAAACTATTTGCTTAACTTTTGGCTTTGCCTCTATATTTGACTTTCATCCACACGTCTACATTCTCATAACTTCAATGCTATAATACACCATGATGACTACCCAAATTTAGTAGCCATCATTTTCTCAGTTATAAAAACTCATTTGTTACCTCTTTTCTGATAATCCAACACAAGAAAATGAGAATTTTTTCCCACAAAAATTTCCACAAACATAATCTTAGTTCTTTCATCTTCTATAAACCTTTTTTCCCATAATGATGGAGAGGCATTCCAAGTTCACGCTCCTGGTACTTTTTGTTTTAGGTCTTCTGTGTGTAGATATATAGATCATACATGTAATCAAGATTTCCTTAGCTTAAGAAGAACTGTTGTTGAATGAATGGGAAAGATGTACATGCAATCATCAGAACTACATCATATGAATGCTAAGAGTTGAAACAGTTAAAAAAGGAAAAAAGAAACATACCTCTACCATTGTGTCAATAAAAAATAAAAAAGATTTAGCTGAAGCATGCATTTGACTGGAATTTTCCATCACTTTATCAAAAACTGCAGTTGTGGTTTCATCCACAAATCCACGTACCAAACAGCTCTTCATAAAGCTTTCATCAAGTTGTGGTGTGCTTATGAAACTATGATGAAAAATGTCAGTAGATAATAAAATAATATAGCACAATAGGTAGCTTTGTTTTGCAAGGATCAATCATTACCATGAAGTATTGTAAGAATAGAGTGATCTGCTAGCCAGAAAGATTCTCATTAATCCTAAAGCATTGCCAATTTTACACGAGATAGACTGAAACTTTTCAATGAAGCTAGCTGTCTGACTTTTACCCAAGGACAGTTTTCTTAAAAGAACATGTTCTTCTGACTGTTGTGAAAAAGAATGTGTACTTGTTTCCTTTTCACTCTGCCAAAAGGAAAAAAATAAGCACCTTGAAGTACAATGATAAGTGCAAAATAATCCAGAATAAATGAAACCTAAAACATATTCAAAGAATATAGAGAAATGCACCTTATTCATCTTGAAAACCGTTACGTGATTTGTTTGGATGAATTTTCCGTAACTACTGTGATATATTGAGATTCTGTGCATTTTAATATAAAAATAATAGCAACAAAAATTATGAGGTTAATAGCATGCAGACCATGCAAATAGAGTCAATAATTTATCTGGGAACGGGAATCACATGACATAAGAAGTGGTTGAGTCTGTCTGCAAAATGCGGCAAAATTTTTGTCAGCCTGCTACTTACTCTCAAATAGTATATACCACTTGTTTTGATTTCTCGAGAGGGGAAAAGGATGACTATGGAGTTGTGGTAGCCATCCGAGTATGTATTGAAACTTTAAAATCAGCAAATGTACAAGCATAGAGAAAAGGAAAAAGCTGAAAGGAAATTCGAAAGTGCCTCCATTGTGTACTACTCAAAGCCTCATTCTCGATACAAAAAACAACTATGATGTACAATGTTCTCAACATGACACCGTTCACCCTCAAAAATAGTTCGATTGCATTGCAACCAAAAGGCCCAAATGACTGCCAAAAATCTTCCCACAGGCTATCTCCAGTCTTGGTTGCTGCACACTTGTTGTTCCTGCCCCAACCCAAGATCTCGCCCAAACGACTGCCAAAAATCTTCCCACAGGCTGTCTCCAGTCTTGGTTGCTGCACACTTGTTGTTCCTGCCCCAACCCAATATCTCGCCTCACCCTAAATTAAATGGATTACATTTTATATCTTGAACCTAGTAATATTTATAATTCCGATTCATGAATTGACAATAGATAGTCTCTCAAAAAAAAAAAATTGACAATAGATAGGTTGTGCCTTTTTTTCTACCTCTAGAACTCAAGTTAAGTTGTGATAGAAATAAAAAGAGACAACTGAATTTGCTAAACATACACAAACCTCTTTGATTAACTTTAGATTCCCAAAAAATGCAAATTTTAGCATTCGCATTACAATTTGTTTGTCAGTAGTATGGTTTAATAAAGTGTGCTATAGGAAAGTGGAATAACTTAAATGTCATTTACTATGCAATTTATCTGTAGGTAATCATGAAAAAATAGATTACAATGATTATTACCTTCCATGAGATTGATCCTTTTAATGATTCAGGCTTCATATATTCTTCTTGAACCAACTGACATAACTGCAATAACATATTTTTTACAAACTTCATTATGCAGTCGGACACTTTGGATGCTGATCTTGCACCATGAATAGCAAATGAAGTTGTAAAATTTTCTAGGCCAATGACTTGCAGGTTCTTCGTATTTTGACATTGAGCAACCTTCTGAGTGAAAATCTGCATACCAAAAGGGAAACAATATGTTCACAAAGTTCAAGGCTAAAAGCACCTTTTTAAAGTAAACAATCTACAGCCCAATGATAAGGAGAGTTAAATATTACTTTCACATTCATAACAATCCTTGTAAGCAAAAGGTATGGTCAACGACGTGGAATATCACTACTAAAAGTCATGTCTTCAAATTATAATTGTTTTGCCATCAACATTTTGTTGCCATAAAATGGTAACATAAGTCCTTCATGGGTAACATAAGTTTACGGGGAAGAAAGATGACTAGGACCATTGTCTACTCATCTGTATGCATTCAAACCATATCCGACGCCTATACATTTATGTAGAGTTCATAAAATTATAGGAGCATACAAAGAAATCTCAGAAATCATGCATGCCCTCTAATAAAAGAATGGATATGGTGCAGAATTCTCTACATGGCATCCCTTGGAAATTGTGCTATTGTAATGCCTTCCATTGGCATCAAAACTCGAAAGAATAACCTAACTTCAGAAAGAAAATTCATCGGAAGGATGATGGCTGGTATTCAGCCTTGAATAAAGGTAAGGAAACCAAGCCACCAATGTACCGGGCAGGGTAATGTGTTCAAGTGCCATATCTTCTGCTGATTTTCAGTGTCACCATAACAAGATAACTCAGGGCTGTACACAGGGCCTTGTTGTAAGACGAAGACCAATGTAACAGATTTAATCCCCACATCTCTCAATTAGAAGAAAAAAATGAATTTCATGTTTCAGACTGATGCATAACAGGAAATATAAAAGTGATGAAGAGCTCAATCGTCGCCAGGACCTTTTTGTTGCAGAAAGCACCACAAAAAGAAGTGAGAAGCACAAGTTTGAAGAACACACATTATTAGGTTGGGATGCATTTGGAGAAATATTAGTGTTCAACACTTCCATTGCGTATGCACCTAATTTTCTCTTTACCTGCAAGGATGAAATTCCATGTGAAGGATGTACTTTCATGTGAAGGATATCTCTGTCGTATGCAAGGCTACAATGAGTTGAAAAGGCTCAACTTTTTTACTATGCGTTCAGTAAGGATGCCAAAGAAGGTGGATGGGAAACTTGACATCTTTTTTTTTTTTTTTGAGAGGAAAAAGGATTGAAACTTCATTGACTTGATCAATCTACTGGCCTTGACCACTCGTGTCTGGTTGAACAATTCCTTGAGGGATGGTTGGCATTAGATGGACGGAAGTTTCCAGGTAAAGCGGGCTTATAAGTTACTGCAGTACCGCAGCCCCTCCAGAGACCAGAAATGCTGATTGAATTTGTGATTGACTGCAGACTCCTATGGGAAACTTGATCCCCACGAAGGTCAAGACATTCATGTGGCTCCTTAGATGGAGAATCTCACCAGAACTTATAGATCGAGGTTGCACCCAGAAGACTCTTACAGGGATCCGGAGGATACCAATTATCTTTTTTCTACTGTCAAACTGCTCTACTACCATTATATATGGATCAAGGAATGAAAGAGCATGGCTTTTTGCTATCATCTTGGTGATATGGTTGCAACGTAATGACACTATATCCAAAGGTGGGCATTGTTATGTGGAGAATGCCATACCACATGGTAATGAGCTGGTTGGGGAATGGAATGTTCTGGGCTGAATGTGGATTTATATATTACCTTGCTCACAACCCCTACAATGCAATCGTCACATGGTCAAATCTCATGATGATTATTTTGATTATTTCATTTTTGTAAAAAGAAAAAACTAATTCAGAAGAATTTTTTTAAACGAATATCTTGCGCGAGAAGTATTTCTATTCATTTGAAATGAGTACTAGAATTACATGATACAAATGTAAATAAAATGTTATGAGATGAAAGCCAACATAAGTGAAACTTAAGTTGGTTATCTATCATTAATCATTCACAACTCAAAGATTCTCGCTGAAAATTTTTCTACATTGTTTCTTACAAAACAAACAAGTTATAAGGAAAATGAATGAATCAAATAAGAATGCAGCTACTCTAAAAAAATGAGAATTCAGCTGGCAAATATAGGAGTTCGATGGCTAATTTCACCGATGTTTTGTTTTTGAAGGAGATTGAGATTAGCCATCCAACTTTATGGTAGAAGATTACTGATTAAATGTTATTTAACATATCTGTTGCACAGAGCATCCTCTATTTTGCAATATTTCAGTCTAAAACACATTATTTTCACGACAAAACAACAGGCAACTATTTGCCAATATTTCAGTTTAAAACGAATTATTTCATGACAACAAACGCAAGATGTTGTACAGAACATGGTTCATTTGATGCCTACTTAGACATGAACAGGTGGCAATCGGACAATACAATATATAGCAAATTATAAATTTACGTCACATTATTTCTCTTGAAGGCCTTTCTGTCACAAACACTATACAAAGAAAAAGGTATTAGTAGTACAATTGTACAAATAAGAAACAACTGCAAAATTGGCAGACCTAACCTGTTTTATTATGCTGTAGGAGTAGTTCTCAGTAAACATATGCAAATTTTGAATTATGTCGTCAATGTCAAAATCATGAACTATAGAACTCAAATAAATATAGATTCCATCTAAATTCAAGCCATTCTTCATCTCTGCTAACTGCTGCATCTCTGAATATATCTGCAGTTCACAAAAAGAAACCTTAAATGAAGTAGGTTTTCAAGGTAAAATGATAACTGGGAACATGATGGGAAGGACGCTCCATTATGCCTAAAATATGAGATCAAAAGAGACTACACTTTACCTTCCATTCATAACTTGACACAGTCAAGTGATTGTAGAAGGCAGAGTTCAAATAGTTCTCAGCGAGTAATTTTATGTCAACATGCTTGAAAGGAAGACGCAAAGGTTTAATTTGCAGGTACCATGAGAGATTGCGAACGCCAGTCTGGTAGAGTAGATCTATTTATGAGTACTGGTAGAAAATGCCTAACAATAATTGTGATGACAATTAGGATTACCTTCGTTGGGTTCACAGATATAGACCCTTTTATGTACGTAGAATGGACATGAAGGCGGAGATCAGTCTCAATATCTTTACAAAGAGGACCAATTATCTCCTGCTAGTATGAACATGAGATTTGAGGAGAGTGTGATCAAAAGGTATGACATAAGAAAATGAGCTAATGGTAAATGATGTCTAATATTTCGATTATGAATTGGATATGAGGAGCTATCATGCATTATCGAAACATACATCTTCTAAACTACACTCGATTTCCTTTTCGTACGATTCTCGAGTATGATTGCCCACATGTCCTAACTTGAGAAGATATAACCCATCAGAAAATGCATCAAGGGCGTACCTGAAATTCAGTATAATTGAATTAGGCAAAATGTTAAGCCTTTTACAAAATATTTCGATAACCTGTGATGAAAAAGAATGAAGTTCCCAGAACTACAATGCAGAAGTCAGAACTACAACCAAGCACCTTACTAGCATGTGACATGGATATGTACCATATTCCAGGACTGACATGTAACCATGAATACAACATCATATCACAAGGTAGACGTTGTATGACAATAGGAACTAATTGAGAATATCATTCAGAAATAACCATTTAAATAAAATGATGCCAAAATAAAATATTAAGGGAGCGTATAAGGGTACTCACTGTAGCCATGAGAGTCTGTTAACATCTGTATAAATCAGAGAAAATATGTTTCTTATCATCTCCTTTCTCCAATACAAAAAACTACAGTCAGTAAAATCTTCAACTACACTCTTGAAATTTGCAAGAGTCTCCAACTTTAACGCCAATTTTCGAATTCTTGAAAAGTTCATATCTACATGACCCTATCTCAATAAATTGCAAAACAGGTCGAGTCAGATTTGCCAATAAAGTGATAGAAAATAATTATATTTCAAACAGTTTGAGAACTATAAATATAATCATCATCCAGAAACTGTTCATATATTACAAACTCTTAGTCTTCACACTATATATGCACAGAAAGCTTCATAAAATATATCTCAATTCAGAAGGGTTTTCTTTAAGAAAAGAAACAGAAGGAATCTGATTTCTTGTTTTAATATGAAATTTGAGTAAAGAAAGAGTAGCATGTGAAGAGAAAACATGACAATGTGTTGGTTCTTGTTAAGAACATAAAATCAAATGTTGCTCTTTCTATCGGTTTAAACTTTTAGGAAAATTGGTTAGTACATCAAATTTAACATGATATTACAGCCAAACGCAGTCCACGCGTGAGGAGGAGTGTTAAGAATATAAAATCATTGATGTTGCTCTTCCTAATGGCTTAAGCTTTTAGGAAAATTGGTTGGCACATTAAATTTAACATAGGACAACATCAATGATTTTATATTTTTAACAGTTCTTATGCAAGACAAGTGTGAAACAGCATTAAAAAAAAGTTTATCTTTTCTGAAAGTGAAAATAAAGTTGGTGTACATGTCTCTCTATGAGTGCAGAAACTTGAGACGTGGACTGATAAAACTTTGGAAACTACGTCACCCTAATAACAAATCACAGGATCATGCTAAATATATGAGTAAGTTAAATTGAGGTCACAAGACACAAAGATATTGCAGTACATCAACCAAAGTACGAAAGATATGTAGAAGATATAAACGATGAAGTTTGACTGGTACTTTAGAAAACCATCAAGCCCAGGCAAACACTTTATCATCCTTTTTTTCTGCCTCAGGAAAACTGCTACATTTCTCCCCCTCAAGACTATTCAAAAGTTTCCCAATCTCCTCCTATTTTCCAAGAGATCAGATTCTCAACCTCTCTGTCTTTATTCTTCATCGATGTTTTTTTTATACGAGAAAGGACGACTAGCAAGATGGTAGTCATCCAAAAGTTCCATTAATAGTAGTAGAGATTACAAAAAAGTTTGATAGAAAGGGCAATAGACTTCCAGGCCATGAACAAAAAGACAGTAAAACACCACTCTGAAACACCACTCTAGGCCTCTGTATTCCATGCATTGTTGAACGTCATTGCTCTTGCAACCCACCCAGTCGATATCGTAGACAAAATCAGGCATTCAAAACAGTTGACAAGAGCCCACACCGGTCATCCCAGGCATTCAAAACAGTTGACAAGACCCACACCTGTCATCCCATAATATGAGACCCCAAATTTCTAAGGAGGGCACAAATCATCCTTCAGAGATCGCAAGCCCAGAGGCCGCCCTATGTAGTTGGACGGCGCACGACTTTGTTGGCTGGTTCCAACCAATTTTTTTAGTCTCCACTCTTGGTAGTATCATGGGTACTCCAATCCAGCAGTGTCACTGTCATTGCCAGCAACCCTTGCCCCACTGCGCCCTTCTCTCTGCACCGTCTCCATTTCCGCACCCACTATGGTCCTATGCAAAATCGCAACTTCTCCCCTAACCCACCCCATCACCCCTCCGCCCTCTTACCCTCGCAGTGCCCAACCTCATTTCCTCCCTCTCTCTCCCCTCCCCCTAGCCACTCCTGCACTCCCTAGCCGCACTCCTGGATTGGAGAGGCACTCAGGATATATCTCATGCAGGAGTCTTAGGAGTGGTCTCTGTCATAACACGTGAAGAAAATTGTACTACTAAACCGAAAGAAATGGATTTTGGCACCATATCCCGAAACCGCAGACATCGCCCCAACTTTCGGCACCACATCTATTAGAAGAAATGGCTCCTAATGGAATCAATCTGCCTCCCGAAACCGCAGACATCGCCCCACCTTTCGGCACCACATCTATTAGAAGAAATGGCTCCTAATGGAATCAATCTCTTCAAAAAAAAAATTATCCAACCAGTTAGGATCAGTGATTTGGTTTGAACTAGAGATCCGCTGCAATAATATAATTTTTTTATTCTCAGACCATTATATTTGATGAAGCTATATTCCGAGCTTTTCAAGTACCGTCTGGATGTCATAATAAATCATTCAGGAAAAGAAGGAAAATTGAGTGTGCAAAAAAAATTCTTAGAAGATGCCAATTTCTAGGTTGTGTGCAGATGCTTAGCAGCAAAAACTAGTGGACACTTCACAGTTTCAAGTCGAAGGAGAATTTAAGCATTAAACATCTATCAACTTTCCTCTAAAAAAAAACATCTATCAACTGCATAAGCATATTATGTGGTGAATGTTTATCATGAAAACTACCAAAGGAAACGTATAACATAATTTTCTTTATGGTTGACGATGTTAATCATAGAATTCAAGCTGGTTGATGTAAGTGGAGGAAAGCCACTGGAGTTCTTTGTGATAGAAAAGTACCCAACAAAGTTAAAGGAAAATTCTATCGTACTGCTATAAGGCCAGCAGTGTTATATGGTAGTGAATGTTGGGCTATGAAGGGACAACATGAACGTAAAGTGGGGGTAGCCGAAATGAGGATGTTGAGATGGATGTGTGGTCATACAAGATTAGATAAGATTAGGAATGACCATATACGTGAACGAGTCGGAGTGGCTCCTATTAGTGAGAAAATGGTAGAGAATCGCTTGAGATGGTTTGGTCATGTTCAGAGAAGACCATTAGATGCGCCAGTAAGAAGAGTAGATCAAATAATCTGGAGTCCGATTAAAAGAGGGAGAGGGAGGCCAAGGCGGACACTTGGCGAACTAATAGAGCAAGATCTATTGGTGAATAATATACCGAAAGGTTTGGTTACTAATAGAGCGGAATGGCGTCGTATGATCCATGTAGCCGACCCCACCTAGTGGGATAAGGCTTTGTTGTTGTTGTTGTTGTCGTCATGTCTCAAAAGACTTTAAAGAGCAAAACAATGGCCATAGATTTATAACTTGCAATACTCTTCCTCTCAAAAAACTTACAATAGTCTGAAGAACATCCAATGTGACTAAAAAAATAAGTCTTCTCTCATTGCTGCCCCCTCCTTGAAGCAGTTGCAAGAGTAATGAAACCTGATGCATAGTTGCACACTAGAAGTTTCAGCAGAAGGCCAAAATATATCATGATTCAATCAAATGCAACTCACAATTCTTCTAAATTGACTTAAAGAAACCCAAGACAACAGTAAGAAAGTAGTGAACCCATAATTTTATTGGGAGTTCTGAAAGAGTTCCTTGCCCTTGATAGTTCTTGAATGAAGACAAGCATAGTCAAAATTTTAATTCAACCGAAGCCAAGGAGTTTAGGCATAAGTTAACTATGAGAAATAGACCTGGCTGACCACAGAAGCAATCTTGGCAGGATATGGGTTTCAAGGTTTACAATACTGTGGAGCCAAATTTAGGGCAATATAATCTTTTTTTTATGAAGAGAAAAAGGATGACTAGGTTATGCTTCCACCCCCCACATCTATATTTTTTTTGCTTCATGATGATAGATGTACAGCTTTCAAGTCTTCATATGTATGAACACACAGATGGTCAGCCTTTGCTAATAATGCTTTTACCCCTCAAAGAAATTATTGATGCTTAACTTCTCAACATTCAATAATACAATTTTTTGTTGTTTTGATGACCAAGAGGACCCAGACTCAGGGCTTTAAAACACCCTTTTTAGCAGAAGCAATGAAAAGACTGCTTACACGTGTCTTAAGACATGAGTTAAAAATCATAGGATAAAGGTCCAATTAAACTATTAGTCAAAAGGAGGCCATTATCAGAGATAACTGAATTTCTTATTCAAACCTATAAGGGCATGTACGTACTTGTAAAATATTTTTTTTTTCAAATTGGGAAGAACACTTCCACATGGAAGATGGGCACATAGATGCAGTAAGAAAGCACTCATTTTAGCAATCATTACAGACGATGCTTTGGCTGAAACAAAATAAATGTCTGTGAGACAGAGACCTAAATGGCTATTTAGTTCATGCCTTTGTGTACTCGTAGAAGTCCAATAGAATTGGAAGTTCATGTCTTTTCCCTATAAAGAACAAACATAACCCTATCTATGAGATTCCAGATGTATATTAATGGTCATTATGAATAGAACATGCTTACCAAAGAAAGAGAATCTTTAAGACTTGTCTCCATCTCTTTACCACCTAACATGAAATGATCAGCTGAGAAATACTGGGATAATATGGTATAAAATGAAAATGCAAGAAACAGTGACTTGAATATAATGGCAAGATTTATAAGACATAAATAAAATATGCAGCACATATTGTGTATATAGACTATCGGATTTTTTTTTGAGAGGAAATAGACTATCAGAAATTATGTTCCATATTTTAGAACAATAAACTATTAGGTAACATTTTCTGAAGTTTTTGCATAAGAACTCTCACATTGGTAACAGGTAACAGGTCCAGTAATATTAGCTGCAAATTTATGCAAATTTTCCTATGAGCATTTCATTTAAACTGGGCATAGAAATGCAGATGGATTGAAGGCACCATGATTTGGAACAAAGTATCACATCATACTGCTTAAATGAAGGTAGATTATGAGATCCAAATGAGGAACATTTCATTAGATTATGAGATCCAAATGAGGAACAAATTCCTATCACATAAGCACAACCTCAAGCAGAAACAAACAATGAACAACATGAAATGATAAAAAGGTGAGTCGATGCCCACATGGCTTGTAAAGAATCACTGAAACACATCAATTTTCCATTCCAAGCAGAAAATAAATGTTTTCTCAATCAAAAACTTCTTTAGACGAAGGATGGCCATTGAGATAAACAATCATCCAGCTTATGTCAATTAAAGATATCAATAGATCAAAAAGTATGAGTGTCAGGACCCAATGAGCTTATGGATACCAGAGTTAACACTGAAAAAGAATATGATAGTAACAATTCTTTCTATTCAAACTCTATAATAGCTGAGATCTCTAAAAGTTTTCAACAAGTTTCCACAACCACAATCCTGCCAGCACTATGCAATTTGTGATACATTGTTGTCTCTGCCAACATATCCTGGGTCAAGTAATTAAAGAGAAGTCGTGCATACTGGTGATAATTCACGTTAGTCCACAAAGTACAATATGATGTGAGATGGTATAGCCCCATGTCAGGTTTAGAATACCACAGTTATGTGGTACACGGATATAATAGAGCAAAATTCAGCAGGCACCATATTGGATCTTTTTTTTACTTCTTTTGCATTTTCAATGAACATACCAACCGTTCCAGATCATACTTCCTGGCAGTACAATACAAAAGCAGTCAATATGGCAGAATATGCCTCATACAGCTTGATATTTAAGTTCTTGACCCCAAGAGGCTACTACGGTAAATTAACACATAAAAATGGCATTCATAACAAAAGACAAAGCTCAACTTCACTCATTGCTCTTGTCTCAGTGAAAAGGAAAACAAGAGAAACCAATATGAACAAAAGGAGCTAGAGAAGAGGAATTATTACCATATGTTAAAAGAAATGTGTATGTATACTTTTTTAGAGGTAAAAGGAAAATCTTGTCATCCAAATGTATATATGGATAGTTGAAAAAAGTGTATGTATGAACATGAATGCAGAAATCTAGAGAAGCAGAACCAAGTCATAATCCTCTCCTCTCGCTAGTCAAAACATGATATGCATGTAATATTTCTCTTGAAAAAGAATTGTCATTTGTAGTAACCAAATAGCTCAAAAAACCGCCATTGGTATCCTCAAGTTTGGCGATACTACAGTGCATAATGTCAATATGCACAAGGTTAGCAAGGAAAGATCTATATAGCAACACAACCTGTAACAAAGAGCATACAACTAAATATAAGAAAGTTACAAGTATGGTAGTCTATGAAATGAAACACAGAGTGTTCAGAGGGCTCTAAGGTTCAATACTCATAGGCCATAGACAACCCTTCAATATGTACATTCCATTTAACAGAAAATTAAAACCACATATAAAATAAAGTTCACACAAGATGTGAGAATCATGACTAATTTGCATTTACATTCTAACGGTAGATATATAATGTAAGATGATGGAAGAATTGCAAGGTCAAGACTGATAAGAAATAACACAGATTGTCATGGAGGGATTTATTGGTCGCGTGAGCCATGACATCAGAGTAACCGCACTTCCTTTGGAGGTGAGAGGTCTTACATGAAGAACATTGTACATCACATATCTTTTTTTATGAGAAAGTGAAGAAATGAATCGTTTCCTATTTACAGGTGCCCATCACCCACTAGACTGGTCCTTTTCTCTTATTTTTTTTTCCACATACACACCTGTAAATCGGATGACTTCATAGTTTTCAATACAAGTGGATGGCTTTCCTAACTTGATAGCCATCCTTCTACATCTTCAAAAAAAAAAAAAGTAATAACAGACAGGATGCAAGTAATAATACCATGTAGCAGTGAGCTGAAAATACTGAACTTGTTCGTTTGGCTCTTCTGTAACAGTTCCACCTGTAACCTAGCCTACAAATAACCACCATGAAAACAAGATAAGCAATGTAATCTTAAGTCATGAAAGGATTCCAGACGAATTAGTTTACCTTCGAAGGTAATATAAGTTTCTCCATATCTGCCATGATGACATTTGTGATATGTGGAAGACTCAGGATCATTTGAGACCCTCTACTGTGAAAAGTGTTTCCGAGAACCTGCAGATAAAAAAAGACAGACCTAATAAGTTCCCAGACACTAATCTAATTGGAATAAAACCTAGAAAGCACTCACTTTCAATGAGACAATCATATGACAGAGAGACTTGAGTTTCTCTCTCTTGATAGGAACCTACAAAAATATTCACAACAAGATATATTTTTCAAACACAACCTATTTCAGAAGACATTATGCCCAGCATTGTAATATAGGTAGAAAACACATGGAAAAGAAATAAAGTGAGAAATTAGAAATTTTGAAGAAAAACCATGGATATATTACCTCAAGCAATGCATGCATATCAAGAATTGAGAGAATAAGAGTATGCAACCTGTTGGCCAATAGTAATCCCTGCACAGGATAATCAAAGAAAATTAGTACAGACGTGAGCACTTATTCTGGTTCGTAAAGAACATCCTCCCAATAATGTGTTAAAGGAACATGGAAACATGGAGAATACAAGGGAACAGAAGATAATTTGTCAAATAGGTTTATGAAACAACCTGCATAATTTGTGTCAAATGAAATTGTATCCAACCTTCAGTCATCATCTCCATCTATATTTATGGAAAAGGTGAATGTGAGAAACCAAAAAGAGTTTGTTTTCAGCATAACAAATATTTGAGAGAAATAGGAAATATTACCGAAGGGTAAAGAGTTGATTGGAAAGATCCTAGCCAATGTGAAAGTGCATCTTTAATCGTTTGCCAATCCCTTATCAAGTTACAAAAATTTTTCTTTAGTCATCAATTACAAAAAAAATTGAAGATGATGTAGAACATGAATAGTATTATGAGCCTTCTAGTAATTTGTCTTTACTTGTGAGCATTTAGTATAGCCCATTAGTTTAGTTTTGATTAGTTTTCCTAGTTGCTTCTTTTAAGATAGGTAGAACCCTATCAATATACTCTTGATTGGTTGTATTAGAAAATAGAACTTGATGAATGAAAATTATTCTCTAGTTATTTAAATTTTAAGAGGACAACTTAATTTAGGGTAAGGTTAGTTTAGATTAAAGAGCTTGTGGTATCTTTGTTTTTATCAGGAGAGAAGGGGTTATTAACATGATCTATTTATATTTCTTCCGATGTAGAAAAAGTAAAACTGTATATTTGTCATATAAGATTAAATTTTCTCACTTTCAAAGAACTCGACAACAAGCAATAATTTACTGAAAAATTTTGGAAATCCTTACAAAATATAATAAAAGCTCCATCTAATATTACTTTTTTTAGAGGAAAGAGGATGACCACTGGTTGTCATCCAGGTGTATATATATAACTTTTTTGAGAAGAAGGTGTATATATATAACTATAGAATGAGAATGATATACAAGTGTGGGATCTCAAGGAGAGAGCAACACAAAATGAAATATCAGCTAACCAAAACCCACTCCTGGATCTGACATTGCTCCATACAAAAAGTCACTCGGTTACGGGGGAGCCATACGGCCCAGGAACCAGCCAAAAAAAATGTCAGTGGCACTCCATCTAATATTACTTGAAGTATAAAGTAGTGTAAAAGGAAAACTTCTGTAACCATAGTTTTTTAAAGGGTCTGTTACAACATATCAGTAAACGTTTAAGTTTATAACAGCCAACTAGAGGAAAATGGTAATATTTTTATGTGAGATATTTTATCTCAATATTTTTATGTGATACATGTAACCTGGAAACCTGAAATATATCTTATTTTAGAAGGAAATAAGTTTTTTTTAGGAGAAAACGGAAATATGTTATTTATATATAATGAATTTCAAGGGAATCAATTTAACTATATATACAATTCTGCCAGCAAAAGCAAACTACATATGATCGGACAACGTAAAAGTTTGTTGAGATATGATTTGCATATCTTTTCATATCTTTCCATATCGTTGTAATATTAATCATGATTAGTATCCCAAATTTCCCTAGGATAATATCCCAGATATTTTGGGATAATATTCCTGATTTTCTGGAGTAATATTTTAACATATTCCCCCTTCTTGTATTGCCTACCTTGATTATAAAGAGGTGGCACTAGTGTTTGGTGAATAAGAAGAGAAAACATGTTTCACAACATGGTATCAGAGCAGTAACGATTTGATTACTGTTCTTCTCCCCTTCCTCCTCATCTTCTTCTCTCCTCCTTTCCGCCCCTTTTTTTATCCTACTTCCCTTACTGCACTATGTCCATAGTTCTCAAAATCGGAGCTTGATTTTCTTTCATTGTGGAACCCGACATGCTTAACCATGTCCAATCAGGAAGCTAAATTCAGCAACTCTGGTGTTAAATCCACCCTCAGCACTCCACTCGGTATCAATATCAAACTTGATGGTACCAATTATCTCCTCTGGTCCACGGCATTTGAGTGCTATGTAGGGTCCCATAGGAAGAAGCATATCCTCACCAAATCTGAAGAACGTACAAAAGATTGGGATGCTGATAATGATTGGGTCGCCTTTGCCATGCTTAACAGCATGGCCGAATCGGTTGCAAAAGAGGTCATGGCTTATAAGTCAGCCAAGACTATGTGGAAGGTACTTAAAAAACTTCTCTCATAAAAGCAATATATCTCACCTTTACAAGGTCCTTGAAGAAATCCAATCATGCAAGAAAAGTGATCAACCGTTAGCAAATTATTTTGGGTCATTGACTAACCTCTGAAATGTGCAGGATATCTATCAGCCTCTTTCTGCAGATATCAAAGTGTTGGCAGAATAACGAGATCAAATTAGATCCGTTCAGTTTCTCTTTGGTCTTGGCCCTGAATATAAATAAGTCGAGGATCAGTTGATGACACAGGAAACTATTCCGACCCCTGAAGAAATCTATGCTCGGCTCTCCCGTATTGATGATTTCTCTCCTCATGCGGATGCATCTGCACTTGCTACACGTGGAAGAGGAAAATGATTTTTCCCTGACAAAGGCAAAGGACGTGGACGTGGACGAGCGAACGACTCCGGAGGACGTGGCAAAATTTTTTTGTGACCACTGTCATCGATCCAATCATCCCTCTGACCGTTGCTGGGAAAAGTTTGGATATCCTGCTGATCATCTAAAGGTTCATGCTGCCACTACAAATGAATCGGATATTCTAATATCAAAAGAAGAATATGATCGCCTTCGTTCTTTGTCTATCACTGAATTTGCATCTCCGTCAACTGGCACCGCCGTAATGCATCATTTAGGTACTCTTGCTCTCTCTACTAATTCTCAATCTGATTGGATTGCAGATTCGTGTGCCTCCTCACACATAACAGGTGATGCCTCTTTCTTCTCATCCCTCAAATCTCTATCGAATCCTCTTAATGTCAAAGTTGCTGATGGTTCTCTCTCTCCTATCAGTGGCCTTGGCACAGTTTCTGTTAATTGGGACCTCCCTTGATAATGTTATGTATGCTCCAAAGTTTGCTCTAAGTCTTCTTTCGATTTGCAGGATCTCCAAACGATGAGGCAGATTGATGGAGGATTTGAATGTGATGGACTCTATTATCTCCGGCCATCTACCAAAAATCCCACGGCCTACGCTACTAGCATTTTCCTACAGCTCCATCATCACTTAGGTTATCCCAGTTTGACTGTCCTTCGTCGACAATTTCCCAACATTTCAAGTACTGAGGCCCTTGAGTGTGAGGCCTGTCAAATAGGAAAGCATCACCGTACTCCTTTTTCACCTCGCCTTGACAAACGAGAGAAAAGTTCATTTTCACGAGAGAAAAATTTGTAGGGTCCTTGTCGAGTTGCCAACAATAGACATTTCAAATATTTTTTGGTTTTAGTAGATGACTTTTCTAGAGTCACTTGGGTTTATATGTTGCAAAATAAAGCAGAAACTCGTATTATTCGAGAATTTTTTGCAAAAATAAAAACCCAATTCTCTACCTCAATTAAAATCTTTCGTAGCGACAATGGACTTGAGTTTGCAAATTGTGATCTTTATCATTTTTTAAATTTGTTGGTGTAATTCATCAAACGTCATGTGTAAAAACATCTCAGTAAAATGGTGTTGCTGAAAGAAAACTTCGCCACTTGCTGGATGTTGCTCACACACTCCTCTTCCATATGAAAGTTCTCACCGCTGGTTATCTCATTAACCGAGTTTCCTCATCCGTTCTTAATGGACAAATTCCATTCCATCTACTATTCCCAGGAAAGTCTTTGTTTCCTATCCCACCTCGTGTTTTCGAGTGTCAATGTTTCATTCACCTCTTTCAAACTGATAAGTTAGCTCCTAGAGCAATCAAGTGCATCTTTTTGGGATACTCGCAAACTCAAAAAGGTTATAGATGCTATGATCCTATTTCTCGCAAGTCCTATATTAGTGCTAATGTTACCTTTTTCGAAGAGACACCTTACTTTTAGAACCCTACGAATAACCATGAGTCATCTAATTTCAATTCCTGACCCATCACCGGATCTACCGTCACAACAACCATAGTCTCCTCCATCGCCCGTACCACCCCTAAAAGTTTATAGTCGCTGACGTACTCATCAACCTCCACCTGACCTTGATGATGAACCACTCTTCACGATTCCATCATGTAATCCTCCAAACAGTCTTGACTTGTCGGAAGGGGATTCTCCTCAGGTAACTCATGATCTAGATGTTACTATTGCACATCGCAAGGGCACTAGGTCTTGTGTGAAATATCCTCTATCTAATTTTATGACTTTTGATCACTTGTCTCCTGCTACTAAAGTTTTTTCAGCTTCTTTTGATAGTCATTTTATTTCCCGCAATCATTCTGAGGCATTCCACCATTCGTGCTGAAAAACTGCTATGGATGAGGAGATGTCCGCTCTGCAATCTAGAGAGACTTGGGAACTTGTAGACCTCCCAACTGATGCAACAATGGTTGGTTGTCGGTGGGTGTTCACCCTAAAGTATCTCCCTCGTGAGACGGTTGATCATTATAAGGTTCGTTTAGTAGCCAAAGGTTACACTCAAACTTATAGAGTAGATTATTTTGAGACTTTCTCTCTAGTTGCTTGCCTTAAATATGTTCGAACCTTACTTTCTGTTGCTATCAACTCTGGGTGACAAGTTCACCAACTTGATGTTAAAAATGCTTTCTTATATGGTGATCTTATTGAAGAGGTTTACATGGAACAATCGCCTGGGTATCTTACTCAGGGGGAGTGTTCAGTTCGCAAGTTGAAGAAAGCAATTTATGGACTCAAACAAAGTCCAAAGGCATGGTTTGAAAAATTTAGCAGAGCTATTGAAGAATATGGCTTTAGTCGATCCTCTTCATGTTGGATCGAAATTTTAATGACATATAAAATTATATTTTGATGATACAAACCTCGAAAGATTAAAATTAAAATGCTGAAAAAGTTTAAAGAAAAAGGAATAACTTTATGCATTACACTTTGATTAAATAATTAACTATGATCCTATTAGATTTTGGATTAGTCATAAATATCAAAGTAGTAGAGAATTATGTTAGCTTTCCATAGAATAAAAAATCATCTCATTTGAATAACTGTACAAAAAGTTATGCTTAAAATAGTGCAGGGCGGTCGACCTGCCGGCTGGAAGGCCGGTAAACACAGGTCGACCGGTCCAGAACACAGGTCGAACAATCAGTGCAGAAAACGCCCAATTTCAATAAGAAGAATGTTGAGACTATACTGGTCGAGATACTAGTCGACCACTCCAGAGCACAGGTCGACCGGACAGTGCAGAATTCGCCAACGGTCATATTTTTCATAAAAGAAAGTGTACCGGTCGACCGGTCCATATGTGCGGTCGACAGGCCTTCGAATCAAATGAACAGTAACGGTCAAAATTGAAAGAGAAAATTGTGGAATGATTTTTGGACGACTTTCTCACTTGCAGAAGCCTATAAAAGGAGTGTCAAAGCCAGAATGAAGTGCACTCATCCAAACATTGAAGGAAAACTTCAAAAAATCAAAATATCATTTCTCTTGAAATTATCATTTATAACTTTCTTTCTTTCTCTCTTTTCTTCTTTCTCTCTACTGTAAAAAAGAGACTATTTTTCAGAAAGATTGTGAGAGCTCCTGTGTAAAAAAAGTTCTAAATCTTACCTCTTGAGCGAGAGAAAAGATTAGCTTCCTAAGAGGAAAGGTTGCCTTGCCTCTCGAAGCGAAGAAAAGGTGTAAAGAGCTTTCTTCCTTGCCTCATTTGGAACAAAGTGTTTAGTGGAATCTTCGGTGGTCTCGAGGTCGAGAAGTCGGAGCGAGGACGTAGGCCAAGGTGTGGCTGAACCTCGTCAACAAGCACTGTGTTTATTTGTGTTTGATTTTCTCTCTCTCCCTCTCACATTATATTTATGATTGAATTGCAAAGGTTTTAAGAATCGATTTTAAGCTTCCGCGACGATTTTCGTAAAATCGATATTTTCGGTTGAACACCAATTCACCCCCCCCCCTTCTTAGTGCCCTTTGGGATCCTACACTTTAGACCATTCGACATTCTCTTTACATCTAAAAGTTCAATCATCCTCATAATTTACGTAGATGACATTTTAATATCTGGTAGTGACACTGACGGTATTTTGACAGCAAAGAAGTTTCTGCAATCATAGTTTGTGACTAAAGATCTTGGTCTAATAAAATACTTTATAGGCATTAAAGCAAATCAGTTTGATGATGGATTCATTCTTTCTCAAAGGAAATGTCTTGGACCTATTAAAGGAAGCTAATATGATGAGTTGTAAAATAACCACCATTCCTATGGATCCACAACTACCTCTAGCTGATTTGAGCATTCCTTTTCTAGAAGATGTCACCAGATATAGAGCTATGATTGGTAAACTTCTATATCTTAACTCGTCCTGATATTTCTTATGTCGTTGGTCGCCTAAGCCAATTTATGCAAGAACCACGTGAAGTACATTGGGCAGGTGTATGTCAAGTTTTACGATATCTAAAAGCCTCTCCAGGAAAAGGTCTTCACTTAAAAAATAATGGACATTTAAAAGTGTGGGGTTATTCTGATGTTGATTATGCCGGGGCTCATGAAGATAGAAGATCAACCACCGGCTATTGTACTTATGTTGGTGGAAATCTTGTAACGTGGCGCAACAAGAAACAAGATGTGGTCTCACACTCTAGCGCTAAGAATATAGGGCAATGGCTCATACTATATGTGAACTCTTATGTATTGTGATAACAAGGCTGCAATATTTATTGCAAACAATTTTGTGTTTCATGAGAGGACTAAACACATAGAAGTGGACTGTCACTTCATTCATGATGCTATTACAACTAAAAAGATATCCATTCCACACTTGGCCACTATCAACTAGTTGACATCTTTAGTAAAGCACTTCCCAAGAAGAAACTCTTGGTTATATGTTCCAAGCTGAGCCAAAATGATATTTACGCTCCAGCTTGAGGGGGAGTGTTGATATATGATTTGCGTATCTCTTCATATCTTTCCATGTCGTTGTAATATTAGTCATGATTAGTATTCCAGATTTCCTAAGATAACATCTCAAATATTTTGGGATAATATTCCTGATTTTCTGGAGTAATATTTTAGCATATTCTCCATTCTTGTATTGCCTACCTTGATTATAAATAGGTGGCACTAGTGTTTGGTGAATAAGAAGAGAAAACATGTTTCTCAACAAAGTTATTTCCCTTTCAGCCACTCTGTAATCATTGGTTACAAAACTACACGTTTTTTTTTCTAAGGAGAAAAAGGATGACCAGGATTTGTGGTTGTCATCCATGTATATATATAACTATGAAGTGAAAATCATGTACAAGTGTGGGCTCTCGAAAAGAGAGCAACAAAAGATGGAAAAGTGTAGCAGCTAACCCAAACTCCACTTCCGAAGAAGAAATGAGATGTGGTATACAATGCGCTCAGTTTGACATCTCGTCCCACAAAAAATCATCCATTATGCTAGAGCCAGATGGCCCAGGAACTAACCAAAAAGGACGTGAATGGTGCTCTCCACCTCTGCCTCCGTCGGACCAAAACTCGGAAAGACTACCATAGGGTCTCCGAATCGGACGGGAAAATTCCCCCCAATGTCGTGCTGCCTAATGCCACGTGATGCCGGGCACAAAAAATAAATGAGTGATGTCCTCCGAGGCGCCATAAAATATACATGAGGTGTCCGCCTGAGGCGCCCATCTCGCCCTATGCCTCCGTCATTGCAACCGATCGCGCCGCATAAGCCAAGCAAAAATCTTGACTTTCAATGGCACCCGAAATCTCCAATCTGCAATCTGTCCTGAAATCCTCCGTCATTGCCATGCCAGAAAGGAACCAAGGTTTAAGGCTACGTGCCGACCACACGCATCCATCAGCCCTGAAGTGGTCAGGACGAAAGGGGGCTATCCAATGATGTAACGCCAAGAGCTCGGTGAAGCGTCAATCTGAGAGAGCTGATATGAAAAGAGGGATCCAAGAACCCGAGCTAGGACCACCAGCCTCCGACAAAGTCTCCTCCACTGTCACCCCAGGACGCATCGCCGGGGTGTAGAGACGAGGGAAAGCCTCCGCCAATGGAACCCAAGGGACCAATGATGCTGCCAAAAGGAGTCTGCCCCTGACCCGAGAGATGGTGTCATGAGTGGGCGCACCCGTAGGATCAGTGCCGCCACTCGCTAAAAAGATGATGCCCCACGGGTCGCCCATAGCAAGTGAAGAAGACCGACTGCCATAAACTGCTCTCAGGTCCCATGATCCGCCAAACCCACCTAGCTAGCGGAGATACCTAACCCCCAGCCCACCATGGAAGGTGGGGCGAGAGACGTTGCTCCATGCGACGAGATGAACACCTCTGTGGTCAGAACCACATCCATGCCAAAAGAATCAGCTCCGCAAGGAGTCCAGTCGCCTGAGGACCCGAGCTAGCATCCGGAGGACCATCATGAAGTATGTCGGAGGCGCCGAGAGGGCTGAGCGAAGGAGGATGAGCTGGCCCCCCGGGATAGAAGGCGTGAGCTCCAACCCTGGAGCCTCTGCCCCAAATATGTGATTGGCAGGGAGCTGGTGGGGGTGCGAAGCTTGGCAGCACACCGAGCAGCATCCTCAAGGACCATGCCAAAGGGGATGAAAGAGGACTTGGCATGGTTGATCTGAAGGCTAGACATTGCGCCAAAGATCTCAATAAGAATGGTCACTCATTGAGCCTCCTGCTCAGAGCCCTCTATGAAGAAGACCGTGTCGTCCGCATACTACAGCAGAGGGATTAGGCCCCCTGCAAAGCCGCTGAAAAGGCACGCCCCATAGGACTCCTGAGTACACCTGGCAAGGGCATCGACTGCCAGGACAAAGAGCATAGGAGCCAATGGACAGCCCTAACGGACAACTTGCTGCGGCTGCACCTAGTCTCCCGACCTCGCCCCATTGACTAGGACCGAGAGAGAAGCGGTAGTGATGCACCGCTTCATCCAGGCGATCCAAGTCTCTGACCACGAGACTGTATCGTAAGCTTTGGAGAAGTCAACCTTCCATAAGAAGGCGCGGCAATTGGTCCTCCTCCGGTGAGCGTCTCCGAGGCGATGGTGTAGCTATTAGTTGTGGCCCGACCCTGGATGAAAGCTGATTGCGCCGGATGGATCAGGTCCGGGAGCACATCCCAAAATCGGTTCGCCAGTACCCGAGCCACCAAAAGGTAGATGGCATTGGATATGGCAATCGGTCGGAAGTTCTCCACTCGCTCCGCCGGGGTGCACTTCGGGAGCAAAAACATTAGGAACCGATTGAGGCGATCAAAGCCTCGATTCCCGATCGGAAAGTCGTCGGGGCCGGGCCAGAACTCCCGATCAAAGCCATCACTGATGAACTACTGAATAACCGCCATGACATCCCGATCGGCCAGAACTCCCGAAAGAAGATCGGAAAGTCGTCGGGGCCGGGCCGACGTCGCTATTGAGGCCCCGAAGGGCCTCAATAACCCCATCCTCAATAATGGCCTGCAACAACATGGAAGAGTGAGCATCAATAAGTCAAGTATGTCCCCAGTGGCCCATCGCCATGGGCTCGGAGTCTGCCGGCGAGTCGATGTATGGTACAAGGATGTGATGGCTGCCCCAATACTATGGTGGCCAGTGATCCTCTAGCACTGCACCTCAATCTGGCCAATCTAGTTCGCCTTCCTACGAGAGCTTCCATATAGGTGAAAAAACTTAGTATTGACATCTCCCTCCTGAAACCAGGTCTGTTGGAAGCGCTGCCTCCATTGGATCTCCACTATCTGATCCTACAGCTAAATGGTCTCCTGGGCCCATCTACGATCATATTTGTCTCCGCCTATGTGAGGTGGCGAGAATCCTCTAGGCAGTCCATCCGAGTATCACCTCGAAGGCATCCGTCCTACACTTGGCCCGGTCCTCCCAGATTTGTCGACAGTGCTATCAGAGGAAAGATCGCAGGCTATCCAAACGGGACCAGTGTCCTAGCTGCTGAATCCGAAGCTGCCACACTCTACCAGTGCTCTATCACCAACTACCGGAAGCCATCCTCCAATAGTCAAGTTCGCTCAAAACGGAAGAGTGAACACTGCGTCTGACATCATTGGACCTCCACATGAGGGGAGTGGTCGAAAACGATCGGGACAACGTTTGAACATCTGCCAATTGGCGAGCCTCAGCAAAATCCAAAGATCCAAAAAAGTGGTCAATCCTCGATCTGGCGGACAGTGTGGCTGTACTCCTCCACATGACTATGCAATTGGAGGTTGTGAAATCGACCAACAACTGCGAATCAATGAAATCTCTAAACTCCTCTGCTCCGACATCTCTCCCGCGCCAACGGTCCTCTATGTCCAAGGTGACATTGAAGTCGCCCCCAATCAATCATCTGGCCTTCGGGAGATGGGAACGCACACTACTGAGCTCATAGATGGGTTTTGTGAGCTAATTAGTGTGCGTTCCCATCTCCCGTTGAAAAGCAACGGGATGCCAAGCACTCAAAAAATAGACAGATGATGTCCTCTTCTGCCTCGCTGCACAACACGCAAGATGTGTCATTGGGAGGCTCTCATCTCGCCTTGTACTTCCTGGTGACAAGTCGGCCACGCCGCATGAGCCAAGCTTATCTTGACTTTCAACGGTACCCATCTGACCTGGAATGGACCGGGGCGAAAGGGTGCGATCTGCTAATGGAGTGCCAGGAGCTCCGTGAAATGTTAATCCGAAAGATGTGAGCTGAACAGGGGAGTCCATACACCTAAGCTTGGGCCAGGTCTCCACTACCGTTGCCTCAAGGTGCGTAGCCAAGGCCCACGATCGAGGAAACGACACTACAAGCAAGCCCCCGGGGATCAGTCATGCCACCAAAAGGGAAATCCTCTCTAGAGCCAAGAGAGGGAACCATAAGAGGATATACCCGTGGACCAGTGTCGCCACTCCTTACAAAAGGATGATAGCTCACCCATAATAAGTGTAGAAGACCGTGTGCCAAAGACTAACCTCGGCCCCATGAACCATGAACCGCCTTATCCACCGGGCTAGAAGAGCCCAGTTGGTGCAGCGGAGATCACGAACCCCAGGCCCCCGGAAGGTAGGACGACAAATACTGCTCCAAGCAACCACGTGAACTCCTTGATGATTGGGGTGGGGCAGTATCCCTGCCAGAAGAATCGGATCCTCAAAGAATCAAAGCTTGAGAACGTGAGCTAGCATTGCAAGGACCGTCATGTAACATATCGGAAGCACCAAAAGGACATAACAAAGTAGGATGAGCCAGCCCCCACGTGATAGCAATCGTGAACTCTATCCATTAAGTCCGTGCTCCATGCACTCGATGATTAGAATCCACCACCTAGCGGTCTAAAATCGGGAGGCCCAGATAAGTGATCGCTAGAGTGCTGACAGAGTGTGGAGCTGGGCCGCACATCGGGCTGCCTCTTCGGGAACCATGCCAAAGGGGATGAAAGAGGACTTGACATGGTTAATCTAGAAGCCGGTTGTTGCATCGAACAGCTCAATGAGGATGGCCACTTATCGAGACTCCTACTCAGAGCCCTTGATGAAGAACATTGTGTCATCCGCGAGGGGAATGAGGCTCGGCGAAGCCGTTGAAGAGGCCCGCTTCACGTGATGCTTGGGTGCAGCTAGCGAGGGTGTCAACTGCCAGGACGAACAACATAGGAGCTGGAGGCGTGACGGACACCCCGCTGCAACTGCACCCACTCACCCGATCGTGCCCCATTTACAAGGACCGAGAAAGGAGGGATGACTCAGTTTGACAGTACTTTCAAGTCTCAATGTTGGACGGAAGGCTTATCTTGGGTTATCTGCATTAGCCAAAAGGCCCACAATGACCTAATTTTTCCATGTAGAGAACACATTGTGAATCGTGAAAAGTCCTATTTCAGATTTTGGGAGAGAATTCTAATGAGTACCCAAAGTCATAAGCTACATTTCCTTTGACCTCATTGAATGTAATGATTATTAACCTTGAATAATCACTCAAAGTAAAAGAAGGTAGGGAAGAACAAAGACACGCACAACCAAAGTTTCAACAACAACAACAACAAAGCCTTATCCCACATCCCACGCACAACCAAAGTTTCAATGCAAAAAACTTATATTGTATTCTTGCACTTTGCATAAGAAGTGCATGGCTCAAAAATAAAGGATAGAAAGACAAACTGGTGGAAGGAAACATTGGAGCTATAGCCCAAGAATATATCATGTTGATGTTCATTAAACTTATAAAACTTTTGCCCCAGTAACAAAGCAAATAAATTGTTCACAGTTTGCGTATAATTTGAACTTCTTAATCTGAAATAGATTGAAAAAAAAAATGTTTGGAATCAAAAGAACAAGTTAGGATACCTTGCTTGAATTTCATTTAACCTCTTAAGGTAATTGTTCTTGATTGTATTGCTCTCACTTGGGGTTTCTCTCAGTAAAGACCAGGACAACAAGGACTCAGGGCTTTGACTTTTCAACAAATCCACAAGTACAATTCTTTTGCCTCCTTCAATATAGATAAGAGGAACGAGTTGAAGCATATCCGAGAATAACTTCTCTGTTTTCCTTTGTGGAGCTTCAGCTAACAAAATAAGAATTACGAATATAAATGTCAGTAAAACCATTTGCATTCAGCATGTAAAGTCCTAACCTTCAAAAGGCAAGTTATAAGAGATGAAAAAATGAAGAAATAATAACTCGAGAATACTAAGGAAATTAAAAACACAATTTGAACAATCACACGCCTACGAGATGTAAAAAGTCCAATGTAAATCGAGAACAAACATTCCTTAAAATGATATTATCATTGAATAAAGTGATATATGTTGTTCTGTAAACTCGTTCTAGATCGAAAGTACTGATAATGGTTATGACAAGAATCATAAGAAGTCATGTTTGTTTCAAATAAGAAAGAATTATTCACAATAGACAATGCGCATAAAGGAATAAATAAATACCAATTACTGTTTGAATCACAAGGCAATAAGAAAGGAGGATGAATTGATGATGTAAACCGATTTCTTATATTAATCACGGAAGCACAAAAACTATTTGTGAAATTCAATCAGAACGCAATAAGAATGAAGAGGGCAAGAGAGAATACAAACACAAAGATAAAGGAGTATGTTGAGGGTCCCCCCCCCCCCCCGTCTTTTCGAGGTTTGGCCCATCAGAGACATGGGTGGAGAGCACCATTGGCGTCTTTTTTGGCCGGTTCTAGGACTACCTGGCTCCAACGTAACCGGGTGATTTTTTGTGGGGATCGATGTCACATTGATTGGATGGTACACCACATTTCCTTTCTTCTTCGGGAGGGGATTTAGTTAGGTCGGATACTTTTCCATATTTCGCTGCTCTCTAGTTGGGAGCCCACATTTTGTACATTATTTACTTTACATAGTTATATACATACCTGGATGACAACCAGATGGTTGGTAATCTTTTTTCTCCTAAAAAAAAAGGAGTATGTTGATGAGCCTCAGCCACATCCCACTCGGACTTCTTGACATTGAGATAGCCAAAAATCCATTAAATCTTTCCTTCGTTTCAAAGGGGCAAGGAAGAAACACATTACACCAAACACCTTCTTCCACTTCGAAAGGAAATGCAACCTCTTCTCCTTGTATAAAGCTCCCATCGCATTTTCTTCACTCAAGAGGTAGGCACATCTCTTAGTATAATGGATTTATCTCACCACAACCTTTTCTTTAACTCGAAAGGAAAAGTGACAACCTCTCTTACAAAGAAGCTAACCACATATTACACTCCAATCTCTCTTTTACAATATAAAGTTCACACAAATGAATAAGTGAGAAGGAAAGAAATGATTTGCAAATTATAGTTCAATGAGATTTCTTAATTCCGTTAGTAGAATATTTTTTCGTCAAAAGCTTTGACCTCCTTAATGTGTATTGGACCTATTTTATAGCCTCCCACCCTTCCAAGTGGCCATTGCACTTCAAAGATAGTTGATAATTTTTCTGCAAAGTTTCGGATGCCTGAACCTGTTTTAGAACGTCCAAACAAATAGTCGTTGAGAGTAACTCCGTTTTTCTGCAAAGACCTCTATGGCCTATTGAACGTTCGAACTTCTAGACCAGAGGTCCGATCTTGTGCTAGTAACTTGAATTCGTTCACAGCCCTTCTAAACTCATCCAATTCACTAGGTTCGGAAGTCTGAATTTCCACCCAAACTTCCAAAGTACAGTTGACAACATCTTTTCTTTGTTACTTTATTTCTAGACTTTCCAACTCTTGATTCCAATCTAAAATTCTTGTTTAACACGATAATCTCACAAATATCAAGTCATATCATCATAAAGATAAGCTAGTCAATAGTATAAATGTCAAGTTCATGTATAAGACAAGTCATTTCAATTTATACCTTCCTGGATGCGTCAAATGAATAACTCTAAACACCCAATGCTTGTACCATCAAAATATACTTAAGGCATATAACGCCTATGTTTCAACAATTACTTTATGAAACAATCAACCCTCATGAAGATATAATGTTCCTTTTTGCATTTTGCTGATTCTTGGCTAGCATAGTATTGTGCAAAACATGTACATGTTGACCTACATGAGCCAATATGCACCAGCGATCTCAAAAAGATGGTAGAAACTGAAACCCCCCTCACATTCCATCATTAAGGAACATTGCTGGACCCTGAGGTCATGGAGCATTTGTGCACCCACGGTGATCCAATATCATGTGCTTGTCTCCTCCAATCTAATGGACCTCAACCCTGATGCCGTGACAATTGCTATGATGTCCGCATCAAGCTATCCCTGGAGAAGCATAGGCATCAAAGAGATAGGCGGATGCTCAGTAGTGGGTTGCTTGCCTCCTACGGAGAGGTGGACTGCCTAGATACCTAGGTCAAATGACACTAAAAGCTGGTGGTGTGGTACCTTGGTGCCAGGTTCTCCAATGAATCATGATTGGGCAGGTGATAGGCTTGGGTTAGGGTGGAGGGTCCACTTGGATCCATGTTGAGTTCAAGTTCAGCATCTGAATCATGCAGGCTGAGCCTGGGTTCATTCCTAAAGGTGGAGTTTGTGCTCAGAGGTACCTGAGTCAGGTGTGGGTTAGAGGTTGAATTGGGTCAGGTGAAGGATCTGATTGGGGCTTGGAGGGGATTGTTTGACTTGTCCTTGGCAGTGGTGAGGCCTGAGGCAGGTCAGACCTGGGTCTAATGTATCTGGCTTGGAGGGAATCGGGACTGGTGCCCGATGAGCTCTTGATGTGGTGGAGTCAAGTTGGGTGAGAGGTTCATAGTTGGGACAAGATCTTTTTTTTTTTTTTTTGGGGTGGGGGGGAGGACTTCAAACCCCTGGTATCCAAGACTAAAGAGCAAAGCAAATATTCCTCTTGCCAAGTTGGTAATCTAGGAATTGAATCCAGGACTAGTAGCTCCCTTGGACCTCTCTCTGACCAATTTTGCCAACCCTTTTTTTTAGGAGAGAAAGGATGACCATCACGATTGTGGTTGTCATCCAAGTGTACATATATATCTATGAAAAGGTACAAGTGTGGGCTCTCAACTAGAGAGCAACAAAAAAGAGGGGAGATGTACAGCACTTAACTAAAACCCCACTCCCATTGAAGAAAAGAGATGTGGTATACAACACACTCAACCTGACATCGCTCCCCACAAAAAATTACCCGGTTGTGTTGGAGCCAAATGGCACAAGTAGCGGCCAAAAAGGTCTCCAGTGCCAACCAAATTTGATTGTTGGGTTTTGAATTTTGTAGGGTGATATGGAGTGGGATGCGGATTGAAGACATACCTACTCAGGAACCATATTGGCGCCTACCGCCTCCCTGCACCTGACAACATTCACCCAAGAACAACAGAACTGCTACCACCTTCTGATCTTTGTTGGTTCTTCGAACGTGCAAGAGGAACCAGAACCCAACACATTACAGAGAATGACCGATTTGGAATCTAACTCCGCCTATGTTTTATAGCCGGTCCCAAGCCCGGATAAAGGAGGAGGGTTGTGTTAGGCCCCGACAGCGTAAAATCTTGTCGAATCTTATGATGAACATGGATCAACGAATATATTGTGTTAATGCTAGGTCGTTACCCGTAAGTAACGCGCTGTACAGCTCGGGTACAGTGATAAGAGAGCAAGAGCCGTTGCATCCTCGCCTGAATGCAGTGTTAAATGAGCAAGGGCTACCGCACTCTAATGGACGGAGGCAGTTAAAGAAGCTAGTTCATGAGACTAAGGTCAGATTAGGTTCTTGGAACATTGGGATGTTGAATGGGAAGCGCCTCGAGGTGGCACAAGTAATGGACCAGCGTAAGATTAATATCTTATGCTTGCAAGAAACTAGATGGGTAGGAGAGGGAAGTAAAGAGATTAGGTTAAATGGTTCCAAACTTTGGTACACAGGTAAGGTAAAGGGAAGGAATGGTGTTGGTATTATCACGGATGCAGAATGGAGGAAGAATGTTGTGGAAGTTAAAAGGATTGATGATCGAATCATATCCGTGAAAGTAATTGTTGGAAAGGAGAATATGAACATTATTAGTGCATATGCACCCGAAGTAGGAGCAGAATCACATCTCAAGGAGAAGTTTTGGGCAGATATAGAGGGTTTGATTGAAAGTATACCAACAACCGAGAAAGTTTATATTGGGGAGACCTTAATGGACATGTTGGTAAAGAGGCAGGACCACATGCAAGGGTTCATGGTGGTTTTGATTTTGGAGAGTTGAATGAGGAAGGACAAACTATTATTGATTTTTCTTTAGCATACGACCTTAAGATTATCAACACTAGTTTTAGGAAGAGAGAGGAACATTTAATCACATACAAAAGTGGAACTCATAGGTCTCAAATCGATTTTTTCTTGACAAGAAATACTGATAAAAGACGTTGTACTAATTGCAAAGTAATTCCTAGGCATGGGGTGACTACATAACATAGATTGTTAGTTCTTGATATGCAAATGAAATGTATAAAACCAAAATCTCGAACAGTTTTTTATCTAAAGATCAAATGGTGCCAGTTAAAGGGGGAGAAGCGAGAGACTTTTAGAAGTAAATTATTAGAGGAAAGTGTGTGGGAGTTAGAAGGAGATGCTAGTATCATGTGGGAGAATGTGACAAAAAAGGTTGAAATGGTTGCTAAAGCCATTTTAGGAGAATCAAAAGGTTTTGGACCACGAGATAAGGAGACTTGGTGGTGGAATGAGGAGGTCCAAGAAAATGTGCGTAATAAGAAGAATTGTTTCAAGGCGATACACTTGGACAATAGTTCTGATAATTGGGAAAAGTATCGTTTGGCGAAAAGGGAGGCTAAGAAGGCAGTTAGTGATGCTCGTACTAAAGCATATGAGGGGTTTTATAAGGAGTTAGGGACAAAGGCTGGTGAACAAAGAATTTACAAGATTGCAAGGAATAAAGAGGAGTTGAGAGATTTGGATCAAGTAAGATGCATAAAAAATGAAGTTGGCAAGGTTTTAGTTACTGAAGGAGATACTAAGAACAGATGGGAAGAGTATTTCTATAAGCTATTTAATGATGGATGTGAAGGTTCCCGTTGTGATTTGGAGGACTTGACAGTTAGCGAATGTGAGCTTAATATGTCATTTTATCGTAGAATTAGAGTCTCGGAAGTTAGCGAAGCTCTTAAGAAAATGGAGAATGGTAAAGCCGTTGAACCGGATGGTATACCGATTGAAGTTTGGAAATGTTTAGGAGAAAAATGTGTGTTGTGGTTATGTAAACTATTTAATGAGATTTTATGGTCGAAAAAGATGCCTGATGATTGGATATTAAGTACATTAGTTCCTATTTACAAAAATAAAGGAGATATTCAGAATTGTGCAAATTATAGAGGGATTAAACTTATGAGTCACACAATGAAATTATGGGAAAAAGTGATTGACCATAGATTGAGAATGGAGACTAGTATTTCTGAGAGACAATTTGGGTTCATGGCAGGAAGATCCACTACAGAGGCGATTTATTTACTAAGGGGGATGATGGAGAAGTATCGAAGTAGGAGAAGAGACTTACATATGGCTTTCATTGACTTAGAGAAGGCGTATGATCGGGTACCAAGGGATGTACTTTGGAAAGCCTTGCAAAAGAAGAGGGTGAGTGTTGCCTACATTAAAGTAATACAAGATATGTACGATGGGGCATTGACTAGGGTTAGGACACCCGGAGGTGAGACAAATCAATTTCCTATAGGAATTGACCTACATCAAGGATCAGCTTTAAGCCCGTATCTATTTAACTTAGTTATCGATGCTATAACCGAGAGTATCGTAGAGGAGGTACCTAAGTGCATGCTATTTGCGGATGATATAGTACTTTTAGCGGATTCAAGAGAAGAGATTAATACAAAATTGGAAATATGGAGAAATACGTTGGAGTCAAAGGGTTTTCGTTTAAGTAGGAATAAAACAGAATATATGCATAGTAATTTCACAAATAAACAACTTAGAGACGATTTGGAAGTTAGGCTAGGGGAGGATATAATTCCTCAAGTGACAAAGTTTAAATATTTAGGATCAGTAAGACAAGATGGTGAGATTGACGGCGATGTTAATCATAGAATTCAAGCTGGTTGGTGTAAATGGAGGAAAGCCACTAGAGTTCTTTGTGATAGAAAAGTACCCAATAAAGTTAAAGGAAATTCTATCGTACTGCTATAAAATCGGCAGTGTTATATGGTAGTGAATGTTGGGCTATGAAAGGACAATATGAACATAAAGTGGGGATAGCCGAAATGAGGATGTTGAGATGGATGTGTGGTCATACAAGATTAAATAAGATTAGGAATGACCATATACGTGAACGAGTCGGAGTGGCTCCTATTAGTGAGAAAATGGTAGAGAATCGTTTGAGATGGTTTGGTCATGTTCAGAGAAGAGTAGATGCATCAGTAAGAACAACAACAACAACAAAGCCTTATCCCACTAGGTGGAGTCGGCTACATGGATCATACGACGCCATTCCGCTCTATTAGTAACCAAACCTTTCGGTATATTATTCACCAATAGATCTTGCTCTATTAGTTCGCCAAGTGTCCGCCTTGACCTCCCTCTCCCTCTTTTAATCGGACTCCAAATTATTTGATCTACTCTTCTTACTGGCGCATCTAATGGTCTTCTCTGAATCAGTAAGAAGAGTAGATCAAATAATCTGGAGTCCGATTAAAAGGAGAGGGAGGCCAAGGCGGACACTTGGCGAACTAATAGAGCAAGATCTATTGGTGAATAATATACCGAAAGGTTTGGTTACTAATAGAGCGGAATGGCGTAATCCATGTAGCCGACCCCACCTAGTGGGATAAGGCTTTGTTGTTGTTGTTGACCGATTTGGAATCTCCTTGGGAGGTGTTTCCAAATCATTCGTTGTTGCCACCGTCTCAACATAGAGAATCAAGAGGGGTATGCCAGCGATTGTTACCGGCTTGGTCACTGCCACCGTTGGAATGACGAAGGCACCATTAATGACCTGGCAATCGCACCAAGAGACTACATTGCCAATCAAGAGAGGAAGCTTTGTTGAAGCAATGGAGACCAGAAGCTTATGCGAAGGGAGGACGAGTAGGTATGATCTGGTATGTGAAAGATGGAACACCAGACTAGCCATCAGCTGATTTATAAATGCAGCCCAAGACCTGACGAGATCGGTGAGATGGACATCGACTCACTGACTAGACAACACTTGAGAATATCCATGTTCTAGCATGTGAACGACATCGGCATGTTGACGGGAGGGAACTCTAACTTTGCCACTAGCAACTTCAGTGAGGTAGGCGGCTTTCTTCTCCTCTCCTGTCCTCTGGCATTGACTTCTTGCTTGCTTCATTTGATGGCCTTCTTGCCTACAACACACTAGGACATGGCATGATGCCTGTAGGCCAGTGAGGTTGTAGCAATCAGGAGCTAGAGCACATCTGCCAATCAACATTGAGACTTGAGACACCTAAACTTTGAGCACATAGCAGTAGTGAGGTCCAAGTCACCAGGAGGAGAGAGGGAAGAGGCAGGATGAAGGTGGTTGACTTGGTACAAACCAGGCAATCATGGGAAAAGGGACAAAGATAGGCCCAATGGTAATGACCGCTCAGCAGTCATCCTAGTTGAGATCTCATAGTTCACTTCTTCCTTCTCCAAATGCATGAAAGAAGGGATTTTTCTAAGCATAGAAAACTTTTTCCTCCATAAGTGCACATCATTTGATAAACATTGGCTGAGATAGTGTCAAAAATATAAGCAAGAGTAAGAATTAATGAACTTTGAGGAAATTAATAACTTTATACAACTTATATTTATCACGAATCATCATGGTACCTGGGCAATTCAAAGAAGACATTTCTTAATGTTATTAATATGAATAAAGTGAAATAAAGAGCATTTGTGTGTCTTTGTCACAAAACATACAATGCAATCTGTAGGTTTTTTTCTTTTTTGAGGGTTTATTGATAACAAAAGAAACTCCGCCTATGTTTTATAGCCGGTCCCAAGCCCGGATAAAGGAGGAAGGTTGTGTTAGGCCCCGACAGCCAGCGTAAAACCCTGTCGAATCTCATAAACATGGATCAACGAAGTCGTATGATCCATGTAGCCGACCCCACCTAGTGGGATAAGGCTTTGTTGTTGTTGTATTGATAACAAAAGAACACCCATAAACGACCCTAAACTAACAAAATTGATGTAATTAAAAAGAACTTATAAGTTTTAGACCCTTTTTTTCCTTTTTGAGAAAAGACGTTTTAGAATTTAGCTCATCACCAAGAAGCAACTATGATATCAATGCATGCCAATGTAAGGAATATAAGATTTTTTTTTTTAAACGAGAAAAGACGATTAGCAAGAAGGTAGTCATCCAAAAGTTCTGAATATAAGATATTTCGAAGGTAGGACTAGATTTGCATGATTGCATAAATTAAACAATATCGAATTATCTTGTTGATTTTAATTCTTAATAAATATTTAACCTTTTTTTAGAGGAAAAAGGATGACCGCCAGGTATAAAATACCTTTCGGGTTCTTTATACCAAGAAGTGATAGGAATGTGGCGATAATATGCATTAACAATATATGGAGATTTCTTTTAGGGGAACAATATATGGAGATTGCAAGCAGTTATTATCTATGCAGTAGGTATTGTGCGAGAGTGACAACAGATTACAAGCAAGATAGAAGCTAAAATGAGAAATAAGTTCGAATAGAGGATAGTTTTTTCCAAAGGAAATAGAGGATAGTTGAGGCATACCAGACACATGCATAGTAAATAAAAAAAGACCTAGAAATCGAAGTATTTTTTGCCGATCACAGGGGAACTCCTTCCAAGTATCTAAAACATTTCCATAAGATAAAGTGTTAACAAAATGAAATATGTTATCACTAGTTAAGCAGACTTGAAGGAAACATAATAGCAAGTTACCAAGTTTAAGAAGGATTTTTGATAAATGTTCATTGATGAAAGAAGTGAAACCACTAATCAACTTCTTATTGCATCTGATTTTTTCTAACATGGCCTGCCAAGGGGATTCTCCTTGCAAAAACCGCTGTAAAAAAAACTGCCATTGATCAAAAAACACTAATACTTTCTTATTAGGAAAAAAAATTATTACCATTGCAGCATGCATCCATATCTATTGATTCATAAGGCTTGTTTTTTGAAACGTCATAAGGCATATATTACAAGAAATGCATGGATTTGTACAAAAGATTGTAATACAATTGAAGACAGTTATGCCATACTTTATACTTAACCTCGCCCATGTGCACAATATTTTTAGTCTAAAGACTCTAAACCATCACCACCAACCTAACATCACTCCCATTCCCCTAACAAACACTTACATTGAAATCAACCACATGAAACCAAGAAACGAGATGTTCTCCTCCTACATAAATTGCAAATCATGAATTCATATCAAGTGAACCTCCTTATACAATGTGTCATAACAAATCATGTGAACTCATATCAAGTAAAATGACTTTGGGCCTTCAGAGGCATCCACTTTTCGTAGCATTCCTAACCCTAATGGTCAGCAATCTATTTACCGAGATTCGCACCAGGATGACATATAAAGCATGCGTTGAACTCCTTATTTTTGGAGGATGATCACTCGTTTGTGGTTGTCATCCATGTATGTATGTGTGTGTATGTATATATATATATATATATATGGAAAAGTCATCATGTACAAATATAGGCTCTCAAATAGAGAGTAACAAGGAAGGAGATGTGTAGCATCTAACCAAAACCCCACTTTCGAAGAAGAAAACAAGTACGATGTATGACACCCTCCACCTAACATTGCTCCCCACAAAATCATGAATAGAACGAACTTGTCTGGCCACTCGAATGTAAACAATTTCCGTGACATTTGGTACATGTGGAACTTTTTTTTTAGAAGGAAAAATATTGAGAACAAACATGCGCACAAAGGTTCTTGCAATCGTCATCCTGATTGCAAAAGCATAAAGCCATCTGGGCCAAGAGAACCCTCTACCTTCAGGTCTATCAGCACACAAAGGCCGTCCCTTTTAGTGAAATGCCTTAATAAAACCTTAGCTTGGTCCTCCTCCAGCTAAACCAAGATCTTATTATGCCATCGTCATCCTGAATCTATCAATGTGGTTGGACAGACGACAGTTGGTAGAAATATAACACATATGTGGAAAAGCCTATAGTTTAGCTAGATAAGGGGCGGAAGTAGCCAAGTGTCGCACAATTTCAGCGAAAGTTTATTTGATGAAGGAGCATGTTTGTGTTTTGTTTGGAGGGAAATGATTTGTTGACCAGAATGTCCTTGTAATCTCGGACAGAAGAATCCTTCCACAATTTTCCTTTCTCGAAGTATGGGTTACTTTTACACAATCACAATACGAAGAAAAAATGTATTGTACTAATGTTTAATGTATAACTAAAACATAAAGGAAAAAAAATTTATTTTCTCATGTCATTTTTACATAGTTCATTTTCATATATAACTTTATTTACAAAATAATGCAGCCCAATTAAATAGAAATAGCACATACCTTGAAGAAGCAAACTTCAAGATGTTTCTCTAAATGACTACTGACTTGGTCAAGTAAGTCTACATCATTAGCTGTCAAATCAAAGGAATTTACCTCCATTTTTGCTTTATTAAGCATCCTGGAAATGACAATAGTGGAAAACTTGTAAATTGTATTAGGTGAGTAGACATTAAATAAAGCAAGGGAAGAAAGCAACAACCATACAGGAGAAATAGAAGCATAGACAAGAGAAGTGGAGAGGGACACACTTGATGATCCTTTTTATGATATTGCAAATAGTTTTAATCTTGCTTCTCATAAGGTATATGGTGGTGAGGGAAGGATCTCCAGCCTCCGCAAGCTTTTCCCGCTAATGGAGTGTTTTATAGCCGGTCCCAAGCCCGGATAAAGGAGGAGGGTTGTGTTAGGCCCCGACAGCCAGCGTAAAACCCTGTCGAATCTCATGAACATGGATCAACGAAGGCGTCGTATGATCCATGTAGCCGACCCCACCTAGTGGGATAAGGCTTTGTTGTTGTTGTTGCAAATAGTTTTAATGAAACTAGAAAACAAAAACATGTAGAAAAAAAATTACCACAATATTACATTCCTACAACTTATAATTTAAGAAGCAATATCTTACGCCAAGGACACAAGCTTGAATATCAGAATTTTTACAACACTAATATCAGTTAATACGAAAATATTGTAGATAGATGAATGAATACCATATATGGAAAAACAGATAACATGTCCTCATATTATGTGTTAACATGCAATTTACTTCATGGAACCTTGTGAACATTTGGCCTTTTAATTGTTCGTTAACTTTAGAATGTTTTGTTTTCCGACAAAAGAACTTAAGTGCAAATAAATTACTCACAAACTCAGGCCATCAAACTTTATCCTCTTTTTTCTCCTAAGCAGTGTCATTCTGTATTACATTTAAAAAACAATGCACATGCCATCTTAATAATTTAAGTCAATATTCTCAACTAGTAATTCCAGTGTAATCATTTAAACAATGCAACTTATGATTAGAGTAAGTTTCCAAAGATAAGGACTCATTTCACATAAGAGTACACCTTTATATGCCTCTGCAAGTATATGCATCAGGAAAGAGTGTTAATATCTTACCTTGAGAAGAGAGAAAGATAACCCTTTATGTATTCATTCTGTTTTATGATATCATCCAAGACAATAAACATAGCCAATCCATCACCCAAAGATTCAAATGCAGTCGTCATTGTGAAATTCTTGAATGAACTTAAAGGCCGGACGTTCTTATCATGAAGAGAATATATAGAATTGAGCTGCTGCAGGATGTTTCCTAGCACATCCATCATGCGACTTGTAGTGTCATACAACTCGATGAATAAGGTCATCGACTTTCCAAATACCTTTTGAGGTTCCCCTTCAAGAAGCACCTCCTGGGGACTAGCACTGTGTCCAAACATGACCAACTGCCCATACAAGTTTCTTGATGCCTAAAGGTTTCATTGACCAAAGTCAGCATCTAGAAAATGTAAAACACTTCAAAAAAACATTTTCTTTAATTCTTACTAACAACTTTCATTTGAGATTCTTGACATGGATACATAACAGTGAATTAGGAATTTATTTTACAATGCGGGTACGTCAATTTGGATGAACACCAATTATTTCTGGTACAAAGTTATGGGTTGAATTATGACCCCCTCAAAAAAAAAAGGATGAATCTTGAAAAAAACTCCAGCATTCACAATTTTTTAAGGATCAAATTTTTGTTCGGCGACTGGGATGAGTTTACACGAACTAGAAGAATCGTTTCGGAAGATATAAAAAGATATGCATCGCCTTGGGAGGTCAAAGGGCCCTTACGAATCGGCGAAGCCGCGAGACCTCCATACAGTCGTAGGAGAGGACGGTGATGAACTTGGAGACGGCGACGTCGTCGGATTGGAGGAGGGTGGAGAGTGCGACGTGCTCGATGGGCTCAACGTGGACGTGAATGGGATCGGAGGCGGAGGCTGCGGTGGAAGTAGAGGAAGAAGGGGGAACGGCATCGGAGTCGCCGTGGAGGCGAGATAGGAGGGCGTGACTCCGGAGGCGGCATTCGTCGACCGCTCGCCGGAGCTTCTCCTGCTGCTCCAACAGCTCCGCCATGGCCAGGCCAAAACACTGAAGAAATTGGGGGCAGAAGCAAAAGATTTTATTTTTCTTTTGATGCGATGGGGGGATTCTGAATTGTTTGAGTAGACTGTGATTAGTTATCAATAAACTTATGAATTAAAAAATAGTAAAAGACAATAAAACGCAGTTTTATTTTCATACAAAATTTAAAAAGATTGATTTAAACAAGCAATTTTAGCCCCTTTATAACAGGTAATAAATAAAATAATTATATAATAAAATTTTCATCAAACTTTTATGATTATATTTTTTTCTCGTTTTTGTGCCATCCATTCTTTTAGTTTTCTCTAACTTTTCTCTCACACACATTATTTTTATTAGGATTTAATGAGCGAACTGCGCTCATTAGATGTAGCATCATGTTACGTGTGTATGTGTCCATCGTTTGATAGAAAATGAATGCTAGATCATGAAGGTGCTTCCGACCGGCGCTTTCGAGTTGTTGAGTCGGTTTCAAGGTGGCCGAACTCATGCACAAAAACTCGATTGACATTTTTTCCTTCCTGCCTTACTGCCTACAGCATGATGATGGTTGGAGTTCTTTTTCCTTCCTGCCTGACGATGTGACGATGCTTTCGTCGGAAGAAACAAAGACACCTGCCCGACAGGGGAGAATGGGAGGAACCTAATCAACTGCAACAAGTGAAGGTTTGATGGTTGAATTGCTCACGTCTCTGATCGGACCATGACATTGTTGTCCTCGAAGGAAAAAGATAGCAGCCACAACGATAGGGAAAATGGTGGAAATGGCAACACATCGTTAGCGGCAATGGCAAGGTGGTTGGATAGGGAAGAATATTAGCGAAGAAAGAAGAATAAATTAAGGAAGTGACAAAATTAGGGCACAGGAGTAATGAATCGAGAGGATGAGGACATGATTAAGGGTGGTCTTCCTATGTCTCCCGGCGTCTTCGTTTTCATGTCTTCCAATGTAGGAGCGAAGGAGTCTTTTTCTTCGACGAAAAAATATCCAAGTCCTGCTCTCTAAACCGATTCAACTACGCGAACACAAGCCTCAAATCGGTTCAATGACACACATACTGGTTCGAAGCACCGACGTGATCCAACATCCATCTGCAATCAGACGATCGGCACGCACACGTAGCATGATGCTTCCTTTTTATACTTCATCCATCATCTTAAAATAAGGGTTTAATTACATGAAGCATATGTCAAATGGTATTACATTATCGCCATTTTTTCTAACACCTTAAATTTAGTTCAACATTCAGACACTTATATTGTGACTCCTAAGTAACACTAATTTTATATACAAAAAAAAACTTATAGTCAAGTCATCCCCATAGCCTAATATTTTAAATCCACTCGTTAAAAGACTGAAAGAAAAATTATGACTTAAATTCTTGCCTCCACTAATGTGCAACATATCCATTCCTACACTCATTTAGCCATGAGGAGAATCGGATTTAAGTTGGAGTAAACCTCAAAAACTAAGAATAAAAATGAAAATAAAAATAAAAATAATATTTAGAATAATATATTATTATAATTATAGTTTAATTATCCAATAATGGAACAAAGATTAGAATGGAGTTTAGCTCAAATCTTTTGGCCCAAGTTGGGGCTAATATAATAATATAATTATTATAATATATAGGGTCGAGATCCAAATAAGATTTTTTTTATGCTGGACCTAGTCCCAACCCAAAATCAGCCGAGCTTGTTAAAAAAAGATTATGTCGCAGACCGGTTTACAAAGTGCAAAGAATAATTCTCAACAAACGGGTTGACACGGATTGGGTCGACTGACCATGCTCACTCCTATATTCATCCTCACTCTCCTCACACACGTTGAAGCAAGCCAAAGAGAAGAACAACTAAGGAAAGGAGGTGAAAGCAATACAACCAAAGAGAGGAGGAAAGAGGGAAGAGAGTAACACTTAAGGGGAAAAAAGGAGGTTAAGAAGTAGCAGCACAACCAAAGAAAGAAAAAGGAACAAAAATGTTCTAAGATTAGTTAATCATGATATGTTTGAAAAGATCCAATCCCTTGAATGTTATTGGATTAAGGTGTTTAAGAATCATTCTTTGAGTGTGGAGACTAGGGAAGTGTACATCTATTTTTCCCTTTTCCGCTACATGATATAATTTTAAGTTATTGTTCCATTGATGTTATTTTTTTTTGTTAAATGTCATGTAATCATGCCGCACTACTCCTTGATCTTCAAGTTATATGCAATGTATCAATATCTTCTTGTGGCCAAATTGATGTTGTGGAGTGCCTAAACTACATTAGATTAGAAGTCCTCTATATGAAGTAGAATATGACTGTATAGATTGGAATGGAATAAAAATGAAATAAACCTCGTAATCTAACATTTCACTGGTCGTGACATGAAAGTTACAGTCGTAAAATATGTTATACCTATGTTACATGAACAAGGTGTGAAGACAAGTAATAGTTCAAAGTCTTTCTATCATAGCCATGATTTGGCATCACACTTGTGTGACAACAAGAAACTATGATGTAATGGTCTCTTTTGAGTGTAATGAATGATCATAGATAAACCCTTTGTCACGACTACGAAAGGGCTTTTCACGGGCGTGATAGAGAAATGGGAATATAGTGAATAAAACTTTTTTTGCCATTGCCATGAAAGGACTTTTCACGAACATGACTACCATGTCACACGCCATGGCTTTTCCCATCACGATCGTGGCTGTCAAAAATCCCAAAGGTGATTATTTAACTAATGTTTTATGATTATGAAACTTAATGGTGATTGTTCTAACTACATAGGATGTGCCACATGTTGATTGATTCAATCTAATGATGTTTGAAATTACAAAAGAAAACATATTAATTCAATCCAATTGATGAAATGTGGAATGAAGTCTACATTGTTAGCAAAGGTGTAAAGTATCTAACAAGATAATATGCACTTTAAATGTGCAAAGTCTCAAGCAAATGAAGTATTCACTAGAAATAATATAAAGTACCCTTAATATAAAAGGATGACCTAACAGTCTAGTTAATTAGTGCTAACGAGTTAATATGATTTTTTCAATCACCAAGATAATAAGCTATCTTAATTATAAGATGAAAGAATAAGATGATAGTCATGTGATATACAATGATATGGACATAAAAATGAAGATGAAATGTTTTGCATCACTAAGTAAGCAATGAATGTTAGTCCTTTGCCATATGATGTTTTATGTTAAAAAAAGTAAAGATAGAAAAGATAAGCTCATAATGCATTTTTTAAGTACAAATGTCTTTGTGATGATGTGAATTATCTTCTTTTGCCATCAATGATATAGCGAAGGGAGGAATAATTGGATTGTGGTAGTGAGTGGCTACGAGGCATCAGTAGTGGATTATTCACATGTCATATAAAGTGCATAACACAACTTAAAACATACATGATCTTAAATTATGTTATGATGCAATTCCATGTTCCATGATATAGGATAATATCATGCATGAGTCTCGACATACTTTAACGGAATAAATTCTTTGTACCCTATAGATCTGTGTAGGTGTGGATGTCTAAGTTCAACGGTGGTCACCTCAACGATGGACCTTTGAAGTATTTGTTGAGTTGAGTTATGTGAAGTTTATGGACCTTTGAGTCACGAAATTTATGTGGTCTATGATGTAATTGGTATTATGTTGAACAGGTGCACAACGAGTGGAGGGATCTCCTGTATAGTGAGTATATTATCGTGGATAGAGCATTTATGAATGAATGTAATTGGAGAATGGTGATGCAGAACAAGGCCTTAACTTGGCAGGAAATCAAGACAATAATGTCGCAATTAAGGCTGCAACAGGAAAATAAACCTAGCAAATATTCCTTTTATTGGTTGCTGATTTTTCAGTAGTTTGTTTCCTTTTACAAGTCGTTTTCTTGCTTAGTTGATTTCCTTGTTAATTTATTTCCTTTTTTGGATGTAAGCATTATATAAACGAGGATCAATAGAAAAGAAAGCAGATTACATCCATCAAATTTCTTTGTTTCTAATTGTGTGAGGATTCGCAAGTATCTCAGCCCCGGAAACTATTCTGGAGTTTTGTTTCTTAGATAACACTTCGAGTTATCCTCATATTGGTGTCTTCCATCTTTCTCGAAGATCCTGTGCTGCGCCAAGTGGTTTTAGAGCAACGAGAATTATGGGAGATGCACCCACCCATGTGGAGTTCAATGAGATGAAGGAGGACCTCCAGCAAATGAACACCGCCATGGAAGAAAATCTGCATCACCTCAATGCTTTTACATGATCGTGAAGAATAAAGGATTCCTCATAGGGCCCAAGCCCTTCATTGTCTTGCTGACAGTGATGAAGATGTGGACCACCACGTCGTGACACTAGACGACAAAGTTTCAAGATGCGCATGGAACTACCAAACTTTAATGGTCAGTTCCACATTGAAGACTTCCTTGATTGGATGGCTGAAGTGGAGCGTTTCTGTGACTATATGGAGATTCCTGAAGTTAAACAATGAAGCTCGTTGCTTATCACCTAAAAGTGGGAGCATCCGCATGGTGGGAGCAAACCCAACTAATGTGCATGCGTCAACATAGACAACCTGTTCAATCTTGGCCAAAGATGAAGAAGTTGTTGCGATCCCGTTATGTTCCTCCAGATTACGAGCAAATCCTCTTTCATCAATTGCAAGATTGCAGCCAAGGTAATCGTTCGGTAAACACCTACACCACAGAATATTGTCGATTAATATCAAGAAACAATTTATTTAAATCTGAGCCTCAACAAATTGTGTGTTATATCGATGGTCTCTGTCCTGCCATTCGAGATCGTGTCGATATTCAGACGACATACACCCTATTTGAAACCATCCCTCTTGTTGAGAAAGTGGAGAGACAACTTGATTGAGGTACTCGAGGAAACTTTTGCATTGTTGAAGCTTCCGGTCATGCTGATCCAAAAGATGTTCAAAAGCAAATCCCTCTTAAGGAACCCTTTCACAAAAAATCAATCTCTGTTCTCACTGTCTTGAAGCTGCCAAACAATGTTCCAATCAAGAAGGGGTCCTCATCTTCTATCATTTGTTATCGATGCTGGCAGGACATCGCTCAAATGAATGTCCACAACGAGCTCCTATTCACTATGCACAAGTTAATGATGTTGGTTCAAAAGGTGCTAATGAAAATGACGAAAATCCTCTTATCGAAGATGAAGAAGCTTACCCTGATCAAGAAGGTGAACGACTATCATATGTCATTGAGAGACTTTTCTTTACTCCAAAGAAGGTTGAAGTTTCTCAAATACACAAGATCTTTCGCACTACTTGCACCATCAATGGGAAGTTATGCGATGTTATTATTAATAGTGGTAATTCAAAAAACATTGTCTCCAATTTAGTGGTTCAAAAGTTGGGTCTGGCCACCAAGAAGCACCCTATTCCATATAAATTAGGGTGGATTTGCAAGGGCTCTGAAGTAAAGGTCTTCTTCGGTGCAAGGTATCATTCTCTATTGGCAAGCATACAAAGATGAAGCCATATGTGATGTCATGGACATGGATGCATGTCACGTTATCTTGGGAAGACCATGGAAATATGATGCTGATGTGAAACATTTCTGCCATGGCAACATCTATGTCTTCAACAAAGATGGCCACCACATCCGCTTAATGCCACTAGACAATGACAACCCTAAGACGACAGAACATTCAGCCAAAGCTTCTTTTCTAATCACCAATGAACACGAATTTCATAGTGCAATGAAGTCCTCATGCTTGTTCTGTGCATTAGTTGTCAAAGATTTTATCCATGATGATTCAGTCTCCTCTGTTAATCCTTTTGTGCAGGAATTGTTGCATAAGTTCAATGATCTTTCTGCTGATGATCTTCCCCCGAGGCTTCCACCTTCACATGATATTCAACACAAGATTGGCCTTATTAGTGGAGCTAGCTTGGCCAACCTTCCTCATTATCAGATGTGTCCTCGAGAGCATCAAATCTTGCAACAACAGGTTGAAGAATTACTGGACAAAGGTCATATCCGCGAGAGTCTAAGCCCATGTGTTGTCCTTGCTTTGACCGTACCAAAAAGATGGCACCTGGTGCATGTGCATTGATAGCCGTGCAATTAACAAAATTACTATCAAAATATCGATTCCCCATCCCATGACTTGATGACATGCTCGACATGTTGAGTGGCTCAACCATATTCTCCAAATTTGACTTGAGGAGTGCTTATACCAAATCCGAATGCCGAAGGAGATGAGTGGAAGACAGCATTCAAAACCAAAAGAAGACCTTTATGAATGGATGGTCATGCCATTCGGTTTATCCAATGCACCAAGCACCTTCATGCGTCTTATGACGCAAGTGTTAAAACCTTTCATCAAATTCAACAAAATCCTTAATTATAGTCACTACGAAAATGATCATCTCATGCATCTAGAAGAGGTATTGACTATACTAAGGTCTCATAAGCTTTTTATTAACATGAAAAATTGTACCTTTGTTGGTGATCAACTCTTATTTTTGCACTACGTCATTGGGGTTAATGGAATCTTAATAGATTATACTAAGATCCAGGCCATCATCTCTTGGCCGACATCCAAAACTGCTGGAGAAGTTTGTAGCTTCCATGGTTTAGTTACATTCTATCATCGCTTCATCCACAACTTCAGTAGCATTATGGCCCCTATTACTGCTTGCTTGCGGAAGGGTTAGTTTAATTGGGATGCTGCTGTTGACAATATCTTTGCTGAAATAAAATAGAAGCTTACTTTAAGTCCTGTTTTGGCCCACCCTGATTTTGAAAACGTTTGCATCGTTGAATGTGATGCCTCTGTGATTGGGATTGGTGCTGTCCTATCTCAAAATGGGCGTCTTGTTGCTTTCCACAGTGAGAAGCTCAGTGATGATTGACAAAAATGGACCACTTATAAGTTGGAATTCTATGTTGTTGTTCGGGCATTAAAGCATTGAAAGTACTATCTTATTCAACTAGAATTTATTTTGTTTACTCATCACGAGTCCCTCTAGAATCTTCAGCACCAAGGATGCATGGCTGCTGGATTACTTTTTTGCAGTGTTTCAACTATGTCATAAAACACAAATCGGGTTACTCCAATCATGTTGTTGATGCATTGAATCGTCGAGCAGAGGTGTTAGCAATTGTACATGCAGAGGTTGTGAGTTTTGAAGACCTCAAAGACCTTTACAAAGCTGATAAGGATTTCAAAGATGCTTGGGAGCATTGTCTTCTTCACCTTCCTTCCAATGGTATGCATATTAACGATGGATTTCTTTTTCGTGCCAACAAACTTTGCATCCCTAGATCTTCCTTGAGGGAAAAATTGATTCGTGACCTGCATGGTAATGGCCTTAGCGGGCATTTTGGTCGAGACAATACCATCGCCGCAGTTGAGAAGCGCTACTGTTGGCCGCAACTTAAGTGCGATGTTGAACGCTTTGTCCAAAGGTGTCTAGTCTACCAAGTTTCTAAGGGGCAATCCCAAAACACTGACTTGTATTTGCCCCTACCCGTTCCCCATGACCCGTGGGAGGACTTATCGATGGATTTTGTTTTGGGGCTTCCTCGCACTCAATGAGGATGGGTGTTATTTTTGTTGTCGTTGACCATTTTTAAAAAATGGCACATTTTGTCCCTTATAGACGAACATCGGATGCCGGTCGCATTGCCTCCTTATTCTTCAAATAGGTGGTTCGTCTTCATGGCATGCCAAAATCTATTATTTCTCATTGAGAGACCAAGTTCTTATCTCATTTTTTGTGACGATTCTGGTCTAAATTCAATACTATTTTGAAGAATTTAGTATGACTTATCACCCTCAAATAGACAGTCAAACAGAGGTGTCAATCGATCATTGGGAAATGTCATTTGAGCCTTATGTGGAGATCATCCTAAATAGTGGGATGTTGCATCCTCTCAAGCTAAATTTTCCTATAACTACATGAAGAACATATCTACTGGATGTGCACCATTTGAGATCATTTATGGTGTTCTCCCACACTAAGTGATTGATATTACTTCTTCAGCTCCTACTGCTTCACAACTCGATAATATTGATCAACTTGTCTCCAATATTCGAGTGGGATGTTGCATCCTCTCAAGCTAAATTTTCCTACAACTGCATGAAGAACAGATCTACTGGAAGTGCACCATTTGAGATCATTTATGGTGTTCTCCCACACTAAGTGATTGATATTACTTCTTCAGCTCCTACTGCTTCACAACTCGATAATATTGATCAACTTGTCTCCAATATTCGAGACATACATGCAGCTACTAGGCTACAATTTGAGGCTTCTAATGCCACCTACAAGTATCTTAGCCTTGGAAATTGTTCTGGAGTTTTGTTTCTTGGATAACACTTTGGGTTATCCTCGTACTGATGACTTCCATCTTTCTCGAAGATCATGTGCTGCGCCAAAGGGTCAATAAGCTAGGCTAGGGTTGGCTTCGACTGAAAGGACAAAATCTTATGAACAATCTGGTACAAAACATTGCAAAGGGCAATAGGCGATAATCAATAACCTTGTCTACAAACTAAATTTTAGAATGAAGATCAAGTTTGTCTTACTCACTCTGCGTGGAGGGATCAGTGGCAAAGAATTTCAAAATCTCCTTAATAATAGCATTATTGACAATATCCCTGTACATTTAAAAAATTCAAGTGTAAAACCATCATAGCCTTACCATTTGGCATTCTTTAGAAGGCAACCTCAATTTCTTTGGGGGAAACTAGGCAATTAGATCAGACTGTTAGTGGAAAGAGAGCCTTGGGAGGATAGGCCAATCAAAAATAGGGATTTCTGGGAGCATAGTAGATTTCCAAAGATCAATATAATGGTTTATGATGACATTAATTTCTTACTTATTATTTTTAAGATAGAAGCATGATTTTTCTTAATTTATGCTGCAATTAAATAACATAAAATTTACATTTTTAACTTTTTACTTGTTATATAAAATCTCCATGTCATCTTAGCTCTTTTATTGAAAACATAGATAAAATTTTTTAAATTTATAAACTTTTGTCTTTCACGTTGCGTTGCATGGGGTATCCGACAGCCAAGTTAAAAAAGTCCTTACATGGGGGTATCTGGTGCTACTAAGATCAGAAGTTGAGGTTACAAAAAAGACAATGTTGTTAGGATCAGATCGAACAACGATCCGGATAAGTGTTTGTTTCAGATCGAATCGGTCGAACCGGTTGAACTAGTAATAAAATCTTATATTTAATATGGTATATTAAATTAAGCTATTGTATTTTGAATATATACCTACATCAAAATGTAATTATACAAAAAATAACAATCATAAATCATAAATTTTAAATTTAAGATTTGATGTTAAAATTATTACACACTTAATAAATGAAAATCTTATTGAATCTCATTATTATATATAAATTTTCTATTCTTTAAATTTTTTATAAATATTTTTTCCAAGATATTATGAAAATATTATATATTATATAGATAAATATATAGTATAATTAGTGATTTATTAAATTTGAACTTATTAAATATTAAATTAAAGACATTTTAAATTTGTGTATATATATATTTTATATATAATACTATACTATATTAAGTATGTTATAGTTTTATTGTATATTATACATATATCAAAGAAGTTTGCACCATTCATTTCTAACTAATTTATCTAATATAACAAATATTATATATAATATAATAAATATATAATTAACTTATAATATACATTTATGATATTAAAATTTTGAATAAAATAATAATACATAAGTTAAATTTCAAAAACTTAATAAATTCTAAATTAAATCAAGGAAAAAATATAAGTAAGGTGTACAAATTAGTCCCACATTTATAATACTAGCAACATATGAGCAAGGGAACAACTATAAATAAAGGAGAACACTAATGAGCTAATGTTGGTGCTTTATGGAGAAAATTCCTTTTTGGATATTTTTAAATTTATAATAATAAATTTTATAAAATTATTTCTTAACAAAAGAAATAATAATAAAATTTAGTTGCCCCAAGAACTATTGTTCAACCTAGTTTTTTTTTCTGATTTTGATCGGTTTTGGCCAGTTCTGGATCGGTCTTGATAGGTTCAACCCGGTTGAACTACGAGGATGAATGTGGTATACCAGGCTTATGTGTTGCACATTAAATGGCTGAACACAAAGTTGATGTTGTAAAGGGACAGGTGTCAAAGATAAGATGATGGACAAAAGTCTTGCAGAGATATAAAAAGAAAGAATGTTTTCAAAAGTTGGGGGTGGGGGCAAGGGCATGGAGGGGAGAAGCCACATTGAAAAGGAAGAAAACCAGTTGAGACGAGAGGGGAAGCTAGAGCTCTATTCCTACTGCTTGCAACATTTTATGCTTTTCCTACTTTTTTCGATTGTTATTTCTTTAGTTTTATATATTGAACAATATTTAGTATTAGGATGATGATGTTTTATGCTATAATCCCTATAGTTATGCATAACTAATCATCCATCAAGGTTAGGGGATTTCTTAATGGGATCGAACTCTTTGGTTATGTCGCTTATGGATTAGATGCATATTTCTTGATTGGAATTACTTATTTCACTTGTTGAATCTCATTTACTTTGGCTGATACTTGATTATTCCTCGTGCAACAAACTCTCGAGATATGACATGTGTTGTAAACAATCCAGTGATGAGTCGAGAGACTACCTGGTCATAATGGAGTAATCGGTAAGCAAGTTGTTCCAACGTGAGATGAATCGAGAGGTGAATCTCATGGTGGAATGAGCTTGAGTGCATTTTGAATGTTTGAACTGTTAGTTTCAAAGCGAGAGCAGAGAAATTAAAACGTTCCTGACATGAGAGTGATGAGAACCTTTATTTGATGTTTTGATGATTTGTTTGTAATCTCTCATCTCCCTTCTTCATGTCTAATTTCTCCTATTTCTGCAATGAGACATTGAGAAGGGTATTTTTTGTGGAACAGTTTAGAAGTGAGCCAAGAGGTTAGCAAACTATATTAAGGAAACCAACCAATGAGATAGTGGAGACTGAGCTCAAGCCGAGAGGGAGGAACTCACGAGAGTAGTCCTATATGTGCTTGAATATGTGGTCTCGAAGCGAGAGTGGATGCGAGAGTACTAGGATCCATTTTCATAACTTGCTGATTTGTTTTGCATCCAATTGAACTGAATTTCTTAAGCATAGTTAATTAATGTTCATCCCTAAAGAAAAATTTCTTAGTCTTGATAGTTAACATTATCCGTGACTTAGTTTTGGATTCTAGTTCTATTTTTATCATTTGACCAAAAAAACTAAAAAAGTACACAAAACGAAAATCACAAATCTGTTACATTGCTACAATATTGATTTCAGCAATCTTAACTTACTTCTCTTACTATCAAAATTAGATATCTTATCTCATTGTTATATAAGTTAAAAACAAATGCAATTTCTCTCTCTGTGATTCGATCCCGATCTATACGAAGATTGTGCACTTGCGATCACACAAGTGTAGTTGAGATTATAAATTTAAAACTTTTTTACATTTTTGTAAAAGGGAATCCGATCTTCACGTACATGTATCTAGTATGTAAATACTGATTGCCCTAGGGAAGCGTGCATATAAAAAATTCATTGATACAAATTCTGTTACTATGCTACCCATAACTACATTTTCATTTTGCACAACAATTTATGAAGGATTGAAAGATTTATGTCTCATTGGTGATGATATTGTTCGGGTTTTCATTGTTCACTAATTTGGAAATAATATTATTGCGATGGCGGGTGAAAGAACCGAGAGTTCTTGTCTCCACCATTTTTAGAGTGATATGGCGGAGTAGGGCCATATGCAATTGACAAAGTGTCTAAGGTGGACAATGCCACTGTCAAGTAGGCCTCAATGTCATCCATTTTATTCAGGAGCCTTGATCTCATTTTTTATATTTTGTAATTTAGTTTCTAATATGCCAAGTTGTTTCCTATTCCATCTTATTTTTTTTGTGCTTTATAATTGATGCATGCAAAATACAACATATTTAAGTCTATTATTTTAATTAACTTTTCTATAATTTGATCATGGCATGCATCATTTTAGATCATTTTTAGTCATAATTCTGAATTATTGATTACGACTACTATTTTTTTGAATACTTTAAGTGTGAGCAGATTAATTAAATTTTGATAATTATTTTGCAGGAAAGCCGAATTAACATCAAATGGATTATTATTAGCCATATTATATCACTTTGAACTTCAATAATAGGATGCCAATTCTTCAAGCATCTAGCGCTAATCCACTTGATCATAAGCTGAGAATCTTAAGCGTGATTTGGATAAATTGGATAACGGCCAAAATTCAAGGAGCCAAAGCGTTATCTGGAGCTAAACTCAGCGTCAAATTCTTATTGGAGTTTGATCACTGGCGCCAAGTTGATGCTCTATCATTATCGGGGAGAATACAAGGCGATGATGATACTTTATCACATGTTAACTCTCGAGAATCACATCATAGATGAGTTTATTAGGTGCCAAAGTGAGGTTATCACCTTTCATCACAAGATGATAATCGGATAGAAACTTGCGTAGTTAGGGCGCCAACTTCCTTAGGGGTTACAAAAATGCAATATGATTTTATCTGGCATGACAGGAAGCTAATTTCATGCATGGCCGAATTTTATTGGTCTAAAATTGGACGTATGACGTATTAAACTTTATCTAATTATTTTAGCCAAGATCAGAAGAAGGTCATAAAGATTAGAAGAATTTTATCCGAACGAATTTACTTTCAATTGTATGATATTAACGCCCATGATCAACATGAAGCACCGGTCGCCCTTATAAATTCATGACAAATCTTCGATTGCAATGTGTGCCTTGGAGTTTTGTTTTCGTCCATTGTTGAGTCGAGAATATGTAGGCTTTGACCAAGAGAGAGAGAGAGAGTTGATCGGACGACTGATCCAAACACTCCGACGACATCCGAGTATCCTGATTTATTTTTTGTGTAATTATTTTAATTGTTATTTTGTTATTTATCTCTCTACAATTTTAGGATGAACTCCATATTTTTAGTTATTTTATTTTAGGAGATTATTATTTGAAAGGGGAATATTGTGAACCCTCATTTTATTATTAAATTTATTTTGATCAATTTTTTAATTGTGTTTAATGTTTTTGATTAATTATTTGTATTTCTAAATTAAATAATTACTAGTTTATGGACTATTTAATTTCATATTTCATTTAATTAGATTAAATGATTTATTTTGGGAATTAAAACTGACATATATATAATAATTAGTGTGTGGAGAATCATATTTATGTGGTATGTTAATCTATACCAGTTTGTGGAGTGATTAATAATTTAGGATTTTTATATTAATACATCTTAATTTTAATCTTATCTGCATGAATACCAGTTTGTGAGATTTCAACTTGTCAATCGCAACCATCCAAGGAACGTCCTCCATGTTGAAGCCAGAGGGTTGACACCATAGGTCATATGTAAGACAAGGGAGAATACTTATTGACCGATTCTTTCCTACAATTTTGTTGAGTGGTCTGGTTGGAAGAAAACATGGCACATCCTGATCCCCTTGTGTCGCTTTGATCCCAATATTTGATGAGTTTGCACATTTTGTGACTTAGACATTACATGAAATCAAGTGAACTCAACATGGAATCGAATTTGGTGCTAAACTCGAGTAGACTCATGTGGATTGGTTAGATTAAGGTGAGCTCAAGCGAACTTGGGTAAACTCGACCGAGTTTATAGGTGGAATCATCAGATGCAAACGTTAATCACTTAACCAATATTTGAGGCCAAAATTGAAATGAAGCCTTCGTGATTTAATAACTAAAAATTTCAATTTGTGTGAGTCATGGACTAATTTGGTAATTTAATGCATAAACTTTAAACTCTTTACATTTTTAACTTATGTTTCATCGATTTGTAGATTGTGATGAATTATTAAAAATGAAGAACTGTTATGCAATTCATACATGAATAAATTGAAATATGATCAATGACATCATTACGTTTGAAATTAACATATATAAATTATTTTTTGCAAATATTTTATAACATATAACATTATATATATATATATATATATATAATCATGCACATAAACCCTACGAATTTACTGGATGTAAGGTAAGTCAATGCAAACTCTAGAGTTTGAAAACGTTGCTTAGCATGCCACATTAATCCTTGTTTCAACAAAAGTTAAACATGAACTTTGTTTTACCTCCACCCCTAAGGGACAACAACGCCCCTCCTGTACCTCAAAATTGAATGTGAGTATAGTTACTTCAGAGATTTGTATAAATTGTATTTCAGTTTTGCACACTCAATGAGCTAGCACACATGAGAATATATAATGTAGACAGTTATAGAATGTCCATAGTGTGTGGTACATGGAGATGACAATGGACACGTTAGAAAATAGTGGAGCAATTATAGGAGGACTTATTCAAATGAATGGCTAGTTCCAATACGCCCCCTCAAGTCCGGTGAGGCCATTGTCAGAGCCGGAGCTTGTCCCTGATGATGAGAAATTTAGTACCTGAGAGAGCCTTTGTCATAATATCAGCTAGCTGGTCATTGGAGGAAATATATTGCACACTTAAGCGCTTGTTGGCAACTTCATCACGAACAAAGTGGAAATCGATTTCCATGCTTTGTTCGTGCATGAAAAATGGGATTTGCTGTGAGATATGTGGCACCAACATTATCACGCCACAATATAGGGCATTGTACAGGAGACTGCCCAAGTTCAGTGAGAAGTGAGCGAAGACAGATCAATTCAGCTATAGCATCTGCCAATGATTTGTACTCAGCCTCAGTTGAGGAGCGAGAAATTGTCTTTTATTTCTTGGAGGTCCATGACACTAAATTGTTACCAAGAAAGATGCAGTAGCCTCCAGTAGATTTGCGATCAACGAGATTTCCAGCCCAGTCGGTGTCTGTAAAGGAATGAAGTGAGGCTGATGGTGATCGGCTGATGTGAAGCCCCGAGTCTTGTGTAGCATTGAGATAGCGGAGAATTCTTTTCACCAGTTGCCATTGATGGGCAGTTGGGGAGTGCATGTATTGGCAAGCTTGGTTGACAGCATAAGCAAGATCAAGCCGAGTCAGACTCAAGTATTGTAGAGCTCCTACAGTGTGTCGATATAGCATGGGATCATGGCATGGATCTGTTGTTGGGGAGAAAAACTGAGCACTAGCTGCGAGTGAAGATTTTACTGGCTTTGGTTCATGCATGTGAGTGCGCTGGAGAAGATCTTGTGCATACTTCTATTGAGATAAGACAATGCCAGTGGATGAGGCCAAAACTTCGATGCCGAGGAAGTAGTGGAGGGGACCGAGGTCACGTATTGCAAAATTTTGGTGCAGGTGCTGAACAATGCTGTCTAGAATCCCTGTTAATATCAAATCATCAACATATACAAGCATGTATGCGACTGTAGTGGCAGTTTTGAAAATGAATAAGGAGGCATCAGTGGCAGATGCCTGAAATCCAAAAGATATCAATGCAGTCCTCAAACTAGGCCTAGGGGGCTTGTTTAAGCCCATACAGCGACTTGTTGATCCGACATACATGATTGGGGCATGTAGGATCCACAAATCCTGGTGGTTGTTCCATGTATACCAGTTCAGCAAGAGTGCCATGTAGAAAGGCATTGCTGACGTCTAATTGCCGGAGAAGCCAATTGCTGGACACTTCAATTGAAAGAACTAGTCGAATGGTGGTTGGCTTGATAACAGGACTATATGTTTCGTTGAAGTCGACGCTCGGAGCTTGATGAAAGCCTTTGGCCACAAGCCGGGCCTTGTGTCTGTCCAGACTGCCATCAGGATGTTGTTTGGTGCGGAAAAGCCACCTGCAACCGATGATATTCATACCTGAATGTCGAGGCACCAGGGTCCAGGTGTTGTTGCGCAACAGAGCATTGATTTCATCACACATGGCAGCTCTCCATTCTTTGTATTTGTTGGCAGTGGAGAAGCAAGTGGGCGTGGAGAAGGTGGAGGTGGTGAGTGCTTTGAGGTCTGCAAGTGAGCAATAATTGATAGGTTTTCGAGAGCGAAGAATATGATTAGATGGTGTTGGAGTGAGTGGGGGGGAATGTTCAGGTGGAGGGTCCTAGAGAGTAGAAGTGGAAGCGGGTGTTGGGGTGGGTGAAGATGTTGTTAATAGTGGTGGGGAAAGGGAGAGGGAAAACCAAGGTGTAGAAGTGGAAGAAGTGGGGGGGGGGGGGTGGGGGAGTAGGTGGAACTGGTGTGGCAAAAGGAAAGGAAGCTTCATCAAATGTGACATGACGTGCAATGTAGACACATCCTGTTGAGCGATGAAGACAACGATATCCAAGGGAATATGAAGGGTAACCTAGAAAGATGCAAGGGCGATTATATGGTCGGATAAATGGGTATGCAGCACATCCAAGTGTACGAAGGAAGGAGTAGTCCGGTGGATGTTGGTGAAGGCTTTGAAATGGAGAAATGTTTAGAAGAACTTGTGTGGGCATCCTATTGGTGAGATAAGTAGCTGTTTCCATGGCAAAATGCCAATAAGCTTTTGGAACAGATGCATGTGAGAGGAGCGTTAAGGCAGTTTCTACAACATGTCTTATTTTACACTCAACATGGCCATTTTGTTCGTGGGTGTGCGGGCAAGTCAGTCTATGAGTTATGCCATGAGTGCGAAGATAGGATGAGAGTGCAAGAAACTCGCCACCTCTATCAGTTTGGAGGGCTTTAATATGTGTATTAAATTGTCTTTCAAGTAGGCGATGTAATGAAGGAAATATGGAAGAGACATTTGATTTATTTGCAATTGGAAATAACCAAGAGTATCCAGTGAAATCATCGACAAACACTACAAAGTAACGATGACCACCGGTGGAAATTATGGGCGCAGGGCCCCATACATCAGCAAATAAAGTTTCCAATGGCGCATAACTACAATGAAGAGTCAGTGGTAGAGGAAGACGATGTGCCTTGCTCTGAAGACAAGCGGAGCACTTGATGAGTTGCTTGGCACTTTTGTGAGGAAGCTGATGTTTATGAAGAATGAACTTCAGGTTTTTGGAATGAGGATGCCCCAAACGAGCATGCCATGTAGTGGAGGAAGCTGTGCTGAGAAGAGCTTGTGGAGAGGCAGCAGGTTATTGGAGGTTGTAGAGCCCTTCTTTAACATTGCCCTGGAGTAGTATTTGGCGGGTCTTTCGATCCTTAACAAAGAAGTGGTTAGGAAAGAATTCAAAGAAGCAATCATTGTCTTTAGAGAATTGCCGAACAGACATAAGAGACTTTGTAAGAGAAGGTGCATGCAGAATGTTAGAGAGACGGAGAAAACAAGAAGGTGTTTGGAGAACAGAGTTACCGATGTGTTGAATGGGAAGTTGCATACCATTCCCCACCTGAACACGTTGAGCGCCATGGTATTGTTCGGCAGACTGTAGGGCAGTTAAGTCTGGGGTGACGTGGTGTGTTGCACCGGTGTCGGGGAACCATTCAGGGTATGCGTCGAGTAGAGAGTTTGAGGTGGACGAAGGAATGGCAAGTGCAGGTGCTGTTGGCGCCACGACAGTCTCGTGTGCTGGTGGTTTGACAGCAGCTTGATGACGATAGTAGCAATTGTACGGGCTGTGGCCAGGAACACCGCAGACTGGGCAAGGATCGCGTCTATGAGAATTTGAGCATCCACGACCACGTCCTCTTCCATGTCCTCGCTGTACATTTGGTGTAGTATGGTGTGGAGGTGCAGAGAATCTGGTGTAATGGGCTGCTGGTGCTGGAAGAAGGGAGTTGGAGAGACGAATCTCATGACTAGTAAGGATATTTTGAAGTTCAGGAAAGGGTATTGGGGTGGTTCTGGAAGCGAGGGATGCTACAATGTTGTTGTAGCTATCAATCAAATTGTTGAACACAATGGCGTTGAAGGCAGAAGTGGACAGGGGATGGCCGGCTGTAGCTAATTCATCAGAAAGGGATTTGACTTGTCGTAGATAGGTAGATAAGGTGGATTTGACTTGTTTGAGATTGTGTAATTGTATTTGTAGCTGAAGCAGTCTGATTTCAGTGGGAGCACCAAAAGCTTGGTGAAGTGCAATCCACACTTCTCTGCTTGTTGTGAGTCCTACTACAATGGGAAGGACTTCTTCTGTGAGAGAAGATAAGAGCCAACTCATAAGGAGTTGGTCACGATACTGCCAGCTGAGGTATTCAGTTGAGGCAGGTGGAGGTGGATTCACGTCACTTGGTGGCAAAGCTTTTTTATGAGGGGCATGATTTGAGTTCGTCAGAGAAGGTAATTGGAGGGAGAAAGTTTAATGGAGAGAAAATGATGGGCTTGGTTGAGGTTGGGTAGGGGGTTATTAAGAATGGATGCATCAAAGGAGAGGGAGGACTGGGCTGAAGAGGAGCTCATTTTGAAATCTGAAATGCTCTGATACCATATAGTTACTTCAGAGATTTGTATAAATTGTATTTCAGTTTTGCACACTCAATGAGCTAGTACACATGAGAATATATAATGTAGACAGTTATAGAATGTCCACAGTGTGCGGTACATGGAGATGACAATGGACACGTTAGAAAATAGTGGAGCAATTATAGGAGGACTGATTCAAATGAATGACTGGTTCCAATAGTGAGAATCCTTATTGCCATCAATTTTGTACGAGAGGGATGACAACTTCCACTGACCTAAGAGACACCCCTCCAAAATCCCTAGGTTTGCCTAAGTAAAGGAGGAAGGAAGATGGTGCATGATACTTTTTTTATATATCCACAAATAGGTGCTTTATAGTTATATAAATTTGGGGCATGCCTCCAACTTCGCCTACATTTAGGCATCCACAACATTAATTGAGAGTGACTCTCTATTATCGATCATAATCCTAGAATAAGATGCCAACTGCCCATAGAGACATCAGAATTTTAGAGCAGGATATTAATTTGCCGTGGAGATTGAGAAACTTAATTTTCGATGCTAGAGTTTCACTATATAAATTTGGAAGCACAATTCTAGACGCCAAAGTCTTCTTGCTAATTATCTTGCGAAATTGGGTTGGGAATCAGATTTGGATTCTTTTTATGGAAGGTGTCACCAAAAAAAATTGTAAAATTCGGATCCAACATGGAGTCAAAAAGTCAAATCGGTTGAAAGATATATTTAACTAAAATATTTATGAATATATATATATATATATATATATATATATTAATAATTAATATATTACATATTATCAAAGTATAATACTAATGTTAACAAATTTTAATGATAAGGTAACAAGTCAGCTACTGATATGTCTCCAATATATAAATTAATATGCATAGTCACATTCATGGACTTAATTATTAATTTTTATTTATGTGGAAATGTTGAAATCTAAAGAAAATAAAAATCTACTATTTTATTTTTATAGGAGGATAAATTATTATTTTTATTTCACATCCAAGGTAAAAAAATGCGACCTTGATGATGACATAAAGAAATTAAATGGAATTAATTTAGTAGCAAACACTTTTTATATAACATTCAATAGTTAACTAGGATGATTAGTAGTGAGAATTTGGTAAGTCGGATTGTCTAAGAAAATCATTTGACTTGCCAATTAAAACCAAATTTCGATCAGTTTCAATTACTATTAGATATGATAATTATTCATGGATTGTCTATCAGTCCACTCCTAATACAAATATTTTTACGAGAGAAGTTCCATCTTTTGTATGAGTGCCACAATGACCATCTTTTTGTTAGTGGACTCTATGGGTCGGTCCGATTGGTTAACTCTAAAATTTGTTTTTGAAAAGAATCGGGATGAACTGGTTCAACTCGATTGAACCAGAAAATCAGTTCAAAATCAATTTTTTTAAATCAATAAAAAAATTGTTATATGAAAAGAAATTATAAAATAAGGAAGGTACAATAATGAAATAAATGTGAAAAATAGAAAGTATAAGATATTAGGAAATATAACAAATTATGAAGTGTCAATAAAAAAGGAAATTAATTCTAAAAAAATAGAAAAATTGAAATCTATGAATAAAAAATTAGGTAAATCTATACTATATTAAAATGAGAGTACTTTTCATGAGAAGATGACATTTGACACATTTGTGAGGTGCCACATGTCCTATGATTAATATATTATAATTAATTACAATATTTGTTTACATAGTTCATGGGATACTAATTTGATTTTTTTAAAAATAATTAGTGAGTTAGTTACATGATATCAGCAATTATATAATTTATAGAGTAGTCAATACAATTATATAATTTGAACTTAATATTTATGGCAACCCGGTATATAAAAAAATTACTTTCATATATAAACCATGGTGATATCAAAATTATATTTGTGTTAACACATTTATGTGGGAGATTCATTCTATTTATAGGTTTTTTTTAACATTGTTCCAACATGTGTCTTCTAGAATTTTATATAATTAATTAAGATATTATATAATGTGTCATATTTTTTCTAATTCATTAGTAGTTACTAATTTGAACCGTTAATTAATAATCGCTCCAGTTCCTATGCACTATAGTATTATAAATTAATAATCGCTCCGGTTCATATTATAATTTGAACCGTTAATTAATATTTTTTCATCTATTTTTTAAAGGTTATTTCTGTTTTAATTGATGCTGACGAATTTGAATTCAAATTTTTGTTATTTAGTTGGAGAGTAATTTTAAATTCATATTATAAATTTTTGTCATAAAGAATGTAATGCAAAGAAATGTTCTATCTCCTTCGCCTCCTACTATTTTTTTAGAGGGTTAGTTTTATTTTAATTTATGTTAACCAATTTGGTAACTGCCTAACATTTTCTTAAAAATTTAGCTAAAAAGATACTTGAAATGCAAATTTATACAATGTGTGAACATTGTTTTCTAACATATTTATATATTTAAATATATATATATACTCATTTTTATTCTAAGATGATAAGAATGGTTTTCCTTATTAATTAGGAACCTGATTTATGAAGAAAAATATAATATTTTACATATTCATAATTGCATTACTTTTTGAATTGGCCAAGGAAATAATATATATACTATACTATAATAGTTTTTTTTAAATCTATCTATACAGAAAATTAATAATATAATTATGTAATTTTCTTTGTATATACTCAAACAGTCGTAAGTAGATATGTTTTTCATGATTTATTATTATCTTGAATATTGTCCATTGCAATGCACTATGATGAAAATTATTAGTGTTGTTCATCAATATAATAATAATAATAATAATAATAATAATAATAATAATAATAATAATAATAATAATAATAATAATAATAATAATAATAATAATAATAATAATTCATTAAAATATATATTCATATATTTTCTTATATGCAAAAAATTATTTCTTTTTTTCTCCAGGAAGATGCGAAGAATAATTTATTGGTCTATCCTTATTTCTTATAGTCACTAACAAAGTAACGATTAATAAAATAATGTCCCTAGGCTATCCTTTGATTTTTATTTTTTCTTACTCTTACGTACCCACAAAACCTTATGTAGTGATATAATATTTAACTAAAATTTAAATTATTTATAGTGCTGGACTTTTCATTTCGTCAGCATATGATAAATAATTTTTCGTATAGATTCTTATTTTGGGTGCCGTCTAATTTAAATTACCTGCAAATTTTCTTATAAGTTTAACCTTGATATCTAAAATAATATCTTATAATATTTTTCCCATATATATAGAGAGATATAAAGGTGTCCTTTCTAATATTTATTATGTATATAAATGTCATCATATAATGATGGATGGTGGATATCTTGACTCCATAATATCATTATTAAGTGAGAGTTGAAGTGATATGATTACACATAATTAAATAATAGGAAGTTATTGTAGGGGCATGGGTGCATAAATGTTTGTCATGTATAACCAATGCCGTTTGTTCCACTATCTACCTTTAGAGGGGAACAATTAAATTAACAAATTGGATGTTAACTCAATTAGCACGTAAAATCTATCTATTTACTATGAAACAGAGAACATAGAATACTAAGCATGGACAGAACGACATCATGCATGAGTTGCCAATTAATTTCTTATAATTAATTAATTAATTAAAATATTAATTTGCATGCTCATCATATATTTATTCATAATTTCTTTTAATGATTAACCATTGGAGTTTGTTACAAGATATCGATAAATATTTCATGATATAATTTTATTATAATATTTAAAAATTATATTAAATGATTAGTAACTAATTAAAATATTTATTTATATGTTAATTGGGAAGTGAGAAATTCTTATCGTATCTTTTTTATGCAGTTATTAAAATTGTTTCTTTTTATTTATTCTAATTATATAAGTATACACTAATATGGCATTTAAAAAGGTAAGAATAAATATTTTTTATGAAATTCAAACTTTGGCCAATGAGATGAATCATATGATTTTCTCCATTTTAGGAATAAGATGTCTACATTTAATCATGATTATTCTAATTAATAGATACTTATTTTCTATCTATCCACATTAAGAAGATACTTTACATAATAGCTAAGTAAATCATAATTTATATGCTAATTAGGAAGTTAATATCAAATCATAAAAAATGAGAGGAAAAAGAGAAAAAAAACAATATAACTGAATATAGCAAGTTACGGAAGTAGTTTCAAGACTTCCGTCTTCCAATTTTTTTTGACATTATAAATATCAAGAGAAATCAAAAGAAGATCTGTGTGCATGATTCGTATCCTTAATTTTAAGTTGTTGAATTTTTTTTTCATTACCACCACACTATGAAAATATTGATTTACTTGCTCATAGATAACTAACTATAATAATTAATTATCAAAGTTATTTACAGAATATAAGTAATTACATAATGATATGATTTTAATATAATATTGGATGATATTTAACAGTGAACGAGTATTTATCTAATGACATTTTATTAAGATGACATCTGTTTTTTGTTTATTTGGATTATGTAAGGAGGCACCAATAAATTATTTTTAAAAAGTAAAAGGAACTAACTGTTATGAATTTTGGGATTTGACTAATAAGATAAACATATATTTTTCTAACTATTTACATGCTTATAGGGTTAACATTTATAATTATTTTTAATAATTAATTATCAGAGTTAGCTACAAGATATTACTATCTATATAACCATATAACTTTATTAGAATAGTCAATAATAAGTACCTATAACTATTCAATATAAAAAAATGTAATTTAATTATCATTAATGAATTATTTAATGACATTTTATTAAGATGATTTGTGTTTTTATTTATTTTGAATATATAATGAGACACTAATAAGTGATTTAAAAAGCTAAAAAGAAATACCTTTTATGAAATTTAACTTTGACCAATAAGATGAATCACATGATTTTTCTAATTAAAATCATAATTTATATCTTAAGTGAGAAGTTAATTAGTAATTTAAGATGGAATCATGAAAAATGTTGATAGGGCATGTAATAAACTCAATATAGCAAACTAAAGTAGTTTTAAAAACGGATCAGCTGGATTTCATTTTGTGCACTGTACATAAGAAGAAATTATAGGAATTTTGTGTGCATGATTTATATTCAATTTGATGTTGTTGAGTAATGTTGGCATGTAATACTATTTAGACATAGATTTTGTTATATTTTGCTTATATTAGATTCTACTAACTCATAGTATATTTTATTGTTAAAAATATTTTTTTTCTCTCATAGTTTCATTATCATTTTATTTTTAATTTTTGTATTTTACAAAATATAAACATCTTGAGTGTATTTTATAAAAATGAAATTAATTTTACATAATAAAAGAAAAATGTGAGCAGATTAATGCTAAACTGCTATAAAGTTATTTGTATCATGTAAACATTAAAAGAAAATAAATTATTTTGATTTATTTTAATATATAGAACATTTGTTGATACTTTATCTTTTAATATTAATTTTCAGTTTAGAAAAATAGAAACCAATTTTATAATTTTTCATTGCATTATATTGATTAAGTTTTAAAAGAGATTACTTTATTTTATTCTCCGTGCATCGCACTACCGCGATACTAGTAAAGGTGAAAGAAAGAGTAGAAAGTAAAAAAATTGGAATTTATAAAAAGGAAAGATAATAAATATATAAAGAAAAATATCTGCAAAATTATAAAGAAAACATTTTAAAATAAGAAAATTATTTTATTAAAATTATTATAATAACTATATGCTTAAAAATATATGATTACTTAATACGTTACACTATATTTTAAAAAAATCGAAATATTATTATTTTAATAAACATACGGGTTCAACTCGGTCGACCCGGTTGAACCGGTCAAATCATGACCCAATTACTTGATTGGTTCGATGTCCAACCCACTTTTTTTAAAAATATTTGTATTAGGATCTTAATGGTGATTATGCTTAATTAATATATTTTAATAAAAAAATAAAACTAATAGCAACAGGGGAGAACCAATAGTGAAATCTATAAAGATCATTACATAATACAACCAATACACTATCATATGTCGTACTAAAAGTATTAAAGATGGGTTTAACTTTTAATCTTCAATTTTTTTAAAAAAATATGTTTTTAAGTAAATAAAAATAATTTATTTATATTGTATCTTCCCCGCCACTATAGAATATACAAGATGTAATAATATAATAACAAATGATAAAATCACAAGAAATTTTACAATTTGTTTGATTCGTGGATAAATGATAAAATAAGGTTTTATTCTTCCCAACAATCTATTTATTTATTCATTAATAAGTTAAAGTATTATTTAAAGATAAAATATTTCTCAAGAAAGTTGGAATAATAATATTATTTTTCGGTGAGAAGTTGAAAAAATATTATTGTTAGTTCTAAAATATAGAAAAATTAAACTTTGTCCATCAACCAAGACTTCACTTCAAAAATATTTCATTCATTACGGATGTTTCCCGCCTCCAAGCTCACCACGGGACCGGCCTCCTTCAAAAACGTACGCAACCAACTCCTCGTCGCTGCCGTTTCTAACACCACCATTGTCGCCGCCATTTCTTCCCTTCCAGCCATTGATGTAATGTATGCAAAATTCCATATAAGGAAAAATGATTCAGAATTGAAATTTAATGTAATTAATGAAAGAAATCAAAATGTGAAATCAATAGATTTAATGGAGGAATCAATTGAAAATCAATTCTTAAAGAAGGAAACGAATTAAAATTGCAAATCAATTGCAATTAATGAGAGGAAATGAAGAATTAAACGTAAATTATAATTAAGGAAGGAAATCCAAATCAATGGAATTAATGCAAGGAATTCAAATCAAATCGGTTTCAAAAAAAAAAGAAACGATGAAAAAGGAAAACGGCCGACCAGGGGAGAAAATTTCTCCCCTGATCGCGCCCCGTAACCGGCCGGCCAAAGGGCCGGACGATACTATAAAAGGGTACGCAAGGAGACCCTCGCGCCCCCTTGGAACCTCTGCCGACTGCCTCCTCTTCTTCTTCCTCTCGTCCGGCGAACGGCGCACGCACCGAAGGCAAATCAGAGCATGCACGACTCAACGATTGTTCGGCGCGCACCCACGACCCACCGACGTGCACAGACTATTCCTTGACACACGCCAGGGCCAGGCGAATCCTTCCAGCCGACCGAGAACGACCGACGACGAAGGACAACGAGCAGATCGTCGGAAAACTCCAATAGTCGAACAAAGAAGGTACTTTAGTGTTTTAAATCCCTAGACGATGAAATGTTGATCATTTAATGCATAGGAATAGTCTATCATGATCCTGAGATTGCTATCTATATTTTTTGTATTTGATCGTCATCGTTTGATAATCGGAAGGTCGCCGAAAATGAGGAAGAAGTCTGGCGGCCTTATTTTTCGCAGGGACCGGTCGACCGATTTTTAAGAACGGTCGACCGATCCGTGCGAAGAACTCGCACGAGTTCTTGTTGATCGGTCGACTGGCCTCACAGGGCGGCCGACCGATCTGACTGTCAATTGACAGATCTGAACTCGTGATCGACCGACTGACCTTCCGAATGGTCGATCGATCCGACGCACAGTGAGCATCCTTGAGATGTTACGACCGATCGCCAGAACAGTCGATCGATTCTAGAGTCAGTAGAGTAACCCGTCGATCGGCCCACGTGCGCGGTCGACCGATCCGACAGACGCCCGACAATTGAACAAGGTCGATCGATCCAAGAGGACCGATCGACCGGTGCTAGAGAACGGTCGACCGGTCCACTAGGAGAGGTTGATTGGCCCATGTCGACCGATTCGGCTCGACCGAACTAGAAGGAGCGGTTGACCGGTCCAGATAGCGATCGACCAGTCCAGGCAGGCCAGTCGGTTCAGACCATCCGGTTCAATCAAATCCATCGGTCTAAACCAACCGGTTCAACCCACTCAAAGCATAGATAGACATTGAATTAGTTTTGATATTGACATAGTCCGAATCGGATTCTGATCCGGTCTGAGTTCGACACATGAATACTAACTAGAGACTCTAATTAATCTGTCTATAACTGGCTGAGTCCTATTGTACAGACATTAATGCCCACTTAGGTCTTGATTCATAAACATCATGATAACAAGAGATAAGTAAAGTAAAAATAAAGCTACGAGATTGTTATGTGCCTCCCCATTGTACGGAACAAAGATCATGGTATGGTATAGAGAGGGACATGTAGTTAGCTGAATAGATAGCAAACCTACTAGTCTTATCACTGTTCCTGAGACTACATGTCATCTTCCACATGTGTCTCGAAGAAGGGTGGTGCATTGGTCACTCTCCTTCCCCAGAGAATATAGTATTGAGTCAGAGGGACAGATAGCTAACTGAGGAGACAGTGAACCTAAAGGTTCTTAAATGACCACTATTCCTGGGGTGTGGGTCCTCTCCACCTATATCCCGAATTGGATGACGCATTATCGCACCCCTTTCCCTTTATGGGCCTACTGACTTTACAGATTCAGAGAGGCACCTCTGGCATCGCAATATAATAAAGTCGAGCTGGCATAGGACAACTAACATTAAGGACATTATAGTAATGTAAAAGTCATAGTACAACTCACAGTAAAGCAATGTAAAGCAGAGTATTGTAAAGTAAAGCATAGAACATGATATGATAAAGTATGGAACATAGCATAGTATAGACAATGCATAGTACTGTAAAAACAATGTACAGTCATGGTAAGGAACAGAGTACATCTATTGTTATAGTTAAAGCATGATATCTGACCCATCATAGTGAATGCATAGAAGCCATAGTATATCAGTGTTCATCTTTGACACATTTGTATATGATTATCATTGATCCTTATTTCATCGTCTATATTGCTATTGTACTGGGCTTTTTGCTCACGGGTATTCGATTCCCCTGCATTGGAATTTTGCAGGTGAGAATGCTGCTTGATGAGGTGTGGGAGTGCTCAGAGCTTGGAGGATGTTGTACATGACTAATTATATTATCAAATGTCTCCAATTGCATCTAGTTTATGATTATCTTGCTATTTACAGACCTTATTTCTTCTGCCTGTTGAACTTCTTGAGACTATGGTTTTTTATCATCTTGTTACAGTCTGTATGGATGAGGCTATGCTATTTGATATTCTGACATTTGATCTTCCGTATTAAAGTCTTGAATTATATTTCATTATAATATTGATGCCACGTATACATTTTGTTGAATGGTCATGGTCAATAGTGTAGTAGGCAGTACATCTATTGTTATAGTTGAAGCATGATATCTGACCCATCATAGTGAATGCATAGAAGCCATAGTATATCAGTGTTCATCTTTGACACATTTGTATATGATTTATCATTGATCCTTATTTCATTGTCTATATTGCTATTGTACTGGGCTTTTTGCTCACGGGTATTCGATTCCCCTACATTGAAATTTTGCAGGTGAGAATGCTGCTTGATGAGGTGTGGGAGTGCTCAGAGCTTAGAGGATGCTGCACATGACTAATTATATTATCAAATCTCTCCAATTGCATCTAGTTGATGATTATCTTGCTATTTACAGACCTTATTTCTTCCGCCTGTCGAACTTCTTGAGACTATGGTTTTTTATCAATCTGTATGGATGAGCTATGCTCTTTGATATTCTGACATTTGATCTTCCGCATTAAAGTCTTGGATTATATTTCATTATAATATTGATGCCACGTATACATTTTATTGAATGGTCATGGTCAATAGTGTAGTAGGCAGTGTAGCACTCCCGGGGTTAACCTGACTGTCTACGTGATAGGAGGAACGATTTTAGAGGTGTTACAATTTAGTTTCAGAGCCTAAGTTCTTGACTTTCAGCGTTCATAGTAGAGTATAGACCATTGTCATTGTTTTTCGTAATAGATTATAGGTCATTGCATTGTCCTCATTGTTGTTCATTATGTCTCATGGTCATGGTAAAGTCATGTGCAAGTTTCTCAAGTATCTACGACTCCACTCCTCAAGTAAGTATTAAATGAATTTCTTATAGAGACTCTTATTTTATCTAGTTATATTGTTTCTATAGATGCCTCCTCGAAGTATTATTGCACGAGTCGTACGAGGAGGACAGATGATCTTTTACGTGATGAAAACAAACGATCCAGCCCCAACTCCCCAAGAACTGGAGCGAGGGCGAGCACGCAGCCAATGTCGTGGGCGTGAAGTACCACCTCCTGCAGTAGAACTAGAACACTCTGGCCAAGAAAGTGTTGGTAGTAACCAATCAGAAATGTCTCCTTCGTCAACAGAACCTTCTGAAGATATCATACAAGAATACACGGAATTGCGACCTGATCTAGAACCAGAGAGTGCATTATCTTGTGAAAGCAGCCCTGTTTGTCTGCTTGGAGAAGAGCCTGGTTATTACGTTTATTGTAAACAAATCGAACATTTCTTCTGGCAGTGTCCCGAGTCTGAGGACGTCATCACACTTCAAAGAAAGAAACTTCTCGCGATAAGAAACGTCTCAACGCAAATAGGTGGCACGAAATGTTTCAGAGTTAACGACCTTAGGGTCGTCTAGTCTAGTCTTAGCTAAACATTTACTTTTCGCGATAAGAAACTTATTATGGTAATGGGTTTAGTGTGATATTGACGGATATTATTGTCTAAGGGCCTTTGATTAATGAACAATTGAATCTCATTTGAAGTAGTAATCTTATTCATCACAACTCCTTATACAATTGCAAAATTTTTCATAGATGCCTCCCCATAGAAGGATGCAAGTATCTGATGATGAGAATGATGTTCATAATGATGAGGGTATTCACCACTCTCTCTCCACCTGAACCACCAGTGCAGCAAGGACGACAAGCTCCTCTTCCCTGCATGATACAAGAATTTTGGAAGTCGAAACCTTTGACGTTTAATGGTGAAGGGGGAATAGAGGTGGCAGAACAATAGATGGAAACAATCGAAGATAAGTTTGACATTCTAGATGTTCCTGAAAACAAGAAGGTACTATTCGTCGCGGACACTCTTCAAAAAGATGCTAAAGAATGGTGGAAAGCAAAGAAAGCCACTAGCTTTCTGAAGGTTAAGATCGTTGCTTGGGAAGACTTTCGCAGAGTGTTCGAGACGCACTTCTTCCCTGCCTTCCAGAGGGATTTGAAGCAAAAAGAATTTTTGAATTTAGAACAAGGGACTATGATAGTGTCCCAATACATGACTAAGTTCGTTCGATTGAAGAAGTACTCAAAGCTGAATATGGATGAACTGGATACGACGAAGTGTTTTGTAGACGGACTGAACCCACTTTGAGGGTTTAGACAAGACCAGGGAATTGCAAGACCCTGGATGAAGCAGTCAGTCTAGCTACCATGGCTGAAAAAGACCACCAGGACCTACAAAAGTACAAGAGGGTCCAACAGAGTGGAGGACAAAGTTCCCAACAGCAGCAACAATTCGAAGGGAATAATCGTCACCAACAACGGCGGGATAACCGGCCCCACCCATATCCAGTGCTTCAATAGTAGTATCACCCTAAGCAGCAACCACAACGTCCTCCATAATAAGCCCCTCCACCATAGCAACCGCAACAGCAGAACCAACGACCCCTCAGGCGTCCAGCCTAGCAGCATTCATGGACCTCATGAATCGGACCTTCAACGAACATCTAGATAAGTTTGTGATTGTCTTCGTTCACGACATTCTTATCTATTCTCCAAGTATAGAGAAGCACAGGGAACATCTAAGGATAGTGTTGGAGACTTTGCGAGTGAAGAAAATATATGTTAAGTTTTCCAAATGTGAATTATGGCTAGAAGAGATGATGTTCCTTGGCCACATCGTCTCCAAAGATGGGATCTCAGTCGACCCAGCAAAGGTAGAAGCAGTATCCAACTGGTCTCAACCAAAGAATGTCTCTGAGATGAGAAGCTTCCTTGGTCTAGCAGGATACTACAGATGATTCATCAAGAACTTCTCCAGAATTACATTGCCGCTGACCAAGCTTACAAGAAAAGAAGAAAAGTTTATCTGGTCACCCAAATGCGAAGAGAGTTTTCAGGACCTAAAGAAGCGGCTAACCTCAACACCCATCCTCACGTTACCATCAGGCAATGGTGGTTACGTAGTCTACAGCGACGCCAGCGATACAGGACTGGGTTGTGTGTTGATGCAACATGGGAAGGTGGTAGGATACGCTTTCCGACAACTGAAAAAACACGAGGTCAATTATCCAACATATAACCTCGAACTGGCAGCAGTAGTGTTTGCCTTAAAGCTTTCACGCCATTACCTGTATGGAGAAGAGATCGTGGTCTACACTGACCACAAGAGTTTGAAGTATGTCTTCACACAGAGGGATCTGAATATGCGCCAAAGGAGATGGATGGAGTTCTTGAAAGACTATGAGTTTGCTATTAACTACCATCCTGGTAAAGCAAATTCAGTAGCCGACGCTCTTAATCAGAAATGGGAATGATCTTTTGCCTTCACGCGCCTTCGATAGTTTGAACTCATGGAAGAACTCTTCCAATGGGCACCAAGATGGATCACTGATGATGATGCAATGTATAGTACCAAACCTTATAGGAAGAATCATTGAATCACGGGTCGAAGATCCAAACTATCAAACAATGATGATAAAGACTAGTCTTGAGGCTACCAACTTCAATGTCTCGTCAGATGGTGGCATAAGGTACCGCGATCGTTTATGGGTGCCAAACAATTCTGAATTAAGGAGAGAGGTGCTTGATGAATGCCACAAATCAAAGTTTGCTATTCACTTAAAGAGTATAAAAATATATAAAGATGTGCAGAGAAGTTTCTGGTGGCCAGACATGAAGAAGGAGATCGTAGAATATGTCTCCAGATGTATTATATGCCAATAGGTCAAAGTAGAACATTAGAAACCTCAAGGGACCTTGAAGATTCTGGGCACTCCATAATGGAAGTGGGAGGATATAACGATGGATTTCATTACGGGTCTGCCTCGGACTCAAAAAGGGCATGATGCCATCTGAGTGATAGTGGACCGACTCACTAAATCGGCTCACTTCCTACCTATTAAGGTAAAGCAATATCTTGATAGTCTAATGGATCTGCATGTGCAGGAGATTGTTAGACTCCATGGGATCCCATGGAGATCCTAGATTCACATCAAGATTCTGGAAAAGCCTCCAGAATGCTTTTGATACGAGACTCCGATATAGTACGGCCTTCCATCCCCAGACTGACGGTCAATCAGAGAGGACCATCCAGACATTGAAAGATATGCTTAGGGCTTGTGCACTGGATTGACACGGTAGCTGGGATAAGCACTTACCTCTTATTGAGTTCTCTTACAATAATAGATTCCATGCTAGTATAGAAATGTCCCCCTTTGAAGCATTGTACGGTCGACTATGTCGCTCCCCAGCATGTTGGGGCGAAGTGGGCGAAAGAAAGGTCTTGAGCGCTGAACTACAGAAGCAGACCCAAGAGTACATAGACAGGGTTGAACTCATAAAGAAGAGAATGAAGTCAGCTCAAGATCGACAGAAGGTCTATGCGGACAAGAAGCACCGAGAACACACATTCAAGGCAGGAGATCAAGTCTTGCTTAAAGTCTCCCCCATCAAAGGCATAATGCGCTTTAGCAAGCGTGGAAAATTAATCCCAAGGTATGTGGGTCCATTTGAGATCCAAGATATGGTCGGAGACTCAGTATGCATATTAGCTCTACCCCCGGCGTATGCTAGAGCATACAACATTTTTCATGTTTCTCTACTCCGGAAGTATAAGCACGATTACGCCAATGTGATCCAAATTGAGGAACCAAACCTCAAGGAGGATTTAACATATGAAGAACAACTTACAGAGATATTAGAGTATCAAGAGTACCAGTATAAAAAGAAGAGAATAACATTGGTCAAAGTAGCATGGAAGCATCACCAAGGAAAAGAGGCAACCTGGGAAATAGAATCGAAAATGCGAGAAAAAATTTCCTGAACTATTCGGTAAGTCCTAACTTTTATCTAAATTCGAGGATGAATTTTCTTTTAAGGGGGTAATAATGTAACGTATGCAAAATTCCATATAAGGAAAAAGGATTCAAAATTGAAATTTAATGCAATTAATGAAAGAAATCAAAACGTGAAATCAATGAATTTAATGGAGGAATCAATTGAAATCAATTCTTAAAGAAGGAAATGAATTCAAATTGCAAATCAATTGAAATTAATGAGAGAAAATCAAGAATCAAACGTAAATTGTAATTAAGGAAGGAAATCCAAATCAATGGTAATTAATGCAAGGAATTCAAATCAAATCGGTTTAAAAAAAGAAACGGTGAAAAAGAAAAACGGCCGACCAGGGGAGAAAAATTCTCCCTTGATCGTGCCCCATAATCGGCCGGCCAAATACTATAAAAGAGGACGTGAGGAGACTCTCGCGCCCCCTTGGAACCTCTGCCGACCGCCTCCTCTTCTTCTTCCTCTCGTCCGGCGAACGACGCACGCACCGAAGGCGAATCAAAGCACGCACGACTCAACGATTGTCCGGTGCGCACCCACGACCCACCGACGCACACAGACTCTTCCTTGACACACGCCAGGGCCAGGCGAATCCTTCCAGCCGACCGACAATGACCGGCGACGAAGGATGACGAGCAGATCGCCGGAAAAATCCAACAGTCGAACAAAGAAGGTACTTTAGTGTTTTAAATCCCTAGAAGATGAAATGTTGATCGTTTAATGCATAGAAATAGTCCATCATAATCCTGAGATTGCTATCTACATTTTTCGTATTTTGATTGTCGCCGTTTGATGGTCGGAAGGCTGTCGAAAATGAGGAAGAAGTCCGGCGCAAGGTTGTTAAAAACTAGTTTTAGTACTTAAAAACTTACGAATTCACGTTTGGTCAAAAAACGAGTTAACTCGTGTTAAAATCGTAAAATGAGGTAAACTCGGATTTAATTGCGTTTTAATGCGGTGGAATCGGATGAATACGTTCAATCGAACATTTACGTAGTAGATTCGACGCTTCTAGTCACAAGTTAATTGGTAGACGTGTTCGCTGCTAAAGATAAGGTTGCAGGATCAAAACCCGGGTACAACCCATTTTTTCTCATTATTTTTCACTATCATTTGTAATTGTAATTAAAAAATTACAAATATTGTAATAAAAATTAAGATAGACAAAAAGTGGATAAACTATATAATTACTATAAATTATTCCAATTTTGTTTATTATTTTATTTTTGAACCATAATACCTAAATAAAAATTAAATCATATGATAAAAATAAGGTATAGTGGTTATGAAAATAATAAAAAATAATACTATTTTAGACAAAAAAATTATATTGTACTAATTTTCTTATAGATTTTTCCTATTTGTACTAATTTATGAGACTTAAATGAAATTTCTACATATTTTTTTATCTTGACAATCAAAAAATATATTGCATTGTTGCAAGTTTATATTATGATTTTTTATTAACTAACTATACATGTTATTTAATTATTTATGCATTTATAAATATATTTATATGTAGTTTAGAAAATAATTATTATTAAATTAATATTATATCTAAATACTACGTATTTACGTATCGAATTTACGATACGAATTCACCCCCTAAAATGAACTTAGGTAGAAACTCGAACTTGACAACCTTAGTCTGGCGGCCCTGTTTTATTGTAGGGACCGGTCGACCAATTTTTAGGAACGGTCGACCGATCCATGCGAAGAATTCGCACAAGTTCTTGTTGATCGGTCGACCGACCTCACAGGGCGACCGACCGATCTGACTGTCAACTGATAGATCTGAACTCGCGATCGGCCGACCGACATTTCAAATAGTCAACCGATCCGATGCACGGTGAGCATCCTTGAGATGTTACGACCGGTCGACCGATCTCCAGAACGGTCGACCGATCCTAGAGTCAGCAGAGTAACCGATCGACCGGCCCACGTGCGCGATCGACCGATGCGACAGACGCCCGACAATTGAACAAGGTCGACTGATCCAAGAGGAACGGTCGACCGGTGCTAGAGAACGGTCGACCGGTCCACTAGGAGAGGTCGACCGGTTCGGCTCGACCGAACCAGAAGGAGCGGTCGACCGGTCCAGATAGCGATCGACCGGTCCAGGCAGACTAGTCGGTTCAGACCGTCCGGTTCAATCAAATTTATCGGTCCAAACAACCAGTTCAACCCACTCAAAGCATAGATAGACATTGAATTAGTTTTGATATTGACATAGTCCGAATCGGATTCTGACCCGATTTGAGTCCGACACATGAATCCTAACTAGAGACTCTAATTGGTCCGTCTGTAACTGGTCGAGTCCTATTGTACAAACATTAATGTCCACTTAGATCCTAATTAATAGATATCATGATAATAAGAGATAAGTAAAGTAAAGATAAAGCTACGGGATTACTATGTGCCTCCCCATTATACGAAACAAAGATCATGGTATGGTATAGAGAGGGACATGAAGTTAGCTAAGGAGACAGCGAACCTACTGGTCTTTCCATTATTCCTGAGACTACAGGTCCTCTCCCACTTGTGTCTCGAAGAAGGGTGGTGCATTTGTCATTCTCCTTCCCAGAGAATATAGTATTGAGTCAGAGGAACAGCTAGCTAACTAAGGAGATGGTGAACCTATATGTTCTTAAATGACCACTATTCCTGGGGTGTGGGTCCTCTCCCACCTACATCCCAAATTAGGTGACGCATTGTCGCACCCCTTTTTCTTTATGGGCCTACTGGCTTTACAGATTCAGAGAGGCATCTCTAGCATCGCAATATAATAAAGTCGAGCTCGCATAGGACAACTAACATTAAGGACATTATAGTAATGTAAAAGTCGTAGTACAACTCACAATAGAGCAATATAAAGCAGAGTATTATAAAGTAAAGCATAGAACATGGTATGGTAAAGTATGGAACATAGTATGGTATAGACAACACAGAGTACTGTAAAGACAATGTACAATCGTGGTAAGGAACAGAGTACAACTATTGTTATAGTTAAAGCATGATATCTGACCCATCATAGTGAATGCATAGAAGCCATAGTATATCAGTGTTCATCTTTGACACATTTGTATATGATTATCATTGATCCTTATTTCATTGTCTATATTGCTATTGTACTGGGCTTTTTGCTCATGAGTATTCGATTCCCCTGCATTGAGATTTTATAAGTGAGAATGCTGCTTGATGAGGTGTGAGAGTGCTCAGAGCTTGGAGGATGTTGTACATGACTAATTATATTATCAAATCTCTCCAATTGCATCTAGTTGATGTGCTATTTACAGACCTTATTTCTTCCGCCTGTTGAACTTCTTAGGACTATGGTTTTTTTTATCATTTTGATGAGCTATGCTTTTTGATATTCTGACATTTGATCTTCCGCATTAACGTCTTAGATTATATTTTATTATAATATTGATGCCACATATACATTTTGTTGAATGGCTATGATCAATAGTGTAGTAGGCAGTGTAGCGCTTCCGGGGTCAACTTGACTGCCTACGTGATAGAAGGGGCGATTTTGGAGGGTTACAATCGACGATTCCTCCTCCTCATGGACGCTCTGTATCCGCGCAATAGCCGACAATGGGCGTTCGTGAGACACCCTCTCCCTTTACGTCCTGATGCTCCGATCCGGCCACCGCCCCGATCGCTTCGCCGTTGCAGCCACCCTTAAGTCCTGTGGTCGCCTCCTTTTCTCCTCCTCCATCGAGACCTTCGTTACCGCCATCCACGCACAACTGCATAAGCTTGGCTTTCGCTCCTTCGTCCACCCCCAGACTGCCCTCTCCGACCTTTACTCCAGGCTCGATGGCTTCGGAATCGAGGTTGCACGGAAGGTGTTCGACTAGATGCCTACCAAGAACGTTGTATCGTGGAATGCCATCCTCTCCTCCTGCCTGCGGGCGGGGGTGTGGAGGATGCCCGACGGATTTTTGATGAGATGCCAATTAGTAGGACTGGATACGTGCTAGGTCGAGCTAGGCTTCTGCTTAAATAGGTCAGGCCTATTGCAAAATAAAAGTATTTAAGCCTAGCCTATAGTCTGTAACAAGTCATGAATATAAACTTAGCCTGACTTGTTCTATTAACTTTTAATGACTGGCCTAACTTATTAGCCTGTTAAGGCAAACATATTTTTTGATGATCTACTATATTAAATATAATAAATCTTATTTACTAAAGAAACAATAGATATGAACCAAATAAAAGAGACATCACTAATATATTTCTTCTAAATATATAATAAAAGTAGTAATATTGAACTCAAAATTGAAGATTTAAAAAATAAAGGATTAAAAATTATATATATAATATAATATATTAATAAATTTTGGCCTAATAAGCTATAGACTAAGCCTCTTTAAGAAAATAGGCTTTATTTAATATTTTAGCCTAACTTATTTTGATAATAGGCTGAGTCGAGCTAAGAAAAAAATAAGTAGAACCACGAGTTGCTCACGAAGGCTCGACTCATTTCTAGCTCTACCAATTAGGGAAATATAGTGTCCTGAAATACCATGGCTTCCGGGTACGCGAAGGCTGGAGACATGGAGAGTGCGGCGGAGGTGTTCCAGAACATGCCGGAGAAGAATCCGGCTTCGTGGAATGTGATGATTAGTGGGTATATTGCTCATGGGAAATTTGCCATGGCGAGGGAATTGTTTGATGAAATGCCTGCCAAGAGCAATGTGTCCTGGCTACCTATGATTTCTGGTTACTCACGGTGCAGCGATGTTGCTTCAGCTCGGGAGATCTTTGATCAGGTGGATAAGGACTTGTGTGTGTGGAATTCAATGATAGCTTGCTATGCACAAAACGGGCGCCCAAGAGAAGCTATACATTTGTTCAATAAAATGAGGAAGCTGGATTTTGGCGTCCGGCCAGATGAGATGACATTGTCTAGTGTCTTATCCGCTTGCTCTCAGTTGGGCTTCTTGAAGTTTGGCACGTGGATTGAAGAGTATATGCACACTATCGGGACCGAGCTGGATGATCATTTGAGCATTGCTTTGGTAGATTTGTGCTCTAAATGCGGAGAAACGGAGAGAGCTTTTGAGCTCTTTCATGGATTGAGAAAAAGAGATGTCGTGTCTTATACTGCCATGATCTCAGGCTGCGGCATGAACGGAAGATCCGATGACGCAATTAGTCTGTTCAAGGAGATGTTGGATGCAAAGATTGCTCCAAATGCAGTAACATTTGCTGGGCTTCTGACGGCATATAACCATGCAGGTCTAGTCGAGGAGGGTCGTAGGTGTTTTGCTTCCATGTTGAGGCAACACAAAGTAATGCCATCGGCCGACCACTATGCGATCGTGGTGGACCTTCTGGGTAGAAACGGAAGATTGGAAGAGGCATTCGGATTGATCAAGCAAATGCCAATGCCGCCCCACAGCGGCTTTTGGGGCGCATTGCTTCTTGCTGCCAGGTTACACGGGAATGTGGAACTTGGAGAGATCGCAGCCCGACATTGTTTTAAGTTGGAGCCTAAAGACAGTGGATATTATGTGCTACTGGCGAGTACTTATGCGGATGCTGGGAAGTGGGACAAGGCGAAGAAATTAAGGAGGATTATGTTAGAAAAGGGCTTAACCAAGACACAAGGATGTAGTTGGTTCGAATTGATGTAGTTGTGTAGATTTCATAGTTTATTCAACTTACTAGTAACTCTACTTCCATGAGGACAACAAGATAGTGACCTCGTTGCACAGAACCACATGTATTGTCTGTTGTTGTGGAAGCATATATCGACAGCTGAGGTTGAAGATGAAGTTTTATATTCCTTACCATCTTAACTGTCATCTTAGAGTAGCGTGTTACGTTGAGTTGTATCATTTCGCGTATTTTGGTTATATCGTTTTTTTGTATTTTGTATATAAACTCAAACTCTGATGTTTCCAGAATTAGAAGAACCTTTATCAAATTCCAGATCTGGTGGTTCCTACAGTTGTGCATTCTTCCATTCTGCATCCGAGCTCGCGTTCTTGACATGGTATCAGAGTAGGTGGAGATCCAGATTGGAGAGTGCTGAAGGCTTCATAACAGATCATCAATCATGTTTGGTTAGTAGTGTTTGCTGAAAATTGTCATCTGAAGATTTCTTTATCGAATGGTTTCTTTAGGATCATCATCTTCATCTACATCTGGTTCTTCTGCGATTTCGATTGATGTTAGCAGTCCTTTATATTTGAGTACATCATATTCTCCAGGACTAGTATTAACTCCCTATGTCTTGATTGATTCGAGTAATTACACTGATTGGAGCAATTTGTTCTACAATTCATTGCTTGCTAAAATAAACATGGATTTGTCGATGGTTCTTGCCCGATTGAATCTTTGATAGATCACTCCATTTCCAATGGAAGAGATGCAATGCTTTAGTCATCTCATGGATTATAAGCTTGGTTACAAAGGGATTAGTAAGTAATGTTATATATAATCAAGAGGCAGAATCTTTTGGCTTGATCTTAAAGAAAGGTTTCAAAGAAGGGATGGAACCAAAATTTATATGCTGCACGGGGAGATTTACTCGATCAACCAGGGTTCTATGTCAGTTGGAGAATACTTTAACAGATTAGAATTTCTGTGGGAGGAATTATCCCTAGTTGTACCGAATTTGTCTATTTCAGATTCATCGAAGGAATATTCTGAATAATAGACTTGTGGCATAAAAGACTTGGCCATCTACCTCATGATAGACTTTAGTTTGTTTTTCATTCTAAGACTTTAGCTGCATGAAAAAATTTGTACTATAAAGTCTGTCCATTGTCAAGACAAATAAGATTGCCTTTTTAGAATAAAGATAGTGAACATTGTAACACAAGACTGGAATTAATACATGTTGACATTTGGGGTCCACATAAATTTGTATCACATGCTGGGTTCAGATATTTTTTGTCGATTGTTGATGATTTCAGTCTATTAACTTGGATATATCTTTTGAAAAGAAAGTCAGAGGCATTTACCTTCTTGCAGCAATTCATTTTGCAGGCAGAAACATAGTTTAGTGCTAAGATTAAAGTTGTGAGAACAGAAAATGGAGCAGAGTTCTTTTCTAGCCAATGCATTGCTTTTCTCAATTCTAAAGGAATTATACATCAAAGTTCATGTCCATACAGTCCACAACGAAATGGACTGGTTGAAAGTTGCTTGAGATAGCTAGAGCTATGTTTTTTCAGTCATCAATTCCAATTAAATGCTGGATGACAACCACAACTTTGGTAGTCATCCTTTTTCTGCTAAAAAAAAATCAATTCCAATTAAATATTGGGATGAATGGTGTGAAGGCAGCAGTGCATGTAATGAATAGAATTCCATTGAAAGTTCTGAACAATAAGTCAGCCTTTGAGAAATTTTTTAATCAAAAAACCTGACTTAAGTCACTTAAAGGTATTTGGGTGTTTATGTTACTAATTTGAAAAGAATCTGATACATTTGATGCCAGAGCAATTCCAACAATCTTTTTAGGCTACATTGCTACTAAAAAAAGGTTATAGATATCTGGAGATGAATTCTAATGAAATTTCTATAAGCAGGAACGTAATTTTTCACGAATAGATATTTCCTTTCTCATTCAAGACCCCTCATATCGGTTCTGGAATGCTCACTGATAACTGTCCAGTTCTGGATGATGTTTTTACCTGAGCTTATAATCATTTCAAGGGATTCAAATGATAATTTAGAAGCTGATGCAGTTGACTCCATAGTTCAACAAGACAGTCCAATATTCACATATAATCCATTTTCAGATGATGTTTTGTCTTCAATTGATGTACATGTTTCACTTCCAGAGTTGTCTAACAGTAATAATACTTCATCAAGCTCTCCTCAAATTAATCAAATTATTTCAAAACAGCCTGATCAAAGACCAAGAAGAACTATTAGGCAACCAAAATGGATGAAGGATTATGTCATGAGTTCTAGAATTCCATATTCTATGAATAGGTATGCTTCTTTTGATCACTTTCTCCGAATTGTGCTTCATTTCTTTCAGTCACAGATTCCTTATGTGAGCCATAAAGTTTCACAAGCAATTCAGTACCCTCATTTTAGAAGGTATGAATAAAGAATTAGAAGCTTTAGCTGATAATGGCACATGGGAATTAGTTGATCTACCTATTGAAAAGAAGGCAGTTTGGATGTAAATTGGTATACAAAGTTAAATTGAGAGCTAATGGTACAGTGGAGAGATATAAGGCCAGATTAATTGCCATTTTAGTATATGTGGATGATATATACAGGAAATTCACCAACATTGTCAGAAGAAGTGAAAGGTTATCTTCATCAGAATTTGAAGTTGAAAGATGATCTTGGTCTTTAAGATACTTTCTTGGCATGGAAGTATTGAGATCTGACAAAGGTATCATTTTGTCACAGAGAAAATACATCATGACCTTAATAAATGACTGTGGATTAAGTGGTTCAAAGACTATTTTCACTCCTCTCGAGGAGAATACTAAATTTACATCCTATGAATATGATTAGTTCATCAACAAGGATAATTTAGATTTATGCACAGATCATTTACTTCAGGATCCAAATCATTTTCAGAGATTAGTGGGACGCATCATATATGTCACTCAAACACATCCTGATATTACTTTTCATGTTCGACAGCTAAGCCCATGCACTCTCCTAAAATCCTCACATGGATGCATCCTTACGAATTGTTCATTACCTCGAGTGTTTGCCAGGGATGGGACTTTATTTTCCAGCTGAACAGAATAATATCCTTACAGTGTTCAATGATGCGGATTGGGCATCTTTCTTATTGACTCGGCGATCGGTTTCTGCATTTTGCATAAAATTAGGATCAACTCTGTTTCCTGGAAATCAAAGAAATAGGTAGTGGTTGCTCGTTCTTCAGCAGAAGCATAACATCGGAGTATTGCTCTTGATGTTGCAAAAGTAATTTGGTTGCAGCATTTATTTCTTGAAATTCATCTTCTCGTCTCACTTCCTGTTTCCATTTTTACTGACAGTCAGTCGGCGAATTAAACATATAGTGTTGAATCATATGTTTTGATGATAACAAATTAAAATGGACATAAAAGTTACTAATCTATGCTCAAATAGTGATAATGCATGTGTAGAATTGATATGAACAGATTCGACGAAGAAATCACCAAATTTAAAGTTGGAAGAAAAGTTTTCAGCACGACCGGAAGACCCATCGGTCGACCGACCAGAAGCACTGGTCGACTGATATTCGGTGGAAGGAAAGAAGACAAGATACCGGTCGACGTCGAGACTATACCGATCGATAGACCGGTCGACAGCAAAAAAAGATCAGTCGACGCTAAGACATTACCGGTCGTTGTATCGGTCGAAAGACTGGTCGACCGGACAACGTCAAAACACAAAAATGAGATAACGATCATATAGACCGATCGACCGGCCCATCCCAGCGGTCGTCCGACCTTTCAGTCAAATGAATAGTAACGGTTAGAATTTTGAGGAGAAAATTGGGGGAGACTTTTTGAACGAATTTTCACCCCTAGGAGCCTATAAAAGGAGTGCCAAATCCGGAAGAAAATTCATCCAAGCAAGAAAGAACATCCTATAGCTCCTCTCAAGTTTTTGTGCATAGAATTGCATATTTCTTCTATTTTCTTTTCTTAGCCTCGAGTGTGAAAAAATTTTGTAAAAGAAAAGAGTTAGAGGAAACATTCACTTTATGAAATATAGTGAGATTGAGACTCCTTGTAAAAGAGGTGTGCCTTGCCTCTTGAGCTGAGAAGAAGGTGTGATTGTATAAAGAAGATTGTTCTCTCCCTACAAGAAAAGAGAAAGATAGTGAATCTCCGGCAGACTCGAGGTCGAGAAGTCGGAGCGGGGACGTAGGCCAAAGTGTTAGGTCGAACCTCGTCAACATATCGTGTCTTCTTATTTTTGTTCTTTATTATTCATCTACACATTATCTTTATTTACTTGTGATTGGTTTTATCATTTTTCTCCGAAGGTGAATTTTTGGAAAATTTAATTTCACCAATTCACCCCCTATTGGTGTTTTCGATCTTACAATTGGTATCAGAGCCAAGTTGCTCTAGCTTTAAGATTTGAAATATCTTTAGAGCTATGGCATTAAGTGATTTCAATTTTTCCGAAGGTCAATCTATTAATCGTCCTCCACTTTTCAATGCCTCAAATTTTGCTTATTGAAAAATTAGGATGCAAGCCTACGTTTGTTCTATTGATATTGATATGTGGGATATTATTCAAAATGGTTTTGATTTAAGTAAGAAAAAATCTTCAGAATATACCGAAGGAGAAAAACTTTTAGTAAAACTAGATTGGAAAGCTAAAAATATTTTTTATTGTGCTTTGGATACAACAGAATTTAATCGAATTTCTAGTTGTGGAAGTGCTAATGAGATTTGGAAGAAACTTATTATTACCTATGAAGGAACGGATAAAGTTAAAGAGTCAAATTAAATATTTTAAATCATCAATATGATTCTTTTAAAATGCTTGAAAATGAATATATAAATGAGACGCTTATTCGTTTTAATGATATTATAAACGGCTTAGCCTCTTTGGGCGAACCAAGGACTAACCCTCAAAAAGTGAAAAAGTTTCTCAGGTTTCTCTCCTCCAAGTGGCATACAAAGAGGATAGTGATTGAAGAAAAGAACCTAAACAATTAGACTTTGATGATCTTATAGGTTCACTCTTAACCTATGAGATCAGGATTAAGGAAGATGAAGAAGCAAATACTCCAAAAAGGAAAACACTTGTATTGAAGGCAAATAAAAATGAAGAAGATACAAGTGAAGAGGATGTGGATCTTGATAAAAAGAAGCTTTCCCTATATGCAAAGAAGCTTGACAAATATCTCAAGTTTGCTAAACAAAAGAAGAAGAAAGGTTTCTCCAAGAGAAGATCATCATCAAGCAAAAGTCAAATAATCTACTTTGAATGCAAAAAGATTGGACACTACAAAAATGAATGTTCAAATTTGGTCAAAAAGGAGAAAGATGGAGAAAGCTCAAGAAGGAAGAATGCTCTTCAAGCCACTTGAGATGAAAGTGAAGATGAAGAGAATGACACCAACACCTCCTCTAGTGATGATGAAGAAGCTTACATATGTTTAATAGCTAATAGCCATGAGGTATCATATAACTCTTCTAACTCTAATAATAGTGAATCCTTCAATGTGCATAAGGAATTTAGAACTCTTATCAATAAATATGGATGCCTAAGAAAGAAATATGATGAAATAAAAATAGAGTTAAAAAATGTGCAAAAGAAAAATAAAAATGTTAAAACATGTGAAAAGTGTGATTCATTGAATAAAGAAAACTCTAGTTTAGAACTCTCAATTGAAGAATTGAAAACGGAAAATAGTGTACTAAAATCAATATGTAAAAGACAAATTGTAGAAAGTGCATGTTTGAATAAAGAAATTAATCAATTGAAACTTGAATTTGAAAAATTCTCAAATGGAAGTAAAATGTTAGACGCCATGCTTAGTGGATTTAGAATATCTTCAAACAAAAAAGGACTTGATTTCACTTCTTTTGAAAAGAAGAATGACAAAAGAATTTTATTTGTTAAAGCATCGTATGATTACACGAGATCACAAATTATTTATTTTCATTGTGGATATGAAGGGCATTATTCTTATGATTGCAGAATTAGGAAAGGAATAAGTAAAGGAATGAAGAAAATCTAGATCCCTAAAAGGACCATGACTAATCAAGATGGACCCAAGCAAGTTTAAATACCAAAAACATGAAACTCCTAACTTCTTTCTTGTAGGAAATTTTTATGTACAATGAAGGTAAATGGTATTTGGATAGTGGATGCTTAAGATATATGACCGGCAATGTCTCAAATTTCATCAACTTGGAAAAGAAAAATGAAGAAAAAGTCACTTTTGGAGACAATAGCAAATGAAGAGTAATTGGTATAGGTAATATTGGTAAGAATGAAAAAGTGTATTTAGAAATTGTTTGGCTTGTTGAAAATCTAAAACATAATATAATTAGCATAAGTCAATTATGCGATAAAAATTATTTAGTTAAATTTGAAAAGGACAAATGTTTGATATTAGATGAAAATAATAAAGTTTTACACATGGGATTTATGTACAATAATGTATACAAAATAGATTTTGATAACTTGAAAAATGAAAAATGTCTTAGTGTTGTGCATGATGACATAAACTTGTGGCATAGAAGATTAGAACATGCAAATTATAAATTACTAAATAAACTCTCAAATCACGAATTGGTTAGAGGCTTACCTAAGATCAAGTTTGAGAAAAACAATGTTTGTGATTCATGTCTAAAAGGTAAACAAACCAAAAGTTTTTTTAAATTAAAAGGAGTTATTAGTACACATAAGACTTTGGAACTTTTACATCTTGACTTGTTTGGACCTATTGATGTGACAAGTTTAGGAGGAAAAAGATATGTATTTGTGATTGTTGATGATTTCTCTCGTTTCACCTGGACTATTTTTCTTGCAAGTAAAGATGAAACGCTAAACATGTTTTCCAAATTTGCAAAAAGAGTTCAAAATGAATTTGAACAAAAGATTTCAAAAATTAGAAGTGACCATGGAGGAGAATTTGAAAATCATAAATTTGAATTATTTTGCGAAGAAAATGGAATTACTTATAATTTTTCACTCCTAAAATACCTCAACAAAATGGAGTAGTAGAAAGAAAAAAATAGAACTATACAAGAAATGGCTAGAACAATCTTAAATGAAAGCAAGTTACCAAAATATTTTTGGGCGGAAGTCGTAAACACATCTTGCTATGTTCTCAATAGAATTCTACTTAGACCTCTTGAAAAGAAAACATGTTTTGAAATACTATTTGGTAAGAAACCAAATATCTCATATTTTAAAGTTTTTGGATGTAAATGTTATATCTTGAACATTAAAGATAAACTAGGCAAATTTGACAATAAATGTGATGATAGTATTTTTCTTGGTTATTCTAGCACAAGTAAAACCTATAGAGCGTACAACAAAAGAACATTAGTTGTTGAAGAGTCTATTAATGTTTTTTTGAGCAAACAAGCACATGATAATGATGAAGAAATAGTTGAAGTACAAAGAAAACTTGAAGTTGTAGACATAGAGGAAGCAAAAGATTACACTCCAAAGGTGGAAGAAATGGAAGTACCCCAAACAGAAGAGAATTAAATCATCCAAAAAAATTGGAGACATGCCTCATCACATCCACTCGATCAAGTCATAGGTAATATAAATGAAGGTATCAAAATCAGAAATTCTTTAAAAAATCTATGTGCTTTTTCGGTCTTTCTTGCAAATTTTGAGCCTAAGAATATAGATGAAGCACTTGAGGATTCAAATTGGATAAATGTAATGTATGATGAATTAAATAATTTTGAAAGAAATCAAGTGTGGAAACTTGTGGAAAGACCCAATGACCATCTTATCATTGGAACCAAATGGGTCTTTCCAAATAAGTTAGATGAAAATGGTGTCATTGTGAGAAACAAGGCTAAATTAGTGGCCAAGTGTTACTCACAAATTGAGAGAATTGATTTCGATGAAACTTTTGCTCCCGTTGCTAGACTTGAGGCAATTCGAATGCTTTTGACTTTTGCATGCTATAAATGTTTTAAACTTTTTCAAATGGATGTGAAATCAGCCTTTTTTAATGGTTTTATAAATGAGGAAGTTTATGTCGAACAACCTTAAGATTTTGAAAATCCAGATTTTCCTCATCATGTTTTCAAACTCTCAAAAGCTCTTTATGGATTGAAACAAGCCCATCGAGCTTGGTATGAAAGATTGAGTTCATTTTTTATTGAAAATGATTTTAAAAAAGGGAAAGTTGACACCACATTGTTCTTAAAATATTTTAAAAATGATATTTTTAATAGTTCACATTTATGTTGATGATATTATTTATGGTGCTACTAATGAATGCATATGCAAAGAGTTTGAAACTCTTATGCAACAAGAATTTGAAATGAGTCTTGTAGGAGAACTCACCTTCTTTGTAGGCCTACAAATAAAACAATCCAATGAAGGTATTTTTCTTAATCAAGAAAAATATACGAGGGAGCTGCTTAAAAGATTCGGGATGAACGACTGCAAGCCAAGCACAACACCTATGAGCACTACTACAAAATTAGATAAAGACGAAAAATGCAAGTCAATTGATAAAAAAGGTACATATGTATGATTGGTAGTTTACTCTATTTAACGGCATTTATGCCAGATATAATGTTTAGTGTGTGTTTGTGTGCTAGGTTTCAATCCGCTCCCAAAGAATCGCACTTAACCGCCGTAAAAAAAATACTGCGCTATTTAAAGCATACAAGTGAATTAGGCATTTGGTATGATAGAAATTCCCTATTTGAATTGCATGCTTACACCGATGCAGATTTTGTCGGGTGTAAAGTTGATAGAAAAAGCACTATTGGGATGTGTTGTTTTTCTTGGTAGTTCTCTTATTTCATGGGCTAGCAAGAAACAAAACTCCATCGCACTCTCTACCGCCGAGGCCGAATATATAGCCGTCGGTAGTTGTTGTGCACAAATACTATGGGTGAAATAACAATTGCTTGATTATGGAGTAAATTGTTCAAATGTACCCATGAAGTGCGATAACACAAGTGCTATAGAAATGACCAAAAATTCAATTCAACACTCTAGGACTAAACACATTGACTTACGGTATCATTTCATTAGAGAACATGTGACCCTTAAGGATATTGCCATTGAACATGTGTCCACCGAAGTTCAACTTGCAGACATATTTACAAAACCCTTGAGTGAAGAACGGTTCTGCATGCTTAGAAGGGAATTAAGAATGATTAACTCTTGATTGCATATCAATTCAAAGTAAAAGTGACTTGGTTATACAATATCACTTCTGACATGAATTGAACATTAAAAGTGTTGCACAACACTTACATTTGTATGATTTTTTTTTTGGAATATGATTTTTATGATTTTTAATAATTTTAAATGGTTCAAAGTCTGAAAAATACAGGGATCGATCGATCTATTTGAAGGACCGATCGACCGACTGAAAGGACCGGTCGAATGCTATAGAAGTTCCAATACGCAGACAAACGATCGGTCGACCGATATGATACAACCGGTCGATCGGTATATACTGCGACCGGCTGACATCAAATCGACCGCTATATGATATGTTTGGAAAAGAAGTGTCCGATCGACCATGGGGCATGACCGGTTGACCGGTATATGCCAAAATCGCGAGCTATAAGAAGTCGACCGCTCGACTCGATCGACCTAATCCCTATTTCAAGCGACCGCTGCTCCTGCCCAACCTCCGGCCCGCCGACAACTTTCCCCCTCCGGCAAACCCTACGACCGTCGGCCACTCCAGCGACCGGCCGCCTTCGCCGGCCGACGCCTCCACTGGCCAACGCCTCCTCGATCGACTATTCTCTCCCTCTCTCTCTCTTTGGCCGATCTCTTCCTCTCTCTCTCTCCGGCCAACTCTCCAGCCGACCTCTCTCTCTTTCTCTGTTTCCGGCCGACTCTCCAGCCAACCTATCTCTCCTTCTCTTTCTATCTCCGACCGTCGTCTCTCTCTCTCTCACTCTCCGGCCGATCTCTCTCTCCGGCCGACCATCTCCCCTCTCTCTCTACCACCTCCGGCCACATCTCTCTGCTAGTCCCTCTCTTTATCTCTCGGCCAGTCTCTCTCTCTCTCTCGGCAGTATCTCTCTCTGTCCTTCCCTTCGCTCTTCGGCCAGCCAAAATTCCATCCAAACCTTGATAAGCGCTCAGCCTCATTTTCGACTTCCATTGTTGAATCCATGGCCGACGATGATGGATATTTGCATACTAAGTTGGTCTTTAATCATCGTCGTCACCTTTCCGGCTCCGGTGGCACCATTCATGTCCTCCGGCGTGAACCTGAACCTGAACCCGAACCCGAACCCGAGCCCCTTCGACGTAGCCGTGGACGAGGACAATCCCGTGGATGTACTCATCAGTCATCTTCCACCGAACTCACTGAGTTTGATAGCCATCTTTTTGTCTCTAAGGAAATCTCTGTCAGCTTTGAAGGCTTGTACGCCTCTCGCGAGGTCCGGCGTGCTTATACTATTGATTGTGACGCTCTGAACATTCCAGATGTTCAAGAGATGTTCGCAACCATCGGTTGACTGTCACTTCTCTCCCTCACCGAGCGTGTGTACCCTCGTCTTGTTCGTCATTTTTAAGCGAACATGACAATCACTCGAGAGGCCATTATTACCTATGTCCTTCGCATGCCCATTCGATTTGATCCAGACCATCTTTGTCGCATCTTTGGGGTTGCATGCCCATTACCTGACCTTTATTCATTTGTCACTCATGGTTGGCCTTCCGACTATCTTCCCATCTCAGATGGCATTCATACCATTTTTGCTGGACAAGACGTCCAATATACTGTAGAAACAGCCTATCGCCATCTTCATCCATTGATGAAAATGGCACATCACCTCGTCAGCCGCATGATCACTCCTCGAGCCGGGCACTATACAGAGGTCACTCACTTTGATCTCTTCTTTCTTCACTGTCTCTGTATACGTGATGCCTCCTTTCTACATTTCGGTCATTATGTGTTCTATCACATGGACTACACCTTTCAGAATATCTCTACTGCTGCTCGTGGAAGGCACCACTTATATTTTGGTGCTTGGATCACGAAGATTTTACTCCACTTTGTGTTGACATCCCTGCTGACGAGGAGTACATTCGACCTCGTCCCACTAACGTCATTGGTTCCGGGATTTTACATCGGAAGGGTCTTAGGTTTAGTGAGCAGACAGCGCTAGATTCTGACGATAGAGATGATGCCACAGATGGCGAGCCAGCATCGATGGACACTCAGGATGTACCGGAGGCTGGCCCCAGCTTCCCGCCACCATCGGCACCCACTGAGCAGTTTGGACCTTCTCAGCACAGTACTTCAGACTTTCATGGCACCTATGACTTCACAGCTCTTTCACAACAGGTGGCTATCATAGATCAGCGTGTAACTCAGATGGATCGACGTGTTCGACGGATGGAGCGTGATTCTCGTTACCTTGTCGGTTCACTACAGGCATACTACGCATCACAGGGTTTTATTCCGCCTGTAGCTCGTGAGGATGATAGTCCCAATGAGGAGTAGTTGGGTTGTCTCCCTCTTTGATGATGTCAAAAGGGGAAGAAGTCTAGGACGATAGTATGTGTCTTAGTATGTTATGTGTCTTAGTGCTTACATTTGTATCGTGCATATCGTGCACAATTTTGTAGTAACTTTAGTCATATTTGTTAGTGCATGATGTCTTATTAACTATGTAATGTAATGACTTTTCTTATGTGATGGTTTTTTTTATTTCACCTTTGATTTTATATTTATTTCTCGTCATATGCTCATATCAATTATGGAATTATAAATGCCATCGATTTAGGGGGAGAAAAAAATTAAATACGTATAAATGTAGGGGGAGCTTGTTTATTACTTTCTATGTAAAACTTACATTTCATTTTATTTCTTTCTTCTCCTTATCGTCTAATTAATTTGCCATCATAAAAAGGGGGAGATTGTTGAATCCTATGTTTTGATGATAACAAATTAAAATGGACATAAAAGTTACTAATCTATGCTCAAGTAGTGATAATGCAGATGTAGAATTGATATGAACAAATTCGATGAAGAAATCACCAAATTTAAAGTTGGAAAAAAGTTTTCAGCACGACCGGTCGATCTACCAGAAGCATCGGTCGACTGATATTCGGTGGAAGGAAAGATGACAAGATACCGGTCGACGTCGAGACTATACCGATCGATAGACCGGTCGACAGCAAAAAAGATCGGTCGACGCCGAGACATTACCGGTCGTTGTATCGGTCGAAAGATCGGTCGACCGGACAGCGTCAAAACACAGAAATGAGACAACGGTCACATAGACCGGTCGATCGGCCCATCCCAGCGGTCGACCGACCCTTCAGTCAAATGAATAGTAACGGCTAGAATTTTGAGGAAAAAATTGGGGGAGACTTTTTGAATAAATTCTCACCCCTAGAGCCTATAAAAGGACGCCAAAGCCTGAAAAAAATTCGTTCAAGCAAAAAAGAACATCCTAGAGCTCCTCTCAAGTTTTTGTGCATAGAATTGCATATTTCTTCCCTTTTCTTTTCTTAGCCTTGAGTGTGGAAAAATTTTGTAAAAGAAAAGAGTTAGAGGGAACATTCACTTTCTGAAATATAGTGAGATTGAGAGCTCCTTGTAAAAGAGGTGTGCCTTGTCTCTTGAGCGTAGAAGAAGGCATGATTGTATAAAGAGGGTTGTTCTCTCCCTACAAGAAAAGAGAAAGATAGTGAATCTTCGGCGGTCTCGAGGTCGAGAAGTCGAAGCGGGGACGTAGGCCAAAGTGTTGGGGCCGAACCTCGTCAACATATCGTGTCTTCTTGTGTTTGTTCTTTATTCTTCATCTACGCATTATCTTTATTTGCTTGTGATCGATTTTATCATTTTTCTCCGAAGATGAATTTTTGGAAAATTTAATTTCACCAATTCACCCCCTTCTTGGTGCTTTCAATATAGATATCTAGAGATGAATTCTAATCAAATTTCTATAAATAGGAACATAATTTTTCACGAATAGATATTTCTTTCTCATTCAAAACCCCTCATATCGGTTCTGGAATTCTCACTAATAACTGTCCAATTCAGGATGATGTTTTTACCTGAGCTTATAATCATTTGAAGGGATTCAAATGATAATTTAGAAGCTGATGCAGTTGACTCCATAGTTCAACAAGACAATCCAATATTCATAGATAATCCATTTCCAGATGATGTTTTGTCTTCAATTGATGTACATGTTTCACTTCCAGAGTTGTCTAACAGTAATAATACTTCATCAAGCTCTCCTCAAATTAATCAAATTATTTCAAAACAACCTGATCCAAGACCAAGAAGAACTATTAGGCAACCAAAATGGATGAAGGATTATGTCATGAGTTCCAGAATTCCATATTCTATGAACATGTATGTTTCTTTTGATCACTTTCTCCGAATTGTGCTTCATTTCTTTCAGTCACATATTCCTTATGTGAGTCATCAAGTTACTCGCAAGCAATTCAGTACCCTCATTTTAGAAGGTATGAATAAAGAATTAGAAGCTTTAGCTGATAATGGCACATGGGAATTAGTTGATCTACCTATTGAAAAGAAGGCAATTTGGCTGTAAATTGGTATACAAAGTTAGATTGAGAGCTGATGGACAGATTAGTTGCCATTTTAGTACATGTGGATGATATACTCCTTACAGGAAATTCACCAACATTGTCAGAAGAAGTGAAAGATTATCTTCATCAGAATTTGAAGTTGAAAGATGATCTTGGTCTTTAAGATACTTTCTTGGCATGGAAGTATTGAGATCTGACAAAGGTATCATTTTGTCACATAGAAAATACATCATGACCTTAATAAATGACTGTGGATTAAGTGGTTCAAAGCCTATTTTCACTCTTCTCGAGGAGAATACTAAATTCACATCCTATGAATATGATCAGTTCATCAACAAGGCTAATTTGGATTTATGCACAGATCATTTACTTCAGGATCCAAATCATTTTCAGAGATTAGTGGGACATCTCATATATGTCACTCAAACACGTCCTGATATTACTTTTCATGTTCGACAGCTAAGCCCATGCACTCTCCTAAAAATTCTCACATGGATGCATCCTTACGAATTGTTCATTACCTCGAGTGTTCGCCAGGGATGGGACTTTATTTTCCAGCTGAACAGAATAATATCCTTACAGTGTTCAATGATGCGGATTGGGCATCTTGCTTATTGACTCGGCGATCGGTTTCTGCATTTTGCATAAAATTAGGATCAACTCTATTTCCTGGAAATCAAAGAAACAGGTAGTGGTTGCTCGTTCTTCAGCAGAAGCATAACATCGGAGTATTGCTCTTGATGTTGCAAAAGTAATTTGGTTGCAGCATTTATTTCTTGAAATTCATCTTCCCGTCTCACTTCCTGTTTCCATTTTTACTGACAGTCAGTCGGCGAACTAAACATATAGATGTCGACTGTTTTTTTTTTGTTTGAGAATGAGTTCGTCAGAAGCTCATCAAGCTCAATTATATTAGTACTTCTGATCAGCCAGCAGATGTTTTAACTAAAGCTCACGTCAACATGAGTATTTGATTTCCGAGTTGGGTCTGGTTGATATATTTCAGCCGCCAACTTGCTGTGTGGAAGCATATATCGGCAACTGAGGTTGAAGACGAAGTTTCATATTCCTTAACATCTTAACTGTCGAGTAGCATGCTACGTTGAGTAAACTCGAGCTTTGATGTTTTTAGAATTAGAAGAACCTTTTATCAAATTCCAAATCTGGCGGTTCCTACAGTTGTGGGTTCTTCCATTAGCTCGCGTTCTTGATAGCATGCACAGTGCAACTGATCGAGCAAAAGGTTGTGTAGGCAATTGGAGGGGTCTAAGGAAAAAAAATCAACAAATTATTGGGCCCTATTTGGGCATTATAAAGTTCAAATGAGTTCTCAGTAACTTTTGGAATTGATATTTTTATCCATATGTTTGAACGAAAGTTATGAAGATGAATTTTGAAAGTTGATTAGACAGTGAGTAAACTTCATAACGTGTGTGACCATCAGAACTTTAAGGATGAGAACTTTGGATCGAGAACTATTGCATTGATCGGAATTTAAATTTCAGTAGGCCCAACGAAAATTTTATTTTCTATTTGATTGAACTTCGTTTTGTTCTCATGAAAAATTCTCATCCAAATACATTGAAGTTTAAAAAATTTGTAGAAATTTGTAAAAATTTTATTTTCTATTTTATTTTCCTTTGTGTCTATACTTTGAACTTTTATCAATGAAAACCACTTTTTTACTTATTTAGTTTTGGATTTTTTTATCGTCATAGTATGTTTATTTATTACTTTGGCCATATTTGGCAGATCAAAATAACGTTTACCAGTTTAACCAACTCAAATCGCTAAATAAAACATTCGGTAATTCAAATTGGATGACAGCTTTTGAGGATTTATTAGAAGTTCTGAATAAACTAATTTGTTTAACGTTTAGATGATAGATCCAATTTGTATTCTAAGTTGTCCTTGTGTTATTAGATTGCATGCATGATATATATTTTGTTACAAATAATTTTAAAGATCTGATAATAATTACTTGATTTACTTTAATATTTCAATTATCTGATGTAATATTTTATTTATTTTATACGCTATTGGAATAATTATTAAATAGATATAAAATGTATTTGTACGATTTTATGTTAAAATTTTATTTCTGTAAAGAATATCTAATGTTTAGGTTCGCAAAAGACAAAAAATATTTATTTTACACATGATATCCAAAATTAAATAATTTATTATAAAAATGTCTATTTATAGTTTTTCATATAAATAAAATTAATTTAATCATTAAAATTATCGAATAATTTAATCGAGCCTCTATGTTGACCAGCTAATTCAATTTGTCAAAAAAAAATTTCAAATATGTACTTTTTTATTGCCACTCAATGTCCGAGAAGCCGACGTCGATTCAAAACGCTAAGAATTAGCATTGATCACATTTGAAATCTTGATTCACCATAGAATCAGACAAATATGTATTTCTAACTACAGCAAATGTCACTGATTGGCCGGTCTTCATTTTTCGTATACTTTTTCTTCTTTTTTTGTTCTACATACAAAGTTTTTGAATTGACTACATTAAATATCATAGTGACAGCTAATTTGTAAAATCTTATATTATTTAAATTTGTTATCGCATCTATATTATATTAAAGAGAGAGTACTTTGCATGAGAACTTGACATTTGGCATAACCATATATTGACAAGTGTCCTTAGAATATCTAATTATAAATAAAAAATAATTGATTAGTTATGCTAATAAAAATATGATAACTATTATATAACATCAGTTATGTTAGTATTTCATAGCAGAATTAATCTATATGATCTTTAATTATTAATCTGTATATTTTTTATAAATAAATTTTCAAAGCATATATGTATAATAATTAAATAAATGTGATAACCGTACAAGTAACTAATTATCATTGAAATAGTCAACATCTAAAAACAATAATTATAATATATATATATATATTATAATAGTGTAATGGATAATAATTATCCATAACTAACTTGGCTCCACAATTTTCTCTACATCAAATTTTTTCCTTATCACCCACCCTCTTTTCCATGATTTAACTATATATGGATAATGTTGAAGAAAAGAGTGACACTGCTTGGCAAGGCATGTGAATAGAATGCCACATGTCCATATCCTCATAACTAATCATTTAAACATTTAAATAATGTGTAGTTATTTGATAAGTAATTATTATAAGTAACTATACACATTAGATAAGTGAAAGAAAAAATTTAATCGTTAAAAAAATTACTAACCAATATTTTTTGTTAACAGGGTCACTATGGAATAGTAGCTTTTAAAGGATTTAAATGTTTAACTAACAAAATAATTATAATAACTGAATCAAAATAAAAATATATGCTCAATAGGTGATCGATCGAAATTATATACTGATTAAAATAACTAAAACAAAAAAATATTAGTTCCATATCTTCTTTTTCTCGCAATTTTCTAACTATTTTTTATTTCTTCAAAAGCAAAAGATATATTTATCTATTATATATTCTTACTATGCTTAAAGAAGTAGTAATAAGTAAGGAGATTAATACATTTGACAATAATATATTATGCCACATGTTCATCATGATGGATATAATCATAGTATTTTTCTTGGAAAATTTTCACACAACGAGCTAATGGATATAATCATTGTAGTGGACATAATAAGTTATTGGAGTGGTGGATACTAATAATTCATAACTGCCCGCTAATAGTGGCAACTAAACTTAATGGTTACAACCTACAACATACAAATACTCTCAAACACATGACTCTATCGTATTAAACGTCAAGTGATGGTTGATTCATTTAAGTGCTTTCTCTGCTTTTGCCCATCAACCCGGCAAGCAGACGCGTATTGACAGATTTTTTATTACTTTTTAAGATTTTAGTTTGCCTATCAGCAACTATCATATCTATCGATTTTTTTATGAATTAATTCCTTATGAAATAACTCCTTATGATATGTTTTAGAACACTGTCATAACAAGTTTTTCTTATTATAACAATCTTTTTATTTGTCTTTAAGCATTATCTTACTTTATAGCATTTTAATATAATTGTGTGTTTGTTCTAAAGTATCATTAGCCTACAAGTAAAATAGTTGTTATATTGATTCTTTTTTCACTACTATATTCGTGCCATTAATCTCTCATATGCCAATTATTATATATTAATTTCCCATAAGAGATTCTTCTTATTTTTATTTAAGCATATTGATATGCATTTTAATATAAATTTGTATTTCTTCTTAAAGTATCATTAGTGCAGTATAAGTGCAATAGTTCCTGTAGCATATTATTTGTTTCTTTACCACTATATTTGTGCCATTAATTTATTATTATATATTATACAATATTAAATATAACATTACATGCATCTATGTAGATCTCTTTATGCATAAATTTGTTGTAGGCAAAGTGGCAAACACATATAGCACAAGAGGAATGCATGCAATTCTAACATAGATGGTTATGTGGTAAGTTTACATGCATACTAGCATTTCAGATCTATTTCAAGTGTTGCCTGTATGTGCTTTAAACAAAAATAAAAATAAAAATATAACTTACATGGAGCGGGCACCTGCCACACTTTTGTTTTTTTTATTTGGATGAATTCTATTTCCATTATTTTATAAAAAAATAATTGTTAATTTAAATTATTTAGTTCTAAATTTCAATTATATATAGGAAGGTTCTAAAAATGGGTATAGACTGATTTGAAACACAAATTGTCATTGTGAAATGGTCTTCTTTGAATATGTAAATTTTAATTGTTCATTTGTTTATGTTTATAATTAATATGCTCTGACTGTATTTTTGCTACGTTGCATGCTTTATTTATCGAGATGACTTACTTTATTTTTTTTTCAAATTATTCTTATACCGTATTAGATTTCTTACCCATATTTTTGTTATGATCACATGTACTTAGATACTAAAAGATAAAAATAATTTATTTCGTAAATAAATGTCCAGATTTTTTTCCACATTACTTTTTATGATCATATTAGATCAACATTCTCTTCCTGACCATATTTTATTTTCTATAAATAATTACTTTCAGTTATTTTATTTTATTTTCTTATTTATATAGGTATAATTATTTTTTATGTTAATATTTTATTTTCTATAAAATAAATGTCGCGAGATTTTTTATCCTCATTACTTTTTATGTTCAATAAGATTTTTTATGATCATATTAAATCATCATTTTCTTCTTGACCATATTTTATTTTCCATAAAATAATTCCTTTCAATTATATAGTTATTTTATTTTCTTATTTATATATTTATAAATATTTCCTTATTTCTTTTAGTTATATAGTTTATTTTCCTATCTATATAGTTATATATATGTGTGTGTGTATCATGAAGTAAATAAATAGACAGAATTTAATCTGGCCATACTATTTTTATGACTACATTTTAATAACATTTTTTATCGCAATATTCTTTGTCATAAACAATCTTTTTAAATTATGTGTAAATTAGTTTCCTTTTAGTTTATTTGAGAGAAATGTCGTTATAATTGTTTAATTTGTGTTCATTATAATGGATCATTAACTTGATATTTAATCTTTTATTGTAGTTTTAAAATATTATTAGTGTACAAGTATGAAAATATTGCACTATGTATATAGGAGTTGAATTTATGTCATCTTCTTATAAATCTTTCGACTATTGTATAATTGTAAATGAAAAAATGACATCAATCCTATTTGTGCATGTGTTCATGCTATCTTTTATAGCATGAGAGTACTGCATATATTTCTAATATATTTCATTTACGAAATGATTACGTGGCAAGTTCTTTTAAGGTGTGGGCACATACGACATGTTTTATTTTTTTAATAATTTAATTATATAAAAAAATATAACACATTTTTATTTTAAAAATTGATTGCTAATATCTATAACACATTTTTAAAAATTTAATAATGGACTCCTAAAAGTTAAAGATAAGTATTCTAAAAGGGGTTTTTGACCAAAAAATGGTATTGAAGTTATAAAGATTATTATTTCATAAATATATATTTCTTATTATTTTAGATATGAAGTAATTTCTTCTTATTTTGTATTTGGACATTTGTTGTAACATTGAAGATTTTATTCTATATGTTATTTTTTAACGAAATATTCACAAATGATATAACTAAAGTTAAAGTTAATACGAAAAAATAATTACTTTCCATTATTATAAATGTTATTATTAATTTAAATGAAATATAAAATTATAATTAAACATGAGAAATTTTTTGCATCATCCGCACATCGTGCGGGCTCTACGCTAGTTTTCTTTAAACATGTTTATTTTTTTTTTTTAAAAATATAAACTACTAAAATAATTCCTATAATTACCTCCACATAATATGTTGTATTTTAATCCGTATAAAATTGAACACACGAAAAGTATTACCATGCTATTTTTTTTAGAAACCATTGAAAAAACTATAAAACACGCATTACAAATTTTTTTCTCCTTTTATTTAGAATAACAATTCATTCAATAAACCGCTCTCTACTACGTGTGACATAAACCGCCCTTACGTGGCTGTTTCCCCAATGTCTCCACATTTCTTCCTCCCGAACGCCCAGAAGTCTCCGCGCGGGTTAGACCAAATCATAATTCTTTGCATCCATCGGCGATTCGTCTTTGGGGCAAAACGTCGAGCAGAAGATGGTTAGCACCTTCTTCCTGTTCTGCGCCTGCGTCGACCAAGCAAGCGTTGGCGTCGTGGAGCAGTGGGGACGGTTCCAGCGTCTTGCCTCACCAGGTCTCCACTTCTTCAACCCTTTCGCTGGCGAATGCCTTGCCGGCGTCCTCTCCACCCGGATCTCCTCGCTGGATGTCCGCGTCGAAACCAAAACCAAGGTGGCTGACTGTCTTCTTCCCTTTTTTTCCAATCTCAGTCAGAGATTTCTGTTTATATCTGGATGCCATCACCGTTTTTAAACTTTTCGGCTCCACTTTTCTGCGGTAGATATGTTCAGAGATTTCACATCAGTTTGCTTTTATGCTGGAAGCCTTAGTTTTTTTTTTCCTTAAGAATATGTCAATATCATCACCAAAGTGTCTAGGATCGGTTTTTATCATCTAATCAATGACTTTCATTACGCGGATCAGGACAACGTATTTGTGCAGCTGGTTTGCTCGATCCAGTACCGCGTTGTTAAAGAAAATGCAGATGATGCATTTTATGAATTGCAAAATCCTCAGGAGCAGATCCAAGCTTATGTCTTTGATGGTAGTGTATTGTTGTTTGTAAACTGCTTTGTGGGTGTTGTTTGTCTTAGTTTCCCTCAGAATGCTTATTTTCTTCTTCTTGCTTTTAAATAACAGTGGTCCGTGCTCATGTTCCAAGAATGAATCTTGATGAACTTTTTGAGCAAAAAGGTGATGTAGCCAAAGCTGTTCTCGAGGAATTAGAAAAGGTAGCGCTTTTCTTGTGTAACTCATCAATATTTGTCAAATTTGAAACTATTATAATTTTGTAATGTTATTGAGTTTAGATGATTTGACACTATTTTTATTTGCATATGTATCATTTTTTTTCTTTTTGGCTTTTGCACCTTTGTGTGTTACAAAATACTTTTTGCACATATTCGTGTTTCATATTTCCCCCTATAATTAGTGTAGGGATTTCTTTGAGGAAATAAATTCATCCTAATGAAACATAAAGAACAGTTTGTAGGAAATGATTTCCTCCCTTGAGAAACAGTCAATTTCCTGAATCACATTATCTCTAATAAACAATAAGTAATTTGTATTTTTGTAATAATTTCTTAAACACAACCAAAAATAAGAAAGTAGACTATTTCCTTGGAAATAATTTTACACAAACTGTTTTATCAAAATAAAAAATTACTCAAACCTCAGTTTTCTCTAGAACTATCCTAGATGGCTATATTTTCATTTTGTATCAATACATGACTCTCCCTTTGCTTATTTATTTCTGAGTTTTCTGGTCATCATATTATATAATTCCTGATATGTGGTCAAAACTTTCTTTCTGATCAAGTCATAAGGAACTTGTTATAAATGGCCTATGGGTGCTTGAAAAAATCTGGCATAAAATAGTAGATACATCATAGATGGTATGTTTTGGAATTGGCGTGTTGTTCATTGTCAAATATGTTTGTGCATTTAAACTTTGGGTTTCCTACCACCTTGCTGGTTGTCCTTTCCCATTTCAACAACAACAACAACAAAGCCTTATCCCACTAGGTGGGGTCGGCTACATGGATCATACGACGATATATTCGTTGATCCATGTTCATAAGATTCGACATGATTTTATGCTGGCTGTCGGGGCCTAACACAACCCTCCTCCTTTATCCGGGCTTGGGACCGGCTATAAAATATAGGCGGAGTTTCCTTTCCCATTTCAAAAAAAAAAAAAAAAACTTTGGGTTTCCATTAACACTTTGGGTTGTGCATTTAATCGTATATTTTTTGTTGGAATGCTATAGTTTCACTAGTACTCAGTTCTTCCTCTTACATCCTTAATGTGGCCAGGGCATTTGGGATACCGGATACCCAATTGAGTAGCCACCTGATGATTTTTAGCAAATTTGTAATTACCAGTTAAAACCATTTTCAGGTTATGGGAGAATATGGATATAGCATTGAGCAGATACTTGTGGTTGATATCATACCTGATCCTTCTGTGCGTAGAGCAATGAATGAAATAAATGCAGGTAATAAGATTTTCTTGTTTCCCTTACACTTTCTCAAAAAAAAAGTTTATACATCTTTTTTCATACTTGACTGGTGTTTCAATGAAATGCTATTTCGAAGATTTCTTTTCTCGAGGGAAAAGGATGGTTGCAACCATTCAGATTTATAGATGGATAATGGATTCAAGAGTTACATGCGGATATGAAATTGCAATGAGATTACGTTCTACACGATGCCTAATCTCATGCAGTGATGAAAAATTTTGGGGGGGGGGGGGGTGGGGGTGGGGGTGGGGGCAGAACTCTTTTGTTCTATTTTCTATAAATATTATAAAAGAAACAACAAATTTTGGAGGGGCAAGGCTCCCAAAACCCCTTGGTTCCATCCCTGATCTTGGGACATAAGGTTCGCATTCATGACCATATTCTCAATTGTGGAGTTTTCATACAAGAGTGGGTTTGTTTTATTTATTATCTTCGTACAATTGATTGGATTGTAAAATATTTTATTCAGCCTTTTCTAAATTTTGAAGTAGGTTCCTTTTTTAGAGGTTTTGAATTAAGTATTTCTGTATAAGACATTGAATTATTAATCTAATATGATAGAAATGAGAAAAAAAACAGTGCATCTACTTAAGTTATTAATTGTTCATCCTAAGTTATTGTGATTCTTGACTAGAATCTTAACTAATTAGATGAAAGGCTAAAGCAGAGGTTGCTTAAATCTATAACCGGAATCTTTTCAGAGCAAGTCTATTGATTAGATGAACTGCTGTGATGAAAGATCTTTTACACCACCATGAGAACAATATAGCAGACAAGTAACGTGTTCAATCTCATATGTGAACTGGGATTGTTTTTAGGGCCCTCATCCTCTCAACTCTCAAAAAGATCTGGAGTCTTTAATTAATGCTGAAGTACTAATATTTGCCATTTAGATGCTTAAAAGTTGTTTGCCTATATGATTTCTTTTTGAAATGTGAAAGGATGAGTATTAATGAACAACAATCATCCAAGCATCTTAATGGCAGTTTAGTAGTTTGGTACAACAGGATCAGATAAAACAAAATAAACAGGCCAATGAGCCAGCAGAAGCATCTGTAGTGCTGTTTTCCAATGATGGTCTTTTTTACACACGACAATCATTATACTCTGTGTGGTTAATGTTTTTTCTGGCCTTTTCTTCTTTAGTTGTGCTTTCATGTTAATATTTGCACACATGTTATTTAATATATTTATTTTCAACTGTGCTGCTTGCTGCCTTTTGTAATCCCTAGGATTTTAATATTTTCACAGCTCAGAGACTTCAGCTTGCTAGTGTGTACAAGGGGGAGGCTGAAAAGGTCCTTATGGTTAAGAAAGCTGAAGCCGAGGCAGAAGCCAAATATCTTTCTGGTGTTGGAGTGGCCAGGCAGCGTCAGGCCATCACCGAAGGTCTGAGGGAGAATATTGTGCACTTCTCTCAAACTGTGTCCGGTACCACTGCTAAGGAGGTGATGGATTTGATAATGGTCACACAGTATTTTGACACCATCAAAGAACTTGGAAATTCATCAAAGAATACTACTGTTTTCATACCTCACGGACCTGGACATGTTAGAGATGTTACGGATCAGATCCGCAATGGAATGATGGAGGCATCAAGCAGCCAAATGGATAACTGATAAACCCCTGCAAAGTGATGCATTTGTTTCCCTAAATTGTGAGTTTTCAATTGGGTGTTCCTACCTGTCAATAAAATTGCGAGTATGTGTATATATCAATGATCAAGGAGCACTGGGACTGGTGAGCAGCTCAACTTTTTCTTATTTGTTTATTGTGGAAACATGTATTTGAAGTTTTAGCTTATGCATCTTGGACTCTGAGAAGCGGACTTTTGCTGTCCAGTCCGTAGGTGAGTTATTCCTGAGAGTTAAATTGAAATCATGATGATGTATGGTAATTAAAGAATAAGTTGATTTCTTTTGTTAATAGATAATAATATTGAATTGGAATAACAATTTGTAGTATAATATGAGAAAATATTTTCAAAAAGAGCAAAAAGAAATAATGTCAATCTAATGACAGATTAGTATGTACTTATGTCAATATTTATTATCGACACAGTAGTTAAATAAATGTCAATTTTTTTATTGGAATGAATAAATAAGTATTACTTCTATCGTGTGTGGAGAGTAAATTACGTTAATTGCTCTTCAATTTTGAAGTTTGCTCAGAGATGCTTTTTAATTTTAGCTTGTAACACGAATGTATTTTATTTTTTAACTTGTTGTATACGTCTTTTTCATCGTTGATCGTTTGTTTTTTGATCGCTGGCGTCCGCAATTGCCTTTCTCTTTTCTCCACACAAACATTTAGTTGACGTGGCATTATTAAAAAATAAAATAATATTCTCCCTCCTCCATGCTCACCATCTTACCTTCACCGAAGACGCCTGCGAGCTATCGCCAGAGCTTGTGGGGGGTGACCCCCCTTTTGCCTGTGTGCACTGGCGACGCACACATGCAAAAGGGGGATGGGGGTCGCCCCCGCGAGCTCTGGCAAGAAGGGCCGCCCCCCGGCGCGCGCCTCTACCGGCACAAGTAGAGGAGGAGGGTCGCCCCCCTTCGATGACCATTGGTAGTCACAGAAGGAGGAAGCACCAAGGCCTCCCTAACTAATATGTAGCCTCCCTAACTAATATGTCGTTCCGGCCCTTGTGCAACTTTTGTTTGTTCATACACAAAGGCATGAACTCAACTGTTGCAACCCAAGATTTTCTAATGGGGTCAAATCGATATCTATATTATTTGTTATTATTATATATAAAAAGAAAACAGTGGTATGCCACATGGCATCTTAAATTTTTTTTGAAAAAAAATAGAATAATAATATTAATATATGTTAATAATTGAATTGAATCCAATCAGGAAGTTTTTTTAGTCATGTAAGATAAGATAAAATTTACGTATATAACTACTTATTAAACAAGAAAATTTATTTATCATGATTTCTCAAATTATTAAAAAGTAGACTTAACATTTTTTTTGGTAAACACCAATAACAAATATATCCATAAACCACTCCTAAAATTCATGAATGCAAAAACCCCATGATCTTGTAAGTTTACTCGGACATTACATTAAATTATGGTAGAAGCCTCATTAAATAAATATGAAGTGGCTACCACCAACATGCACCCATCCGGATCATGATTGAAGGAATATATGCCATTTTGCTCCTCCTCCTCCTCCTCCTATCACAAAAATATAATTCGAATTAATTACCAGAACGAATCCTCCTCTTTCCTTTTTTTCCCTTTCTGGGCAAAGAAATTTGAAAAAAAAAAGATTGTTAGATGCGGCTCAAGATTTTAATTTGGTATAATAATTTTTAGTTGAACAAATTTTCATACAATAGTAATTGTGCAACAGTCAGAATGATTATAACAAACGTTAATTATTAGTCTTCTTTATCTAAACAAATCATACGTAATAATATAAAATGAATATTATATATTTTTAAGATGTCTGCAATTCGTTCCCTGGAATCCTGGATGTGCACTACATGTTTGAATCTCAAAATGATCATGTCTTTAAGTACGATTCTGATTAGGATCCATATTAGTATTAGGATTATTTTACACAATTTTAAGATTGACATATGTGATCTTTTAGTATTAGGATTAATATGTAAATTCTAAATAAGCTAGAATTATTAATGCTTTTTAAATTTCGTATCCGAATTTTAATCATAAATCTATTTTAGAATATATATATATATATATATATATATATTTAATATCCTAATCCTAACTTTTAAATCATACGTTTGTTATATTTAGTAGATAGAGGGGAAAATAAACGAGAAAAATAAATATTTATTTAATTATAGTTAGTATATTTATTTATTGGACATCCACAAGATAATTTTAATAAGAATATTTAATATTATTTATAACAAAATTAATTCAAATTCTAATTCTAAGCATAGTCATAATCCAGTAATCCTAACCTATAAATTATGTACAAATACTTATAAAATCCCAATTCTTAACAATCAAATAAAATCTTATATTATTTTAACTCTATATATTGAATCTTTGGATAAGTATCTTATCTAATTATAGATATATAATTATAATTAAAAGAAAATTTATTTTTTATAAATAAAAAATTAAATTTGAATAGTAGTAGGGGTTTAGAAAATTTATTTTATTTTTATTTTTTGCCAAACAAATAAAATATTATATTATCTTCCTATGATCTCATCGATGTTATTGCTAATAGTCAAGTGTAAACAAGTCAAATTTTTACATCGATTTGAGGAAAATAATATAAGAACTAAGAGAAGTGGCATGTATATTTTTTCCTAAAAACTATTTGGAAGAAAAAAATTGAAAATATGAGAGAAAAGAAAAAAAATATTTTATTCGGAGGATTTTTATAGTTACCCAAGGTACAAAAGTTTTATCTGAAAATAAAGTTGGAGAAAATGTATTCATATTGTTTAGATTTCAATGTAAATAATTTTTTATTATGATAATTTTTATAATGATCATTAATAAAAGTCAAGGTCAATAATTAAGAAATTAATATTTGACTTTTCATGCCTAAGAGATTAAGTAAAGAATGTATTTTATAAAAAGTATTTTGTAATTTGATGTGAATATAAAATGAAGTTCAATTTATTTAACGCATTATTTTTTCCTTTATATTAACTTAATTTATAAGATCCGTGCATCACACGGGTTCTTAGACTACTTAATATTATAAACATAATAAAACATAAATTTAATATTAAAATATTTAAATTTAACTAATTTCAATTTAACCTAAGAGGGTTAAATTTATTTTTTTCAAATACTATATACATATGAAAAAATGTCTAATTTTTTTTTTTTGGGGGTGGGGGTCAACTTATTATTTAATCTCTAATTTTAATATATAATGCATATATATGAATGGTAAAAAAAAACACTCAGGTGATGGTTAGTGATGATGATGGTTATTTATCACACGAAAAAGACCCCCTAATGAACCAATTAATTGATCATGCTGATTCATGCATTCCAACCAACTCCAATTGATACATTTGCTTATGCAACTATTGCATATTATAGAGAGTATTGTAACATGTCATGTAACAACCAAGGAAAAAAAAAATAAAATAAAATGAAATCAATCATTATGCAACGGCCAAATGGGGGAGATTAATGCGTGAAATCCCTTTTATTGGGGGGTGCCAAACATGCAGCAGTTATTATGGAGATAGGGGCATTAATATGGAATAATATCCAAATTTAATGGGATTTAATCACCCATGCTATTAACAACCCTCACATATGCACGAAAAGACAAAAGCTTCATATTGTTACCCACCTCACACACATCAAATCCTCACCTGTAAGTGCTGCCTGGTATTTCTCATTCATTTACGCGCCTGCATTGTCTAGACAGTTCATCATTTGTTTAGATCATCCTGCAGGACAAGATCGACAAGATGAAGAGACACGACTGCAAGGACGGGTCCAGAGGGGTGTGACATCTTGAAGATTTGACAATTCAACGAGGAAGCAATCGAAAATCATGTGGGTAAATTTTGAAATCACCTTGCATAATCCTTATTAGATAGATTTGATTCTCCATGCTAGCCATTGCAAAGTAATGATCCATGTTTAATAGATTGAATCGTGAAGAATGATCACAACTATTGAACTGTGATGTCCTGCTTCATGTGTTGCCTATTATGTTTTGTCATGTAGTTTACGATATTAGTGGTCACATTCTTGCTATGTTCATTCCTTGTAGAATAGTATTTACCTCGATCTAAACTTATACAAACTCTAGACATTCTGAGAAATACAAGAACCCGGCCCGAATTATGATGAACCCGCACTGGGTTCATAGTGAATTCGATTGGGTAAACTACTTACCCGGCCCATGTCCACGGCACCCAGCCCAGTTCACCTTGAATCTGCCCCGGTTAGCGGACGAAGAAGTGGCCAACCTCTCGACAATTTTCCACCCGACCCGAGTGAAGGTTTTGATATAGAATGAACCAACCTTTACAGCGAAATTAATATGATTCTTTTACGTTGTTCAAAGCTCAAAAGGTCGGGTCGACGATCACGTAACGGAACGCCGACGCAATATCCACAATTCAAGTACAGTGCACTTCAAGCAAGAACCACACGACAGCACCTGCAGGCAGGAAGGAAATACAACATCCAACATCTGCCATGCCTTAATCTCTTCATATATATAGCAAATAATGGGAAGTTAACATAACTGCACGTACGTGTAAGTTTGTATAACTATGCCTTTGCTATTTGAATATGAAATGGGTAGTTATGGAAGTGATGACCCATTGTGGGCGTCACGTGTCCAACAATCTCCCACTCGCACATTATGGATCATCTGTCATATTATATTTCTGCGAATGCTTTTATCTAGTAAATGGATCGTGCGACCCACGAGTACATCCACAACATTATACGGGAGAGTAGTGACCTGTTAGGGATACACAATTACTCAACCACTTGAGAGCATACACTATGACCTATTAGGGATACATAGTGCTCAATCAACTTGAGAGCCAAGACTATAAAAGTCGCTCAATCAATATTGAGCCAGAACTATATTCTCATATAATCGCTCAAGCAATCATGTTACTGGCTTTGCCTTAGAGACACCTTGCTTGCATAGCTTAGATGACTTACGTCTAACTCCACGGTTACTCAATTTTATATGTATACGTTATAGTTGGCCAACAACATATAAAATTTATGCAGCACTAGTGAATCTTTCTCTCGCCCTCATATTTCTCAATTCTAAGTCAGCTGCTTTCCTAGACCTAGCTCGACGGGCCGGATACAATTTTAGCCTTTGAGTACCTCGTTAAAGTAGCAACACTAACATATCACTTTGAAATATAGTCAATAGTCGAAGGGCAATCTTCGAACTTGTTCAGTCCTTAAAGACTCATACATGTGACGAAGACTCGACTATTCGTCACGTCTTAGGGTCGACTTAGCATACTTGGTAATACACTCAAGTATTGTAGTGGAGACTCCCACTGAAGGAGCGTATGCCATTGCTCAATAACACCGCACAGACTTAAGTCCAGTCGCCAATCTATGGCGCCTGACCTGAGTCCTCCCACTAGTCGTCCGAAATTGCGACGCCTTTAAATGAGGTCTCACATCTAGCTCTCCTTGTCAGGTTACATGGAGTTGAAGTAAACTCGTGTACAAGACTTCCTGAACAAATCAGGGCGGTTTTAGATCATATTATGATTTTAAACCATTTCTTCTCCGCTCGCTATACTCTAAGCGCCAGAGGCAATTATCCGTGTGATTTGATAATCTTGTGCCTGACTAACATACTCTACTTGTGTATAACAACTCATAATAACTTAAACAAAGGAAATGAATACTTTCATTAAAAATAAAATATTTAAGTACAATTAGGATTACGTAATCCTATAGCTTTTATATGTCTAATAAATACATCTCTCGGAATAGGCTTCGTAAATGGGTCAACTGCATTCTGATGTGTAGACACATATTGAATCATGATCCTTTTCTGAATATCTTCATTTCGTACAAATTTATACTTAGTGTCGATATGCTTTCCTTTACGGTGATATTTCTCATCTTTGACATATGCAATGACAGTTTGATTATCACAGTATCGGTTAGTCTTTGAAGCATCATCAACTACTCTCAGATGGCGAAGGAATTTACCTAATCAACGGCCTTCTTTTGCAGCTTCGGTATATGCCACGAATTCTGCTTCCATTATTGACAATGCTATGCAATCTTGCTTCTTGCTGCTCCACGTCACAGCGCCATTGCTAGGCAGGAAGACGTAACCAAAGGTGGACTTGTGTTCATCAACATCGCCAGCCCAATCAGCATTCGTATATCCGGCTAATTTTAGGCTTCCTCCTTGATAGCATAATGCGTAGTCAACGGTTCCCTTCAAGTATCTGAGAATCCTTTTGACAGCCTTTCAATGTGGTGTCCTGGATTAGACTGATATCGACTGACTAGACCAATGGCATGACATATGTCGGGTCGAGTACACAACATGACGTACATCATACTTCCGACTGCGTTGGCATAAGGAACAGATGCCATAGCACTCTTTTCTTCTGAAGTCTTCGGACACATATTAAGACTTAAAGCTTCACCTTTCGCTATAGAAGTATCAATGGGTTTGCAGTTATTCATTCAAAAACGTTCGAGAACCTTTTTGATATAGGTTTCTTGCGAAAGAGCAATGAATTTCTTTGAACGATCTCGATGAATTTTTACTCCAAGTATATATGCTACTTCACCCATGTCCTTCATCTAAAAAATAGAGGACAACCATTGCTTAATGGTATTTATTTCTTATTATTCCCAACTAGTAAGATATCGTCGACATATAGAATTAGAAATGCAAACTTATCTTTGGAGCCACATATATATACACAGTGGTCTCTATCAATCATAGAAAATTCGAAGGAAATTATTGATCGATGAAACTTCAAATACCACTGTTTAGATGATTATTTTAGTCCGTATATGGACTATCGGAATTTACATACTTTGCGCTCTTGACCTTTTACAATGAAGCCTTTAGGTTGTTTCATGTAAATTTCTTCATCTAGTTCTCCATTTAGAAAAACTGTCTTTACATACATTTAATGTAGTTCTAAATCCATATGAGCAACTATAGTTAGGATTAAGCGAATTGAAGAAAATTTTGCAACTGGTGCAAAAGTTTCATCATAATCTATACCCTCTTTATGGATATATCATTGTGCAACAATGCGAGCTTTATATATTTCTATGGATCCATCCGCACCACGTTTGATCTTGATAACCCATTTATTCCCTATTGGTCTTCTATCGGGTGGGAGATCAACCAAATCCCAAACTTGGTTATCTTTCATTGACTTCATTTCTTCTTCCATTGCTTTCATCCATTCTTCCTTCGTAGGACACGAGAGAGCATCCTCAATTGTTTTAGGCTCATGTTCATCTTCTGGACCAACTATAAAAGCTTCCCCCTCAATCTCAAAACGACGATGTGTGATACTTTTCCAATTAGTCCGACGTATCGAACATTCTAGTATATCTCGTTCTTGAGTTGGCGATGATTCTCTTCTACTTGGATGAGGATTCTGAGGTAAGGAGATGTACTCCTCAGTAGATTGATCCGCTGGATGAGTCAACTCATTATCTTCTCCCTCCTCGAGGTGAAGATCTTTATCAATTTCGCCTTGCTTAGGAAAATCATTTTCCAAGAATGTAGCATCTCGACTCTCTATTTCTGTTACAATTCTATCATCCTTTTCGCCTATGAAAATATATCTTTTGGAGGTCTTAGAATATTTTATATAGATACACTTTTTCTCTCGAGGACCCAGCTTTCCATACTTATGAGAAGTATGAAGTACATAGGCTGCACACCCCCAGGGTCGCAAATAACTAAATTCAGGCTTTCGACCTGTCCAGAGTTTATAAAGAGTGGAATCTATAGATTTTGATGGAACTCGACTAAATATATAGGCTGCAGTCAATAAGGAATCACCCTAAAAAGAAATAGGGAGATTTGCTTGCGCCATCATTGATCGGACCATATCAAGTAGAGTCCGATTTCGTTTTTCTGAAACACCATTTTGTTGCGGAGTTCCAGGAATTGTTAGTTGCCGCACAATACCTTTTTCATCACATAATTCTCTAAAGAGATCAGGTAAATATTCACGCCCACGATCTGTATGCAAGACTTTAACTTTGTGAGCCAATTGATTCTCAACCATATGCAAGAATCGTTTGAAACACTTTAATGCCTCAGATTTATGTGTGATTAAATAGACCACACCATATCGTGAATAATCATCAATAAAAGTGATGAAATAAGAGAAATCATGTCTAGCCTTAACATTCATAGGACCATAGATATCAAAATGGATTATTTCTAAGGAAGAATCAGCATGTTTGCCTACTCCAAATGGTTTTCTAGTTGCTTTACCAGCAAGACAATCTTCATACGTGGGCAGAATGACTTTAGCGAGATTGCCTAAAAGGCCTTCTCTAGCTAGTCGATTCATACGATCTTGCCCAATATGTCTAAGTCTGGCATGCCAAGTTTTGACATCAACATTTTTATCAGAAAATGATACAAATGAACAACTAGAATTTTGAAAATCTTGAGAGATTTCAATAACATAAAAACTATTATGCTTGTAAGCAGTACAAATACAAATATTGTTTAACATCACATCAACATAACTTGAACCAAATGTTATTACATAACCAAATTCATCTAAATGAGATACTGAAATTAAATTCCGTCGAAAATCCGGAGCGTAGAGGATATCATGGAGGTACATGACACGTCCTTCGCAAAGGTCCAATTTACATGTACTAATGCCTTTGACCTCCACATGTGCGTTGTTGCCAACGTAAATCCACTTGGTTCCGACACTGAATCAACGAAAATCCACAAAGGCATCACGTTCCTTCGTTATGTGGTCAGTTGCTCCTGAGTCTACAATCCACAAAGGATGAGAGTCAGCGACTAATGCACACCTAGAAACATAAACGAAAGTTTGTTCAGAAAAATATACCTGTGTTTTTTTCTTCGGCTCAGTGCACTCACGAGCGAAGTGTCCACACTTATGACAGTTCTAACACTTAACTTTACTTTTATCAAACTTCCCACCGCGCTTACCACGTTTGTGCTGGTTTTTACCTTTGTTTCCAGTCTTGTTTTTACCCTTCTTATTGTGCGGCCTTTTTCGTTTTGAACTTTTACTCTCGTCTTTCGCACTGGATTCAGCTTGACCGGAAGGTTTAGCTCCCTCAAGGCGCTCTTCTTCCAGTTTCAGATGATGTGCAACATCAGTAAAGGTTTTGATGTTATCGTTATGAGCTAAATTCAAAATCATTTGTTCCCAACGTGTTGGAAGGGAACGAATGATAGCCTGCACTTGTTCTTCATCAGTAAGAGGAACAACACTCTTCAACTCAAGAATCATGTTCGATAATTCACGTAAATGCTGCCTCATGGTGTGATTTGGGTGCATGCGGTAGGAATCGAACTTAATATTAAGTAACCTTAATTTCGTGGTTGATATACTGGCAAACTTCTCGTGAAGGGCATCCCACATGGTTTTGGCAGTTTCATGCACCTCGTACTCACACATTAAGGAATTTTTCATGCTGCTCAGCAACACAATACGAGCTCTTTTATTTTTCTTTTTTCATGCATTGTAAGCTTCCAAATTCCTTCTGTGTTGAGGTGTAACGCCAAATTCTGGTTCGGCCATGGTGTTTTTGATGCATTCAATAACTTCCTCTTCTTCGAGGATGTATTGTACTTTCCTATGCCATATGTCATAATTATCACCATTCAACTTGTCACCTTTGTTCAGTTCAGTAATTATTTGCTTGGTTGCCATTTAGTCTAAGATCATGTTAAAAAATAAATGTGTGTTAGAACATTATACACAAGTCTTCTCGTCACATATATTTCAAAAATAATAAAATGATAATATTTGATGGTAGTAACATCGAGATGGTAGCAAAGCTCCCACTCATCTCCCACTATTCCAAAAATATTACCAAGTTATTAAAAATAATATAATTGCGCCAAGGTACTATTCTAGTAATTTTGAAAAAAATGAATATCCAAAATCATTTAACATATCATTTTTAAAAAATTTCGGCCAGACAAATAGAGTTCTATGATGGGGGCTCTTCCTTGTCTATGCAAGGTGCCAATTAGGGAATTATCACCCCTTCACCTTGACACCAAAATAATTGAAAAAATGTTATCGTATCACGTGAACATAGTAATATTTAGAGACTGCATCAATTGTACACCAGGTAAATCCATAGAGAAAGAATGTACTAAATTTCCCACTTACAATCTCATATCGGTACTTTCCTAGACATGCACATGTCACGCACAACTCAATAAAAATTACTACTGTGACCATCATATAATTTAAATGCCTTAGTCCTATTTGGACTACATATGTTTCATTATGGAAATAATTAACAGGTCCAATTTATTAAATTCCTAAGTTCATGAAACATGTCACATTCATAATTGGCATTTTTATGCATAACACAAACATGGCATAAAAATATTATGAATCACAAAGCATACAAATAATTATACAATTCATTTATCACATAATGGAATTATTTGTCACATGCTTTTAACATAATATATGCATGATAATAAGCATGGTTATTATTAATTCAAACATTTTCATAAAATGGAAAAAATAAAGTCACATGCTTATAAGACATATATGTATAACACAAGGCATTTAAATAATTAAAATATCAATTTTCATAGAAATTGAAAATTATTTGTCACACATGCCTTAGTTACATATATGTAGTGAAAATATTCTTACAACAAAAATAATGTTGTCATATCATACATATATTATTAATTGCATAAATTGAATAAAAATATGCAATATCATGTGAAAATACATTTGTTACATCAAAAACAAATTTTGGTAACAAAAAATATATGCACTTCAAAAATTTTCTTACAAAAGGAAAAATATTTTTTATAAGTTCCATATCATAAAATGAACCTTTTAAAAAATAACATTGTGCACGAAATATTTTATTTTCACATATAACATAATGTAATATAATTATGTTCATAACATAATTTCAAAACATATTACAATATATATACATGACACATAAATTTTGTATTCATGACATACCAAGAAATGTTCATAATTATGTCATATAGGTTTCAAGAAAATTTCTGTAAATTTTCAAATTATCATAACATAATAACATGCAAGACATTTCATATAAAAAAAATATGTCATATTATGTCACAAAATTTTCAATATGCATAATAATTATAAAAATTAACTAAAAATGCATATTATATGTCACGAATCATCAATACAATTTCAGAGAATTTTCCAGAATTTTCTGGATCATAAAACAAATAATTTTAAATTTTAATATAATTTTCCCGAAATTCCTCTAATACACTATAATTTCAAAAAAATAATTAAATGTTCATACTGGGCACCTGCAGGCCCAGTGGGCCTGTGGCCCGCATGTGGCCTGCCCACCGCGCACTGCGCTGAAGGCCTCAGGCCCGCGCGCAGTGCGTACAACAGCGCGCTGCGCCGCGGGCCTGAAGCCCGCGCGCAGTGCAGCGCTGCAATAGTGCACTGCGCCGCGGGCCTGAAGCCGCGCGCATTGCAGTGCGTGCAACAGTGCCGCATGGCACTGTTCACGCTACAGTGCCATGCGGCACTGTTCATGTAGAACATTTTTTTTGAAAAAATACGGGAGAAAATATATTAAAATTCTGTACTAAAATTTTTGTTGAAATTAGTACATGATGGCAAAAAAATTTGATTTTTTGTTCTTTGGTTATGGTCATATAACCAAAGGTGCAAAAAACATAATTTTTGCATAATCCCGTAATATAAAAAAAATTAACGAAAAGAACCATTTTGGCTCTGATACCAATTGAAGGTTTTGATATAGAATGAACCAACCTTTACAGCGGAATTAATATGATTCTTTTACGTTGTTCAGAACTCAAAAGGTCGGGTCGACGGTCACGTAGCGGAATGCTGGCGCAATATCCACAATCCAAGTACAGTGCACTTCAAGCAAGAACCACACGACAGCACCGGCAGGTAGAAAGGAAATACAACATCCAACATCTTCCATGCCTTAATTTCTTGATATATATAGCAAATAATGGGAAGTTAACATAACTACACGTACATGCAAGTTTGTATAACTATGCCTTTGCTATTGAATATGAAATGGGCAGTTATGGAAGTGATGACCCATTGTGGGCGTCACGTGTCCAACACCGGGTTCCATTGAACTCAGCCCGAGTTTGTCCCACGTCAGTCCGACGTTGTGCGATAATTTTCTTCGAATTCAACTCGAGTGTAAATTACACCCGACCTAGGGTTCATGCTATGAACCCGACCTGGGTCACCCATAATACCCGGCCTAGCTTATGGCATATGAATCCCAATATTTATGCCTTCTTGTTAATTTATGAATATGGTTGGAATCTTATCTGTTCATGCTCGAACTTAACAAGATCTTTACTAGATTATTGCCCCATGATTTCATCCTAATATAAGACAAGAACTTTTATGTTGAATTATCACATTATTTATCTATTGATCCCAATATTGTGACAACCATGAAATATAAGATTCTAAAGTGACTAATAAGATATGATGAAAGATGAATACTAGGTTTTAGCCTATGCCAAGTGCTTCTATCATAAGGGTCGCTCTCTGGCTTGATCAACCATTGACCACCACCGGCTCAGCGTACCCCATAACTAAATAAGAACTCATCCTATGATAAGTAAATGATGAGAAATTTAAAGGCACATAAAGTCACTTGATTTCTAAGTATGATTTAAGATAAATAAGCATGATTAAGTAAAGAAACATAAATATCGAATCAAGTTATGTACATTGCATGTCATCATGATTACTAAGCATGCTATTGATTCCAAGACTACCATGTGACACTTGATTTCATTGATCAATGGTATCTATTACTTTTTCCTTACTCATGATATATGATGATCTCATGATCTCATGCTCCTGTTCCTATCCAAGATAAGCACTGATCTTTATCTTCTGATTTATTCTAATTGGAGTTATGCATTGTATATTGTTATTAGTTTCCCACTAGGTTGTAAAGCTTACGAGAGAATTGCCTCCACTGTGTTTGGTTTTCACAGGGCCAAGTCAGTAATGATGTTGAGTTGGTGTGTTGCGATGATGCACAGGCGACGATAAAGCACATGAATCGAAGGGCCTAATTATTTACTTTCCCTATATTTCGTATTTATGAACTCTGATGTAGTCATTATAACATTTTTAAATTGAGACCATGTAATAACTTTTCAACTTCCGCTATTAATGTCATTTCCCACATTTTTCCTTTGTTTCTATTCTCTTTTGTTGACATGTCATTTATGTTGATCGAGTCTTGATCAAATTCATAGTCAATGCCATAGTGTTTGTAGCATCTTCAGATTGATTTTCGTCACGTGGCGATGATCGATTTGGGTGAGTTACATATCACATCTCTTACGAGAAAGTGAGAAAATTTGTATTTTCTTTCTATGGAGTCCACCATAGTTTTCATCCTCTTGTCTCTTTTAGACGAGGTGTTCAGGATTATTAACACTAATTTAATGTTTGAGCGAAAATGGTATGGATAAATTTTCAACAAAATGATGATTCTAAGAATCGAACTTAAGCTACTAGCACTCAGCGATCTCAGAACATAGCCCAATATCCAATTGTGTCAATCATTCTTGATTCATCCTTTTGTCTCTTTATAAAGTGTAACGTTCCGAGATTTTTTTCTTTGCATTTTCAGAAGGCTATATCGACAACGTCACTTAATTTTATGACTTAACTATGATCAATCAGCATACTGTATTTTAGTCTTGTGCTATTGTAAATCAGTATGTTGACTGCAAGGTTATCAAGATCACTTTTCGAGGTAGGATCAAAAGAGTTCCGAAGGATCATAAGATCCTACCTTATGAATAAAATAATATTTTTTAAAAAAATTAAGATGATGATGATGATGATGACGATAATAATAACTAAATATTTTACTCTTACATTATACTTAATTAGTATTTTTATGGGATTCATAATCATATAGAAGGTTAGACTAATAATAATTATGAGTAATTAATAATAGTTATTCCTAAATTATAAAAAATGATGACTATCTTTTAAGTATTATTTTTGTCACATAATTTATTAATTAGAATTAAATCATACATAAAATAATAATAAAGAAAATGAGAGGAATCTTATTTACTTACTGTCATTTTTTATTTTTAATATTCTATTTTTTAGATTTCTCAATTTTAAAGTTAATTAAAATTATAATAATAAAATCATAGTATCTACACAAAAGAGAGAGAATCTTACCTCTTTATTATCAAATTTTTATTTTTAATATTCAATTTATTTAGTTTTTTCAATAAAAAATTTAGAAAAATAAAATCATAGGATCGATGGGATCTTATGACTGTCGATATTATGATCCAGTGATAGATTCACTTATGATCATATGTTTTCAATTTTCAAAATGAGATCGAGATCGCAAGTCGACTATTGGATCGTAGGATCTTACGATTTTATGATCCAAAAAAAGATCCTGACAATCATGGTTGACTGATCATAAAATTGAGTGGTATCACCGATATAACCTTTCGAGTAGACAAAGGAAAAAATTAAACTATTCAATCAAATCATTTTGATCCTTACACTTACAATTTCCCCCCTTAAAGGATTCAACGTCCTTGTTAAACGAAGCGTACATGTTGGTCATGATCCGTGTTTCCCACATGGCGCTCTAATACCATTTTAAAACACTTCCGACCTAGTCAAGATATTTTGTGAATCTCATTACTCATTCAAAGGACTAGTTATACTTGTATATATTTCTGAGTAACAAATAGGAGATTTATTAATGCTCATATGTAACTAAATAAAAGACATTGCATAGTAGTTTAACTAATAGGCATAAATAAAATATATAATGGAGTTAAACTTTTGCCTAATAAGTGATCTCCAAATCCAAACTATTGATTTAGTTTGTTAGTATATATACATATACATACATATATATATATATATATATATATATATATTGTGCATAACCATTTGTTTTTACCTTACAAGGAGAGATTGCAATGGCTTTTAGAAACATGTCCCTCATCCTTGTTTTTACTTCACTTGTCATATTTTCATGTCATGTTACAGTGATCGAGGGACGTTTTATCCCTTTCTTTAGTACCAAGCATCTGAGGATTTTTAATGATCTGAATGATACGGTCCCATTGTCGATGCATTGCAGGTCCAAAAATGACGACATTGGCGTACACGTCTTGAAGTCCCATGAGTCGTTCGGTTGGAAATTCAGGTCCAACTTCTTCACGGCCAACACATTATTTTGGTGCCACATGGACTGGAGGAACATCTCCACGAGCTTTGATGTTTACGTTGCATACAGATTTGATACCAACTGTGCAAAAAAATGCTGGTGGAGCATTCGGAGAAATGGAGCCTTTTTCTTCAATGAAATACGTCAAGAGTACGATTGCTTTTATTCGTGGTAACCTTAGTTACTTTTATGATGTTATGTTCTCTGTCACATGTACGACCTCCAATAATAGTTTATCGATCAAAGGAAGGTGACATTATTTCATACACTTCCTTTTTTTTAAAAAAAAAATTTCGGCACATGTGTTTTATTTGTTTTGGTTTTTGTTAAACTATTTGCTCCAATCACAAATTTTCTGATTCTTTATTTTTATGTCAGTCTTATGTCTCTCTAATGGTTGGCAATAACCATATGGCGAGGGGGGCAATCAAATCTAAAAGTGGTTAGTTAAATGATTGTTGAAGTGGTTTCGCACATAACAAAGTTAGGTCCTAATAGCAAAGTATTAAATGATTCCGTCTCTATGAATTATTAATATGAAACGTGATGTGAAATTTTCTTATAATAACTTTTTCTTTTTAAAAAAAATAATTAGGGAAAATGCAAGTATCTATTGTGAAACAAATAATAATATTTGGTAACTCAGAGGTTAGAATGAAAATGTAATATTAAACTTGATCACTAAATTTGATTACAACAAATTTTCCAAAGTAATAATTAGATACTAAAGGTGATAGTATATACAATTTTCCATCGATATGATAAAATTAAAAATTGATCAGGATAGTAATAAATTAGTTAGAATACGACAGTTACTAGTTCTGTTAAGAAACAAATGTCACAAATTGTGGATCGAAAAGGCATTTATGAGCCAAGGAAATTAATTGGTTCACTTGCACATAATCGGTATGACAATTTAATTATGATAGATCATGCAAATCTATATCTGTATATTATTAAAAGGAAGATAGCATGACATTTGGTACATGTATGAAATGAGACATGTCCAATAATTAATATGTTATAATAAATTAAAATATTAACTTTCATAGTTTATAGGATATTAATTTAAAGAATATTATTGAAATAATTATGAGTTAGTTAAAAGATATAGTAAGTAAATAATTTCATTAAATTAGTGGATACATGATTCCTAACTAATTTATAAGAGATAATTTCATTAAATTAGTTTAATGGGATAATAATGTAACAATCGAGAAAAAAATGAAATAAAATAAAAACGGCCAGCTAGTTAACGGAAATTAAAAATAAAAATCCTTGATAACATGGCAAAGAAATCAAATGGGCAGTTTTATGTACACGTACTATTAAGATAACAGCAAGTGCATGAAGTAATCTTCGGTAAATTTTCATAAAGTAAATCCTAATGACGATGAGGGCTTTAATGATTTCATACTACTTTCATATGTAAACAATAAAAAAATTGCCGGCGATGAGTGCTTCGGTGATGACATGGGAGATTGGGACAGTGAGAACTCCGAGGGTTGAGGGAGATCGGCGGAGACGACGAGTGATGAGGGTGTTCGACGGTGGAAAGTGCCGAGGGTGATCAGCGGCGGCGAGTGACGAGGGCGATCGGAGGCGGCGGGTGATGAGGGCGATCGGCGACGGCGGGTGGCGAGGGAGATCGGCGACGGCGGGTGATGAGGGAGATCAGTGGCGGCGAGAAACGAGGGAGATCAGTGGCAGCGTCGGACGAGGGAGGATCAGCGGCGGCGAGTCATGAGGGCGATCGGTGGCGGCGGGTGACGAGGGCGATCGGCGGCGGTGGGTGACGAGGGAGATCAGCGCCGGCGAGTTACGAGGAAGATCAGTGGCGGCGAGAGACGAGGGAGATCAGTGGCAGCGTCGGATGAGGGAGGATCAGCGGCGGCGAGTGATGAAGGTGATCGGCGGTGGCCGGTGATGAGGGCGATCAGCGGCGGCGAGTGACTGGAGATCAGCGACGACGAGTGACGAGGGCGATCGGCGGTGGTGAGTGAGGGGAGATCAGCGGCGACCAGCGACGAGAGCGATCGGCCGCGGCAGGTGACGAGGGAGATCAGCGGCGGCAAGTGACGAGGGAGATCAGCGGCGGCAAATTACGAGGGAGGTCAACGGCGGCGGGTGCAAGGGAAATCAGCGGCGGCATCAGACGAGGGAGGTCAGCGACAATGAACGAGGGAGATCAGCAGCGGCGTCGGACGAGGTAGATCAGTAGCGGCGTCGGACGAGGGAGGTCAGTGTCACCGGACGAGGCAGATCAACAGCACCAGACGAGGGAGATCAGCGGTGGCGTCGGACGCGGGAGGTCAGTGGCACCGGATGAGGGAGATTAGTGGCACCGGACGACGGAGATCAGCGGTACCGGATGAGGGAGATCAGCGGGGCATCAAACGAGGGAGGTCAGCGGCACCGGACGAGGCAGATCAATGGCACCGGACGAGGGAGATCGGCGGTGGCGTCGGACGAGGGAGATCGGCGGCACAAGATGCCGCAATTCGCTGGAGATAGTGATTCTAGGGAACGCATCTGCAAATGGAAGAGAGAACGCATTTTGAACCTGCAATTCATAGCAGAAGAATCCCTAAACCGGCAACGAACCGGGCGTGAACCGGCCGCACGCTCTTCCTCCCTTGATCTTCGATTGGACGATGGACGATTTAGGGAGCATCCTGCTACCCACTTTGATGAGTAGCAAGATCATTAAATCCTTAATAAAATTGGGAACGTTAACTGACTCTTTTAGATTGCCTAATTATTAACATGATTAATATTGACATATTGTACTAGGCCTTTGTGCACGAGGTGGCTAATTATACATAACAATTGGTTATTACTATATTAGTATTACTGCGCCATTTTTTTATTTTCATGATTATTATAAAAGTTATTAGCATATGATGACAATTTGGTGGAGAGTATTTGCCAAAATTTAGTCGAATAATATTCCAATAAATTATGCCTGACACTATTAGTTTTTGGTGCTAGAGTAGGTTAATAATCAAGACAGAAATTAATTTTATAGTGATAAAATAATTAGCAAATTTATTATAATTAAATATTCAAATTTATCAACACACCATGTGATCCCCATCTTGTATCACTACATTTTTAAGACTAATTTCTTGATTTAATCATATGCAACTCTACAATTCACCTGTTCTTAAAGCCTAAGCTACTTTAGGTATTTGAATTTCTCAAAATTTATCATTATGAACAATTGTTTATTTAATACTATTTGATTGAATACGATGCAAGATACATAATCCAATATCATCATTATTTTCTTTTTCCATTCTTTAACGTATTTTAAATATTAAATGGGAGGGGATGGCTACCCCCACCCATCTCCTCACCGGCGATGGAAAAGAGAGGGGGAAGGGGCCGGCGCCCACTCCCCGCGCGCACAGAGGGGAGGGCCCGCTCCCTCTTTGCGCATATCGCTCTTGTAAGGGGAGGTCCGCCTTCCTATCTTCATTGACAAGAAGGGATCATCCGCCGGCGGCAAGTCACGAATTGCGCAGAGGGGGAGGCCCTCCCCCTCCGCGCACGCGATCTGCGCAGAGGAGGAGGCGACCCTCCCAATCTGCGCGCGCAGGGAGGGGTGCCGCCCCCTTCCCCCTCTTTTCTCCGTCGCCAATGAGGAGATGGGTGGGGGCGGCCATCCCCTCCTTTTTACTTTAACTTAAAGTAATTGATATAGATTCAAATAAAATTCGTACATTGAGCATATGTCTATCATTTTATTATCTATATGATTATAATAACTCTTTACTTTAACTTAACTTAAATTAAATAATATATTTAATATTAATTTTTAATCACATTATTTAATGATTAACTATGAGAGTTACAGAATATAATTATTTTTTAAATTCTTAAAATTTATTAAAAATTAGAATCTTGATCAAAATTAAATAAAAAATTAATATAACTAGATAAAAACTACTATTATTATTTCCAAAATTTGAATAAAAAATTACAATATGTAAACATTATATAAACTAACCAATAAAAACTAATTACGTTTCATTTTTACAAAAAAATTAAAATTAAGGATTCTAATTTGTTTTCGGTCGATTAACAATAAAAAAGTGAATAATTATTTTATCTTCCTGACTTATTAATATCATATCAATAAAAAACTATAAGTTATTTTAACTTTCTAACTAATCACTTTTTTTTCTGTTTATCATCATATATAATATTTTTTATCTGTCTTTAAAAGTATTTTATTTATTTATGAAATTTCTTTATATTATTTTATTTATTCTTAAAATGTTATTAGTGTACAAGTGTGAAAAAATTTGTACTACATTATCCTTTTCTTGAGTGTTGGATTTATGTATCTTCTTATAATTCTTACATATGTTTCATGGAAACTCTTATATTATGAGAGTAACACACTAATTTTAATATGTTTCATTCATGAAATTATTAGCAAGTGCTTTTATGGTGTTGGCATATGTGGCATGATTGATTTTATTATAATTGAATTATATAATATCAAAATGTAACACATTTTTATTTTAAAAGTTTAGCATATGTGACATGATCGATTTTTTTAATAATTGAATTATATAATATCAAAACTTAACGCATTTTTATTTTAAAAGTTGATTGCTAATATTTTGCAATAATGATACTATATTTCATATATATAATTATTTATCAAAATTAAGTGTTTAGATGTATCTATATGTTGACTTTTATTTTTAACTTTAAATAAGCATGATACCTTTATATTTTAGTGACAAAGAAATTAAGAATTTAGATGATGTGTTTTGTATATTGCTTGATGATTGCGGTCTCATCAAAATTCTGAGAGGTATCCACTACCATTAAACTTCTCATTTTTTTGTATTGTACCTTGGCTTGGCAGGTACCAAAGAAAAAAAAATCATTATACATTTCATGAACACGAAATTATAGTCAAAGATAAAATAAAATAAAACATGTGTAATTGGCACAAAAAAATAAAATAACATAAAAGGTCAAGATCGGACCACAAAAAAAATAAGAAAAAAAAAATGAAAGAAGAATTGGCACTCATAATTGGCCCCCTTTTTCTAGCAGTCAATTTTTGTTCATGGATGATGAAATGCATTCAGTACAATTGCGCAAGACCAAGTATCTTCGGCCATTTTTTCTTTTCCCTTTCTTTTCTATAATTTATTTCATCTTTGTGGCAATCTCAAGTCTAAAACTCTCATTTCTTGTTCCCACTCCACCATTTCTTCATCTATAATCTTTGGTCTCTACTACTCTAACTCTCCATCTTTCAATCTTATTGACAATTATATTTCTCCAACTCATTCTCTCACAATACTTCTCAATTAGTTATAGTAATGATAGTCAATAGAAAAATTTAGGATTTTGGTAAGTGTAATGCTTATTATTTGTTCACATAAAAAGACATTAATATATTTATTACATTTTCTAAAGCAAGTACTAAATGTGTATTGGATTTTTTCAAGGTTTAAAATGACTTTTTCATGAAAAAGGTGAAGATTCATATTTTTTTTCTCTATTATCTTATAATAATTGAATTATATAGTAAAAAAATTGTTAATGTTATAGTTAGGTCCACTAGAATGCTTGACATCCTCATATGCTTGAATAGTCAAGGTTATATTTGAATCACCAATGAGAATACTCAAAAGCATATTTGCTCAACATTGTTTAAACTTGGGCCCTTTTTTGACAACTTAAACCATTTCAAATCAATAAATGATGTCATCAACAACAAAAGAACAATTTTGCGACAAAACTTTCGTCGTCATTTTTGTCGCTAATTGTGATAACATAGCTAGGAGCTAGCGACAAATATTTTACGATGACATCAACGACAAAACTTCTGGGGAATTGTTTTTACAAATTTTAGCGACAAATGATGATGAAATAGTGAGGAAACGATTGTTTCGAAAAAACCCAATAATTTACTTTGAGAAATATATATTTTTTGCGATGAAATTAGCGACAAAGTAGCGGAGAAAATGCTTGGTCTCTAATTTCTCAATTTTTTTCATTTGAATATATTTTAGTGATGAATTAGAGACAACTTTAGCGAAGAAAATGTCTTGTTTTTTGTTAAATTTTAATTTTTGGATATATATATATATATATATATATATATATATATATGAGATGAAACTATGAGTGTTCACGGGTTAGGTTTGACCTGACTCGATCCGTCTGATTTTGATCGGGTCAGGTCGAGTTGGGTCAAGCCTCTTTTGAGGGTTGGACCCGATTTAATCCGACCCATTTATATAATATTTGATATAAAAATATTATATAATATTATTTAAAAACATAAAATATGTGTTAAGCATTTAAATATTATTTTACACATTTAAAACATTTTATTTTAATATATTTTTTACTTTGTTATACAAAAATAATCTGAAAAAATAAAAAAAATAAAATAAAAAATCGAGTCCACGGGTCAGGATGGGTTGACTCGGATCGAAAAATTCTGACCCGTATCTGACCTGAGCCAAACGATTCAACCCGACCCGTTGAACACCCCTAGACGAAATAATAACAAAAAATGTATAATTTATGAGTGATCGTGAAAGGGACATAGCACCTTGTGATTAAAGTCATTATTAGTAGGATTGTATAATTTAAATTAGATTTTGATATTTGTATGTATGTATAGCATTGTGGTACTTTTGTTTGTCATAATAGATCATGCATATTTGACTTGTGATATTTAGCCCGACCACTTTTTTCTTTTTTCTATTATTTAACATAAAAACATTATATAATATGTATTTAAAAAGCATCAAATATTTTGTTAAGCATTTAAATATTATTTTGCACATTTAAAACATTTTATTTTAATATATTTTTTACTTTTTATACAAAAATGAAGTTGAAAAACTAAAAAAATTAAATAAAAAATTGGGCCTACGGGTCGGGTCGGGTTGACTCGGGTCGAAAAGTTTCGACCCATACCCGACTTGACCCGATCCAAATGGTTCACGGATCGACCCGACCCGCTAAACACCCCTAGACGAAATAATAACAAAAAATGTATAATTTATGAGTGATCATGAAAGGGACATAGCACCTTGTGATTAAAGTCATTATTAGTAGGATTGTATAATTTATATTAGACTTTGATATTTGGATGTATGTATAGCATTGTGGCACTTTTGTTTGTCGTAATAGATCATGAGTATTTGACTTGTGATATTTGGATGTTATATGACTTTGTTGTGCTACCAATGTATTATGAATTTGAATAATTGTAAATGCAGTTTTTAATTTTTCAAAATATATTTTTCTTAAATTTTGAAACATTTGCTACAATATAGGGACAAAAGGGAGACAAAAATCATGTCATAATTAGCGGCATAATAGAGAGGAAATTAGAGATAAAGTAGCGACAAGACAATAACAAACTAGCGACAACACAACAACAAACTAGGGACAACATAGCAACAAAGTAGCAATAGTTTGGCGACAAATCTTGCAATGAATACGACAATGTAGAGAGAAATCTGTCAACAAATTTAATGTCTTAAGCAAATAATTATTGAGGAATTAGCGACAAAACGATGACAAATTGGCCATGAATGTACAATGAGAATTTTTCGCTGCAAATGAGTAAAGTTTAGCGACATAGACACTATCACATATTTCTCGCAAAGTCATTTAGCGACAAATTTGCGATGACAATTTTCGTGGCAAAAGCTAATTATTTTGTAGTGAAAAGTTGAAGAAAATAACCTTAAATATGTTGGAACACCGTCAGTACTGAAAAGCCCGACCCACGATCTTTATTATAAAATTCAGCTTGATGTAGATGACACCGACTCTAACCCAAATTCATTATGAACCCGACATGAATTTCAGATGACCCCGACATGAATTTCAGATGACCTGTTTCATCTGTGTGTACAAAGATGTTCAATATTTCATCGTGTCATCCTCGCCTACATGCATGTAACAAAATTAGGAAAGTTTGTCCCGATCCGAGCACCTTGTGGCCTTGCAATGAAGGGTAGGGTGTTCATCCGACCCGGTGAACCCGATTATTCGAGCAACCCAAAGCGATTTGGGCCAAGTTGGGTTGGGTCGAATCGAGTACTGGTTGAAAATTTTTTATTCTAGTTGACTCGACTCAATCTAACGACCAAACCTTTCTTTAATTTTTTTTATTTAATTTAGAGGTATTATATTATTACAAAATTTTTAAAATAAATACTTTAAAATATAGAAAATTATGAAATGTTGTTTTATGGTTAAAACAAAATATTTATTATATTAAAAATGTTTAAAACAAATAAGCAAAAAAAGAAAAAAAAGATAGTAGGATAATCTGACCACTCGACTCGAGCAAGTTGGATGGGTCTACTGCCCAGGAAGCCATCAAATGACTCGACCAAGATTTAATCAAGTTGGATCGAATTTGAGGTCGGGTCAGGTCCAATTCCACCCATGAAGTTCCCTAATGAAGGGATTAGTATAGGAATCCAACTGGAGTTGCCTGTATACTCAAAAAGTGTTTTAAATAAAAAATAAAATGGTGCAAGTTTCTAAGTTAGGTAAACCATTACTTTGATATGGTCCATCGATTTTAATCCATTGATTATACATGGAAGTAGGAGGGTCCTCCATTTTTTAGTAGAGAGGACCCTCCTTAAAATAAATGAAGCAAATACATAAAATAATTATTATACAATATAACTAAAATGTGGATTTAATTATTAAAATGTAAATTCAATTATTATATGCTGTAATTAAAAATTGTAATAGATAAATCATCTTATAGATATGTCGCTATGAATGGGGAGAAATTCGTTGTGTTTGTGTTCAGGGTAAAATAGGTCGAAGGGGTGGAATGGAGGGATGAATTTTAATGAAGGAAAATTTTAATAAATTTACTTTCATTTCTCTCCATTTGAGCAATTTTTTCAATCCCGAAACAGAATGTAATGGAGGGGAAGGAAAGTTTTAACATTACTTTATATATTTGCCCTTACTTTTGTTAATTTGTTTTATTATATTAAAAAATATTATTGTCTAGTTAATTCTTTACCACCCTTATCCAGACAAGGTAAAATATTTTTTGCTCACTTTTCCTTCTTTCCCTTTTTTTCTCATTTTCTTTCCATCCCTTTAATTAAACTATATTCAAATATAGTGTGGGCCTGAATTTGAATGTGATAAATCAATAACATGGCTACATAGGCAAAAACAAAAACAAAAAAAAAATTCTAATGCAAGAAACTGATAAGCTAGGATTTAACTCATTAAGACACGCCTCTAAGATTTGGATTCCACAGGATCTGAAATTTGGGTTTAACTGAATATATGGTTGGGATTTAACTTGTTAAGGAGATAGATCCTAGGGTAAAATTTAATAACAAATAATAAGAATGAGATTAATTAAGTATATAAAAGCTAGGTCGGAGTAACAAACTATTATTATAGATCTTCGGGAGTAACTAGTTTATGGATATAAAAAAAGGATTAATTTAGGAAATATATTATATGTGGATCCTTCGTTTTTACCCTTTATTATATTAATAAATTGTGAAGGTTAACTGACTCTTTTAGATCGCCTAATTATTAACATGATTAATATTGATATATTGTACTTGGCCTTTGTGCATGAGGTGGCTAACTATACATAACAATTGGTTATTACTATATTAATATTACTGCACCATTTTTTTATTTTCATGATTATTATAAAAGTTATTAGTATATGGTGATAATTTGGTTGAGAGGATTTGCCAAAATTTGTTGGAATAATATTCCAATAAATTATGCCTAACACTATCAGTTTTTGGTGCTGGAGTGGGTAAATAATCAACATAGAAATTAATTTTATGGTGAAAAAATAATTAGCAAATTTATTATAATTAAATCTTCAAATTTATCAACTTACCATAATGTGATCCCCATCTTGTATCACTACATTTTATAAAACTAATTTATTGATTTAATCCTCTGTCAATCTACAATTCACCTGTTCTTAAAGCCTCAGCTATTTTAACTATTTGAATTCCTCAGAATTTATCATTTCACTTACTAGAGGCACCAACTAAATTAATAAGCATAGTGTGAAAAGATTAACAACATCAACATGATTTTTTTTTCGCAACAGTGATTAGAGTTAATCAGAGTTAATTAGCAAAAAAATGAATGTAATATGTTGATTCATTTTTTCTTAATATCAAATTTTCCATACCATTAAACTGACCTCACATGTTTCTTGCTCTATCATAACTTTGACTTCTTATTTGTGATAAACTTAATTTATGTTGAGAAAGTAATAAATCAATAACTCGCTAACTTGCAAGTGCACGAAGCACTCACAAATATCCGTTGCTATTTCATCATTTTCTTGTAATGGTAGGACAAGTTTCATTTGTTTTTTTAGATATATCATGAGATTTCATCAACCAAAATTTCAAATAAATCATCTTTAACATCATCAAGTATAGCTTGTGTTGTTTCTAGTGTAGCATAATTCATGAGATATTTTTGAATATCATATAACACAATATGTTGATTTTTCGGAGCATTTTTTCAATAGAAATTTAGCAATGCCTTCATTATATTATGATCAACAAGAAACTCTAAAAGTTCTCAAAAATTTTTCTTATTTTGTGAATTTTTAGATTCATCATGACCACGAAATGATAATATATAATGTAAAATAAATCTTATACAATATAAGGAAGCATCCAAATGAGTGTGTTCTCCATTTTCACTTGAGTTGATTGTTTGTTAGCTACATTAATGGATTCATTTTGTTTCGTCAAATCTTTATATTTACCAACTCCTTCAACATGAATACAAAATCTATTTTTTTATTCCACTATCTATTTAAACAAATAAGGATTGAATCGACTTAATTTACCTTTGATCTTTGTTTGTAAAAAATTATAATTTTAAGGTTGGAATGGCCCCCCTAATAAGTACATTCTTTGAATTTTATCTCGATTATTAGAGTGATAATTTGAAATCTTTTTTTCTAGCTCCAAGGTTAGATGGAAGAGTGGTTAAATACGATTCCATTTAACATGATATGTTGTTTCATTTTGACTATTTTCATTCAAATTTCTCTTTTCAGCTATTTGAAATGTGGGATGTCTCTTTTTTAAGTATTTTTTCAATGGCATAATTAATTGCAAAATATTTATATTGAATTAAAATTGATCTAATCAATTTAAATAATTAAACATAATAATAAATTAAATATGTTAGTGCAGAGTAAACATTTTAAAATTACTTAATTAATATTTTCATATAAAATAATTGAGTAATATAAATGATGCATAATAAGCTAATAACTTAAAGAGGTAATTATTCAAAAAATTAAATAAAATAATTGCATAAAAGTGAATTTGTTATAAATGGCATAAATACATACAAATAAAAAAAGAAGATGAATTATGATATTCAGAAGACAAAATAATGCAATCAAACTATTATTTGAGTCTGTGATAAAAAATAAAGTATAATGAAATGAATAATCAAATATTAAACAAAAAGTTAATACAAAAAATTATGTTGTGACCGATAAATCTAATAGTCTTTTAAGGAGAGTTTAATGACGAGATTTTAGGAGTGGAATAAGGAGATTTATGGGTTGAATGATTTATAGGCTGTAATCCAAAAAAAAAAAAAAGTCCAACTGAAAAAAAAAGACGCTACTATTCAAACTCAAAACTCAGAATCTCCAAGAAGCTAACTATAGTCATCTAACTAAACTAATCAAACCATTATGTTAACGTAATAATACTAATATATAAATGCATTTTGTGGATATCATTGCTCAGCCAGTTCTGCCTACATATATTTGATTAATAAATAGATTAATGCTTATATGTTGCTAAATAAAAGACATTGCCTAATAATTTAATTAATAGGTATAAATAGCATTATATATATATATATATATAATTTGTGAATAGCTATTTTTTTTTTATCTGAGGAGGAGATATTGCAATGGCTCTTAGGAACATGTCCCTCATCCTTCTTTTTACTACACTTATCATATTTTCATGTCACGTTACATCGATGGAGGGACGTTTTATCACTTTCCTTAGTACCAAGCATGTGAGGATTTTTAATGATATGAATGACACTGCAGTCCCGTTATCCATACATTGCAAGTCCAAAGACGATGATCTCGGCGAACACGTCTTGAAGTCGGACGAGTCGTTTGGTTGGAAATTCAAGTCCAACTTCTTCGTCGCCAACACGTTGTTTTGGTGCCACATCGACTGGAGGAAAGTTTCGACGAAGATTGATGTTTATGAAGCACCGACGTTTGATTACGCCTGTGCAAAAAAGTGCTGGTGGAGCATTCGGAGACATGGAGCCCTTTTCTTCAATGAAGCGGCTGGAGAGTGGCAGTTGATGTATGGCTGGAACTTGTAACCCCTTTTTTATGATTTTTATGTCATCACATGTATGTATGGCCTCCAATAATATTTTATTTTATCAATCAAAGGAAGGTGACATTAATTAGTTCATACAATTTTTTTTTTTTTTGCTTTTGTTTCGACACAGTACGTTTGATTTGCGTAAATAAACTATTTACTCCAGTCACAATTTGTTGAAGTGGCTTCTCACATAACAAAGTTAGGTCCTAATATCAAATGTTTCCTTCTCCATGAATAATTAATATCAAATGTGATGTGAAATTTTCTTATAATATATATATATATATATATATATATATATTTAAAAAATAGTTAGGGGAAAATGAAAGTATCTATTATAAAACAAATAACAATATCTGGTAACTGACTGAGAGATTAGAGTGAAAATGTAATATTAAAGTTGGTCACTAAATTTGATTACAACAATTATTTCAAAGAAATAATCAGATACTAAAGGTAATAGTATATACAATATGCTATGGACATGATAAAATTAAACATTCATAAGGATATTAATGAAGTTAGAATACGATAGTTACTAGTTCTTTTAAGAAAAAAAAATGTCAAATTGTCGATGGAAAAATTATTAGTTGATGGTTCACTTGCTCCCGTATGACGGTTGTATGTGAGATGACTCGTTTGGAATAACGTTACGATTTTGCCTCTTTTATCGAAATCGCGGATCTGAAAAAAAAAACATTAAGGGTGAATGAATAAATAAGAGGTAGAGTGAATGAATAAATAGAAGGAAAAAAAAAAAGTGGAGAGCAGGAAAAGGAAAAAAAGGCGGGGAATGAAGCGGGATTATTTTTTAAGTATCGAAAATTTTGACCGTTGAATAATATAATAATAAAATAATATTTTTACTTTATCGACGGTCTGAAGATTCGACGATTCGAATCGTCGGTAATTATAATAATAAAATACTAATTATATCATATTATAATATATATACGATTATAATATTTAATTACTTTTTCTATTACCGATGGTTTTGATCGTATGAACTTTCGATGGTTCAAATCATCGATAATTATAATAATAAAATACTAATAATGTTATATATTGAGATATATATGATTACAATATTTAATTACTTTTTTCATTACCGACGGTGCGGATCGTGTGAACTGAACTTCCGATGGTCTGAACCGTATATAATTATAATAATAAAATACTATTTATATCACGTATTATGATATATACGATTTAATTACTTTTTCTATTACCGACGATTTGGACTGTCTGAATTTCGGACGGTCGGAATCGTCGGTAATTATAATATTAAAATATTAATAATATTATATATTATGATATATACGATTATAATATTATTTTTTACTTACCGACGGTTTGGACCGTCGAAAATATTGACGATCTAAACTGTCAGTAATTATAATAATCAAAGGAAGGTGACATTATTTCATACACTTTTTTTTTTTAAATTTCGGCACATGTGTTTTATTTGTTTTGGCTTTTGTTAAACTATTTGCTCCAATCACAAATTTTCTGATTCTTTATTTTTATGTCAGTCTTATGTCTCTCTAATGGTTGGCAATAACCATATGGCGAGGGGGGCAATCAAATCTAAAAGTGGTTAAATGATTGTTGAAGTGGTTTCGCACATAACAAAGTTAGGTCCTAATAGCAAAGTATTAAATGATTCCGTCTCTATGAATTATTAATGTGAAATTTTCATATAATAACTTTTTCTTTTAAAAAAAATAGTTAGGGAAAATGGAAGTATCCATTGTAAAACAAATAATAATATTTGATAACTGAGAGGTTAGAATGAAAATGTAATAAACTCACTAAATTTGATTACAACAAAATTTCCAAAGAAATAATTAGATACTAAAGGTTATAGTATATACAATTTTTCCCTGGATATGATAAAATTAAAAATTGATCAGGATAGTAATAAATTAGTTAGAATACGGTGGTTACTAGTTCTGTTAAGAAAAATATCGCAAATTGTGGATCGAAAATGCATTTATGAGCCAAGGAAATTAATTGGTTCACTTGCACATAATCGGTATGACAATTTAATTATGATAGATCATGAGGATAGTTTTGAATGAGAGCATGACATTTGGTACATGTATGAAATGACACATGTCCATTAATTAATATTTTATAATAAATTAAAATATTAACTTTCATAGTTTATATGATATTAATCTAATGAATATTATTTAATAATTATGAGTTAGTTACAAGATATAGTAAGTAAATAATTTCATTAAATTAGTGGATACATGATTCGTAACTAATTTATAAGAGATAATTTCATTAAATTAGTTTAATGGGATAATAATGTAACAATCGAGGAAAAAAACTGAAATAAAATAAAACAGGAACAAAACGGCCAGCTAGTTAAAGGAAATTAAAAATAAAAATCCTTGATAACATGTCAACAAAATCAAATGGGCAGTTATGTTTTGGGTATGACAATCAATAACGAGTAAACATCGGATTTGAAGAATAAGGAAAGTTAACAACCTGCAATACCCCATAATCCCCATTCATTTGTTGCAAAACATCCCACCTCTACTAGCAGATCACCTAATACACATTGGGAAGTGAAAAATGACACCTTGCTTTCATCCAGTAAGGAGCAATCTGACGTCTAATCTTCCTCACGCATTTCCCTTTCCGGCGACATTTCCTCACACATCTTCCTTGTCCCACGACGATCGCCTCTCATGATTGTTGTGATCATGGCCGTCCTACGGGTGAAGGGCGTACGAGGAAAGAGACTTCAGTGCAGGGAGAACCTAGAGAGGTGTGGCTATTGTGAATAGGCGAATCGACAATGGACAACAGCGATACGAGGTGGGTGATCCAAAAATCACTTTGCATAATTCCTTTTCGAATAAATATGTACATGTCGAACGGTAGCCTAGATCTGATCTATCCTGATGCCTGGCATACTCCAAAGTATAATATTAAGTAATAGTTTATACCATGTTTGCACTAATCGATTTAGTTGCTGCCATGTCAGGATATAGACCATCATTGAATGTGTTGTACGTTTTGCTTCATTGAAATATCTTAGATATGTCCTTTTGTTTGATTAATCATGTAGTTATCCTTTGTTTGCTATTTCTATGGCCCATAGTAATATTATTGTGTTGATTGCTGCTGATGTTGTATAAGTCAAGGCATAATTGATTTATTTTTCTGCATTAGATTAGAAGTATAGAAACTACTGGTATTTTGGAAAATTATAAAAACCTGGCCCCGATTGCTATATATATATATATATATTTTAAAAAAAATAGTTAGGGGAAAATGAAAGTATATATTATAAAACAAATAACAATACCTGGTAACTGACTGAGAGATTAGAGTGAAAATGTAATATTAAAGTTGGTCACTAAATTTGATTCCAATAAATTTTTTTTCACATTACCTTTTCATATTATCTAACAATCTACATTTCCTATCATAAAGATTGTCACCTATTAAATTACCAGCAACGTGCATTACCTTATTTACTATGTACAAATAATCTTTTAAGCAATGTTTCATTTTTCTTTCCCTTCCAAATCAGGATGGAAAGGAAGAAAAAGACATGTATTTTCAATTTTGATCAAATAAATTAAACATACAATTATATATGTAAAGGATAAAATTGTCTAAATAAATTAATCATTTAACATTCATTCTATTCCCTTTTCTTTAATGATATCAACCAATAATTATTCACATTCATTCTCCTACATTTTCTTTCCATCGTTTCCTTCCCACTCTTTACCCTCCCTTCCTCTTAATACATTTTGAACACCCTAAGTGCATATAACAGCTGACTGCCACTGCATAAATTGTTAATTTCTGATCATTTAAGAATGAAAACAGAACAGAGTTGGGAATAGATTGTAACTACTCGCTGGTTAGTCGAATTCAATATTTATATATATTTATATAACTTCATTCGTAATAATTAAATATATGATCTAAAATATAAAAAAAAATCAAATTAGTTAGGTTCTGGATGAAAAGTCTAATTATCACATCGGTGCCGTTTTTTTCATACAGTCATGTCGTGTGTCAATAAATAGATTGAGTGCCGCTCGTTTGCTCGTAAATATACAAATCTTACACGTATCCAATTGGAAAAAAGTTATTGAAGTGAGTCAATGATTCCGCTACGGCGCTATCAACACTTACATGCAGTCGAGTTCATCTTTTTTTTTTTTTTCATAATCAGCTCTCGAGATCTAGAAAGTGGAGTTCACGATAGTTATGTACATTGTTCTTATTCACAGATTAAATGGCAATCCAATTCACGATAGTCAAATTCAATTAATTCGATATAATCGTGTCACATCGTGTGTCAATAATGATAAGTGAAACTTTTAACCATGCATTTCTGCATGACGAGATATTTGAAAATTTATGACTCAAACTAATCCAATTTAAATTCAAGATCGAGATCAGAATTATTTTTCGGTGCTGGATTAATACAAAGTTTGGATTGGAAGAGGCGTATTCCGATCTCATTGGCCTATTATAAATCAAAAGGTATGAGAAGTTCGTAGTGATTGATTAAAAAGTCGTTCGACGGATTTTAAGTAACCATTGGGATATGTGAAACATACGATGAATTAGTCAAATTATATTATATTATATTATGGGGTTGGAGATTGTGTGGATCCAAATTTGTAGAACGACTATTGATGTATAGATCAATGATAGATATAAATTCATTATAAATTTATCTTAAAAAATATTTATCAAAGATCATCATTGATCTATGAATCAATGATAGGTGCACACATGTGGACCCATTTTCCTAAATCCATTATATTATATTATATTGAAAGGAGAGTTTTAAGGGACACCTTCCTTAAATTCACGTCTTCGTTTCATTCATGGTCATTCAACTTAGGAGATATTCTCAGTAAGGTCATCCAATTATATTTTGTAACACAAAAGTCATCGGACTTTAGAAATATTTCATCCGTGATCATCATGACTGTTTATTGCTAGTAAACTTGTTAACCGCTAATGTGACGCCAACGTGGATGCTTATGTGGCACCACGTCAGTATTTTCTCTCTCCTCCATGTCATATTAAAGAATAAAAATGCCATGTGAGCATTTTTTTCTCTATATTCTGTCCAAACTTAATTTTGTATTTACATGGTCATCTAACTTTTTAAAACATTCAGACGAGGTCTTCAATTTTACAAATTTTCAATCACGATCATCATTAAAAGTTTAAAATAAATAATATATAAATAAATAAATAATTGAAGGCACTTAGACTAACTCAATATATTTTTTCCATGACCCACTCGGATCGAGCCGACCAAATTTTTAATGTGCATTAAATATATAATTTTATGATAATTAATAAATTTTAATTAAGGAAATAAAATTAAAATAATAACATATCAGTTATCTTTTTGTCCTAAAATTTGAAATAATAAAACATATTATAATTAGAAAAATAAAAAATATTTTTTTCGCACGAGATTCCATTAGGGGCCCAAACAAATTGTACTAGATCATCTAGGGGGTTGCTGTGTATGACCCAACATCCAGCGAGTTGTTGAGCCATATATGATTTTTTATATAATATTATGATAATTAATAATTTTGATTTTTAATATTATGTTAAATAACAATTTGGATCAACAATCCGTTGGATGTTAGATCATGGTCAACACTCCGCTAGACAACCCTGTATGATTTGACTCCACTCCGATAAAGTCTCACACAAAAAAATATTTTTATTTTTTAATAATAATATTTTTATTATTTAAAATTTAAGGCAAAAATATAATTGGTATGTCATTATTTTTATTTTTATTTTCTTATTTAAAAATTATTAATTATCATAATATTATATATTTAATACACATTAAAAATTTGGTCGTCCCGATCCGAGTAGGTCGTGCCAAAAAAATGTATCGAATTAGTTTAAGTGCTTTCAGTTTTTATTTATTTATATATTATTTATTTTAAGTTTTTAATGATGACCGCGATTGAAAATTTGGAAAGTTAAATGACATTGTCTGAAAATTTTGAAAAGTTGGATGATCGTATAGATAAAAAATTAAGTTTGGACAGAGCGGAGAGGAAAAAATGTTGACGTGACATTTTTATTTTTTTAATCTAACATGGAGGAGAGAGAAAATGTTGACGTGGTGCCACGTAAGCATTCACGTCGGCGCCACGTCAGTGGTTAATTGGTTACTAACTATAACGGATGATCGTGGATGAAATATTTCTAAAGTTCGATAACTTTTATGTTACAAATTAAGTTGGATGACCTTCTGTGAACACCCCCTTAAATTGATGACCACGGATGAAACTTACTAAAAAAACATTGATTCAATTAATAATTACAACGTAAGCAAGTATGATAATTGATCAAACTTGCACTATCTGACATTCCACCATATCAAAACAAGTATATTATTTATATATATGATGCATTTGGTAAAATTAATGAGAGAAAAGTAACTATACGAAGGAATAGGGGAAAACTATTTTTGATAAAAAATATTTGACAATGAACAATATGTATTATCATTAAAACTGTTAAAAGAAAATATACATTAGTTTTTTCCTTGTGAACAAATTTGCTGATTATTAGAAATTTTAATTCAGTAACCTCATATTTCATATTTATATTTTGTAAGTAAAAACCTTTTGATTACGTGCCACTCCTCACTTCATTATATATTTTGACAAATTTATGTTTGACATCTTGATTATTTGCATATTTTTACAAAAACAAAAAACAAATAGAAGTTATTTCTTAATATTGTACAAATCCTTGCAGATGAAAAAACTAATACATACTTCAAGTGTAATGCCCCGAGAATTTTTTTCTTTTGCCTGCCCAGAAGGCTATCTCGGTGACGCCACTCAATTCTATACCTTAACTTTGACCAGTCAACAAATTGGCTTATATAAGCGGAAGACTAATTTATAATATTCTATTACAATATGCGGAAGCTATTTATATCATATTCAATAATATGTGAGTTAGGGCCCACATTTATACAATAATGGACTCTATATCTATGTGCATGTCACTCGTCAGAGCAGCCACCAACCGTCTCACCATCGCCATCAACATCATCTGCATGAATCCAAATACAGGGGCAAAGCCAATATGTAGGATCCCATAAAAGTAATTATATGAACCATGATCCATATCAATATCAATACTACTACAATTATTCATAACAATATATAATTGGTCAGAATAAATAACATTTAACAATAATCAATAAGACATAAATAATTTGACCAATCATAGTAACTATCCATATCATCAATTATTGATGACTGATATCTAATCAATTCGATTCAATTATCTTAAATCAATTATCAATTGGCCATAAGTCGGTGAAGGCCACAATAAATAATTATCAATTATTATTTCTATTAACAATTTATCTATTCATTTTTCCACCATCCATTATGGAGTAATTCAATTATCAATTAGCCACTAGGGCGCAATTCAATTATAAACACATCCATCGATCATAACGGTCTCCATCGACCACAATGAGTCTCCATCGATCACAAGGATTTCCATCGACCACGACAGCCTCCATCGACCATAAAGGTCTCAATCGGCCACGAGGGTCTCCATCGATCGTAAAGATTTCAATCGACCACAAGGGTCTCCATTAATTATTATGCATTAACAATAGACTCTATGAGTCTCCATCGACCATAAAGGCCTCAATCGACCACAAGGGCCTTCATGATGCATCAACAATCGACTCAATGAGCCTCTATCGACCCAATGGGCCTCAATCGATCACAAAGATCTTTATCGACCAGGCGGGCCTCCATCGACCATAACGGCCTCTATCGGCCATGAATGTCTCAATTATCAATTTAACAATTCAATTGTAGCAATTTTCCATATCGTCACTTAGACGATGCACAATCAATATCAATAATCCCATTAGTAATCAATTTATACCAATTGAACAATGTGTCATGAATCCATAATCACTTATTATCAATTAACATATTACAATTATAGTTGATTAACATTAATCAACATAACAATCACAATCGCTAGACCAATACATATCAATGCATGGTCATGCGCAATCAATGCAATTAAACTTAAATAATTATTTAACAATATACTTTAAGTCCTCGGAATTCATCCCGCATTAGGACAAACTCAGACCGGTTCATCTATTTCACTTTTTCCAACTTCTATATCAAAACTCGAGTCGGGTCTGGTAAAAATCTAGGTCGGGTCTGTCTTTGTCTAATTCCATATCAGTCATTCAATACCCGGGCCGGATCAGCTTGGTTTCAATTCATTATAAATGAGTCTTCGGAACTAGGTTGGATAAACCGAAACCCGATAAGAAATTATCTAATCTCGTGTCGCACTCGAGTAAAGGAACCCGAGTCGTGCCTATGGGAACCCGGACCGGGTTCATGGAACTCGGTCCGATTCCTACTATGATTCGATTCGGATTCTGTTAAACTCGGGCCGGGAAAAATAGAATCCAAGCCGAGTTCTATCATCATCGGGAAATTGTGTTTCTGACAACTTTCGATCATCCTATTTATGTCATATGATATCTAATATATGCAAACAATATATAATGTAATCTCTATAAAATGGAGAAGAGTTCGGGTCCATGTCGCGAAAAACCGACGCCATGGGGATCTCCCTACGTACCTTAAGTTGGTTGAAAAATCAACTATGTGCCTGTTATCTGTGGACAGCACGTACGTCGCGACTTTGATCGACGATTCCTCCTTATTGACGTTTAAAAACCATCACCTACCATTTGAATCTTGTTCTCCTTTGTCGGGGCTTCAAAATGATATATCATACGTGCTCTCAGGTGTCTCGGTTTGTGAGAAAACAAAGGAGAAGAAAAAAAAGGAGAAGGAAGGGCTCTTGTGCAGAATTTTTATGGAATCAAATCATACTTTCTAGCCACCCTTTAGGTCCTATTTATAGCTCTCAACTAGAGTTTTTGACTTCTATTGGACCTTGGACTATTTCTCCATCAATCATGACCATCCATCATTAGTTATCATCTCTTAAATATTCAGATTTAATTAAATCCGAGTTTCACTAATTATTCCATAACCATACTTATAAAAATCCATCTCTACTCAAATTCCTTTTTATCTCCTCCATAACTTCTCTAAATCAAACTCTATCTCCATCTTTTATCAATAACTTATGTTAACCAAACTATACCTTTATTTTATCTTTTTATTTCTTTCTTTTCTCTAATTTTTGGAATTATTTAATTCCAATAATAAATATTATTTTAATGGCTGTAATATTTTTAAGCCATAAAACTCTCAATCCTATCCTATGTGGGAGTCCTTTGTCTATTAATAAATCTTTTGGATCTCAAATAAAAATTGAAATCCCTAATCTCAATCTAATTTCAATTCCTACTTCCATTAGGATTTAACTTTCTTTCTTTTCCTTTTTTTCTTTCTAATCATATTTTTAATCCTACTCTAATTCTAATTCCTTCTTCAAGTAGGAGCACTTTTTCCTTCTATCCATATTTTATTTTCAATTATATTCATATTCCTTCTCAAATTCCCCTTTTGATCATCTTGAATTCATGAAGGATTCTAATTAACTTATGAAATTACTATATCGCCCTTGATGAAATCTTGGGGTGTTACATCAAGAATGAAAGACTAATGCATTCAGAGGTGGACTGAACCGAAAATAGAATTAACGGTGTTAAAGGTTTCAACACACAAGGTCTGATATTTATAGTTATATCCATAACCGTCTCTAACTCAGCTTACACGTGTCACTACTTATTACAGCTCATCCTATATGTAGTAATATTTGTCAACTTGACTCTTAACACTCCCCCTTCAAGTTGATTGTTTTGGTTTGTGAATATCAAGCAATCCCAGATTCTGAACTAACTTCTCATGCTGGAATGAACCGAGTCCTTTTGTCATCAAATTTGCTAATTGCTCAAACGAAGAAATATAATAAGTCATCAGAAGTTTCTTTTTGATTTTTTCTCTTACAAAGTGACAGTCGATTTCTATATGCTTGATTCTTTCGTGAAACGTAGGATTATTAGCAATCTATATAGCTGCTTTGTATCACAGAATAGTGCAGATGGCCGTGAATCATGAAGTCCTAAATCCTGTAATAAGGCTTGAATCCAAATAATTTCAGATGTTGTAGCTGCCATACTCCTGTATTCAGCTTCTGCAGAGGATCTCGAAACTATTTCTTATTTTTTTGCCTTCTAGGAAACTAAATTATGACCCAATTTAATGCAATAACCTGTCACAGACCTTCGTGTAATCAAGCAAGATGCTCAGTCTGAATCACAATATGCATTAATGTGACAATTGGAATTTGCATAGTAAAATACTCCAAGATTCTCTCAATATAGCGAACCACTCGCATAGCTGCCTCTTTGGGTGCATGCATAAACTGACTAAGTGTTTGAACAGAAAAAACTATATCTGGTCTTGTCATTGTCAAATACAGTAATCGACCAATTAATTTTGGTAGACTGAAGGATCTTTGAGCACTTTATCATTCTTATTAACCTCAAACAATTCATCATATTCAACAGAAGTAAACTTCTGATTTACCTCCATAGGTGTGATAGCTGATAATCCTGCCTCATATATTAATCCAAGAGCATACTTCCTCTGATTGAGCATAATGCCATTTTTATTTCTTGCTATTTCAATTCCAAGAAAACATTTCATTTCTCCCAAATCTTTGATCTTGAAATTATCCTGCAAAACCTTCTTAAGCTCAATGATAAGATCCATATCATTTCCAGTGATTAAAATATCATTGACATAGACTAGCATAATAACTATGAGATGGCCAATTTTTTTGGTGAATAAAGAGTAATCATTAGTGCTCTGAGTGTATCCATTCTTGATCAAGGTAGAAGACAATTTGCAATTCCATTGTCTACTTGCTTGTTTCAAGCCATAAAGTGACTTATTTAATTTGAAAACTAAATTCTGTCCTGAAGAGGTGAATCCCTGTGGTAATTCCATATACACTTCCTCATCCAAGTCTCCTTGTTAAAATAGTTGCCAAGGCAATAGCAACTCGAACTGTGGTTATGAGAAAAGGTGTCAGTATAATCCACCCCCTCCTGTTGACTATAACCTTTAGTCACTAACCTTGCTTTATACTTATCCAAAGAACCATCAGCAAGGTATTTAATTTTATAAATCCACCTGCATCCAATTGCCTTTTTTTTCTGGTGGTAAGGGAACTAATGTTCAGGTCTTATTATCTTCTAAGGCTGTAATTTCAGCTTTCATAGCCTTAATCCAATTGGCATCCATTTTAGCTTCATCATATGACACAGGTTCCTTTAGTTCAGAAGCTATTAAGAAACACTGATAATCTGCTGACAAGTGATCATAAGCAACAAAAACACTAATGGGATATAGTGTCTTACCTGATGGCTCTCCCTTGTGAGAAGAAGATGGCATAGTAGAAGAAAAGGCATAATCTTTGTGCCATATTGGAGGTCTAGTATGTCTTGATGACTTTCTCAATTGTTCCCTTAGTTGAATAATCAGATTTTCAGAAGAAACAGATGCAGGAATGGAAGAATTTGAAATAGGAGAACCAAGATAAGAATAAGCAGGCTGTGAGTTAGAAAGAAGCTGATCACCAGGCAAAGGAACTAAGTTATCAGCTGACTGATCTAAGTTATCAGTGATATCATTAGCAGCCATTGGAATGATGATAGGACTATTGTCAATGATGATAGGACTATTGTCAATGTCTTTAGAACAAGGATGGTAAGGAAACATAGAATTATCAACAGAATTTATGGGAGACTGAACAATGGATTGAAAAGGAAAAAAATGTTCATTAAATTTGACATCTCGACTAATGAATATTTTATGAGAAGCAATATCTAAAAGCTTGCATCCTTTTTGTGTAGGAGAATATCCAAGAAAAATCGACTGTATAGCTCGTGCTGAAAATTTGTTTTGCACATTAGTGTTTGTGGCAAAAGCTTGGCAACCAAAGACTCGTAAATGATCATACTGTGGAGGTTTTTTGAATAACAATTCATATGGTGTTTGGCCATCAAGAACTGAAGAGGGAATTCTATTAATGAGATATGCTACAGTCTGAACACACTCTCCCCAGAATTCTAAAGGGACATTAGAATGAAATTTCAAGGCTCTTGCCATATCTAAAAGATGGCGATGCTTCCTCTCATCTATTTCATTTTGTTGAGGAGAATGAATATAACTACTCTCATGTATAATTCCCATAGATGAAAGAAGAGTATTCCACTGCTGATTGAAGAATTCTAACCCATTGTCTGTGCATATGTATCATTCAGACCCATAAAAAAACTGATACAGTTGCATATCACGATTAAACTAAATGTATTTAATTGATTTATCACAGGAACATGTAGGAATCTCTATAATAGAAGACATCTCATCCCAATGGTAATGCATTTTTGTAAAGTATGATGATATTGTCATATTTTCTTGATGCAAGGTAAAAATCCCTTTTAGAATCTGAAAAATACGAGTCCCATGAGGCTTATCAAACCTTTCTTTGAGGTCTGCCCAAACCACAGATGCATTGCTTGAGTAAACAACACCGCTTAACAATTCATTTGAAATAGAATTCATTATCCAGGATAATACTATTGCATTCACTCAATCCCACAAACCCTTCAATGAATCATCCACAGATTCACGAGTATAGGATCCATCAACAAAGACAAACTTGTTTTTTCCTAATAAGGAAATCCTCATAGTTCTACTCCACAATGCATAATTCTCCAATCCAATTAATCGAAAAGAAATCATGGGAGTACCAGGTCCATCTGATGAGCTCAAGAAAAGAGGATGCAATTGATCCACATTGATGTTTCTATTTAGATCATTAACAGACGTGTTACCAGCTTCTTGTGACATGATGATAAAACCCAGAATTCAGATCATACAGGATCAATAAATCCAGAAAAAAAATGCCAGTGAATCTGAATCGCAGAGGAAATCAGAAATACAGAGTTAGTAAAGATCAAACTCTTATTCCTGATGCATCACAAGGCTCGAAAAATTGCACAACATCTGAATCTGTATTTGAGAATCTGAATTCACGTCGTGCACTTGAAAAAACTAATACATACTTCAAGAATGAAAGACTAATGCATTCAGAGGTGGACTGAACCAAAAACAGAATTAACAGTGTTGAAGGTTTCAACACACAAAGTCTGATATTTGTAGTTACATCCATAACCGTCTCCAACTCAGCTTACACGTGTCACTACTTATTACAGCTCATCCTATATGTAGTAATATTTGTCGACTTGACTCTTAACAAATATGGTTATGTACATTGTGAACAATTGTTTATTTAATACTATTGGATTGAATAAAATAAAATAAAAGGTCAGAATTGGCCCACAAAAATAAAAAAAAAAGAATTGGCACTCATAATTGCCCCTTTTTATCACTAGTCCGAGTCAATTTTTGTTCACGGATGATTAAATAGTTTCAGTAGAGTCGTACAAGACCAAGTAACTTTGGTCATTTCTTTCTGCGATTTGAGTCATTTTTTTCTTCTCTTTTTTTTCAACCATTTATATCTTCATGGCATTCTCAAGTCTCAAACTCTCATTTCTCACTCCAACTCCACCATTTCTTCCTCTAAATCTTTAGTCTCAATTGCTCTAGATCTTCGTCTTTCAATCTTACTGACAATTTTATTTCTCCAACTCATTCTCTGACAATACTTCCCAATTAGTTATAGTCATGATAGTCAATAGAAAAAAATAGGATTTTGGTAAGAGTAATGCTTATTATTCTTTCATATAAAAGGCATTAATATATTTATTAGATTTTCTAAAGAAAGTACTAAATGTGTATTCGATTTTTTCAAGGTTTAACATGCTTTTTTCATGAAAAGGGTGAAGAATTGATAATTTTTTTCTCTATTATCTTATAATAATTAAATTATATAGTAAAAGAATTGGTAATGTTATAGTTAGGTCCACTAGATTGTTTGACATCCTCATATGCTTGAATAGACAAAATTATATTTGAATCACCAGTCAATACACTCAAAAGCATATCTGCTCGACATCTTCTAAACTCGGGCCTTTTTTCTATGACTTGAACCATTTAAAATCAATAAACAGAGGAGGAAAGCTAATTTCAAGCATAGAAGACTTTAAGTGCAACATATTTTCTTCTCAAATTGTGAATGTGCAAAGTTATTTAATGAAACAAAGATATTCTAGCTCTTCCATGTGGACTGTGCCAAAAGTTCTTTAAATATTATTAGGAGCATTCTTTGCATGAAAATATGGTAGTTATGGCTTTCGTTAGATGTGTTTTCCCATTTTCCATATTTAAATATTGGGATATGTTTCAGTAGCCACTAGGAGACTTTAATAAATTTTATTCATTTTAATGCAAGTTTTCATATCATTATCCAATACATAAGTAGTTTGGGAGTTTTTTCTTCTGAAGATTATATATATATATATATATATATATATAATTTTTATGTCTTTGAGTGACTATATTATATCTTTAAACCTTCCTTAGACATTGTTAAAAATATTAAAATAATATAAACACATTCTTTCCAACATGCATGGTGTTCAAGTTGCGACGAATAAACACGAATCTCAAAAGGTAATTCTCTCCTCTTAATTATTCTCACTTTCAAACTTTTCTGAAATATTATTAGCCTCTCAAATACCTTTTTTCCTATCAACAAACCTCGAGGCAAAGTATACTATATAGATTTCTTCTTAAATTAATTTTAATCGTGACAAAATTCTCCTCAAATAAAAATATCATATGACAATCAAACCACTAAATACTTATGTGATTTTACGTAAACTAATTTTGTCTCCTTTTCGTGTATGGGAATAACAAATTTGTCTTTTGTCCAACTAATGGACAATCCATTTGATGATTTATGATTCATAATAAACCAACTCTCATTGGAAAATCTTATTTCAAGTTGTCATAGGTGGGAACTCTATAGCCTATAACATATTGAGCTAATTGATGAGATGTCATATATATATATATATATATATATATATATATATATATATATATTTAAGTTGGTAGCATGGTGTTACCAAGATCTGGGCCGGATCTTTCATCCACGGTCTACATATGTAGATCGTTCTCGACCGTCCGATCCTTGATCGACGGCCGAGATTACTATTTTTTATTTTCTTCAATCACTTCAGGCGCCCTCCTCTCTCTCTCTTCTTTTTCGTCTCGATTGCGATCGTCGTTCTCGCCTCCCGATTGCCGTTCTCGCCTCACTTCGGGAGCCCTCCGATCGCAGCGCCGTCCGATCTGTCGCCGCCCGAACAGATCTGCCGCCGCCGGGCTCTCCCGCCGTCGGACGTTCTCTCGCCCTCGCCTTCGCCGTCCTAGCGCCAGTCACTCGCCCCCTCCGTCGATCTCATGCACGCTGCGGCCGATATCCCCCCTTCACTGCCGATCTCCCGCCCCCCCTCCACCGTTCTCACGCACGCCGCCGCCGTTCTCGTCCCCGGCCGTCGATTTCCTACCCCCTCCAACGCTCCGACGCTGATCTCACGCACGCCGCACGGTGCCGCCGCTCTCACCTCCGCCGCTGCTCTATCGCCCCCATCTGCCGTCGTTCTCACCCCGCCGCTCTTGCCCCCTCCACTGCTCTTTCGTCCCTCCGCCGCCACTCTTGCCCCGTCGCCGCCGATCTCCCGCCCCTTTTGTCGATCTCATGCACGCCGCCGCTCCTCTCGTCCCCGTTGCCGCTTCGACGCACGCTGCCACCGCTCTCACCCCCACCGCCGCTCTCTCGCCCTCTGATAACTAGCTAATCATACTAAATTTTTACTCATTTTTCATTTTAATTCATGTGCATATAAGTCTTGAAATGTTCATATTCTAATAATTATGCTTAATATACATGGATTTATCTTCTCAGCATAATGTTATCTTACATTTGCACATTTGAGCTAGTAATATATTAATTTAGTTCTTATTTGTTTTTATTAGAGAGTTTGATGCTTGTTGCTCATATCATTTCAGCTACCAAATCAAGGATAAAAGATAAGCATTCTGCTGGAAAAGTTGAAGGGGACCACTTACAAGCTGCCATAAAGTATGTAGGAAGAAATCTTTTGGCAGAAAAAGGACTAGAGACAGGTGGCAAAATCAGATGGAATGAATGTTTTTTATGAAGATCAAAGGGTGATGATAATTCCATATATAAAGGGGATGTTGAGGAGCAAGAGGCAAGATCTACTATTCTAGCTATTTGGCTGGAGGCTGAGTTCTTACTTGTTGGAGTTTTTGGAGCTGAAGGTTTTGTTTTTGATGGCTACTTTTCTATAGAGTAGAAAAGTCCGACAAGTATACCGATCGCACAAGTAGTAAAAAGATATCGATCCCACGAGAACTTTTATCTCTCACTCTTACTAGATGACAATTCTTTAAGAAAAAATGAATTAAGAAGATAATCAAAAAGGAAACAAGGAGCAGATCCAAGAAAAAGAAATACCAATGAGAAAAAATGTTGGTTTTACTAAGCATTCCTCCACTATTAATCAAGTAAGAAAATCACATCTTATGAAAATAATATAAATTAGGACTCTAACCAGATGTCCTATCTATTTTATCAATTAAATATTTGAAGAAAGTTTAACCAAATCGTTCTCCAAATATTTAAGGATTAAAACATAAGTGATTGATTCATCTCAAAGACTCGTCAACCGAGTGAGTCTAAGTCCACACCCCACTAAATCTCACAGAGTAGATAGGGGAGAGATATGAGATGTTAAGAATAAATTTGATCCAAACAAAACATTCATATTCAGAAAATAATCTTTCATCAAAATAACAGTGGAGTTCAACAACGTAAAACCAACAAAGGAAGATTACTCCATTGCTGAAGAATTAAACATTATAAAGCCGAAATTTAGAGTACAAAAGATAAGCAACAACAACAACAACAACAAAGCCTTATCCCACTAGGTGGGGTCGGCTACATGGATCATACGACGTCATTCCGCTCTATTAGTAACACAATATATTCGTTGATCCATGTTCATAAGATTCGACATGATTTTATGCTGGCTGTCGGGGCCTAACACAACCCTCCTCCTTTATCCGGGCTTGGGACCGGCTATAAAATATAGGCGGAGTTAGTACAAAAGATAAGCAAGAAAATAAAATTCTAAGATGTGACTCTAGACAAAGTAGCCACAAGACTCTCTGATTGGATGATTTCCTTCTCTGCTCCCCCCTTTTGGTGTGGAAGTGGAGGTCCTTTTATAATCGTCGGTCGGTATCAACACGGACTGTGTCACTCATGACACGGGCCGTGTTCTCTTTTTTATACAACGCGGTCCGTGTCAACTCGAAACGAACCGTTTCAATCAGCACGTGACAGAAATTTCCCCGACCGTGTTGGTGGTGACGCGACATACTGAAAAATGACCCGTATCAAAGTAACACGATCCGTTTTTCTTCTCCTACACAGCAAACACCGTGAAAATCACAAAATAATTCAGAAGAATAATATTCTATAAGAAAAATAAGATAATTGATGCATGATCATTCAATTTTCAACTTCTTAATGTGTTAAAATATACAAAATTGAGCATGCATCACAGTTTGAATATTTACTTTTCCTCGAGTAAGATTCAAGATAAGATATGATCTTCACCAAATTACTAATACTTTTTTCTTCTCATTGTTTTTTTTTTCAATTATCGCCAGAGTACCTCTTCTCTTGCCAAAATAATTCCTGCTTCAAAGAATATATGATGCTAAGACCTTTTTAAATCAATGAACAATTAGTCTCAACTAAAAACAAAACAAGAACTCTAAATTTTGAATAAATATTAAATGAGCTTTTTGTTTTCTTTTTTTTTTCTTTTTCATTTCCTCCATCTTGCTCAAAGTGGTTCATGTAACATGTTTTCGATCGACGGATCCCAAACCAGTTGGTCTTAGGTAGTCAGGCAAGAATCCCCAACGAATCTAATGGCCCGAACACACTAAGGTGCCAGAGATAAACATTTTATTCAACTTCTTTTTAGAAGTTATTTTTTTCTTCGCTCAATATATTTATTCAATAAAAAGACTGCTTTTGAAAAATTTAGAAGAGACTAACAGATAAAGATCGTCAAAGCAAAATAATTCGAATCAGCTCCAACTTCTTATCCAAAAACCCAATGCTAAGGCAATAAATGAAAAAACAAAGAAAACTTTTGATAAAGAATTTCATAAGCAACGAGATGTTCTTGAAATCGTCGATTAAGAACAAGAAAATATGGAAAACTCTGTGAATAGTGATGAGCGAGATATCTTTCTCATAATTTTGAAACATAGATAATTATCTTGATGCAAGAAACATGAAATGCATGCGCAACCCTCGAACTTGAGAGAAACACTATCTCAATGTTCAACCAATCGGACGAGTTTGCGTACATCAAACTAGCAAAAGGACATAACAAAAGATCAGAAGTGAAAGACACAACACTGCTAATCAAACTCTGGTGGTGGAGGTGGAAAGGTGCTATCAACTGGAGGAATCTGGTGGTGTCGAACTATCTGACGAACATCTCGATCGATCCTGGTGACATCCTCTACAAGGCGATGAAGTAATGCTCTATCCTCCTGGACTACAACCTGCATACGATTCAATTGATCCATGACTAATAAATGATACCGTGTCTGATCAGTTCGTATAGCATCTATCTGTGTCTGCCATGGAGAAAAGTCAAAAGTAGCAGAAGGAGCTGATGTAGGAGGCGTTGGATAAACTATCTGAGTCGTCTGTGGAAACTGTGAAGGTCCTGCACCGTCCTGTGATGGCTGGGGTACTGGCTCGTCCTCAAGTGGTTCCTCAGTGTCAAGTGGAATGGCTAAAGGTGGAAAGTATAATCAATTAGTCCTGTCAAAAGGTGTAATTCTAGCACGATTTGCACATGGGATCTTATGAGTTCTGCCTTTAAAAGTAAAGAAGAATTTGTTATTCCTCACTGTGATTAGTTTCATATGTACTACCTTGCTTTGATCCAGAAATGAAGCATTTTTTACCACATTGCATTCTAAGTATAAATTAAAGTGAAGTGCAATGGGTGTGATCAAACCTCCTATGACAATGTGCCCTTTCTTCTTCTTGGAATGTTTTTCAAAGTTGTGAGCCAAATATGCTCCAACATTGATCTGCACATTTTCCACCATAGCCCATAAAAAGAGAAGTTCTATTTCATTAACAGCTCCTTCACTGTCTCCTCTTTCACAAATAGTGTTAGACAAAATTTGATGCACATAACGAAATACTGAATTCTGAATCTGACTGGCTTTAGTACGAGCTAAGTTAAGAGTACTCTCACCAGTGATAGCAAACCAGAAAGATGTGGCATCAAAAGCTGAAGTGTCAGGGGTGTTCTCAATTACTAGCAAACTATAAAATTCACAGAACTCAAACATACCAATGGTGTAGTCATCGTTGTACATCCTGAAAAATTTGCTCTGGCGCTTCTCCTGCAAAGCTTGTGTGCGTCATCTGAAATGAACTTAGAAATTCCAAAGCCACTCAATCATATGTTGGCCAATTTTTCAGTATAAACTCTGCCATCCCTATGCATCCAAAAACAATCAAAATATCATCAGTAATATTAGTGTCACGCTTGAAACAGGGGCAAGCAAATTTTGTGACCGCTAATTCCAGTCGATGAAGCTTCATCAAAGTGCGCGCATGATCACCATCTCTATAATCAACATAGGGGGGCCTCGGTACCATGGTAGGCTCGGGGGCGTCGAAACTGACCTCCTCAAAATCCATGGAGACCGTGCGGGGCGCTGCCATGATGAAAAAAATGGACCGCGTAAAAGTAAAAAGGCCTGTGTGTTGCAGGAAGACAACACGGACCGTGTTTTAGAGAAACGGTCCATGTTATTTGAGGGAAATGGTCGGTGTTGCAGAAACACGGTCCGTTTTACTTCAGATTCGCCGCCCGAGTTTTTTTTTAGAAAAGTCGAGGTCGTTCTCGGCGAATGGAGGTCGTCATGAACTAGGAGAAGAAGCCGGGTCAGTGCATGCGGCGGCAGACGCGGACGGCGGCGAAGAACAGGAAGAAGACGATGGAGCTTGGTGAAGCTGGTGGTGGTTCGGTTCGTCGGCGAGCGCGGACGGTCGCGGACGCCGATGGCGGTGGGCCTACAGACGGCGGCGGACGCGACGGCGGCGGACGCGACGGCGGCGGAGTAGATGATCAGAGGCGGGTTTGGGGGAGGATCCGACGCGGGGCGTCTTATAGCAAATCGGACCGTGTTGTAAATGCAGGTAGGTGGTGGTTTCGCGAATCCCAGTGCAACACGGACCGTGTTGCTGTCAAACGATCCGTGTTTGACTTTGGCGTTTACGACGTTTACGATTTCGAGGAGCAACATGGCACGTGTTGTACCAACGCCGGCCGTGTTACTGAATGCTTGACAGCTTGTCCGCATTTCTGCGTTTGCATTACACGACCCGTTTTGTGAAAATACAGTCCGTGTTATTTAGAAATTCTGCACAACGAGCAAATTTGTCAGTAATGGGGGACACGACTCGCGGGCTGTGTGAATTTTTTTTCCAAAAATAAGTTTAGACAGAATAGTTCTGATTTATAGTCTTCAGCATGACTTAGTCATAATCATGGATCAATAAGAATAATAAAATCAACTTCCTCATGATGAACACCACCTATATAGTTCTTGAGACGTTGTCCATTGACTTTGAATTGATGTTTTTTGTCCATGGTGCAAATTTCAACAACTCCAAAAGGTGATGAGGAGACTATAAGAAAGGGGTCCGTCCATCTGGACTTAAGTTTACTTGGAAAAAGTCTAAGTCTTCTGTCATATAAGACAACTTGTTGACCAGGTTGAAAACTCCTAGTTTGTATGCGTTGATCATGCCAATTTTTTGTGTGCTCCTTATATATTTTGCTATTTTCATAAGAATTACTTTGGAGTTCTTCCAGTTCATTCAGCTTGAGTAACCTTTCCTTTCCTATTTTTGTAGGCTCAAAATTAAGAAATTTAGTAGCCCAATAAGCTTTATGCTCTAATTCAACAGGTAAATGACATGCCTTACCAAACACAAGTCTATATAGTGACATTCCAATAGGAGTTTTAAAAGCAGTACGATAGGTCCACAAAGCATCATCTAATTTAACAAACCAATTCTTTCTAAAGAAATTCATAGTTTTTTCCAAAATGTGTTTTATTTCCCTATTAGATATCTCAACTTGATCGCATGTTTGCGCGTGATATGGAGTGTTGAGTTTATGTGTAACTCTAAATTTCGTAAAAAGTCCTGCAAATAATTTATTGCAAAAATGGGTGCCATTATCACTTATTATAGTTCTAGGTATGCCAAATCTAGTAAAAATATTCTTTTTTAAAAACATGACCACCACCTTTGCATCATTAGTAGGAGAGGCAATCGCCTCTACCCACTTAGATACATAATCTACAACAACCAAAATGTACTCATTATTAAATGACTTAGAGAACGGTCCCATAAAGTCAATTCCCCAAACATCAAAAATATCATAATATAGCATACTATTTTGGGGCATTTCATGAAGTTTCGAGATGTTACCCGTCTTTTGACATTGATCACATGACTTACAAAAAATTTGAGCATCTTTAAAAATAGTGGGTCAATAAAATCCACTTTCCAAGATTTTTGCAGCTATTCGATTGGGACCGAAGTGGCCTCCAGCTTCCCTTGTGTGGCAATGTGTAAGAATGCTATTGAATTCAAATTCAGGGATGCAACGTCTGATTACTTGATCTGCACAAACCTTAAAAAGATATAGATTTTCCCACAAGTAATGTTTCACATCTGAAAAGAATTTTTTCTTTTGTTTTAATGTCCATCCTGTAGGGAGCCAATTTCCTGCAAGAAAATTTGCAAAATCAGCAAACCAAGGTGACTTCTCAATTATTTTTACTTTATCACAAGAATTGATATAAAAGATTTTCTCATCCGGAAATTCTTCAAGTATATCGGTTTCCTCAATTGGAAAACTTCCAAACGAGATAAATGATCAGCTACGACGTTCTCGGTCCCCTTCTTATCTTTAACCTCTATGTCAAATTCTTGTAAAAGAAGAATCCACCTGAGTAGTCGAGGTTTGGCTTCTTTTTTGTCATGAGATGTTTTATAGCTGCATGATCAGTGTAGACAACAACTTGTGAGCAGATTAAATAAGATCAGAATTTATCAAAAGAAAAAATGACAGCTAGAAATTCTTTTTCCGTTGTGGCATAATTCATCTGAGTTGGAGTTAGAGTTCGGGTAGCATAGTAGATGACTCAAAAAATTTTGTCCCGCCTTTGCCCTAATATCGCACCAATGGTTCCATCACTAGCATCGCACATGAGTTCAAACGGAAGACTCCAATCAGGGGCTACAACAATGGGAGCAGATGTAAGTTTCTCTTTTAATGTAGTAAAAGCAAATATGCAATCAGAATTGAAAAGAAACTTAGTGTCCTTGACGAGAAGATTGGTGAGTGGTTTGGCTATCGTGGAAAAATCCTTAATAAATCTTCTATAAAATCCAGCATGACCCAAAAAGCTCCGGACAGCTTTTACAGATGTGGGCGGAGGTAGATTTGCGATTACATCCACCTTGGCTTTGTCTACCTCGATTCCTTTATCAGAAATCTTATGCCCCAAGACAATGCCTTCCTTTATCATGAAGTGACATTTTTCTTAGTTCAGTACCAGATTTATTTCTTCACAACGCTGCAAAACCGATGTTAAATTTTTAAGACAATTGTCAAATGAGTTACCAAATAAAGTAAAATCGTCCATAAAGATTTCAAGAATCTTTTCATTCATATCAGCAAAACCATCATGCATCTTTGAAATGTTGCTGGTGCGTTGCAGAGTCCAAAGGGCATCCTTCGATAGGCAAAAGTTCCGTATGGGCAGGTAAATGTTGTTTTCTCCTGATCTTGAGGTGCCACAACAATATGATTGTATCCTGAATAACCATCTAGAAAATAATAAAAATTTTGTCTTGCTACTCGTTCCAACATTTGATCCATGAATGGTAGAGGGAAGTGATCCTTGCGTGTTGCTTCGTTGAGTTTGCGATAGTCAATGCACACACGCCAACATGTAATTGTCCTGCTATATACCAGCTCATTTTTTTATTAGTAATTACAGTGATGCCCCCCTTTTTTTGGTACTACTTGTACGGGGCTAATCCAAGGACTATCAGAGATAGGGTAAATGATACCTGCATCGAGAAGTTTGATTACTTCTTTCTTAACTACCTCTTTCATAGTTGGGTTTAACCTACGCTGAAATTGGGCGCTTGGTTTACTTTTCTCTTCCATCAAAATCTTATGCATACATATTGATGGTGATATTCACTTGATATCATTGATGAACCAAGCAATAGCTTTTTTGTGTTTTCTGAGAACCTGTAAAAGTTTGTTTTCCATTATGTCAGTTAATTCAGAGGAAACGATCACAAGAAATGAATTTTTTTCGAGAAAAACATATTTGAGATGAGTAGGCAAGCTCTTGAGTTCTGGGTTTGGTGGTGGAGAAGGTATGTCTGTCTTCTCTAAGACGGATTCCTTGAAAGGAATTGACTCTTTTTCATCTAAGTCAATTCCTTTTTCAGTGTTATCCATTGATTCTTCAATAATTGTGTAAGGATCCATTATCACTTCTGGTACTACCTGTTCAAATTCGTCAGAAACACCATCTTCAAATATATCAATAGAATAACAAGATGATAAATCTAAAGGTCGTTTGAGAGAATTAGAAATATTAAAACATAATTCTTCATTCTCCACTTTTAAAGTGAGATGCCCCTTTTTGACATCTATCAACGTGTTGCTGATAGAGAGAAATGGTCTGCCTAAGATGATAGGTGCTTCGGCTTCTGAATCCATATCCATGATGATGAAATCTGTTGGGAATGCAAATTTATCAACTTTGACAATAACATTTTCTAAAAGGCCCTTAGGCCTTTTAATGGATTGATCTGCGAATTGGAGTATCACCGAATTATCCTTAAACTCGCTATAACCTAATTTTAAAAAAAATGAATACGACATCAGATTAATACTAGCACCCAAGTCACATAGTGCCTTGGAACAAAAAAAATTCCAATAATGCAGGGGATAGTAAAACTCCTTTGGATCCTTTTCTTTTGTCGGCAAATCTCTCTTGCAGACGGAACAACATTGAGTTGTTAATTGGATCAAGCCTATTTCCTCAATTTTTCGTTTATTTGAGAGCACATTTTTCATGAATTTGACATATACGGGCATCTGTTTAAGTGATTCGTGAAATGGGATGTTAATATGAATTTGCTTAAAAATTTCCAAAAAATGAGAGAATTGTTTATTTCCTGCCGATATTTTTGAGGATATGGCAGATTTCCAGATTTTTCAGGAATCTGGTGTTTTGTAATCTCCTTTTTGGATGATGATGTAGGAGGTTGATTTAAAGATGGTTGAGCTGAAGATGGTTGATCTGGGGTCGAAGTTGGTATTGGTTCTGGTAGCTCCTTACCACTTCTCAATTTGACTGCCTTCGCTTCTTCCCTCGGGTTCTTTTCTATATTGCTAGGAAAAGAACCTGATTGTCTACCTGCAATCATGTTAGCTAATTGTCCCACCTGATATTGTATGTTGCGAATTGAGGCTTCTTGATTTGCAAATTTTGTATCCATCGTTTTGATAAATTTAACCAATACATCTTCCAAGTTGGATTTTGGTTCGGCTTGAGGTTTATCATCGTTGCGCGGTTGAAAACCTGGAGGTGGGGCACCTCGATGGTGTACCCAAGAGTAATTGGGTTGATTTCTCAACCCAAATCCATAGGCGCCATAATTGCCCCCTTGATTATTCCTGAAATTATTATTCGATACATAATTCACATTTTCAAAAGAAGTGGAAGAGGAAGGGTTAGAGTTTGAGACCATTGGGCATTCATAAGTAGAGTGCCCTTCACTACAAAATTCACAAGTTTGTTGTACGGCTTTAACAGGGGCTTTTTCATTTATGCGACTCATCAATGTCTCCATTTTTTGATTCATGGCTTCTATTTGCGCTGTAAGTTGAGTGTTGTCGTCTATCTGATAGACACTTGTCTTTCGTGGTGGTTCTCTGTTCCTGTTATTTTGCCAATGATTCATAGCAAGATTTTCAATAATATTATAAATCTCTTCAGGAGATTTATCATTCATGGAACTTCTTGCATAAATGTCAATCTTATCTCGTACGGTGAAAGTAGCACCATTATAAAAAATTTGAATTTGTTCATGAAGTGGTACATTATAAGGAACACGAGATGCAAGTTCCTTAAACCTTTCCCATGCTTCATGCATGGTTTCTGAGTCTTGTTGATAGAATGCTTTGACATCAAAGATTAGTCGAGCTACTTTCTGGAGCGGACAATATTTGTTGATGAATTTTTGTCGCATTTCTTTTCAGTCTGTGATTGTTTCTTCGGGTAGAGTATGGAGTCAAGTGACTGCTTTCCCTCTCAAGGAGAAAGGAAAGAGTCTCAACCTAACTGCATCATAAAAAACATTATGAAATTTAAAAGTAGAACACAATTGAAGAAATTTCCTAACATGCCCAAAAGGATCTTCATCTTGATTTCCACTAAATTTGTCATTTGCACCATTTGAAGGGTGCCATGTTGTATCTGGTAATTGGTGTTGATGTCTGGAAGAGTAATGCTCTATGGGTCATGATTCATCTGACCAACAGTGTAATCCCTCATCGTCCGATAATTTGGATTTGGATTTTTATTTCCTAGTTGTTGTTGTTGATGATTTTTCGCCATCTCTTTCATCCTTATAAATTTTTTTCGTTGTTTAGCAATTTTTTTTTATTTCAGGATTGTAGAGAAGTGGTTCTTTCGAGCTTCTGGTGTTATGTTTCTTTATCATTTTATTCGAGGATTTCATAGCGCAATTAAATAAAAAATAATTTGAAATAATTATTGACAAAATCAGATGGCTCAAAATAATTTATTTTAAAATAAAGAACGAAACACGTACCGCGAAGATCGAAACACGGACCGTGTTCGTGAGCTCGGCTACAAAATACGGGCCGTGTATTGTGAACGCATATCGTGTTTAAGTTGCCTTTTGTAAAAACGTGGAGAAAAAGATGTGGGCCATTTTTTAGAAAATGCGGACCGTTTCAAATGATGACACGGTCAATTCCTGAATAAAAGTCCATTTTGATTGCGCAGGATGTTCGAAAAGAAAAAAATAAAAAAATAACAAATTATAGTAAGAAAAAGATAGAAAAAGTCCCCGGCAACGGCACCAAAAACTTGATGGCTACTTTTCTATATAGTAGAAAAGTCCGGCAAGTATATCGCACAAGTAGTAAAAAGATATCGATCCCACGATGACTTTTATCTCTCACTCTTACTAGATGACAATTCTTTAAGAGAAATGAATTAAGAAGATAATCAGAAAGGAAACAAGGAGCAGATCCAAGAAAAAGAAATACTAATGAGAAGAAATGTTGGTTTTACTAAGCATTCATCCACTGTTAATCGAGTAAGAAAATCACATCTGATGGAAATAATATAAATTAGGACTCTAACCAGATGTCTTATATGTTTTATCAATTAAATATTTAAAGAAAGTTTAACCAAATCATTCTTCAAATATTTAAGGATTAAATCATAAGTGATTGATTCATCTCAAAGACTCCTCAATGAGTGAGTCTAAGTCCACACCCCACTAAATTTTACAGAGTAGATAGGGGAGAGATACGAGATATTAAGAATAAATGTGATCCAAATAGAACATTCATATTCAAAAAATAATCTTTCATCAAAATAACATTGGAGTTCAACAACGTAAAACCAACAAAGGAATATTACTCCATTGCTGAAGAATTAAACATTATAAAGCCGAAATTTAGAGTACAAAAGATGAGCAAGAAAATAAAACTCTAATATGTGACTCTAGACAAAGTAGCCACAAGACTCTCTGAATGGATGATTTCCTTCTCTGCTCCCCCCCTTTGGTGTGGAAGTGGAGGTCCTTTTATAATCGTCGGTCACAACGCGGTCCATGTCAATTCTAAACGGACCGTTTCAATCAGCACGTGACAGAAATTCCCTCGACCGTGTTGGTGGTGACGTGATATACTGAAAAACGGCCCGTGTGAAAGTAACGCGGTCCGTTTTTTCTTCTCCCACACAGCAAACACCATGAAAATCACAAAATAATTCAGAAGAATAATATTCTATAAGAAAAATAAGATAATTGATGCATGATCATTCAATTTTTAACTTCTTAATGTGTTAAAATATACAAAATTACAGTTCTTTATGTTTATGATGTTTTTTATTTTGTTCCTCATCTTTTTTTATTGATTTTATCACTTATGAGGAGCTGAATCTTAGCTTTCTTAGGATAGGATAGTAATTTAATTTTTTTTTATGGATGGATGATTGAAGAGCACTTTTGCCACTGATGTTAGTGCATTTTAAAATGTTTTCAAATCAGTTTTATGTTGATGTGAATCCTATTTTCTAGTGACAACTGAGAAGTTGTTGTTTGATTTTTTCTTGCTCAGAAATGAATCAAGAGCAACATCATTATTTTTTGGGTTTAATCTTCGTCAAGATCTAAATGCATCATTTTACTTCTGGTTAATGTGAATCTCATCTTGTAATGGCAGTTGAGAGGCTGGTTCTAGATTCTCTTGATGTTTAGAAATAAACCAAGAATATTAACAATTAATTTCTGGATTAGAACTTGGTTTCTTGGTTCTAATCTTTCTGTGCTGAGAATAGATCCATTTAGCTTTTGTTGATGTGAATCTCGTATTGGAATGGCAACCGAAAGGTTGATTTTAGATTCCCTTGTTGTTTACAGATAAACCAAGAGCATCAGCACTAGTTGTGGATTTGATTGTATTTATGCATTGAGCTAGAGGTTTCATGACAATCTAATATTAGTGGAAACCCTTGTTGAATCAACCTAACTAATATTCATATGAAAGTATGATATTAGTTCTTATTTTAATGCACTGTGAGAGCAGTTTGTATAGGTTAAAATTGGCATGATTTTATTGTTGAGTTGTTCTAATCCATCCATAATAGAATTAGATGAACCCCATTCCTAACATTTCATTATTTATTTGTATCATCTTATATCAGCCACTTAAAAACATCAAAAAGAGTTAACTTAATTTAGGATTAATTTAGATTAGTTAGTTAATCTTAAGTTTCAAATCACTGTGGATACGACATTCGGGTCTACTACTTCGATCTGTACACTTGCAGTTTAGTGAAGTAAGGAGTTTAGACCATATACCAGTTAGTTGCATTTTCAATTCTGTGTTATAAATCAATCAATTAATCACACTCCACACAATTCACATCAAGTTTTTGGCACCGTTGTTGGGGATTTGAGGCTGATTAGATTCACTTCTTATAGTTTAGATTAGCCTACTTTTTAGTACTTGTTTTCTATTCTTTAGTTTAGTTTTTGTCTATATTTACTTCTATTGTTTTCTTATGTTATCACTGTTTATATCACATTCCATTATTTATATTCAGTCTTATTTTGTCTACCATTTTTCTTATTAGATTAGTCCTTTTTGAATTTTTCTTTTTTTCTCAATCTTATCATCCTATCTTAATTTCTGTTTCATTTCATATTTACTCCTGTTTTGATATCTTTGCACTTAACTTCATTGTATAACAAGTTGCAAGAGTGCAAAAATTTTTGAATATGACTTCTAAGATAGAAAGAGGAATAGATGGATATGAGTTGACAGACTTGACCCCAAGACTATTATCAATCTAGTGAAATGTCAATCAACCATGATGAATTGGATTCTAAAATTGAAGATATCGTATTCAAAGCTCTTCATAAAAAGGCTTTGATGTTAGAGAACCATCACAAGTTCATTGCAATCAAAGATCATCACAATTTCCCAATGATACCAGCAATGAATCACATTGAAAACCCACTCGTAAGAAAACAAGTTATTACAGGAAAGCCACATGATGAGACTGAAATGGCCAAGGAGTATACAAAAGTAGAAGAAATTTCTTTCCAAATAAAGAAGGCGATAGCAGAATTCAAATTTGTAGAAGGAATTGAACAATCAATTAAGGAAGATCAATGTGTGTCTATTGATAATTGGGATCAAGAGCTCAAAGATCTTTCAACGATGCTGCATTTAAAAAGGCCATTGAAGAAATGGCTGTTTAAACAAGATGGTGATGCAGGAGATTCAAATTTCATACATGAGGATTCTGGGAATAAGAAGTTTGTAAATTTCTCGTACAATGAAGCCTATACATCCAATTGATAAACAAAGGTCAATCATTGACAAACTAAGAGATCCATACTTGATTAGTGAAGCTGTCCACGATTGAAATCTCTACTTGATCACATCATACTATTTAAACCTCCTTTACATCAAGAGTTGTAATAATATTTAGCCTAAGACATTAAAGTAGGGCGTTTCTTGGGAGGCAACCCAAGACTTTTACATCTAATATCCTTTTGTTTTTGCAAGAATAAATTAGAGAGGAACATATTCTACCAACAACAACAAAGCCTTATCCCACTAGGTGGGGTCGGCAAGAGGAACATATTCTACCACTGAACTAAATTCAGCTCACGGAGTACTCTTGACTCATAACTTTGATTTTTTACTGAAATGCATTTGATAACTGATTATATTAATTATCATTACTCGACTCATGTCATGACCATCATAATGATAACTATGATTTCTTGTTCATATCAGTTATCCAAATTTAACTTTGCCAAATTTCAGTGAATTTCTTAACCTTTTCTGAATCTTATTGATTGTTAGATTAATCATTCTCCAATTAATTGCATATTTGATTCAATACCTGGAAGAGTTGATCTAGACTTCATTCTATTAACCATTGTTGATATCATATTCTAAAATGATAGACCAAAAGGAAAAGTGGAGCAAGACATACTTACCTCTCATTTCATAAGTTGAACACCCATCCAACCCTCTCCCTTGCTTGGATGATTCATCACTAAGGACAGTGTTGATGATAAGCTTGGGGAGGTACTTGGTACATTTTTTAACTCTATTAGCATGTTTTAATATCATTTTCAAAAGCTCATATCATATCTATAACCAAGTTATCATTGTTATCACTATTATCATTGTTCAACTCAAGTCATGTTATCATTTGTGCTCATCATTGTTAAGTAGAAATCTTTTAGTATAACAGCTAGTACACTTGAACACCAAGTAATCATTAATTTGATTGTTAATCTTTTTGCTTCAATCAGCTCATATTCAGATATATTTGATTTCAATTCAGCTGAAATTTTTCTTTTTGTGGGTAACACTAGCTAACACTCATGGATTTAGAAACTAGAAGATGTCTAGAATGGAATCAATGCTTTTGCTGCTAGTTAAAAATGAAAACTTGACTCCTTGTATTAAGGAATCTAAGCTTTACTTGAGTTTGAACTACTGCTCACTTCATGAACAGAAAAGAAAAAAAATGAAGAAAATGAGAAAATGAAAAGTTACATTTTGCATTGCATGCATGAATAAAGAGAGTCAAATCCAAAAAGGAAGCTCTCTTGTATAAAGTCAGGATTTTTATCATGTTGACCAGCATAAATAAAAATCAGGCTTTAAACTTATTTATTAGCATTATTATGAAAAAAAGTCAGGCTTATCATGTTTAAGCAATACAAAAATCTGTTCATCAAGATATTGGTAATTCAACCTTTTTAATAAAGTTGAAAATCTCTAAAATTCAAATCAGTTATTGTTAGTACTTCTTTCATAGCTTAAATGTGCTTTAGCCTATGTGATTCCTCAGTTAGAATTTGGGAATTGTAAAGAATGACAGGGAGGGATAGCAAAGTGGGAAACTCATTTGATTTTAAATCTGAATTCTTTTGTGGACTATTTGATTCAATTCTTATTCTTAATATCTGAATATTTTGTTTGAGGACAAGTAAAAGACTAATATTGGAAAAGTTTGATCACTAGCTAATCATATTAAATTTCTACTCATTTTTCATCTTAATTGATGTGCATATAAGTTCTGAAATGTTCATATTCTAATAATTATGCTTAATATACAGGGATTTATCTTTTCAGTATAATATTATCTTACATTTACATATTTGAGCTAGATAATATATTTATTTAGTTCTTATTTATCTAATTTTTATTAGAGAATTTGATGCTTGTTGTTCATATCATTTCTGCTATAAAATTAAGGATAAAAAAAAGTGCCATAAAGTATGCATATATGATTTCTTTTTGAAATGTGAAAGGACGAGTATTAACGAACAACAATCATCCAAGCATATTAATGGTAGTGTAGTAGTTTGGTACAACAGGATCAGATAAAACAAAATAAACAGGCCAATGAGCCAGCAGAAGCATCTGTAGTGCTGTTTTCCGATGATGGTCTTTTTTTACACATGACAATCATTATCCTCTGTTTGGTTAATGTTTTTTCTGGCCTTTTCTTCTTTAGTTGTGCTTTCATGTTAATATTTGCACACATGTTATTTAATATATTTATTTTCAACTGTTGATGGATCTTCATTTTTTTCTGCTTGCTGCCTTTTGTAATCCCTAGGATTTTAATATTTTCACAGCTCAGAGACTTCAGCTTGCTAGTAGTGTGTACAAGGGGGGAGGCTGAAAAGGTCCTTATGGTTAAGAAAGCTGAAGCCGAGGCAGAAGCCAAATATCTTTCTGGTGTTGGAATGGCCAGGCAGCGTCAGGCCACCGAAGGTCTGAGGGAGAATATTGTGCACTTCTCTCAAACTGTGTCCGGCACCACAGCGAAGGAGGCGATGGATTTGATAATGGTCACACAGTATTTTGACACCATCAAAGAAGTTGGAAATTCATCAAAGAATACTACTGTTTTCATACCTCACGGACCTGGACATGTTAGAGATGTTACGGATCAGATCCGCAATGGAATGATGGAGGCATCAAGCAGCCAAATGGACAACTGATAGACCCCTGCAAAGTGATGCCTTTGTTTCCCTAAATTGTGAGTTTTCAATTGGGTGTTCCTACCTGCCAATAAAATTGCGAGTATGTGTATATATCAATGATCAAGGAGCACTGGGACTGGTGAGCAGCTCAACTTTTTCTTATTTGTTTATTGTGGAAACATGTATTTGAAGTTTTAGCTTCGCATCTTGGACTCTGAGAAGCGGACTATTGCTGTCCAGTCCGTAGGTGAGTTATTCCTGAGAGTTAAATTGAAATCATGATGATGTATGGTAATTAAAGAATAAGTTAATTTCTTTTGTTAATAGATAAGAATATTGAATTGGAATAACAATTTGTAGTATAATATGAGAAAATATTTTCAAAAAAGAACAAAAAGAAATAATGTCAACTTAATGACAAGATTAGTATGTACTTATGTCAATATTTATTATCGATACAGTAATTAAATAAATGTCAATTTTTTTATTGGAATGAATTAATAAGTATTACTTCTATGACGTGTGTGGAGTAAATTATATTAAATGCCTTTTAATTTTGACGTCTGCTCAGAGATATTCTCCAACTTTAATTTGTAACACGAATGATTTTCATCTTTTAATTTATTGCACGTAATGTCCTTACTAATTGTCCAATTTTCGATCGTTGGCATCCACAATTCTTTTTCTCTCTCCTCCACGCGAGCATTTCATTCAAAATTCTCTTTCTCTTTTTCCACGCAAGCATTTGATTGACGTGACATCATTAAAAAAATAAAATAATATTCTCCCTCCTCCACGTTCACCATCTTACCTTCATCGGGTGCCCGAAAGTTGGGGATGGGGGTTTTCCCCCCATGTGCCGGCGAAGGTCGGGTGAAGGTGGCGGGCGACCACCACCACCCCTCCCTCCCTCTTTCCTTCCCTACTTGCGCTGGGGGTTGCCCCCCGGGGGGGGGGGTGTGGTTCGCCCCCTACATCGGTGGAGGGGCCCCTTTCCTCCCCCCCCCCCCCCCCCCCCCCCCCCTCAACCCACCCATCTCTTCCTTCTCGGCGCGTGAACCCCCACCCTCATCTTCGCGCGTCGACGAAGGTAAGATGACGAACGTGGAGGGAGAATATTATTTTATTTTATTAATAATGTCACGTCAACTCAATGCTTGCATGGAGGAGAGAAAATATCGTGTGTGCGCCATGTCATCCTAGTGATCAGAAAATAGATGATCAGTGGTGAAAATGACATTTTGTTCAATGAGTGAAAAGATGAAGAACATTCGTGTTACAAACTAAAATTGAAAGGTATTTTTGAGCAAACGTCAAAGTTAGAGAGTTTAAAGTCAAATTTGGTGGGTTTGATGCGTATCTTAAAACAAAGCATATATATTATTATGTAGGTTAAAAAAAACAAGGTACAATTCTCCATCAATGACGATGGACCTACTTTGCCTATCCTCGCGCTTCATTGCAATCTCTGTTTTTTTAAAAAATATTTTCCTATTTTTCGGTTGGTGAAGGCTCTCGATATCGTTTTGGAGGACCTTAAAAAGTGATTTTTCTTATAATACGATGGTAACACAATATTAGCTTGAAACGTGAAAGATATGTTCCCTTGCATACTTAATCATTTTTCGTTTTGCCCACAAAAACATATTATTGATCGCCGAAACTACAGTTCTATTTTTTTCCCCACTCATGCATTGTATCAAGTCATTATTTTTCTAAAACTATGAACTTGATGATCAAAACTCTGATAGTAATCAATTTGTCTCAATTGACTTTTGTCAAACATCTCATTATTTTGACATTGAATTCATCCGAACAGTAGTTCATATCAATGGGTCATTGACCATTAGTGGCAGGAAATGTATATATATTTTCACCATTATGTTCTCAAGCGAAAGAGCTCCTTGATAAACTAATTAAAATATGAAGAGCATTCGTGTTACAAAGTGAAGTTGGAGGCTATCACTGAGCAAACATCAAAGTTGAAAGGCATTTGATATAATTTTTTCAAAGAAATCAAATCTTTTCATATATCTCATAAACACAATAATATATTATTTTTATGTAGATTTGATAAAATTATGACCTATTAATATATACTAATATTTAAGTTTACTGAAGGTATTGAGTGCTTTACATGTGAAGCGTGTGTCAAAACGTTTACGTATAATTTATTTTATTTTTATTTTTTGATATCTTTATTTAAGAATAGTTTAAATGATCATTAATGCTAACAAAAATATGATTCAAATTATTGTCAATAATTATATTTGTTAGGATTTTTTGTCAGGGTGGAGATTTAACAATATTCATCATTTTTAAAATTTTAAAAACTTATGTACATTATTGTCCTTTATAATAGATATACATATTTTTCATAACTTTTTACGTTATAAAATTATTTCATCAATGATCAATTAAACTATTCATGAAGAAAAATATCGAAAAAAATAAAATAAATTATATGTAAAACCGTTTAATCACACTTCGAGAGTCAATCATAATTTTTGTGGGGTAAGGCCTCCCTAACTAATATGTTGTTCCGTTTTCACATGTGCAACTTTTGTTTGTTCGCGCATAAAGGCATGAACTCAACTGTTGCAACCCAAGATTTTCCAATCGGGCCAAATCTGTATCTAGATTTTTTTATTATATATAAAAAGAAAACAGTGGTATGCCATGTGGCATCTTAAAAAAATTTTGAAAAAATAATTTGAAAAAAAATCAGAAAATAATATTAATATATGTTTATAATTGAATTGAATCCAATCAGGATTTTTTTCAGTTATGTAAGATAAGATAACATTTACGCATATAACTACTACTTATTAAACAAGAAAATTTATTTAGCATGATTTCTCAAATTATTAAAAAGTAGACAACATTTTTTTTGGTAAACAACAATAACAAATATATCCATAATCCACTCCTAAAATTCATGAATGCGAAAAAACCATGATTTTGTAAGTTTACTCGGACATTACATTAAATTATGGTAGAAGCCTCGTTAAATAAATATGAAGTGGCTACCACCAACATGCACCCATCTCCTAATCCTAACTTTTAAATCACACGTTTGTTATATTTAGTAGATAGCAGGGAAAATAAACGAGAAAAATAAATATTTATTAATAGTTACTATACTTATTTATTTATTAGACATCCACAAGATATATAATTTTAATAAGAATGTTTAATATTATTTATAACAAAATTAATTCAAATTCTAATTCTAAGCATAGTCATAATCCAGTAATCCTAACCTATAAATATGTACAAATACACATAAAATCCCAATTCTAAACAATCAAATAAATTCTTATGTTATTTTAACTCTATAGATTGAATCTTTGGATATGTATCTTATCTAATTATATATATAATATAACTAAAAGAAAAATTATTTTTATAAATAAGTAAAAAAATGAATAGTAGTAGGGGTTTAGAAAATTTATTTTATTTTTATTTTTTTACCAAACAAATAAAATATTATATTATCTTCCTACGACATCTATATATATATATATATATATAAACAGAGGTAGAAAGTGACACGTGTCGAGCTCTCATAAATTTAATATATAAAGTGATAATATTATAATTATATAATCATGGATACTCAAATGTTAGTTATTAGAAAATATCTATCTATATCTATATAGATATTGAAAGCTCCATGTGTCGAGCTTCCATAAATTGAATGTATAAAAGAATAATATTTTAATTATATAATCATGAAAACTCAAAAGTTAGTTATTAAAAAAAATATAATTTTATTTATTTATATTTTTAAATTATATATTTGTAACTATAAATAGAGGGACTTTCACTTTCATTTGCATACTTGATGCCTTCTCTTAAAGAAAAAAGTTCGTGCGGACCCACAAACTTTATATATAATTTATATATAAATTATATATAAAAGTATTTATATATAATTTTTCTTCTATAATAAAAATATTAAATGTTATATAGAGCTTTTAATTGACATTTATATACTTGACGCTTTCTTTGAAGGCAAAGAGTATGTGAGGACTCACAAATATAAATTTGTGCACAATAAAAAAATACTTTTATATAATTTCTCTTTGTCTAATAAAAATTAAATATTATAATTTTTATATAATGAAAGAAAAAATTTATAAAGTTCGAGTTACAAATATGCATTTCATACTATAATGATGATATCTATTGATGATTAATAAAAGTATCATCAAAGTTTTCAATATATAGGATATAGATAAGTAGCTATGTCTGTAGATATATATTTACATCTTATATATACAAATAAAGATAAGTAGATATGTATCTACATCTTATACATCTCCTTATTTGTATATATGTGTGTGTGTGCATATATATATATATATATATATATATATATATATATATGAAAGATTTTTTCGCCAATGATATATGAAATAAATCATATATTTTTGTATTAATAATATTTATTCTCATATATTAGTTATACTAATAATTATGAATTGTATATATTATTTTTTTATTATTATTAGGTTGTTATGCTATGAAGGCGATAGAAGATTTACATATATCAATCATTTTAAAATAAGAAACAACTAAGATTTGTAATCATGTTGTTACTATCGGATAGTTTGTTATAAACAATATAGGATACATAATTAGTTAATAATAAAATAATCAACTAAACTTAATCATTTTATTAGTATAATTAATATGTGAAATAATTCATATATTTTTGTGTTAATAATATTTATAATCCTATATTATTTATATTAATAATTTTTAGTCGTATATAGTTATTTTTTATTATTATGAGGTTGGTGTTCTATAAAGGAGATAGAAGATTTACGTACATCAGTTATTTTATAATATCAAACAACTAAGATTTGTGATCATTTTATTATTATTGAATAATTTGTTATAAACTAATATAGGATACATAATATGCTAATAATGAAATAATTAGCTAGACTTAATCATTATTTTAATATTATTAATAGTTTTTAAATTTATTATTATATGTATATCCATATGTCATAGTTCATTATAAACAAATGCATGATACATAATCAGCTAATAACAAAAAAATCAACCAAATTTAATCATTTTGTTATTTTTATTTTATCAAGTAGAGTATCAAACAAAATAATCATTTTATTATTATTGGATAGTTAGTTACAAACCAATATAAGATACTTAATCACCTATAATAAAAGTTAGTTATTATTTAAATTATTATTTAATTATATTACTTATGATAAAATTTTATATTGTAAATAAGATATAGTATAATATCTATAAAAGTTTATTATTGAGTGATTTCTAATTTAATTATTATTTATTATATATTATCTACATTAGCTATAAATATCGCGATGTATATGATGCTATGGTGCATATTGCAAAAGCAAGTTATACATTCTATTATGTGTAGAAATATTTTTTTTATAAATTATATATACAAATTGTGTATTGTACACCATGTACAAATAGAGGGGCTCTCAATTTTTATTTGCTATTCAACTCCCTCTTTAAAAGCAAAGAGTACGTGCGGACATACGAATATACACATGTGCGTGATAAAAAAATATTTTATTATAATATCATCATGATATTCAAAAGTTCATTACGAAATATATATATATATCTTTATTCATATTTTTAAATTCAATATTTATAATTATGAATAGATGATACTTCCAAAATAGTAGTATACTTGACGTCCTTTATGATATAGAATATCATGTGCAGATCTCTAGGTGTATGTCTCTATATGCTAATAAAATATTGTATGCATATAAAGATATTTAAATCAGAAACTTGCATCTTTGATCTTATAATAATAATTACATTTATTATTAATAATAAAGCATAAATATTTTTTATTATTATGATAATAATCCTAATGAATTAATATTCATAAAATTATTACTATGGTAAACTTAATAATATCAATGAATAACACATCATTTAGTGATAAAAATGTTTTTTGTTGGTTATTGAATTTTACACATTTATATCCATATTTATTTATTTATATAAAAGAAAAGATAGAAGATGCTAAGTATCATTATTTCATTAAGCAGTGTATCATTAAAATTATTTTTTAAATGAAAGTTTATAAAGTATGTTAGTTATGTTATAATAATAAATAAAATAATTTATATTCATAATTAATATATGTCATGATGATATTGATTAATATTCAGTAAATACCTATGTTCCCTATATAATATAACTATAATTTTAAAATTATATTTTCTTTATAATAAAAAATAAAATCTTATAAAAAAATATAGTTATATATTTATATTCACATGTATCTGTGTATAATAATTATATGATACCACATATGAAATAAAATTCTTATGATTTCACATATGAAATAAAATTATATTAAATAATTATATATTTTTTTAAAAAATTATTAAGAACGAGAATTGATCATATATAATAAAATTAGTATTTTTTGTATCTATGTATCAAATATGCTTTTAGTCCCACATTCAAAGGTTTTCAAATATAAATGAAAATGGAATCATATTCAACTATGTAATTTAATTCCACATTTTAAGTTTATAATATGAAATAGATAAGATAAACTATAAAATAGGAATAATTCACAAACTTTATAGCTATCTTTTCGAATTAAGACAATCTATCAATAATTTTTTAAGACTTGAAGGCAGAAGCATGTGACACATAATCAAATAAAAAAAATATAAAAAAATTCTAATGTTAAGTTATATAGAAGATAAATATAACAATCATATTTCATATCTATATTGTATTATAAAGAATAAAATATATTCCTATTGTTCCATTTAGAGCAACCCAAATAATTAATAAAAAAATTATGTATTAATAATAATGCACATTATATTTGACAGGTGGAAAGGGATAAATGCTACTTGGTACATACAAAATAATATTTTTAAATTTACTTTTAAATAATATATTATGTATATCTATAATGACAACATGAATAAACTTAAACAACATATTATCTTACTTTAAAATTATAATTTTTTATAGATATGTCGTATTGTATAAAGATTGTTCTTATATTTTATAAATTATAATAAAAATATTAAATTATATCTTAAATATATTTAAATTATGCGAATCCCGAGTGTATATATATATATATATATATGGATTTAGAATGAATCTCAAACCATCATACATCCCTATATGTTTTTCTCATTTTTCTTAATTTTCTATATATTTTTAATATTCTCAACCTTTAATATCATAAGTATTAGTATTAATGCTTAGCAGAAACACTTGATATTCTCATCAATTTATGTATATTACAATTAATTGTTTATAAATTACACGTGGTCTCTTTAGAGTATATTATATTTTCATAATATAAAATAACCTCACGTGAGTGCATCTTTAATTAGTCTGTATTGAAGCTCACAAATTGTATATTAACTATTTAATTCTATTATATTTTTCAACATCATAATTAATTGTTTGTAAATTATGTGTTGACGTTTTATATTCTATTATATATTTCATACTATAACTCATATATGGGTTTAAGTAATATACAATCAATATATATCCAATGAATCTGAACCGAATGATGATTACTTGGTTGAGATTAAATTTAATAACTTAACATTAGATTCAATAGAGGTTGAATCTCAACCATATAATCATATCTAACGATCTTAATTTATTGATTGCATATTGGTTATACAAAAGTCGGTTGCTAATAAAAAAATCTCTATTGAATTTAATGTTAAATTATTAAATTTAATCTCAACCATGACACCCTTCTTCCTCATCTTTTTTTATGATTTTTCCAATTTATATATATTTTAATATTCTCATTCTTTAGTATAATAAATATCATCATTTAATTCTTAACACAAACATTTGATATTCTAATTTAGTATCATAAATATCATCATTTAATTATTAGCATAAATATTTGGTGTTCTATTATTAATTTATGAATTAAAATTTTAACATCATAATTAATTATTCATAAATTACATGTTGACTCTTTATATTCTAATATATTTTTGCAATATAAAATAATCATATATAAATGCATCCTTAAATAAATTTAATCTATTATAACATATTTAAATATATAAGTTCTAAGGTGAGAAAATGATTATATAATCTATAAATTTTATATCAAAATAAAATTTCTTATTTTATAATCAAATTTTGTGTTTAATTCTGTGTCCACCGTGCATCGCGCGGGTCATCATACTAGTATATATAAAAGTAAAGGTAGAAAGTGACACATGTCGAGCTTTCATAAATTGAATATATAAAATGATAATATTATAATTATATAATCATGGATACTCAAAGTTAGATTTAGAAAATATCTATCTATATCTCTATATATATATATTAAAAGTGTCACATGTCGAGCTAATAATATTTTAATTATATATTCATGAAAACTCAAAAGTTAGTTATTAAAAATATATATAATTTTATTTATTTATATTTTTAAATTATATATTTGTAAATATAAATAGAGGGACTTTCAGTTTTATTTGCATACTTGATGCCTTTTTTGAAGGAAAAAGTTCGTGCAGACCACAAATATAGGTCTGTGCATGATAAAAAAAATATTTATACATAAAAAATGTTATATGGAACTTTTAATTTACATTTGTATACTCGACGCCTTTTTTGAAGGCAAAGAGTATGTGAAGGCCTATAAATATAAGTTTGTGTATGATAAAAAAACTACTTTTATATAATTTCTCTTGACTAATAAAAATTAAATATTATAATTTTTATATAAGGAAAGATAAATTTTATAAAGTTCGAGTTACAGATATGCATTTCATACTCTAATGATGATATCTATTGATGATTAATATAAGTATCATTAAAGTTTTCAATATATAGGATACAGATAAGTGGCTATGTATGCAGATATATATCTACATCTTATATATACAAATAAAAATAAGCAGATATGTATCTACATCTTATACATCTCCTTATATATATATATATATATATATATATATATATATATATATGAAAGATTTTTTCTATAGCCAATGATATATGAAATAAATCATATATTTTTGTGTTAATAATATTTATTCTAATATATTATTTATACTAATAATTATGAATTGTATATATTATTTTTTATTGTTATCATGTTGTTATGTTATGAATGCATCGAAGATTTACATATATCAATCATTTTAGAATATCAAACAACTAAGATTTGTAATCATGTTGTTATTATCGGATAGTTTGTTATAAACCAATATAGGACACATAATTAGTTAATAATAAAATAATCAACTAAACTTAATCATTTTGTTAGTATAATTAATATGTGAAATAATTCATATATTTTTGTGTTAATAATATTTAAATCCTATATTATTTCTATTAATAATTTTTAGTCGTATATAGTTATTTTTTATTGTTATGAGGTTTGTGTTCTATAAAGGAGATAGAAGATTTATGTACATCAATTATTTTAGAATATCAAACAACTAAGATTTGTGATCATTTTGTTATTATTGAATAATTTGTTATAAACTAATATAGGATACATAATATGCTAATAATAAAATAATTAGCTAGATTTAATCATTATTTTAATATTATTAATAGTTTTTAAATTTATTATTATATGTATATCCATATGTCATAATTCATTATAAACAAATGCATGATACATAATTAGCTAATAATAAAAAATCAACCAAATTTATCATTTTTTTTATTGTTATTTTATTAAGATAGAAGATTTATGCATATCAATCATTTTAGAATATCAATCAAAATAATCATTTTATTATTATTGGATAATTAGTTACAAACAAATATAAGATACTTAATCACCTATAACAAAAGTTAGTTATTATTATTTAATTGTATTACTTATGATAGAATTTTATATTGTAAATAAGATATAGTATAATATCTATAAAAGTTTATTATCGAGTGGTTTCTAATTTAATTATTATTTCTTTATATTATCTACATTAGCTATAAGTATCGCGATGTATATGATGCAATGGTGCATATTACAAAAATAAGTTATACATTCTATTATGCGTGCATGCTTTCTCTCAAGAATAAGAAATATTTTTTTATATAAATTCTATATACAAATTGTGTATTGTACACTATGTATAAATAGAGGGGCTCTCAATTTTTATTTGCATATTTGACTTTCTCTTTAAAAGCAAAGAGTACGTGCGGGTATAAGAATATACACATGTGCGTGATGAAAAAATATTTTATTATAATATCATCATGATATTCAAAAGTTCATTATGAAATATATATATATATATGTTTATTCATATTTTTAAATTTAATATTTGTAACTAGAATATATGATACTTCCAAAATAGTAGTATAGTTGACGTCCTTTATGATATAGAATACCATGTATAGATCTCTAAGTGTATATCTCTATATGCTAACAAAATGTTGTATGTATATGAAGATATTTAAATAAAAAACTTCATCTTTGATCTTATAATAATAATTAAATTTATTATTAATGAAAAAGCATAATTATTTTTTATTATTATGATAATAGTCATAATGAATTAATATTCATAAAATTATTACTAAGGTAAACTTAATAATATCAATGAGTATCACATCATTTAGTGCTAAATTTATTTTTTTGTTGGTTATTGAAGTTTACACATTTATATCCATATTTATTTATATAAAAGAAAAGATAGAAGATGCTAAGTATCATTATTTCATTAAGCAGTGTATCGTTAAAATTATTTTTTAAATGAAAGTTTATAAAGTATGTTAGTTATGTTATAATAATAAATAAAATAATTTATATTTATAATTAATATATATCATGATGATATTGATTAGTATTGAGTAAATATCTATGTTCCCTATATAATATAATTATAATTTTAAAATTATATTTCCTTTATAATAAAAAATAAAATATTATAAAAAATGTAGTTATGTATTTATATTCACATGTATCTATGTATTATATATATATATATATATATATATATATATATATGTTGAGGTAGAAGTTGCGAAATGAAAAATTCTTATGATGCCACATTTGAAATAAAATTATATTAAGTAATTATATTTTTAAAAAAACTATTATGAACTAGAATTTATCATATACAATAAAATTAGTAATTTTTGTATCTCTCTATCAAATATGCTTTTAGTCCCACATTCAAAGGTTTCCAAATATAAATGAAAATGGAATAATATTCAACTATGTAATTTAATCCCATATTTGAAGTTTATAATATGAAATATATAAGATGGACTATAAAATAGGAAGAATTCACAAACTTTATAGCTATCTTTCCGGATTAAGTCGATCTATCAATAATTTTTTTAGACTTGAAGGCTGAAGCATGTGACACGTAATAAAGTAAAAAAATAGAAATAAATTCTAATGTTAAGTTATATAGAAGATAAAATAATAATCATATTTCACATCTATATTGTATTATAAAGAATAAAATATATTCTTATTGTTTCGTTGAGAGCAACCCAAATGATGAATAAAAAAACTTATGTATTAATAATATTGCACATTATATTTGACAATGAAAGGGATAAATGCTACTTGAGACACACAAAATAATCTTTTAAAATTTACTTTTAAATAATATATTATATATATCTATAATGACAACAAGAATAAACTAAATATTATTTATATAAATATATCATATATTTTTTAGTTCCTCATGTAAATATTATCAAACACTAAGAAGTAATATATATATATATATATATATATATATATATATATATAAAGTATAACCAAGGTGAGGATTTGCATGGAATTAACTTATGATCATCTTAAAAATTTGACACCTGTACTCAAATAATAATGTTAAAAAAAATATTACTTATATTTCTTATTAAAATAAATGTTGTCAACACCAGATATAAACTTTTAGTTATATCATATAAAATATTTAACTTCAATCATTATTTATATTTAATACATACATAATATGCATATATACACACACCTTTAAAGAGAGTTAAAAGTTGGATATAACCCTATCATGAAGCCATGTAATATAATCTAGATAATTGAATTCTTAAAGTTAGATCGTGACATTAATTAATTTTTAAGAATGACAAAAATATAATTGTTTATATAGATTGTTGGAAGAAAGTTATAACAATTCAGTATATATTTTAAAATAAATTATTATAAAAATATACATAATTAAGAAGTGAATGCATAGTGGTGGACATTTTTTAAAAAATAGACAATAAAATATAATTAGCTACAAATTATAACAAAATATAAGTAATAAAAGAATTTACATATAATTATCATCTTTGTCATTTCATCATCAATCTCTCCATATAAGTATAACATATATAATTAAATGGAAAGGTAGAAGTTGACCTATGACACTATTTCATTAAGTCACATGTAATGCTTAAAATATTTAAATAATTTTAATAGTCATTTTAGTATGATATATAATAATTTAATTTATTTATGTTATATATCTTTACATACATATAGCATGTGAAATATGACATATTTACATTGTCACATAGAAAATGAAATAGATAAAATAAAAAATAATAGAAATTGTTAAAATTACTAAAATAAATAGTATTTACTTAATTCTAAGACATGATATTATTTTAAAGAAATATAGATATCAATTGGTATTTATGCCTATATTATATCAAAATTAAAAAGATATATAGTTTGAAAGGAGAAGTCACGGTGTTTCTATATTGTCATATGTAAATTAACATAAATAAAATAAAAAATTTTAAATAATAGATGTTAACAAAATAACAAAGTTAAGGGGGGAAATATAGAGTAAAACATAATTAAAAATGAAAGAGAATGTATCATATTTACATATATAAGTTTCTAAGCCGAGAAACTGATTATATAATCTATAAAATTTATATCAAAATAAAATTTCTTATTTTATATCAAAATTTATGTTTAATTTTGTGTCGTCCGCGCATCGCGCATGTCATCATACTAGTTGTTGCTAATAGGTCAAGTGTAAACAAGTCAATATTTTTACATTGGTCTGAGGCAAATAATATAAGAACTAAGAGAAGTGGCATGTATAATTTTTTTTTCTAAAAAACTATTTGGAAAAAAATAAAAAAATATGAGAGAAAAGAAAATAAATAAATATTTTATTTGGAGGATTTTATAGTTACCCAAGGTACAAAAAAATTATCAGGAAATAAAGTTGGAGAAAATGTATTCATATTATTTGGATTTTAATGTAAATAATTTTCAATTATGATAATTTTTATAATGATCATTAATAAAAGTCAAGTTCAATAATTAAGAAATTAATATTTTCACAAATATAATTTTATGTGACTTTTCATGCCTAAGAGATTAAGTAAATAATGTAGTTTATAAAAATGTATTTTGTAATTTGATGTGAATATATAATGAAGTTCAATTTATTTAATTCATTATTTTTTCATTTATATTAACTTAATTTATAAGATCCGTGCATCACACAGGTTCTTAGACTACTTAATATTATAAAAATAATAAAACATAAATTTAATATAAAATATTTAATTTAACTAATTTCAATTTAACCTAAGAGGGTTAAATTTATTTTATACATATGAAAAAATGTCTACTAAAAAAAATGGGGGGGGGGGGGGGGTGGTTCAACTTATTATTTAATCTCTAATTTTAATATATAATGCATATATAGAAATGGTAAAAACAAGCACTCAGGTGATGGTTAGTGATGATGATGGTTATTTACAATGTTTTCAGAACCGGACCGGATTTCTTACCGGGTCACGGTTGGATCGGTCCGATCGAGTTTGACTGGATTGAACCGGATTTTATCAAAATAATATTATTTATAATAATTATAGGGATATAATATAAGTTATATGATGTAGTATATTAATATTGTACTAATAACCTATTAATAATATTAAAAATTAATATAACATAATTTTCATTTGATAAAAGTTTTAATAATGATAAATAATAATAATTAACATTTAAATATAAATAGATTATTATTAATTTAATATCTATTATTTAATGATATAAATGCTATATTAATAAATTTTATCTTAAATTATTTTTATTTCTTTTTTCTTTAACACTTTCCTTTTTATTTCATTTATTTGTCTTTTAATAATTTTCTATTTTAATGCTAAGCAATTTCAAATACTTACCTTTTTTTATTTTCATTCCTATTTAATGTTGCACCTGTCATATTCCTTCCTTCCTTACATTTCTTTTATTTCTTTCTTTTTTTTTCCTTTTTTCCTTTCCTATTTTTATCATTATTTTAATTCTTTTTTTCAAAATTTGAATTGAACCGGGTTGAACCGATCCGGTCCAACTGGCCGGTTCAATCGGTTTCCCCGGTTCAACATCAAAACTGGTTTTGTACCTTGACCGGACCGGATCACCGGTCAGTTCGCAGTTGAACCGGACGGTCCGGTCCAGTTTTCAAAACATTGGTTATTTATCACACGAAAAAGACACCTAATGAACCAATTAATTTATCATGCCGATCCATGCATTCCAAGCAACTCCAATTGATACATTTGCTTATGCAACTATTGCATATTATAGGGGTAAATTACACGATTAGTCCTTCAACTTTGAGTCATTTTTAAATTGATCCCCCAACTTCAATTTATAATCAGAACATCCCTCATCTTTTATTTTCTTACAAATAGGAGATTTATTAATGCTCATATGTAACTAAATAAAAGACATTGCATAGTAGTTTAACTAATAGGCATAAATAAAATATATAATGGAGTTAAACTTTTGCCTAATAAGTGATCTCCAAATCCAAACTATTGATTTAGTTTGTTAGTATATATATACATATATATATATATATATATATATATATATATATATTGTGCATAACTATTTGTTTTTACCTTACAAGGAGAGATTGCAATGGCTTTTAGAAACATGTCCCTCATCCTTGTTTTTACTTCACTTGTCATATTTTCATGTCATGTTACAGTGATCGAGGGACGTTTTATCCCTTTCTTTAGTACCAAGCATCTGAGGATTTTTAATGATCTGAATGATACGGTCCCATTGTCGATGCATTGCAGGTCCAAAAATGACGACATTGGCGTACACGTCTTGAAGTCCCATGAGTCGTTCGGTTGGAAATTCAGGTCCAACTTCTTCACGGCCAACACATTATTTTGGTGCCACATGGACTGGAGGAACATCTCCACGAGCTTTGATGTTTACGTTGCATACAGATTTGATACCAACTGTGCAAAAAAATGCTGGTGGAGCATTCGGAGAAATGGAGCCTTTTTCTTCAATGAAATACGTCAAGAGTACGATTGCTTTTATTCGTGGTAACCTTAGTTACTTTTATGATGTTATGTTCTCTGTCACATGTACGACCTCCAATAATAGTTTATCGATCAAAGGAAGGTGACATTATTTCATACACTTCCTTTTTTTTAAAAAAAAAATTTCGGCACATGTGTTTTATTTGTTTTGGTTTTTGTTAAACTATTTGCTCCAATCACAAATTTTCTGATTCTTTATTTTTATGTCAGTCTTATGTCTCTCTAATGGTTGGCAATAACCATATGGCGAGGGGGGCAATCAAATCTAAAAGTGGTTAGTTAAATGATTGTTGAAGTGGTTTCGCACATAACAAAGTTAGGTCCTAATAGCAAAGTATTAAATGATTCCGTCTCTATGAATTATTAATATGAAACGTGATGTGAAATTTTCTTATAATAACTTTTTCTTTTTAAAAAAAATAATTAGGGAAAATGCAAGTATCTATTGTGAAACAAATAATAATATTTGGTAACTCAGAGGTTAGAATGAAAATGTAATATTAAACTTGATCACTAAATTTGATTACAACAAATTTTCCAAAGTAATAATTAGATACTAAAGGTGATAGTATATACAATTTTCCATCGATATGATAAAATTAAAAATTGATCAGGATAGTAATAAATTAGTTAGAATACGATAGTTACTAGTTCTGTTAAGAAACAAATGTCACAAATTGTGGATCGAAAAGGCATTTATGAGCCAAGGAAATTAATTGGTTCACTTGCACATAATCGGTATGACAATTTAATTATGATAGATCATGCAAATCTATATCTGTATATTATTAAAAGGAAGATAGCATGACATTTGGTACATGTATGAAATGAGACATGTCCAATAATTAATATGTTATAATAAATTAAAATATTAACTTTCATAGTTTATAGGATATTAATTTAAAGAATATTATTTAAATAATTATGAGTTAGTTAAAAGATATAGTAAGTAAATAATTTCATTAAATTAGTGGATACATGATTCCTAACTAATTTATAAGAGATAATTTCATTAAATTAGTTTAATGGGATAATAATGTAACAATCGAGAAAAAAATGAAATAAAATAAAAACGGCCAGCTAGTTAACGGAAATTAAAAATAAAAATCCTTGATAACATGGCAAAGAAATCAAATGGGCAGTTTTATGTACACGTACTATTAAGATAACAGCAAGTGCATGAAGTAATCTTCGGTAAATTTTCATAAAGTAAATCCTAATGACGATGAGGGCTTTAATGATTTCATACTACTTTCATATGTAAACAATAAAAAAATTGCCGGCGATGAGTGCTTCGGTGATGACATGGGAGATTGGGACAGTGAGAACTCCGAGGGTTGAGGGAGATCGGCGGAGACGACGAGTGATGAGGGTGTTCGACGGTGGAAAGTGCCGAGGGTGATCAGCGGCGGCGAGTGACGAGGGCGATCGGAGGCGGCGGGTGATGAGGGCGATCGGCGACGGCGGGTGGCGAGGGAGATCGGCGACGGCGGGTGAAGAGGGAGATCAGTGGCGGCGAGAAACGAGGGAGATCAGTGGCAGCGTCGGACGAGGGAGGATCAGCGGCGGCGAGTGATGAGGGCGATCGGTGGCGGCGGGTGACGAGGGCGATCGGCGGCGGTGGGTGACGAGGGAGATCAGCGCCGGCGAGTTACGAGGAAGATCAGTGGCGGCGAGAGACGAGGGAGATCAGTGGCAGCGTCGGACGAGGGATCAACGGCGGCGAGTGATGAAGGTGATCGACGGTGGCGGGTGATGAGGGCGATCAGCGGCGGCGAGTGATGGGAGATCAGCGACGACGAGTGACGAGGGCGATCGGCGGTGGCGAGTGAGGGGAGATCAGCGGCGACCAGCGACGAGAGCGATCGGCAGCGGCAGGTGACGAGGGAGATCAGCAGCGGCAAGTGACGAGGGAGATCAGCGGCGGCGAGTTACGAGGGAGGTCAACGGCGGCGGGTGCAAGGGCAGCGGCGGCATCGGACGAGGGAGGTCAACGGCACTGAACGAGGGAGATCAGCAGCGGCGTCGGACGAGGGAGATCAGTGGCGGCGTCGGACGAGGGAGGTCAGTGTCACCCGACGAGGCAGATCAACAGCACCAGACGAGGGAGATCAGCAGTGGCGTCGGACGCGGGAGGTCAGTGCCACAGGATGAGGGAGATTAGTGGCACCGGACGAGGTAGATCAGCGGTACCAGATGAGGGAGATCAGCGGGGCATCAAACGAGGGAGATCAGCGGCAGCGCGGACGAGGGAGGTCAGCAGCACCGGACGAGGGAGATCGGCGGTGGCATCGGACGAGGGAGATCGGCAGCACAAATGCCGTGATTCGCTGGAGATAGTGATTCTAGGGAACGCATCTGCAAATGGAAGAGAGAACGCATGTTGAACCCGCAATTCACAGCAGAAGAATCCCTAAACCGGCAACGAAGCGGGCGTGAACCGGCCGCACGCTCTTCCTCCCTTGATCTTCGATCGGACGATGGACGATAGACGATTTAGGGAGCATCTTGCTACCCACTTTGGTGAGTAGCAAGATCATTAAATCCTTAATAAAATTTGGAAGGTTAATTGACTCTTTTAGATTGCCTAATTATTAACATGATTAATATTGACATATTGTACTAGGCCTTTGTGCATGAGGTGGCTAATTATACATAACAATTGGTTATTACTATATTAAAATTACTGCGCCATTTTTTTTATTTTTATGATTATTATAAAAGTTATTAGCATATGATGACAATTTGGTGGAGAGGATTTGCCAAAATTTAGTCGAATAATATTCCAATAAATTATGCCTAACACTATCAGTTTTTGGTGCTAGAGTAGGTTAATAATCAAGACAGAAATTAATTTTATAGTGATAAAATAATTAGCAAATTTATTATAATTAAATATTCAAATTTATCAACACACCATGTGATCCCATCTTGTATCACTACATTTTTAAGACTAATTTCTTGATTTAATCCTCTGCCACTCTACAATTCACCTGTTCTTAAAGCCTAAGCTACTTTAGATATTTGAATTTCTCAAAATTTATCATTTCACTTACTAGAGGCACCAACTAAATTAATAAGCAGAGTGTGAAAAGATTAACAACATCAACATGTTTTTTTTTTGCAATAGTGACTAGAGTTAATCGGAGCTGATGAGCAAAACAATGAATGTAATATGTTGATTCATTTTTTCTTAAAATCAAACTTTCTATATCATTAAACTCACCTTGCATGCTTCTTGCTTTATCATAGCTTTGAGTTTTTATTCGTGGTAAACTTAATTTATGTTGAGAAAGTAATAAACCAATAACTCGCTAATTTGCAAGTGCACAAAGCACTCACAAATATCCATTGCTATTTCATCATTTTCTTGTAGTGGTAGGACAAGCTTCATTTGTTTTTTTAGATATATCATGAGATTCATCAACCAAAATTTCAAATAAATCATCTCTAAAATCATCAAGTATAGCTTTTGTTGTTTCTAGTGTAGTAGAATTCACAAGATCTTTTTTAATACCATATAACACAATCTGTTGATTTTTTTTTCAAAACATTTTTTAATACAAATTTAGCAATGCCTTCATTATATTACGATCAACAAGAAACTCTAAAAGTTCTCGAAATTTTTTCTTATTTTGTGAATTTTCAGATTCATCGTGACCACGAAATGATATTACGTAATGTAAAAGAAATCTTATACAATCTAATGAAGCATGCAAATGAGTGTGTTCTCAATTTTCACTTGAGTTGATTGTTTGTTAGGAGCTACAAGAATATATTCATTTTGTTTCATCAAATCTTTACATTTACGAACAACTTGATTATGAACATTACCAACTCCTTCAACATGAATATCAAATCTCTTTTTGTTATTCCACTATTTGTAACCTTCAATGACCAATGCATTTCCTCTACTTTGACTTCAGATATCACTTTTAAATAAATAACAACATAAGCAAAACAACTGCAACTTTTGTAATACTATATTCTAACCAATTAGAATATTGTATAAACCAATCGAGTTTGAATCAACAAAATTTACCTATGATTTATGTTTGTGATAAATCATAATTTTAAGGTTGGAATGGTCCCCATAATAAGTATATTCTTCGAATTTTATCTTGATCATTAGATCGATAACTTGAAATCTTTTTTCCATCTCCAAGACCGTCTGTAATTTGCCAAAAATCGTCGAAAATTATGATTTTCGACGGAACCGATTCGACGAAAATATGGTCGTCTCAAATTGTTTTGCGACGGTCGAAAATAATTCGTCGATAGTTCTGACGGCTGTGACCGTCGCAAATGTCCGACGGCCGAACCATCGAAACATTTGGCGGTTGCGACCATCAAAACTTTCGACGGTTCCGATGACTGTCGATGGTCGAGATCGTCAAAACTTTCAGCGGTAGCAACCATCGAAACTTTCGACGGTCGTCGCGATCATCGAAACTTTCGACGGTCGCAACCGTCGCAAAGATTTTTTATAATATAAAAAAATTAGTCGATCCGGCTGCCCACGGGCCGATCGGACTGCGAGGCGACTGATCCGACCGCCAACGGCCAGATTGGACTACGAGGCGGCCGATCCGGCCGCTAGGCGGCCCGCAGCCGGCCGGATCAGGCCGCCTGGCCGCAGCCGGCCAGATCAGATCGCCTGGCGGCCGATCTAGCTGGCTGCGGCAGGATCAGGCTGCCTGGCGGCTAGGTCAGCCGCCAGGCGGCTCGATCGGCTGCAAGAGCGAGAGAGAGAGAGAGAGATAGGGGGATCGCCGGCCACATGCGAGAGAGAGAGAGAGAGCGGTGGCCGACGGCCGGCGAGAGGGGTCGCTGGGGGGTCGTCCTTCTGTCGTCGTCCGGGAGAGAGAGAGGAGGTAGAGAGAACATAGAAAAGGAGGTATACAAAACAAATGAATAAATAAGAGGTAGAGTGAATGAATAAATAGAAGAAAAAAGAAAGTGGAAAGCTGGAAAAGGAAAAAATGCGAGGAATGAGGCGGGATTATTTTTTAAGTACCGACGATTTTGACCGTCGAAAAATATAGTAATATAATAATATTTTTACTTTATCGACGGTCTGAAGATTCGACCGTCTGAACTTCTGACCGTCCGAACCGTCGGTAGTTATAATAATAAAATACTAATTATATCACATATTATAATATATATATATGATTATAATATTTAATTACTTTTTCTGTTATCGATGATACACCGTCTGAACTTTCGATGGTCTGAACTGTCGGTAATTATAATAATAAAATACTAATAATGTTATATATTATGATATATATGATTACAATATTTAATTATTTTTTTCATTACCGATGGTGCGGACTGTCTGAACTTCCGACAATCTGAACCGTTTGTAATTATAATAATAAAATATTATTTATATCACATATTATGATATATATGATTATAATATTTAATTACTTTTTCCATTATCGACGGTTTGGACCATCTGAACTTCGGACGATCAGAACCGTCGGTAATTATAATAATAAAATATTAATAATATTATATATTATGATATATATGATTACAATATTATTTTTCACTTACCGATGGTTTGGACCATCGGAAATATCGACGATATGAACTATCGGTAATTATATTAATAAAAGACTGGTTATAATATTATTATTTTTCACTTACCGACAGTTTGGACCGTCGAAAATATCGACGGTCTGAACTGTCGCTAATTATATTAATAAAATATTTCTTATATTATATTATTTTCTATTTATCGACGTTTAGGACCGTCAAAATTTTGCGACGAATAAATATTTGTCGAAACTTTCGACGTTCCTAACCGTCGAAAAATAAAATAATAAAATAACATATCACATAATTTATTATCCTTATTTTCGACGATTGTGATCGTCGGAAATACCGACGGATACCTATCCGTCACAAAATCCATCGCAAATTGTGATGAATTTCTATCCGTCGAAAATGACCCGTCGAAATATTCCAATTTTCTTGTAGTGAGACCAAGAAATCTTTCTTTAACCATACCTTGTTTATATATGAAACATAGGGCAAGTGTCATTTGTTCTTTTTTAGATATATCATTTTCAAGTAAAAATAAATCATTTTCAAGTATAGCTTTTGTTGTTTCTTGTGTAGCAGAATTCACGAGATCCTTTTGAATATCATATGATAGTTGATTTTTCGAAGCATTTTTTAATACAACTTTAGCAATGCCTTCTCAACAAGAATTTGTAAAAAATCTTGAAAATTTTCCTTATTTGTGAATTTTCAGTTTCATCGTGATCACAAAATGATAATCCCTATTGTAAAAGAAATCTTAATACAATCTAAGGAAGTATGCGAACGAATTGTGTTCTCACTTTTCACTTGAGTTGATTGTTTGTTAAGAGCTACATGAATAGATTGATTTTGTTACATCAATCTTCACATCTACGAACAACTTGATTATGAGCACTACCAACTTCTCCAACAAGAATACCAAATCTCTTTTTTTTTATTCCATCATCTATAATCCTAGGTGACAAATGCATCCCCTCTTCTTTGACTTCAAATATCAGTTTTAAATAAATAACAACATAAGAAAAAAAAATTACATCTTTTGTAATACTATGTTCTAACCAATTAGAATATTATGTAAACTAATCAGAATTGTATCGACGTAATTTTCCTCCATTTTATATTTGTGAAAAATCATAAGTTTGAATTAGAATGGTCCCCTTAATAAGTACATTCTTCAAATTTCATCTAGACCATTAGGGTGATAACTTGAAATCTTTCTTCTATCTCCAAGATCAAATGGAAGAGTGGTTAAATCAACACACTTCCGATTAAGAGGATATGTTTTTCATTTTGAGTATTTTCACTCAAATTTCTCTTTTCACTTGTTTCAAAAGTAGGATGTCTCTTTAGGCAGCCCCCCCCCCCCCCCCCCCCCAACAATACATAGTTCCGTCCCCGACGACGACGACGACGATGATGATGACGACGACGACGACGACGACGATGATGATGATAATAATAATAATAACAACAACAACAACAACAACAATAATAATAATAATAATAATAATAATAATAATAATAATAATAATCAATACAATATGTTAAATTAGTTTATCATATTTCAATCATGCACATATATAGTTGAAGCTAACAAACATGACATTTATAGAACAAAATCTTAACAGTTAGGGGGTGTTCAGCGGGTCGAGTCAACCTGCGATCCCGATGACCCAATCAGATCCACCCCAAACTAGTTTGGGTCGGGTCGGGTCCGTGGTCGGATCAGACTCGACCCGACCTCAACTCGACCTTGGGTCGGGTCGGGTGCAAGTCAAAATTTTCTGACCCGACCTCACCCCCTAGACCTGACTTTTTTTAGTTTTCATCCTATATTTTCTACTAAAAAATTTAAAAAATATTTTAAATATGTAAAAAAGTGCCGAGTTCGGGGTCAGGTTGGGTCAAACCCGACCCATGAACACCCCTATTAATATTACATTAGAAATAAAATTTTATATCAATGAGTAAATATATTATGTTCACAACGATCATAATCATAATTTTATATACTTGATAAATTAAAACCCTGGTTTAGAAGTGCATGATTGTCCTCCTTCCTCCTGCGGTCGTCGGATGTGAATCCAACGGCCGCGTACAATTTGCGCAGTTCGACATCACAAAACCGGCCCAACAACACCGGTTCAACATCACAAAACCGACTGTCAATGTTTCCAAGCCCTAATTTTTTAATCGACGACGTGCGGTTGTCGACGCCTAGAGGTCAGCACATACTGAATGATCAAAGACGATCTCCCTGCATTGACACTTGGAGGCCAGCGCATAGCGGACGGACGACATTGATCTCCCTAATTTCTATCGGTGGATGTTCAGAAGTTCTCCAGGCCGCGTTCAAGCTCCCACTGCCGCCACACTTTGCTCTAGCGACCATGACAAGTGTTCGATTCGCTTGTGAATCCGACGATCACCACCTCCATCCATACTAATCTGGTGACAACCACCAAACGCTTACTGAACAAAACTCATACTGATCCAGCGAGCACCACTGATCCGGTGACCACCATCCCAATAGGTGAATCGAAGTTGTTCGTCTCTTGGTTGTTCAATTGCAAGTTGATTTCAGTCTCGCGAGATCGGCCGCCCTGAATTGTGTGAGAATCTCTTCGTTGTGAAGTCTCTTCGCCGGCTGTACTTCATCGGTGAGTGAATCACCTACCCCAAATTGTGTGTGAATTGCCCTTCGCTTCGAGGTCTCACGGTCGTGAGGTCACCATAGTTCTTCCCTCTTTGTTGTCATCGCCCCGAGGTAGTCGCTGATGCATGGTCTTCGCCGCCCTAAGGTCGCCGTTGACGCACAGTCTTCGTCGCTGCCCCGAGGTCACCATCTTCACACAGTATTCACCGCCGCCCCAAGTAGTTGTGGGCGCACCCTCTTCGCCGCTGCCCTGAGGTCATCGTCGCCGCGAGTTCCCTTTTTTCTTCGCTTTTTCCGCTGAACCGCATGCATCTTTTTCCCTCAGTGAACCGAACCACCCATTTTTCACCTAAATAGGGAGAGGACCTCCATTATATATATATATAATCATATATTTGTATCGGCCTCCACGCGGGCAGATCCATCCGGCCGCGCGAGGGGGATCCGACTATGCATGGCCCGTTCTGGCCGCGCGGGCCGCCGTGCGCGGCTAGTTCGGCCGCGCGGGCCAGTTCCAGCCGTGCGCGACCAGTTCCGGCCGTGCGGGCTAGTTTCGGCCGTGTGCGGCCAGTTCGGCCGTGCTGGTTAGTTTCGACTGTGCGCGGCCAGATTTTTTTATATTTTAAAAAATGACTTTGTAACAGTCGGAGCCGTGAAAAATTCCTGTGGCTCCAATCATTGGACAATTTTCCCACGGCTCTAACCGTGGGAAGTTCCCATGGCTTGGTCCGTGAGTAGTTCCTATGACTTGGACCGTAGGAAAATTTTCCACGGCCCAAATCGTGAACCATGGGAATGTTTACACGGATCCAGCCGTGGGAAAAAAATATTTGCCATGAGCACTTTTATGATGGATCATCTCCGTCGGAAAATCCGTTGTAAAGTGTATTTTCTGACGAATTTTTCTCATTTTGCGATGGCTTGAACCGTCGGAAACACACATTTTTCTTATAGTGATTGTCTTTGATCTCAATGAGTTTAAATTATTATATAATTCTATGATAAGAGTCCTTTACACATCATTAGGAGAATATATTTTATAATTCCATTACTTGAATATGCTAGAGCATATTTTTTCTTTCTTTTAATTTGATAATAAAAATAATTTATTTCATTGCCATCATAAATAGTATAGAGCACATTATACCAATTGTCATGAAAATATTAATTCTCTCTTTAAAATTATACATTTCTCCCCATTATATTTTTGATAGAGTATTATTATATTTCATAACAAAATATAATAATATATGTAGTAATTGTATTTTGTCCCAATCAGTTACTTGTATTATTCTTATCATTATGAGAATATATGATTATAACATCATTTCATACGTAATATGTGTATACATTATATTTTTTTTAAAATAGAATCAAAGTCCATATTATAATTTTGACCATTAAAATTGATACTTTTATTTGTAATTGGAAAATATTTCCATAGAAATTTAATAATTTTAGAGTCGTTAAAAATTGTGTGCGCACCCGAGTTCAATTCGTCTGCATGTGGGATGAGCGCACAGCACCCATCAGCGAGCGGGTAAACCTTCGGATTATTAAAATTTGTGCTCTTTCCCTTGAGGCCGGGCTTAACCTTCAGATCGCCCATGGCCGGCAGCACACACGTAAAATGTTCTCAAAATTTGGTTTCTTTGCACCCAAAAACGATCGAAGTCGCATGCATGCACGGTTCAGTAGGTGAGCAGCACGATTTTGTCCGTCGGTAGGTGAGCGGCGGCAGCTGTACGTGGTTCCACTTTCACCCTCACTTCACTTGCTTTGAAAACCAACACATTTATAAATTGTCACGGTGGTTCCATCTTGCGAATAGAGCATATAATATATATATATATATATATAATCTTGTTTATTTACCGTACGTACGTACGTATAAATACGAGGTTTTGTATAATTCCAATCTCGATCTCAGTTCACATGGGGGAGACCATCTTCGGCCCCACCGGGGTTCGTGTCGTCATAGTGATAGCCGTTATTCTAATTATACTCTTCTTGTTTTTCTTGCGATGGGCCTTCATCAAGGTGCGCGCCCGCCTGCGCATGCGCCGCTCCACGGGCTCCGACGCGGCGGTCCCTGCTGCCGTCTGCGTCTCATGATCAAGTGTAAGAGTCTATTAGTACGTAGCAGTTTGCTAAGGACCAACGGATCGATGTCTATTTAATCTTTTTCCTCTTTGTCTTTTAAACTTTTGTAAGTGTTGATATGATCAGTTCATTTTTTAAGGCAGGCATGCAGCTGCATGTACGTGGACGGAAATAAGAGCAGCAGCAGCGGCAGCTGGCCGGGAAGGAGGAGGAGGAGGAGGAGCTCAACATGACAGGAACCCCAAGCCCAGTCGCCTAGAAGGTTTTAATGTCATTTGTCAATGCAAATGTCTTATATTTCTCTTTATCTCAAGGCCAGGTTTTATGAAGCATCCACTTTCAAGCTTCTTATTTGTCTTTTCTTTTTGTGTGTGTTTAAATGCTCGAGTGCAAGTTTCAAACTTCTCTCCTCTCAAAGTTGATAATTTAAGAGAAGAATATGAAAAGAACAAATTTTTTTTAACATTATAACTGGACTACGAAGAGAGCAGACATATTACCTTTGGTTTTGGACGCCATTTTTTCCTCTCTTTTTTCTTTTCCTAGGAAGATGAAAGGAAATAATTTTTGAGTTAATTAAAAGGAGGAATTTAGTTTGGACACCAAACGTCACCCAGGTGGGGAGGATATTATAATTTTATTTTCAGAATTTTTCTCTAAATCCAAAAAGTAATGACAGCGCGTACGTGTATATAACTTCTTCGTTCTGCCTTTTTATTAAGAATATAAAATTATTGATTTAAACTTTTGCATATCAAAATAATTAAAAAAAAAACAAAATTTCAAACTTGATTAAATTTTTATTGAAAAATATTTTTTTCCTTAATTATTGTCCAACTGAACTAAAGTTAAAATTACGGTCGGTCCACGCTTAAACTTTTGAGTAGATTAATTACACATCAGTTTTAAACACTTTTCATTTATTTTTCATATTGTTTTTATCTTGTCGGCTCAATATTACGAGCTCGACAGCCTTGGTACCTTCGCTTTCGAGACCTCCAGCTGCGTTGGTGGTCTCTGCAGCCTGCTCAGGGGAGGACAGGACGTGCGCTTGCTTGACTCCTAGGACTAGGAGGCCGCCGGACCGGAGGGGAGGACGGACGCTGGAGGCCTGCCTTTTTTTTTCTTTTTTTTTTTCTGTGCAAATATATGTTACGTACATCTCAACTTCTCTAATTCAAAGCAACAGATTTTGACATTTTTCGAAAACTATAAAATATTGTAAGAAAATGTTCCCTTGTTGTTAGTATAAATGAATGTTCAGGGCTCAAAACACTTCTTGCAAATATACGTAGGCATATTAGGTATATTCTGAAATGTAAGTGTTGCTCCAAGCCTCCAACAATACTAATATGAATTTATGTGGGACAAAATTTGACAGGTAACAGAATTAATTTAATATTCTTAATATATATATATATATATATATATATATCAGTTTTTTTTCCCACAAATATAAAACATTTGATGACAGTGCACCAAAAATGGTTTGGAGATAAACTGAATATGTCATAAAAAATATTATCTTCTGATTTGGGAAGTTAAAAAGCATTAATATAATTCAAATAATTATTTTCATGTTTTAATAGTTGTTTGCCTTTATAATAAGTCGCGTGAATGACTTTCAATAAATGTGATAATATTGTAATTTTGGTAATTGTTTGAAAATATAAATTTCGATGTTAATTAATATGAATAATTAAAAAACAATGTCCACCCTTGCTGACCAGAAGGTTTGTTATTATGAATTTTACAATCACAATATAATTGATGTTAATAATCCTGAAAACAAAATTTAAGCAAATGTTATTTTCGGAACAAGAAAATATTTTTTAATAAAATCTAAATTTAGCAATGACATATTAATCCGAAAATATTAATCAATATCCAATTGGATTTTCTGAAAATAAATCAGATATTAGTCTGAAAATACTAATGTTAAATTTGTCCAGAACAAATATCAAAATCAATTACCTGGAAATTAATTTTAGCAATAAAAAACATTATTAATATTTCTATCCAGATTAAGTAAAACTAAAAATATTTTGACAAGAAATACTAATATGTCAACATTTATCATTAAAACATGAATTATGTTAAACTGATACATATTAATTGTACTAATGTCATCCAAAAGTAATGAGTTGACCATTAAATAAAGGCGATCAAAATCAAAATTTTCAAATTAGATAAAGAGAGAGCTAAGACCAGGGCTGCGATTCCTACGTTTGGAACAGCCTATGGAAAGCCATCGTCCTTTGGTAGCATAGCAATACATATGTCTCTGATGTGATTGTGAACACAGTTATTGAATATTAAATAACAGTCATTGAATACAGAAGAGGAGCATAATTATATAGCAGCCCTTAGCGAAAAGAGGAGGAGCGGAGCAGGCCATCGAGAAGACAGGCAAGCAGCAGCACTTGTTGTGGGCGAAACTAGGAGGTACTGGAGCGGCGGCTGGCAGCGAGGGCCGCACGGGCGTTCCAGCGACGGCGGAGCCAGGCATAAAATTTGAGAATGAAAAACAACAAAAGGATGATGGCAACTGCAACAAGGAGGAACACATCACGAATGCCAGAAGCTGGATGATCCTTCGGAAAGTATAGCACAAGGATGCCGTCCACGCACAAAATTCAGGTATTCCCCCCACCCACGCCACCCCCTCAACGCCCAATGCATGTAGGTGAGTATAAGAGATGATTCCATTCTCAACAGCCACTATATATATATATATATATATATCATGCTCATGCACCATGGGTGGGTGCTACTCACCTACATGCATTGAGCGTTGAGGGGGTGGCGTGGGTGGGGGGAATACCTGAATTTTGTGCGTGGACGGCATCCTTGTGATATACTCGCCTGCTCAGGATTCAGGAATCATGCATTGCGCGACACCACCAACAAAACCTTACGTGTAAAATATAAACGCCACAAGTCCCGTCGCCCGGCGCACCTTCTCTTACTCATGTCGTGTGTTTGTACGACGAAATCTGCTTCTGCTCGTTGAAATGCCAGTATAACTTATGTAACCGTATAATGAGACGTGTTCCTCAAGTTGCATATGTGCTGCATATATGTAACTAAAAACTGTCAATTGCACCAAGTTAACTCTTTATGTTAACAGATTTCTTTTTAAGATTAATTGATTTGATGCTTATTCTTACTTTCTCTCTCTAATACTTGGTTCAACTTTTAGACTGAGTTGGATAAGGAAATCGAACTCATGACGATGAGAGAAGAAAATAAGAGGATTGTGGAACTAAATTACAGGTAGTCTGTTCTCCTCCCTGTGATGATTATTTAAGATACTTCTATTATTAGGCGTATAAAAGCTAGTTCCATCATTACTTCTTCACAGATGTTTGTAAGTAAATAACTTGTTTACTGATATCAAAAGGATCAATCCATCAAAATATATGATCTGTGGGTCCTTCTTTTTACAATTTACATCAATTAATGTATATTATTTTAAAGTTATATCTATTAATATTAAAAAAATTCAATATATAAAATATTATATATATTATGTTAAGTTAAATAATAAACTGAACTTAAGCTTAGAAGTTAAGCATTTATTAGACCAAGAATACCATATAAAGATTTATATTATATGGACAAAAAGCAAATTCTAAAATATGGTCAAAGGTTTTTTCTAGTACATATTGAACAACTTCCTGGCTGCCAGCTCTGAAATAAAACCTCTTTCCCAATATGATACGTGAACTGAGCTTCCAATTTTCTTTTGAGTGGCGACCCTGAAAACTTTCTACAATATTAATGACAACGTAATGGTGGATGGGAAATGGGCTACCACACGCAGCCTTGGTGTAACGCCTAGCGAATTTGGCACTTCAATGGAATTTTTAGATGGGTCGTTTCTAACGGATAGAAATTCGTCATAATTTATGACGGATAGCGATCCGTCAAAATTTGCGATGGTCACAATCGTTGGAAATTAAAATAATAAATTATATAATTTATTATATTATTATTTTATTTTTTGACAATTTGAAATGTCGAAATTTCTGACGGGTATCTATCCGTCGTAATTTCGATAGTCCAGACTGTTGGTAAATGTAAAATAATATAATATAAGGAGTATTTTATTAATATAATTAGCGACAGTTTAGATCATCGTAATTTCTGACGGTTCCGATCGTCGGTAAATGAAAAGTAATATAATGTAACGAGTATTTTGTTAATATAATTAGCGACAGTCTAAATCATCGTAATTTTCGATGATTAGGACCGTCAGTAATAATTAGCCACAGTTCAAATCGTCGGTAAATTAAAAAATAAATATTATATATAATTAAATATAGTAATTTATTTTTGTAATTAAATAAATTTTGACGTTCACGATCGTCGGTAACTTTAAAAATAATTAATATCATATTCGTATATGTCATGATAATATATATAATTAATATTTGCTAAGTTTTCGACGATCAAAGCCGTCGGTAATTAAAATTTCACTATTCCGCTCTTTTTTTTCGTTTTCCCGCTTTCTCACCTTTTCATATATATATATATATATATATATATATATATATATATATATATATATATATATATATATCTTCCTCAATCACACTCTTTATTTCTTTTCTCCTCTCCTCTCTCTCTCCCCCTCTCCCTCTCCCTCTACCTGTCGGCGAGCCTCACCCGATCGGACGACAAGCATCGACGGCCGGCGACGTCCCTCTCCCGTCGGCGTCTCTCTCTCCTTCTCTCTCTAGCCCGGACCGCTAGGCGGCCGGATCCAACAGCCGACGGCCGCATGGTGGCCGGATCGGCGACCTGGCTGCCTGATCGGGCCGCGAGCGATCGGATCCAGCCGTGGGCTGCCGCCTGGCGGTCGGACTGGCCACGGGAGTCGGATAGCCGGATCTGGCCGTGGGCGCCGGATCGGCCGCCTGGTGGCCGGATCTCGCCATGGGCACCGGTTCGGCCGCTTGGCGATCGGATCTAGCCGCGGGCGTAGGATCGGCCGCTTGGCAGCCGGATCTCACCGCGGGCGCCGGATCGGCCGCCTGACGGTCGGATCTGGTCGCTAGCGGTGGGCTAATTTTATATTATAAAAATTTTTTGCGATGGTTGCGATCGTCGAAAGTTCGGTGGTAGCAATCGTCGAAACTTTCGGCGGTTGCAATGACCGTCGAAAATTTCGATGGTCGAGACCGCCGAAAGTTTCGGCGGTTGCGATGAAACTTTCGACGGTTGTGGCCGCCGGACATTTGCAATGGTTATAACCGTCGAAACTATCGACGAATTTTTTTTCGACCGTCGAAAATGATTTACGACAGCCATTTTTTCGTCGAAAAATCCGTCGAAAATCATAATTTCGGACAGTTTTTTGCAAATTACAGACGGTTTTGACCGTCTGTAATTTGCATTTTTCTTGTAATGTGGCCAATTTGGAAGGGATTCAAAAATCAGAGTCGAAAACAATTAAGGAAATAATTCAAACAAATTCGAATAAAAAAAGAAAAGGAAAGGAAATGTAACTCCCAATCGGGGGAGGAATCCCCCGATTGCGCCTCGGTCACGGCCGGCAGGGCCAGCCGAGACTATAAGAGGGGCACGAAGGAAACCCTCGCACCCCCTTAGATCCTCTCTCAACGGCTGCCGCTCTACCCTGTTCTTCCTCGCCATCGGTGGACGACGCGCATCGAAGGATCGACGGACCGAGAGCATGACAACAGGAGCAAAAGACGTCCAGCACATGGTGATCTGTCCTCGACGTGTTCGTGAAGCAGACCGCGACCTCCTCATCGGCCAGGAATGATCGACGTCCAAGAGGAAGATGTACGATACCGACGGACAAAAAAATGAACGAAAGGTGCTTTAGACGCTAAATCCCCTTAGGCTATGAATTCTTAATCATAAATTGTGTGTGATGCCCCTATGTCGATCCAGAGATCATAAGCAACATTTTTCTTATTATGGTCGTCACGAAATGATGGTCGGAGGATGGCCGAAAATGAAGAAGATGACCAGCGCAAATATGCGTACCAAGAATCCGGCCCGAGTTACAAGCTACCCGACCGGGTCCTATCAGGATTTAGTCCGGGTCTCAGAGGACTCGGCCCGAGTCGCACGTCTTTTTTCCCGTACGATCATCGAATAATAACCCGACCCAAGTCAGAGTTAGACTCGGCCCGGGGGTCATATGGACCGGCCGCGGCCGAATCAAACATGATTCCGACCGAGATGATGTGGCTAATACACCACACAACTTGAGCCGAGTCGGACCCCGACTCGGCACGGGTCATACGTGTCATGTAGGATCCCAAAGGGCACCAAGAGGGGGGTGAATTGGTGTTAAATAAAAAATGTTGATTTCACAAAGATCATCACGGAAGCACAAAACCGATTCTTTAAAACCTTTTAAAATAAAGCAATTCATATCATAAGCATAATATGAACAGGGAGAGAGAGGAAGATCAAACGCAAAGACACGGTGGTTGTTGATGAGATTTGGCCACACCTTGGCCTACGTTCCCGCTCCGACTTCTCGACCTCGAAACCGTCGGAGATTCCACTAATCCCTTCCTTTGTTCCAAATAGGATAAGGAAGAAAGCCCTTTACATCAACCATCTTTTCTCCACTTCGAGAGGCAATGCAACCTCTCCTCCTAGGAAGCTAATCTGTTTCTCTCGCTCAAGAGATAAAATTTAGAACATCTTTTACACAGGAGCTCTCTCTAATTTTTTCTGAACAAAAATGTTTCTCTCTTTTACAATTCTATGCTCACAAGAGTGGAAGAGAGAAAGAAAGAAAATTCTAAATGATAATTTCAAGAGAAATGATATTATTTTGATTCCTTGAAGTTTTGCTTCAATCATGGGTGCCCTTCCTTTTGGCTTTGGCACTCCATTTATAGACTTCTGCAAGTGAGAAAGTCATCTAAAAATTATTACACAATTTTCTCCTTCAAATTTGATTGTTACTGTTCATTTGACTCACAGGCCGGTCGACCGCACATATGGACCGATCGACCAGTACACTTTCTTTTATGAAAAATGTGACCGTTGGCGAATTCTAGACAGTTCGGTCGACCTGTGTTCCAGACCGATCGACCGGTACAATCTCGACATTCTGCATGATGAAATTGGGCATTTTCTGCACTCACCGGCCGACATGTGTTCTGGACCGGTCGACCGATATTCTGGACCGATCGACCAATTTTCCAGCCGGCAGCTCGACCGCCCTGCACTATTTTAGGCATAACATCTTGCACGATTATCCAAATGAGATGATTTTTAATTCTATGGAAAGGTAATAGAATTCTCTACAACTTTGATATTTATAATCCAAAATCTAATGGAATCATAGTCAAGTATTTAATCAAAGAATAGTGCATAAAGTTATCCCTTTTTCTTTAAATCTTTTCAGTATTTTACTTTAATATTTCGAGATTTGTATCATCAAAATACAATGTTATATGTCATTAAAACCTAGATCCAACATGTCATACCGCGATAGATATCCGACCCAGGTTTTCTCTGACCCATCCCTAGTTCTATTGAATAAAGGATAGGTACCCATTTTGTTTAGGCCCTATCTTTCCCAATAGGGCCTCGCGTTGGACAGGCCCACTAGAGGCCATGTCTGACATTGTTAAAGGCTAATGGGCTCTTCCCACTTGAAGAACAGGCCGGGATTTGACAATAATACATAATATTATTGCCTCAGAAATAAGGGACCTGACTTTAACCTTCCTCTGATCCGTGATTCTGGACTCCATCAATGATAAATAAAGACATGTAAAGTAAAGATGAAATTAAGGGATTATTATGTGCCGCCCCAAAGTATAGAGCAAAGATCATAGATTGTATAGTGAGGGACATGTAGCTAAGCCGAGGAGACAGCGCACCTACAGATTCCTTAATGATCACTGCTCCTGGGGATACAGGTCCTCTCCTATCTGTGTTCCGAAAAAGGGTGATGTATTGACACATCGTTTTCCCCAAGGAGGCCACATATGAATTACAAAGTATAGAGCCAGAGGGACAAGTAGTTTAGCTGAGGAGATACTGAACTTACAAGTTCTTAAATGACCATTGTTCCTAAGGTACAGGTCATCTCCCACCTATATTTCGAAAAGAGTATGCATTGGCATTACACCCTCCCTATAATGGCTATTATGGCTTCATAGAGTTATAGAGGCATCTCTGGCATCTCAATCTATAAAGTCGAGTTCGCATAGGACAACTAACTCTAAGGACAGTATAGTAATGTAAAAAATGTAGTGCAACTCACAGTAAAGTAATGTATAACAAACTATAGTATAGTAAAGTACAGAACATAGCATGATAAAGATAAATTATTGATCAGTAAAGTACAAGGCAAGGCATAGTAAAGACAAGGCACAATTATGTCAAAGAAACAGAGTACATATGTTGATATGATAAAGTATGACCTATTGTTATCTCAATCAAAGTATAGAAATCCAGAGAATGTTACTTATTGCTTATCTATGTATGATACCAACATCATTTGATTATTATTTCATCGTCTATATTTCTATTGTATTAGGCGTTTTCCTTCATGGGTATTCAATTCTCTTACATTGGGATTTTGCAGGCGGGAATCCTGAATAAGGAGGTGATGGAGAACGCAGAGCTGGGAGAATGTTGCATATGACTTACCTATTCTAAAAGCATTCATTTCTATTACTTGCATCAGACTGATCATTGATCCTTGCTTCAGAATTACATGATGTTATCCCTATTATCGAACGTCCATTTAAATGTTGAACCTATTTAAGAATCGTGGTTATTTCTTTCTTCTTTATGGATTGTATAAACTAGTAGTGCCTTTTGATATTTCGATGCTCACTCTTTCGCACTAAAGTTCTCGGTTATTCTATTATTATATTTGATGCCACGTATACAAATTATTGAATGGTCAAGGTCAATATTGTAGTAGGCAGTGTAGCGTCCTCGGGATCAACCTGACTGCTTACGTGGTAAGAGGGTCGATTTTGGGGGCGTTACAGTTTGGTATGAGAGCCTAAGTTCTTGGCTCCATATTGGTCATCGTAGAATATAGGTCATTGCATTGTCAATTATTATTCATAAGAATTCCATGGTCACGGTAAAAGTCATGTGCAAGCTTCCTGAGCGTCTGCGGCTCCACTCCTCAAGTAAGTATCGCATAAATCCTCTATATGAATTTCTCTTATATTATTTAGTCATATCGTTCTTATAGATGCCTCCTCGACACATAACGTCCCGAGTCGTCTGTGGGGGGAGGAGGATTTTCTTTGTAGTAGAATCACTCATGCAGGCCCCAACTCCCCAGAATCAGGAATAAGGGCAAGCACGTGATCAAGGCCGTGGACGAGGTCGTGGGCGTAACGTTCCACCTCCCTCGGCGCCAGAAGAGCAAGAGCACTTAGATCAGGAAAGTGTGGGTAGTAACCAGCCAGTGATGTCCCCTCCACCGGCAGAGCTTCCTGAAGAGAACGAGCAAGAAGGAGGAGTTCGCAATTTGGAACTAGGGAGTGCGGCATTGCTCATAGGCAGTCCCTCGGGTCTACCACGGGATAGATATGTCTATTGCATTTACTATGAATAATTTGGGCATTTCACATGGGAACGCCTGAGTTATGTTAAACATAGAGGAGCCTCGAGGAATGAAGTTGGAGAAACCTCTCGATGCAATGAGTAGCACGTGATATCGCAGAATCAAGGACGTTGAAGTCACTTAGTTTTTTTTATTTTAGTTGGATGTTTTATTTTTGCAACTAACCTTTATGATGAACCTAACATGGTTATAGTGGATATTATTGGCCATAAGGGCTGCGAATAAAGTCCATTTGATTTCAGAAGCATTATCCCTCTTAAGTTCTCATTCAATTGCGTGATTTTCATAGATGTCTCCCCGAAAAGAATGCAAATATCAAACGATAAGAATGACGGTCATAACGATGAGGATATTTATCACTCTCCTTCTCGATCAAAACAACCCGCACAACAAGGGCGACAACCTCCTCTCCCATGCACGATCCAAGAGTTCTTGAGGTCTAAACCTCCGACCTACAATGGTGAAGGGGGCATAGATGTAGCGGAATAATGGATAGAGACTATAGAAGATAAATTTGAAATCTTGGACGTCGTCGAGAATAAGAAGATGTTATTCGCCGCTGACACCCTCAATAAAGACACTAAAGACTAGTGGAAGGCGACAAAAGCAATAGAATTTTTGGAAGTCAAGGTTATTGCCTGGGAAGACTTCCGCAAATTACTTGAGGAATGATACATCCCTGCCTTCCAAAGGGATTTAAAGCAACAAGAGTTTCTGAACCTAAACAAGGGACAATGACGGTGTCCCAATACATGACCAAATTTGTTCGTCTGAAGCAATATTCAAAGTTGACCATGGACGAACTAGATAAGACCAACCACTTCGTGGAAGGACTGAACTCTCACCTGAAAACTCAAACACGGACCGACAACTGCAAAATTCTAAATGAAGTAGTTCGCTTAGGATAATGGAAAGAGACCATCAAGAGCTGCAAAAGGATAGAAGGGGACAGCCGGTTGTGGGACAAAGCTCGCAACAACCTCAATTCCATAGGAATGACTGTCATCAACGACGACGGAATAACCGGCCCCATCCGTACCCAGCACCACAACAATATGAACACCCATGTTATGAGCAGCAGCCCCGACAACCCCTACCACTACAACATCCTCCGCAACAAACTCCACCACAACAACAACAACAACAAAATCAACGACCCCCTCAACAGGCGCCAAGACGACCAGCTCAACAACAACGAAACAACCCAGGCCCCTAGGCATCACCTGCACTGGGTGAGCGAGTCTTATGCAATACCTGCGACAGAACTCATGCAGGGGAATACCGCATGAAGACTAGAGCATGTTTCCACTATGGAGGAATGAGCCACATTGCAATAAATTATCCGCGATGTGGACAACCATTGGTGCAAGGGAGACTCTTCAACTTGGAAGAAGATGCTCTAGTGAATGACGTTGAAGTCATTCGAGGTACGCTCCTTGTAGCTGAGTTACCCACTACTGTCCTATTTGATTCTGGTGCTTCTCATTCCTTCATATATGAAGAATGTGCTATTACATTAGGGTTAACTACCATGAACTTAGATCATAAGATGAGCATACTTACCCCACAAGTAACCCTATATACTACTAGATACACCCCTGATATATCAGTAGAAATAGGCAAAAAGAAATTTCCTGCAAACTTAAACATTATCCCCATGAGAGATTATGATATAATATTAGGCATGGATTGACTAACCTTCCATGATGCTTCTATACTATGCAAGCAAAAGAAAGTTATTATAGGAACACAGAATACAGGCAAAGTTATCGTCAGAGGCATAGCCCGGAAGGAACCCAAGGTCATATTATCCTCCATGAAGGCACACAAACTTCTTCAGCAAGGATGTAGGGGATATCTAACAAGTGTAATTAAGATTGAAGTGCCTATCAATACCTCACAAGACATAGATATAGTAAAGGAATTCCTTGACGTATTTCCTGAAGATGTTAGTGGTCTACCACCCAAAAGAGAGATAGATTTCCACATTGATGTGGTACCTGGTACAACACCTATATCCAAAGCCCTATACCGGATGGCTCCTGTAGATATGAAGGAATTAAAGACTCAAATTCAGGAATTAATAGATAAAGGTTTGATCAGACCTAGTGTCTCACCATGGGATGCTCCGATCCTCTTCGTCAAGAAGAAGGACGGCTTGCTAAGACTCAACATCGATTATCGGATGCTGAACAAAGTCACAGTAAAGAACAAGTATCTATTTCCCTGCATCGACGATTTGTTCGATCAGTTGTCTAATGCGAAGGTTTTCTCTAAAATTGATCTGCGTAGTGGTTATCACCAGCCCAGGGTAGCAAAAGAAGATATTCCAAAGACAGTTTTTAGATCACGATATGGACACTATGAGTTTTTTGTTATGCTGTTTGGGTTAACCAATGCCCCAACAGTATTCATGGACCTCATGAATCGAACTTTCAACGAACATCTTGACAAGTTCGTGATCGTTTTTGTCGATAACATCCTCATCTACTCATCGAGTATTGAACAACATAGGGAACATTTGAGGATCATATTAAAAACTTTGCGAGAGAAAAAATTATATGCAAAGTTTTTGAATGCGAATTCTGATTGGAAGAGATGGTGTTTCTTGGTCACATTGTCTCCAAGGATGAAATCTCAGTTGACTCAACGAAAGTTGAAGTAGTATTAAACTGGACACAACCAAAGAATGTCTCCGAGATTAGGAGTTTTCTTGGTTTAGTTGGATAGTACAGACGCTTCATCAAAGACTTCTCTAGACTAGCGCTATCGCTGACTAAATTCACAAGGAAATGATAGAAGTTCATCTGGTCACCAAAGTGTGAAGAGAGTTTTCAAGAGCTGAAGAAGCAGTTAACTTCAGCACCCATCCTTATGTTACCATCAGGCAATGATGGTTACGTAGTTTATAGTAATGCTAGTGGCACAGGACTTGGATGTGTCTTAATGCAACATGAAAAGGTAGTAGTGTATGCCTCCAAACAATTGAAGAAACACGAGATTAACTATCCCACATACGACCTAGAGCTTGCAGCAGTAGTGTTTGCCCTTAAACTTTGGCGTCATTACATGTATGTAGAGGAATTTTTAGTTTGCACAGATCATAAGAGTCTGAAGTATATTTATACTTAGAAAGATCTTAACATGCCCTGAAGATGATGTATGAAATTCTTGAAGGACTACGAATTTGCCATTAATTACCACCCTGGTAAGGCAAACTCAGTTGCCGACGCTCTCAGTCGAAAGTGGGAAGGATCAGTAGCCTTCGTGTGCCTTCAACAGTTCGAACTGATGGAAGAACTCTTCAAATGGGCACCAAGAGTAAGACATGATGGTTCACTAGTGATGATGAAACGAATCGTACCTGACCTTATTAGAAGAATTATTGAAGCAAAAGTTGAAGACCCTGACTATCAAACTATGATGATAAAGACCAGTCATGAAGCAAAAGATTCCAAGATCTCCCCGTACGGTGGCATCAGACAGCATGATCGTTTATGGGTACTAATCAATCCTGCACTACGGAGGGAAGTATTCAATGAATGTCACCAATCAGAGTTTGCAATTCATCCTGTGAGTACAAAGATGTATAAGGATGTGCAGAGAAGTTTCTGGTGACCAAACATGAAGAAGGAGATCGCAGAATACATCTTCAGATGCATAGTTTGCCAATAAGTCAAAGTAGAACACCAGAAACCCCAAGGTACATTGAAGAGTCTCGGGATTCCTCAGTCGAAATGGGAAGAGATAGCAATAAATTTCACCACGGGTCTTCCTCGGACTCAAAAGGGACACGATGCCATCTAGGTAATAGTGGACCGACTCACTAAATCGGCTCATTTCTTAACCATCAAGGTAAAACAATCACTTGAAAGTCTAATGGATCTATATGTGTAGTAAATCATTAGACTCCACGAGATCCCATCAATCATTATGATAGAGATCCCAGGTTCATCTAAAGGTTTTGGAAGGGCCTCCAGAATGTTTTCGGGACAAGACTTCGATATAGCATGGCTTTCCAATGGCCAATCAGAGAGAACGATCCAGACACTGGAAGATATGCTTCGAGCGTGTGCACTGGACTGACATGGCAATTGGGACATTCATCTCCTTCTCATCGAGTTCTCCTACAATAACAGCTACCATGCCACTATAGAAATGTCCCCATTTGAAGCATTATATGGTTGACCATGCCGCTCCCCGGCATGTTGGGGTGAAGCAGGCGAAAGAAATATCTTAAGCGTAGAATTACATAAACAGACTCAAGAGTATACGGACCGGATCAAACTAATAAAAAAGAGGATGAAGTCAGCTCAAGAAAGCTTATGCAGACAAAAAATGACGAGAACACACTTTCAAAGCAGGAGATCATGTCCTACTCAAAGTCTCACCCACCAAAGGCGTAATGTGATTTAGCAAGCGAGGAAAGTTGAGCCCAAGATATGTTGGTCCTTTTGAAATTCTAGATATGGTGGGAGACTCAGCACACAGATTGACCTTACCCAACATACGCCAGAGTACATAACGTCTTTCACGTCTCACTGCTCCGAAAATACAAGCACGATTATGCCAATGTCATTAAAATTAAGGAGCCAAACCTCAAGGGGATCTAACATATGAGGAGCAACCCACAGAGATACTAGAGTACCAAGAACACTAGAATGGAAAGAAGAAAATATCACTAGTCAAAGTAGCATAGAAGCGTCACCAAGGGAAAGAAGCAACATGGGAAGTAGAGTCAGAAATGCGAGAAAAATTTCCTAAACTATTCGGTAAGTCCTAACTCTTATCAAAATTCGAGGAAGAATTTTCTTTTAAGAGGGTAATAATGTAACGCCTAACGAATTTGGCCAATTTGGAAGGAATTCGAAAATCAAAGTAAAAACAATTAAGGAAATAATTCAAACAAATTCGAATAAAAAAAGAAAAAGAAACGTAACTCCCAATTGGGGGAGGAATCTCCTCCCCCGATTGCGCCTCAGTCACGGTCGGCAGCAGGGCCGGCCAAGACTATAAGAGGGACAGGAAAGAAACCCTCGCATCCCATGGATCCTCTCTCAACGGCCGACGCTCTACCCTGTACTTCCTCGCCACCGGCGGACGACGCGCATCGAAGGATCGACGGACCGAGAGCACGACAACAGGAGCAAAAGACGTCCAACGCATTGTGATCTGTCCACAACGTGTTCGTGAAGCAGACCGTGACCTCCTCATCGGCCCGGAATGACCGGTGTCCGAGAGGATGACGTACGAATGTTGACGGACTAAAAAAATGAACGAAAGTACTCTAGACGTTAAATCTCCTTAGGCTATTAATTGTTAATAATAAAATGTGTGTGATGTCCCTATGTCGATCTAGAGATCATAAGCAACATTTTTCTTATTATGGTCATCGCGAAACGACGGCCGAAAAAGAAGAAGATGATCGGTGTAGTTCTGCGTACCAGGAATCCGGCCCGAGTTACAAGCTACCCGGCCCGGGTCCTGTAGGGATTTAGTCCGAGTCTCAGAGGACTCGACCCGAGTCGCACGTCTTTTTCCTCATATAATCATCAAATAATAACCTGACCCGAGTTAGAGTTAGACTCGGCCCGGGTCATATAGACCAGCCACGGCCGGATCTACAAGATTTCGGCCGAGATGATGTGGCAGTACACCGCACGACCCGACCCGAGTCGGACCCCGACTCGGCCCGGGTCATATGTGTCATACCGTGACTGATGTCCGACCCGGGTTCTCTCTGACCCAGCCCGAGTTATGTCAAATAAAGGATAAGTACCCATTTTGTTTAGGCCCAATCTTTCCCAATGGGCCTCGCTTTCGATAGGCCCACTAGAGGCCATGTTTGACATTGTTAAAGGCTAATGGGCTCTTCCCACTTGAAGGACAGGCTGGGATTTGACAATAAGAACAACGTAATAAGACATAATGTTATTGCCTCGTATATAAGGGACCTGACTTTGACCTTCCTATGATCCATGATTCTAGAATCCATCAATGATAAACAAAGACATGTAAAGTAAAGATGAAATTATGGGATTACTATGTGTCGCCCCAAAGTATAGAGTAAAGATCATAGTATTGTATAGTGAGGGGCCGGTGGGGATACATGCCCTCTCCCACCTGTGTTCTGAAAAAGGGTGATGCATTGACACATCCTTTCCCCTAAGGGGGCCACATATGAATTACAAAATATAACACCAGAGGGACATGTAGTTTAGCTGAGGAGACAGTGAATCTACAAATTTTTAAATGATCACTATTCCTGAGATACAAGTCCTCTCCCACGTGTATTTCGAAAAGGGTATGCATTGGTATTACACCCTCCCTATAATGGGCATTCTATCTTCACAGAATTATAGAGGCACCTCTTGCATCCCAATCTAATAAAGTCGAGCTCGCAGGACAACTAACTCTAAGGACAGTATAGTAATGTAAAAGATGTAGCGCAACTCACAGTAAAGTAATGTATATCAAAGTATAATATAATGAAGTACAGAACATAGCATGATAACGATATAGTATTGATCAGTAAAGTATAAGGCAAGGCATAGTAAAGACAATGTGAAGTTATGGCAAAGAAATAGAGTACATATGTTGATATGATAAAGTATGACCTATTGTTATCTCAATCAAAGTATAGAAATCCAGAGAATGTTACTTATTGCTTATGTATGTATGATACCAACATCATTTGATTATTATTTCATCGTCTATGTTTCTATTGTATTGGGCATTTTCACTCATGGGTATTCCCAAGGTTGTTAATATCGCGAGTCAGTACAGTGCAAAATAGAGTCAACTCTTATCACAATCGGAAATAGAAGTAACTCGGGTTGACTCGCGAATTAACTCTTTAAACTCGTTAAACTCGGTTAACTCTTAAGAGTCTACTTGTAGAATCTTAGAGTCTATTTTCCATGTGAAAAAATGATAAAAGTAGGCTTGGATTAAAATGTATTAATTTATAAATATGATTGCTTCTCTTCTAAATATTATTTCTATCATAATAATTGAATTTCTTCATTCCGCTAATCATGAAAAATTATTGTTATTATTGAGAAGTTATTTTTTTTTTGAAACTAGTTCAATCTTATAATCATTTCATCTTTTGTCTCACTACAAGTAATTCAGCGTTATACTTGCTTATTGTATTAATTCACCATTATTTCATCTCTAGCTTACTTTCATGACCTTGCCTTGTCAATGATAATCTCCTAGTCAGATTTTTCTCCCTTTTTATCTTACTTTATTTTCATAAATCTCAATTCCACTATTATGTTCTTTTTCTTTTGCATTTATAGAGTCTTGCCTTCAAAATTGTCCTGCAATCGAAGTTATTAATTTTCTTTCGTAAGATAGGTATAACCACAATGTAGGATATTCATTCTTTTATTTCATAATCTATATTTTCTCAATACAAACTTTATTTAGTTGTTAGCTCAAATAACTCTTATTTTCATAAGATAATTATTATCATGTATTTCACTAGCATCATATATTTTGTAATATAACATATAGTTCAAATTGTTAAAATTTATTGCTTGTCATTTTTTGTTACATTATCCTATCATCTACTTGGGCAATACTATATTCTATAAGTTTTTTAACAAACATGCTCACCAATACTAATTATTATATAGCATAGGTGTAAATGCGATAATATTATTGACATTATTATATTTTTTAATTAAATATATTTGAAATATAGACTCTACGAATTTATGATACGATTTCACGATACGAGTCTACGAGACCCAAAACGAGTTTAGTTAGACTCTCGATATTGACAACCTTGGGTATTCCATTCTCCTACATTGAGATTTTGCATGTGAGAATTCTGAATAAGGAGGTGATGGAGAACACAGAGCTGGGAGAATGCTGCACATGACTTACCTATTCTAAAAGCATTCATTTTTGTTACTTGCATCAAACTGATCATTGATCCTTGCTTTAGAAAGACATGATGTTATCCCTATTATCGAACGTCCGCTTAAATGTTGAACCTATTTAAGAATCATGGTTATTTCTTTCTTCTTTATGGATTGTATAAACTAGTGGTGCCTTTTGATATTTCGATGCTCACTCTTCCGCACTAAAGTTCTTGGTTATTCTATTATTATATTTGATGTCATGTATACAAATTGTTGAATGGTCAAGGTCAATATTATAGTAGGCAATGTAGCGTCCTCGGACTCAACCTCAGCTACATGGTAGGAGGGTCGATTTTGGGGGTGTTACACTTGCGCTATGAGTCTAGCCGCATACGTGCTAGGGCCCAGAACACATACCCTCCTCAACTTCTGGCCACGGATATCTGCTTGCAACAACGAGAAGGACGTTTATTATTAAATTAGTATTGATTCAAAAATATGAATTTAGCAATCAGATATTAATTCAAATATATATTAATTGATATTAAATTTAACCAAATAATTTTTTTGTAAATCAAGCAAACATTAATGTTAATCTTATCCATAATATATAATAAATTTAATTATCTAGAAATTAGTTTTAGCAATCGAACATTAATTAAAATTACTCATATCAGTTAATATTGAGCCTATCCATATTAAATAAACATAAAAAATCAATTACTATCGTAAAAAATTAGTTTATTTTTTGTAATCAGTAACTATTAAAATTATATAATAAAAATCAATTGTAATATTCATTCTTCAAATTTGTAAATTAAAAATATATTTTAATAAAAAATGAAGTGGAGAATGGATGAAGTAAGAAAAACAAAAAAAAATTAAAAAACTTTTTTACTTACCCAAACTAAAAGCCTAAGAATTAAAGAAAAATCATAAATAATTAATTTTTTTGTTCTTAAAAAATTGAAAAACTAGAAATTAAATTCAATATTAATTATCGGTTGCAACTTATAAAAAAATATTTAGTTTTCTATTTTTTACAAGCTTTTCTTAGTCATCAAAATATGGTATATATGGTTACCTTGTTTCTAAATCGTAACTGAATTTGTAATTATCTTTCCTAAACAACGATGATCAATTGAAGGAGACAAAGTTGAATAACGTTAAATAACATTAACTTACAATGTATCCTTTCTCTATTATCCGCGATGTTGTTTTTCTAAAATTATTGTCATGATAATTTTCTTCTTTACCATATACAAATAATATAAAATAGTCTTATTTCATATAGGATGTCACAATAACAATTGGGTGCATACACGATAAAAACCTTATTGAATAGTTTTATGCTCGATATAGTAGTCGAGCTTCCATGTATTATTATCTACCTAATTATCTTTTGTACCTCTTTGTTTTGAAATATATGTTGGTCATCGCCAAACTTCTGTCGTCTTTAACTTTAAGCACAATAAAAAAACAATAAAAGAACATAAAGTTTTACATGTCACCAAAATTTTTGTTGGTGGATAGACATGCATTTTGCTTATTGGCCTTGACATTCAAGCATCATTGTTTTTTTGTATTTATTATTATCATTATATTTTACTTATAAAAGTTTTCAACTCTCTACTCAATAACTATTAAGATGTTTTTGCTATCGATCTTACCTATTTTATGTTTTGTAGTTAGTAGTCGTAAAAAACTAATTTAGTTTTTTTGTAATCATTAACTATTAAAATTATACCATAAAAATCTATTGTAATATTCATTCTTCCAATTTGTAAATTAAAAATATATTTTAATAAAAAATGAAGTAGAGAATGGATGAAGCAAGAAAAACAAAAAAAAATTAAAAAAGTTTTTTACTTACCCAAACTAAAAGCATAACAGTTAAAGAAAAAACATAAATAATTAATTTTCTTGTTTTTTTTAAAAAAAAAGAGGAAAACGTAGAAATTAAATTGGATATTAATTATCGATTGCAACCTATAAAAAATATTTAGTTTTCTATTTTTTTAAGTTTTTCTTAGCTATCAAAATATGGAATGGTTACCTTGTTTTTAAATCGTAACTGAATTTGTAATTAGCTTTTCTAAATAACGATGATCAATTGAAGGAGACAAAGTTGAATAACGTTAAATAACGTTAACTTACAATGTATTCTTTCTCTGTTATCCGCGATGTTGTTTTTCTGCAATTATTGTCATGATAATTTTCTTCTTTACCATATATAATATAAAATAGTCTTATTTCATATACGATGTCACAATAACAATTGGGTGCATACACAATAAAAACTTTATTGAATAGTTTTATGCTCGATATAGTAGTCAAGCTTCCATTTATTAATAATGAACATCAAAATCCTCATCGAGCAAATCGAGTGAAATTCCATTAAAGAATACCAATAAATGAATTTAATTTTTTTATTATTTTAAAATGTCTCTATTTCGTTAATATTGCACTATAAAACATGTCGAATTGAGCAAAAATATCACTCCAAAAAAATACGAAGTCATGAATTAAAATATTTTTTAGTATTTATTCTATTTTTAGCAGTAAATGAATAGTCTTAGTATATAATGTTATAAGTTATAATGTATCAGTCAAACAATTTTAAAGATCACTGAATTTTTCCTAATATCTAGTTTTAAGGGTTTCCACGGTGAACAAGATTTCGCATTCATTATATATATATATATATATATATATATATATATATATATATTAGTAATTAAATAATATACACCCCAATAGTTTGAATATTATATATATATAATATATTAAAATAATTATATATAATATTTAATCATTATAGAGAAAGAAAATGGAAAAAAACAATGGCCTCCAATATGCCTCTTTATCTTTCCACCATCATCTTAGTTTCTTCTCTCATCTTTGCTATGTTCCTGTGAGCTATTATGGATTATTATCAATCATGACGGAGCCAGCCATATATATATATATATATATATATATATTACACAGAGCAATGTAGAATATAATAAAATAATATAATGTATATTATATTATTTACTAGTTTTGTAAAATAACTTTCAAACATCATAAAAAAAACTAGATCGCTTTGATAAACAAAAAAAAATCTACAAACGAATTTATGATACCTTTTTTTAATATTTTTTATGTAAAAAATGAATAAATTCATTGGTAGTGATTATATAGGATATGTCCCCTTTTTTACAATATTTTATAATAAATTCTGTGTGTATGGAAAAAGAGGCCCCTCTTAGCATTTTCGCTAAGCAAGCTGCTTAGCACGCTCAGAGTCGTGTGATTTCCATTGGACAATGCACAACCTTGTTTTAATTTTTTTTATCCTCCATGGCCGTCAGATGGAATCCCACGGTGCACAATCAACCTCCACAGCAGTGCATTCTACTTTCTCTCTCCCATATGCACAATCAATTCCACTATGCACGATCTGCTCGTGTGCTTCTCTATCGACTCCTTTGGCTGCTCCGAAGACTGTGAGATCAACCTTCAATGGTGACTAGGTTGCTCCTTTGGTTGCACCTCACCTTCGCCCTTCATCGTTCGACAGTGAGGTAACATCCCGACAAAAAAAACCTACATTTTATGCATCGCGCGACTGCCCCCTTTCTCATGGCTGCTCTCATGAGTTGCAGCAGAAGTCAACGACGACCACGGGTACATTGCAGAAAGCTGACATTCGTTCGCCCTTCATCATTTGTCGATAACGTAATATCCCATGAAAAAACCTTACATTTTCTGCATCGTGTGCGGCTGGCCCGTTCTCACTCTCATTTATTGCAGTAGAACTCAGCAGCAATCATGAGTACATTGCGCGTCGCAAGCATCCGTTCGCCCTTCATCGTTCGATGGTGAGGTAACATCTCCAGAAAAAACCCTACATTTTTTGCATCGTGCTCGGCTAGCCCCTTTCTCATGGCTGTTGTCATTTGAGTTTATAATGATTATTTCATTTGGTTATGCAGGGAAATTTCTTCTCTTCTGAATTGCACTCTAGTTCATGATAACTATTTTGATACATTGCTCAATTAAGTTGAACATATGTCATTTGCCTTATTTCCTTATTGGTTTTAGTAAGACATGGATGAAGAGATACTCAATATTAAGGAAACTATGAATGAGGCTATGCAATCGATGGGCAGGAGCATCAAAAGTCATATGAAATTAATAAATCGTGTCTCGGAATGACTTTTGATACAGAGAAGAAAGAAGTTTGAAGAAAGAAGTCTCCCTCATGTAGAAAGAAGTCTGAAGTATGAAGAAAGAAGTCTCCCTCGGGTAGAAAGAAGTCTGAAGTCTGAAGTCTGAAGAAAGAAGTCTCCCTCATGTAGAAAGAAGACTGAAGAAAGACGTCTGAAGTATGAAGTCTGAAGAAAGAAGTCTGATATACTTCTTGTGAAAGAAGTCAAATATACTACTTGTGAAAGAAGTCTGAAGTTTGGATTATTCTCCCTCCTGTAGAAAGAAGTCTGAAGTTTGATATACTTAATTGTGCATGATTTTATTGATGCTATAATTTCTCCAACACATTAATGGCAAATTGTGTCACTTACATGAATATTCTTTGAGTTTATTTCGATTTTTAATTGGTGTATCTTTTCATGTTTTATCTTCGATCTCAAGGGAACGTCATTAATTTTCTTGCGGCTAGTTGATTATTGATTTTTGTGCGTCTCTTCCTTCATACTCGCTTATCTTTTTGTTTGGCTACGAATGAGATCGATTCATGTGCATGTGTTTGAGTCCAAGACAAATTTCATCATTCAAGTCGATTTCTTTGTCTGATCTATGTTCCACTTGGACTAGTGTAGATCCATCAGTGCCTAGCTCGATTGTTAAGTGCTAGAAATATACCTTAATAAGGCGTCGAGGCATGCATATGTAGATGACTTGTCATAGGCTTAAAGAGTCATCAGGTTACACAACTTTTTAAAGATTTCTTCAAGTACAGTACATGCCAAGCCACACAGATATGAACAATTACTATGAGCCAGAGAAATGTCTGGAATGAAGATTTTGGAGCAATTACTATAACCATTACACCAAGAACACAAGTAGCACCAGCCATAAAATCTTCGACCGGAGTTTTTATTGGTCAATGAAATCTTGATACACGCCACTTCTCCACATTCACATATCAGTGGATTAAATTGTTTACCTTAAACAACCAAGGATGTTAAAGTTGAGAAGATATTATAGAGATCAAATGAATTGGATCATATAATACGCAACAATAACTCATATATTGAAAAGTTGAATTGGATCCTACAGATTCTTACCATGCCCATGATAAATGCAAATGAAATGGATAGTAATCTAAAATGAAGACCTACATGCACTACCAAATAAATGCCAAACAAAAGCATTAATAATCAAATTTTAGCATGACCACGATGTTACTATACACGTGTGCTGTCAAAGGGCCCTGCATCTACATACTACACAACTATCAGCTGCTTAAGATTCCATTTCCATATATTGTCCTCATCCAAAAAGGAAGTTAAAAAAAACATGGTTACATTCTTCCGCAGCTATAACGTAGAAACATTTATTTTTCATGCTGCATTTGGGGCTTCAATTTTGACATTGGAGGACTTCATGTGAACCACACGTAACAAGTCATCTGATGGACAAATTTTAACCAAAGTTCAAAACTTTTTATTAAAAAGCAAATGGATAATAACACATCTATCAGCAATCCAGGGATCATGCACAAAATTAAAAGTTTTGAATCATACTTCCAGCTCATCGTCAGTGTCCTTCAAAGGTAGTTTCCTTGAGATCCAGCAGGCTGATGCAGCCTTCGGCATTGAAGCTCAGTCGGTCGCCGCTCGCCGCTCACTCGCTCGCTTGGTCGCCGATTGCTAGGTTGTTGCTCGCTTGGTCGTCAGTCGCTAGGTCGCCGGTCGGTCGGTCATCGCTCAGTTGCTGATCCTTCGCCCTTCATCTGTCGATCAGTCGCTGCTCGCTCGGTGTGATGTCGCCGTGTGAGATGTCGAGTTCCATTACCGGCAGGTGAGAGTTAGGGTTTAGAGTTCCACTAGCAGCAAGATCGCGATCGACTGAACGGCCAAATAAAGTAAAATGCAGGATCGGACGATTATGGTGGAGAGAAAAATGCAATCGTCTGATGGGAATCGCACGACTCTGAGCACATTCTCTTTTCCCTTAGTGTATTTCTATAGGACATCTTCCCTTGCACAAACAGATGGATGATAACTAGATGATAATAAATAGATGAGCATGTCGCTCATCTGCACATGAAGACCAACGTGGACATGGCTTTATAATTAGATGAGTTTAATTATTTAATTAAATAAATAACTATCTCCCTAATCCGATAAAATGAGTAGATGCAAACTTCAACAACTATATGCCCAACCTCCGCTGATGGCCATTAGTTCGCGGTTAGCGCAAAGTAAAACTGAATCTATTTAGATTTTTTTAACATAAAATTGAATCTATTTAGATATATTTAATTAAACACTAAGATTTAACACTAGAAAATACTTTTAATGAGGAATTAAATTTTAGTGTTTTATATTTTTAGCCGAATTAATTTAAAATCATGGACAATAAATAAAAAATCGGAGACTATTAATTCAATCCATTTATTAAAAAAACATTGTGAAGACTCAAGGAGGGGTTAGAAAATAGAAAGGGCCATCCGTCTCAACGAGGGAGCAGATAAAAAGAGTGGAGTGGACATGGACTCCCTTCTGCGAATCCACCACCACCACCTTCGTCCTCTCTTCCTCCTCCCGCCACCCCTTCTGCGCCAGCACCCCCGAGCAGCCTCCGTTCTGGTCGCTCGGGCCGACTCCTCGCCGTCTCCGGCGTCCGAAAATGGCCGAAACCCCGACGAACTCCCGGCGGCATCCTCTGCAGCTGATGCCGGTGCCAGGAAGTCCGCCGACGGCAAGGGCGTGGGATTCGGTCGCGCTGCGGCCAACTCCTCCGTTGCCGCTGCGACTAGCGGCAAGAAGAAAAGCAAGAAGGTGGTCAGGCGGTCTCCCATCCAGGGCAACTCTCTTCTCTTCTCCGAGGACAAAGGGGCTCAGCAGCAACAGCAAAATCAGCAGCCGCAGCAAGAGACGGCCAACGAGAGCGCCTTTCTCCTGACTTGGCTGGGCCTTGGGTGCCTCATTCTGATCGAGGGCATTGCCTTGGCCGCCTCAGGTGAGATTTTAGCCTTTGGATTGCTGCTTGGTTCACCTGCCTTTGTCCCTCCAGAGTCGCGTCTCGTCAATTGTGTGAATTTAAGTGTGTCAAACACGAGATTCCGAACAATAACACAAACTTACTTTTAAAACTCTGATAACATTCTGCCTCTATTTGTGTGTTTAAAATTAGAAATATCTAGGAGAAATGGTTTCTTTGCATACAATGCGAAAACACGACTAACACTCGGATTGAACACTCATTAAGGGGAAGGGAAGAAAATGAGGGGGAAGAAAAAGGGAGGAAAGGGAAGGGCACTTTTCCACCTGGGGTTGAAACAAAATAGCACAAAAGGAGGGGTTGAAACAAAATAGCACCTGGGAGGGGAATGGAGGGGAAAAAATGGAGATTCCCCTCCATTCTCCTCCTTTAAAATTTTATCCAAATAAGGGAAATTTTTTTTCCCTTCCCCTCCCCCTCTTTACCTTCTATTCACCTCAATCCAAACATAGTGTTAGGGATGTCTTGAGCATGATATAGACAGAGTCTCTGAAAAGGAATGGCATTTCAATTTATAAGTTTCAACAAAACATACAATTTATAATCAGAACTTGCGGCAACTAATGTAAGATGGTGCATAATTTAATGAATATATGATGTTGTTGTAGCACCTATGCAAATGGCAATAACAAATATATGACTGCCACGCATTAAAGCTAGTCTAATTATATACGGAAAGTTTAGGGTGGCAACACTAAACCATCTACACAGAAGAGGTACTTTTTATTTGATGGTTAAGATGCATCTGAGCGAGTTCTCTTGTCCAAGGAATGACGTGTTCACAAATACGCAGGTGGATTTATGTTGCTCATTGTTATTTTATAGTAAGGAATATTCTATTATAATGCACTAAAGGGATTTAAATCAATCAACGTTAGATTAGATCACCAGAATGTGTTTTATGAGCGTGATAGCCAACTGTTTGATGTGTAAATTGAAATTGCTGAAACTTTTAGTTTATTGTGCAACAAGTTTAGTTTTGATAAAGTAGAGAACACAAAGGATTCCATAGACAAATAGGAGAGTAGTTGTTAGATTACATCAGTTTCTTTCTCGATGGTCCCTGATATGTCGTAGTGTTGGTTAAGATTTCTATTTGAGTGTGTGTGCTTATATAGAGTTTGTGCATGGGGATCGAGGAAGAACATTAAATATTTGCAAGTTTGTTCAGTTGCACATTTTATTTCATCACTCTTTCTGATATTGACAATTCCTTGAGAAATATTACAAAATATGGCTGTAATTCTGGAAATTAATTGCAAGCCGCTCAAGGTCATTTAACCTACAGTGCATGATAGATCTTTATAGCCATCACAGAAGTTTACAAGGGGGTTAAATATACATCTCAAGCTTGCAGAGTTACCATGGACACCAAGTATAATTCATCCACATTTGAGAGGCATTTTTATTTTCTAGTCACTTTCTGACAAGTACATTAAACGGGGATGGATTTATACTTGATACTTCAAGGATACATTTTCATCTCTTTATTGGGACATTTGCATGATACATGATAATTAACATCAAGATGTATCTTGGGTTCAAAGATGTAATCTTCTTAGGGGTCGTTTGGAAACAGAATCGCGGTTCCTCTTAAGTTCCCCGTGCATAGTTGAATTGACAGATTAGTTCGGGGTGTGTTTGGTTGGAGTGAAATTTGATGATGAAGAATAAGGTGGTTGATGTGATGGGAAAAAGTAGATGTGATGGATGAATTTTGGGTGGGTTTTGAATTAATGATTATTATAATTATGAAAACTCCGCCTATGTTTTATAGCCGGTCCCAAGCCCGGATAAAGGAGGAGGGTTGTGTTAGGCCCCGACAGCCAGCGTAAAATCCTGTCGAATCTCATGAACATGGATCAACGAAGCGTCGATCCATGTAGCCGACCCCACCTAGTGGGATAAGGCTTTGTTGTTGTTGTTGTTGTTGTATTATAATTATGAAGTATAATTTTATTAATAATTAAAATAAAATTGTAAAATAAAAACTTTTTATGGGAAAAATTTTGTTAAAAATTATATTATTTAAATATAAAAAATCATTTTTTAAATTAATTATATTTAATGAAATATTAAAATTTTTTAATGAAAAAATAGGTAATAAATATTATTATATTAAACACTTATTAAAATTATTTTATATCTATTAAATAATTTATTTTAGTGAAGATAGTGTGTGAAGAGAAAAGAAAAAGAAAAAAGAAAATGAACTTTGAAAAAAAAAAGCAAACATCACATCGAAGTCAAAACCAAAAAAAAGGGGCAGCCTCCGGTGGTCACGTGACCCCGATTCCACCAGCATTGATCCTGCCCCGGAATCGGATTCCGGGGCGGTGTTTGGCGGAACCGGGCGGAATAAAGCCGCGGTTCCCGCCCGGTTCCCCAACCACACGACCCCTTAAGGTTTGAAGTAGTTCTAGTGTTCCCTTGGGGCCATTTATGTTAGACAACCAGGGTTTATGTAGCCTAATAACCCGATGGTTTGCAATTGCTTCTTAAATGTGATAATATATAAGTGACGCCACAGCTTCTTTTTTCTTTTTTTTTTTTTTGAAGAAGAAGGAGAAGAAAACAACATGTTAAAAAGGTGGAACCGGAGTGGTGGAATCAGGGTCACGTGACCCCGATTCCACCAGCATTGTTCCCGCCCCGGAATCGGATTCCGGGGCGGTGTTTGGCGGAACCGGGCGGAATAAAGCCGCGGTTCCCGCCCGGTTCCCCAACCAAACGACCCCTTAAGGTTTGAAGTAGTTCTAGTGTTCCCTTGGGGCCATTTATGTTAGACAACCAGGGTTTATGTAGCCTAATAACCCGATGGTTTGCAATTGCGTCTTAAATGTGATAATATATAAGTGATGCCACAGCTTCTTTTTTCTTTTTTTTTTTTTTGAAGGAGAAGAAAACAACATGTTAAAAAGGTGGAACCGGAGTGGTGGAATCAGGGTCACGTGACCCCGATTCCACCAGCATTGTTCCCGCCCCGGAATCGGATTCCGGGGCGGTGTTTGGCGGAACCGGGCGGAATAAAGCCGTGGTTCCCGCCCGGTTCCCCAACCAAACGACCCCTTAAGGTTTGAAGTAGTTCTAGTGTTCCCTTGGGGCCATTTATGTTAGACAACCAGGGTTTATGTAGCCTAATAACCCAATGGTTTGCAATTGCTTCTTAAATGTGATAATATATAAGTGATGCCACAGCTTCTTTTTTCTTTTTCTTTTTTTGAAGAAGAAGGAGCAGAAAACAACATGTTAGTTCCAAGTTCCAACCAAAGAAAGTTTATTGAGACATCTCCAACATATCGAAATGCTATTGTTGCACATTACCAAAATAAAACACATGTTAAATCAGATTCCATTTTATTGCTACTTTGATTAAAGGACTGTTAGAATATATATTGATATCTCATATCAGACTCAGTAACTCTTTCTTCTAGTGTATTTGATAGCTTAATGCACTTATAAAATGTATTACTTATGTCATACTCTGAACATGAATCGACTTTAACAGTTCATGGATGATTTGTGAATCTTCCATCCTTCCGATGTCTTGTATATTATTACATGTTATTACATAAATCTTTGCTTCTTTTTGCAGGTTTTTTGCCAGAAGAATGGGATAGCTTTTTTGTCAAGTTTCTTTACCCTTCCTTCACACCAACAGTCTTCTTGTTTGTCGGTGGGACAGTTGCTTATGGAGTATTCAAGTACTTGCAAGCTGAGAAAATGAAGAATTAAATGCATCTTGATATTTCAAATGTCAGCTCCCTGAGGCTGATTTATGTGAGAGTTGTTAATATTTGCTGTCCTTGGTGTAATTCTTGACTAGTATTCGATATGGAACAAATGTCGCAGGGCAATGACTATCTTTGAATTGTGAAATTCACCACCATACTTCACAAGAGAAGGCCCTCTGAAACATCCATCAGTTACTGTATAAAACACTAAAGAACATATGAGGAAGGTTAATCCGTGGTTAGTGGCAATACAAAGGATCTTAGAAATCATCATTTGATTTAGTTGAAATCTTGGATCACTCGCTCCAGTTTTCTCTTCATGTACTAATTTGAGTAAAAGCATGCGTGGCTTCATAAAAACTTCTGTCTTCTTGCTTTTGCTATCAAAATTTAGCCAGAATTATTTCTTGGATTTCTCTTCAATGAATTTTTGGATATCAGATCGTTGTTTTTTAGTGACATGTTTAGCTGCAATAATTGTTTTGGAATGTGAAAGTGGGGATTAAAGTAAAATGGTTTATGTGAAGATTAATTAATTTGTGTTACATGTGCAGCTAATAATTTCTGAAGTCGTGCAATGATATTTTATGAGAATAATAAAAACAGACGGTTTTATCACAATTGTTAATCCACGTTGGGTATATTTGAATTAATAAGGATATCGAACGCCTGAAATATAAATCTAATGTTAGGTTAATTGTAATGCATATAAAACATAGTTTACAGTTTTTAAAATAGGCCAGCAAGATGGATGTGTTACATTAATTTGTTGGAGTAATTTTCACGTATGAGGCCTTAAACGGATTTTCATTTTGACATCACCCGTGACCGTAAATTTTTTTCTTCTCTGTGTACTGACGTGATTTTAACGATAATGTAAAAGATAACGAGATTAAATTCAAACTATAAATTTTATTTTTGATTGATTTTCATTTCAATTCTTCAACGATCTTCAAAGTTTACACAATTTGTATCAGAAATCTCCTTTACTTGACATTATCAAATTTTCAATTTCACTAATGAGCAAAGCCAATAAAATATATTGAATGATATATTTGTTTTTATTGAATGATATGTTAGTAAAGACGAATGCTTGATAAACCATTCATTTCTCAACTTGAGCACGGGCACAGATTGATCCATCATCGTTCTTATACCTTCACTCGTCGCGCTCAGATGTCGGAAGATTCAACTTCGATCAACCCTATTTTCACCTCATGTTCCCCTCTTTTCTCTTCACATATATCTCATCCGACAATCTTATTTTTAAGAATTATTTGCATAAATCTTCTCTAAACTATCGCGATTTTTTGCATCTAATTCTAAATTACGAGCTTATTTTTTGTATTATTAAACTATCATAATTTTTTCACTTTATTCCTTCCGTCTAGTTTTGTTACTTTTTTTGTTACTTTTATTTTTTTTCATTTATGAAAAGACTAAATTACCCATTTAGAAAAATATGAAATAACAAATATAAAAAATTAAAAAATATCTAGAAGGTTTTAAGTGGTAAACAAAAAAAATTGTCATTTATGAAAATATTAAATTACCCTCTCCCATTCTTTTCTTTTTTATTTTTTTATATTTATTATTTGATGTGTTATGGAGGGAGGGGTAATTTAGTTTTTTCATAGATGAGAAAAATAAAAGTAATGGAAAATATAAGAGAAGTAGACGGAAGGATTAAAATGAAAAAATCGTGATAGTTTAGGGATATAAAAGAGTAAGTTTGTGTGTGATGTTAGATGCGAAAAGTGTTTACGGAAATAATCCTATTTTTAAAGGAGTTCTTTTTTTTAACGATTGTCAAATATTTATTTTTCTAATTGAATCAAACACTTTTACTTATTGGTTAAGATGCTTACATGTCTTTATGATTCTCCTATAAGTCAATATTTTTTATAGGCTTCACTCGTCAATTAACTTTTGAAACTGTAAAAAACTAATGGTCTTATGTAAAATGGACCTATGATGAAGATTGTATAAATTTTGAGGATCTTTTATTGATAATTTTAAGTTTAGCTACCATAATGGAAACGATCAAAAAGTTAATGAATCATATGTGAAAATTATACTTTGAATTTAAGCTATTATTATTATTATTATTATTATTATTATTATTATTATTATTATTATTATTATTATTATTATTATTATTATTATTATTATTAGAGTCACATCAACACAGAAATAAATAAAAAAAACTTACAATCAAAGGTAAAAGGGATTTCTCGTGGAAATTATACAAACTTTATCTTTCGATTACAAATTTAAATTGGAGGATCAAAATAAAAGTCAGTCAAGGTTAAAAGACCATACATGAAAAGTATCAAAATATCTCTTGTGCCATATTTTCCTCTAGGTATACTCAATATTAATAGACAATTATTTCTCATTCGTCCTATGATTATAATTAATTTTTTGCGTAGTTTTCTTCGAAAAAAGTCATTTTTATATCCTATATAATAATGGCAATTCTTCTAGTCTTGTCATAAGTAATTACAAAAATAATTTTGTTTCATTAACCGAAGCTGAATGAAGTCGCAGTGCAAAATGGAACTTGGATAAAATTTGGCCAAATTAATGTTTTAAAATGAACATGCAACTTGCAAGTTTTGGAACTTGCTAATGAGGAATGATTATTGCTGTTGAAGATGGCCAAATGGTTAGGCGTTATTTGGTTGAGAGATAGCATACCAAGCAGTGGTTATTTTGGTAGAATATTCTTTTGGGGATTTTAACCATGAATAAACAATTCCAATTAAAAATTGGAATTATTCATCTTTGAAAAATCTACTGTTCATGAGTATAATCTTTTCAAAAATGATAAAAGTACATCTCACCATTTTATTGTAAAGTCAGAAGTTGTCAAGATCTTGATCTAAATCTTAAGATCTTACGATTTTACGATGTTACGGACTCTTTCCGATTTCGATCTTATCTTGAGGATCTTATGTATAAGATCTTAATACGATCTTAATTTTGATTATACGATCTTACAATCTTATCCGATCTCATATAATTAATATAATCATTTAAATATTAATTTAAAATATATTTATGATAATAAAAATTAATTTATATGAGTTAAATATATTTTTTTATTTTTAATATGTTTTCATATAATTTGACTTAAGAATCGATAAAAAATGTTTTAGTGGGTATCATTTAATATTTCAATGTGAAAATTTTATCAAAAATATATTTATTATTTTAAAAATATATTATTTTATTAATAGGTAAAATCTTGTTAGTACATGAGCTGCACTTGTTAGTACATGAAGCTGAGGCCAGAAGAAAATGCCAGGTTATATAGAACTACTCGGTCAGCAGGAAAGGTACAGCTTCGTCGAGCACTGCAGGGGGATGTTGATTCAGGGTGTTGCCACATTCTCCTTTGCAAGAGGAGCGATTTCCTCCCCCTCGATTCCAGGTTCACTGCCAGGAACCTCCAGGCTGAGGAACAATTCCTCCCACTTCAGAGCGGGTTCCTGAGACAAGTTGCAATATACAGATGAGAAATTGAGGAAACTGACATGGTCAATAGCATCTGCATGTACTATTTTGCGAAAAAAAGGAAGGGCATGAAAAGAAACTTGGAAAGTTCCTGTTTGTATCTAAATCTGGCCAGAACCAGATTGCAGTAACTTCACATTCTTGTGCTCACCTTCCAAGAGAGGTCTTGATCCATGCAGTTTTGTATCATCTCCGCAAAAGTGGGTGTGCCATAGGCCTCAAGGGCCCTCTTGGCACCATCAACAACTTTTTGCACATCATCTGGATCGACTACTTCACACTGAAAGGAGCGGATGAGGGTTTCGAATCTTAGTGGAATGATGTCAGATATTAAAGAGTAGAATTATGATTAAACTGAATGGAGCATAAAGTAACGAATATTAAAGAAGAATGTCCATACTTCGACACTGAATGGGCCGATATGAAATCCAGTGACACCATCTTTCACCGTGTCCGCAAGCCCGCCAGTAGTAGAACAAATTGGCGGCTATAAAAGATCATAAGGAGTCTCAAACTCTTTACTTACATAAGCAATAAGAAAGTAAATCCATTCTTATTCTTCAGATTATAAGAAACAGATTATTTGTTACCTTAAGCTCGAAGAACCTATGGCAAATAAGTGATAATAAAGCCAAACAAGAGAGAAAACTAATGCAGAGACATTAAATTCAGAAAAATAGTATGGTAGATGAGTCACTTGCCACCATATTGATTATTACAACTAAATACCTTAGTAAAAAATATCTTCTCTTTTTGTTAGGTCCTAGAAGCCTCAGATTTACGAAGTCATAGAGGAAAAAGTATGAAGATAATCTAGGCAATTTGTCAGAAAGGAAAAATTCCATAACACCATATTAAGAATATTAAAAAAGAAGAGACAATTTTGACAAAAAGATTTAATGATATATACTTATTAAAAGGAAATTACTTAAAGGGATAGTGGGAACCTACCAACCCATACTGCATGCCCTGAAGCTGAATGAGGCCACAAGGTTCAAATCTACTTGGAATGGCAATAAGGTCTGCTCCGGCCATGAGGAGGTGTGCCAGAGGAACGTTAAATTTCAAATGGGCTCTAACTTTATCTGGAAACTGTTCTTCTAGCAGTGCCAGTTGTTGTTCCAACTTCTTCTTGCCTGTCCCCTGTAGATGCACAAAATTTAAATTTTGTCATACTAAGTGATGTGCACAACTCATCGCCAGAAAATTGATATGCCTGTGTCTTTGGCAAAAATGCAGACAGCATTATACACATTTTGATACTTACAAGCACTATAACTTGCACATTTTCATCAATGAATTGTGGAATTGCTGCAGCTAGAATATCTGATCCTTTCTGCTCCTCGAGTCGACCAATGAAGGCGATGACAGGGATGGTGGGATCCACAGGCAACCCAACCTCAGCTTGTAAAGCTTCTTTGTTCAGTGGCTTTGCATCCATTACCTAGAATTTGCTTTCATGAGTGTCATTAAAACTTAAGTTTAGATCAAGAGAGGTAATTGGAAAACTCTTACAGTCGTCGCATCAAAATTGACTGGAATATATTTGTCCGTTACTGGGTTCCATTCAATTGTGTCCATTCCATTCACAATTCCAATGGGTTTTGCTTCAGACAGTTCCTCATTCAACTCTACACCCCTTTCTGGCCCCGAAACAAGCTCTTGGGCATAATATGGGCTCACAGTAACAACCTTATTTGATTCTATTATTCCTGCCCTCATCCAATTTATTTTCCTTCCTTTAACAGGTTTCTCATACCTGTAACATTAATGTGCAATTTGATTTGTGAATAAGACAAAATGAACAATCAATAAGAAGAGCATATTTGAATAAAAAAACAAACTCGATGTCCTTACCCATCAACAAAATCAAAGGAGGATCTGAATCGATCAGGGAGATTAAGCAGGTCAAAATCTGAAGGCGCGAATCTACCTTGGTAGGCAATGTTATGAATGCAGAAAACCACCTAATGACAAGCAAACATAGTCTTATAGTTATTAAAATGGGAATAAAAGGATCAAAATTACAGTACAAGATATACCTTGGCATTCATGTAAATGCCATTTGCTTGATAGTCGGTCTGTAAATAGCATGGAAGAAGAGCAGTGTGCCAGTCATTTGCAACAAAAATAACATCCTCTCCTGTGTGGTAAGGAATTAACGATGAAAATAAGATGCATATTTGGACAGCAAAAGCACCTGGTGTGAAACAAAGTATATCATACCGTATGGTCCTGAGTGAAAGTTGCTGTTGTTGAGATTTAGGACTCTTGGAGCTTCCAAAGCTGCCTGTCAAAGGTACAGCAAATGAAGTTTTCTTTTAGAAGAACAAGCAAATTGAATCTTATAATGAGATTTACTAAAAAACAAATTTAATGTTAGCTTGTCAATTCTATGGGATTTCTAGCTACACCATAATATAACATCATTTTTGTGCATCTTTTGTGAATGTTATGAGAAGCACAAAATGTTAGAAAAATGTTGCACGCGAAATAACACAATAAAAGGTAAGAGAGTGAAAATAACTCAACATACAAGTGGTGCAGGTATGAGTTAATAGTTAATGATATCAGTCATTGGCAAACCTCATAGTTAGAATTCCTAGATTCCTTCCCATGTGATTTGGTATGTACAATCATAGGACAATTGGCATGGTTCTACTGACCTGTTAAAGCACTACAGATCAATCCCTTTACCTTATCCAACCTGATGGAATAACATCCATTGTGAACCAAAGTTGCAAAATGTAAATAGTTACAAGTTCATGGAAAATTGGTCCTCTGATTTCAAGTATGGAAATAATTCAACCGATTCAATTTCGAAAACAGCTGTTCGAGAAGGGGCATAGCCAACCGCTGAAAATCTTATTTGAATCAATGTAAATGTTTCAAGTGGATGTTCAATCTAAGTAAACAGCAAAGAAGTCTGGAGTTCACAAGATGGACCTAGTTGCTAGCTTTCATAAAGAGATGATAGAACTAGTAATTCAGTAATAGTGGTGTTTTAGCAGAAAAAGAATGGCTGCATTCAGTATCTTGTTGCAAAACAAGACCCACCTTACAAAAAAGACTGAATCTTAACTGGTTGTCTTCATAATCTGTTCCAGTGAGAGGACCATACAGTTTGCCTCCAGTTTTACCCCACACCTAAGGCATGTAAATCAAAAGTAAGCTTTCATTCTTGCTTAAACAAAAGGGCATTCAAGTTAGTTATGAACAAGAGAACAATATGAAGATAGATGTAATAGGAGGTCATTCATTCACCTTCTCAAGAAACCAGGGATGGTCAACAAATACCCGATCAACTCCTCTTTTATAGCAATGAAAGAATCGAACTGTTTCAAGTTTATCTCCAACTTTTAACTACCAGTAATGCCAGAGATGACAAAATTAGATCTAAAAACATATATCTATCGGCATACTGGAATGTGTTGCATAGATCATAAGAATACCTCAACTTGGACATTGGTATCCCAGGTATCCTTATATTGGTCATAACGTGGTGCTATTGTCATGACTCTGTGCCCATTTTTCTAAATAAGATCAAGTTACAACACATTATTGATAAAAAATTCTCCACCAACGAAGTAATAAAATTTGGTAAAAGCTCAGATCTGTTCTAACAGAGCAAAAGCAAACTTACTGCCAATGCTGGTGGAAGTCCTCCAACGACATCACCCAGTCCTCCAGTTTTGCTCCATGGACCCACCTCAGTAGAAACTAAGATTATCGTCATTCCACTTCCACATATGACAACACTCTGTGGTTTCTGGTTGGCATGGGTAACATGTTTCTTTCCAAGTCTTGTTGCTGCTTTTGCATTTGTCTTCAAGCGAAGTGAATCCACGACATTTCGAGATCTCAAGCCTTCAAAAGCAGTTGTTTGGCTCCGTATGGATGGGATGTTTTTTCTCTGGAAGGTCCTTTGCTCCAAGTCAAAAGCACTTCCATTGTTGGTGCAAGAGCTTTTTGAAATGAAGTGTGATGCTGTCACAGCAGCCATTGACATATTGTCTCTGAAATGGAGCACAAACTACATTGGTATCAGTATATAAATGCTTTATATTTTAAGAAAATATTAAGAAGCCAGAAATGAGTATTTGAACTTTTCAATAGAATTCTAGTTTGTATACCATTTTTTTTTCAAATTACATACCAGAACCATGTAATCAATCAGTTCAATTAGAGACAATCACAATTCAGTGTTGATCTTCATAGGAAAAGTCTAGTTTTCTCTTTAATTTCCTTCGTAAACAAGATTATGAAAGAAATATGTTGCTAGTACTAAATATGCATCAATATGATAAGAATCTAACAGGTGGAAAAGGTTATCCTGTGTGCTGTGCTCATATTCCGGACATCTAACTGACTCATAGTTCACCACACAACTATTTAACTCTTTAGCCCTTCACAGACATCAAAAGAAGAGTTTACAATTTGAATCAATGAGTTTACAGCAGATTTTACTGCCAATGAGTTATTATACTGATTCTAAACAATTCTTTTTTAGTCTTTGTTAGGGGAATTCCAGATAATTTTGGTGGAGCAAGCACATTAGCAAACACAAGTCATGGTTTGTACATCTGCACCATACTCCTGCAGTAGATGCAAGAAGATTATATTACCCAGTTCAATTAAACAGATAAGATTGCCACCAAATAATAAAGAGCATCTTAGTTCAACAATTATATTGTTCATCAACTTCTCTAAGAGAGCTGCACCTAAAATATACTTTTGAAGCTCCAATTGAAACTCAAAAACCACATAGGAATTTCCATGAACCATTTAATTGTTATAGTAACCAGATCATACTTTGTCTGCAGAAGCCTTTGACTGCAAAACCAACTTCTAGTGGCTCGAGAATTACTAACATGGAAAAAGTACATTAAGAAATTAAAACCTACCACACAAAGGACTCGACTCCCTAATACCTGCAGGAAGTGCAAACAAAGCCTAGAGAATTTACAGCAAAGCCTAAAAAGCTGATTTTTTTTATGCTACCAGAACTTAAAACAAACCTCATGGACACACGCACACAGAATCCAAACAGATCAACACAAATCCAGGTACCAGAAACCAACCATCAAATACGTATTCAAGGCACCAAAAAGGAACTCCTCCAAGATAATCTTTCCCTTGAAAGGCTCAGAATCCAAACAATCATGCAACAGAATCCATGATCGCATGCTAAAAAGGTCAGTGCACTCTGTTACCTGGATCTCGCGCTGGACGGTCAGAGCTCAGCAACTCACTGAACTCTCAGTGTCCCTCGCAGTCCGCACGCTTTCGCTCCGAGCTCGAAGGGGCCTCTCCTCTTTTGCGCTTGCTATTTGTAGCCGCTCTCACCGCACGTGGCCGCACGGTAGTGGCGGGTTCACGAGAGCCTCGCGCTTCGAGGGCCCGCAGTGGGTCCCCATTTCCCACCCCGCAGGGGCCGGAGCGGGGAAGAGATGCCACCACCGCCACCACCACAAGGACGAATATGCGGACTTTGAGCGTGGAGCCCGCGCAAAGGGAGCCGGACGAAGGACCGCCGCAGGATGCAGCCACGTCACGGCGGGGTGTCGGGTAAGACTGACGGAGGGGGGAGGGGAAGCAACGGCGGGGGAAGGAGCGGCTGGTTCTTAAATGACGGATTTGCCCCCATGAGGGCTCCGCCGTCTGCATGCGTCCAGAATAATTTTTGAGATCGTAAACCAACGAAGAGAAAAGGACAAAAAAAAGGTTGGCGGATTTTTTTTATTCTGTGGCAAATAATAAATGCGAATAATTTAGTTGAGACTTTTTTTCATAATGAACTATTAAATTACTTTTTTAATAAAAAAATAATATTATTTATCATTTTTTAAAAGTATATACTTTTGAATCTTGATTATAAATAAAATAAACGGTTGTTTTTTTTTACCGAAGAATACTATCATTATAACAATTGTTTTTTTTAAATAAGTCTTTAGAAATTATTTACTCTTTTTTCTTCCCTCATTTATATTATTACATTCCTTTCACCCTTTTTTTGTTACTTCGGTTTCTCATTTAATGTACCCCTGTCATATTTATTAGTTTCCTCTCTTCTTCCTTTCCTTAATATTTTTTCTTCTTTCATTTCACCCTTTATTATTTTCTTTATTCTCCCTCTTTTATTACCATCCCAAAATATGTTTTATCTCATTTACTATATTCCTATATTTTCCTCTTTCTTCTTGTTATTATTCAATTCTACGTATTCTTTCTTTATTTTTGTCCTGCCCACATTAATTATTTTTACTTTTTATTTTATTTCCTTTCTTTCTTCATTATTCCTTTTTCTTTATAGTCTACCTTTTTTATAAAATATTTATGTTGTTTCCAAATTTTAAAGTTGAATCAATTTTAAACCTTATTAGTTCTTACCGATTCATATATATCAAAATATAACTCAAAGTTTCAAATCAAACAAAAACATAATAGACTGTTCGCACTAATCGGGCCAGATTGATTGGCTTGATGTGATTAATAATATTAATACAAATGGATTGAAGTGATGAGCATTTTATATTTGGAATTGATAAAAATGGAACAAAATTATGAAATAATTTTTGTATTATGGTGTGACTCCTATTATAATGTTAAAAGAACATGGAAAAAATATTTATTACCCGCTTTATATATTCTTTCATACAGAAGTACGGTGAGCATGCATTCTGTATATGATTTGACATAACTATGTAAATTAATTATATATCTTCACAAATACATATTACGGTTAACAAGTAGCATGATTTTCACATATTTCTTCGTAAAGAAAAATAATTTTATGACATATAGTCCAATTCACATAATAAATTAAGTGATGTGTAGATTTTAATTATCATGTCAATTTATATAAGTAAGACAATTCATATCATATGATCATTTGCATGAAAATTTAATTTAAGTATGACATACTACACTTCTTATGTAATAATATATGTGAATAAATTTCACATGTAATGAATTACAAATATCATGATTTATATGAATAAATAACATTAATATGCATAATTTATGTATCATACAATTTTCAAAATTTTATTCAAAAAAAACTTTCTAACAGTGCATGACGAATAATAAAAAAAACTTCACTTTCATATAAATCCATCACTTAAAAGAGACAGAAAAAAGACATAATAACTCACAAAAATACTTATTTTGTATTGAGTTTAATAAGTATATTTCATTGATTCTTAGAAGAAAAATGTAACATAATAATTTACATAAATATCAAATATCCTCATTTCACATATGGCATAATATAAAAATTCATATAAACACATAGACATAAATTAACGAATCCATTCGATGATACGAATTTATGAGACAAAGAATGAGTTTACAAACACTCGAACTTGACGACAGTGTGCATAACCATAATTTCTTTTAACTTGCAAAAAAAAAAATACTATTCACAATTCTCTAACATGATAATGGTTCGTAAATAAAAAAAAAATCTAATATCTCATAATAGTTTTGTCATGTCATAAAAATCATACAAAATTCATAATAATAAACACATTTATGTCACACATAAATATAAAATTATTCAGAAAAATCGAAAACATGTTGTTATTATTTTCTATAATCGAATATTACTATTTATATACCTCTTGGGCCCATGCATAGTGCACCAATGCTGTGAGTCGAGCCCATATTATACAGGCTGCATTTGGGGGAGCGATTTAGAAAAGTATCTTTGAAAAAGAAAAAAGGTATTGCCGTCAAAAGATGAGGTGGACAAATTTTAAGGAAAAGCAAAAAAAAACACCGTGGACTATACAATTTTTTTAAGAAAAACATCTACCAATTTTTTACCAAACAACAATCATAAAAAAAAAAAAAGGTAAGCGATCCCTTCAGAAAACACTCTTCGGCAGCTCTCGTGAGACACATGCCATGTGGATTGGGCAATGCTGCGAAATATGGAGCACTTGGTACTTGTGTAGCCCAACTCCATCGTCAGCACTGTTACATCGTGGACCGAAAGCCCACATATAAAATCAAAAGGAAACATAGTAGAAGAGCAATATAACATTAGTATATAATAATTCCCACGTGTATTTTGTACCAAGAAAGTGTGACATGGCATACTACCGAAAAAAATTAAAATTGTGTAGTCCAAAATTAAAATTAAAAAATAGTTTATTCATGTATTATAAAATAGAGGTATTATCAAAATATTTTGAACTTATCATGTAACACCACACCTCTGATTCAGTTAAAATATTATTCATTTTGAACTTTTGACTCTCACGAATTTAAAAATAGTGAAGAGAATAGTTATATATAAATTTATTACCATCTCAATATTTTACTCATGTGTGATTATTCAATCAAATTATTTTATTACTGACACCTTAATATTGTTACAATCTTTCTCTCTTAAAGAGTTTAACGTTCTTATTAAGTGATCCGTATTTGAACATGACTCGTGTTTCTCACACGATTTAAGTAAGTACGCGAGGTTGGCTCTGATACTCCCAATATTGTTCGCTTTTAACTTTCGACCTGCATAAATTTAAAATGCATCTTGATAGATGAAAAGATAATTACGTATAAACTTATGATCACTTCCATATTTTATTACTATTCAATTAAATTATCTTGATTCTTAGATCTCATTCACATATAAGTCACGTAATCAAAATTCAAACTACCGAACATGACAAAAAATATCGTCCAAGTGCAACGGCATCACGAAATAGGACGGGCATCTCGCCACCTCTTTGTTAGAGTGTGCTGCGTTTGCGTAGCAGAACTTGGATAAATCGTGTTAAACAACATTATTAGTAAGGACTCGAGAGGATTTGAATTCTCGTCGAGGACACCCATTTGGATCGCACAACAATTTTTTTCTCTAGTCAATTAATTTTAATGTCATATCCTCGACTTGCATCTACTACGCGTGAAGTAACTTTTATGACATTCAAACGCAACCCAAGAGAATTGCAAATTCTTCTGCATAGTAAAAGACCAAGATGCACAATGTAATTCTGTGGCTGATTTACTAGCTAATCATAATAGAACCTTTCTTTTGAACGTTTTTTTAAATGATACTCCGCCGGAGATTTTCGCCCTCATCTACTCCGGAGATTTTTGTTAAAAAAAAAGGTGCAAAAAAATGCACAAGCACGCAATTTCGGAAATTGCACTCTACGCGTGTATGTGCACTCGGCCCAATGATGGGTTGGCCCACGAGAGCATATATTAAAGATAAATTTATAATAATGATTATAATATTAAATAATAAGATCGAAATCGAATCTGAATTATTTTGAAGTTGGACTCAGCCCTCCAAGTAAATTGAGTTTTTTACAACTTGACCAATCCAACCTGAATATATTTTGAATTAAAAACTTTCCAAAAAAAAAAAGGATTGGGCCTCGGTGCTTGGGCTTAGTTTTATAACACTATAAGGTATCAAATGGACTAGATAGTGTTCTTGGAAGCTCCTAAAAGACTCTAGTTTTTTTTTTAAAAAAAGCACCTAAAAATTTATTTACTAATATTTACATCATAATATCTATATACATTAAAAAATTATATAACCATAATTTTGTGTCCTTTCAAGTAATGATTAATAAATTTAATTGATGATCAAACATGCTTAATTAACTTTGTTTTTCATTCATAATGTATGTTTTAACATAAAATTTAATTTATAAGGCATGAAAAAAATATAAAAAAAATTAAAATGATAATGGTAAAGAAGAATTTTTTTATTTATTCTTTAGTTCGTATTAATTCTTTTGTATTTTTTGTATTATACTACTTGGGGGTGTAGCTTCGAAATATATTAAGTATATACCATTATTTATTTTTCTTAAAAGAATACTTCTTTTGATATGATTTTATTGTACACTATAACGAAGGTATTCGTGCTTGGATGGTGGCATTTATTAATTTTTTTATCGTTTCTTTGACGATTTTTCACACAACTATCGAATGCTTTATTTTGGCTCCCTTAACATTTTATCTTGACTCTACTCGTGATGATTGGACAATTTCTTTTCTCATGTTTTGCATTTCCACATCCGCAATATCTCTTCTTTTAGGAAACATTTTGCAATAGAAAATTTTCAGCACCAAATTTAATTTGGCTCACATTCCTTAGTCTACCATTAGCCATGACTAAAGATCATGCACAAAAAAGTTATGTTTCATGCAAGGTGATGAAGTTAAAAAAAAACATCAAAATCAATTGGTTGACTAGTAGATGTTAAAAGACTTCAGAACCGATTGGTTGATACACATCTTCCACCGCATCCGTTATGCTGAAGGCCTCAAATTTCTTTAGAACTTCATCATTAGTTGGTTTTCTAAACTTATAAGTTTTACTTGAAAGCAAACCAAAATTTCATAGTCTCCAAATGTTGCTTTGCCATCTTAATTTTTCTTAGGGCAATAATATATCACAATTTTCTTTCTGTATCTCCCATCTATGGTCCAACGACAAAGAACATATTCTTTAAGTAATTTTGAATATGACGACGGTTAGAATTTTTGTACGAGAGAAATTATACATCACAAAAAATTCGAGAAATTTAAGGTGACACAGAATTTTATTAGATGAAAAAAAATCAAAAAAGATTACAAAATCAGAATTTTTTTTTTGAATCCTTAGGGAGTTTATATAAGCACTATCTTTTATAAATGATAGAAATTACAGACCAATTGAAACTCTATATTAATCTCAAAAATAAGTTACATATTTTGTAATAATAAAATAAATCGATTGTTAACATGATAAGAAAATAAATAAAATATGTCATACTGGATTCCTTTTATTTTAGAGTTTGGGTCCAGATGAATTTTCAGTTGGACTATGATTCAAAGTATTATTAACAATAACATACTACCAAATTGCTCAAACTTCTTAAATAACTCCATACAAAATTTAGGTGATGAGTAAACTCATCAATGTTCTTCCCTTCGTCCTCATTTTGTATTGGTTTTATTGAGTGAAAGGATTTGTCACTATCTTTGGAGACTCTACATCCATTTGTGACCATGGACTCCATAACTTCACCTTGGAATTTATTAAAATTATTTTGGTGATCCTCTAAATACATATTTGTTAATAAAGCAACAATCAATTCCATGGTTTGGAAATCCTATGATTCCTCAATTGCACGATGATATGTGATTGCTTTATTCCATTGTAGCGCTAAATCTATCGATGATGTGTTTACATTAATATATCCGTCAAAAAATACATAAGTAGCATACAAACTTGCAGTAAATATATTCTAAAATATAATGGCACCCGTTATTGCATATGTTGTACATATTTTTAAGCCATCCACGTTCAAATCCATCCACACTAATTGATTCATAAAGCTTATAATCTTTTTTAAATTTTCTTGTGCATATAAATATTAATAATGGGCAATTGCATTCTTCCCAATATGTAGAATGTATACTTTATTTGTAGGAAAACTTTATGTATCTTTAGTCATTCTAGTGTCTCAATTGGTGATTACGAAATTTCGATACTTCTCATTCATGCATTATAACTATTTTTCAAACAATCCAATAAATGTCTCATCGGTTGAATATTGCACACCTAAATAAACTTGAACACAAGTGATGACTAATTGTAGTGAAGGCATTCTTAAATTATTTGTGCTGTGTAATATTAAATACCACATATCACCAAAAGTTATCTAACTTTCTCTTCACTGCCAAAAATTCTAAAACAAATTCACTACTGCCATTGATGTCAAACTCCCCTCCATGAAAGAAACATGAATCGTCAAATATCCTTTTTTGAAATTGATATATGATATTGAGGCACTCGTAACAAAAAAAATTCTATTTGATCTTTAATAATCAGTACGTTCTTAAACTATGACATGTGATTCATTTGACAGATTAAGTATTTGCATTAAGTTCCAATGTGCACCCGTTCTTGATATCTTTGAAGGTGTTGCTAGAGGATGACAATGTTATTGATTATGTATGACCAACATATAAATGGGCTAATCAATTCTTCCTATTATCTTATTTGTTTAACACTATATAGTGGCATTATTCCCACTATATCTGTTTCGAAGATTCCAGAAAAGAAACTACACAAGAACGAAAAAAGAAGAGTTCTGCAATTCATAAATGTGATATATAAGAACAAATTACACACTCGTCGACCATATATATATACCTATTGTATCATGTGAGTCTTATTATAGTTATACATAACATATATTTCAGTATTGATCACAATAGTATCATATATAGCACTAGATAAATATTACATCTGCACTGGACAGATGAAGCATTTCTAAAATGCAGAAACCAATTGCTGTTATTCTTTTAGGGAGCAGCTACATTCTCCATCGCAAGGGGTGCTATTTCCTCACCACTGTTCCCTGGCTCACTCCCTGCAGCTCCTAATCCCAACAGAAATTGCTCCCATTTTTTCGCAGGTCCCTGAAGGGTAAATCAATCAGACAGACATGTTACAGTAACACAATGTGCTGCAAATACCAACATGAACGATACAACAGATTATATATATGCAAGGTTTCTTGCCTTCCATGAGAGATCTTGACTCATGCAGTTCCTGATCATTTGCTCGAAAGATGGTGTGCCGTACACCTTGAGAGCCCTCTTCACAGTGTTGACAACTTTTTGTACGTCATTTGGATTGACAACATTACACTGAAAGAACAAGGTAATTAAAAGACCAACGTTGAACCTAAAAGAAGGCTCAAAGGCATTTATCGACTTATCCTTTACATCAGGATTGAAGGTTCCCATTTGAAATCCAGTGAAGCCTTCTTGGATTGTATCAGCAAGTCCGCCAGTTGTGGCACACATGGAAGGCTGCAGTAAGTTATGACAGTTCATAACGTCTCCCTTGGAGCAGAAAATATCTGAAGCTTAAGAGTTTACAGCGGTGCTAAATAACAGGTGAAAGTGGCCTACAAAGTTAAACAAGATGAAGAATATTCAATCAGAGCTATGATACTAATTGGGAGGGAGAGGTAACATACAGTTCCATACTGCATTCCCTGGAGTTGGATGAGCCCGCATGGCTCGAATCTACTTGTAATAGCCAGAATATCCGATCCTGCAAGAAGTCCATGAGCCAAAGACACATTGAATGTTGTATGTGCTCTCACTTTGTTAGGATATTTTTCTTCGAGGAGTGTCAGTTGGCGTGCCATCTTGCTCTTGCCAGTTCCCTGGTGATCAGCTTCATTAGGTTCTCAAGCCAAGGAAAATAAAACACAACACAGAATTTATAACAGGCTACATATACTATTGAGACTTGGTTACTTACAAGCACTATCACTTGAACATTCTCTTTAATAAATTCCGGAATTGCTGCGGCAAGAATGTCGGAATCTTTCTGTTCTTCCAGTCTACCAATGAAGCCTATGACAGGGATGTTTCTGTCAACAGGCAATCCCGCCTCAGCTTGCAAAGCTTCCTTGTTAATGGGCTTTGCATTAATCACCTGAGATTTCCATTGTGAGTGTGGACTGGAAGGAAGTAAATTAAATGGAAAAAATTATTACTATGCAACTCACTGTTGATGCATCATAATTAACAGAGATATATTTGTCTGTTGAAGGATTCCATTCTGATATATCCATTCCATTGACAATTCCAGTGATGCCTTTCATGCGCAGGACATTATCCAACTCCACCCCCCTTTCTACTCCGGAGACAAGCTCTTGAGCATAATATGGACTCACAGTAATAACTCTATCCGATTCTAGAATTCCAGCCTTCATCCAATTTATTTTCTTTCCTTCTACAGGATCCTCATAACTGGCGAATCAGTATTGTATAGTTCATAAAGTTTCCATGAGAACAAGATACTCACTACAAATAAAAAATGACTACGAGGGCATCATGGACACATACCCATCAACAAAATCGAAGGAAGCCTTGAATTGATTTGGGAGGTTGAGTTGTCTGAAATCTGAAGGGGCAAAGCGCCCCTGGTAAGAAATGTTATGCATGCAGAATGCAACCTAGCAACAGGATCAAACCAATCTTGAGCATGAGTCACAAATATGAATTCACAGTTTCAAAGAAAGAGAAAGAGGAAGAGGAATCAATCTACACCTTGGCATTCTTGTACATGCCCTGTGATTGGTACATGGACTTCAAGTAACATGGAAGAAGAGCTGTGTGCCAATCATTTGCAATGAAAACTACATCTTCTCCTGTGCGCAGAACACTGATAATAAGAACAAAGTTGAATATAGATTATTAGACAAACATGAGAGACAAGAACCATACCATAGGGTCCAGAGTAATATTGGCTGCTGTTGAGGTTTAGAATTCTTGGTACTTCCAAAGCTGCCTGTACGATTCATCCAAAAGTGCAGCAAAAGGGAACATGAGCGCGACATGTAACTTTTAGCAATAAGAGTAACAGCAGCTAATAAGGAAGAACGTGTGGCTAATAAAGAAGAACATGTGAGAGAATTCCCATATATATCAGAAACAGAAGCTAGTGGTTAAAGTGCACTTATTAAAAAATCATAAAACAAAACAGGAAAAGGAACATGTCGAGGGTACTCTTCGCAGTGTACTTGTACCTTGTGTTAAAATGAAAACACTGTTATGCATTGATCTCTTTTATAACAAATATAGTAGATAAATATGATACAGAAAGCAACATACTGAAAGAAGCATCCTTAGATATTCTAACACGTGAGCAAGATGATCCCACCTGACACAGAAGGCTGAACCTGAGCTGGTTGTCTGCATAATCTGTTCCTGTGACAGGGCCATACATTTTTCTCCAGTTTTTCCCCAAACCTTGAACATGCGGAATAAAGGTGAGTTCGCGATGTTTACTATCGTTCTATACGTTCTCAAATTTTCATGACAAATAAATTGTCCCCAAAAGCTTAGGTAGAACCTTAGCAAGGAACATTGGATGGTCGACGAAAACGCGATCAACTCCTCTCTTGTAGCAGTGGAAGAATCGGACGATTTCATAACGATCTCCAACCTTTAACTGCGGAAAAGAACCTCTCATATATCATCTGACAGGCAAAATTGATACTACTGATGGACTAATCTTACACCTGCACGCTGACACTAGTATCCCATGCATCCTTGTACTGATCATAACGTGGTGCGATAGCCATGACTCTGTGCCCATGTGCCTGATTGTATAGCATTTCAAATATATGTAGTTAGTATATCAAGAGGATGGTTCATCTGTAATTTAACAGTCCAATACATGACAACATCTTACCGCCATTGCCGGGGGCAATCCTCCAAGAACATCACCGAGGCCCCCAGTTTTACTCCACGGTGCCATTTCAGCCCCCACAAAGATTAAGTTCATCCCAGTTCCACAGACGACCGGCCGGCGGTTAGTCCGTGGTGTGCCCCTCGCAGCCTCCATCGGAGCACTGGCCTTCATGTTGTCAGGCATATGAAGTGTATCTAATACACTTTGATACCTCAGACCCTCGAAAGGAACGCTGAGGTTTCTGAAGCTCGGAATCCTTTTGTTCTCAAATTTCCTCGGCTCAGTGCATGAGCTTTTGGAAACGAAGTGAGACGTTGGAATAGTGGCCATGTCTGCATGCCCCACAAATTGGTAATGCCCGAGTCAAAGACTCGGAACAAAGTAAAATGAAAACGGCAGAAATCTGCCTTGTTCATAGATCATTTTCAAATGATAAACATGGCCACCACGATCAAGTTCACAACAAAATGGAGCTCACCTGTCTTTTGATTCTGTGATTGTTGACCAAAGAGAATGCTCAATCTTTATGTATGTATGATGCAGAGGATTAATGAGTAGACATGCAGAGGGTGAGAGGTCGCACCATATATATATGCCATATGTGCATATCATAGTGCATGAATCAATTCAAGGATGAAGTGGTAGGTAGAAAGAAGCCACGCCGGTTGGAGATGCACGACGAGGGGGCTTTTAAAAGTGAGGACGGATGGGAGAAACCACGAGGCGGGAACTCGTGCCCCATGGGAGGCCTCTCGCTAAGCGCCACCACGTAGCGTCCAAAATGCTTCAGCTGCTGCCGCTGCTTCTTGTATAAACTCTCTCCGTGCTGTTTAGCATGCAGCTCAGTTCCACGGCACCACAGAGAGCTAACACGCACGCAAAGATTGGCTTGGCCCCGGACGTCGCTCGAAGAGGCACGCAAGGATTGGGATGTATTGGCTTCTCCGACAAATGGAAGGAGCAACAAACCATTAATGGGTGGGGAGAGATCGCTATCGGCGGTTCAAGTTAACGTTAAAATGTTGAGGCTGTGGTTGAAGCTATTAACGTTGCATTCTGAAAAATTCTTACGGCCTGTTTGATAAAGAGTTCATAAATTTTAAAATAATTTTCATTTGTTCTTTCTTATGATAAAAAGGGGGAAAATAATTTGTTCTTTTACTTTTTTTATTTTGTAATGATTAATATGAGATCCACGTGTTTTTAAAATTAAGATTTAGTAAAAAAAATGAAAACAACATCTTGTTCTTAAAGATTGTTCTTGTACCAAATCGAAGCTTCGAGTACAATGAATGTAATTTGGAGCTTGACCCCGTAAGTGTCAAACACTTGACGTAAATCTCCAACTTAAAAATAGGAGAATTAAATTATCGACGTCGCGTTTCAAATAATGAGTACCGAAAGAGAAAGAAAAAGAGAAAAAAAGAAAAACCACTGGTTGTATGATTATGATTAATCATCAGCTTGAATTTTCAATCATCCGAGAAATTGTCAACCACGAAACATTAGAATTTCCGGAGTCATCCGATAAATTGTCAAGCACGAAGCATTCGTCACTCGCCAGCGTCCATCTGGTTACATCTTCCGACCAACATTTATTTTCTTCGACTTTTTATTACTTTATTATACAAAAAACAACATTTGATATTTATTTTAAACCAAACAATAAAATTTTTTAAATTATTTTCATATTTAACATATGAGAGCAACCCTGTTGCAACTTGTGTGTGCAGGCGCTACCAGTTGCACACACTCCTAAACTTAAAATATTTTATTTAAAAAAAATAAACATAAGCTCGTAGTTAAAAAAAACATCAAATTTTAGTCGAAATTTTTTCATCCGTACTCAACCTGCAAAACTAAATCAGTAAATTGGGCGGGGAAGAGGATTTTGAAGATTTAGAATTAATGAACCAAGTTAAAAAAATGTTAATTAAAACGAGCTATAACTTTTTTCCAGTTGGGAAAAAGATACCCCATTGCTACATCATTAGGTGGAAGCTGTAACGCAACATTTGTTAGCTTTATAAAAAGTCACAAGCTTTTGCAAGCGCAGCCATTAAAAACGGACATAATCTGGTAAAATTGTACATTACATATTCAACCAGCTGCATTATAATTACTAGCCTTGACAAAAACAGTATTTTTAACACAACTCTTCTCATACTCCCGTCAAAACAAGTCATGGTATATACCTCCCCTTCCCCTATTATAATGGTAACGGTGAACAAAGGATAAATGATCATTTTAACTAAAATATTTAACAAATCTAATTGGGGTCAAATTCAAGCATGAGAACGAAACATGAGGGGCACAAACGACGCAAAGATTTTACAGAAGAAAAGAAATAGTGAATGCAAGGATAATTTCAAACCTCAATTAATAGAAACTCCACCAAAACCAGTTTAAGGCAAGTAACAGTTCAGCTCAAAAGTGAACATAAAAATAATGAACAATTAAACAAAACTCTGCATCATAATTTGTCCCCAGAAGTTCTACAACCTAAAAGCCTGTTTCAAAAAGTTTCTACTCTAAAATAGAGTTTTTCCCAGAGAAAAATGTTGAAATTGAAATATAATTTTTCATGTAATTATATATTAGAGTGAAGAGAAGGTAAGGAAGATTAGCCATATGAAACATTTGAAATGTATATTAGCACAGAACAAGACAAAACTAACGTAAACAACATCAAACTTCAAAATTAAACACAATATGCTATCCCAGTATCACATGTACAAAATAAAGCAAGTGCTACAATATACACATCAAATGGCAATCACTAGAACAAACTACAAACAAACAGTCGAAATGAGTTGACAGTGTCACAGACAAACCATCCTCTAAGAATGGCACGTCCATAACAAATTTAACAAGATAATTACATATAACCAAGGTTTCACTCCGTAAAGTAGGCTGCAAAGCATAAAAAGTGAGAAAATGAATGGCACATCCATAAGTAGTCTCACCAGTAGATAACAGAAGCAATCAACTCGGGCAAATTGAGAAGGAACTGAGAGTAGATGTATACTAGAAAATGCATTAGCTAGACTATCAACAAGAGATAATCTGCACAAGACAACAATGTCGTGCCAAGAGTCTCACAGGCAATGTATGCGTTACACCAAATAAAAGAAGCTAGCATAAACAACTTCTGAAACCACAAATAACCCTAGAAACAAAATGGATAATTATAATGACCAGATAAAGAGAAGGAAAAGGACTATCTTGTGCCTAGTCGAATAAACTGAAGCCCATATCATCATCACTTTCCTCCTTTGGTTCCTCCTGCCATGACAATAGAAGAAGAGAAAAAAGATCAACACCAGATCCTATCGCCCAAATATATTACACAATGCTAATTACAAATAGCAGGATTAAGGAAAAACCAGAAGGGAGAAAGGTACCTTCTTCTCCTCTGCGGCAGGTGCAGCGGCTGCTGCAGCAGGGGCACCACCGGCAGGAGCAGAAGCAAGGGCAACGGAAGCACCACCACCACCTACAAATTCATGATAACATTCACTATAAGCGTCCTAAAAGCAGATATCTTTAGTTTAGAAACTACTTAATACAAGAAATCAAAAGGCATTTACAGACCTACATTCAAAGAAAATTCATTTTTCATGGAAATTACCATAGGAAAAAGACTAAAAAAATTCAAAATGCCCCAAAACAGTCGTGCTATTGAAATAAATGTCGCTGGCTCAAAGCAATTGAACTACAACACCCAGAAGAGAAATTTTCATAATAATGAAGCTAAAAACAATGGTTTTATGTTCCAAACAATCAATAATTAAAATAGATTTCTCCAACATATATTGAAAAGACAACAAAAACCCCGTCTTAAAGGACGAAACGATCAAGAACAAAGAAAAATAAAAAAAGGAATTGTAGACCGAACCAGATCCAACGTTCAATATGAGGTCCTCAACGTTTCGCTTCTCGAGGAGCTTGGCGAAGAGAGCCGGCCAGTAAGACTCCATCTCCACGTTCGCTGCCTTGGCCAAGGTGGCAATCTTCTCGGACTGCAGAAAGCATCATGTGACAGAACTAATGGTTAACATTCGAAACGATTCCCCAACCGAAGTAAAAACCCGCAGAAACGATCGCAAGGACGGAGTGGCTACGTACGGTGATGGAGATGCCATCATCGTGGAGGATGAGGGAGGCGTAGGTGCACGCAAGCTCGCCGACGGAGGCCATGGCAGCGCAGAACAAATGATGACGGCTAGGGTTGCTTCGCGCGATGCAAAGGGGAAGCGCGAATCGCTGGTATATATAGTGACTCCTGATTTCTAGGGTTTTAGAGAAGCGAGATGGGCTGGACTGGGGGGAGCAAAGAATACTTGTTTTCTTTTCATAATTACTATTTTTCGTCGTAATAGTTTTATTTATTTTGGCATATTATTTAAAACTAGTGTAAATTTCGCACGATCTGCGGATACTAAAGATTAGTAGTAATCCTTATTTGTAAGAATATAATATATTTTTTAATAAAAAGAAATCATATTATTATTATTATTATTATTATTATTATTATTATTATTATTATTATTATTATTATTATTATTGTTGTTGTTGTTGTTTCGTAAATGTAAATTAGGTTTGCCTTATCTCTAACATAATACAACAGTAAATATGTATATCATAATTTCTTAAGTTATTTTCTAGTTAGCACAGAGGAGAGAGATCTTAGAAAATATGATTATACCCAGTTAAATTATTTTTAACTCCACTTAGTCCTCTTTATGAGACAAAAAAAGAACTCTATATTATTTAATTCTTGAACATTACATGTGTAAAATAGCAATGCAAGATAGGTAAATGTTAAACTCTTTGGTCTATTATTTTCACATTTAATATATTTTATTACATATGTCACTGAATAATTTATAAAAAATAATAAATATGAGAATTGTTAAAATTATGTAATATACACGTATATGTCATATGACAATTTCAAAACATATTATATATAATTTAGAAACAAATTGTTTGGCTAAGTAATTCGATTTAGCTATTATTATTTTACAATATTTTATTTCTTAAACTAAATATGCGTCAAATGAAAATTTACAAAAGACAATGTTATAATGATTCACCGATAGAAAACCAATCCATCTTTTCTTTGAGAATTTTATTATAGAAATTGACAACTAAATTGCAAATTAAAACTAAACATTTAATATTAATTTTTCAACAAAAGATACATCTTGGTGATTGATCAATTTTTAAATTGAAATAATTTGTTAATAATTAAAATTTTCTAATAAATAAGAAATGTCTTGGTAATTTGACAATTTATAAATCGAATAATGAGAAATCAACACAAGGGATAAAAATAACACACATAGGAAGAAGTAAAAAATCTTAACAAACATGATGATGGTTAAAGACATATTAATTGATTCTTTTATAAAAACAATAAGAAGCAATTCATAGATCAATCCACGTGTAGTCCTTAATTTTTTTTTAGTATGAAAACACTTAAAAATAAGGATCATGTCTATATTCTATACAAAAGATAATTATGTGATAAAAATAAACTGAAATAATAATAATATAATTAAATAAACTGAAAGAATAAGAATATAACTAACGTGCCACAATGGCACTATGCCTACTTTAAAATTATGAATTTCTTATAAATGTGTTTTTAAACACCATGTTAATGATATATTGCAGAATTATATTGTTATAGTATAATTGTCTTTAACATCTTGTGCAATCATATAATTATCATATAGTTAATAATACATTGTAATTATCTCTCATAATTATTCGTGAAAATATTATGCTTACCAATGAATTGTTCAATCAACATCTTAAAAATATTTTAATTGATTATTTCATGTTAGATGACACACGGTGGTTTGTATATCTGTCAAATATCATGACACCCTTAGACATGATATTGTTTTTAATACGCGAGATCATCCTCTAAAAATTTCAATTATTTTCGAAATAATCTTATGGTTGTTACAATATTATCATAAATATAAAACCTATATATATCATGTATTTAGAATATTAAATAAGTTAAATGATCCCTATGTATTCAGTATTCCATTACTAATATTAGCATGTTACGTTTTTATTCTAATAGGTATAACATAAAACCTATTTATAAAAAAAGTGATTCATATAGTCTCAATAAGGTATATGGATTAATGAATAAAATAAAATTTGCAGAAATATCTTTAAGTCCATACAAAAAAGAATTATTAATAGATTAGTATAAAAAAAGCTTAAGAAGATAGGTTAAACTAACAATAAATTACTAACATTCATCCAAACAACATCCATTATGAAGACATGTGATTACCTTCCCATAAACAGCAATCAAATGGCAATATATAACAAATAACTTAGATAGCTATATATAGATGAAATGTTAAAATATGAGTGTTATAAAAAATTATTCCAAACTTGTTACGAGTAAGCATCTTACCTAAATTCTAAATGGAACATTAAATGGCTTATGGTTCAGAAACTTATGAAAAACAATCCTCATAATCTTTTAGAGCAAAAGAAATTCGAATATGGTAAAAAAATGGTCATAATTAATTTAATTTTTTTATTTACTTCATGATATAGATAAATTTGATATAATGATTTACTATTTTTCAATGTATAAATACCAATGTTCATATTAAAGAATAAGGAGCACAATATAATATGAGTATATTCAAATGACTTGTGATAAAAATAAAAATTTAACAATAAAAAATCTAATAAGTGTAATTAAACCTAATATGACATATATATATATATATATAGTGATGCATGCTACCTTTCTTCAACAACATGACATTCAATGCGTGAATAGTGCAAGCAAATTCCTTTCGATTTCTCTTCTTATTTATAGTGGAGAAAACAAAAGTCACATGGTCAGTTCTTAAAACTACTTTAGTAACTTATTACACTCAGTTTCTTATTTTTTTTCTTTCTAACCATTTTTTTTATGAATCCATCTTAAATTTATAAGCGGTTAGTATGCATAGTGCGTCCAATTTAGTAACTTATTACACTCAGTTTCCAATTTATGAAATGTAATTTGGTTATTGTTTCGAAATTTTATTCAATGTAATTGACTTTTCTTTTGTCAACTCTAATATTTTAAAAAATTATGTATTCATTATATAATAATATATCATGTCTTAACTATTTCTCAAAATTAATCATTCAATATTTTTTAGTTATCTAATTAAAAACACAGTCAACATATATAAAATAATATTTTAATTAATTGTAACATGATAGGGGAACACATATCAACATATATAGAAGAATGATACCATGTAACGAATTTTATTTATAACTACCAAGAAGAATGATAACTTTTAATAAAAATATTACATTAAAAGTTCATTATGGAGTAAACTGTGCCAAATTATATAATTATATCATTTAAGATCAATTCTATATATATTTTAAAAATTACATCATTTGAAAAAAAAATCAGATATATAATTTATCAATTATATTTTATAAAGAAAATCTAAATATTATGCAATTAGAGAAGTTTGTAACTGATTCTAGAAATAATTGTAAAATATTTTTCATAAATAATTTATAAATTATTAATATCTTAAATAGTTATTTATAACTGATTTAAAAAATATTTGTCAAATAGTATTTTCCATAAAGAACACTTGTCAATATAAGATTATGCCAAATGCCACATTCTCATGCAAAGTACTCTCTCTTTAATATAATATAAATTCTACCAAACACATTTATTTTATATTTTAGTTATCCTTTTTAAATACCATTAATATATGCTCAAGAATTCCAACTCATAAGTTGTTTCCTTATTGTTTTCAAGTGACTTGAATGATGATATTTTATAAGTTTACAATAAACTTTTATTTTTTGGACATAAATAATATTTTATCAAATACAAAATAAGAATAAGTAATATTTTATCAAAACACAAAATAAGAATAAGTAATTTGATCTCCATACAATAATGAAATCTTATAGAATTAATAATGAAATCTTTAACACACACCTTCGAAATGTCGTTCTTGTTATTTTACATGACACAAACCATTTTTCTTAATGTAGATTATATTATTTTAAAAATAAAAACAAATTTCTAAAAACATAAATGACAATGAAATTTTTATAATATTTTATTCGGCCATCAGGTTAATTGAACTTATTATAATAATATCTAATGCTTGGTAAAATTATATAATTGATATATAGTTAAAGAAATTTTGTAACCATCTCTCATAGTTAATAGTTCAATAATCAATTTGATAACTAATTAAGTGTCCAATTAATTATTATACAAATAGTAAAATCGCATAGTAACAATATTTTCTAAGTAACTTTCGTAAAGTAAAAAATCCAATATTTTTATTATGGTAATGGTCTCAAAACATGCTGCAAAAGATATAACATAAAAAGATATCTAGTAGTGCATTGTAATAGTGAAGAATTTAAGTTCAGATTGAACATCGAAAAGTTATAACAAACACATCAAATGTTCTTATTGTCACAACAATATCAAGGAATCTTTATGAGAAGTCTTGTGACATCATAACGTTGAGGACAGAGTCCATGCATTGTCCAAAAAAAAGACAATTACATATTTATAATTGAAATAGCATGCATTTCCTAAAACAGTTCCACATTCAGTTATAGCCATTAAGTTATATTTTTCATTTAAGTTTCAAGATTTTTAGTTATAGTAATGATTACACTAATGAATGAAATGGATGCATACATGCATCTTCTCTGTACATATAAATAAATGGAAATAGAATTATGAAATAAATAAATGCCAGAACAAATCATTTAACAAAAAAACTACAACAAAAAGTATATGATACAGTTCCATTTGGAAAAGACACATGAACAAATTAAAATAAATAAAATAAAATAATATACATAATTAAAATGTTATATATATCCACTGAAAAAAAGAATATTATCTCTATCAAATCTTATATATAATTTCTTTTTACCAAGTTTTAAAACATATAATTCTATTATGAAAGGGGAGTAATATTAAATGAAGAGATGAAATGCAAAAAAAAAACACTCAAATTATGAAAAGATGCTTGATCTCACCGTTGGTAAGGTTAATATTGAATCTTGATAATATGTACATATGACATAGAAGACTAACAATGTGATATAGAGGTACCCTGGTAAACATGAAGTAAAATAATCATTACATAGATAATTGCACTACGCAAGGAAAGTAACACTAAACAATGGAGACGAAGTAACAAAAGAAAGAAATCATAAATATTTAATTTCACATTACAATATCAAGAATTTTAATGAATAAGAGATAGGTATTAAAGAAAGAGTAATAATGCAAGATATTTGGCATAATATTTTACTATAAAATAAATATTTGTGATACTATCATATTGACAACAAAAAATGACTAATCATATCCATGACACAGATATCAATTTATTTTAATAGGTCTAATATAAAAATTATACCACTAAAAGAAAAATATTTGTATAATATTGAAAAAGGTCTAAACAAAGCAACAGTAAGTTACTCTGAATAAGAAAATTTTGGAGTCCAAGTTTGTGGAAGAGGTTCCTTTCCTCATTTATAGTGAATTGTGTGGTGGGTTTTGGTAAACCATTTTTATGTAACCGTTCAATTATATATTATATTATCTTACTAAATAATAACCGTCCAATTCTATATTTCAATTGGCATAACCATCTATTTTGTTTCATCGCTCACAACTGAAGATTAATATCATCTTAACAAATTAATCAAGAAAAATAAAAGCGGAGATGGTTGCTAAGGAACCATATTACTAATTATTCATCCAATAAATATTATAACAAATGGATTAATATTTTAATTATTATGATATAATATGTAGAGATGTAGTTTTTTTCGTGATGTTATTATTAAAATTTATTTATTTCCGGATTTATATAATCTATTAATGCATTGAATAACTATATAATTACAAATTAATATTTAATTAATAAAAATAACGTAAACATTTATTATAACTGTATAGGTAATTAAATTATATGATTGTTGTACAATTATCATATTTTATTACCATACCTAATATTTTTTAACTTAAAAATAATATTATTTTATGGACATTTGTCAACTCATGTTTATGTCAAGTGCCATCGCCTCCTCGCAAACTTCTTTGCTTTTAATATAGTATATATAGATAGATATAGATTAATATTCAAATAAATTATAATATAACATTTAATTTTATGTGTACATTATTTGTGCATCGCATGGCATTCTCTCCTTAAATATTTCTCATAATTAATTATTTCTTATTTTAGTTAATTATTAAATCAACATATAAATAACATCGTGAATTAATATTCTTTGTGAAACTTATTTAATTTTATAAAAGTTATGTTATCGGTTATGAATTGTTATCAACCACTAATTCAATAACTAATAATGATTTTAATTATTTTTAACTTATCATTTGAAATAATAATTTAAGATTACTCAGAAAATAATTAATCAAGATAATCATAACAAAAAATTTTACTTGGACATCAACAAAAGATTTTATTATACCGAATGCCATTGTCTTCTTCAATACTAATTACTATCATCTCTCTAATAATATATATATTTATATAGATAATTCAATAACAACTATTTTTTTATTAATTTTAACTTATTAGATGCTTATAGTAATTACGTGAGTATGATTTATAATAACAATATGTTATATAATATTAATTACTTATGACTCTATCACAATAAATTCTTAATTATCATTTAAAATAATAATTTAAGATTAGTTTATATAATTATCATATTTTATAACTATAATTGATACTTTAAAGTTATAATTACTATTTCTAGGGACACTTGTCAACTCACATTGATGCCAAGTGGCATTCTCTCCTTCAAGGTACCCTCTCTTTAATATAATATAGATTGAATATATATTTATAGTTATCCCAAATGACATGGGATAGGTCAATTCCAACTTTCCAGCTAGCTAGTGTATTAAATTTTTGATCATATTACTCGCGCACGGTCCATTTTTTTCACCTCTATTCCAGAAATTGCATGAATTTTCCATTTAGATAAATAATTATTTATAATTTCACTAGATTAAGCTCATATATGAAATTCTTAGATAATGACGAGAGTGGCATACAATTAGAATAAATATCATTTAAAATAATTCTAGCGATGAGGATGGTGGAGCACCTATTCGTCATGATTATTTTAATTTTGTAATGTCTAGTTTTTGTACGCAGAGTGAGGAAAGCTCTAGAAAATGATCACCATGAGAGTGGGGTCACGTTTCAAAGAATTGCCATTTTTATTTTTGTTAGGTTAGAACACTAAACATAGGGATTCATGCCTTTTTATTATTCACAACTCATACTTCTTATTTTTCTTTCTTATTGGTTGTGTTTGCCTCGGAACAAAACGGCAGAACTCGATGAAGTTTCGCCAAACATTTTGCAATGTTCTAGTGGGGCCCGTTGAAATTTGAGTTCTGCTAAAAGGGATTTGTTTCGCGAAGTTTCAACAAAAAAGTTCTGGCGTGAGGCCAGAACTTGAAAGTTCTGGTCCGAGCGGAAGATCTTCCTCGAATTCCGCATCATGACTCCCTTGAAAATGCTCTTTTCCACTTTCCTATTCGTTCGTGGCTTTCACTCTTTCGACCTCATGCTTTGTCGCCATCTTTCTACCTCACACCGGGAGACATTCGCGAGATCTATAACGATGGGCGACAGCAAGATCGGTCATGAGGTTACGCAGGTACGTTCCTTCCACTCTGATAAGTTTTCTCTAGTCTTGCTCGGGTTTTTCAATAACATCTACGACAAAGTTCTTGGTCTAAAGCTGTCTGAAGTTCTTGATGTTTTGCGACATCGGTCAGCACACATCTTTTTTTCTCCCATTTTTCAAATTTGAAACCTAGGGTTTTCTCGCCATAGCCTAAGAACTATGGTTTCTCGCTTTCGATTTATTTCTATGCTTTCTTCAATCAATAAGTTTTCCTTTTATTGCAAATTTCGCCTATGCAAGATCATATTTGGGTAATATTTTGGATTCTCTCCGGCGACAACTTGCACATTCGCTCGCATTGCCCCTTTGTGTCGTCCTTTGAGTAATATTTCTTCGGTTAATAAGTTTTCCTTAGTGATAGGGATAATATTATAAGTTTTCCTTAGTGATAGGATCATTTCGGTAATATTTCTTCAGTTAATAAGTTTTCCTTTTCTTGCAGGTTGCGCACAATCGACGACTACTCGTGCATTCTCCTCCAACGACGACAATCGAGGTACCACAACCTAAACACAGCCGCCTTCTAACATCCTAACTTTCACGTGCTGCCTATTAAGGTTCGACTTTCATCGGACTACCTGTCCTGTGTGCGTTTGTGTTCTATGTTCTTGGTAATAGTGCTTGTAGGTGTGGTATGAAGTTGTGAAACTCAGTTACCGCATAGGTGGTCGTGTGCTAAATGTAGTGGTGTTACTTGGCCATATTTGATGCAACGTAGGCAAACCTTAGCTGCTTATTGAAGTTAATTCATGAAAACTTGTCATGTTGAAGCACGACATCCTATTAAAGGTGTGGAACTTTTTGAATTACTTGTCAAACAACTTTTTCACGAAAGACAATGTTGAACCCATTGTTGAACTTGTTGCTTACTTCTTGAATTTCTCTTATTCGATTTATCAAGTATGCTTCTGCCTTTGTTAATGTTGAAGAATGCATGATGAGAATGATATATGTTTTTTGTCAATGTTGAACAATGCATGATGAAGAATCCATGATGAGAATGCACGTTGAAAAACCTCTCTTATTTGATTTATCAAGTATGCATGATGAGAGTGATCAATGTACTTATCAATTTATCCACATTGTCTGATAGAAATGTAGTTAAGATTGTCTCAAATTAGGACATTTTTTATGTTTGAAAAGTTGAATGCAGTTTTTTTAGCCACATTTGTCTGCCTCGAAAGTTCTAGTTGCTGCCATACTAATTCTGCAATACTTGTAGGAGGTTCACTTGTCGAGCTCTTTGCACATATTGCTACCTTTGTTAATTATGGTCCTCGCCTCAAGCAGGTCACATGGTGCCTCATACTTCCGCTTCCAATGCAGCGGTCGGTCCATGTTGCTAGCACGCGGAAAGATAATCATCTTCCACTTAGTTTCGATGCCATTCGCCAAACACTAGTCGGAACAACTGGTCATTTAAATGTATTGCTTGCTTCGAAAGTTCTCCCAGCAGTCGAATTTTGTCCAAACACATGGCCGAAACTTCTGTGTTACGTCAATATGCTTATGAGAACATTGGTTCTGAAGTTCCCATATAGCCCAACACTGGCTATAATTTACTTTTTATCATATACTAAAAAATTATCGTCTAGCAACTCTACTGATCCATAATTTTTAGGATATGTTTGACAATTAACTAAAGAGGTGGAATGAAATATTATAGTCATGGGGTAGTAGAGTGTGATGTATTATTGGAAAATATATATTTGGATAATAAGTTATAAAAAATGATGGTTGAAAAATAAAAGTTTTATTTATTAAAAATTATTTTTACCATTTATTATATATAAACTATTTATAATATGTAACGGGTAATAAAAATTTATTTCTTTGCCATCTAATTAAGTTTTCTCTTTTATTTTTTTATTTTGCATATTTTCCATTTTTATTATACTATTTAATTTTCTCATAATTTATTCATGTATTTTAAAAATAAAAAATGAGATATATATGTTTATAAATAATAATTATACACAATGTTTTTTATAAGTGTAATATTTATATGAGAGAAAATTATAATTTAACAATGTAAGAGAGAAATATAGGTGATTTAAATTGGCAACAAGAAAAAGAGATACAATTTAATTTGGTTACAAGCAAGAGGGAGAGAGAGATGATTTAATTTGATAACTAAAGAGATGGATTAATTACTTAATTTGCCCCAAAATTATTTATTTTTTTATTTCACCAGTTTAGTGAAACAAAAATGTGATGTTTTTTTTAAATATGATTTATCTAATTTGATTCCACCATATTTCACCCCGGACATTCAAAATCTTCGATCCAAAAAGACCCTAGGGCTTATCCAATCAAACCCAACTAACCTTCGGATTAGGTTGGGTTTAATATTTTTTTAACCTCTTGGGATATCCTACAAAAAATGAGTAACCAAAACCATCAATGAAGAAGAGAAAAAAGAGAAGGAAGAGAGAACTTAGAATTAAATAGGGGAATGAGTGGGATTGATGTAATTTCATCCCAAAATCATGTGAGAAAGTCTTGAATTCTTATTAGTTCTCAAGAATTGATCGATTAAATAGAAAAGTCTTGAATTATTGTTTGGATGAAAAAAAATATAATAATGTAGAATTATAAAGTTAATTAGACAGATAAAATAGAGTGTGCTTGAATAAAAAGTAAGACCATAGCAATAAATTTATTCTTTACAATATAGAAAATATTATATTAAAAAATATTATAATTGATTATTACTGAAGATAATGTAATAAAGTAACTTAGTTAATAATATTTTGCTATTTTATAATACTAATTAAATTATAATAAATAATTAAGAAAATAATTATTTCACATTGGATTAAAATATTTATTTTAATGAGATGAATGATTATGCATTAATAAATAAATAATAATTTTATAAAAATATATTACTATAATATTAAGAAAAATATTATAAATAATTATTAAAATATATATTATTAGAAATAAATAAATTTGTTTATAACAATCCACTAATAATATAAATAAATAATTATGCATAACATAATTATATATATTATTAAATAAAATAAATTTATTTATAAGTTTTATAATAATTTATCAATAAATAACTTAATATAATATATTATGTATGATTAAATATGAGAAATATATTTAAAAGTAGGACCATCTACTTTTAAACTTATTGTCAAAAAAAAATCAAGCAAGAACTAACAAAATTATTTATGAGAATTTGTTCTTGAATTTTGGGGTTAGGTAACTTTTTTACCAGAATCTAAGTTTTGGTTCAAATTTTGCATCCTTTCACATTTCTGGTAGCAAAAGTTACATCATTCGAGCTTTGAAGTTCGGATGTTCGAACTTTTATGTCAACACCTTTTGGATGTTACATTTAAATTAAATAGGATAAAAACAAATAGTTTACCATGATTTAGTGGCATGGGCAAAAAGGCGGACAGGGAGATCGCTGGACGCATTAGGATCGTTTGGATGCAGAATAAAATTAAAGAAAATAAAATAAAAGAATATCATATTTTGAAAAAAGTAAAAATATTTTTATTTCACAATAAAATTTAAAAATATAATATTTTATATTTAAAATATTTTATTATACATATGTGGTGTTCAACATCATAATAATAATAAAATATTTATATAATAATATATGATTGAATTTTATAAAATAAAATATGGTTGGAAAATTTTAAAAATAGAGAATAAGTTTATTCTTCTAAAACATAAGAATACATTTATTTTTTCACGAGTTAAAAATGACATTTTATATTTTTTAATGTAGTGTCATGATTTTTGAAGTTTGATGGAGATAATTTTACACCACGTTTAACTATATTATCGAAATATCGAGATATTCCACGCTTTATTCTAGTTGAGGTAGTGGTGGCCAGGACTTTGGGCAGATCATTGGCATTGAGGGAGTGGGTTCGACCTTGAACGGATGGTGAGATCGGGCATTGAGGACTTTGGGCGAATCGGTGGTTGCAAGGAATTTGGGCGGTCAATAATGACAACTTTGGGGTTGGTATCTACTTTGGGGGGTGGTCGACCTTGAGCGTGTGGTGAGATATGGCACTAAAGGTGTTTATTGGATGGCAGTCCGATCCGTCCGTTGTCCGATCCGATAACATATCGACTCGTCCGTCCAAGTTCAGGTCCGGGCTCGTCCAATTTCTTAGTGGGTTTGGGCCTATATCAGGCTGGACAAGGTTATTCATCCATTTGCCCGGTACCGATAGTCCGATATCCATCCAATATCCGTCCGATAATTTAGAAGTCGCTCGTTAGTCCGTCCGTTAACTGTTAATAGATAAAATTTATTAAAATAATATAAATATTATTGTATAAATTTATTTTAATTAATTTATGTGCTGCAACTATGTTATTTAGCTAATGCTAATTGGTTATGCAAAATGCATTATTCTAATTTTTATTCTTCTATAATGATATGATCATATCTTTTATATAATGATAAATTTTTATTCTTCTATAATGTTATTTATGCTTGATGCAAAAGTAAGAATGCAAGATCAATTTATATATGATGAAGATAATGAATATAGAGAAGGCGAATCTTTTACCAGTGTTGCATAATGCATAGTTACCTCTTGGTAGTAATATTTGATTGTTGTAAATTTTATTTTGCTTAATATGATACTAAATATGTAATATTTCATTTTTAGCATAATGAATTTTCAAGCTACTTCAGTCGTGGGCGGAGGCTATAAGTTGAACTACGTAAATATTTTGTCTCTCTTATTTATATTTGAAAACATAATAAATAAATATATAATAATAAGGAATAATATATTGTGGTATCCTTTTACTACATATTATAGGATAGATAGTTTTTAAGATATTGAAAAAAATTTAAAAAACATTAATGAACTAGTCTTATTCGTCTAATTGCCGGCTCGACCGTTAAGGTCCGATAGATCTTAATGGGGTAGACAAGGTTAGATAGTTATTGGGCAGTCCAATGTCTGTCCGATAAGATAACAGGTCGACCGAGTCCGTTCGATATTCGGTCAACTACTAGTTGACCGATCTATTAGTAGCCTATCTGATCCGTTAAGCTCCTTTATATGGCACCATAATTTAATAAAATATAAATAAATTTTGATATAAATAGATTAAATAAGCAAAAAGGGTTAAAATCTCTTATAATTTTGTAATATTTTATGGATTTTAATTATTTTTAATTGGGATGACAATAGACCACTTCTCAATTTTTTTATAAGATTACTAATTACTTGAGTTAAAATCAGATATTTTTTAAAAATATGGACTTGAAATTAAATGACCCAAAATTTTCGTAGTAATTTGAGAAGTCAACCAAAAATGTTAAGAACTTTAATGATTAAAAAATTGAAAAATTAGTTTGAGTAGTTGGAGGTAGGGGTGTTCACGGGTCGAGTTGGATCCGACCCATGAACAAATCCGACCAGAGTCGGATCGAGTCAGGTCAAATGGGATTTGGGGACCAAATCCGATCCGACCCGACCTGATTTGGGTCGGGTGATCGGGTTATTCGACCATCAATTTTTTTTAAATTTTTTTCTTACTATTTTATACTTATTTAATATAAAAAATATTATTTAATATTTATTTTAAAGTATAAAATAAACTTTCTAACTATTTAATATTATTTATGTACTTAAAATATTTTATTTGATTTTTTTAAAAAATAAGTCATAAGTTTAAATAGAAAAAATAAAAAAATTTAAGTTAATCGAGTCGGGTCAAATTGTCTCGGGTTGAAAAAAATTCAACATGTACCCGATGGTCGGATTGAGTTTGGATCGAGTCCGATCCAACTATTGACCTAACTCAACTCGACCCAAATCGATTCGGATCAAGTAAGTTATTGGATTCATAAGTCCATCCGACCATGTGAACATGCTTAGTTGGAGGAGACCGGTGGCTTCTTTAACCAAGTCCATGATGAATATGTACCGCGGCACTTTTACTATCTTTTTGCTACGTAGCGGATTACGTCTTGTTCATTAATTCAAAGTTGTTAATAATTAATGGTAAGACACGTCAACTTCGTGTACTACTGACTTATTACAAGAATAATATATTAAATGCCAAATAAAAGTATATTATCTGAAATCGAATATTTGACATAAAAGGATATTGCATAAATGAATTATATGAGATCTTTGACTAAAAAAAGATTGAGTTAATAAAAAAATCTCATCATTACTAAACGGAAATATCATTTAAGAGATAATGGCCAATAGTTACTAGTCATCAAGTATCTAATGCTCACTGTAACTGAAAACAGACGGCGGGCATTCATGTACAGAATCTTTGTTTTGTAACGGAAAAAAAAATTGAAATGCACCAATCAAACACAATTTAGAGTTTTCACAGACATTACATTAAAGTATTTTATTTCTCTTGTTTATAGTAGAAAACATACTGCAAAAAAAGATACAGAAAAAAAACACTAAGTTAGCTTTTATTTCTTCTCACTCCAAGACAATTAATGCTTGTAAATCTACTCAGAAAATATAATTATGACTTGGAATTCATGCTATATAAGTGATGGGTGTAATGGTAGAACTTTCATTTGCTAAGGACCTCTGGCCTGTTAGTTTCTTATAGTTCATGTTGGAGAAGAGAAAAATGTCTTTCCCAAGCATCACTAAGCCTAATTCCTCTTCCATGGTTGTCTTGTTTTCTTCAGTGCTCCTTGTGCTCTCATGTCTTCTTGCCACAGGCAAGGGCAGAACCTTCATCTTCGAAAGAGTCCACATGAACGTTACAAACAATTTGGGAGAGGGAATTCCCTTGTTCGCCCATTGCCAATCCAAAGACGATGATCTCGGCGGCCAAGATCTGGAGTTCCATTCATCTCTCAAGTGGGAGTTCATGCCTAACGTTATCACCGGGAACACATTGTTCTGGTGTTCCATGCGGTGGAAGAACGTCACTGGAAGCTTTGACATTTATAAGCAAAGCAGGGACGAAGGGAGATGCTCTACGTGCTGGTGGAGCATCCAAACCATTGGCGCTTTCTCCTACAATCAAGATACTCAAGTATATGACCTTATGTATAAGTGGTGACATTGCTTGGGTTTCTAATGTTTGAACCTAGGCATGGCTGCATATTGGACCTTTAATAATAATAATAATAATAATAAAAGTTGCTTTCCTTCCGCTTTTTGTGATGTTTTTTAGTTTTATGCAATAGTTATTATCAAACCAAAGTAATGTGTCAACCTAATTTTATGCATATAGGAAGATGTTTTTTTGTTTTTGGGAGCATCTTATTTTTTATGTTGACCCAAATCTACAGGATGCTGATGAGGGGGGGAGGAGGAAGGAGAAAGGAAGAGAGAGATCGGAGAGAGAGAGAGGATGAGGCTTGCGAGTGGGAAGGAGTGATTGGTATTTAAAACCAGTTGTGGGGGGTGTCCATGACGGAGGCAGGAGAAATCTTCACTAGGTTCACTTAATTGAAAAATTAATAAATTATATGTCAAAACCTAATAAATTAATGATAAATAATATGTAAAAATTTTGTAATGGTAACAAATGAAAAATGAATAAAGGTCCAATAAATCAATGTGTTGCCTAAGACTTTGAATTAATTTTTCTTTATCAAACATTTATAGTCCAAATCATATATAGACTTTTATAAATAAGAGAATATTAAATGATAGAAAACTAAAAAGCTAATAACATTTTTCAAATATATATATACTCAGTAATTCATATTACCATAATAAGAATAATAATGTTTAATATAAAAATAATACGATTATTTTAAAAAATTGATGTAATAAAATTTTCATGTCAAAAAACTTTTAATAATGACATAATTATCTTTTGAAAAATATGTTACAAACAATGACATATAACTTAAATAAATCACATATTTATATATATATATAATAATATATAAAATAATAAAGTATTTAATCTTTAAGATACAAAGTTCAATTAATGGCGTACAAATTTTACAAATAAATGAATTATTTTAATATTTTTTTATTATAATTAAATTTAGAAAAATATATTTAAAGGTTTATAAAAACATGATAAAAAATGAAAAATGCTATTAAGAACCAGGTAGTCATGCTTAAAAAATTGTTGTAGTAAATAAGATGATTATTAGAAAATAATGATGCTTTGATAAAGATTAATGATATGTACATCCATAATTTTTGTAAATGACAAATGTAAGCACAATAAGATGTTTAAAATAAGAATTTTTATTATAAAATTATTGTTTGGTATCAATGAGTTATGATCAGATATGAAAAAATAATGAATTATATGTCAAAACCTAATAAATTAATGATATATGTGAAAATTTTGTAATGGTAAAAAAATGAAAATTGGATAAAGGTCCAATGAATCAATGTGTTGCTGGCATTCGGGTGGTTCGAACCTGGTATGGGTGCTCAAAACTGTCATTGCTGCCACCAACAGGGAAGTTTTGAAGTCCTATTACAAATTGAAACATATTATATATATGTTGTAACATTTTATGAGGATCCTTCTCGATGATGCCAAGGGCGCATGCATGAAATTTGTCTCATGCTAAACACCTTAACCAAGAAAATAAAAATGGTTTTTGTTTCATATAGTTGTAAATTATATATCTTTTGAGCTTTTCCTTTAGTTTCCTTAATTCCCTATTCATTGAGTTATTCTTCATCTCTTTTCTGATAAAAAAAAGTGAAAATAAGAACGGGAGAAAAGAATGCAATTTTTATGACAATTATTTATATATATAAAAAAAGATGATTGCATAAATTGATGCTATTAATTAGTTAAATATGTTTATCATGTAACGCTCCCAAAATTCGGTCTCAATATAGTTGTTGAATCATAGGCGGCGTCACTTTGACTTGACCTAATTTCATAAAACTTACAACGGAAACATAATATAATAAACTTAAAACAATAATATCGTAAACAGCGAAAGACTTCATGGATAAATAAAATAAAATCCAAGATAGCATACTGACCCATGTGTCACGCCCTTATTTTTCACCTAGAAGTAAGGGTGTGCGACACTGAACTTCTCCTCGACGAGCCTGTCCAGTCAGCCTCCAAGAAACACGCTGCAGAGGGCATTCGGCTACTCCACAGAATTCATGCACACAAGAACAAGTATAAGAACACACAAGAACATAAAGGGGAAAAGCCTTTTATTAGAACCTCTGTTCTGGCCGCCCAGATGACAACCCCACTTGATTCACAAAAATGGTCGACCCTAACCTATCAAGTGATGTCCATCTAGTCGTCCTACACACTCACACCCATGCCCCAATGTTGTGCACTACACTGCACTTACAAAGGACTCATTGCCTTACACTTGCACACACATGCACACACTACATGCCTGATATGATCCACTCAGATCTCACATCCTCAGGATCACTCCCTGTCCAAATGACTACAGTAAATGGGTATATATATACAAGAGGAATGTGGTAACTACCACCCTGGTAACTGTCACCCCATTTGAATTCAAATGCTCCCTCAACAGCCAAAACCTTGGATGACCTTCCCGCCATCTACAATAACTTGGGACTGTCCTGAGTGCCTTCAAGCTTTCCCGCCAAGGTGTCAATTCCGTCTGGCCGCTGGTAACCACCGCTGCGTCCCAACCGCCCGAGGCTTCATCCCGAGATCTTCCTGTACGAAGATCTCCCTGATCAAGTAGCCTCCGCGTCATTCTGCATCAAGAGGATCAGTCTAGGGCATACCGCTATGCCCTGGGACAGTCACTGCTCATAATTGCCAATGTGGGCGTCGGGGCGCACCGCCTGTGCACCCTACGTCCCAAGGACGTCCTGGACATAACCGACTGTCCTGGACTCTTGCCAAGGCGTCCTCCTGACCCCTGACTTTAGTTGTCCTTCGTCCTTGACGTCTGGACACTCTGTGGCCTTAGCATGGCGGATGCGCACGTCGGCCGTCGTCGGTAACCGCCACCTGTAACTACCACCTGTAATTATCTTATCATCACGATGGTCGCCGATAACTACCTGGCCGCCATAACTGCCACCAGTAACTACCTCACCGCCATAACCGCGCCGGTAACTACCTTGCCGCCATAACTGCCTCCGGTCATCTTCGCAAGAGAATGATGACCTGACGACCTCCTTGTCGTCTGCAGTGTAGTGGTGATCTGCTTGACTCTACAGACTTCCCCAGAGCCTCCTGCTATGGTGTAGTGCGCCTGGCAGCCGCTCTGCGCCCCAGAGCGTCCCAGCGCGCCCCAGCCAAGTCTTCACATCTCAAAGTCCTCTCCTGTATGAGAATGCTCCTGCCATATGACCTGCTCATCATATCTTGTCCATGGGAAGGGTTTGGGACAGCTGGATTCATCCTGGGATGGTATGAACATTTCCTGCCAAACTGGACAGTCGTTCGCGCCGCCTGCGCACCATACGTCTTAGGGACAAACCGCTCATCCCAGAATCCTCCTCCGTGAGAATCCTCCTGGCCAGAGATGTCCCCATGACTTCCCTCTACCTGAGGGATGAATGGGGCGAGGCACTTTGGTCCTGGGGCGGTATCGTCCCAGAATGTCAAAGTTGACATTCGGTACGCGCCACCTGCGCGCCGGGCATGCCTCACCGTCCCACGGTGATTCTGCCCGTCCCATCCCGCCTGAATGGTAATGTCAAGCCTCCTGCACGAAGCCTGAACCTCGGGATGCTCCTGCTGTGCTCCTGGGATGATCCGAATGCGTCCTAGGACGGACATGGCCGCCAGCCTTGGCGCCCGCCATGTCCCTGCCGTGTCCTGGGTCATGCTGCACAAAAAGGGTGTGACACATGGGCCTAATATGCTCTAACGTATACCCAACAAAAAGTTCTTACAACATAATAAGTTCAAGTAAAATACATGACCCCGTAAGGCTCATAAGCCATATATAAATGACTCTTATAAGAGTTCATCATAATGACATAATATAAGTAAGATAACTTGGGCCATAGCATGACAGACCCATGTGTAATGTCGTCATCACGAGGCTCTCGTCGCCGAACCTAAGCCTCCTTCATACCTGTACGGATCCATGGGGTGCAGGAGATTTCTCCCGTTAGAGTATGTTGAGGCTCATGCATGCTATGATCTTATAACATGATCTCTATATGTCATGACATATGCATTTCATCATCATGAAATATAAATCATATGCATTCTATGAGCTACTTATGCATACTATATGGCATGTGAGCATATCATCATGGCAAGATAAAAATAACATGTAACATCATAATCTTTACATCATGCATATCATAACTTATCATCATACATAACATTATGCTAATGCATATCATATCTTATTATCTTACTTATCATAATATAAGTAAGATAACTTGGGCCATAGCATGACAGACCCATGTGTAATGTTGTCGTCACGAGGCTCTCGTCGTCGAACCTAAGCCTCCTTCATACCTGTACGGATCCATGGGGTGCAGGAGATTTCTCCCGTTAGAGTATGTTGAGGCTCATGCATGCTATGATCTTATAACATGATCTCTATATGTCATGACATATGCATTTCATCATCATGAAACATAAATCATATGCATTCTATGAGCTACTTATGCATACTATATGGCATGTGAGCATATCATCATGACAAGATAAAAATAACATGTAACATCATAATGTTTACATCATGCATATCATAACTTATCATCATACATAACATTATGCTAATGCATATCATATCTTATCATCATACTTAACATTATCCTAAAGCATATCATATCTTATCATCATACTTAACATTATTCTAAAGCATATCAATTTTATCATCATACTTAACATTATGCTAATGTATATCATATCTTATTATCATACTTATCATTATGCTATTGCATATCATGATCTTGTCTTATTTTACTTTGTCATATTTGTTCATGACATCATATGATGTGACAAGTGGACATTCATATTGCATCTTCATAGGTGCATACTTCTCCAACTTCTTTATCATTTTTAACTTTATGTCCCAAGTCATTCATCATTCATCTTTTCGTCTTTCGGCTTTACTTTAAATACTTTCTTATCTTGTTGATTGAGAAGTCCATGTTGGCTCATCGATCTTAACTTTACTTAACTTAGTCGGGATCTTTTTTGTCCCATCGGAAGCGAGACTCTTTTGGGTCAACATTTGCATTCCGGGGAAGCGAGACCTCTTTGTGTCGACATCTACATTCCCGGGGAACCAGCCATTAAAGCTAACTGTGATGACTTCGATTTCGGAAGCGAGACCTCTTTTGGGTCGACATCTGCATTTCGGTAAACCATCCACTGATGCTAGTTAATGAGACTTCGATTCCCATCATCTTTCGACGACCACAATAAGACACCTTCATCAATTCGTCTTTTTATTTTCATTCATCAATACATAAAATCATTTAATATATATTTTATATTTTAATCCTATTTAAGGTCATATATACTTCAAATCATTTTAAACGTGGACATTGCAAACATAAACAAGGTCTTGGACTGGTCACGGCCGTGCCGCTATTGGTCATGGCCGTGCCCACACATGGGTACAGGCGTGCCTCGATTCGGTACGGCCGAACACGAAGAATTTCAAAACATACATGGTCACATTGGTCACGGTCGTGCCTGGCATTATTCACGGCCGTGCCAGAACGTTGACTCTCATTCTGCCGTCGAAATATTCTAAGGCAAAGACTTCACTGGGTGTCACAGCCATGCGACCCCATGGTCACGGTCGTGACAGCACACTCATTTCGTCTTCGGATACATTTTCATGCTAAGGCATGAATCACTATAGGTGTCACGGCCGTGCCATAATACATCACGGCCGTGCTAGAGGCTCCGACGATATTTCCCCTATTTTTGTCTATTTTCTCCTCATTTACATACATATATGACAATTTCAAACATGTATTCATTTGAGCACACATACATAATCATAAGATTCACATAAGGGCATTTATAACACAATAATCATGAACTTAAATAGAGCTTACATAAGAACATTATACCTGCTAATAATGTTTATATAAAGCAATGAGTAAAACTAAGTATGGCCTAAGCATTGATGGCAAGAAACATACAATTCTAATCATAATTAGCAATGGAACAGTAACCATAATGAAATATAAGTCATCATACGATAAAACATGAATATTTCTTAATCATGCATCAATAAAACCTAATTTGACCTTGAAATCCTTAATTCATACATCAATACATCATGATTAAGAAGATTTGAATCCCCTCAACATATTTTTAGAATTTAAGTTAAAATCATAATCTTCTTTCTTCTTTCCTTCTTTATTTTTCTTCCTTTGTTATAGCTGTCGGTCCCCTATTTTTCCCTTCACGTTGCTTGCTGCTCGTGTGAGTGAAGAGGGAGTGAGATGACAACTTAAGCTGTCACTTACTGCTGAGAGAGAGAGAATACGTGAGGTGAGTTGGTAGGCTGATCATTTGAGGAAAAGAGAGCATGAGGTGTGGATTAATATCACTTCATGACTACTGCTGTGATGTAGGTAGGTGAGAGGGAGAGAGAGAGTGAGTTTCTTCTTTCTATGAGCTGCCGTGAGTGGACAGAGGGAATGTGAGTGAGCTGAGTGGGAATGATGGGCCTTCTTCTTCCTTGTGTGTTGTTGCCGTGAGATGAAAGGGATGTGTTGTTGCCGTGAGATGAAAGGGAGGTGAGGGGAATGGGGTGAGGTGCCTTACTGTGAGTTAACAGGAGAGGGAGTGAGAGTGTATGCTGGCTCCTTCTTGCTGTTGCTGCCCAGAGTGAGTGAGTTGTTGCCTTGGGTCCTGTTCGTGTGGAGAAGAGATGAGTGGGGAAGGGGTGGTGGGCTGGCAGAGAAATGGGAGTGAGGGTCGGTGGGTTAGGGCATAATGAGTATTTTGTACAATGGGTTTTGAGACTTATTAGATTAATGGACTTTTTAGTTGAGCTTTAATTGCTCTTATATTTTTTTATTTATTTCCTTTCCTTTCTTTTATTTTTATTTAACTCTTGAGAATATTACATATCAAATATGTGCTTGGCATGCCATTGCATGCATGTGGGCCAATTTGCGTTTATAAACTAACTATTACATAGCAAAGTCTCAAATATTAAAAAATATTTTTTCGTTTATATTTTTGGAGTTACGAAAAAGAAGCTCAATACTTTTCTTTCTAGTAAATAAAACATAACATAACATTCATTGACTTGGAGTGAGACCGAATGAAAGCCAAACAGGATGGGCCACGTGTCCAAAGTTTTAACTCGAAACTTTTAAGTTTGATTAGCCACATGACCAACAAGGGGCACACTTAAAAACGTTGGTCATGACGCCTAACCCGTTTTGTTAGCTTTCTTATATGAATATGAGTTGGAGGTGGCCCAACTTGTTGGAACGTCGATTAGAATAATTATTATATACGAAGTGATCAAATTATATCTTATAGCCCCATGAACATCCGTTATTCTTTAGGATAATAGTTGTGACGCGATCAAATTATAATTATATATACCAAACGGATATTGTTATTTTTATTGATAATGATGTTATTATGATTAAGAAATACTAACATTTAGGGGAAAAAATTCTTAATGTAAAGCTGACATTAAAATTAGGTCAATTAATAGTAGAGTTGAATCCTAAATGTTCAACTAATGTTAATAGCTTTTTGAATTCGAATATTAGAGTAAGAGGAAATAAATTATTATTGTTCTGTATTTTGAACTTCCAATTAATCAAACACTTATAAGTTATAACTTTGAAAAATAGAAGACCTCTTCTAAGTCCCAACGTAAACTCAAAAAAGGAAAGTAAAGTCGGCATTTATCAGTTGAAGTCAACCATTATATTTTTACAGTTTCAACGTCGTCGTGGATTTTGGTTGCCGTACAACGTTTGTTTTTTTTTTAAACTTTGTGCGAAAAATCTTTTCTCTGTATATACCACCATTATTATCATTTTTTGCATCGCCATCAACAGCAACAAGTTTTCAATTAGAGGAAGAGGAAAAGAAAAAAAAGAGAGACTCGTGCTATTCCAACAAGACCACATCCTTTCAAATATGTAAGTTACATGTAAAAAGAGATTTGTAGCTCTCATATATCGAGGGCATATACAGGTATAAAATATTATTTTTACAGTACGTCAATGACATTTCACTTATATGCTTACAAACAGTAAGGCACCATAACTGTTGTCGCTTACAAATACACTACTATTGTCACTCCATGTGTGAATATTTAAAGTGCTACATAATTTCACCCTTTAAAATAAAGTAAGATAGAATGACAATTTAACTAAGCATGCGGTTGCTGAGGAACGATCGCCGCCGGAACGACTCTGACCGCGTGGAAGTTGGCCACCATCCACTTGAGGGTCTTCAAGACTACGAGGAGGAGGAGGACCAAAATAAAAAGGGACACGGCAACGGCAATTGCCATAGAATCATCTACGGAGTATCGAATAACTGGATCCATCTTTTGAAGAAGAAGAAGAAGAAGAAGAAGAAGAAGAAGAAGAAGAAGAAGAAGAAGAAGAAGAAGAAGAAGAAGAAGAAGAAGAAGAAGAAGAAGAAGAAGAAGAAGAAGAAGAAGAAGAATAGCTCCACTGGCGATGCCGGGTGTGCATCAATTATATATATATATATATATATATATATATTACGTACCTACCACTTGAATCAATCTCTGTGCGGAAGAAAAACGCGAAACAAATCGCGCGGGACAAACGTCCTCACCCGAGTAACAAAACTACCGTAGGTACACTTTGCGTGCATGGAGAATGTCTTTCGTGCACGACGAACCGAGCTGCGATAACAACAGACGTGTTTAAATTGCGTTCTCGATCCATTGCATCTTGTTCCACGTAAGAGAAAAAAATTAACTAAAATCAAATTTATATAAAGCTTGGACGACAGTTTCAAACTCTTCTCGTCACAACTTTGTTATTTATCTTTTTTTTCATTTTTTTTTCTATTTTTCGGTGAATGCATTATTTAATCTTGACACAGTTAGATCTATGAAGGAATGCACCACTTTTTTTTAACGTGCAACTTTTCATATTCGACCCCTTCCAATTCTCTGTACCCTACCTCATCTTCATCACTCGCGCGCACCTCCGCCTCATCTCCTTCCCCTTCGCCCACCCGCTGTCTGCCAAGGCCATCTACATCTGCTCCCTTTGCAGCTCGGCCTGACGCTGATCAGCTTCTTCGTCGATCTCGTCCTCGGCGTCGCTGGTCTTCTCATTCGTGGATCTACTACTCCGGGGAGGGTCTCCACAGGGGTATGAACAACCGGATTGTCATCAATTACAGCAAACGTTTGTTATTATCGCAACGCGAGATTTGCCTTCGGGGATCTTATGTCACAGTTCTCGATCCAGGGATCGTTCCTGACCTGGGCGACTCCGACAATGACGCTTCGAATGCATCGTCGGACCGGTCCTCAACCCCCGGGGACCGCACGATCATAGTCCCTAACCAGCTCCCGATCCGCGCCCACCGCCGTCCAGTTGTTGGCGGCTGGACTTTCACCTGGGATCAAGACTTTCTTCTTCTGCAGGCTGCAGCTTAAGGATAGCATAGGCGTGCATATATGCGGACATGGAATTCATCTACGTGGGCTGCCTCCGTCATGAGATTCCTGTATCCAAACAGGATCAGATCTCACAGATGTTGCTGGAAACCTTCAAGTAAGTTCCCGCTTTCCTCTTTCTTTTTCATTTGATTAATCTGAAAACCGTTCTGCTTTTTTTTTTCTTTTTCACTTGATCTTTTGCCATATATATGTAATTACGTTCTTCATTATGAATTAGAATCCTTTTACACTTTACTACATGAACAGGTGGCGGCACTCCAGAATATCGAGACGAGCTTCTGAGTGCTGAGTGAACTTTTGGGAGTTCGCACTTACATGTACTTGTATTTACTTATGAAAGATTCTGATCTGTGCTTGGCTTATCCAACGGTATTGTGCAGGGAGGTGGACGTGGTTATGGCGAAGCACGGACTGTCGCTGCTGGCGCTGGCGCACGCGTACCAGATTATTGTGTACAAGTGAAATGAAACAAGATTATTGTGTACAGGATTTAATAAATTATAGAATGATAAAAATCACTCATAAAAAATAAGGAGAATGATAAAAAGAAAAATAAGACATTATTGTGTACAGGATTTAATAAATTATAAAACCCTAATAAATTATGTAACTGCTTAATGTTGATGTAAAATATGACGAAGAAGAGCAAGATCCCGTTGGCGTTGCATATTCCAGCAATTCAACAACACCCGCCCTCGTCGAAAAGGCTCGCGAGTGCCTCTCCGGAACCGGTGACGCGGCAGCGTTGGCCAGAAGTCGCAGATGGCGCCTGCGACGGGTCGGATTGCACCTGACCCACGGACAAACCAACCCCACTCGATCATATTATTATTTAATATTTATTTTAAAATATAAATAACTTCACATTTTAAATATTTTAATTAATTTTAAAATTAATATCTTTATATATATATATATGTGTAAAAAAATCAAAATTTACGAAAGATCGAGCTCCTCGAATCCTCTCGGAACCCACGCAAAATGTTCCCAATGATAAAGGAGAGCGTGAATAAACTACGAAGTACATACGTAAGAGCTTTTGCAAAAAAGACTTGCCAGTTACTTGATTAATTGCGTGCCTCCCCTTGGGAATGAAGAAGAGTACTTATAGCTTATAAAGTTGCAATACGTGTGATATGCCTTGTGTGGAATAATATATAGATAGATTGTGTTTGCTTTTATTTCTTTTTTTTTCGTCTTCAAAGAGAAATTAAGAAGGTATTGAAATAAATTAATTAATACTATAATTCATTTTGGAGTGGATGGAATAGAAAACGACAAAGTCGGCTATAATTGTACAGATACGTTTTCTTTTTTAGGGAGTAAAAATAAGTGGAAAGGTAATGTTAGTGACAAAGATGATTAATGGTATTTATGGCATTTAAAATAGAAAACATTAGAAAAATATAGAAAATTGAATATTTTATTTTGGTGTGTAGGGAATAGAAAATGACAAAGTGGGTATAATAATAATAATAATAATAATAATAATAATAATAATAATAATAATAATAATAATAATAATAACCGTCGATGGGGAGATCGACGCTCACGTGAGATGACGCCTCTTTTAAAATTCTTCTCTCTCCTCATTCTCTCTTTGTACGCTCCTCTGCCGTCTCCGCTCCTTCCCCACAAATTAACAATAAATGTTCAAAAATTGGATCATAGAAGAGGTCGAACCGTCGGAGCATTATTATTTTTCTTTCACTTTTATTTTCTCCTTCACTTTTATTTTTGAGACATACATGTAATAGATAATCCTAGATGTTGTGATTAAGTTGGTGAGAAAATTTTTTGTAAGGTTGTATAAAACTTGATCGTGTGGAGTGCTGTATGTGGGGTGGTTAGTGGAAAAAAATTATAATGATAATATGTGAATGATATATCTTATAACTATTTATTTAAACTTTGATATATATATATATATATATATGCATCCTTTGTATGTATTGGCAAATAATACAAAATAAGGGAGGAGGTTTTGTTGATTTTATTTATAAAATTGCTAAACATAATTAAGGAAGGTAATAGTTTGAATTGAAACTTAGTCACAGAGTGAGGTGTGACAAAAACATATATTGATGTGTACTCGCTTCCCCGTCTTTCTCTTTATCTTGCGCCCAGACATTTACATTTTCATGGAAACCGGAAAAGGCGCTGAGATGACCTCGCTGGTGACCAAGGCATCCTAAAGCAATGTTGCGAACATGCTACTCGACTGACCCTTGTTGGCGCCGGAGATGACCTCTGTACGTGGGGGGAGTTGTCTGCAACAACCTCACCACTTCCATCATCGCGTGATTTGCTTCTCCTTTTTTCTCTTTCATGTCGCTGCTGCCTCCAACGACGTCGCCGATATCCATTCTATCGATCCTCATGCCTGCAATGGACAGAGGAAAGCATGAATAGAGTGCTAGGAACATCGAAGCCGGTCGTGGTGGGTGGCGGGGTGAAACTGGAAATGGTGGCAAGGACACAAAAACTTGCACAAATAGACTATTATATTGGACTAGGCCATATGGAGCCTTTCCGTTCTTTTCTTCTTGTCGAACGTGATTGTTGGAAGGTCTCCTTTTAACCTTAGCTATCCAGTAATGTCTCCCTAATCCAATAAGGTAAAAATCTTTCGGTTACAAAAGATGTTACAAAGATAAGTCATCAGAAATGAAAAAAAAAACGGAGACCCATTAAACTTTATACATTAAACTTTATACAAAGATGAGTCATCTGAAATGAACACATATACATTCTTATACTTTATACATCTTTTGGTATATATGTATACCCACTAAACTTTATATATCTTTTGGTATATATATACACCCTTTATGTAACGCCCCCCAAAATCTGCCCCCCCCCCCGCCACGCTGACGGTCAGACTGGCTAAGAGAGCGCTACCACTGCCTATGACTACTTGACTTTGACTTTGTCTGATCAATAAATGTAATAATCCATCTGAATAATTCACTATTACTTACTTGAGGAGTAGAGTCGTAGTTGCTCAGGAGGCTTGCACATGACTTTACTCAGACTATGAGACCAATGGACAATGAGGACAATGCAATGACTATACTCTGTTATGAATGACAATGACACTGGCATATACTCTACTATAAATAATGGGAGCCAAGAACTTAGGCTCTGATACTAAACCGTAACGCCCCCAAAATCTGTCCTCCCGCCACGCTGGCGGTCAGACTGACCAAGGGAGCGCTACCACTGCCTATGACTACTTGACTTTGACTGGTCAACAAATGACCCATGTGGCAATAGAAATGATAGGGAAATAATAATGAGATGAAAATGCGGAAGAGATATCATTGTGAATCAACAAATGTCACATGACATGAGATAATTCAAAAGAAATAAGAAAACAATGATAGTTCAAATAGTTCTGAGAATATCAACAAAAGTAAGACTAAAAAGAGAAATTCAAGTGTTTCATATTTACAATATCAGATAATTCAAATGTAAAATAAAATGACGGAAAGCTGTGGTCGCTGCAAGTAATGTGCTGCCATCCTGGAGCTCTACATTATCCACCTCTTCCTTAAGCAAGGTTCTCACCTGCAAAATCCCAAAGTCGGGGCATGAAATGCCCGTGAGCTAACGCCTAGTACTCATAGACGATGAAATGATAATCAATATTCAATTACTTTGCTTTTTTACTTTAACAATGCTTTATACAGTGCTATGCTCTCTGATCCGTTACCATTCTCTGTTATCTATTACCATGCTCCGATATCCATTACTTTGTTCTGTTGTCATTTACCATGTTTTGTTATTCATTATCATGCTTTGTTATATTCTGTGTGGGACTACGTATTTTACATTACTATAAGATTCTTGATGTTCGTTATCCTATGTGAGCTCGATTTTAATTAGTTGGGAAGCTAGAGGTGTCTCTGCACTGAATGTTGTCAGGGTGTCCATAAAGGGAAGGTGTACACTCAGGCACAACCTTTTCGGAATGCAGGTAGGAGAAGGCTTGCATCCTAGGAACAGTGGTCGTTACGAACCTGTAGGTTCACTATCTCCTTAGCTAAGCTACCTGTCCCTCTGGCATAACAATGAAATGCACATATGCCCCCGTGGGGGAAGAGTGCGTTCACTGCGTCACTCTTATTCGGAGCACAGGTGGGAGAGGGCCTGTGGTCCAGAAGCAGTGGTAGTTAAACCAGTAGTTACACTGTCTCCTCAGTGCAACTACCTGCCCCTCCACTGTACGATGCTTTGACCTTGACCTTGAATAACACATAACTATCACATTCATTGATATTTGCTTTACTTATCTTCTTTACCAGTGTGGATTTGTAATCATGATTCAGAGAAGGGGTAAAGTCTTATCCCCTTCCTGTGGACGAAGAGTTCGTTACTTGTTTCACTATATTGGACATGACTTCAAGAGCATTTTAGTCTTTTCACAAGTGCTCTGGCTCCCAAGGGCATTTTCATAATTTCACTTTTAAAGTTCATGATTTTCCCTCTGGATCGGTCGACCGTCCTAATGGACCGGTCGACCGATATCGCTGCGTCGGTCGACCGCCCAAGAGGTCCGGTCGACCGATTCTGCTCTCGGCTGAATGATTCCTCTAGATGTATCGGTCGACCGTCCGTTACGGATCAGTCGGTCGGCCGTTGTCGCAGGATCGGTCGACCCTTTTGAAATCGATCAACCGATCTCATGCGATGGGGCTCGGCGGTTTCCGTCGGATCGGTCGACCGACACTTTGGATCAGTCAACCGGCCCTGAGTTTTGTAACTTCGGACGTCAAAGATCGGTCGACCAATATGAAAAATTGGTCGACCGATTCTCTGCACGAACAGAGCCGCCGGTCGGATTTTCCATTTCCGACCGACCTCCGATCGTCCGATTGTAATACACTGAATATGAAAAACATTCCTACATATCTCTAGATCATAATGGACTCGAAATTAACTACGGTTGATCTACATTTTTTCGTCTAGGGGATTGTACACCTACATTACCTTTTTTCAATCGCTTTTCGATTGCCGGATTGTCGTCGTTGATTGGGTGGTCGCTGGACTCTCTCAGCCGATGGGGAGCGTGCGCCTGATCATCACGGAGGTGTCGAGGGAGGTTGGGTCGTCTCGTTCATGGATCGCTTGGGCGCTCTGCATCAATTTTCCGGACGCTCGTCTGCTCGTCGGGATTCGCCGCTGGTTCGTCGGGAGTGGAGAAGAAGAAGAGGGTGTAGGGGGATTTTCGACTATTGTAGTAAATGAAGAAAAGGGGAGGGAGTCTACCTTACTCCCTCCCTTATACTTCTTGGCCATACTCTTTCGTGAGGGATAGAGTAGTGGAGGGAGTGGGGTGAGAGGGAGTGAGACCGATTCTCTCATCCCATATTCTTTTTTTTTTAAATTCATATTTTGTATTTTGTATTTTGAATTTTAAATAAAGGGAGAAATGGCCTGGCATTACATTACTACCTCTTAAAAAGAAATTCGTCCTCGAATTTAGATGAAAGTCAAGGCTTACCGAATAGTATGGGGAATTCCTCTCGTATTTCTGACTCTAATTTTCACGTGGCATCTTTGCCTTGATGGTACTTCCACGCCACCTTGACCAATGTCACTGTCTTTCTTCCTTTCTGGACCTCTTGGTACTCTAATATCTCGATAGGCTGCTCCTCGTACGTTAAATCCTCCTTCAGATTCGGCTCCTCAATTTGGATGACGTTGGCATAGTCATGTTTGTATTTTTGGAGCAACGAGACGTGGAAGACGTTATGCACTCTGATGTATGCCGAGAGTAATGCCAACCTGCATGCGAAATCACCAACCATATCTAGAATTTCAAAGGGGCCCACATACCTTGGGCTCAATTTTTCTTTCTTGCTGAATCTCATTACGCCTTTGGTCGGTGAGACTTTGAGCAAGACTTGTTCACCGGCCTTGAACGTGTGCTCTCGTCTTTTTTTTATCGACGTAGGCCTTCTGCCGGTCTTGAGCAGACTTCATCATTTTCTTTATAAGCTCGATTCGATCTATGTATTCTTGGGTATGCTTATGAAACTCCGTGCTCAGTAACTTTCTTTCGCCGACTTCTCCCCAGCATGTCGGGGAATGACATGGTCTGCCATACAGAGTTTCAAACGGGGATATCTCTATGCTTGCATGATAACTGTTGTTATATGCGAACTCGTTAAGAGGTAAATGGTTGTCCTAATTACCATGTCAGTCCAAGGCACATGCTCGAAGCATGTCTTCCATTATTTGGTTAGTTCGTTCTGATTGCTCGTCAGTTTGCGGATGAAATGCAGTACTATAACGCAGCCTTGTGTCGAAAGCATTCTGTAAGCTTTTCCAAAATTTGGCGTGAACCTTGGATCTCTATCGGACACGATAACTGAGGGGATTTCATGGAGTCTGACTACTTCTGCACATACAGATCCATCAAATTATCTAACGACTGCTTCACCTTAATAGGTAGGAAGTGAGCTGATTTGGTAAGTCGATCCACTACCATCCAAATAGCATCGTGTCCCTTCTGAGTTCGAGGGAGGCCTGTGATGAAGTCCACGATGATTTCCTCCCACTTCCACTGCGTCATACCGAGGCTCTTTAGCATCCCTTGAGGCTTTTGGTGCTCTATCTTTACTTGTTGATAAACTATACATCTAGACACATATTCTGCTATTTCTTTCTTCATATCTGACCATCAAAAGCTTCTCTGCACATCCTTGTACATCTTCGTACTCCCAGGATGGATCGTGAATTTGGACTTGTGACATTCGTCCAAAACTTCTCGTCGTAGGGCCGAGTTGTTCGGTACCCATAGTCGGTCGCGATACCGAATGCCATCATCTGATGAAACTTTGAAGTCATTTCCTTCCAGACTTATCTTGATCATCATGATCTGGTAGTCCGAGTCTTCAACTTGCTCTGCGATGATTCGATCAATAAAATCTGGCTCGCTACACTGCATCATCATGAGCGAGCCATTAGGTGTTACCTGCGGAGTCCACTTGAAGAGTTCCTCCATCATCTCATATTGTCGGAGGCGTATGAAGACTACTGAGCCTTTCCACTTCCGACTGAAGGCATCAGCTACTGAGTTCGCCTTCCCTGGATGATAGTTGATGGCGAACTCGTAGTCCATCAGGAATTCCATCCATCGCCTCTGACACATGTTCAAATCTCTCTGAGTGAACACATATTTCAAGTTTTTGTGATCTGTGTACACTGTGAATTGTTCTCCATACAGATAGTGTCGCCAGAGCTTGAGGGCAAAAACTACAGCTGCTAGATCGAGGTCATGAGTAGGGTAGTTGACCTCATGTTTCTTCAGTTATCTTGATGCATAAGTTACCACATTTCCATATTACATCAGGACACATCCCAGTCCTGTGCCGCTAGTGTCACTGTAGATCACATACCCACCGCTGCCTGAAGGTAGTGTGAGTATGGGTGCGAAAGTCAATCGCTTCTTCAGCTCCTAGAAGCTTTCTTCACATTTTGTGGACCAAATAAACTTTTCTCCCTTCCTGGTGAGCTTAGTCAATGGTAGTGCCAGTCTGAAGAAATCTTTGATGAATCTTTTATAATAACCTACCAGACCGAGGAAGCTTCTGATCTTTGAGACGTTCTTCGGCTGAGTCCAATTTGACACTGCCTTGACCTTAGCCGGGTCAACTGATATCCCATCCTTGGAAACGATATGCCCCAAAAACATCATTTGGTCTATCCAAAATTCACATTTGGAAAATTTCGCATATAATTTCTTTGCTCGCAATGTTTCCAAGACGATCCTCAGATGTTCCTTGTGTTGCTCCACACTGGGTGAATAGATGAGAATGTCATCCACAAAGATGATCACGAACTTGTCGAGATGTTCGTCGAATGTCCGGTTCATCAGGTCCATAAATGTTGCAGGAGCATTAGTTAATCCAAACAGCATGACTAAGAATTCGTAGTGTCTATACCATGACTTGAATGCCATCTTCGGGATATCTTCTTCTGCTACTCTGAACTAATGGTAACCGCTCCACAGATCAATCTTGGAGAATACTTTGGCATTGGCGAGCTGATCAAACAAGTCGTCAATGCGAGGAAGGGGGTACTTGTTATTTATCGTGACCTTGTTGAGCATCTGGTAATCTATGCACAGCCTCATTGATCAGTCCTTCTTCTTGACGAAAAGGAATGGAGTGCCCCATATCGAGACGCTGGGCCTGATGAAACTTTTATCCAATAATTCCTGAATTTGTGTCTTCAGTTCATTCATCTCCGCAGGAGCCATGCGGTACGGAGCCTTGGAAATTGATGCTGTGTCTGGTACTAGTTGTTAATATCTCGCTTCGACGGTGGACCGCTGACATCAGGGAACACATCCAGAAATTCTTTCACGACGTCTATGTCTCGAGGGGTTTTGGTAGGAGCTTCCACCTTTGTCACACTTGCCAGAAACCCTCTGCAACCTTGCTTAAACAGTTTCTGAGTCTTCATTGCTGACACTATGATCCTGGGTTCTTTCCGGTGTATACCTCTAACTGTGACTTTCTCTTTAACATTTGTTCCTATCACCACTTTCTTTTGCTTGCACATGATGGTAGCATCGTGTTGAGCTAGCCAGTCCATGCCCAGTATGACATCATAATCCCACATGGTATTATGATCAGGTTAGTAGAAAAATTCTTTTTATCAATTTCTACTGATACCTCAGCTAAGTATCTAGTAGTCCGTAGTGTTCCTTGTGGGGTAAGGATAGTCATACTAGGTTCTAGGTTCATAGCAGGTATTTCCAAAGTGATAGCACACTCTTCAGATATGAAAGAATGAGTGGCTCTAGAATCAAATAAAACTGTAGTAGGTAGCTTGGCAATACAAAACGTACCTCGAATGACATCAGCGTCATTCCGCTGAGTATCCTCTTTCAGATTGAAGAGTCTTCCTTGCACTAGGGGCTTGCATTGTGGACAGTCCCGGGAAAAGTGGCCTATCACGCCACAATGATAGCAGACGTCGATGTTCATGCGACATACTCTAGCATGAGTCATGCCACAAGTATTACACAGAACCTTCTCACCTTGCACTGGTTGTGCTTGAGGAGCTCTGGGTTGTTAGGGCCTCTATTGTGCCGGTCTCCTTGCCGGCTGCTGGGGTTGCCTCTGCTGAGGTTGTTGTTGTGCTGGTACTTGCTGAGGCTGACGAGGTGGTGGTAGAGGTGGTCGGGGCTGCTGCTCATAACGAGGTCGTTCGGTTTGTTGTGGGGCATGGTACGGTCAGGGACGGTTATCCCGTCACTAGTTCCACCGTTGGTGGTAATTGTTCCTCCTGAACTGTTGGGGTTGGGACCCCTGTCCCACTTCTTATTGCCCTCTTCGGGTCTGTCGTAGCGCTTGCTGGTCTCTTTCCATTAGAGTGGCCAACTGAACTGCATCCGCAAAAGTTTTACAATTGCCAAGTAGAGTTTGAGCTCTCAGACCCGAACTCAATCCCTCGATGAAAGTACTTGCTTTCTCCAGCTCATCCATGGGCAACTTTGTGTATTTTTGGAGACGGACAAATTTGGCTTGGTACTGGGCCACCGTCATTGTCCCTTGGGTCAAGTTGAGAAATTCTTGTTGTTTCAATTTCTTCTAGAAGGTAGGGAAGAAGCGGACTTCAAACAACCGTCAGAAATAAGCCCATGGCACCACTTTGACGCTCATAAATTTGGTCGTTTTGGTCACTTTCACCAATCTTTCGCAGCCTTGGTGAGGATGTCGACGGCGAATATCACTTGTTTATTTTCCGAGCAGTCTAGGAGTTCGAATTTGTCCTCCATGCTGTCAATCTACTCTTCTGCCACATCTATGTCCCCTTCGTCGCTATAGGTAGACGGTTTCAATTTCCAGAACTCTTGTATAGTGCACGAGGGAGGCGGTGGTCTTTCCTGACGTTCTGGCTGAGGTGAGGGAATCTGGACCCCTTCTTCGTTGCGACCCTCGACCTCGTCACCTGGTTGTTGCATCTTGCTTGGAGGAAGGATCTCTAAGAGACAACATGATCAGTGATAAGTTATACTAGAAGCTTTGCTTTAAATTCAAATAACTTTCATTCCTTTTTTACTTTTGCTAAACCAATGAACAAATGTGTTTCACATGATGACAAATCCATCATAGTGAATTCTTATTTCAAAGAAAAGAAAGCAAACTAAGCGTCTAGAGTGCCCTTGATTCCACGCTACTCTTCGCATCAAAAGTCTCTCCCGATTTATCCTTGAAGTTCCTTTTATATTCAGCCCATCACGGGCAACCTCCGAGGTAGTGTCCGTATTGCGCGCAGGCAATGCAGTAGAGCAGACTTGGAGGGTTGCTCGGGCTTGTCCCTTCTGGTGCTTAAGATGATATGGGCGACATTTCAGAGTAGTTGATGTCCACGCTTTCCAAATCAGATTCCTCTTGAATCTCTTGAGCTGGCGGTGATGGGATCGAGATGTCACAGCCACATCTGCGGCTCTGTGCTCGTGCTCTCCTCTGCTTTGAAGTCACTGTGTCAGAGGGTGCATAGAGCCACCCAGAAGACCCTGCTACTGGCACGTACTACCCTCGAAGTTATGCGGCGGGGAGGCATCTATAAAAGCAAGTTATCTCAATCTAAAATAATCCATCTGAATAATTCACTATTACTTACTTGAGGAGTGGAGTCGTAGTTGCTCAGGAGGCTTGCACATGACTTTACTCAGACTATGAGACCAATGGACAATGAGGACAATGCAATGACTATACTCTATTATGAATGACAATGACACTGGCCTATACTCTACTATAAATAATGGGAGCCAAGAACTTAAGCTCTGATACCAAACCGTAACGCCCCCAAAATCTGTCCTCCCGCCACGCTGGTGGTCAGACTGACCAAGGGAGCGCTACCACTGCCTATGACTACTTGACTTTGACTGGTCAACAAATGACCCATGTGACAATAGAAATGATAGGGAAATAATAATGAGATGAAAATGCGGAAGAGATATCATTGTGAATCAACAAATGTCACATGACATGAGATAATTCAAAAGAAATAAGAAAACAATGATAGTTCAAATAGTTCTGAGAATATCAACAAAAGTAAGACTAAAAAGAGAAATTCAAGTGTTTCATATTTACAATATCAGATAATTCAAATGCAAAATAAAATGACGGAAAGCTGTGGTCGCTGCAAGTAATGTGCTGCCATCCTGGAGCTCTACATTATCCACCTCTTCCTTAAGCAAGGTTCTCACCTGCAAAATCCTAAAGTCGGGGCATGAAATGCCCGTGAGCTAACGCCTAGTACTCATAGACGATGAAATGATAATCAATATTCAATTACTTTGCTTTTTTACTTTAACAATGCTTTATACAGTGCTATGCTCTCTGATCCGTTACCATTTTCTGTTATCTATTACCATGCTCCGATATCCATTACTTTGTTCTGTTGTCATTTACCATGTTTTGTTATTCATTATCATGCTTTGTTATATTCTGTGTGGGACTACGTATTTTACATTACTATAAGATTCTTGATGTTCGTTATCCTATGTGAGCTCGATTTTAATTAGTTGGGAAGCTAGAGGTGTCTCTGCACTGAATGTTGCCAGGGTGTCCATAAAGGGAAGGTGTACACTCAGGCACAACCTTTTCGGAATGCAGGTAGGAGAAGGCCTGCATCCTAGGAACAGTGGTCGTTACGAACCTGTAGGTTCATTATCTCCTTAGCTAAGCTACCTGTCCCTCTGGCATAACAATGAAATGCACATATGCCCCCGTGGGGGAAGAGTGCGTTCACTGCGTCACTCTTATTCGGAGCACAGGTGGGAGAGGGCCTGTGGTCCAGAAGCAGTGGTAGTTAAACCAGTAGTTACACTGTCTCCTCAGTGCAGCTACCTGCCCCTCCACTGTACGATGCTTTGACCTTGACCTTGAATAACACATAACTATCACATTCATTGATATTTGCTTTACTTATCTTCTTTACCAGTGTGGATTTGTAATCATGATTCAAAGAAGGGGTAAAGTCTTATCCCCTTCCTGTGGACGAAAAGTTCGTTACTTGTTTCACTATATTGGACATGACTTCAAGGGCATTTTAGTCTTTTCACAAGTGCTCTGGCTCCTCAAGGGCATTTTGATCATTTCACTTTTAAAGTTCATAATTTTCCCTCTGGACGGTCGACCGGTATCGCCGAGTCAGTCGACCGCCCAAGGGGCCCGGTCGATCGATTCTGCTCTCGGCCGAATGATTCCTCTAGATGTATCGATCGACCGTTCGTTACGAATCGGTCGGCCGGTCGTTGTCACAGGATCGGTCGACCCTTCTGGAATCGGTCAACCGATCTCATGCGATGGGGCTTGGCGGTTTCCGTCGGATCGGTTGACCGACACTTTGGATCAGTCAACCGGCCCTGAGTTTTGTAACTTCGGACGTCAAAGATCGGTCGACCGATATGAGAAATCGGTCGACCGATTCTTTGCATGAACAGAGCCGTTGGTCGGATTTTCCATTTTCGGTCGGCCTCTGATCGTCCGATCGTAATACACTGAATACGAAAAACATTCCTACATATCTCTAGATCATAATGCAATCGAAATTAATGACGATTGATCTACATTTATTCGTCTAGGGAATTGTACACCTACGGTACCTTTTTCTGATCGCTTTTTGATTGCCGGACTATCGTCGTTGATTGGGTGGTCGTTGGACTCTCTTAGCCGATGGGGAGCGTGCGCCTGGTCCTCACGGAGGTGTCGAGGGAGGTTGGATCGTCTCGTTCGTGGATCGCTTGGCCGTTCGGCGTCAATTTGTCGGTCGCTCGTCTGCTCGTCGGGATTCGCCGCTGGTTCGCCGGGAGTGGAGAAGAAGAAGAGGGTGCAAGGGGGTTTTCGGCTATGGTAGTAGATGACGAAATGGAGAGGGAGTCCACCTTACTCCCTCCCTTATACTTCTTGGCCATACTCTCTCATGAGGGAGAGAGTAGTGGAGGGAGTGGGGTGAGAGGGAGGAGACCGATTCTTTCGTCCCATATTTTTTTAAAATTCGGATTTTGCATTTTAAATTTTAAATAGAGGGAGAAATGGTCGGACATTACACTTTAACCTTTTGATATATACATTTTTTTGTCTTTACACATATAATTACATATAATTTCACATTAATGAATATGCCCATAAATACACATATAATATATCTATCATGACATAAATAACTGATATAGAATGCATTAAAACATAAAATGCTCAAAAAATAATCCACACATTATTAAAAAAAAACTTTCAGAATTTTCCTGGGTCCAAAAACATGTTTTTCTCATTTTTATATATTTTCCCGAGTTTTTTCTTTTAAATCTGAATAAAAAAACTGTTCAATGTGCGCACGTGGGCCAGCGCAGCAGGGCAACGCCCGCCTGCGCGATTACGCGCTACAGCGGGTCGCGGCCCGCGCACGTGTTGCCCAAGAGACGCCGCGCAGTAGGCCACGGCCTGCGCACGTGTTGCGCCGAACGGCGCCGCGCAGCGGGCTGCCTCTGGCCTGCGCGTGTTGCGCCAAACGTCACTGCGCAGCGGGTCACAGCCCGCTAGTGTGTCGCGCAGAAACGACAGGGCCGCGCAGCAGGCCCCTGGCCCGCGCGCGGTGGCGTCCGTGCGCGCACTGTAGAGCGCTACAGTGCCGTCACTTTTTTTTTTTTGACAGATTTCCTTTTGGGCCATAAGCGCAGGCTTTGCACGGACACGTCTTGCACAGTCGATCAGCAAAACAAGTGTCCAGCCATGCACATTCCATCGCATGGAACGTTTGCATGCGTGGAGTCGTCGTCGAACGCGCCTCCTGCCACGACACTTCGACGAACAGCCGCATTAATTACATGGTTTGGGATAAAATTCCAAATGTTGCAACAACTGCACGTATATGCATTTATCGACTGAATGTATGCACATAGTTATCCATTTCTCACGTCAAAGAAATTGCAATGGCCGATACAGAAACATTTTTTTTATTATTCGCATGAGACAACCGAGAAAAAAATATTGGCTCTGATGTCAATTAAAGGAATTAGTATAAATAAAATAGAGATATTATCGTAATATCTCATAGCAAAAGATGGAAATATTTCTATGTTACTTTAAACTCGTCATCGCAATTCTAATCATGTACGAAAAAACACATTTTCACAATTCAAGAACCCGGACGTCAAGAATCTAGGAATCTGCCAATGTGCTCGTCGGATTGCTCGTTGATGACTGGACTGTTGAATACACACTTCTTACACCGTACTGCATCCATGACACCTCTTATAATGGTGCTCAAACGTCTGTTCGTATAACTGCAACATGCAGTTTACGAAACTGCACCAATGTGCATGTTGCACAATGGGCCGTGTAAGTTTAGCAGGCCCATAAAGGCGCTTGATTCCAACAGCACCAATCAAACACAGTTTAGAGTTTTCACATATATTACGTTAAAGTATTCTATTTCTCTTTTTTATGGTAGAAAACATACTGAAAAAAAGGTACAGAAAAACACTGAGTAATTAATGCTTGTAAATCTACTCAGAATAATTTGTTATTTAATTTGTCCAATTAATGGGGCAACCTAGTTAATGACTTGGGATTCATGCTATATAAGAGATGGGTGTGAGGTAGAACTTTCATTTGCTAAGGACTTCTGGCCTGTTAGTTTCTTATAGTTCATGTTGGAGAAGAGAAAAAAAAGTCTTCTCCAAGCATCACTAAGCCTAATTCCTTTTCCATGGTCGTCTTGTTTTCTTCGGTGCTCCTGGTGCTCTCATGTCTTCTTACCACAGGCGAGGGCAGAATCCTCATCTTCGAAAGAGTCCACATGAACGTCACAAACAATTTGGGAGAGGGAATCCCGTTGTTCGCCCATTGCCAATCCAAAGACAGATGATCTCGACGGCCAAGATCTGGAGTTCCATTCATCTCTCAAGTGGGAGTGTTGGAAATGGTGGGTAGATGAAAAGAGAAGAAATAAAGATCAAGACTTCGAGGCATGATGGATCGTTATCTTTAGAGAATTATTTGTCCTCACACGAAGTTTGCTATTGGGCTTACGACAATAATACTCCCAGGATACAACGAAGTCACGGAGTTCGTCAACTAGCAACTGTTTAAGAACTCAGTCTCTTATTCTAATAATTTGCAATGACTTGAATGTATTTTCATGTGTTGTACACATAGTACTCATCATATGTTCATTACTTCTCATCACTTTCAATTGCTTTCAAATGATTGAAAATGCAAGAAGGGAAAATCTATTTATAGGCTTGAAAGGGTATTTCACGAAGGGATGCGTCTAATGTCTATTCGTCCAAAAGACACACATATTAATGAAAGTGTTCACTTAATTTCTTTTCATATAAGGGCATACCTTATGATGAAATGACACATCTATTAGAATGTGAACACATATCAAGGGGCATATCTTATAATGAAATGATGCATCTATTCAAGTGTGAATATAACTCTTGAATTATAAACACACATATTCAAATGTAAACATATCTCTTCACTTATGAAGTGATGCGACTCTTCGTCTAAGAATATCTTTTCATTAATGAGACAACTCATTTATTTATAACACATGTGAACATATATTTTCATTCAATATTATAACACTTCAATGATGAAAAGTTGTGACATTACATTTCATACTTAATTAATTAGTATGAACACTACAAGAAAATCACGCTTTTTCGACGGATAATTTTCGACGATTCTAAATCCGTCGCTATTTGCGACGGATTTGTCGACGGTTCCGTTTCCGATGGATTTTTCGACGGTTATGACCATCGAAAATAATTTATATTATTATTTAATTTTTCGACGATTAGGAACGTCGATATTTTCGACGGATAACCATCCGTCGTAATTTCCGACGACTTTTCCGACGGTTATGACCGTCGAAAATAAAAAAATTAAATTATGTATTTTTAATATTATTATTCAATTTTTTCGACGGATTTTCCGACGGTTTTGACCGTCAAAAATAAAAAAATTAATTATATAATTAGTTATATTATTATTTATTTTTTCGACGGTTAGGAACGTTGATATTTTCGACTGATATCCATCCGTCGCAAAATCCGCCGCAATTTCTGAAGGTCAGAACCGTCGGTAAATCCGCCGCAATTTCCGACGGATATCCAAACCGTCGCAATTACCGACGGTTTTGACCGTCGGAAATAAAAAAAATAATTATATAATTGATTATATTATTATTTAATTTTTCGATGGTTAGGAACGTCGATATTTTTGACGGATATCCATCCGTCGCAAAATTCGCCGCAATTTCCGAAGGTCAGAATCGTCGGTAAATCCGCCGCAATTTCCGATGGATATTCAAACCGTCGCAATTACCGACGGTTTTGACCGTCGGAAATAAAAAAATTAATTATATAATTGGTTATATTATTATTTAATTTTTCGACGGTTAGGAACGTCGATATTTTCGACGGATGTCCATCCGTCGCAATTTTCGACGGTCGTAACCGTCGGTAAATCCGCCGCAATTTCCGACGGATATCCAAACCGTCGCAATTACCAACGGTTTTGACCGTCGAAAATAAAAAAACTAATTATATAATTGGTTATATTATAATTTAATTTTTTGACGGTTAGGAACGTCGATATTTTCGACGGATATCCATCCGTCGCAAAATCCGTCGCAATTTTCGAAGGTCATAACCGTCGGTAAATCCGTCGCAATTTCCGACGGATATCCAAACCGTCGCAATTACCGACGGTTTTGACCGTCGGTAAAATAAAAAATAAATATTATATATAACTAAATAAAATAAAATTTTTTATTATTTATGTTTTCGACGGCCGAAACCGTCGATAATTAAAATTTCGTTATCCCGTGCTTTTTTTCCCTTTTTCCCGCTTTCTTTCCAAATTTTTTCCTTTATATATTTTCCCTCCTCCCTCTTCTCTCTCCCTCCTCCCTCCACTCCTCTCTCTCTCCCTCCTCTCCTCTCTCCCTCTCCCGGCCGCGAGCACGGACGCCGGACGCCGGACGCCGGTTACGTCGCGAGATCGGCCTCTCCCACGCGCCGGACGCCGGCGACCCTCCCACGCCGGACGCCGGCGACCCTCTCCCGCACCGGCGTATCGCTCTCTCTCCCGCACCGCGTCGGCATCTCTCTCTCTCTCTGCTGTCGGCCGGTTCCGGCCTCCAGCGGCCAATTTTTTTTATATTTAAAAAATTATTTACAATGGTTGCGACAACCGTCTAAAGTTTCGACAGTTGGGACCGTCGAAAAATTTCGACGGCTCGGACCGCCGGCCTTTTCCGGCGGTTGTGACCGTCGGAAATATCGACGGCTCGGACCGCCGGTCTTTTCCGGCGGTTGCAACCGTCGGAAATATCGACGGTTCGAACCACCGGTGACTTTTCCGGCGGTTGCAACCGTCGGAAAATTTCGACGGGTCGAACCGTCGGGGACTGTTCCGACGGCCAGAACCGTCGATATTTTCGACGAATTTTTTTCAACCGTCGCAAATCCATTTGCGACGAGCGTTTTTCGGACGGATCGATTCCGACTGAAAAACCATCGGTAATTGCGTTATCGACGATTTTCAGGCTGATTACCGATGGTTCTGACCGTCGGTAATTCGCGTTTTTCTTGTAGTGGAACTCATTTTTAATGTTCATAAAATAATATATTTGAAATTTAAAACCTATTTGCACAAATACCTCGACGATTCCCGATTTGAAAATTCCAATTCGAATCGAATAATTCATCATATTCCACATTCTTAATAGGAGTACAGTACATTTATGTTTCTGCGTCACGAATATGATATTTTTTGGGCATTTCTAATAATATCAAGCGTTATGACGAAGGGAGATGCTCTACGTGCTGGTGGAGCATCCAAACCATTGATGCTTTCTCCTACAATCAAGATACTCAAGTATATGACCTTATGTATAAATGGTGACATTGCTTGGGTTTCTAATGTTGTTTGAACCTAGGCATGGCTGCATGTTGAACCTTTAATAATAATAATAATAATAATAATAATAATAATAATAATAATAATAATAATAATAATAATAATAATAATAATAATAATAATAATAATAATAATAATAATAATAATAATAATAATAATAATAATAATAAAAGTTGCTTTCCTTCTGATTTTTATGATGCATTTAATTTTATGCAATTGTTATTACCAAAACCAAAGTAATGTGTCAACCTATTTCTTGGATTGAGGCTTGTATAATACATATATAGTAGATGAGCTTTAGGCTAGCGCTTTTTCTTCTATACTTGAAAGGCAGGCAAAAATGTTAGTTTCCACTTTCATGCTACAAGTCATCCATAATTTTAAATGCAATTCAAGACTAAATCGCGAAGGAAGGAATTAGCCCTAGTGTTAAATATTTATTTTTGTGGAAAGTGAAATTTAAGAAAAGAACTTTGACGCAACAGTAGCTATAAACAAAATACTAATAAGGTTGAATGAATGATTTGTTTATAGCTATCGTAGCTATATGTTGATTGAGTTTCTTTCAAACTTAAATTTCTATAATTTTTTTTAAAATCGGACTACTCGAATCGACATGCCAGATAGGTCATGGTTCGAACGATTTAGTTAGATTCAATCGAATTGAACCAAATTTTTATTAAAGTATTATTTTCTATTACTTTAAAATATATTAAGAATAATACACTAAAAAAATATAAAAAAACTTACAACACACTTTTCATAATTTTGAATATTAATTTAAATACTTTCTTATTTCCTAAATGGTATTTATAGCATTTTTTTAGTAGATGTATCCAAAACATATTCTAATTGTGTATGATATATGTTGGAATGTAAATATAAAAGGAAAACGTAGAGTCATGATATTAAAATAATATGAAAATGTTTATATTATCATAAAATATGTCAATTCTTGACGTTCATACATTTACAAGGGTACAAAGGTGATCAATGATTTAATTGTATTTAAATTATAATGTGAATATTATAAACATAATAATTTATTTAACTAAATATATATAAAAACTTATGAGTGATATTGACCTCTATTTTTTATTTAAAAATATTTTTTGCTCTTTTATTTTTTCTATTAGTATCTTTTATTTTTAAAATTTAATTACTCCTCTATTAATACATTTCCCTTTTATTCTTTCAATTAAATTATTCATCCTTTGAATTTTTGCATTAATTTTTTTTTCTATTTTTATTTTTTTCTCACTTCCTCTTTTTCTCTTTAAATTTGTCACATCATTCTTCTCCCTAAATTTCTCACTACTTATACACCATCAATTTCCTTTCACAGTTATTTATTTTCTTTCCCTTTTTATTTGATTCTATCATTCAAATTTCCAATTTTATATTTTCTTCAGTGACAAAATAAAAAATCCAGCTGAAACTAACTATTAATCAAGTTTCTATTATTGACTTTTTAATGCAAAAATAAAAAAAAAACTAGATTGAACTGATGCATGATTCAATCCAGTGTTTATCATTTCTGATTTTCAAATGAAATCGAGACTGGCGACCGATTCATGATTGAACTAGTTGATCTGATCCGATTTTTAATACATTGCATAATATGTTAATAAAAAAATCCAAATTTTAAAAATAATTCATAATCCCAGAAAGATTTATAAAAATCATGGTTAATTCAAATGAAAGGTTGTAAGAGTTATTTTGCAGCATCTATGAGGATAGTGTTGCAAATGATAGATGTCTAATGGTACGGATGAATGGTAAATATAATTGGACAATTGATCATTTCGAAAGTACGACCAAAAGTCATATCAGTATGCACGATTTTGAATGGACTACATAATCAGATCCAATTATGAGGAATTTGGCCAAATTTTCGATGGTCTAGATAACCCAACCTGAAATCAATAGTACTTGTCTCGGTTTTCAGAGATCCAGTCAGGGTTAGAGCAATCTATGGAGTCATGCGGCTCAAGTTACGTAAATTCATGCAAGAAGATGTTGGGCATCGCTAAACTAGATTGGATTCTGATTAATCAGGCCCGAGTTTCATTGATGAAGAATGGACAAGGTTGAAAATGAACTAAGTCCGAGTTTCATTGAACCCCGATCCGATTCTATCGAACGATAGTATTGACAAACATGCCTCATATTTTATCCAACCCAACTAGGTATTGGCAATCGAGTAGACAATCAATGGAAAGGACATGGCTCCAGCTCTACGCGATCCAACATGGGTACCTGATCCAGCCATAATCGAAAGTACATTTTATGATATAAATTATAGTTAATTATGATGATTATGTTATTAATTATTTCTTATTATATAATTATTACAATTGGTCATTAATTAATTAACTTAGTATTATAATTATTATTTTTTATCTTTAACTATTATAATAATGTTATTCAATCATACATTGAACCAATGAATTGATAATAAAATATTGATTTTTTATAACTGAAATATGATATTTTCGATGAGAATCAAATATGGATAATTGGCATATTGTTTAATTAATTGATTATTACAAGACCTTATATGATGATTCATATGTTTATATGGTTGTAGTAAAAAAAATTATGGTTAAACTGGGACGTATTTCCTTTTCCAAAACTTGAAGCAAATCGAATTGGAACCAAGACGGTCAACCCATATTTGCTTACCCTTAGCTAAAATTAAATGATAACATCATATTGGAATCAAATAATTATTAAATAAACATTAATATATATATATATATTACAAGGGCGGAGCTACGTGGGTCCACGCGCCTGCAAGTGCAAGCACTGAAATCATAGATTAGTAAATTATAGTTGTCTAATTATTCATGTGTTTACTATTGTCTTTTTGGTTAGCTATGCTAAAGTATTACTATGTGACCCAAGTTCGAAACTCCCTTTCGCTCTTTGTCATTTCAACTAGTTTTCCATTATTTTTATTTGATTTTTTTATTTATATATTGCCTTCAATCAATTATTTTTCTTAATTAAGTGGTCCAAATACATCATTTTTACCACTTCTTTTTATAGTTGGTCTTCCAAATTTTATAATTTTATTATGTAATGTTTCCTCTATTTTCATCCAATCAACTCATTCTTTCTTTTTAAACATTATGCTTTACTATTTTATATTTTTATATTTTTAATTATTTTTATTTATATATTACCTTTAATCATTGTATAATTAGATAATTATGATGTTATATATGCTCATTTGATTTCTAATTAATATATATATAATTGATACACATAAATAATAATGCAATATTTTTTTGTTAATATATTAATATAATTAAATATTTATGTTTACTATCTTATATTACACTTACTAATTATTTGTTAAGTGTTAAATTATTTTTTAATAAATCAAAAGAAATTGTATACATGATCTCTTTTTAATTGTAGTGTTATAAATAATATTACAAATTATTATTATGTTTTAATATCATAATATAAACATTTTAATTAATTTTGGATTCTAATATATATATATATATATGTAAAAAATTTAAAATTTACAGAAAGAAGAAGGCGAACTTTTCAATTATATATGTGAATGTGAACCCACTCAAAATATTTCTGGCCCCGCCACTCCATATATATATATATATATATATATATATGAAAACCATCATTTCTTTAGATTGAAAATTTATTTCAATAAAAGCATAACAAAAATCTGGAGAAATAAAGTGCAATATTAATAATATTCATGGATGAATAAATGATCATATTTTGACGATATCAAATGGGAAATTTCAACACAATATCTACATGTGGACTATATTGGGTAAATTTTCACAAATGTCGTCCAATTTTATTATTTTTTCAACTTTGTCCTCCAATTTACAGATATTTTTCTATCTACATGACACAATTTTTAAAAGTAAAAATAAATAATATTAAAATAACAACACGATAATTACTATAAAACATAAAAAATAAGAGCCGCCAGCGGCATAGGGGGGTTTAGCGGTATTTTTTTTATGAACATAACACATTTTTAAAAATATAAATATAAAAGAATAAATAATATCCCCACCGAAAAAAATAATATTAAAATAATAAGGTAATAATTACTAAAAAATTTCTCACTAGCGGACAGAAGGAGAGGGGAGGGCCCTATAGCTTGCGCACGGTCGCTGTTCGTCAGGAACAGCCTGATATCACCGCGTATGTGAGATGAGATAAAGAAAACACGAATTGGATGCCGTAATCTTTGATTAGTCAACGCTTCCAGTTTGTCTGCTCCACACTTGATGCACGTAGGGGGGACAAATGGACCTACGGAGCATCAAATATAAGAGCACCTGGATGCCCTCCATTTATTGATCCACCGCTGTCTATATATCTTCCTCACGGATGTAGTCTCGTTAAAAATGAGCTGGGGCTCCTCGTCGGACGGAAGTAGCCGAAGGATGAGAAGGACGAAGCGATAAGAAAGGGGAGAAGAAAACAGAGGAGGAGGAGGAGAAAGTTGCTGATAAAAAGTTTACATTCTGATGTAAATGGATTACAGCAACTCTGTGCCAACAACTTACACTCCAATCATTTATTTATACTAAAAAATTCCTGACATAAAAGGGTATAAAACGATATTGCAGAAAACGTTAATTACAAAGAGTGAAGATGACTTCAACAACGAAGCTCCCTGCTGTTCGATGATTCCTCTCATCACGACATGGCTGCTGCTGCTTCAACATATGATGGTGGGAGATGGAGACAATCATGTCGACGTGATGGAGTTCAACAACTCTGGACCATGAGCCTTCTCACTTTCTCTCTCCACTCCGATATCCCTATTTCCCCCCTCTCTCGAGCATGTCTCTTCCTCTCTCTAATCCTCAAGGGACACCAGCAGCAAGCCAACAACAGCAAGGCAAGTCCTCTTTAGAGTGTGTAAAAGCATATTTCCTGACTAACTAAATCCGAGTGTATAAGAACCCTTTAGAGTGTTGTTGGAGTCGTCGTCTTCCTCAAATCCAGAACCTTCTTCTAGTTCACCTGACAAGGCGACACCTCTGCTTCTTGTCCGATTTCAGGCAGTTAGGTGGCGGCGGTTATTCTGATTATATCGTGTTATAATATATCGTTTCGTTATCCGTTTTATTTCATTTCGGTATAAGTTTTGTATATAAGCTAGACATTCATTTTCTTGTGTTTTTAGATATGTAATGTTTTCTTCCTTTTCCACAATTATGAAAACAACGAAGAAGGCGATTGTTCTTCCCCAACTTCCTATCTCTTTTCTGCAACTTTCTGGATTGAATGTTGCGTTTTGAACTGGTATCAGAGCTTCTACGAATCTGAACGGATCTGTTGTTTTCTGAAGTTTCAGTGGTTAGTATCTCTATTTCTTGAGTATGGATTCATCTACATCGGTTGGAAATCTTTCGGTTCCTGTGAGCATAGATCTACATAGTCCTCTTTATTTGAATTCGTCTGATACTCCTGGATGATTCTTACTCCTCATGTGCTTGTTGATTCAAGTAATTATTTGCCTTGGAGTAAATCTTTGTTCAATGCTTTATGAGCTAAGAATAAATAAGGATTCATTGATGGTTCTTGTTTGATTGAATCGTTTGATCGTGCTTTACACTATCAGTGGAAGTGTTGTGATTCTTTGGTTATTTCGTGGATCACCAGCACGGTTTCTAAAGATCTGATTAGCAATGCAGCTTACGATGAAACTGCACTTGTAATTTGGTTGGATTTAAAGGAGAGATTTCAGAGATCTAATGGAACGAAAATCTATATGCTACACGGTGAAATTTATTCCATCAATCAAGGTTCTATGACTGTAGGAGAGTATTATAAGAAATTGAAAATTCTTTGGGAAGAATTAGTTCTAATGGTTCCTAGTATGGGAGTTGCGGTTCCTCTAAAGATTTTTCTGAATATTTGCTTCAGCAAAAAGTGTATAAGTTCTTACTTGGTCTGAATGATTGTTATAGTCAAGTAAGGTCACAGATTCTTCTCATGTCACCACTTCCTACTTTGAATCAAATTTACTCCATGGTTGCTGAAGAAGAGAAGAGAAACAAACTAACTGTTAGTCCTAATCAGAATGTAGCATTCATGAGTAATTCAAGGCAACAATTCAATCAGAATGTTATGTCTTCTAATAGACAACAGCAACAATTTGAACAGACTCAGTTGAACATCAGACAGTATAATCAGTTTAAACCTAAAAAGAATTCCTCTATTATCTGTGAGCATTGTCAAAAATCAGGACATACTAAGGCTCAATGTTATAAACTGATAGTGTTTCCTCCTGGATTTAAGTTCAAGAATAATAGGAATCAATATTCAGTTGCTGCTAATGTTTCAGACTTTCCATATTGTGAGCAATAGAACTCATTCAGTCAAAGTTGCCCAAGTCAAGGTCATCAGGCTCAATTCTGTCAGAATCAATCTCAAAATTTTCATGCCTCGACTAGTGGAAATCATGGAGTCATATCAGATAATTCTGAAAAATGTCAGAAATGAGAATCTTGGCAGAGCACCTGTTCTTACTGAGGAACAATATCAAAGAATTCTGAAGGTTATAGACAAGGAACAGAAGGTTGAATTAGCTGCTAATGTACATGTTGTAGGTACAATGAACACTAATTATCATATTGCAGAGAATATTTGGATAATAGACACTGGTGCCACTCAACATATGACTGCTAATATGAATTGCCTTCTTAACATTAAATCTTTACCCCAACAGAAGTATGTCACTTTGCCTAATGGGAGCAAATCCTCAGTAACACATTCAGGATTTGTTGCAATAGATTCTCAACTTTGCTTGTCCAATATTTTATATGTTCCTGAATTTAAGTTTAGTCTTATCTCAACATCTCAACTTACTAAAGAAATTGGGTGCTCGATTGCCTTCTTTCCACATTTTTGTCTTATACAGGACCTGCACACTGGGAGAGTGCTCCTGATTGGTAAAGAAAGCAATGGCCTTTTCTATCTGGATTTGAGTGACCAGAAAAGGATTTCAGACACAGCAAGTAGAAGTGCAGATTCAGCAAAGGGAAGTCCTGTTGTTGCTACTACAGTTCAAGAGGACATTGAGATGCTATGGCATAGGAGGCTTAGACACTTACCATTCTCAAGACTTCAACATATTACTTCATGTAAAAATAATAAAACTTTGCAATGTGACATTTGCCCTTTAGCTAGGCAGTTCAGAATTCCTTTTGTTGTAAAGGAAAGATATCAATGTAGACATAGACTACATACAATCCATATGGATATATGGGGTCCTTACAAGATTGTTTCACATGCTGGAAACAAATATTTTTTTAACTCTTGTAGATGATTTCAGCATAATGACATGGATTTTTTTGTTAAAATCTAAATCAAAAAGTATTGACTACTTAAAATAGTTTGTAATTCAGATGGCCAATCAGTATGATGATAGAATCAAAATAATAAGATCTGACAATCGGGCTGAATTCATGAGTAATCAGTGCCAAAATTTTTTAAAAGAGAGGGGAATTATCCATCAGACATCTTGTCCATATACCCCACAACAGAATGGATTAGTTGAACGAAAGCACAGACACCTATTGGAGATTGCTCGTGCACTTTATTTCCAATCTTCAGTTCCTATAAAATTTTGGGATGAGTGCATAAGGACAGCTATTCATTTGATTAATAGAATACCTCTTATAGTTTTGGAAAATCAAACAGCCTATCAGAAATTCTTTGGAGAACAGCCCAATCTTGAAGACATTAAAGTCTTTGGATGTCTTTGTTATGTTACCAATCTTCAAGTAACAGACAAATTTGATTACAGAGCTAATCCTTCAGTCTTTTTGGGATACAGTAGTACTCAAAAAGGGTTCAAATATCTTGATCTCATCACAAATAAAATATCTATCAACAGACGTGTAATATTCTTTGAGGATGTTTTTCCTTTTTCCTTTAAAACACCTCATGTCATTTTAGGAAAGTTCTCCAGTAATCAACTTGCACTTGATGATGTATTACCCGATAGGATATATTTTCCTAATCCTGATGGTCCTGAACTTGATCTGTTCAGAGAAGAGTTTTCTCCTCCTACTCTGGATATCCAAATTGACTTGCCTGTTTCCAGTGATTCTTCACATACTTCTACTGCTCCATCACCTTCTCCTGTTGCTGCTTCTGATGTTCCTTCCCTACCTATCAGAGAGAGGAGGACAACTAAAAAACCTATTTGGATGAAGGATTATGTTATGAATACCTGTGTCTCTTATCCTTTATCAGATCATCTCAATTTTGCTAATCTCTCGAGTACATGTGTCAGTTTTTTGGCTACTTCAGATTCAATTTTTGAACCTACTACTTATTCTCAGGCAGTTTCTGATCCTAAATGGGTTAAAGCCATGCACTTAGAGCTCGAGGCTTTACTCTCAAATCATACATGGGATATTGTTTCTTTACCTAAAGACAAAAAGCCTATTGGATGTAAATGGGTTTATAAAGTTAAACTCAAATCTAATGGTGAGGTGGAGAGGTACAAGGCAAGGTTTATTGCTAAAGGGTTTAGTCAAAAAGAAGGGATTGACTACAAGGACACTTTTTCACCTGTTGCCAAGGTTGTTACCATTCGAGCTTTTTTTATTTCTGCAACACAGAAAAATCTCCCAATCTATCATATGGATGTCAACAATGCATTTTTGAATGGAGACCTCTTTGAAGAAGTCTATATGCATCCACCTCTTGGTCTTGTCACTCAAGGTCTTGTTTGCAAGTTAAACAAATCCTTAATGGATTAAAGCAGACATCCAGGCAATGGTACCTTAAGTTTTCTGAAGTTTTACTGGCCAATAACTTTATTCGGAGTTATAATTATTACACTTTATTTACAAAGAAAGTTGGCTCTTCATATGTGGCTATTTTAGTCTATGTTGATGACATTCTCCTCACTGGGAATTCTGCTTCTCTTATTTCTCACACCAAAGATTATCTCAGTGCTACCTTTAAGCTAAAGGATCTTGGACCTTTGAAATATTTCCTTGGTATGGAAATTTTATGGTCTCCTAAAGGGATTTTATTAACACAAAGGAAATATATTCTTTCCTTAATTTCAGATATGGGACTTACAGCCTCTAAGCCTTGTGGTACACCATAAGAAGAAAACTTGAAGTTGACTACTGTTGAGTTTGATCATTTCTTATCTCGTAAATATTCCAAGGTTTCCTCTGATCCAATTTTATCTGATCCTGCAAAGTTTCAGCGACTGATTGGTCAACTAATTCACTTGACACAGACAAGACCTGATATCACGTTTGTTGTGAGACATTTGAGCCAGTTCATGAACAATCCAAAGTCTTCTCATATGAATGCAGCTATTCGTGTTATACGATACCTCAAAGGATCTCCTAGTTGTGGACTATTTTTTTCATCTGTTCCATCTGAAACTCTTCTGGCTTTTTCTGATGCTGATTAGGGTTCTTGTCTCGCTACTCGAAGGTCTGTTTCTGCTTACTGCATTAAGTTAGGATCCTCTCTTGTTTCTTGGAAGTCTAAGAAACAGTAGGTGGTTGCTCGATCTTCTGCTGAAGCTGAGTACAGGAGTATAGCTCTTACTGTTGCAGAATTGATTTGGGTCGAGCGTCTTTTTCGTGATCTGCAAGTTCCTATTTCCTTGTCGGTTCCTCTCTTTTCTGACGGTCGTCCTGCAATTCAGATTGCAGAGAATCCTGTGTTTCATGAGCGTACGAAACACATTGACATTGATTGCTATTTTGTTCGTGAATGTGTTCTTCAGCGGTTTGTTCTTCTGCAATACATTTCGACTAATTTTCAGCTTGCAGATATTCTGACGAAAGGGCTTTCTCGTCGGCGGCATGATTTCATCCTTTCCAAGTTGGGACTGCTCGATATCTTCCAGTCACCAACTTGTGGGGGGCTGTTGGAGTCGTCGTCTTCCTCCAATCCAGAACCTTCTTCTAGTTCAACTGACAAAGACGACACCTCTGCTTCTTGTCCGATTTCAGGCAGTTAGGCGGTGGTGGTTATTCTGATTATATCGTGTTATAATATATCGTTTCGTTATCCATTTTATTTCATTCCGGTATAAGTTTTGTATATAAGCTTGAAGGAATTGGTTATAAATAAATAGAAGTATTTCGGAATACCTCGCAGCGGAAGAACGAATCATCGAAGACTTTTCTACGTTATTTTGTATTCGTTGTCGGGATCTCAATCACGAGGAAGGAGAACACTGTTCCATAATTCAAATTACCCGGACATCATCGGAATGCGGAGAGAGATTGAAGAACTCGTCTGGTGCTCGTCGAACAAAGAATATGGCACATAAGTCTTTGCCGAGATACACTATGTACAACATGAAGAGGCTAACTTAGAAGACCGAATGTCTTCTATTTATATGTGCTAAAGTACATAGTTAACATAACTACATTCATGTAGTTAATATAACTTCATGTATGGCCCAATTATGAGCGGATTGCACATATCTAACAATCTCCCACTCGCACATATATGGGCCGATACCCATATATGATTCCAATAACTATCCGTTATGGTACATGAATCGTGCGACCCACGAGTACATCCACAACTAAAGAAAAACTATGACATGTTAGGGATACATAGTCACTCAACCACTTGAGAGCTCATACTATGACCTGTTAGGGATACATAGTTGCTCGATCAATTTGAGAGCTAGAGTTATGATCACATAACTGCTCAATCAATATATGAGCGCATGCTATAACGTGTTATCGTTATATAGCTACTCAACTATCATGTGAGCCAATATTATGATTTATCAATAATACATAGTTGCTCAAATATTCATGTTACTCGCTTTGCCTTAGAAACACCTTGCTTGCATACTCTAGACGACACACGTCTTCTCGTGCATGATTTCGATTAATCCGTATTTGTATGCTTACGTATTTGGCCAATTGCATCACAAATATCATGCCGCACTAGTGTATCTTCCTCTCGTCCTCATATTTCTTAGTTCTAAGTCAGCTGCTTTTCTAGTCGTGACTTGACAGGCCGCATACAATTTTAGCCTTTGAGTACCTCGCTAAAGTAGCAACACTAACTCATTACTTTAAAATATAGTCAAGAGTCTAAGGGCAATCTCCGAACTTGTTCAGTCCTTAAAGACTCACACACTGATGAAAAACTATAAAGTATTAATCAAGTCTTAGGGTCGACTTAGCATACTAGGTTCATAATCAAGTACTGCGGTGAAGACTCCTACTGAAGGAGCGTATGTCATAAACTCATAACACCGCACAGAATAGAGTCCAAACATCTACCCATGACATCTGACTTGAGTCCTCCCATTAGTCGCCCAAAAATTGGCACCATGAGGTCTCACATTTGGCTTCTTTTATCAGGCTACAAAGAGTTATATATAAACTTGTGTCATCCTCCCGAACATATCAGGGCAATCTTAGATCATATATCTAGATCTAAATCATTTCATCTCCGCTCGCTATACACTAAGCGCCGAGACGATTATCCGTGTGACTGATAATACTATGCCTGATCGACATACTCTACATGCATTGTAAAAAACATTAACTAACTCTAGAATAAAATTTAACATAATTTTATTCATCACAAGAAGATATAGAATACATCATCGCATAAGCTTTGCACATGTTAATGCGTCAGTCAAACATACTTACACGTAAATTCATCAACTGTATCTTCTTAACAATGTCAAGACATACTGGACATTAATGTATTTTCCCCTATAATGGTCTATCCTTTTATCAAGCAATAGTGACATACATATTACAACAAAGGACATACTTGACCATTGTCAATACGGGAGTAAAAGAAATTTTACTTAACCAGAGGGCTTTCATATCATCATTGAGTATAACACAAACCCAATTTTCATAGTTGACTACTTTATATAGTTTTGCTTTAACTTTGCAACCATGTCATTCTAACATGAAGACATAATTGGAGATAGATTTTTGCTTACTAATTTCGTCATCCCAAGAGGTGTCTATTTGATATGCTAATCTATAGCTTGATCTTCATTATAGTGCAAAACGATAGTCAACATTCCCATATGGTATCATATTATTCTTTTAATCGCCATCCAACATAGGCGTTCTGCATTAATATGTATATTTTTCATTTGACCAATGACACAAATATCAGACTGCTCAACTTATTGTGCATGTCTAATCATTGACCATATTTACAAAAGGACATTTCGTTACTAGAGTCATAGAGAAAATCACGAGATTCAAAATTATCTCTTTTAATAAGGATAACGGCGAGTGTATAGTTTTTCGTAGAATGTTCAATTCGTCTTTATAACAGACGACTCTTGCTACAAAGTAATAAATTTACTTGAACAATTCTTATGAAAATTTCACACTCGGTGTGAATAACTGTCTCACCCATATCATTTCTATAGAAAGACATTAAATTCTTCATTAATAGAAAAAATCTCTTATTACTTCTAGCTATACATAATATTGTTTCACATATAATGTCATGATGACATTTTTATCCATAAAAATGGATATACACCTAATGATACTTATATCATTATTTAGATGAATACTAAATTCATAATTGGACCGTCGCAAATTACATATTGCGCTCAATACTTTTACATTTAAGCATTCAACGATTTTTCCCCTAAAGAAGGCCCGTAATGAAAAGGTAGAAAGCAAGACTTTGAATCCCCATAGGTTGAGGGTACCGGGGCCCACGTGGATTGGCCTGGGTCTTCTTCGGCTAATGAGACCTCGATCTCGAAGCCTTCGGAGTATCTTTTTGATAGGCGCCCCCATCTGTATGGGGAATGAATAGCTTTATGTAATTTTCATCTAATAGTGAAACAATAGCTAGACTTTTGATGAATGAGAGAAAAAACCTTTTGCGACTATTATTTTTCGTCACTTTTAAATCTCTTGTCAGCCATATCGACTTATTTCGAATGCTTACCTCTTGGTAAGACGGATGATTTAAAAGTCCTTGACTTGAGTTTCTTCTTTAGACTCTGACTCTTTGCATTTAATCCATTTTCTTTATCTAGACACGAGAGAGCACTCATGTTCATTTCATATAGTCATTCAACATTGACAATGTGAAACACAACACATATGTTTCAATAAATGAACATTAATCATGAGTTGACTGTGAATCGCTCCCACTCGGAGTGAGATGTGGGAAGAGAATATGGACAAACCACAAATCAATCCGCATACATTGTCAACTCCGAATCTTCAACTTCTAAAGTGAAGATGATACTTATATCTCGTTCAACCAAGAAAATATATACATGAATGTCAAAGCTCTACTTAATATTTCAGTAATATTTAGGCAGCATTAATAACAACATTCCAAATATAAGATTGGAATTTTATTTGCGCCACACACATCACTAGACTATTTGAATAAGTCTTAACCATTTCGCATTATCAAATTAGTCAGCAAGGCATTAATCTTTCGATCATATTTGAATCTCCATCTAAGTTCATGAATTTGTATAAATTAATTCATGTTAGCAACTTAGATAAATCATGTGTATGATTTACAATGTGAAAATGTGATGAAAGAAACCATATAGAATCTTAGACATTCAATACAAATGGATTATTATAATTTTCTGTTCATAAATGATTTTCGTATACTAAGTCAATTAGACATTGTCACAAAATAGGCAAAATAATTTTAGCGAGAAAGTATATTTCTCGAGCTAGTCTATATTTATATTACCTAAAAAATGTCACAAATTGACTAGCCAAAACTTTTGGCATACTTATTTACTCACATATGATATAAATATTCAACTTGAATACTTAAAATAATCAAGAAATAGAAAATTATTTTCAGAAAATTCTCATAAAGGAATTTCATTAAATACGAAATTTAATGATAAAACGTGAATACACAGCTACGTTTGTCCAAATAACAAATGTAGATACTATACACATATCCACTTTAAAAAAGTGGTATAGTAGGACAATTAGATAAAATGATTCATCTATTGCAAAAAAATATATTTTGCAAGTCATAATCTTTTTAACTCTCACTTTCATGTTGTTTTCAACTATATTCTTTGGCTTGTAGACTAAGTTATATAAAGAATTCATTATTCGTTAATTGCATGATAAGTTGTTCCAATAATCTCAGTCCATGAAAAGGATGTGGTTCAACAATGAATCAACATTATCATTTAAACAAAACTACCATACAATTATATCAACATTTTTCGACTCAATGCAATCACGAGCGAAAATTATCGTATTTGCCACAAGCGTAACACTTTGTTTTGTTTATATTAACTTTGTCATCATGCTTCTCACATCGATGCGAATAGCGTTAGCACTTCTTAGTATCTATACATTATTTATTGGACTACAATTTCTGTCGAAAACTTGCATCAGTTTTCTTATTTTGACATGGACAACATATGTCGTAGTTGAAGATGACAAAACATTCTTCAAATAAATGTCAAAATATTTGATATTGTCACTAAACATCAAATATGTGTGCAAGCTTACTGTACTTATTAAAAATAAGTAATTATCACGTGGTCAAAAAAATATGACCAAGATTCTCTAACTCAGTCGTCAAGTTTATCATCACATACAGATATAGAACATATCTGTTGAAGAAAAACTTATGTAAGAGTTATTATTTCCTCGATGATTTCGTTACATCAAGATCGTAAGAACTGTGATAGATCATGCTCGACAGAGATCATATTTTGCCATGTGTCACTTTTTATATATTCCTTTTAACTTTGTCATATTGCAAAGATTCATTTTTGTGTCATTTGTCTATGGTCAAAATTACATATGGAAAATAAGTTTTTTTTTTTGCATGTCTTCTTGTCGCATATATTAATAAATAATGACATAACAATATTTTTAAGGTAATGACATCCAGATGGTCGCTATGCTTCCACTCATCTCCCACTATCCAAAAAAATAATTATTATTCATTAAAAATAATATCTTGCGCCAAGATATACTATCCTAATCATTTTGGAAAACAAACATCCAAAATCATTTAAAAAATATATGATGTGATTAACATGTCATTTTCAAAAAGTGTGACCAGGACAATCAGGGTTCTGTGATGGGAGCTCTTCCTTACATTTGTAAGGTGCCAATTAGGAAACCATCACACATTTGCATTGTCACCACAATAATTGGAAAAATGTCATCATGCCATGTAAACATAATAATATTTGGAGATCGCGTTAATAGTACACCAGGGAAGTCCACAAAGAAAGAAGGTACTAAATTTTCCACTAACAATCTCTTTTCAGTACTTTCTAGACATGCACATGTCACACACCACTCAATAAAAATTATTATCATGACCATCATACAAATTAGATGCCTTAGTCCTATTTGGACTACCTATGTTTCATAATGTCAAACTTATTTCACCTTAAGTTTTATGAAACATGTGACATTCATAATTCACAAATATTTATGCATTCAAAGTAAACATTGCATAAATCACATATATGAATGTATATTATGCACGCAAATAATCATACAATTCATTTACGTATAAATGAATATTATTTGTCACACTCATATAATTAACATAAGCATGATAATAGACATACAAATAATCACACAAATATTATTACACGTCTAAATTTAAAATTCATATCATGCATGTCTTGTTAATTAAAAAATTATTACATAAATTTTCATCACATAAAATCATGCAATTCATTTCATGTGTAAAAAAAACACATATGCACATATTTCTTTTCATAAAGAAAATTAATTCGTCATAACTAGTGTGCATATTTCACATGAAAAAAAATGTGACAAAAATAGTTTGTGCATAATATTAACATAACTATGTGAATTAACTACTCACAAATTCACATAACACATATTATGCTTAATATGTATCCAAATTTCATTATGCACATATTCTTTCGTAAAGAAAATAAAATTTCCTTTTTATATAGTCCAATTCACATAATGAACTAATAATGTGCAAATTTCTATTATCATGTCAATTTACATAAGTGTCACGCTTAAATACACTTTAAGTAAATATAACATAATTATGTACATGAATATCTAATTCATATGGAAATTCAATTTAAGTGTAACATACTACACTTAAAACATATCATGTAATAACACATATGAAAGAATTTTACTTAAATTCATAATCATATGTAAAGCATGACAAAATAACATGACTATTTTATGTACTAATAATATGCATAATATAACTAATATGCATAAAACAAATGTCATATAATTTTCAGAAAATTTATTCTAAAATTTTTCTTAGTAACATTACATGATCACTTCTTGTATAAAACAATTTCCATTTCATATTAATTCACCACATAATTATTCAATAATACAAAACAATTCATATCAAACATAATCTGATTATTTTGTATTAAAACTAACTAAGTACATAGCACTCGTACTTAGAATTAAATGTGACATGATAACTTACATACATATTAAATTATATGAAAATCACATAATTACAAAGCATAATGTATAAAATAACATATGCATAAATATCAAATATGCATATTAAATATATTCTGAGAATTTGCAGAAAATTATTCAAAAATTTCTAATCAATAATGTGCATAAATTAGAAAGTATCTAATTTGTCATATATATATTTATTGTGACATAATAACACATATAAAATGCATTATAGCAAAACATGCATACAATTATGTCAAACATATATCACACATTTTTCAGAAAAATTTTCAGTATTTTCTGAGTTCAAAAATATATTTTTCTCATTTTCTATATTTTTCCAAGTTTTTCTAAATCTAATTTTCAAAAAAAAATTAATTACTGTTCAACTGGGCCATATTGCCCAAAAAAATGTGCAGCGGGCCTCAGCCCGTGCGCATGCGCGCGTCTTGCGCGTCAAGTGAAACGCCAGGCCAGAGATCACGTTGGCCCGCGCTCTCGTGCGCGTCTGCGTGACGCGCTGCGGCAGCAGCGGGCCAGAGCCCGCGCTTCCGCGCGTTTGCGGTTCTGTGATGCGGCAGCAGCGGGCCAAAGGTCGAATAAAAAAACATTGTTCTCGCACTATTCAATTCAGACATTAAATTATAACGAGAAAGGATTATTTGGCTCTCATACCAATTGAATGAATTAATTATAAATAAATAGAAGTATTTTGAAATATCTCGCAGTAGAAGAACGGATCGTCGAAGACTTTTCTACATTATTTTGTATTCGTTGTCGGGATCTCAATCATGAGGAAGGAGAACACTGTTCCACAATTCAAAGTACTCGGACATCATCGGTATGCGGAGAGAGATTGAAGAACTCGCCTGGTGCTCGTCGGACAAAGAATATGGCACATAAGTCTTTGCCGAGATACACGAGGCTAACTTAGAAGACCGAATGTCTTCTATTTATATGTGCTAAAGTACATAGTTAACATAACTACATTCACGTAGTTAATATAACTTCATGTATGGCCCAATTATGAGCGGATTGCACATGTCCAACAAAGCTAGACATTCGTTTTCTTGTGTTTTTAGATCTGTAATGTTTTCTTCCTTTTCCACAATTATGAAAACAACGAAGAAGGCGATTGTTCTTCCCCAACTTCCTATCTCTTTTCTGCAACTTTCTGGATCGAATGCTGCGTTTTGACAACCACTAATGTCCTTTTATCTGGGGCCTTAGCGCAGAGTCGTGGATCCTTGTACACTTTACGAGAGAGGCAGTGATACCCCTTTTCTGGTGCACAATGGCCCTCTTCGGAACAAATGCACAGCCCTTCGACTTCCATATGCTCGTCGTTCCTCCGCCTATGCCCAGGACCTGATCGCTCCACTCGCTGGAGAAGAGCCCCTCGGAGGTCGAGCTCCATCTTGGCTTGCAGGAACTCGCCGGCCTTGGCGAACTTGTTGATCACGCCGTCGAATGCCAAGTTCCTGTTCTTGCCCCAATGCGGAAGGCCGCCGTACTTAAACAACGCCATTTGCTCGATCTCCTCGATCGCGTCCTCGTACAGCCGAGGCGCCCTTGGGTCGTGGCTGCGGTAGTACGTGAAGCCGAAGTCCACCGAGTCCTCGGCCTTGCCCAGGTGCACCATGGAGGCCTTCAGGTAGCGCATCAGGACGCCTTGTAAAGAGGAGCGTTACAACCACCTCTTTACAGCATGTTAGCCGCTTACCACAGTTGCCATATTTTCATCGTGTTGTCACCTATCGTTGCATGACCTCTCCGTCGCCGCTGCCAAAGCAAAATCGTATCGTACTGCCTGCCGCAGACCCCTCTCTAACGGTGCTGCCCCTCCACTGCGGCAGCCCCAATCAAAATTGAGTGTTTTTAGTGTGCATTGTGTTAGAAATACTGATCGGCTGCATTAGTTTCGGTTGCCTTGTATACTTGTATTTTAGCTGTTTAACTGTTCTGTAGTTGACAGTTGTTAGCTACTATCCGGGTAGCGGTCATTGATAGGTTTATACCGTTTTTCATATGTCGGTTTATTGGGTTCCGCTATCTCTGTAACTGTAACTATAAAAACCAAAGAGGACTAGAGGAGGCTGTATTTTGAATTGTAGATGAGCTCTCCAAAATCCCTTCTATGTGATTACTCCGAGCTCCAGCAATGGCGATGATGAATGGACCTAGTTTAGATCTAACTTCATTATATCTTTGCGGGTTGTGTTGTGTTCTCTGCAATTTCTGGAAAGTTTTTTATCTAAACTTCAAGGGTTTCTGGTGTTGAGCTGTTGGTTCAGTTTGTTTTGGGATCATCGTCGTTTTTGAGTTTCCATTGTTTAGATCTGAGCTGATTAATCATGTCTACCTCGATGGGATCTGGTTATTCTACATCTCCGTCTGGGTCTTCTATGATAAATATTGATGCCCTGAGTGAGCCCTTTGCATTTGAATGCTTCGGATTTGCCTGGTATGATCATGATTCCGGATCAATTGACCGGATTTGAGAATTATGTTGATTGGAGTAATGCGATGTATAACGCATTATTGGACAAGAATAAGCATGTTTTTGTAGATGAGTATCTTCCATTAGATCTGGTTGATCCGAGTCTCCAATTTCAGTGGAAAAGATGCAATAGCTTAGTCATGGTGTGCTAGTACTACATCTAAATGCTTAATCAGCAAGGTTTCTTACTCTCAAACCTTGGACAGATTTGAAAGAAAGGTTTCAAATAGTTAATGCTATGAAGATGTATTCAATTGAGAATGAAATTTATAATCTGAGACAAGAGAATTTATCGATCTCTTATTATTTTAGAAAGTTGAAAAACTTTGGGAAGAATTGAATCTTATTACTCATTCTGCCAGTTCTTGGAGTTCTGAAAGATTATACAGAATATCAAAATCATAGAAATTTATATAGATTTCTGATGAGTCTAAATGAAAACTTTAATCATGTGAGAACTCAGATTCTTTAATAATAGAAGTCAAGCATATTCTTTGCTTGTTGAAGTGGAACGAAGGCAGCACAGATCTACTCATATTAATTCAGATCAATTGGCTTTGCTCGGTTCTAGGAACTTCAGAGATAATTCTAAAATAGAAAAAGGACTTTTCTATAATATGTGATCATTGCAAAAAACTTGGACATAAGAAATCACAGTGCTATAAAATAGTTGGTTATCTAGCAAATTATAAGTGTAGACTGTAGAGGGAAATTTCAGATTTATGCTTCAGTGATTTCTTCTCTAGTTCAGCAATCAACTTCAGGGTCACAAAAACTGGAAGCTTCAAGTTCATATTTAAGCAAGTCTTCTCCCTTCACAAAGGAACAGCACAAGTTTCCTCTGCAGCTTTGAACAAAGAACAATTCAATGTAGTTGATCATAAAGCAAATATAGCAGGTATAATTCAGAAACATTCTGATTCACATCACAATTGGATAATTCATTCAGGTGCTTCTAACCATATGACCTCTCATCTGAAATGGCTTTTGAATGTTAAGCCTTTGCATTACAAAAATATCATTTCACTGCCTAATGGGATCACTTCAGTGGCCACTCATTTTGGTTCCATAGTTTTCAATTCTGGTATAATATTAAATAATGTGCTCTATGTTCCAGGATTTAATTTCATCCTTATATCTATTGCTCAGCTTACAAAGGAGTTGTCATCTACTAATCATTTCACTTCAGAATCTGTTCTTGTTCAGGGTCAGTCTAATGGCATGGGGAGCCTGATTGGTGAAAGAAGAGGTGGTTTATACTATCTGCAAGAAGTCTGTAGGTTCAAGTAAAGAAATAGCTGCTGCTATTGCAAAAGAAGAAAGACCGGATGTATGGGCTCAGAGGCTAGGTCATCTACCTTTAGAAAGAATGAAGTTGTTTTCTATGGTAGAAAATTGTAATAATGAGAATCTTATTCCTTGCACTGTTTGTCTTTTAACTAGATAAACCAATCAGCCTTTCAGTTGTAGTGAGGGTTGTTACAGAATTGCTGGATCTCATCCATGTAGATACTTGAGGGCCATTTAAAACCCCAACCTATAATGGATATAACTACTGTCTCATTTTAGTTGATGATTGTTCCAAAATGACTTGGGTTTATTTGATACAACACAAGTCAGATTGTGTGACTATCTCAACTAATTTTCTGTGTATGATAGAGACATAGTTTCAGACAAGAATTAAGATAATCAGAACGGATAATGGCACTGAATATCATAATTCAGGGTGTCAAAATTTGTTTTTAATGATGGGATCATCCACCAGAGAAGCTGTGTTTATACTCCTCGTCAATGGGTTGGTTGAAAGAAAACATAGTCATATTTTTGAAGTGGCAAGGGCTTTCTTGTTTCAGGCTAATCTTCCCGTAAAGTTTTGGCGTGAAATGATTCAAGAAGTTGTTTATGTGATGAACAGGTTGCCTCTAAAAGTCTTGAACAACACTTCACCTTATCAAAAGCTTTTTAATAAGGAATCAGATGTCACAAATCTAAGAGTGATAGGATGCCTCTGTCATATCATTAATAAAACTATTTCAGATAAGTTTGGTAAGAGAGCAAAAGTTTGTGTGTTTTTAGGCTATTCTATTTGTCAAAAGGGATACAAGGTGTGTGAATTGGATTCAGAAAAGTCTATATAACAAGAGACAAAAAATTTGTTGAGGATATATTTCCATTCAGAAATAATGATTATGCAAAAACATCTACAGATGTTTCTTATATTCCCTCTGACTGTCACTTGTTTTCGGACACTTTGGAGGACACTTATGGATATCAACAATTTACCACTTCATCTCAACAGCAATCTATCTCACTTCCATGCAATAGCGAAGGCAGCTTAAATTATTCGATGGGTTCACACAAATTTTGATAATTTTAAAATTATTATTAACATAAATTATAAAATTTTCATATTTTTTTTTCATTTATAATGTATAAATTGTTAATTTTAATTATCAAAATCATATAGACTTTATATTCAATAAAAAAATTATAAATATTTTAAACATGAAATGATATTATAAAATCAAGATTAAATCTATGATCATAAATTATATTCTCTTAATGATATACAGAAAATTATATTTATCATGAAATTATACAATTTAAGCTAATTGGGACTAAATATAATTATGAAATATATTATTCTATTTTGTTATGCGATATAATAGTTTTCCATCAAAAAAAGTAAAAAAGAAGAAATGCATAATTTAAAAGAGAGAAATAATATTTTCATGATAATTAGTAATGGGATCATGAAATATATCTCATATATAAATGATACTTTTTATATAAGAAATTATATATTTAAGTTAATTGAGATAAAATATAATTATGAATTATATTATTCTATTTTAGCATACAAAACTATAATACTGATAAAAATATAACAAGTAGAAATACATATTTTAATGAAGACATAATATTTTTCATAAAATTAATCTAATTACCTTCATATTATAATAAAATAAATTAGATTTGTTATAAAATTAAATGCATGAAAAAATACATCAAACTTGATGGCTGCTAGTTTCAAACTTGCATCCTTGAATTGTCAATGAATGCGCCATCCACCTGACTAGATACATATAAGTGATGAATGTACTACTATTATTATATTTATCCAGTGGGTGCAAGTATCCATCCGAAGGGTCCGACCATCGAAACTCTCTCTCTCTCACTACCGATGGTCGGACCCCTCGTCAGAATTCCCGTGGTCAGAATTCTCGATGGTCGGACCACTTGCACTCTAAACCATCGTTACTGTTATTATATTATACCAACTCTCTCTCTCATTCCTATCCATCAAAACTTTCGATAAAAAATAATTAAATATTATATAATATATAATATTATTTAATATATAATATAATTATTATTTTATTATTATAATTACCGATAGTTCGGACCGTCGGTAATTGGAAAAATAATTTAATATTATATAATATATAACATCATATAATATATAATATAATTAGTATTTTAATTATTATAACTACGGATAGTTCGGACCGTCGATAATTGAAAAATAATTAAATATTATAATAATACATATCATAATGTATAATATATAAGTTATTATTATTTTACTAATAATCTTTGCGATAGTTTTAACCATCGAAAGTTATGACGGCCAAGACTGTCGGTAATTAAAAAATTATCCCGCCAAACTCCTCCGGCTTTTCCCGCTCCCCCCTCTCTCTGCCTCTATTTCTGCTTATTTATTCACATTCTCCCTCTCCTCTCTCTACCTCTTTCCCTCTCTCCTCTCTCTCTCCCTCACCGGCGTGGCTATCTATCTCCTTCTAGGCGACCGGCGCGATGACCTCCGTCCCGGATGATGACGATTGAACGACCCGCCTGATGACCCTCTCTCACACACTCTCGTGGCTAGTGACCCTCTCTCTCTCACCCTGGCGGCCTGATCCGGACGCGCGACAACATCATTAATTTTATATTCTTAACACTCCCCCTCACTAAAGAGCAACATCATTCATTTTATATTCTTAACATTTTCATCACGTGTAGACTGTTGACAACTTTGATCTAGCTCAGCTCACCACGTAGACAACAAAGGGAGAAAACTTTTTTTAAATAAGAGTGTGGTTTGCTCTGATACCATGTTAAATTTTATGTGCTAACTAGTTTTTCTAAATGTTTAAGCCTTTAAGAAAAGCAACATCATTGATTTATATTCTTAACAAATATATAATATTTGGAATAAACAATACAACACAAAGATTTTAAGCTGAGCCTACTCAGCAGTCGGGCAAGCACGATAGCAAGGATAGGGACACAAATGTGGGAGAGCCAGAAGCCCACAAGGGATCAAGATGGGCACGGAGTGAAGGTGGTGGTAGCTAGAGTGCCCAAGCTCGGCATGGGGTCAGTGGTGCAGGCAACAGTAGGGTGGCGGTTGATGGCAGCAGCAAGAGAGCTTGAGTCGGGCGTGGAGTCGGTGGCGCTGGCAGCAACAAGGTGGCGGTTGATGGCAGCAATAGTCGGGCTTGGGCCGGGCGTGTAGATGGTGGTGCTTGCAGCTACAGGGTGGGTGACAACAACGGTGATAGATATGTGATGTGGCCAGAGACGAAAAAGAATCGTCGAACATGAGACTAGAATTACTATAATTACCACTAAAATGAGGATGACAACAACTATCTGGGGATCGGCAGAATTCGTTTTTCTTATGGTGAATTCAACCGATCTCCATATGGACATTGCGATCCTCCTTTTAGTGATAGTCGTAGTAAGTGTAGTCTCGTGTTTGACGACTCTTTTCTGCCTCTGGCGCCGTCACATATCTATCACTGCTGCTACCCACCCTACTGCCAGCACCACCAACTCCACACCCGGCTCAAGCCCTCCTGCTGCTGTCATCAATCGTCACCCTACTGTTGTCAGCGCCACCGACTCCATGCCCGGCACAAGCCCTCTTGCTTCTGCCATCAACTGTCATCCTGCCAGCGCCACCGACTCCATGCTGAGCTTGGGTACTCCTGCTACCACCACCACTCACTCCGCGCCCATCTTGTTCCCTTGTGGGCTTCTGGCTTCTCCACGTCTGTTGTAACGTCCCCAAAATCGTCCCTCCTGTCACTTAGGCAGTCAGGTTGACCCCGGAAGCGCTACACTGCCTACTACACAATTGACTATGACCATTCAACAAAATGGCATACGTGGCATCAATATAATAAGAAAATATAATTCCAAGACTTTAATACGGAAGTTCAAACGGTGGAATGTCAATAGACATTGATAGTTGATGCAGACTATAACAAAGTATAGCAAAGCACAACTTAACAAGTTCATCAGAAGGAATGGTTCAATGTGCGGAAGAACATGATGTCTATAATTAGAAGAGAACATGCTGAAACATAAATGCATATTTCAAGAGCTTGTAGCAATTGTTGGTGTCATGTGCAGCGTTCTCCAAGCTTTACGGTGCAGCGTTCTCCAAGCTTTACGGTGCAGCGTTCTCCAAGCTTTACGCCCTCCATCACCTCATCAATCTGCATTCTCACCTGCAAAATCTCAATGCAGGGGAATCAAATACCCATGAGCAAAAATGCCCAGTACAATAGAACATAGATGATGAAATAAGATTCAGTGAAGAACATTGAAACAATATATCAATGATAAACAATTGTAGACCTTGGCTTCTATACAGTGACTATAATGAGCCATACATCATACTTTAACATTATCCATATATGTGCTCTATTTTTTGCTATAACTATACTTTGTCTTTACAATACTCTGCATTATCTTTATAATACAATGTTCCATACTTTACTATACCATGTCTATGCCATACTATACAATACTTTACTTTGCATTTGCTTTATTGTGAGTTGCACTACGTCTTTTACATTACTATGATATCCTTAAAGTTGGTTGTCCTATGCGAGCTCGACTTTATTAAGTTATGATGCTAGAGGTGCCTCTCTGAATCTGTGAAGCCAGTAAGCCCAAAAAGGGAAAGGGATGTGTGTTATAACATCACCCAATTCGGAATGTAGGTGGGACAGAACTTACACCCCAGGAACAATGGTCATTTAAGAACCTGTAGGTTCACTGTCTCCTCAGTTAGTTATCTATCCCTCTGGCTTAATACTATATTATCTGGAGGGAAGGAGTGTGACCATTGCATCATCCTTCTTCGAGATACAGGTGTGAGAGGACTTGAAATCTCAGGAATAGTAGTCATCGAAGACCAGTAGCTTCGCTGTCTCCTCGGCTAACTACCCTGCTCCTCTCTATACAATACCATGATCTTTGCTTTATACACTGGGGGCGGCACATAGCAATCCCACATCTTTATCTTTACTTTGCTTTTCTTTAATTGTCTTTAATAAAGTTTAGAATCAGTAAACGAAGAAATTTATTTTCTTTAAAGAGTTGGATCTTCCTTAGGACAAGATAAGGTTCATTGTAATATTTAGAGTCTTAGATAAAATTTCAAATGATTCTGATGAAAAAGGGGACCTAACTTCCGAAGGATTGGACTCAACGGCTGCGTTTGGTACGGGAACATTAGTAGAACATTAGTTCTCGATTTGATAGAAAAGTTTGGGTTGGTGTTTGGATGAAAAAGTGTAATGATGAGGATTTAAAAAGTTGATGTGATGGCTAAGTTTTAGTGAGTGTTTGGATAAAAAAGGAGAACTAAGAATATAATTTATTATTTTATGAAGTATAAAATTATAATAAATAAGAATATGTTATTAATATTATAATTTACGTAAATCATTATATTATTAATATTCTTTTTTATTTATTTTGATACAATATTTTAAATAGTATTAATATTACAATTTACGTACATTTTAAGATACAAATATAATATAATTTTTTAAAAAAATAATTGAATAATTTAATTAATAAAATTTTAATTAATTATTAGAACTAATTTATTTTATAATTTTTAATTAATAACATTTAATAAATTATTTTATAATATCCCTAATAATGTATTAATATATTCTAAATTATACAACCCAAACATTATAAAACAATTAAAAAATAAATGAAATTTGAAAAAAAAAAGTCAAAAAAGGACGGTTGAAATGACGTGAAATTGAAAAAAAATAAATGTTCTTGCCGAAGGCAAGAACTTTCGGACGGAACATTTGGCCAAATGTTCCCGCCGAAATCACGTGATGGGAATATTTAATGTTTTCGTCACATGGCTGTGTTTGGCAGAACAATCGAAATATTTGATTTATTTCGTGCTGCCAAACGCAGCCAACGGAAAAGTCTACTTTTCTGGCCGACAAAACCCAGGCCGGGTTGAGGAGAACTCAGGCCTAGTCTCTGTCGGAGAATTTCTGTGCATGACCCGGTCCGAGTTGAGGTCCGACTCGGGCCGGGTCGTTGACAATACATTGATCGACATCGAGTCGAATTCGCACTCGATCCGACTCGATAAGACCCGGGCCGGGTTAATGTCTGACTCGGTCAGGTTTTTGATTGCGTTTTCGTGACATCGCCGATGAGGCAACTCGGTTCGAGTCTACATAGACTCGGACCGCGTTTAGGTGTAACCCGGCCGGGTCATGGATGACGCGGGCGGGTTCCATCGCGCAGGAGCTGCGCCGGTCATCTTCTCTATCTCCGGCGACCTTCCGGTCGTTGGATCGAGCATATCACAATATGAAAAATACATCTATGGCACTCATGATCACTATGATAACTTGATGCACAACATTAAATCTATATTTCTTCGTCTAGGGGATTTAATTCTAAGGTACCTCTATTTTCGCGCGTCGGAGCTTGTCGATACTATTCACGTCGTTCGTGCGGTTGCTGGTCGTCCCTAATCAGTGAGGGGGATTCGCCCGGCTCCTGCGCACGTCGAGGGGATTCGGACGTGCGTCAATGAATCGCTGTTTGGCCTTGGTGTTCTTTTGCTGCTTCGTGCATCCGCCTCTACTCTTCCGCCTGGGCGCCGGTCGTCGGAGTACAGGAGGGAGACGAGGGAGAGCGGCAATTGGCAGGGGTTCCAAGGGGGTGCGAGGGCGTCCCCTTCTCCCCCTTTTATAATATCGGCCGGCCCTTTGGTTGGCTGGTTACAGGGCGCGATCAGGGGAGAAATTTTCTCCTCTGGTCGGCCGTTTTCAATTGCAACGTTTCCTTTTTTAATCTGATTTGAATTCTCATTAATTCTCTCATTAATTTCATTAATTACAATTAATTTGAACATTTTCCTTGTTTAAATATTGCATACATTACATCTGTGTCCTTGTCCCCGCCGCGCTTGGCCGACTGCTGAGTAGGCTCAGCTTAAACATCCTTGTGTTGCATTATTTGTTCTAGATATTATATATTTGTTAAGAATATTAAAAATATCCACATTTTTTAAATAAAGATCAAATCATTTAAATACATGGTTACAATGAAGTAAACTAAAAAAATGTAATGTATTAAGATATGTTCGGAACGCCTACACCTTATTCATTTAATTAAATGGTCCAGTCCTTGATCGTTTTATTTGAGAATATATTACAAGAATCGATCACTACTCATAACAAACAATTTTTAAAAGGACAATAATTACTTTTAACAATTTAAGCAATATCTAGTCAAGCACAATCTTTAACTGTAGATCATATCGTAGTTTAGTAGTTTTTAATATTGTAATAATTGACAAATTTATGAATAAATAAAAATTTAAAATAAAAAACACAAGTAAAGTAAACAATTTTTATGATTAATAAATATGGATATCCTTTTATAATGGAAGTAATTTAATATAAAATAATTATATATATTATTATTATTTACGGGTCAAAATAGTTAGATTAACGAGTTAGTATTTGTTCTATCCTAATATTCAAGTCGTTCCTTCAAAATTAAATTAAATTTAAACTCTCAAACCTTTTGAGTGGGCTGACATGTCTACCCGCCCCAACTCTTATCGGCTAAAATTACCAACTGGGCGTGTGAAAACAACTCGGTCTCGTGTGTAAACACAGACGTAATGAAGCCTCTATGCTCTTTTTTTTTTGTTGCCCCTGAGAAGCGACACCAGTAGTTCAACTCATAAAATGTTAAAAATTATGCGCACTAATTATATATTAAAATCTTGATTAATTATTGAATTCGATTAATTTATTTTCACTCTCGACAACGTGCTTGGTTACGACGAATGAAACTTTCAACCAAAATTTTTTACGTTTACAAAAATTTATTGTCTACTCACCCAATTTCCATTCCCATTGATAGTGTCTACTAATAAGAGAAACCATTATGAGAAATGTTTTAACTTATACATTTCTTTAATGTTATCCATTAGTTTTCTTGTTGCATTGCTTCTTTATCATTCTGACATTAACTGTTTCAGCTTTATTATTATTTTTTATATAAGCCCTATTTACATTTTATTCTCTTTGCAGGGAAGCCCTTTTCCTAAAGTTCACTTACATTTCTAGAAGAAACTTAACCGTATATTATTATAAAAATTCAGTAAAGAAGAATGAAACGAATGAAAAAAATCTTATGTTATATTATTTTTATATACTGCATTTAATCGGTTCAGATATATTTCATGTTCTAGTATTTGAATATGAGATAATTGAATAAAAAAAGCTAAAGGTGTGTGTGATGGAATGTTCAAAAATGATCTAGTTACACATGATACTGAGTCATTAAATTTTTTTAATAGTTATTTTTACTATTTTGATGTAATAGAATGAATGAAAGGACTATTAAAAATAATGAATATGTTAAGTTTCGCACTTTAATAAAAATAATTTGTTATTATTATTGTTTATTTTTATATTAATGGGTGAAAGGTCAAGAAAAGGTAATTGTAGATAATGTCGATAGAAGAAAAACCCTATTATCACATAATAGGAGCGGACAATTTTGGAAGCGCAAATAAAATTTGATATGAAAATTTTCACTGTTATTAATCTTATATTTAATAAAAGAAACGTTTGAAAAAACCACAGTAAATAACCGTATAAATTTTCCATAACAAAATTAAAAAATAGGGCAATCGAATCACCACATGGTCCACCCATGGCCATGCACATGCCACAAAACCCTTGCATACATAATACAATGAGAAAATTGATCTCAAACTCTTGGGGGCCCAAGATCTGTAGTACTGACGCAATCATGGGCTTCGAAATTGGGGCCCATGTGCTACTTATCGATTCTTCTTCTTTTTTTTTTGGTGCTATTAAAAAGTTAAAAAGTGCAAGCTGGTAGCTGAAAATCTTGCAATATTAGGATTGTGTAATTCCCTTGTTCAATGCTGCTAGCTGAGACTTTTTCAATATTAGGTTCCAAATTTGACTTTACAATTGATTTTTTTTCATGTTCTTTTGTTAGAATAGTGTTATTCCCTTAATTAATAAATAAAAAGGGTAATTTCAGCAAACAAAAGTCTTCTAATCGATTTGTCAGTTTAACTATTTTTTTCAATTTTATTTTACAGATATCGAAAGGGATAAGTTAAAAGAAAATTAAACTTTTGCAATTCCACCAGTTTCGTGAAACTACTTTAAACAAATTTCAAAGGGCAGGAAGAATGAAAATTCCAACTCTAAATTTAAACCATATAAACTCTAATTTGGTTCGTAAATATCAATTTTTTCTTTTCCATCATCTCTTAATCTCTCTCCATATGCTACGTCATCCTTGCCGACAACAATTTACAAACTCTTAGTGACAAGTAATTTTCGAGGTTTGATTTCTCTATCTCCTTGATTTCTTAGTTTTACAGACAACAATTCGAAACTCTCGGTAGCAAATAAATTTCGAGGCTTGCTCTCTCTCTCCTCTCTCTTTCTCTTTCCTCTCTCTCAGTCTTTGATTTTTTAGTTTTGCAGACAACAATTTAAAACTCTCGGTGGCACATAATTTTTGAAGTTTGCTCTCTCTCTCTCCTCACTCTCTCTCCCTCTCTTTTCTCCCTTGATTTTTTGTTTTGTAGGTAGCAATTTGGAATTCTTGAAGACAGACAATTTTCGATGTTTGCTCTCTCTCTCCTCTCTCTTTCTGTCTCATCTCTCTCAGTCCTTTGATTTTTTTAATTTTGCAGGCAATAATCTAAAATTCTTGGTGGCAAATAATTTTCAAGATTTGCCCTTTCTCTCTTCTTTCTCCTTTTGATTTTTTGGTTTTGTAGACAATAATTTGAAACTCTTAATAGCAAATAATTTTTGAAGTTTGCACTTTCTCTCTCATCTCTCTTTCTCTCTCCTCTCTCTCTCATTCTTTGATTTCTTGATTTTGTAGGTAATAATTTAAAATTCTCGATGGCAGATAATTTTCGAGGTTTGCTCTATCTCCTCTCTTTCTCTCCTCTCTCTCTCCTTGATTTCTTGGTTTTGTAGGTGACAATTTGAAATTCTCGACGGCGAATAATTTTCGAGGTTTTTTCTATTACTCTCTCCCCCTTGATTTCTTAATTTTGCAGACAATAATTTTAAAACTATCAGTGGTAGACAATTTTCGATGTGTGCTCTCTCTCCTTAATTTCTTGATGTTGTAGGCAATAATTAAAATTCTCGGTGACAGACAATTTTCAAGGTTTGATCATTTACTCTCTTTCTCTCAGGTTTGCATTTGCTTATTATTTTATTATTTATTTTTTTATAATCTCGTATATCCTATTTTGATATTTTTATTTTCAATTTTTTTTTGAAAATATAATAAACATGTATTTTTTATTAATAAATATGCATTATAGAAATCCAATTATAAAATATGGGCAATGATCATATCTGAGCCGCATATTAAGAACATTATGAATTGGAATCAAATAATTTATGAAGGAGTGGTTGGAACACAAGGTTCCATAATTAGCTGAGCCAGGCTTCCATTCATGAACATGATCCTGCTGGCAGAAAGCTTAATGCATCTTTTGACATCAGAATTCAGAAAGAAAGAAGAGCCAACCACTAAGGATTTTTTGGAGCATATATGTATCATATATGTGTCTCTTTGTGTTGTACTGTACTAGTTGTACTCAATGGTCATGCCTTTGTTTCATTATCTAGAAATCTGTCACTGCTAGAAGTTAAATATTTGCATCACTGAATTATACATCTTCAATACTATTTTCCAAGTTGGCTCTGCCATTATGCAATACATCGTCAACTTAGTGCATAGCAAATAAAGTTTATGAGGTCCTAACTTTGTGATATCATCATTAATGTGCCATTTCATATTATTTTAGATTGCTCAAGTCCTGAGGTCCTTACTCTGTCTCCTCCTCCTCCTGCCCGGAATCAAGATTTCTTAGTTATGGAGAATATCTCATTTTTAAACTTTAATTATGAACATGTGAACAATCTTGATGTGAAGAATGTGTATTGCATAATGTCCACTTTATGTAAGCTGATGTGAAGAATGTGTATTGCAGAATGTGGTCTAAATTCTATTCTTAGCATGTTGGATGTCGTATACGTTTGTAATCTTTAATATGTTGCCTACCAACACTCTTTACTTTGTATAATTTCTTTAAAATAATGATTCCGGATTCCTGGACGCAAACCCGGTCAGATTCTCGGTCTGTCGGGTCTGGCCGGCCGGGTCCGGATCCTGTATCGAGTCGAAAAAATTCTAACCTGATAAAAGTCAAGTCGGGACTGGGTCTGCCTAGACCCGGATCCGGTTCCGGATTTGCTCCGCCCTACAGCCGATCCTCTTCTTTTTTTTCTTTTTTTGACAGAATCGGATGTTACATTGTAAGAGTTAATTTTATCATGAGCGCATACTTATGAAGTAATAAAATAAGGTCTTAATTAAAAGCATATTTCTTAACTAACTAAATCCGAGTGCAGACTCGTGCAGCCTTGTACACTTTACCAGGGCGGCAGTGATACCCCTTGTCTGGTGCACAATGGCTGTCCTCGGAACAAATGCACAGCCCTTCCAGCGCGCACCCCTCCTTCCATATGCTCGTCGTCCCCCCGCCTACGCCCAGGACCTGATCACTCCACTCACTGGAGAAGAGCCCCTCGGGGTCGATCTCCATCTTCGCCTGCAGGAACTCGCTGCCCTTGGCGAACTTGCTGATCACGCCGTCGAACGCCAAGTTCCTATTTTTGCCCCAGTGCGGGAGGCCGCCGTACTTGAACAGCGACATCTGCTCGATCTCCTCGATCACGTCCTCGTACAGCCGGGGGGCCATCGGGTCGTGGCTGCGGTAGTAGGTGATGTCGAAGTCCACCGAGTCCTCGGCCTTCCCCAGGTGCGCCGTGGAGGCCTTCACGTAGCGCATCAGGACGCCGTTGTAGATCCCGAGGCCGCAGAGAGCATCCGGGTTCATATCCCGGAGCCGCTGCACGTCGAGGATGAAGTCCCTGACCTTGGACAGCCCGATGCTGACGCAGGTCTGGTGGAAGAATTCGCCTTTGACACGGGGGTCCCAGGGGCAGGACGTGAGCAAGGCGTCCTCTCGGCCGTCGATGCAGCCGCCGGAGGACTGCAGGCGGTGCTGGAAGCCGACCACCGGGTAGCCCGTGAACAGCAATTTGTTGTTCTTGAAGCCGTATCCGGCGAGGGTGAGCGCGCCCGTGGTCGCATTTGAGGCCGTGCACTTGCCCGCTGCATTCCTTGTGGCTTCCAGTCCCTCCTCTTTCGATCAGACCATAAAAAGTACAAATCAATAAATTTGTTCAGTTTTATGCTATAAAAATCGAATTTACCTGTCAATCTGTTGGCCGCCAAGACGAGGGTGGCGGTGGACCGGAAGCCGATGTAGTTGTTGATGCCGTCGCCGGAGACGTTGGCTGGGACACGGTCGTCCAGGCGGTACAGGACCTTTTTGTTGGCCGGAAACCACGTGATGTCGGCGAACTCGTGTTGCTTGCCGAAAGTGAGAACCACGTCCGAGAGGTTGGAGTCGTCATGGCTCTCCTTAAAGGTGATGGACCGCTTGAACAGAGGCTGCAAGGCCAAAGTGACCTACAGAAAACCAAAACAAAAGCAAAATTGTAAGAAATGTAAATGAGCCATGCAAAATATATATCGAGTTCATAAGTTGTCCTTGTATTTTTTTTCCCCCTTTCCTATTTTCTGTTGAGTTTTCGTCACTTCAAAAATCTAAATATAATTAACTTTTGGATTTAATGGGTGTGGACACCTCTGCGGACGTCGCACGCTGAGACACCTCCCCAGGAGCGTCTCTTCGTACTCTTTTTTTTTTTCATTCCGTCGCCGGCGGCCTCTCCCCTTCTCACCTTCTCCGCTGCTCGATCTCTCTCTTTCCTGTGGTTGTCGCCCCACTTTCCCTTGCTACCGCCGCCCCCTTCTCCCCTTCTCTCTCACCTGCGACCGCCACCCCCATTGACCTCCCCTCTCTCCTCAATGATGGCGAGCTTGACGACGCGGGGGCTTTGCATGGATCTGGATCGACAATGGCACTCACAGTGGACGACGGCGCTCGACTTGTGGGCGGCAGCGATCGGCGACGGCATTCGTGAACAGCAACGTGATTCTCTCTCTTCTCTCACGCATGCTATAAGACCGGCAAGAAAGTCAAAGGGTCCATGGATAATCTCATATGAGCAAAGAAGGCCAAAGGATGGATGGATCACATGGACAAAATATTAAGATGATCGGACTTATAAATGACATCCTTTATTATGAAGATGCGTTTTTGTGTTCACGTGAGTCGAAAATTTAAAATGAACAATATCTTAACAAAGTTAAGGAGGTGTTATACATGATATGTCCTCTCTCAAGCTGCCGTCACTTTTTCTCCTCTCTTCACTCTCGAGCAGGGACGGAACGACAAAAAGAATTTAGGGGGCCAATATATATTATAAAATATATAATTATAAAATAATAAAATAATTTTAGTCTAATAAATAAAAATATAAATAAAATAACATGTAAATGGTTGGAGACGTATGTTCTGCAGGTAATATGTCCTCTCTCAAGCTGCCGTCACTTTTTCTCCTCTCTTCACTTTCGAACAGGGACGGAGCGAGAAAAAGAATTTAGGAGGGCCAATATATATTATAAAATATATAATTATAAAATAATAAATTGAAATTTAATTAATTTTAGTCTAATAAATAAAAATATAAATAAAATAACATGTAAATGGTTGGAGACGTATGTTCTGCAGGTAATATGTCCTCTCTCGAGCTGCCGTCACTTTTTCTCCTCTCTTCACTCCCGAGCAGGGACGGAGCGAGAAAAAGAATTTAGGGGGGCCAATATATATTATAAAATATATAATTATAAAATAATAAATTAAAATTTAATTAATTTTAGTCTAATAAATAAAAATATAAATAAAATAACATGTAAATGGTTGGAGACGTAATATGTTCTGCAGGTAGATTCGAGCTCCCAACCTTTAAATGGTTGAAGAAGTAGACACTTTCCACTGGACTAAACTTAATTATTTGATATTTTAAGAGGGGCTAACATATATATATAATATAGTTTTATAACATTAAAAATCTCAAAATGTTGGGGGCCAAGGCCCCTCACCAACAAAACGTAGTTCCGTCCCTGCTCTCGAGGCCACTAGCTTTGGACGTCGCACGCGCTCTCTCATCTGCGCATCGCCCTTGCCAGCGAAGGAATAAAGAAAAAAAGGAGATGAGGGAGAGGGATCCGACATCCCCTGCCTCGCACGCGCATTAAATCCTTAACTTTTTTTTCTTATTTTCGTAGTCAATATTTTCAAAACCAGGTTCAAGAGATTCAATTACGAAGGGATGGTCAGTTTGGTTCAATTCAACATCCCTACCACTTTCTATGTCAAACTGGAGAGACCGTGCAACGAATCGATTGAATTAGGTTCAAATTTAAATTTTTAATCAAAGAAAATTAGTAAAATAAGAAAGTTAAAAAGAGAAAAAAATAAAATATTAAAAACTAAGTTAATAAGAAGAAAAAACGAGAGCTAAAAGTGAATAGAATTTGAAGTAAAAAATATAAGTATTAAAAATAAAAATTATTAATACTATGACGTGTTGTAATTTACACGACGTCATATTCATATGACGTGTTAGATCTTCCAATTTTAATTAAATCCCATTTGAACCATGCATATTTCTTAAATGGTAAAGCAAGTACGGCATTTTACCCACAAATTTGATATTTTTATGAGTAATATTAAGGTCACACCCACATGTACAATGGGTGCACCATACAACCCAGCCATCGGAGCCATCCGATCTCATCATGCTTGCATTCACGGACAACAATTTCTTGGGAAAAGCCGGATTGGTTACAAGCAAAATCCACCAGTTTAACGCCGATTTAGCTGAACGGTTTGCTGAGAAATGCTCTTGTCGCCGTGCTGAGAAATGCAACGGTTCCGAGATCTGGTCTTATTTCGGCAAGATTGAGATTCGCTCTTCCCAAAAGATTCACTCTTCATTCGACACGATTGAGATGTGCTTTTCCTTAGGGCAGAGCAAACTCGGAACCGGGTCCGAGTCTGAGCGGACCCGGTCCCGACCCGGATTATGTCGGGTCAGAAAAATTTTGATCTGGTACCGGACTCGGATTATGCCGGGTCAAAAAAATTTCGATCCGGTATTGGACCCGGACCCGGTCAGATCTGATTCCGGGTCGGTCCCGGCCATCCGGAAATGCGACTGGATTTGCGGTCGGGAATCGATCGCACTGTCGCGCACGATTGGCGGCCACGATCCGGCGAGCCAATCCGCCGCCTGGCGAGAGGATCGGCCACCTGGCGACCGATCCGGTCGCCCGGCCGCCAGACGGCCGGATCAGCCAGCGGGCGAGCCGATCCGGCCGCCTGGCGGTCGAATAGGCCTGCCAGTGGCCGATCCGCCACCTGGCGGTCGGATCGGCTCATCTAGTGGTCGATCCGACACCAGGCGGCCGGAGTAGAGAGGGAGTTAGGAGAAGGGGAGGACCGTCGGAGTCGTCGATACGTGCCGCCGTCGTCGTGAGAGAGAGGAAGAGGGTGAGAGAGTGAAGTGGGAGAGAGAAAAAGAGAGATTAAAATGAAAGGAGAGGGTAGAGAGTGGGTTTATATCGGGTCGGGTCCGGGTCGGGTATCTGTATTGCAGATCCGGTCCTGACTCGATACCCGACGGATTTTCCAATCCAGAGATTCGGTCTTTCCGATTTTTCGGGTCGACCCGGCCCGTGCTCAGCCCTACTTTTCCTTTGACATGATGAGATTAAGTCCTCCTTTGTGGTTCGGCGACATCGGCTTCCGTGTCATTGTATTTGTCCTATGTCTCCTCCTTTATTTCGATGAGATCAGCTTTTGCGTCATCATCATTCGCCTTCGCCGATCGAAAGTGGAAGAGAAGATGTGTTGCGCTCTCCTTTGTTTGCCCTCGTTGCGCGACCTAATGCATGTGGGAAAAGGGGATCAGATTTTGCCCTGAAACGCTCCGGCTACCATTAAATCACTTGTTTTCGCATGTAAACCAATCTGACTTTTCCCAGAAAATTGATGTTTGTGCGCTCATGATGAGATCGAACGGCTCCAGTGGCTGGGTTGCATGTGCTCCCATTACACATGATGTCACCTTAATATTACTCTTTTTACATGTAACGAATAACTACATGTGGATCTCCCCTCAATGGCTATGATTCGTGCGGCTCAGTTCGACCATTGCCATGTGCCGTTCGACGTTGGATCTCTCCTCGATGGTCAATTCGCTAATAGTCACATGCGGCTGGGATGCAATCGACTGATCAAGCATCATCGATTGTCAGAGGGGAAAGAGGAGATGTCGACGGCAGCCTTCTCGCCCAAATCGATTGATCGAGCATCGTCGGGATGTCGACTTCGACAACTCGCTTCCCTCGCCTTCTCGCCCAGTGTCGGTCATGCGCTGCATCACGAACGAGCAAAGCGCTTCAAGGTTGATCGCTCCTAGGGCTAGAGAAGACAAGCAATTGCCCCTGCATGGTCGCCATTCACAATCCCCATCGCGATCCTCCCTCTCCGCTCTCTGCCACTTCACCACCTCTTGTTCCTCTCTTCCGCTCGTCGGCGTGGCAACGAAGAAGGGGGTGTTGGCCCCCTAACACCCCCGTTTTTGTTGTCATGCCGACGAGCGCGAAATAAGGGCATCGGTCCCCCTCTGCAACCTCACCGCTAAGATTGACGGTCAAAGGGGGAAGGACAAGGACGCGTCTTTGGCACTGAGGTCAGTGGTCAAAAGGCCTGCGATCAGTGTAGAGGGGAGGTCGGCGGTTTTCTTTGTGAACCGAGTATTTTATTAAATTAAAATTATAATAGATGATTAAATCTCATCCATTATAACTAAAATAATTTTCATCTAATACACTTAACTGTGTATGCACCCTAATATTCTTCATATATATCTATCTGTGTGTGGATATAATGTTGGTCCAGCTTCCTCCGAGAGGTTGACCGTCCTCCTCCTCTCCTCATCCGACGGATGAGAATGAAACGCACGGTTGAGCTTTCACTATGTGTGGTTTGGCCTTCGAGAGATCTTCCCCCCTCCGGTTCAGTCACATGACCCTCCCTATTTCGGATTCCATGCGACTTCCCCTCCTAACATGTGTTCTCTCAATGCGACGCCAATGGAGAGCACTGAGGAATGAACAGATCTGCAATGAGATCGAAGGCCCGACGAACAGATCAAAGGATCTAGCAAATAATTTATGACACGAAGCTACCTAGGGGCGACCTTCGCTCGGTGGAACCAACCAAGTGTAGTCCCCCCTTCGCCGCCCTTTACGAGCATAAGCCCCCAACGTCCGACCGGTTACTGCCCCCTTCACCGCTTGAAAGAATCCCCCGATACCCGTCGTGCTTCGTCGAAAAAACCTAGGCGTTGCCCATCGCCATCAGATCGCGTTAGGGCAGAAGACCAGAAGTCATGTGGCATATGCTTCCATCTCGCCCAAATTGAACCGCATGTTTCCTTCTCATCCATCGGATTTTAAAAAAAATGTATTTCTTTTAAATTCATTTTTAATCAAAATAAAGTATCCTTTGTCAATAAAAATATTAATTAAAATTATACCTAGGTTAAAAAAAATCCAAATTATATCACCATCTGATTATATAGTATATTATATTACTTTCAAGTTTATCTTACTTTATTATATAACTAGTCATAATATACTATATATCATATTCAAATAAATATAAATTACGTTAAAACATATGCACAATTCATACTTGGGATCAAATTGGATTTGTATCCACATGGAGGTTTTCAAAATCCAAAATAATTTATATCAGTAAATTTCAATGCTAAAGCTTATTATGCTCGGACAGTAAATATATATTAAAATATTTGAAATAAATAATAAAATATTTATGATAAAATAAAATAATTAACAACAAGCTTAAAATACTATTTTTAAACACATAATTTTTCTAGAGCGGGTTGAGGTGTTATATAACATTATAATAAATACAATATTAATTTAGATAATAAATATAAGTAATTCAAACGCATATGTCCATCGACTCGCCGTCTTGAGACATTTCTTTACATATAACTTTTGTATATTATCAGATAATATTATATAAATTATTTAGTTTTACTATATTATCATGTTTCGTGATAGATAATGAATAATCTGAATTATCTAAATAAGAATGAAATGATAATACAAATTATCTATAAGAGGAGTTACAATTAGATTGTCACTTGAGCTATAATATTTTAAATTCCACTTTCTGCATTTATTTTTTGAACTTTTATTTAAATAAATTATAGAACTAATTAAATAAATTATAAAATAAATCAAATAAATCTTAGCCAATTATTATGAATATATTATTATCATAATTTTAATATATATTAATTATTTTATAAATTTGAATTACATGGATGAAAATATATGTTTATAATTTAAGCTTACGGAGTTAAGAAATTATATATATACGTAATTATTTTGATATATGTTTCTAACATTTTTTTTGTGGTGGAGGTAGAGGCTGTGGATGGAGTCTTCTTCCTTAATTTAATCCTCGTGAAAGTGTATACATGTTTAATAACATGTTACTTGTTGGCATGTTAATCTTTAATGTCTACAAGGTTATTAATGCGACATCAATTTAGTATTAGGCTCCTGTTAGTTTTATGAAAGTATATTCTTGGAAAAATAGTTTCATCACATTACTATTTGATAAATCAAAAGTAGTGCGTAAAATGTCAATGGAAAAATCCATTAATTTGTTGTTAACGAAAATTAATGAGGCTCTTTAAAAATTTGAGAAGAAAGGTGATTATCACTTGAGAATCTCATGAGTCAGATGTCTATGTTCATTAATATTTATTTTTTCAGTTTTTATTTTCATTGCATCAGATCTATGAACCAAGTTAAAAATTCATTATGCTACACTATTCTATTTTTGTATATGCATATATTTAAGCCTCATAAGGGTCCTTTAGTAACATAAAATTAACTATTTATAAATATAATAATATTAAATTTTACCTGTGAAATAACACCTAGGACTCCCAGTGACACCTTGACCGCGTCCATGAGAGGGTGGCTTGCGTTCAGCTCCCAGACCTTGGCATATCCCTCGGCCTCCGACGCCGGCGCCACCAGCCGGAGGCCGACAACGTATTCGTGCACAGCGCTCCCCTTCCCCCAGAGGGAGCTCCCGTGCGCGCCCGTCGCCAGGAGGCCGCCGACCGTCAACCCCCACCAGTACGGCGTGTAGGGCAGTGCCAGGCCGGCGCTTGCCGCGGCCTTTATCAGGTCCCTGAGCAGGACGCCCGCCTCCGCCGTGACCGTCATCCTCCTGGCGTCCACTCCCAGCACGCTGTCCAGGCGGCGCGTGCTGATGACGAGCCCCCCGCCGCGGCCGTCCCCGGGGCACGCCAGCTTCGGGATGCTGTGCGCGTACCGCGTCGCGGCCTTCATCTTGATCTTACGGGCCGCCGCGCCGGCCACGACGGCGATGAGCTCCTGCTCGGTGGTCGGGTACGCGACGCTCCCGGCCGAACACGTCGACCGGTCTGGGAACACGCCGTAAGCGTTGGTGAGCGTGCACGAGCCGGGTGCGGCCCCGGCGGCGGACGAGCACTGCACCGGGTCCGGTGGAGGGCTGGAGGCGACGAGCGGCAGTAATGGGAACACGCAGAGCAATGCGGCCATGAAGAGCGTCGTGAGCTGGTGATCCATTGTGAACTGTGAGTCTGTGATCTAATTGGAGATGCCACTGCCACTGACTTCTGGCGCGCACACACGTAGTATATATAATAATGAAAAAAATGGAAGTGTCCTTATGTTTTTATGCATTGAATTATAAGACGACTAGTTATATATATATATATATATATATATATATATATATATATATATATATTAATAATTTGTTTATAGGCGATATGTACGTACATATAATGTTAATATAATGAATTGTCTATTAATTTCGATAATTCCAATATATATGGTACTTGTTAATATGAATACAATTCAGACGGAAAATGGAAACAATGTAAACAATCTTAAAAAGTACGCGAAAATTATAGATCCGAAATCGTCAGCATGCCTTGCTGACAAAGAAAAGAAGGCCGCAGTGCACCTTTTCTTGTAGGTGGAAGAATATGGTACCATTTGTGATATGAGGGAGGAACAAGTTTTTTTTTTTTTTTGGGGGGGGGGGGGGGGGGGGGGGGGGGGGGGGTTATAAGTGTATGAGAAGCAGCGCCATTTCTAAAAAGATCTTAGAGTTATTGTTATTTAACAACCATTTTTATATCTGTTTGTTCAACGACTCATGTAGGTTTCATTTTCATCTCTTTTTTTTGTATTGTTCCCTTGCGGAACTTTTTGATTTTTTTTGTCATAATTTAAGAATATCCTTGTTTATAATTGAATAAATATCATTATATATAGAGATATCAAAAAGAATTTATATGTATAGTTTTATTGTTGGATTAATACTTAATGGTAGATGATTATTTAAATTATTTGTTGATGCCATTATGACATCAAACAACTAAAACATTATATTTATATTTAAATTATATATATATATGACTCGCGCTGAATTAATCAGGCTACCCAAGTTTTAATTTTTTTTTATACAGTTATATTTTTAAAACAGCCCAAATATGTTATCAAATTAGATAAAAAAAAGGAATCTTCAAACTGAATTAACAAGAAATAAGAACATTGCGGCGAGTATATTGTATTATGATTAGGATCTATATATTTATAAGTATTTTGCAATTAATTATTTGTCTTCAATCGAAAAACTATTAAAGTGATAAAATAAAATTAGATAGGGCTTCCCCCCCCCCCCCCCAAATTAAATATTTAAATGGATTTCTATCTACTTTTGTTTACAATGAAAGTTAGCAAAAGTTCGCTCCTTTTATAGTGCAATTATCTGCTGTAGCTGTTAGTGCACAATTTCGACCGCATTCTAAAAATTCCAAATACTAATATCATCTAACTATTAAAAATGAAGGAAAAGAAAAAAAATGCAGTGGTGAAGGCTCCAATCATCTAGGGGTCATTTGGTAACGAGAACTGAAGTTCTACTAAGTTCTCGTGAATAGTTGAATTGATAGATTAGTTCGAGTTGTGTTTGGATGGTGTGGAATTTGACGATGAAGAATAAGATAATTGATGTGATAAGAAAAAGTAGATGTGATGGATTAATTTTAGTGAATGATTGAGTTTAAAATATGTATTATAAATATATATTATAAAAAATTTTAAAATAAAATACATAATATATATTTAAAAAAATTATGTCAACAAATTTGTTAAAAAATATAGTATTTAAATATAAAAAATCAATTTTAAAAAATTTATATTTAATGAAATATTAAAATTTTATAATGAAATAAATAAAGAATAAATAATATTATATTACTCATTTATTATTTATATTTTATAGATAATAAATAAATTAACTTATATAAGAAATATTGTAAAAAATGATAAAAAAAGATGAGCAAAAAAAAGAGCAAGACGCAATGTCAAAATAAAAATGGTCAAAAACAAAAAAAAACGGAAAAAACTGGCGCCCCACTTCAATTCACCATTTCGATGGAACCGTGATGTTTGAAATCATGACACGTGATCGCCTAGTTCCAATATCTCGATTTCACTCACGTTTGAGGAACCGAATGGAAGCAGGAGGCTGATTCCATCATGTTCTACTTTCCAAGCGGGGCTAGTGCATAAAAAATCAAGCGTTAAAGTAAAAGACACAAACAGATTCTTCTTTTATTTGTTAAAAACAAAGACAATAAGAAACGCCCAAAAAGTTTTGAGAAAAATAATAAAAATGGGAAAGATGTAATTGCAAGAAATTATGCAAGTATTTTATTTCCTCAGACGGGGTTAGGTGTAACAAAAATTCATCCGACTCGAAAAAATAAAACCAAAAAAATCGAAAATTAGGAGTCCGAATATGATTTAGGGTGATTTTTAATAAATTAAAATCCACTCGCTAAAATTAGGGCCCCACCCAAAAAAAACCGTAGGGGCCCGTGGAGCCCGATTTTTATTTATAATTTTTTATTTATATAATTAATACATGTGTTAATAATTCTTTTATTATAGATATAATATTTTTTGTATAAAATTTCATACTTTTCTATCACATTATCAAACTCTAATTTAATAATTTTAAAATTTTAGTAGTATATTTTATATTTAATATAAAATTAAATATTTTTATATTAATTTTAAGTTATTAAATATATTTTTAAAATATAATTATATAAAAGTAGGGCTCCGAAAAAATCACCCGAAAAAACCGATCCGCTAAAGGGTGGTTTTTATTTTTTCAAAATGATTTTAGGGTGATCTTTCTAATTTTAAAAATCGACTCAAAAAATAACGATTAATTTTTTTAGATCGAAAACCCAAACCATCCCGAACTAATTTCACAGTTTCAACCCTTAGAGGGGTCATGGTCCTGGACAAATGTGATTAAATGTTACTAATGTACGACCTAATTCCCTACCAACACTACTCCACTATCTTCACGAAAATGATGGGATGTGAATATAAGATGATGTGATTTCCTGCTTATCTAAATCGTAATAACAAACTTTAAGGGATATATGCGTGCATTTTTTATAAAAAGAAAAAATACAGAAGCTTTAGCAAAAGAAAAAAAAAAGAATTCTCATCGGTGAAATTTGAATTCAAATTATTTTGATATACAAGTAAAAAGAGTGTGTGGGTTGAATTATCACTCTCCCGACAAATCTTGGATTGCCGAATTATTTTTACAACTTTTAAATTCATCATCTCCTGTTGGCTCTTTCCTCACGACCCGAAATTTAAATTCATTAATATGAGTTAAATCATCAGATATAAATAGGACGGCTTATTTTATACCCGCTCGGAGTCGATACGTTGGATTATTAACATTTAACTAATTTACAGTCCAAGTAAAGAGTAAAATAGTATTCTCCCGATCAACAAATGAGATCCCAGACTATTAACTTCTAACGAGTCACCGAGACATAATCTTGCTAACCAATTACATCAACCATACTTGATTATAATAAGACGACTTTGATAGACAACAACCACCTTAATAGTTAAGACTAGCTCAATTTTGTCTTGCAACGTTTGACTTCATCTTCCATTTTATTATCTTCATATTACCTCATAAATCATAAATTATTTCCGTATTTAATTTTAAATTTTCCCGGTTCCTCCTCTTAAACATTTCTGGGTTTGGCATATAATCCTTTTCATCTAATTTTATTAAAAATTTTGTTTGATAATGACAATTTTAAGACCTCAAAGTTTATACACTTTAAAGATAAGTTTCCAAAGAAAATAATAGGTCATGAATAATTTCCGATGTCAGATTCTCTCATGAAAAATAAGTTATTTCCTAAAGAAATCTTTTTTCCAAATTTATTTCTCCAAGAAGATATTATATATCTTAGGGTTGCTGGAAGAAACAGTAAAAGCAAGCTTTTAGGCTGCGAAAAATCTAACACTATGGACCTGTTAGGCCAAAATTTATTTTAACTCATAGAAAGTAAAAATATGTAATATTGCACTTTTTAAAAAGAGTCATACTAGGGTTTAAAGAAATGTTCAACTCAAGTTGTTTGTGTGTATTACGCAACCATAGAAAAAAAAATAAAAGTAATAATCAAGATATGAAGTTTGATTTATAACAACAACAACAAAGCCTTATCCCACTAGATGGGGTCGACTACATGGATCATACGACGTCATTCCGCTCTATTAATAACCAAACCTTTCGATATATTATTCACCAATAGAAAACTTTTTCCTCCAAGAAAAGTTATCTTTAAAGTGATCCTAAAATATTGCATTTTTTCCTCAATAATTTTTATGCATTTTTTTTTTCTTTGCACTGGCTTACATCCATCATTTCTGTCAGCAAGGAAATATTACGGAGGGGAGATGTCCTATTTTTTTTTTTACCTCAATTTAAACTTCATAGTATGTTTTAAATTTTATTGATATAGGAAAAATAATCACAGTTTTTCTTACTTTGTTTTTTCAACGTCCTCAACCATGCCTTAAAGTTTACAATTATTCTAGAAGACTTGAAAGGTGTCATACTCAGGATGCTGTAGTAGGCAATACTCATTGAGAAACGTGAGTGTTCGACGGGCTCATATTCAAATCTTAAAATCAAGGTGGGTTGTTTACTTTTCTTTTTTTTTTTCTTCACCAACACTCAAACAAATGTTCAACTTCAACTGATGAAATTTGAAATTAGACATTAGTTAATTTTGTTAAGTATAACTTAAGTAACATGATCTAGGAATTTGTTCAATCTGAAAACCCATATAGCCTAAATTTGGATTTTTATACTAATGGGAGAGGGGGGCACATATTCTGTCATCTAAGAAACTTTAAATTATAGCATATATTACTAAACTTAACCCTCGCTCCCTCCCTACCACACCCACACATCACAAGACACACGAACCAACAAAGAAATAATAAAGCTGCAGTGCGGTTGGAATTACAAAAGTGCAAAATTTCATCATAAGCAATCGTAGGAGTGATTATTGCTAGATAATTAAGTTTCAACCAATAAACTTTCTTTATACCAGGATTAAGACGAGAAAAGAAGAAAAAGAAAAGGGAAGAAAGACCTTGTTAATCGATTGGCTCTTCTTGAAGGTGCACAACCACATGGTATGTTGGCGTTCCTAGGCATCCACCACAAAAAAAGAGGTGAAAAAGCCACTTATCCACTATGGAAAAAGATAACAACGCGTACTTAAAAAAACTGTTATAGTCATTCAGGGAAATCGGCCAACGTTGACGCGTTTGAACAAAGTTTCAAATCAGTCAAGCAGCAAAAGAGAAATGGAGGAATAAATGGTGGTTGAGCCAATTATTGTTTATTGACTCAATGCTTTGTTTCACTATGGAATTCGTCGGTGCTATAAGCATAAACACCGACGAATCTAAACTGAAAAAAAAAAAAGAATAATTGTTAATCCAATTCGAACTGGAAGTGGTAACCATGTTCCAAAAAGTTCAATCATGCAACATCTTGCAACCAACCATTCCTAAATAATTTTTGGAGATCGAAAGGATTGAGAGGTGAAAAAATAGATAGCTATGTGCAAGTTGTAAGCACAACTAATGATCAGACACGATACAAGAAATTGTGCGAAGTAAATGATTTATTATGAGTAGCAGACAATTTCTTTTTAATCTAGGACTTTCTCTCAGCACTCATGGACAAGTCTTCGATGTAAATCATGCAGCCTTCCATAAATCCGGATTGGGAACAAGTAAACTTATAATGTAGTTTTCCATAAACTGAGCAAACAAAGTTTAAGATTCAGAAAAAGCAAAATGCAATTCATAAAACCTTAACAGTAATCTGAGTTATTCTAAATGTAATAGTTGAATCAGAACAAAGTACCTGCACCAAGAACCCAAGAGTAACAAAATTTAAAAAAGAAAAAGTACCTTCCTCTTGGTTTCTTTTTCCACACAAGTCTACTTGATAAGCAGGAGATCACATGAAATTGTTTTTTTCTTGCATGAAATTCTCTTGGACCCATTCCCTTTTACCAAATGAAAAATCTCTCTTTGATTAGCATGGAAATCCATTACCCACTAGGACAATAAGATCATGTTTGACTAGATTATGCTTTCATACACACTGTTTGACCAGACTATGCTTTCATAAAAACTGTTTGATCAGACTTCTAAATTCCCAATAAAAAACAGTTTCAGCAACCACCTAAAGAGAAAAATAGTTGCTTAATGCAATTGTATTTGAATAGATCCACAGAAAAATAAACATCAAAAAGACCCAACAATTATTGTTACATGAGAAGATTTTGAGGACACAAATTGTATATACCAGATGTTCAAATGTGGATTTGATGGCAGCAAAAGAAAAAGGAATCAGCATATTCAATCAATGTCCATATATTTCTCTTTTCCATTGCTTTTACTGCACCAAATTTTGATGGTCCGATCATGTGAAACAGTTGCAATTTGCTGACCATCTGTGCAGAAGAATATAGCAGCATTAGAGATCCAATTAAAACATAAATATGCATTGACAAATTCGCTATATAAATAAAATCACTTATTACAATATTGTCAACATCTCATGATAAAAGCATATAAACAATATGCAAGAGATACAATATCCAGAAGGAAATAGAAAAAAGGAATTCTAGTCTGAAAACATGATTACCAAGTGCATTTTATCTCCTAAACAAGTAATTTACCTCCTGAAATATCTAAACTTGTGACTTTTGCTTCATGTCCAGCCAAAGTTTTGATGGGCTTGTAATCTTGACCCGACCATACCTGATGATATAAATCAATCATGAATTGACAAGTTAACACGATACACAAACTTGATTAACATAGTGAGAGCTTTTTTTTTTCTTTTTTGAAGTAAACATAGTAGTTAAAAGGGCATACCATTGCTTTTGTATCAAATGAAGCAGTTGCCAAGAAGTACCCTTCCATGGGTTCAAATTTAACTTGTGATACAAGATGGGTATGAGCTGGTATAATGTAAGCATTCTTTCGCTTTCTCAAGTCCCATATTCGACATGTATTGTCTTCTCCAGCAGTTGCTAGGCGATAACCATTTGGAGAGAAGCAAATTCCAAGAACCTGAAGTATGAATTTCAAATACTTAAAACTTTGGACATGTCATTATATATCTCAACTCTCATGTATTGTTTAGGGCATATAAAAGTAACTTACTGGTTTTACATGACCTTCAAAGGCAAGAATGCTTCTTCCAGTGCGGAGATCCCATACACGAGCAAGTGCATCTAGCCCACATGATGCAGCCAAAGATCCATCAGGATGGAAACAGACTGAATAAATGCTTCTACTATGTCCCTCCTGAAGTAGCAATTCAACTCCAGTTTCTATATCCCACAATCTCCATGTCTTGTCAAAGCTAGCTGTTCCTAAGTATTTTCCCGATGGATGGAAAGCAATCCGTGCAAGGCGATCTAGATGGCCATCAAATGATCTTAAAAGAGAACCATCGGTGTTCCATAATTTAGCTGTTGTATCAGCTGACGCAGTTGCAAGATGGTTATCTACAGGAGAAAATGCTACATCTGTTGCTCGTTCAGTATGGCCCTTTAAGGTTGCTACCTTTTTCACTTGAGGCATGCTCCATATTTTAGCAACTCCACTCCAAGCACTAGGTAAGACAACAATGAGAAAATCAAAAGTCAATGATGAACATAATCATGAAAAGAAAATATCCTGCAACAGCAACTTGATCTTTTATACAATCTAATTCTTGGAAAAGCAAGTAAGCAAACAAACAACAGAATAGAAACCCTCTACATACCAAAGCGAGGACTTCCACTCATGTAGTCGAAGATATTGTCATCAAAGTTATTTGACATTTTTTTGAGAAATGAATTATTTGGCATTGAGGTCACGAGCCAAATATGTAAATATAATAGGCCAATTATTCATGAATGTAAAGTCCAAATGTGAATCTTTAATTAAAGCAAAAGAAGATACAGGGGATCATGAATTTAACAGGGGCAAGAAAAAGTTCCTCAGAGAAACAAAATACTGTAGTAACTTGCTCTTTACATTTTGCTTGAACTTTGTACAACATGAAGAAAAAGTTTAACAGTGAAAGCTATTCATTGTGATTCAGATCGTGTCAGCTAGACTATTCAACTTCAAGTATAGACCATAGATTTTGGTAGACAAAGTGACTGCTTATTATCTCATATCAATATTTTCTCCCTATATATCTATTCATCTCCAGCTGTTGCATATGCAAAGAGTCAAAGTGCTTACCCAACCACAAATGGAGGCCATATACTTTATTTTTTTGAGGGGAGAGGCCATATACTTTATCTGTCTCAGCTTTTTTTTTACAAGATGGTCCCTCTTGATATAGGCTGAGATTGATTAAGACTAAACGGAGATCGTTCAGTTACCACTTTCCTGCTCTCTATATCAACACACATTGTGTTTGCTTTGCTTAACATAGACAAATGCATTCAATGGCCTGACTTGTCATTATAGATGCCAGTTGATAGTCCCTCTCGTCGATCTATTAGCATTTTTTTAAGAACATTCTATTGGATCCACAGCAAATTTTGACAACATTGTAAATCATGCATCTAGTCTAGTCAGTGCCCAGGGAGAGTGCATATGAGATAATTTTGTTTTGGGGATTGAGAAACATATGAGATCTTTTCTTATGTTGTTTCAGGCATTGTGAGAGACTGATATAGGCTGAAAATTAAGTGACTATCTAGACTGCAAAAACAAAATATAGACAAATATTATTTATAGTAAAAGTGCATGAATCTCAAACACAATTACTACTAATAACTTGTTGAGAGGAAGAACACCATAATGAAATAGTCCAAGTGAACCAAACTCCGATTACAAAGTTGATAAATAAACTTCTCAAAGGATGACAATAACAGTAAAACCCACCACGAAGAGTTAATTATCCATAAGGATAACAAAGCTAATAAAGGAGAACATGAATTAATGGAACATGTAAGTTGTAACTACCCACTATTTTCCTATCGAAACTATGATTGTTTTAATTAATCAAAGTGGAATCTTATCAGAGACAGATATGGACACTATCCTTTCCGGGTGATCTTATGACAGTTTTTGAAAGTATCTAATGACATAGTTTTCTCTCCACACTTGTATATACTCATATGGTTAATGCATGCATGAATGACTAACATACATGGTTAGTCATGCTTTCCAGGAAAAAGATGAAAAGAAAAACAGGACATTATATAGATTTTTGCCTCTCGAAAAAGGACGTTGAAACAAAACCCATATCGGCAAAGGTCCACGTCCTTCTAAATACTTGTTTTTCTTTGCAAGGTGATTAACCAAATGTTAATCATCCAGAATCATTCATATTAAATTAATGCAAAAGATGTTACAAGCGAAAAGAAACCAGTCATGGCGACCCAAAAAGGATTGAAACAAAAAGGTCAGGACGCAGGACAAAGAAGGGATTCGTCTAACAGTAAAGACCCCAGACCCTGGCCATGGAATTGATATGAAAGATAATATTATCTGCATAGCAGGGATCACCCATGAAAGCCACTGTTGTCTATGCAACCAGATAGCCCACATTCTTGTGGAAATCATTGCCACATCCTTTCTGGACCTATATGTGTGTGAGTTGGAAGGCCCACCTCTTCTGAACGATAGCAAAAAATCAGCCTCAGATGTCGCCACAATAGTTGATATGCAGAGCCTCTCCCACACCTCACATGAACTCTTATATCCAAAAAAGAAATGCTGCAAGTTTTCATCCTCCTCCCGGCAGATGCTACCCGTCGTCGACACCCCCACAATAATATCAGAGAGATACGCTGCCACAGTGAGAACTCTGCATTTCCTGACTTGCCACATGAAAATCCTGATTTTCAGAGGAACCTTAGCCCTCTGGATCTGTCGCCAGTCCATCAAAAAATCATCGTCCATGTTGTGCGCTTGTCCCCTTAGCAGATTGTAAGCCAAATGGACAGAAAAGGTGCCGCTGCTCCACACCCAACTATCCCTCTGCGAGTTCTCAATTCTGAGCTCACAATTGATTGGAGCAACCCAATAAGTTCAGAAGCCCTCTGATTCGACAAAGGAAAAGTGAAACAAGGCACCCAACATCCCTAACCGGAGGTACTGGGATGGGTCCAAACATCAGCAAGAGTGGCATCCTTGTCACGAGCAATTGTGAAGATCCTAGGAAAATGCCGAGCCAAATGCCCATCTGATGTCAATTGTCTTTCCAAAATAAGAAACTTGAACGCAAACCAATTTTTGGCTTGAAATGAGATTGATCCTTGATCAGAAGCATGGAGATACCCTCCAGAACGTAGAGTCACCACAGTAGTTCAAGAAGCTCGAGTCCCAGGATATTCTTTCTCCATGGCGGGAGCTGATTATGTCAAAGAGTAGGCCCCCACCTTCCCCTAAGAGCTGACAGCCCTTCTTACAAAGTATGGCCTCATTTGAAACTTCGGAGGTCAAGAATGCCCAAACCTCCCTCTCTCTTTGGTCTACAGATGCTCTGCCAATCCACCATATGGATTGAGTGACCATTCCCATTTGCACCCTTTCAAAAGAAGCTCCTTCTCATGGTGTTCATACATCCTTTGAACTTCCTGAGCAGCTGCAACACAGACATAAAATAAGCGGGTAAAGCCGAGAGGACGGAGTTAAGTAGAATTAGACAGCCACCCCTGGAGAGCAACCTCGCCTTCCAGTTTTCTAGTTCTGTCTCCATCCTGCGAAGGATACAGTTCCATTCATCAGCTTTGATTTGCCCATCCAATAATGGGAATCCAAGGTAGTTGATTGGTAACGATCTAAAGGAGTTTCGAGCAGGCAGAGATTAGTGCAGATTCCTCGAATGTCAGACCAGAAGTGATTAGAGTGGACTTCGAATAGTTAACCGTCAGACCAGAGAAGTCCTCGAAAATTCTCAGCATTATGGCCATCACCCTTGCTTCCTTGACTGAGCCCTCCACAAAGAATAATGTATCATATTCGCATTGTAGGAGAGGCAGAATAGTATTGTTTTTGGAGGAGGAAGTGAATCCAGTACTTATGGCTAAAAACTTCAAGTGTTAAGACATGTCTACAAAATTACGTAGCCCAAATAAATTTATCACAAATAGACTATGGTTACATTTATCAAATGCAGACTCATTAGAAGTCTGGTTATTAAATTTTAGGAAAGCATATCTTTAGCCTTCGCAAGGAAAAGAAATTTTACTTTTTTTTTCTTCTAAATTTTTTTAGGAGAAAAAAAAAGAAACATTACTAAGCAATGGATTATAGTTTATCCTTTCTTAATCTGTCTTGCTTTCTAGTCATTGGAAATTACAAAGGTATATACCCTCTCTCAAAAAAATACAAAGGTACAAACCAAAATTTACAGCAAACACAGTTGGTTCAAAATTTTCAGTTATGATGCAATTTCAGGTTACTTAAAGATCGAACACAGTTGGAAGTAATGAGGCCACCTGTTGCACCCTTTTTTTAACTTTTCCCATAAAAAGGAAAAAAACATGAAGTACGAGTATATCTGAAGATTTACATATGATGAAGGATATAGAGATGGGTTGCAAAGAGTGAAATTAAGAAGTTAATTAATTAAATATTATGCCAATTCCTAGATAAATTTTGCTGATTTTGATAATCATCATAAGTTGTATTTTTTTACGTTAGTCAAGAAGCAACTCTAACAATGAAAAGTAAAGTAAATGAGGAAGCACAAGATTTTCAATGTAGAATTTCGTGTCTGTTTATATATATAATTTAGTCAAACAAATCACAAACTAAATACAGTCCATCTTATAAGTCAGCATATCCAATTGTTATAAATAGTGTCATGGAGTTAACAATTTTAAATGAATAAGATCCATATAATAAAACAAAAAGATTTTATGTTTCTAAGATGGAAGCCAGCAATAGAATCATAAAATGAGATTATTTTGCCTAAAAGAATACAATGTCTCCTAAGCAATTTACCATTTGGGCTAGAGAGCAAAAACTCAAATCCATAAGACTAGTTCTTTGGAAAATTGATCCTAGAAGCATATTTAAACAGTATAAATTGGAAAAAGAACCCGAATTTTAACATTTACTCGTTATGAGAACCTGAACCTAAAAAAAAAACAGCAGAGCAAAGTGATTACCAGGTGGCGAGCATTGTCCCATCGCAAGAGAAGGAGCAACCTGAGAGCGGTCTGTCGTCACCAATCTCACTGCATTCCAGAACAAGTTCTCCAGCCTGCTCCACCACAAGCTTAGCCTCAGCTTCCTCATCCTCATCCGGATCGTCCCTTCTCCTCCTCGCCCTCTCGATCCTCGCCTTGGCCCGTGCAATGGAGAACTTGGCTATATCGATCCTCGCTTCAAGGAGCTCGTTTGACCCCTCAGTATAGAAGGGGTAATGCTGCGGCTCCTCGCTGCCCTCTTCAGCGCCGGCCGTTGCGGCTGCGGACTGCTCATCCTCGTGCGCCTTGAGGAGGCGTTCGAGCTGTCCCTCGGCATCAAGGTGAACCATAATGGTCCGGAGGCGGTCGCGGCGCTCCATCTCGCGCTCTCCAAAGAGTGTGATGGGCTCCCCGAGGCGGCGGAGCCGAGCGCGGACGGCGGAGTCGTTGGTGGGGACCGCCATGGCGTAGGCGCGACGCTTCATGAGGAGCTCCTGCACAGCCTTCTCCTGGCGCTCTCGAGCGAGGCGGCCCTCCTCCGAGACCTCGTAGTCGTCGGCGGACGGCCGAGGAACGGAGCCCTCACGGTCGGAGTCCGAGCCCCCGGGGCCGGAGGATGCGGCGCGAGCACGGTGGAGGAGGGCAGCCGCGGCGGAGGAGGGAGGAGCGGGGATGGGAGCTATGGGTGGGGCCACCAACACCGGCGCCGGGACAGGGACCGGTAACGGGAGAGGAGCGAGGGTGGGAGGAGGGAGAGAAATGTTCGCGTCGGAGAGTACGGCGCGGAGGTCATCGTCGTCGTCCATGGCGTCACGCCGGCGATGGGGGTTTAGGGTTTCGACTTTGGGGAGGCTTCGTCCGAGCTCGGTTCAGTGATGACTACCGAGTTAAACGGTTGTCACGCCGTTATTCGGTTTTTGTCGGTATAAAATGTTATAAAGGCGCAAAACGTTTTAGAGAAAAAAAAACTAGCTAATTATATTTTAGTATTCTCTTTCTAATCGAAAAAAAATAATGTATAATGATATATTAACATTTGGAACTTTTATTCTGTTATTTTAAATTGGTTATTATTTCTTTTTCTGTTAGCGATAGAATAATATTGAATTGCTTCAAAAACAACTTAATAAATTTTAAGAAGAAAATTCAATAAATATTATGTTAGAATTTTTTTATTAGGTTTAATTCCTGCTCCTTAAATCCCACCTACCCCATTTCTCATCGGGGGTTAAAATATTTTTGACGATTTCGCCCGTCCGATTCAAGATCAACCGCTGAGATGTCCATTTTTTTCAATTTTTTTCAAATAATGCTACGCAGGATCGTAGCCGCTTTTTCTTCGGCTTCTTCTATCTCCTCTTCGTCTACACGCCAGCGCCCACTCTCTCTCTGTCCCACGACATCGCCCGCCGACGTGCCCAAGATCACCCGCGCTCTCGCAAAGATCGTCCGTCGTCGCCGCCGTTCGCTCTCTCATTGAGATCGCCCGCCACTAACGCAAGATCTCGATAACGACACGAGCACGTCGATCTTCGCCCAGATCTTGCCCAGACCTACGTCCCCGACAAGATCTCACCAATCTCTGGCCAGATCTCACGCAGACTTGCATCCCCAGCAAGATCTACGCGATCTCTGGTCAAATCTGCGCGACTTTCGGCCAAATCCGCATGCCGGATCTCGTCCCTCGCGTGACTCGACGCGCGACCTCCGAGCTTCGCCGCCGACCCGAACACGCCATGATTCCCTCTTTCGTGTGTCACCGGGCCCCCTCAAGCTTCGTCGCTAACCCGAACACGTCGCGACCCCCCTTCCGTGTGTCGCCGGCCCCCGCCGAGCTTTGCTGCCAACCCGAACACGCCGCGTCCCCCACTTCCGTGTATCACCGACCTCCTCCGAACACGCCACGCCCCTCCGAACTTGTCGAGCTTGCCCCCCGCTGCCGATCTCGCATCCCCCTGCCATCGTCGATCTCGTGCCTCTCTGTCGCTGGTCTCGTGCCCCTCCACCATCGATCCCGCGTCCCCCCGTCGATCTTGCTTTCTAAGTTATAATTTGATTAAAATTTCATTAATATTGATTAGTTGAACTTGTGTTAGCTGATTAAAATTTCATTAATATGGTATTGCCAACATGTTATTGTTGAAAAAAAGCGGTAATCAAAACTTCTTGGACCCATCAAAACACAGGTCGAAGGTACTATGGATGTCGATTTTACGGAGTGAGTTTGACATTTATTATGTTTTTAATTTTTATTTCATATATTGCACTTTTATGATTTGTCATACTTTCTTTGTTGACAGCAATAGGTGCTTGTCAATACTTCGAATGGATGGATGCTTCCTTTGAATCGAGATCCATGCAAATTATAAATGGGCTATTGCGCAAAATTAATCATATGAAAATTGAATATGGAATTAGAGAAGTTGATAATAGGAACGATAGAAATGAAAAGAAGTTATGTTTTAAGTGCCTGGTTATATTGATTCTTGTCATCATTATTTTTATTTTCATATGAAGATGTAATATATGTTGAATGTAATGTGTGTGCTTTGGTTGAATGAACGTAATGTGTGTGTTTTGGTTGAATGTAATGTAATGTGTGAGCTTGGTTGAATTTATAGAAGTTAATCAACTTGCTTTATCTTTGAAGTTCAAGGTTCGAGTGTAAGTAGCTCCTATTTGTGAGCATGTTTGCCTTAACCACTCATAAGACGGGCAATCGTAAGGTCGCTCGCTATCCATAAGCGTGGCTTGTGTTAAAGGCTATCACCTCTGTAGTTGGTCAATTGTAAAATCTAATATGGGAAACATACAAAGTTCTTGCCATCAGATAGTAGACGATGTTTGGTGAAACTACCCAAACATTTGTCTGCTTGGTTTTGTGTCACATTCACATGCATGCCTCATTCATAGTGACCTCATATTCCAATATGTCACAAGTAATTTAAGGATTTAATGGGGGTCCCCCTCCCCCCATCCGCGCCCGTCGAATGGGGATCCGACGGGCGCGGCTTGGAATTTTAGTTTTTTTTAAATCCATTTTCTTTTTTTTCGATTTTCCTTTTTTTAATCGGATTTCGATCCGTCCCTCTCCCTATCTCTTCTCCCTCCCTCTCTCTCCCTCTCTTCTCCCTCCCTCTCGCGCTCATCTCTCTTCTCCCTCCCTCTCTCTCCCTCTCTTCTCCCTCCCTCTCTCGCTCATCTCTCTTCTCCCTCCCTCTCTCGTCCGACGTCGGCGGCCAGATCTGATTGCGGGCGGCTAGATCTGGCCGCTCGGCGGCCGATTTGGCGCGGGCGGCCAGATATGGCCGCCCAGCGACTGCCTCGACGGCCGGATCTGGCTATCAGCGGCCAGATCTGGCCGCTCGATGGTCGATCTGGCGCGGGCGGCCGGATCTGGCTGCTCGGCGGCCAATTTGGCGCGGACGGCCGGATCTGGCCGCTCGACGGCCAATCTGGCTGCCCGCGTCAGATCTGACGATGGCGGCCGGATCTGGCTGCCGCCGATCTCGCCCCCATCCGCCGCTCTCGTCGAGGCCGCCGCCGCTCTCGTCCGCGCTCCGCCATTGCCTCGCCGCGCTCCGCCACCGCTCTCGCCCCCTCCGCCGCTCTCGTCCGCGCTCAGCCACCGCCTCGCCGCGCTCCGCCACCGCCCCGCCGCGCTCCGACCCTGCTCCGTCCGCACCGCCGCGCTCCGCCACCGCCCTGCCGCGTTCTGACCCCGCCCCGCCGCGCTCCGCCACCGCCCCGCCACGCTCTGACCCCGCCCCGCCGCGCTCCGCCCGCCCTGCCGCGTTCCTCCACTGCCCCTCCGTGCTCCGACACCGCCCCGCCGCGCTCCGACCGCCTCGCCGCGCTTCGCCACCGTCCCGCCGCACTCCGATCGCCCCGCCGCGCTCCGCCACCGCCCCGCCGTGCTTTGACCGCCCCGCCGTGCTCCGACACCGCCCCGCCGCGCTCCAACCGCCCCGCCGCACTCCAATCGCCCCGCCGCGCTCCGCCACCGCCTGTCGCGTTCTGACCCCACCCCGCCGTGACCACGCTCCGACATCGCCGTGTCGAACCCTCGCATGTCGGACCCTCACATGTTGTCGCCGCACGCCGTCTGTCGTGTGATTATTTTTATTTATTTATGATGAATATTGTCGAAGTTTGTGATCGCATCGAGAAGCCTCGTCGAGAATGAGAATGTAATTGATTGTTTATGTGTCGATGTATGAAAAATGTAATTTGAGAATGTAGTCGATTCATGTCGATGTATGTAAAATGTAATTTGAGAATGTAATTGATTCATTGGAATGTGTTTCTAATGTGTTCATGCCGATGTTGATTTATGAAAAATGTGATTTCATTGTAATGTGTTCTACATTTGGAAATGTAATTGATTCATGTTGATGTTGTAATGTGATATAAATGTGAGCTCGACGTCGTTCCGATTATGTGATACAAACATCGTTCCGAGAATATGTGATACAAACGTCATTCCGAGAATATGTGATACAAGCGTCCGTTCCGAGGGTTATGTAATACAAACGTCGTTCCGAAGATATGTGATACAAGCGTCCGTTCCGAGGGTTATGAGCTTCCACGAATATGTGATACATATGACAGACGATGAATCAATCATGTTTATATATAAAAATTGAACATCAAAGTGCATGTGTATTCAAATTCTTTGCCGACAAATGAAATGGAATTTCATCTTTTCGACGATCATGTTCAATTCCTATTCAAGAAAAAATCGAACGACAAATGAAATCGAATTCAACCTTTCGACAATCAAACTACATCAAAGTGCACTTCAACCACATCGAAGTGCAAGTGCATACAAATTCTTTGACGACACGTGAAATTAAATACAATCATGTTCAAGTTCAAACCACATACAAATGCATACAAATTACATTCTCAAATTACATTTTTCATGAATCAACATCGAATGTCGAACACATTTCAGAATCAATTGCGGCAGCGGCGGGGCTGAGAGAGCTGAGGCTGAGAGAGCGCGGTGGTGGCAGGCGAGAGCACAACGGCGGCGGAGGGGGGCGAGAGAGGCGGCGGCGGGGCGAGACCAACAGCGGAAAGGGGCGAGAGATCACTGCAGCGACGGCGGCGACGGGGGTGGGGCGAGAGAGCGGCGGAGGCGGGGCGAGAGAGCGGTCACGGTGGGCGAGAGCACGACGGCAGCGGGGCGAGACCGGCGGCGGAAAGGGGCGAGAGAGCACTGCGGCGGCGGTAGCCTCGGCGAGAGCGGCTAGGCGGCCAGATCCGGCCGCCCTCGTCAGATTTGACGCGGGCAACCAGATCCGGCCGCCCACGCCAGATCAGCCACCGAGCGGCCAGATCTGGCCGCTCGCAGTCAGATCCGGCCGCCGAGGTGGCCGATCTGACGCGGGCAACCGCTGGGCAGCCAGATCCGGCCGCCCGTGCCAAATCGGTTGTCGAGCGGCTAGATCTGGCTGGCCACAGTCAGATTCGGCCGCCGACGCCGGGCGAGAGAGGGAGGGAGAAGAGAGAGGTAGAGCAAGAGAGGGAGGGAGCCGATCTGGCCGTCGACGCCGGCGCGAGAGAGGGAGGGAGCCGATCTGGCCGCCGACGCAGGGTGAGAGAGGGAGGGAGCCGATCTGGCCGCCGACGCAGGGTGAGAGAGGGAGGGAGCCGAGAGAGGGAGGGAGAAGAGGGAGAGAGGGAGGGAGAAGAGAGATGAGCGCAAGAGGGAGGGAGAAGAGAGAGGGATAGGGAGCGGATCGAAAACTGATTAAAAAAAGAAAACCGAAAAAAATGAATTTTAAAAAAAACTAAAATTCAAAGCCGCGCCCGTCGGATCCCCATCCGACGGGCATGGATGGGGGAGGGGGGAGGACCCCCTACCTAGCACATAAATAGAGAAATCAATAGTTGTAATCAACGAGAAATCAATATGCAGCAATGCCTATTTCACTTGACACATAAATAGAGAAAACTGCCTGTAGAGTGGATACACATATGTATTGCCAACATTCGATGTCCCTAAAACACACAGCCAAACATTCTTGATGTCCATCCTAACTGCGTGAATGCATCAAATCCCTTTCATAAACATCTTTGAAGTTGTTTTTGAAGAAATCCATTAAATGTTGCCAGCTACCTAAAATACTCATCGTGGAGTTTGATAATACTTATCGTACCTAGAAAATTCTTAAATCAATTAATAAGTGAAGAATTAAGATATAACACACAGAAAAATCAGATATATCAAAAGATTTTTAAAGTACAAAAAATTAGAAAAATACTCACACCTACCTCAATGAATCCTGAACCTAATGTTCTACATGCCTTCTTGATTGTCTTGATCGCCGATGGCCTGCAAAATGAGAATTAATTAAAAGTGATTATATAAGTTGAAATAAAAAATGCATCATACCTTACTCAAAGGTCATTTTCGTATGTCATGTCCACTCTTTTCGCAAGTTCCACAACTTCTCTTCTTGAAATCCTTTTATGACATGGAAATTTCAACTCCTGATTTAATCCTAGATACATTTCTTGGTCTACCTTTGGCTTTGACATGAAGAGAATCACAAATGATGAATCGAGGTTCTTATATGTTGACAGAGCTTGCTTGACTTATAGGCATTTCACTAGTACTTGGTTGACTTATATTAATAGATGTATTTTCCATATGAAATGTCATAAATTTACTTACAATATCGTCCATCATTGGAATCCCAAACTGTAAATACTTCTTGGACAATAAATCCATTTCTTGTACTCGCCACACATTAATTTGCCAAGCTAATTTTTTTAGTGGAGTTATGTCATCATCATTGTAGGATATAGTGCTCAGGTAGTTTGAACGTACATTAGAATACCTTGTATTTATTGTCTAACGATGAATGATATATTGCTCAGGTAAATATTTCACACTTTTTTTGTGGAGAACTGTGATGATGTGACAACAAAAAATGCCTTCTTCTTCAAATTTTTTGCATGAACACTTTATAAAGATTCCTTCTTTATTTGTTTAAACAATCATCTCTAACTTCTCTTGTTTGTTTAAAAATTGTTCCAAATACTTGCTTACTTTCTTTAGAACAAACAAAAGTTCTATTTATAACTTTTCTTGTAGCTGCAGACTTATGTGAACTATGTTTTTTAACAGATAATCCCACTAATTTAGCATACATATTATAATAATTATATTCTTCATCATCTGCATCGAATATCATGCCAACTTTAGATTTGGATATCTCATAGGATTTGACATAATTTGAATATTGAGATTAAAAAATATTCACCACCTCGTTACTTTCTCCACTACAATATGTTTACGAAGACTCTGATTGTCAACTTCTTCAACAAATTCAACATCATCCATTTATACCTGAAAGATAAGAACTAATTTAATTCACAAATTATGTGTAGAATCGTATTACGAAATTGGATTAAAACTTAATTTCATTATAACTCAGACTAACCATCCGCGTGGTATACCTGCGGTGGATTGGTCGACGGAGGGGAAGGTTGTAGGCGGTGACGGAGAGTGGTCGCGCGGGGGAGGCAAGGGTGAGATCGAAGCAGGGTCGGTTGGCGGCGGGCGGGGTGGGGGGGGAGGCGAGGATGAGATCGCATCAGGTTCGGTTGGCGGCGAGTGACCTCGGCGACAGAGGGGGGGAGGGGAGGGGAGGGCAAGATCGGAGCAGGTTCGGTTGGCGGTGGGTGAGAGAGAGGGCATCGTCGACGGGTGAGCTCAGCGAGAGAGCGGGCGGCATCGGCGGGTGAGCTCGGCGAGAGAGCGGGCGACGTCGGTGAGCGGGCGAGAAAGCAGGAGGCGATGACGGACGATCTCAACGAGAAAATGAGCGTCGGCGGCGGACGAGCTCGGCGAGAGAGCGGGCGTCAGCGGCGGGCAAGCTCAGTGAGAGAACGGGCGGCGGTGGTGAGCGATCTCGGCAAGAAAACAGGCGATGGCAGCAGGCGATCTCCGTGAGAAAATGGGTTGCGGAGGCGAGCGATATCGGCGAGAGAGCGGGCAGCGGCGGCAAGATCGGTGAGAGAACGGGCGGCGGCAAGCGATCTCAGCGAGAAAACGGGCGGCGGCGGCAGGCGATCTCGGCGAGAAAATGGGCGGCGATGACGGGCGCAAGAGAGCGGGAATCGGCGGCATTGAGCGATCTCGGCAAGAGAGCGGGCGATGGCGGCAAACAATCTCGACGAGGGATCTAGCGACGACGACGAGGGATCTCGGTGAGAGTTCGGACGGGCAAAATCGTTGAAAACATTTCAACCCTTGATGAGGAATTGGGCGGAAGGGATTTAGCAGGGTGAGTTGGGAGCACCCGAATTAAACCCTTTTTTATTATGCTAACTTGCGACGATGCTTATTTCAATTGAATTATATTAATGTTTCTTTTTCATCTTCAATCAATATGTATCCATGATAAAGTATTTCAATGTACTGCCATCTGGGCATCTTCAAGTCAATTGCTAGAACAAGTTGTCAATTGAAATGAACAAAAAAAAAGCAAAAGAAATGAACTTTGACAAACAAATTCAAATTTCACTTTGAAGAATTGTCAGAAAATATAAAAAAGTTAACTATTTGAGTTTCAAACGATGACACTATTATCACTCTAAACACATTATCATTATTTTCAAATATACTATTGTCATTCAATTTTATCTCGTAGAGGTAAAATTATCCAACACGTATATGATTGAGTGATAATAGTGATTTTCGAAATGATAATAATGATGTCCGATTTTAGAATAGCAAACATAATATTTCAGGTGGCAAGTAATGTGATGTTTTGATCCTTCGATTGGAGCTCCCTGGACGGCCTTTTCCTCTATTTATAGGCGCCTCCACCGTCCTAGTACGCCCCTTTCAACCGCGCCCTTTCCGACAAACGAACGCACCGTTTCGTCGGTGGTTGCCTCCGGCAACCTTCCGAGCGGTCGCGCCGCTTCACCGGCGGTTGCTCCGGCAACCGCCTGTGACCAATACAGGTCAATATATAACACCTCCCACTTGACCGTATTGGTCATGCAATTCCGACACTTCCATTATTCGTGTAGTATAATTTGCGACTTCGATACTCCCATTATTCGTGGAGTATGAAGATGATATTTCGAAGATCATTATTCATAAAACTTCATTCCGACTCAATTATTTCTGAGTCTCATTAAACCAACATTTTAATGAATGTTCCAGTTACAGTTCCCTTGGTAAGAGAATCAACTAACATATCACTAGTAGTAGGCATATAAGTTACGGTCACTTCTTTCTTTTCCACTATATATTGTATATAGTGATATTCGATCTCAATATATTTTCCTTTGGAACTATTTGCTCCATTGTGTATCAAACTTATTGCAGCTTGATTATCACAGTACATCGACAGTGGTCCACTGCATAGATTGAGTTCGAATTCTATAAAGAAACGTTTGATCCATACCGCATGAGTGGTTGTCATACTACAGGCTATATATTCAGCTTCTTGTGTGTGTCTCATCACACATCCTTGTTTCTTACTATCCAAAAAAATAGTTGCACCACCCAACATAAAATAAGTGACCCGATGTGAATTTTCGATCATCAATATGTTCACCAAAATCCACATCCAAATAACCTATTGCATCAAGTGTATCAGCTTGAATGTTAGTTTCAATTGTATTGTGCTTTTCATATATCACATAATTCTCTTTATGGCTTCTCAATGTGCCGTTCCGGGATTACTTTGAAATCTACTAATCAGGCTTACTAAATAAGCCAAATCAGTCATTGTACACAACATAGCATACATCAAGCTCTCGATTGCTTGTGCATATGGGACCTCTAATTGTTTTTGTCCTGAATTAGGACATTGACTCTTGATGAGTCTTTTTTCTACAATGAGAGATGTTGGTGCTGAATTGCTATTATGCATTTCAAATCTTACCAATATCTTGTTCAGATAATGTTCTTGACTCAAGCTCAATGTCCTAAAGCTTCTGTCTCGAATAATTTGAATTCCAAGAACATACGAAGCTTCCCCCGTGTCCTTCGTTTCAAATTCCTTACTCAACTTTTCTTTAACTTCATTAAGCATTGTAGCATCATTTCCGACGAGCAAAATGACATCCATATATAATGACATTATAACGAACTTGCTCCCACTATTCTTGATGTACACACAATGATCCAATTTGTTTGCGACGAAATCAAATTGGATGACCGTCATATGGAACTTTCGATACCATTGACGCGATGATTGTTTCAAGCCATACAATGACTTTTTCAGCTTATAAATCATATTCTCCTAACCTTCCATCTGAAAACCATCAGGTTGTCGCATATATATATACATATCTTCACTCAACTCTCCATTGAGGAGGGCAGTCTTAACATCCATTTGGAATAATTCTAGATCTATATATGCCACTATCGCTAAGGTGATCCTGATATATGCAAATTTAGCTATCAGAGAATACGTTTCCTAAAAGTCTATACAGGCTTGCTGAGTATAACCCTTGGCAACTAATCTTACTTTGTGCTTCTCAAGAGTACCATCTGCTCGGTACTTTTTCTTGAATACCCATTTGCACCCTATACATCACCGACCTTCTGGCAAACACATGGTTCCCAAACTCCATTCTGATTAATAGAGTCAATTTCTTCTCCCATGGCGGCCATCCATGATTCCGACTCAATCGAAGTCATCACTTCATTATATGAAACAGGATATGTACAATCCTCTATATCTACATCCATGGAGTAACACGAAGCCTCGCATTTGTACAAAACATACTCGTCAAAGTGTGTGGGTCGTGTCCTGGGTCTCTTGTCGCCAATTATACTCGTGGGTTTTATGGGTCCACCCACTTCTTCCAAATGATTTACATTTTGTATAGAATCTTCTTCCACCATTGATACCACGTAGTCGATTTCATTATCCCCTCGGATAATTAGAGGTTCACTATCCTCTTCTTCATGCACTTATTCCTTTTCATTTTCAAGGAATTTTACATCGCGACTCTCAATTAACCCTTTTTCTCTATGAAATAATCTATACCTTTTGGATTGTTGACTATATCTAATGAACCTGCATGCTAATGTCCTAAAATCAAGTTTGTCCCTTAATTGATTAGGAACTAGAATATGCGCTTTACATCCCCATTTCCGGAGATGGCCTACATGAGGCTTCCTGCCATTCCACAATTCATATGGTGTGGTTTCTACGGGCTTTGTGAGAATTCTGTTTTGTATGTAAATCAAAATATTTTCAACTAATACAAAATCAATGATAATTTCAACCAATAAACTGTAATATTTGGTTTTATCTCTTTCGACTCTTCGAATTACATCTTCGCACTAAATGATACTTTGTTTGTCCATTTTTTGCATTTGAGCCCCATAGTCGTTGAGCATTATCTTGTGTTAGATTTCTACAATTGGATCTAATCATTAAAAAGCCACAATATCATGATAGAATTTTATCCTGCAAGAAAAATATATCATTAATATTTGTTTATAATTTCAAAATAAACTAATCACATAAACACCATACTTTGTATTATTTTGATCCAATGATGCAAATCATTTGTGTCCATTAGTCCAATATTTCAAACATATGATTGCACAATGAATCTCTAATTTAGCTCTCATATATGTGTGTGTATATATATATATGTGTGTGTGTATGTGTGAATAACATGTATCATAAATTCATTGACTTTAATGGTTATTGACATCTAAGTTTAGTTCTAATTCAAGGAAGCCAGATACCATAGAGATTTATTATTCAAGTAGTTTTTATCTTATTCTTCTAAAAAATTACTAACAAGAAAACAACAAAGAGATGCAAATTATATAACCCCCAAAATATACCATAATGCATAAAATAATAAAAATAATATATTCTCAAGAAAATAAACTTGAAAAACTAACATTTGAGCTTGTTTAACTAAAAAGAATTTTAACTCATGGAATATAAAATTATATGGGATGTCACTTTTCAAAATGGTCATATAAACTACATGTTAGAACAATCGAAGTAAATATTCAATTGGAGGTGATGAGTGTATTAAGTGATTGTTGCTTTATGGCTAGTGTTATCAATCAGTCATTGCCTTTTTATAAAGTAATCATTGTTGTCTTTAAAAAAATTTTTTGTAAACCAATGATTACTTCTTTTATATACTTTTTATACTAACATTAGTATGTATATATAGCTAAGAAGTGCTTCAAGCTTGTCAAATACCATTCTACTTTTCTATCTAAAAAATCCTCTTAACAATAATTTTTGTTGACGTCATGATTTTTTGACATGATTGATTAAAGATAATAAGGAGTTCATGAATGTCTTATGACCCATATTCAGCAAAGAGAGATGTAATTAAAAATGTCCTATTCATATTTCTACTTTAGTAGGTGCATCATATGTCAAAAAAATTAGAAGGCCATGAAAGTTAGTGCAAAAGAGAGTTTCACATGAATATAGATGTATTCACTTAGCTTATACAACATCTAGAGGAAAAGCAACTTCTTCGAGATACTCGAGTAGTTATAGTGAAAGAATAAGTAGCAATGCTCGCATATATATTGGATCATAATGTCGACAATCACATAGTGCAAGAGTGTTTTCAACATGGATAACGATCGACAATTTTAGTAAATCCATAAAAGATATTTTATTTATTTAATGATCTCAAAATTTATTGTTTGTTTATAAGTAATTATTTAATTCTAAAATTAAAGAAAAATTGGAGAAGAAGTTGGAAAGATAATAGAGTTTGAGAAGAGGTGGAATTGTTATGGGTATGGTCATAGAGTTATTAATTAAATTCAAATTAATTAAATTTGAATAATTAGTAGAGGATTACTTAACAACGGATGGCTAGAATTAACTCAAGATGAGTCCAAGTCCTGATAGAAGTTAAAAATCTTAAATTACAATTATAAATAATCATTAAAGGATGACTGAAATTTTTTAACAGTCAAACATAAATTCTGCACCACGAGTTTGTCTTTTTCCTTAATTTGCACACGAATCGAGGCATTTCAAAGAGTAATCGATAACATCCAAGTGCTGACATAGGAGAGTAGCCTCAAGGTGATAGACATGAGTTTTAAGATGGCATCACGAAAAAATCGTCGACCAAAATTCGACATTTGTGCAGTTTTCAAGCAACATGATTTCAATTAGTTTTTCAACCAACTTTAAGATGTTGGAAGGATTCTCATGTCATCGATTTTTCATGACATAGATGTCTAAACACTTCTCCTTCATATAGAGATTCTAGTGGTATAATTTTTATAATGATTAAATATTGTATGACATAATTATGATGGCCGAAAGTTGTGTTGAAAATATAATTTTCCCGACAATGATCATAACACGACTAGGGTTCTGATCAACATGGCCCAAGTTTCGAACAACACTGCCTGAGTTTTAATCAGCACATACTGGGTTTTATAGAACCCAAACCAAATCCTATTTCGGGCACGAATCGAGTTCGTGACAGCACGACCTGAGTTTTCGACAACACGACTCATGTTCGTCCGAACATGGCCTATAATTTCAACGCATAGAGGACATGAACCAAGTCGACCTAGTCATGTTTCGCCCAGCCAAGGTGAAAAGATAGAAGTAGGAACATGCCTCGTGTTCTCATGCAAATCATTTTCCCATGGTAGAAAACTTATTTTTGTATATTTATCTACATTTAATGTGTTGAATGTTCCTGATCTATCCTAATATCTTATTATAACATTATCATATATGACCTTATTGTCATCTTGTTGATCATATTGCTAATATATACAATCTTATTATTGATTATAGTACAGATCCTCTGATCGGGTATGTGGAGAAATTATTGACATATTTTTATTCATATACGACATGTATTAGTCCTATATTTGTCATGTGCTAAGCTCACAATGATGTTTCATCTCTAGATTGCAAACTTCATTATTTATCCATGTTTATTTAATATATTATCATCAAAGTTTTGTCTTCACTCTGCTTGTCTTCACTCTAAGAACTTAGAGTCAATTACAGGAGAAGCAACATAAACTACTCACCACATGCTAGGGAACAAACCGACAAGTGCTTCACCGATGACAGAAGGGAAGCTTCCTAGGGACATTGTGGACGTTAAAGACAAAAAAGAGGAGAAATCCTAGACAAATAGCAGAAAGTGGATACAAAAAGGATAGGAGACAAATCAAACGGGGGCAGATCAAAGACAGAGAGGCGGAGAGGGTTTGAGGTAGTCAAGGAGAGGGAGGAGAGAACTCTTGGCTCTCTGAATATTATTCCATGGAACAATGGATGAACTTGAGTGTCATGTTACTCCTTTTGTCTATGTGCAACTAATCAACCAGCTAAGGTTGGGGAAGTTTGCTAGGGATGCTTAGTTCATTACATTATCCTTTGATTTTATGATATGCAACATGTTGATTTCTAATTTTCTTTGTATTATTGTTCTTTTCCTTATTTAATTACCTAGAACTACTGAATGTGTTTTCGTAGGATTGAGGAATCAGTCACACCAAGTCTTTAGATGGAGATCTAATCCTTTGCTTCAGCTCTTATTTGCCGAGAAGCAAGTAGCTGTCTAAAGTTTATCTATCAAGGTGCGGTGGAGTTCTTGTTTTCCTATGTTCTAATTTTTTTATTTCTCGAGAAAGATTATTTTTCGTCCGGCCTTGTCTGTGGCATTTTCGAACCTCACTCAAGAGGGTGCTCGACGATCTGATCACCATATGCATGCCGAGAGGTGAGATGATGACTTAGGAATGCTTTAAGAGTGGTAGGATGCACATTTCGAGTACATCGAGAGACGAGCTCGGCTCACTCTTGAACATTTTCTGCCAACATTCCAATTTTGTCTGTAAATTTGCGATGGGCTTTATTGAATTAGTGGCGTCCAACTCGAGAGGGCATTTCTGCGAGTAGGTTGAGAGGCGGTGCAAAAGCTGAGTTATGACTAGGGACATCACTAAGAATTAACATTTCGTCGAAATCAGAGATGTTCACTTGGAATTTCCTAAACTAGCTTGTCATTGCTTGACAAAGGAGACCTCACCGGATAGGGATTCATCATCAATCGGGATTCGACATAGGCCAAGAGGTTGGTCGAATCTTAATTTACAACTTTGAGGTCCATTGAGTCAAAAAGTGTGTGGTGCGCCAACCCATGCCATCACCAAGAAAATTGGCGCCTACGAGAGCGCAACAATCGAGCTCTAATGGATGACACATGTGTGTGAGTCCAACGATTGGTAAGCACGAGAGTGAACCATATCGTTAAACATTATTTGCCGTGAGAGCGAGCATAAAGATGCGTAAGGGTATTTGTTGTCAACTTATCCCTTTTTAATGGTTAAGAAATAATAATCTTGAAGCAATACTCCCCCATAAGTCCTAGTATTAAATCACGTAGATATTTGATTTTCGTTATATCGACTTTCACACTTTGATTCATTCAATACACTAAAAAATCATAAAAAAATAATAGTGTAACTGATCACTCTTTAGTATGTTCTAGATCATTTCCTTTTATTCTTTATCCTTTTTACATAAATTGTTTTTTTCACATTTTTTTGACAAAGCACTTTGAATAGGATTAGCTGCATTCTTTCTTGGGACGAACCTCAAATACTACGACCATTTTATACTTACAGCCTTGTCATGTGTGTTGGGATATTATAAATTTTAAAATTTATTCGAAATTTTCCTATGAAGTGGGGGTATTTGTCTATGTGAGGGTATTCAAACGTTTAGGGGTACTTAATTATCCTCTGAGACATCCCCTTTCCACACAAGGCGCGATGTTTATTGTTGTTCTTTTCACGTCATACACAACTCAAGTCAATCTTATTTAACCTAAATTAAATTATTAAAGATAAGTGTCTTAGGTAAACAATATAGAAGCTGAAAGTTGCTTCCAAGTCCACAGGTCGTATTATTATTGAATTGAATGGAATGTGGTAGATAGCGTGCCTCATCCTCTAGAAAAGATATGATTGTCTTGTGTTTGACCATAGTCCCCATTATTTACAAATTATTAATATTGTTATTTTTGACTTGTCGTGGACTTGATATCTCTCATTGACCTGCATGAAAGGGACATAGAATTTCTCTTAATTGATTGTTCGTTCTTTATTGTATTGGATAACGTAAACATTGATAAATTAAATTGAAATTGAATTGAATCAAATTAAATTATATAGATCATGGTTATTTGAATATTGACATACTATTGTCTTATCGAATCGAATTGTTAAAGTGAATAGATAAAGTCATTGTTAAATTGTTCATTGATAATTGTTATCATTATTTATTGATCTTCTAACATTAGCCTTACATATTGATCTATTGTTATATTGATCATTCGATTCATTATCGTATTGCATTGTTATATTGATTTTATCTTATGAGTATAATTGATTATTAATCATGGTTGTACCCTACACATCAGGTATTTTTATACTCATGGTTTTTTCTTATATCTGACATACATTTGAGAAAGCTGATATAGATGATGATCCCGCATATGACTCAATTTAGTGACAGATGGATGTTGCATATGATTATCAAGTTTACTAGAGTTGTCTCATTTTATTATTTCACATTTTTAGTATTTGGATATTATGGTTGTACTAGCTATTTCGAATATTCTAAATTATTAGCCATTATTATTTAAAAAAGTCCTCCTTATTTCATGATTTATATATTTGAAAAAAAATTGTGTAATATATTTGAGACAACTTTGAGTATGTGAAAGTTATGTGAATCTCAAATCGTTACATGGTCACTCAAAAAATATGTTAGAAGTTATTGTCCAAGTGTCACATAATATTTAATTCTTTCCTCGATTCTTATGGCACTTCTGGATATTAAAAAAATAATAGTAAATATTTCCCATATTATAAGATATCTTTATTTTGTATATCTTATATTAAAATATTTCTTTAATTATAAATTATAATTGTTTTTAATATAAATTGTAGGATTGCATTGACATGCATTTCTTGAAAAAAATTTGATGGCACACACATTTGCAATTACCATTTTGCAATACTCACAATATTCTTATTGGAATTGAAACTTTATCTCATAATGTAATGGTGGATTGTGATTTTGACTTGCATGTCATATGGTAACAATTAGATGGGAAGATTCTACTACATCTGCTTTATAAAAATCATTAAAATAAAGATTTCATGTTCCTTTTGGTAAGCATTTTTTGGTAGACATAAGTTATGCAAATACTCCAAATTTCTTGCATATATCGAGAAAATACGATACCACTTATGTAAGGAGTTATTTAATCTTGATCGTGCTTCATCGGGAAATCATATTGAGCTCATTATTGACACACTAAAAATACATTTTTCTGATTCTCAAATTGACCACATTCATAATTTTATTAGAATGCACGATGGTGATATAAGATGGTTGGGTAATAATACAATGGACATTAATGCATACCAAATTGTAGATGTGCAATTTGGTATTGCAATGACATGCAAGTACACTTCGAGATAGAGACATCAAACGAGCATGAAAAACATTTCCCTCATGCATATTTACCTAGGAATAAAATGGATAAATGCAAAAATTAAATGATTATGATTTTCAATTGTACAAAATATTATACACACCAAAATATAACTCATATGGTGCTTCATAATGAGGGAAGGATTGTAAAAATTGATATTTGTGTCACAATATATTAGTACACATGAATTAGAGAAAATTACATACTATTGTAAGAAATTCTTGCATTACTATTACAAAAGATAATATGAAAAATTTGTACGATCTACTTTCTAAATATATAAATTATCCTATACATATATTATCCTAAATATTTAGATTATCCTATATATTTAGTTCCAAACAAAATAAATGGGATTCTATCAATGTTAATAGGTGTGGTCCCATTAATGCTAGATCTTTAGATAATATGGTTATTTTATTATTTTCATTGATTTTCTTGACAAAAATATAAACGTGTTTTCTGAAAAAAAAGATAATAGAGGTCAATTTTATGTCATTATGAAAAGGGAGATGATAGATGATATGAAGCATTTTCACACAAAAAATGTTGTTGCATGTGTGCTTTTTACCATTATTAAGAGAAATCAACACGTTTCTTATGGACAAAATCATATTAATGTTGAAAATGACAAAGTTGTAGACATCATTTTGATGTAAAACTTTGAATATTTTTTGTTGGCTCCTTTAAAATTAATAATGATGAGAAAATATGAACAAATAATAATGTTTCTTAGTTTCAATTGAAGATTTGTTCAGTAAAAAAAATGTGTGTTAAAGGAATAAAGAAAAAAAAAGAAATTTATAAACAAAATTTTCATGAACTTCAATGCATAAAAGAAGAAAGAGCAATTATTATATAAATATTTAATTTGAGAGTAATGAACCATTATTGGATACAAATGATGCAAATATAGAAAACGATTAATAAATTTTGAGTGCACTTTCTAAATTAAAATATATTATTTGAATGATTATATCCTCTATAGATATATTTATATGTTTAAGGGGGTATTTGACTAAACTTATAGTTTGGTTAAACTTGGTTATAAGTTGTTTTCAAATTTCTACCTATTTGATAAGTAAAAAAAACATAAGTTTTGTTTTATCAACTTAATTATAAGTGAAATGAAACCAAGAAAAAAATGTATAAACCATTTGATCATATTACTTAATTGATAATTATAACTTGCAATTTTTCAAATATGTTATTCGTTTCCACTCTTTTGTTCTCATCCATATTTATACATTTGAAGTGCATTTGAGCACTTTGATTATAAATAACTTATTTGCCATTTATTGTCAAACCGTACACAAGCTTATTGTTATGAGTTCATTTATCCAATCACATGATTATTTTTTAAAAATTTGATTTTAACATTTAAAGTTGTTGTAACATCTTAATAATTCACCATTCTATTATTGTGCTTCTTTTGAATCTTACTTGCAATTTCTTCTTCTTAAACTTCGATTGACAAACATAACCAAAGAAAATAACAAACATCCAACTTTTTACATAAAGTGTAGAAAATGGTTATTTTTTAACTTTATTTTCATACTAATCCTCAAAAGACAATTAACTTTCAATTAGCTCTTACATTAATGATAATGAGTCTTATTGACTTAGTTTCGTGTGCATGTTAGCATCATCGCGAACTTCATCTTTGCTTGAGTTTCCATTATCATCAGTTATTTGTGAAATTCAAACAAAATAAAATAAAATTTTCATAAACAATGACACAATATGTAATATAATACACTTCACCATGCATTCCTAATAAAAGCAAAATACATTTAAATAATTAAATTAATTGCATGTAATAAGAGTCTTTCTCAACACAAATAATTTTTATTCAATGAATTTTTCTTTTTCATCAATTACCAATAAAATTTACCATCTTATCAAGCCCAAATGAACTTTTCAATTAGAAACGATCCTTTTTTTCAACCAATGCTTTACTTCTTTTTTCTCTATCAAATACAATTGATCATTCTTTTCCGGTACATAGTATTTTATCTTTTCCTTTAAATACAATTGCCTTCAAAACATATATATATATATATATATATATATATATATATATATAATGTCCTACGTGAGCTCATCTTTTTATTAATGAATTACCATGACACTTTACGTAGAGAATTATCTGTAACTTTGAAGTAGGACTTTCTGACATATGAACAATTAAGATGTATATATCTCTTCTACTCATAGCACTTTAAGCCTATGAACAAGTAAGAAACATCTCTAATTAAATGTCTACCCATGAATATGTAGAAAGTGTCTACCATTCCTAAGAGGTGGTTTGTTAAACATGAATAATAATCAATATTATAATAAGTTCACATGGTAAATCCTTAATTAAGACTCTTATCTTATTAGCCTAGTTAACTATGTGCGTAGTATTTTATTATTACATAACCACATACAAGACTAAAAATATTATTCAATCATAAAATACTTAATAAGATAATAATTTTTTAATAAATAATGGAACTCGACCCGAATGGGGTGGGACCAGGTTTGATTGTTTGAAACCTGAGGGGGTACAAGGTGATTCAAATTGATTTTTGTTATCAAATATTTCGATCTTAACCTTCAGACAACTTGGATTGAGTTTTCTATAATGGCCGAATAGAAATGTGGACTGGCTCAAATAGAAATGGGCGATTCTAAGCAATAACTAATGTTTCAATGCTATAAAACCTGAGTGGGATTCGAGATGGCTTAGGTCAGATGAGTGGAAATATGTTTTTTGTAACATGAAAGTTGAAACCCATGCAATATGATGACATACGGGCTGGACTGTTGGGTCAACACCCGAGACAATATTATTACTCTTTTATATTAAAATTCGAGATGGGTAGTATCAAATATGAACCAGGTCAACTCTGGAGCTAGGTCAAATTCAATGTGTCGGGGTGAAGTAGTTTGCACGTGTGAAGAAGCCGAGCTAGGTTCTCATACAACGAAACTCTGGTGTAATTTTTCTTTAATGTTACAGAGACTTTGCAACATAGAAGGTAGTGCTTTCAGGATGCAAACTTAAGAGACTTCTTCAAGAATCATACAAGATCATAAATCATAATTTTAACTATGATTATTATATAAAGAAAATATATCCAAAAGCGAATCTAAAATTTTAATACATACCTTTGCAGTTAAATTAACTTTAACATATGACTTTGGTTTGAGCTTTTTGATGACTATGCTTCGACCTTCATGCAACTTTAGGCATTCGAGCCTTTAAGAACAACTAAGATTACTCAAATGTCAGAGCTGTCATGCATGTGCACCCAGAAAAGAGAAAAATGTGAACAACTCAAGTGTAGAGGAGAAAGAAAGGTGAAATAGAGGAGAAGGAAAGGTGAGACGAGAGAGTAAGTTTTAATATAATTAGAACTCTTAATCATATTTTATCCTTTATTTTTTTGAGTTTTCAAATTATAATAATTAATACTTTCATTGTATCTTAATGTTTGGATTTTAAAATAATAGATATTATTATTATTTTTTCTGAATATCACCATATTATGAGTTTCTTATAACTTAAACTTAATATTAAGTTAGATTCAAATTTAAATGCCTAATTTTAATATAAAACTCAATTCCTATCTCGATTAGAATTTATGTTTTCTTTTTTTCTTCCTATTTTTATCTAATTATACTTTTATTTTCTTTCAATTTTTTAATTAATTTTGACAAGTAATTAATTTTCAAATTTATTTAATTGCAAAAAGTAATTTGTTTTGAAAAACTTGGGGTGTTATAATTGTTCTCAGCACTATAATTTGGTCACAATTTTTTTATTAAATAAAAATCAAATGGGCACTTAATCAAATAGAATTAAAATTGAGAACTTATTTAATGAGAAACTTTCCTTATTTACACTTCATATCCAGGTTGATAAAAAAGTAGAGAGGTGGAAGGTGAGATGTTTCCCTTCATTAAAAAAAAATCATTTTTAGAAGGATGAATCATTATCCTTCTTAGTTTTCACCCTCTTTTCATCCCAACTAACTTTCCTAACCCCTTAAGATAATAGATAAGTAATTGGTTTTAAAACTTTTCTCTTTTGGGTGTGTACAATCTTCAAAATACTTTTAGGCTCCATTTGTTTGATTAAAGATTACATATTAAATATCATATTATTTGAAAAAACACATTCAAACATTAGCTAATATAGAATTATTTTGATACAACATAGAAAATATAAAACCATTTAAAAAAGCATGAAGTCATCATTTTTACATTCATCAGAAGAATACAAATATTCTTTAAAAATATAAGAATGCTTGTATTCTTATTTTTTTTCAACTTTTTGAATTGTTTTTTTTATTTTTTATTCCAATCTTATAGTATTATGGTAATATTTTTATTATTATAGTATTAACCATCAACTATTTATAATAAATATTTTAGTTATAAAATATTATATTTTAAAATTTTATTTCTTTAATTAAACCAGAGAGAAAAATAATATATATTTAAGAATATGATATTTTGTTATTTTATTTGATTCACAAATATCTACTCACCCCTTCAAAAAAATAAATATTTTCTTTGACAAGCCGCCCCAACATGGAGTATTTCTTTAATAGCCGTCTAATAAGGAGAAGGCTCTAGAAGAATGAAGAAGAAAACATAGAGGGGAGGAAATTCGAAAATCAAGAATATAAGATGGATCGGGTTAATTTAAATGTGTACGTCTTTATGATAAATGCAATCGTTTCATTCTTAGAAGAGAGCAAGGATTTGGACATCTTTGGATACCATTTCTTACAACTTAAATAAATTAGAAAAAATTACACCAAATGTCCTTTAATTTTGACGTTTACTTTGTAACACGAATGTCTTCCATCTTCGAACTTGTTGCACGAATGTCCTCCCGATCGGGAATACCCGATTTCTCGAACGCATGCAAGAGAGCATTGGCACATCAAGTAAACAAATTAATAAAAAATAATAATATAATAATAAAATATTAAAAAACATTTCATCTCCCTTCGACGTTCTCGTCAGAGGGAGAAGAGGAGGCCGACGAAGGGGGGCTCACCCCCTGCGACCTTGACGAGGTCACGAAGGAAGAAAGAGGCCCTCCCTTTGTCTGCGCCGATGAAGAGCAACGGGGTGCTCGCCCCATGCGACCTCCGACGAGGTCGAGGGGGGAGGAGAGGGCCCCCCCTTTGCTCGCGTCAGCGAAAGAGCAAAGGGGGAGGGTCTCGCCCCCACCTCGAGGTCGTAGAGAGGGGCGAGGCAAGAACCCCCTTTGGCGGCGACGATGAAGAGCAAAGGGGACGCCTCGCCCCCGACGCGAGGTCGCACAAGGGGGCGAGCCTCCTTCGTCGGCGTCCTCTTCTCCCTTCAATGAGGACGTTGGAGGGAGAGGAAATATTTTTTTATTATTATAGTATTTTTTTGCATGACGGAGAGAGAGCATAGTTATGTCAGAAATCGAGTATTCTCGATTAAGAGGGCATCTCGTGCAATAAATTCGAAAATGGAGAATATTCGTATTTGAAGTCGGAGTTTATCACTAAGTAAATGTTAAATTTGAAAGGTATTTGATATAATTTTTTCAAATAAATTAGCATTTCCAAATTCGTACACTCTCGTGGAGAAGTTAATTGTGTGCCCTATTTTCACTTTGTCGAACGCGCTAAAATATATATTTGTTTCCAACCGCAGCAAGCAATAAAAGGTAGAGAACACCATTCGGATCCGCTTCCTCCGCCCTCCAAACTCCCCCGCCTCCTCCTCCATTCCTCTCTCTCTCTCTCGCGTCTCCTTGTCGACTTCTGTTTTTGTCCTCCAAATCCCGGCGAAAACCCTAATATCTAACCTCGCCTCAGCATCTCCTGGATCCATTGCCCCCATTCCGATTAGGGATCACCTCCGGGTTGCGGTTCTCTTTAGATCCCCAGCTGCCTCCTTCGGCACAAAACCCTAGTGCATCTTGCAATCCCCACTATCGTCCCCTGAGGTATTGCCTCCGGCTCCAGGGGCCAAAAGGCGATTCCTTGAATCGGAGCTGTGCGCGCGGCGCGGCGATTTGAGCTCCGTGGAGGAGTTCGAGTGGATCGGGAGGGAGCTCAGCTGAGAGCGACTGGCAATGGAGGCTGTCGCGAGCTCGTCCTCCCAGGCTGCGGCGGCTGCTGTTGCCGCCGCCGCCGCCAAGAAGGAGTGGCGTGCGGTCTCCGAGCATTCGCTTCGGACAAATGGAACCGAGGTGGAAGAGGCGCGCTCCATTTCTGTTAATGTTACTGTTTCGCGTGTTCTTGGATTTGTTCCCATAACTGTTTGCTCGACTGCAGGACGCGGAGCATGGAAAACTGGGACAATCCGATGAGAGAACGATATATGAGGTATACATTTTCTTAGTGTTAGTTTCGAGCAAGAAAAAATATTGTCAGATTTTTATATGTTCTAGAGGATTTGTTGTTACCGAAAGGATTTTTATAATATACCGAAATGTTTGGGTACTAATAGAGCAGTAGCCATGTAGCCGACCCCACCTAGTGGGATAAGGGTTTGTTGTTGTTGTAGAGGATTTCATCAGCACTACTGTACGCCCAGATTAGAGAAAACAGAGTTAGGTTTTACATGTTTTACTTTTTTGGATAAGGGGTGCTGGTTGTCGAGGTAATGCATTCTTTTATTTTAAGGTACAGGAGGGAATGGAACCTTTGGACGTGGACTATTGTTCCATCACTATTAATGAAGGTGGCAGCGTGAGTGATGATACATTGCAGCAGAGACTGCAAGGTGTCGCCAGGCAGAGAGAAGCGTTACAACAGATGGAGATTGAGCTGAGAGCGCAAGCAATTGCCAGGTTGGAGATCTTGGAGATGCAGAATAGTCTTGAAGCACAGCTCAAAGAGCATTCTATTTCCACTTCCAAGCTCAAGGTTTCCATCTCCCTCAGTAAAATGAACATTGATGCTCCACAAAGTAAATTAGTCTCTTTTACATTGGTGCATAAACCTTTGAAGTTGTTCTGGTCGTTGGACATTGTTTCTGCAGTGTTTGGACATTGTTGGCACTTCCTGCTGCAACATTTATATTATATTCTTGAATTCCTATATTCTATTGGTTTGAGGATGCATAATGAAATAAACTTTGTATGCATTCTGAAAAAAAAACCTTGATACAGGCAACAAGTATAACAATGCCTTTGATTCGTGTCACACAGTTGTTGTTTTTTGAAAGTGAAAAGGATGATTGCCATGTTTGCAATCATCCAACTTTATTGCTGTGGGCTAATATGTACAAGTTCATTGGTTTGTTACACAAGTTGAATAAAATTCATTTGTTGCTTGTTTGCCACTGTCGCATGTGATGTGCCATTAACATCATGTTCTCCACATAGCATTGTTCCCCCCTAAATATAGCCCCATTTATATGCTAGAGGTGTTGCACGTTGCTGTTTAGATACACAGTGATGTTTTGTTGTTGACGTCCTCCACTCCTAAACGACCTCCAAAATGCACTCGAAGATATATCAACCCATTGACGACCAACCTTAATCCACACTGTTTTCGCCATCGGGCATGTGAAAAATAAATGATCAAAGTCTTCCACTGTACCCTCACATAATACGCATGTAACGTCCATTTCTCGATCCCATCGTGCTAGATATGTCTTGGTTGGAAGCCGTTGTCATCTACAAAGCCATGCAAGAACAACAACACCAACAACAACAAAGCCTTATCCCACTAGGTGGGGTCGGCTAAAGCTATGCAAAAAATTGCAAAAAATTAATATGGAGAGGAACCCTTAGTTGCCATAAGATACTGCAATCAACTTGCATATTTCTATCTTCCAATTGATTCTCTCTATCGAGTAACTGGTACACTGGCTTGACCGAGAAGTAACCAGCATTCCATGTCCATGAACCTGGCCGGGACTCATCCAACGCAAAGCCCTCAAGGCTCTCAAAGAGGAGCAGGAGATCCTCAATGCATATCCTCAATGCATTGATCTGAGAGAGATCTTGGAAAATTAGGTGTCCATACCCCATTGGATAGAATAGATCCCGACCTGCAATCAGCCACCGTTGCTTGGTGATTTTCAGCTAATGCATACAGTCTTGGAAATTTCATCTTGAGAGGCTCTTCTGAGGCCCAGACATCCTCCCAGAAGAGAAATTTAGTTCCCGAGCCTAAAGATGATGTAAAAAACCTTCGAGTCATTGGAATAACAGATAGTACCGCCCTCCAAAAAGTCGATGAACCATGAGGTGTATCAGCTTGAGCGTTCCATAAATCCACATGTCCATGATATGCAAGCATTAAAGATGACTAGAGATTCTCAGTTTGTACCGTGAGCTTGTATGACCATTTTGCCAAGAGTGCCTCATTCATTTTTTTGAAGGTCACGAATACCAAGACCACCCTCCAGTGTTGGTCGACGTACTGTTGACCAAGCCACTAGACAAACCCCTTTTCCACTCCATAGGAATCTTCGACGTAGAGCATCGATTCGGTTTCTAACCCTATTTGGCATTCTAAAAACAGACATATAGTAAACAAGAATTGCAGATAGCACTGCGCTAACAAGGACCAGCCTTCCACCTCTTGAAAGAAGTCGTGCTGTCCATCCTTCTAGTCTAGTCTTTTCTCTACCTGTTCAATCACGGGGATCCAATCTCTTGATAATAATGGATAGCCGAGGTAAGGAAGAGGTATCACATGTGGCTGTTATTAATGCCATAGAGCACCTATCTGCCATGTTATTAATCATGCCGAATGGAACAAAAGATGACTTTGAATGGTTGATGCGTAATCCCGAGAAATCTCCAAAAATATCAATGAGCATACTGACTCTTCTCGCTGCCAACTCACATCCTTCTATGAAAAAAGATAGTGTCATCCGCATAGGGCTAGAAATAAGTCGAGCCGTTTGTGAGCAACTCGTGGCTGGACCTATTTTTGGCCTAGCTCGGCTCGACCTATTATCAAAATAAGCCTGAAATATTAAATAAAACCTATTTTTTTTAAAGAGACTTAGCCTCTTAATAATTGGCCTAGCCTTATAGCTTATCAAGCCAAAATTTATTAATACTATATATATATTTTAATCCTTCATATTTTAAATCTTCAATTTTGAGTTCAATATTACTATTTTTATTATATGTTTAGAAAAAATATATTAGTGGTGTCTCTTTTATTTAGTTCATATCTATTGTTTCTTTAATAAATAAGATTTATTATATGTAATCTAGTAGATCATCAAAAAATATGTTTGGCTTAACAGGCTAATAAGCTAGGTCAGGCATTAGAAGTTAATCAAACAAGCCAGACTAAATTTATATTCATGACTTGTTACAGGTTATAGGCCAGGCTTAAATACTTCTACTTTGCAACAGGCTTGGCCTATTTAAGTGGAAGTCTAGTTCGGCCTAGCTCGTGTCCAGCCCTACATCCGCATATTGTAGCAGAGGAATCATAGTGCCTTGATTTGGATCTGGGGAAAAATTAGAAATAATGCCAGCCTCGCATGCTGAAATAGCACATCTAGCCAATGCATCAGTTGCCAATATAGAAAGCATTGGGGCCAAAGGGCATCCTTGCCTGACTCCACGCTGGGTTGTATCCAACCACCCATAGGGCCACCATTGATGAGAGTTGAGAAGGAAACTGTGCAAACATATCTTTTCATCCAAGAAATCCAAGTCATCGGAAAGCCACGACGTCGAAGGGAACTCCACAAGAAAGACCAATCTAGAGTGTCATACGCCTTGGAGAAGTCAACCTTCCATAAAAAGCCACATTTCTTTGTGTCTCCAAAAAGATATAACTTTTGAGGCCATGGAGAAACTCTCCATGGTGGATCTGCCAGAAATAAATGAACAGGATGCGCGAGAGAGCCTAGCACTGCATGCAACCTATTCGCTAGAACCCTGGCCACAAGAAGATAGATAGCGTTAGATAGTGCTATGGTCTGAAATCCTCTACTCTTTCTGATGCAGACTTCTTTGGAATGAGGAAGAGGAAAAATTTATACAATTTTTTGAAGCTGAAGTTTCCACCAGCAAATTCTTGAATAGCAGCCACCACATCCGGTCCAACCACATGCTAGAATTCCTTAAAGAAAAAAAAATGAAACCATCTGGTCCAGGAGCACCTTCGCCATTCAAGTCTCTCAATGCCCGAAGAATTTCTGCATCAGTGAAAGTCCGGACCAGCTGGGTCGCTTGTTCCTCGGACACCTGTGGCAAGTCTCGATCTTTCCAAATCCAGTCCCCAGGCGGTCGACGACGTGTGAAGCCTCGAAAATGTTCTACTATAATTGTCCCTACTTGCTCCCTCCCAACGTACTCCACATCACCAACTCTAATCCGATCGATGTGATTAGATCTACGTCATCCATTAGCAACATATGGAAGAAACGCATGTTTGAATCACCTTCTTTCAGACATCTTGTCATGATCGTTGTCGCCATTGGATTTTAGTTTTGTAGTCCTCCTGTAGCACCACATTTTAAAGCATTTTCCTATCCTCTCTCTCTGCCATAGACAATTCTCTACTGTTCTCCAGGCAATCCAATGCTTGAATCTTGATTAAGGCGTCCGTTTCTTTGTTAGCTCGAGTTTCCTTGAGTTGCTTCTTATACTCTTGTAGCGACGATCGTAGTTTTTCAAGTCTGCAAGCTAGAGTCCGAGTGTCTGAATTGGCTTCCGGGGTACTTCACCATTTCTCTATTTTTGACCGAAATTCGTCTTCTTGGAGCCAAGCTTTCTCAAATTTGAAATATAATCTGTAACCTCTCGCCTCATTTGTTTGCCAAAGTAGTGGAGTATGGTCAGAGAAAGGCCTTTCTAAAGCTGTAACTCCAGCTAATGGAAAGGCTTCTGCAATCTCCACTGACCCTAGAAATCGGTCTAGCTTGGATCTTGCATTTGACGATGCTGTCCTTCTCCATGTAAATATGCAATTTGGTGTTGGAAAGTCAATGAAACCATGCTCATTGATGAAATCCCGAAAGACCTCAGTCCCATGATCACGATCTCTTCTTTGTGTGGGTCTATCTTCCAACTCCAATGTAACATTGTGGTCACCTCCCTCAGCCATGGTATGTCTAGAAAGTTTCTCATTTGGCGAAACTCGTTCCACAACTCCAATTGGTGGGAGTGTGAGGATGGTCCGTATATGCATGAAAGGATTATTTGACTTCCGTCCAATTGCCGAGATAGGAGGACAGAAATTGAAAAGGTTCCTTTGACTTCATCTACCAGTTTGAAGTGATCATCTCACTATCCGACAATGCATCCACATGCTCTTCCAACAGAATTCAGCGCCGAAAACCCTGTCAGTGTTGAGCCCCAATTTGATGCCAGACATGGTGATGAGTGAAGTCTAGTTTAGTTTCTTGTAACAAGACTACATCAATCGCCCAAGACAGCAGGTAGCTGCCTAATGTTGCCTTTCTGGTCCTATCTCCAAGGCCTCGAACATTTCATGTCACGATTTTCATTTGGATATATTATAATATAAGGATCACATTTGTTTGGATATAAACTGTACATATTATTTCTGGTTTGTCATGTTTTGGGGTAAATTACACGAATGGTCCCTCCAACTTTGAGTCGATTTTCAACTGGTCCTCCAACTTCAATTTATAACCATAACGTCCTTCATCTTTTATTTTCTTGCACGATTAGTCCTCTTGACCGGTGATAGTGGGTTTTTCGGTTGCTTTGCATACGTGGCCGACACGTCAACAGTTTCTCTCTCATCCACGTCATTTAAGTCATTTACGTCATTTAACGCTCCAAACCAGGTAAATTATACGGATCATCCCCCAACTTTGAATTGATTTCTAAATAGTCCCCCGACTTTGATATTATTGCATGATTCATCCACTTGACGGTAAGAAACAGTCTCCCAATTATGTTGCGACGTGGCATAATAAAACATAATAAAAATTTTTAACTAGCTGGCATCACACAATAAAAAATATTATAAAAATTTTAGGGCGCGAACGAGCTGACAGAGGAGCGCCCTTTGGCGAGCTGGCATAGGGGGCGCCGGCCCCCCTCTCCAAGCTCGCCCAATGGCGAGTTTCGCACAGGGGGCGCTAACGCCCCCTCGCGAGTTCGTCGGTGCTCCTATCATTTTTATTTTTTTAGTCTCTCAACTTTGAATCGTTTAGGGTTGTCGACGAGCTCGCGAGGGGATGTTGGCGCCCTTGTGCGAAGCTCGCTCGTGGACGAGCTTGGAGAGGGGAGTCGGCGCTCCCTATGCCAACTCGCCAAAAGGAGAGCTTAGAGGGGGGGGGGGGGCGACACTCTCCCTCTGCCAACTTGTCCGCGTCCTTAAATTTTTATAGCTAGTTAAATTTTTTTATTATATTTTATTATGTCACATCACAAGATAATCGGGAGACTGTTTCTTACCGGTCAAGTGGATGAATCGTGCAATAATATCAAAGTTGGAGGACTATTTAGAAATCGATTCAAAGTTGGGGGACGATCCGTGTAATTTATCTGGTTTGGAGCGTTAAATGACGTGGATGAGAGAAAAACGACTGACGTGTCGGCCACGTATACAAGGCAATAAAAAAATCCACTATCACTAGTCAAGAGGACTAATCGTGCAAGAAAATAAAAGATGATGGACGTTCTGGTTATAAATTGAAGTTGGGGGACCAGTTGGAAATCGACTCAAAGTTGGGGGACCATTCGTGTAATTTACCCCATGTTTTGTCATTCTTATTTCAAACTCATTGTGATGTCATAGGCTAACCATGATTGTACCATTCATTGTGTTTACCAGATGTATTTCACTTAGTTCTCCTTGTGTAGAATCATGGATTTCCTGTTTTAATTCTTTTGAACCCCGCCATTCTTCCATTATCTTTGTTGTATTTTCGTCTTTGGTAATGTTTCATGGTCCATTCTATCCTGAAATATCCTCCAAAATCGGCTGCTATGATTTCATTTTTTTTCTTCTGAGAAGGATGATTTCATTCATGTTAATTTAATGCTGTGAATATTTCATGTGACTACTGGATAGTACTAATTGGCACCTCCGTTTTCAATGTTTCAGAGTTTAGTGCTATGCTTTGGGGAAACTAGTTATATTGTAATTCTTTTGTTAACTATTTCTTTCCAAAAAAAGTCACCCAATAATGGCGTACAATTCCTCTAAATGAAAAAAAACCTATGAAATATGATAAACCTGTTTTCACTTTCGTTTTCTCTACCAGGTCGTGGTGGTCAATGTTGTCAAAATCACGATTAAACTCGTGAAATCGGACGATTTTACGATGTCATCCAAGAAAAACGAGTTGACTCGGAAGAAAAATCGTTTTCATCCAGCACGCGATAGAATCGCGTGCTGGCTCGTAAAATCGGTAGAAACGGCGTCCTGCCGAGTCCACTCGAAACTTTTTTTGTGACTCACCTGATGCCCTAATCAGTTAAGTCCCAAAACCAAGTTGCTGTTCGCCGCCATGCTGTTCATTGCCGGTGTTGTTTGCCGCCTGCTGTTCGTCGCTGCTGCTGTGCGCTGCCGGTGCTGTTTGCCGCCATTGCTGCTGCTCGCCGCCGCTGCTGGTCGCTGCCGGTGTTGTTCGACGCTGCTGCTCGCCGTTGCTCTTCGGCGCATGCCGCTGCTCGCCAGCGCCAGCATTTGTTCGCCCCTCTCATGCTCCTTCTCCCTCCTCTCTCCATCTTCCCTCTCCTCTTCTCCTGCAGCCTTTATCCTTTTTTTTCTGTGCTCGGTAGTCTTTTAATTTTTGGGTTTGCAAAAGACTCTGTGGGAGCAGAGGAGATAGTCTCCTTTTTTCTGATTTGACAGCAAGAAAAGACTCGTGTAATCCTATGGAGGAGAGAGAATGCAGTCTCTTTATTTTATTTTTGGTTCATATTTTTTCATGCTTTTTTATTTTTTTATTTTCTGCTCTTTCATGTAAATGTATTAATTTATTAATTATTATAACTTTTTAAATTAATTATTATGACTTATTAAATCATAGATGCTTAATCATTAATTACTATTAGATTTTTCTAAATCATATTGAATAATTAATTTATAGGTAAATTAGGTTCTAAGCAGAATCAATATTAGTTTAATTGAAAATATGATTTCGGTAGAATCGGACGAGTCGTGCTACGATCTCACTTTTTACGCGTTTACCCAGGCTTTCCATGTTGCCTCCGATTTACGAGTTTGACAACATTGGTGGTGGTGTTATTTTCTCCTTTATTGGCACTTCTGCTTGCAGCACTTATGGTATTAGATTGCCCAGTTCAATTGTTTTTTGTGATTCTATAACACTTCTATTGATTGGACAGGATCAATTGGGAGAAAGGGAAAAGCACATTCGAGATCTCAGGATGAAATTGGAAGACAAGGATAGGGAGCTACATGTTCTGAAGATTGATAGTGAAACAGTTCGTTTTAACTTTTATATTCAATTATTTTTGGCTTGGCATTTTGATTTTGGCATCAAAATTGCATATGATATGTCATTTTTATGTAGGCATGGGCAAAAGAGGACCTTCTTAGGGAACAAAACAAAGAACTAGCTACTTTCAGGTATGATACTCTTTTACATCATAGAACAGTCGGTTTCGGTTGTAGTGTTTTGTCAATAGGTAGTGTTTGTTTTGTCGAATCACATGAACATGGATCAACGAATGGCGTCGTATGATCCATGTAGCCGACCCCACCTAGTGGGAGAAGGCTTTGTTGTTGTTGTTGTTGTTGTTGAAGAACAAACTGAGAAATTTAAGGCGACACAGAATTTTATTAGATGAGAACGGAAGAAGATTACAATTCAAATTACTTTCTGTTCGGACTCCTAGGGAGTTTATATAGGAATGATAGAAATTTCATACCGATTGGGACACCTATATCGTGATAAGGAAATAAATTAATTCCGAATCACATACAGAATACCCTGTAGTATTTTGGCAAGACCCCCTAGTGAGAGGGTGCCTTTTACTTCGGAGTGTTTTGGGTGGGTAGGATTCAAGGCATTATTAACATGCTTTCTCGAAAGTAATTTCTTAATAATTTCTCTGTTTTTATATCATAAATGATCATGTCTCCTCTGCAGATCTAGCATTTTCCATTTAATGAATGCTTTGGTGGAATTTAATAATTTTCCTTTGAGAGATGTATTTCGATAACTAATGGCATTAGTAATTTCTTAAATTCAAATTTTCATGTGATTTCTCCAATCTTTGATATTTAGTCCATTTTCATTTTTTTTCTGAAAAAACTTTCAACTATAAGGTAACATACAGGTCTTGACTCATGAGACATTATTTTATATAATATATTTTTATTCACAGTCTTCGTTTTCACTCTCAAATTATGTCAGAATAGAATTTTAGACATGCTTCCAAACAACTCTGAAGCTGACTCTCCATCTGCAATGTGCATGGTTGACTAGTCAATGTCAACATGATGTCCACGATTTGACATTATATTTACAAACAGTTTATTGCCAGAAAATGGTAACTAATGCGTAGTGAGGTTCTTTATGCTAAGAATAATTCTTTATTATCTTTTTTTTATAAACATATTGATGTAGGAGAAATAAGATAATATTTTAGTAGTTATTGTTGTTATATTTCTCTTTTTAGATTAGTTAGAATCTATTAGTTAGTATTGTTATCTTTTGTTATTGATGTTCAATCATTATCCAATTATTCCATAAACCTGTGGTTTTATTTTTCGGTGGATTCCGAGATTATCAAAGGATTTACAAGATTGCAAGGAATAAAGAGAAGGAGTCGAGAGATTTGGATCAAGTAAGATGCATAAAAAATGAAGTTGGCAAGGTTTTAGTTACTGAAGGAGATATTAAGAACAGATGGGAAGAGTATTTCTATAAGCTATTTAATGATGGATGTGAAGGTTCCCGTTGTGATTTGGAGGACTTGACAGTTAGCGAATGTGAGCTTAATAGGTCATTTTATCGTAGAATTAGAGTCTCAGAGGCTAGCGAAGCTCTTAAGAAAATGGAGAATGGTAAAGCCGTTGGACCGGATGGTATACCGATTGAAGAGGGTGAGTGTTGCCTACATTAAGGTAATACAAGATATGTACGATGGGGCATTGACTAGGGTTAGGACACCCGGAGGTGAGACAAATGAATTTCCTATAGGAATTGGCCTATATCAAGGATCAGCTTTAAGCCCGTATCTATTTAACTTAGTTATCGATGCTATAACCGAGAGTATCACAGAGGAGGTACCTAAGTGCATGCTATTTGCGGATGATATAGTGCTTTTAGCGGATTCAAGAGAAGAGATTAATACAAAATTGGAAATATGGAGAAATTTGGAGTCAAAGGGTTTTCGTTTAAGTAGGAATAAAACAGAATATATGCATAGCAATTTCACAAATAAACAACTTAGAGACGATTTGAAAGTTAGGCTAGGGGAGGATATAATTCCTCAAGTGACAAAGTTTAAATATTTAGGATCAATTGTAAGACAAAATGGTGAGATTGATGACGATGTTAATCATAGAATTCAAGCTGGTTGGTGTAAGTGGAGGAAAACCACTAGAGTTCTTTGTGATAGAAAAGTACCCAATAAAGTTAAAGGAAAATTCTATCGTACTGCTATAAGGCCAGCAGTGTTATATGGTAGTGAATGTTGGGCTATGAAGGGACAACATGAACGTAAAGTGGGGGTAGCCGAAATGAGGATGTTGAGATGGATGTGTGGTCATACAAGATTAGATAAGATTAGGAATGACCATATACGTGAACGAGTCGGAGTGGCTCCTATTAGTAAGAAAATGGTAGAGAATCGTTTGAGATGGTTTGGTCATGTCAGAGAAGACCATTAGATGCGCCAGTAAGAAGAGTAGATCAAATAATCTGGAGTCCGATTAAAAGAGGGAGAGGGAGGCCAAGGCGGACACTTGGCGAACTAATAGAGCAAGATCTATTGGTGAATAATATACCGAAAGATTTGGTTACTAATAGAGCGGAATGACGTCGTATGATCCATGTAGCCGACCCCACCTAGTGGGATAAGGCTTTGTTGTTGTTGTTGTTGGATTACGAGATTATCAAGCTATTGATGGTGCTTTGAATTATCAACCTCTTTCGGGATTCGTCTGAAAGTTGTCGTCTCCTCCACTTTACAATCCCCCGCAGCGTCACATATGCTATAGCCCAATGCATTAATCATACATAATTTTCCCGACAACAGAGATTGCATTTGCCTTTCCTCCTGTAGTCATAATTTCTTATATTAGTGTCATTCTAATGGTTTCATTATTATTCTTTTTTTGAGAGAGAATGGTTTTATCATTATTGGCGAATGAAGTCCTGATTTCTTTGCTGCATGCCAACGTGAAGACAAGTGATTTTCTTTTCTTTACCATTTTTTTCAGAGGGATGTCTTGAAAATTTCTACTGGTTACTTATCTCCTTATCACGTTTTGCAGAAGAGAACGTGATAATGCTGAAGCTGAAAGAGGACAGCATCTTAAACAAATCCATGACCTGCAAGAACATATTAGAGAGAAGGAGAGTCAGTTTCTTGCACTGGAGGAACAGGTTATTCTCCTAACCTTTCGTTTTGTATCTGTTGGTAATCTTCATACCATATGATGAATGTATGTTATGAAGGACTAAGCCTTTCTTTTTCTTTTGCTTTTTGGGAGAAAATAAGTCTTTCTGCACAACTCCTTTCTTATTTAAATGCAATTTCAGGACATGAACTTTCCTTTAAAGATGTGTATGCTACAAAAAATGATCCTTTAACTGCTAGGCTACTTATACTTAGGATTGCTGGGAGAAACTAGTGGAGAATGGATAATTTTCTAATTGTTGACTTCCAGTTTGAGTTTTGAGATTAGTATGCACTTGTTCTAGATGTATTACCTCTTTCAAATATCCTATGCAAGTTTCTCCTTTTCGATTTTTCTATTTTCTATTGAGCATTCTTGTTCTTCTGTCAGAGAATTCTCTTAATGATGGTATGGGTTTAATTACCATTGTGAATTCTTACATAATCAAAGTCCATTTGTGTTTTCTATCTGCTTTGTGATCCTTATTTGAATGCCTTCTCTAAAGACAGTTGACAACAGATGTAGACTCAACATTGCCCATCGGTTTATACTTTTCAAAACATTCCCTTCAGTTATCTGATCTTGAGATTTTCAATTTAGAGGAAAAGATGATAATGCGGTGTCATGAAAACTTTTATACTTCAGGAATTATGTCCACTAATATTTTTTTTTGAGGGGTGTCCACTAATATTTGGCATCACCAATTATAGACATCTTGTAGGTTTCATGTATTTATCAATGTTTCTTGATAATCCAATCATGTCTAAGTACTTCAATGGATCTTAGTTCTCCTTCAGTCAATTCAGGCCAAAAAAATCCTAATGTTAGTTCAACAATATGTCATGGCAAGATCACCGGCCTCTGGTATGTTAGCACTATTTCCTCTCACCAGCTCAACTGAATATGGAAATGAAATAAGATAGATATTATTAGTAGTTAAAATGCAAGAATCTTAAACACAAGCACTATTAATAATTTTTCAATTTGAGAGGACAAGCCTTCATAGAAATAGTACACATGGAGTGGACGGACTCCAAATACATAGTTGATAAATACATTTCAAAAGGTTGAAAATAAAGGGGAACATATTGTTGTTGTTTCCCCTCAATATATTCAATTTTTTATGATTTTTTGGGCAACTGGAGGGTGCGACTCTCAACCTTGCCTACCTGATAGATGGATCTGGTCTGCTGGCGTCTTTTCTGTCCAGCAAGCTTATAACTTGTTGAATGCCAGCAATCGACCAACTGACCATGTATTGACTGCAAGCTGATTTGGCAGACATGAAGTAGTTAATGGTAACCCCACCATTAACTACTTCATTTTCATTTATTAATTTAATAGTAATAGAAATACATGTCCTACCGAAACAGAATTTGTAACTTGCTATCCTCTTGCCTAGCAGCCAAAGATTTACTTCTGTGGAAAGACTGATTCATTCGGATCGACATGATTTGAGAAGGTACTACAGTGTTCTACACCCCTCTTAAAAAAATCTTGCAGACTTTGATGAACGCAAGAGGATGATACAGTGCATTTTTTGCGGGGCTGAAGAAGACAATAATCTATTTTTTGGTTGCGTGGTGGCTGGACTTCTTTAGGTGCTTTGGTGATAGTGGGGAGGCACTGTGATGAGATTCATGCCCCCGCAATCCTTTTTGTCTTCCCACCAAATTTTACAATCTTGGCTATGGGACCATGTCAGAGAGGGTGAAAATTGCTGGTGAAGGAGAAGAGATCACAAAGGCATTGTTCCTTGAGGCATGTGACAAACTCTTTCCAGGAGCAGAGGCCTCCATATAACTCTGTGCCAACATTTGTTGGATATTTGAATTACTTGTACAATTCTTCAGCAATCATCACAGTGTGGATCTTTATTTTTTTCCATGGTTTTGCTAGAAGCTAGAAGGAAAATAGTGGCTTGGGGGGGGGACTTCCTAGCTTGTATTTTTATTATTCACCATAAATGTACATGTTTCCGCCTTTTGTTCGTGTAGACCTTTTTTATTGTGCATGCTTTAGTCGGATAATTATAGTGATCATGAAATGACATCACTATAAATCCATGTTTTCAGCATAGAGTGGCACAGGAAGCCATTCTCTTTAAGGATGGACAATTGAGGGAAGCACAAGCTTGGATTCAACGTGTTCAAGAAATGGATGCTTTACAGTCATCCACAATACAGGCTGAGCTACGAGAGCGCACTGAGCAATTTAGTCAATATTGGATGGCACTGCAGCGACAGGTTGGATTTTGTGTTTCATATCTTTGCTATATTTTTTGGGAAGGTTTAATCTCGTGTACCACTGGGCTGCAACAAGTCTCTTATTATTCCTTTATTCATTAATTCTTTTCTGAGTGGTTTAACTTTGAATTCATCATCTTCATGCTTCAAATCTAGTATGTTATAATGGAGCGCCATCATATGCAAACCATACAGCAGCTTCAATTGGAATTGAATGAGGCAAGGAAATCCAATGGAGTACATACTGACAGTGGACAACTTACGAATGAGAGCACGACAGATTCTTCTTCATATAATCAAAACAATGGCAATCAGATTAATGTGAATGATGTCAAGTCACATGGTAGCTTGGTCTTTACATCTAATGGAATTGTGGACGCAGCTTCATTATATACTTCAGCTTCCAATCAAACTGCAAAGGTATCTTTCCATTCTGCAGAACATGCTATTGTTTTTCTTTTGATCTATCAGAAAATCCAGTAACCATTGCTTCATAAATTTTCCTAAGATTGCATTAGAAAGTCTTTGTGGTACTGATGGAAATATGTGAAGTATTTGTCATTACCTTGGAAAATCTCTTTGAAGTGGAATTTTGTTTTTTATGAAAATAATTACTTTTCATTATTCAAGATTTATCATCTTTTTTTTTGAGAGAGAAAAGGATGACAACCAAAGTTGAAGTTGTCATCCAGATATATATATATATATATATATATAGCTGTGGCAAAAAACAACATGTACAACTGGAAGCTCTCAAGAAGAGAGCAGCAAAAGAGGGGGAGGGCTGCACTGTCCCTAACCAAAGCCCCACTCCCGAAGAAGAAAAGCATGAAATACAATGCTCTCAACTGTGCGCTGCTCTTCACAAAAAATAATCCGATTACGCTGAAGCCAAATGGCCCAGGTACCGGACAAAAAAGATGCCAGCAGTGCTCTCCACCTCAATCGCTGCTATCTAGCCAAATCACGAAGTGAAAGCCAAAAGGGATCAGCTGCTGAAGGTGAAGCTCCCAAGGTGGCCCAAGTGTCCATCTGCATCCAAAACTCCCGGGAGACCGAGCAATAAAAAAAGAGGTGATCAATGTCCTCCTCCGCGTCACCACACATGGGGCAAGAAATGTCAGCATGGGGCGCCTACGTCGCCCTATACACTTTGGTGAGGAGTCTACCGCGCCGCAAAAGCCAAGCAAAAATCTTGACTTTCAAAGGCAGCTGGGAGCGCCAAATGAGTTTGCAGTCTGCCATGAATGACTATGAGAATGAAAGGGTAGGCAGAAAACGGATATAGGCTGCGCGCTGAGAAGGCCTCCGTGGTCCACACCCACCCGTCGGACCTGGAGGGGTCTGGCCAGAAGGGTGCGAGCTGCTGTAATAACTCCAGGAATTCTGAAAAGCACTGATCAGAGAGTGGGGAACTGAAGAGGGGAGTTCATGAGCTAGAGGCCAGGCTGCCAGGCTCCGACCACGTCTCCGCCATTGTTGCATGAGTCCGCCACTGTCGCATGAGGACACATGGCCAAGGCATGAATACGAGGGAAAGATGTCGCTAGAGTTCCCCCCGGGCAGCCACTCCTGTTGCCAAAAGAGGAAAGCCTCCCCAAATCCAAGAGAAGGCACCATAAAAGGGCGGACCCGCGGAAAGGTGGCCTCCACAACCCGCCAGAAAGAAGAAGCCCCACGAGGAAGGGAGGGCCTAGAGTCCCATGAAAGGTCGCGCCCATAGCATGCGAAGAAGACCGTCCTCCATAGAGTATCATCAGGCCCCATGATCCGTCCCACCTACCGGGCCAAGAGAGCCCAATTAGTAGCACGAAGATCACGAACACCAAGGCCGCCCTGCGAAGTGGGCTGACAAACACTCTGCTAGGCCACGAGGTGAACACCTCGAGATCCAAACTGCAGCCCTGCCAAAAGATTCTGCTCCTCAGTGAATCAATCCGTCTCTAAACCAAGGTAGGCATCCGAAAAACTGTCATGTAATAGATGGGAAGAGCCGAAAGAATAGATCGGAGCAGAATAAGCTGTCCTCCACGCGATAATAGTCTCGAACTCCAGCCATGAAGTCTATGCTCAAGGCGCTAAATGACTGGGGTCTAGCCCCGAGAACCAATATGGCGGTCTGATTGTGGAAGCCCCAAATAAGTAATCGGTAGGGTGCCAATAGGGGTGTGAAGCTCACTCGCACACTGCGCTGCCTCATCTAGGACCATGCCAAATGGGATGAAAGTCAAGATTTATCATTTTTTCTTAGATAAAGGTCTTTGAATGATGCATATGCTACTTTAGAGCCACATTATGATTTTTCTAGAAGAAAGCAGTTATCCTTTGATCATGCTAAAGTAACGATGCTGAGTTTTTTTTGTAGAAGTTAAGGATGATTAACCAAAGTTGTTAATCAACCATGTTGAGTTTAAGAACAAAACTGTCAGCTGTGTACCGATGGCAGAATAATGTACTAAAAGTAAAAAAAAAGTATTATATTACTTTATAAGATGTCGATTTAGCGGCGTGTCACTTTATATTTAACTTATCTGCTAGTTGATACAAAATCCTATGTGTCAGACTGAACATGTTCATGGCGTTCCAACTGTTCCATCATCTGTAATTGGTACGGGTACATTTCTGCCTGGTCAGATGACTGCATTGCATCCTTATGTAAGGAATCCACAAGGTGTTCAACAATCATTTGATGCAAACTCTCCTGTTCCTCAATCTCTTCAAAACCAATGGCGACTACAACAGGTATTTGTAAATCACCTTAAAGACAATTGCAACAATGTGCATTAGTCTGATGCTGCATGACATACCATTTCATTGGTTTCTTGTGCTCTTAGACTACAGTGGAAGTTCCACAAGCTACTCAGGGCACATACCAGTCACCACAAAGTGGCAAGGATCTTACGAGAGCTGTTCCCCACTATGGGTTTGGGATATCAAGTGAAACTCGTATGGTCCACCATCTTAACTCTCATAGCAGTCAACAATCAAGATCTAGTTCTGCTGCCAATGGTTTAAACGGAGAAGTTGAGGTTATTCATAAAGAAAACTGAACTTTTTAGATCTGAAATTACAAACAGAAGGTTATGTTTATACAAACTTCTTGATGGATGCAGGTGTTCGACTCAATTGGTACAAACCACTCAGTACCCAATGAGCAACAGCAAGCACTAACTATCAATTCTCTCCATTCTGCACTAGAATTCAAACCTGCAGAGCAGAAGAATGAACTTAAGGTTTCTTTTCTTGTCATACTACCTTCCATACGATCAAATGATATATAATAATAAAAGTTAAACACTTATTTGAACAATTAGGCCATCAATCATATTAAATCAAATAGTTTGCTTTTCTATATTTTTGAAGAGAGTTTGCTTTTCTATTATCTTCAGGATGACATCTTAGTTTCTACAAACCATCCACATGAGCAAGTGCTTACTTCTGGGCAGCAATGGTCAACTCATGATGTCATTATGTCTTCAAGCCAAACTGTGAATTCCACTGGTCTGGTGGAAGGTGTTGTCAATGATGTCAAATGTCCTGAAGTGACTGTTACAAATGCTCAAGTGCCTAAAACATTGGTACCTGGAAAATCAATGGATCCTAACCTTTTGGATGAAAGATCACTTTTGGCTTGCATTGTTCGTGCAATTCCCACTGGGTCGGATAAGAAAATTAGAATCAGCACAACGGTGATTACAATTCTTAATGTTGATGCTTCTTGTCAATTTAAAATGATTTCATCTTAACATTGGAAATTTTGTTCCCTTCAGCTACCAAACAGGCTTGCAAAAATGCTTGCACCACTTCACTGGCATGACTACAAGAAGCACTATGGAAAACTTGATGATTTTGTTGCTTATCATCCTGAGGTAGTAAAAAGTTTAGCATTCTTGCACATTTTAAAAAGAACTTTTGATTATGGTTCTGACCTTGCAACTTCAGCTATTTGTAATTGAAGGGGACTTTATTCACCTTCGTGAAGGTGCACAAGAGATTGTTTCTGCAACTACAGCTGCTGCCAAAGTTGCTGCGGCCGCCGCAGCATCATCTGCCCCTTATTCATCATTGTTGCCATCTGTTGCTGTGACCCCTGTTGCTCAGATCAATCGGCAGAAAAGGCCACAATTATTGGAGTCCAGGGTTGCAAACAGTATTTCTTTGACGGAGGGCATTTCTGTGACTAGTTCTAGAGACTCATGTGACATTCCACAGATTTCAAAAAGACGAGACCAGCAACAAAATGGTGTGAGCTTTAATATCATTCAGGGAGTTGCATATATAGCTATCTCTGATAAACAAGATAATAACCAAGAAATTAATGCTTCGTCATCTTTGACCAAATCAGGCAATTCATCTATGCATCTGACAGTTGGGGAGACATCAACTCTCAACAATACAAGTTTATCCTCTTCACGTATCAAAGAATTGAGTAATGGGAAGCATTATTTTGGAGGAAAGCAGCAAACGAGGTACTTCTTCTTCTTGTCTTCTGTGCAAGCAAGATACATTTTGATGTTAACTGAGAATGATAATTGATACAACAACAACAACAAAGCCTTATCCCACTAGGTGGGGTCGGCTACATGGATCATTAGACGCCATTCGTTGATCCATGTTCATAAGATTCGACATGATTTTATGCTGGCTGTCGGGGCCTAACACAACCCTCCTCCTTTATCCGGGCTTGGGACCGGCTATAAAATATAGGCGGAGTTTGATACTAAAGCTTAAAATATGTTCATTGTACTGTTGATCTTTTGCAGTTCTTCTGGTGCTGGGCTGATCTCAAGGAGATAAGTAAGTCCAGGTTCCTCTGACTTTACCATGTTACACTTGTACTGTTGTTAGATGCATTTGAAATATCTGGATATCAGGTTTCATTTGGAATTTACAAATCAATTTAATATGGACGAATTAAAGCACATTTCTTGCATATGCCAATATTGATTCAAAATATTGTTGCTTAAAACACAAAATATCGATGTTTTAGTTATGGTGCATGCAATTAATGTAATCAAATCAGTGCGGGCATTCAAGATGATACATGCACATATTTTCCTTTGAATTTCAGAGTAGATAGTAACTCTATGGCCAATATCTTTTGTATTTCCGTGTGAAGTTGATATTAAAAACTTAAGGTATATCCAATATGCTCCTTTTCCTTTGGATTATTACGGTTTATGGAATATTTTGAACATTCAAGGCTTCATACATCATAAATAGGATATTTTATGGATTATCCTCAAGATTGCCTTTTCAAACCTTTATTCTGGAGGGACCTTATTAAGCCTTATGTACAATGTTAAACGACTTCCTCTATCCAAACTTTGCCATCTATTATTAGTAATAACTAACGAAATTGATGGTGTTTGAAAATGAATACATCTTTTTTTTCCTTTAGAGAGAGAAGAAATGTAACTATCAAATCAAGAGTGTGCTTATGTCAGATGTAGGCTAGTGGGATAAGAGAAATGGATGCAGTGCTTATGAGTGATAGGTAGCTTGCATATGAATTAAATCCCTGTTGTTGCTAATGAGAAGTTTATGTCAAATCAGAAAGGGAGCGGCATTTAAAACAGACTGAAGAGAAATAAGGGAAATAACGCATTGTTTTGGGTAATAAACGCAACACTCATTTGGTACTAATAATACCATGCCGATACCTTTCCAAATACAGGAACAAGTTTGAACAGAATCCCTCAAAAAAAAAAAAGGTTTTAACAGAATTTGGACTGCATAACGTTGTTAAACTGAAAGTTTGGTAGTGAAAGAAAATCGGCTTGTGCCAAATTTGAAAATCAATCGAAGTGGTCAACTTTATAAATAACATTTATCTGCTATTTTGAGTTTAATATTACTGGTAAATTACCACTCATGCCAACTTTATAAATTACTCATTCATACCAGTTTATTACTGGGATATTCCTTTTTTTTACTCCCTCCAATATCTTCTGTACCAAGTGACGTGAACAACATATTGCAGGTTACAGATTGCCATATTTGCTATTTATTGATGAGGTTGAAGAATTGAAGAATTTTGTGATGCTGCCTCCGAAAAAAAATTATGTTGGACCATGAGGATGCTGTGTGGATCTTGATTCCTTTACATTTTCCATTGCAAGAATTTGCCTCGATCAAAAAGTCATCCGTAAAATGAAAGAAAAAATTGAGCAAAATATTATCCTCTGAATTGGACTGTTACTTCCTATTTCATGTGCGGAGTTTTTTCTTGATGAGCATCTTGATGAAATGTTAGAATCGGCAGCATCGATTCTGCTTAACTCTTAACGAGTTGAACATTAAATTAAGGAAGAAAACTAAATGAAAAGACTATAAAGTACTAAGACATACAATTATCTCTCAAGTGTAAAGTTGAATTTTGAGTTACTAGAATGCAATTGAATCTCTACGAATGAAATTAGAGTTTGAGGTTTAAATTTTAAAATTAAAAATTTCATTCGCCCTAACCTTTGAAATTTGGTTAAATTGGTTCGAACCATGGTTGGATTATCTGTTATCTGTATGCAAATGTAACCTTATTTGCGTATTACCATGCATCTTTGAATTTTCTCTTATGTTCTGTAAAATTCATGGACTTAATGAAGGCGCTTTAAAATAATACACAAAGAAAATCCACTCAAACTATGGAAAAAAGAGTATTGGATGGTTAATAATTTTTTATCTATCTTTTCTGTTAACAATGAAAGAAAAGGGAACTCAACTTGCAATAATACCTACACAATAAATTAACTTACTATATTTAGAATATATAAATATTATGATATTTGTCAAAAACATTATTCGCTATCAAAATACCATACTAGTCTAAAATCTAATAGCGATTTGCGTTCACCTCTAGATATATTTTTCGTGTCCGAAGTATTTCATATGATTATTTTTCGTACATGAAAAATAGCTTTATTTTATATATTTTTGAAAGATGTATTTTCTTTCTTTACTTTTTTTAAATATGCTACTTTTAAAATCAATTTCATTTTTAAAATTTTTATTTTTTATAAAATATGTATTCTTTTTTCTTTTAATTTTCAAGCTTATGTAGTAATTTTTTATTTTCTTCTTTTAAGTAAAAAATATTTTTTTTATAGGAGAAAAAATTCTTTATTCACTTCTAAAGAAATATTTTCTTCGGAAGAGTTAGATGAATCATTATTTGAATTTGAAAGGCTAAAGATTATCTCATCTTTCTGTACCATTAAATATATGTATGTTTCATTATTAGAAGAGCTTGAGTCATTTGTTTCACTTGACTTTTATATTTTTTCTTCTTCCTCTTTCGAAATGGTTTTTCTTTTTGAGTTTCTTTCTTTATATAGTCTTCTCTTTTATTTTCTCATACTTTTCTTTAAATTTTACCAACTTGTGTTATTTGTCAAGTTTTCTTGTGTAACGTGCGAGTCTTTTTTTCGTCAACTTCCTCTTCACTTGAGTCTTCTTTTTTTTTCTCGTTTGTTTTAAATGTTAATGTTTTCTTCTTGTGGCCTTTTTCTTTTTCATCTTCTTGAATTGCGATCTCATAGGTTAGAAGAGAATCAATAAGTTCATCAAAATTCAGCTTATTCAATTTTTTTTCAATAACGATACTCTTTATATGCCATTTGGATGAGAGAGAACTGAGAGACTTTTTCACTTTTTAGGAGTTAGTTCTTGACTCATCCAAGGAGGCTAAATCATTTGCAATATCGTTAAATCTTACAACCATGCCATTAATGGAGTCATTTTCTTGTATTTTGAAGGAATCATATTGATGATTTAAAATATTTAATCTAGATTCTTTAATTTTGTTCGTTCCTTCATAAATAATAATGAGTTTCTTCCATATCTCATTTGCGCTTTCACAAGTCCGATTAAGTTCCATTCAATTCAAAGCACAATAACAAATATTTTTAGCTTTTCAATCAAAATTTGAAATTTGTTTTTGTTTTTCGGTATATTCTGAAGGTAATTTTTCATGTAAATAATAACATTTTTCAACAATATCACACATGTCAATATCAAAAGAATATATGTATGCTTGTATTCTAATTTTTCAATATGCAAAATTTGATGCATTAAAAAGCGAAGGACGACTAATTGATTATCCTTCGAAAAAACTAAATCCATCTGATGCCATAGCTCTAAAAATCATTAAATCTTAAAAACAACAGCAACCTAGCTCTCATACTAATTGTAAGATCCCAACGCACCAAGAGGAGGGGGGAGGGGGTGAATTGGTGTTTAAAAATGAAATTATCAATTTCACAAAATATAAACAATCTTCAAAGCAAAACAAAATAAATCATATCACAGACATAATAGAGAAGGAGAGGGAGAGAAAATGCAAACACATGGACACAGTGATTGTTGACGAGGTTTGATCACACCTTGATCTATATCCTCGCTTCGACTTCGGGACCGTCGAAGATTCCACTAAGACTCTTCCTTTATTTCAAATGGGGCAAGGAAGAAAGCCATTTACACAATCATCTTTTCTCCACTTCGAGATATAAGACACACTTCTTCTCCTAGGAAGCTTATCTTTTTTCTCGCTCAAGAGGTAAGATATGAAACATCTTTTACACATGAGCTCTCTCAATTTTTCTGAACAATTTTTTCTCTCTTTTATAATATCATGCTCACAAGAAGAAAAGAGAGAAATAAGAGAAATTAGAATGATAGCTTCAAGAGAAGGATATTCTTTTAATAATTTGAAGTTTTTTTTTCAATGCTTGGATATATTTCACACTCCTTTTATAGGCTTGTATGTGTGAAAATTTCGATCAGAAATTTTTTCATTCAAAACTAGCCATTACTGTTCATCAGTGCCGGAGACCGGTCGACCGCACTTATGAATTGGTCGACTGGTCTATATGATCGTTGAACGATTTTTCAGTGTCAGCTTGATCGGTCGACCGAACTATTGACCGGTAAAATCTCGACATTTTGATTTTCACTTGTTGAGCTGATCAGTCGGCCGATGCATCGACCGGTTTAGTCTTGACATCGATCTGTGCAACTCATGCATTGACCGATCGACCAATCTGACTGTCTCGACATTGCTTCGACCGACAGGTTGACCGTCCTGCACTGTTTTAAGCATAACATTTTACATAATTATCCAAATAAGATAATATTAGATTTTATTGATAACTAATATGATTTTCTACAATTTTAATATTCACCATTCATTTAGAATATAATAAGATCATAATCAATTATTTAATTAAAATTTAGTGTATAAAGTTATTCATTTTTATTTAAACTTTTTCAGCATATAATTTTAAACTTTCGAATTTTGTATCATTAAAATATAATTTTATAGGATATTAAAACTTTGCTTAAATAGACGGATCCAAAACTTTAATCTATCTATCTATCTATACAATGACAAGGTGAATCAATGATAATAAAATGTTTAGATTGTATAGACGTTGAATATAGTGATGCAAACATCGATATGAACAGTCCGTTTCACTTCAATAATTAAAATTAGACTCATGAGAAATTAGGATAAAAAATAAATGTGAATTAAAACAACTTCCATTTCTCTTCTTTCGGATAGGTGGATACCGAATATATATAATAATAGTGAAAAGATAAATCTTATTTTCTTCTATATATATAATATTTTCTAGATAAAATATTTCTTAATTATTCTTTTATCAATTGATAGCAAAATTGTAATATACTTTTCCGAGACAGATCTCTAAATGTGAATTAAGTAGAATGGTTACTCTAATATTATGAAAGACAAAAATATTCTTATACTTATTTAAGATATTTTAAAATGTAAACTTAACTAATATATTGTATTTTTCAAATTTATAAGATATTTTCTGAAATGCTGTATTGTTTTATGTTATCAAAATGGTACTTATATTTTAATAATAAGAAGTACTAAAATTATATTTTCAAAATATATATGATATAGAAATATGAAAACTTCTATCGAAATATATAATTCTTTTTAAAATACAAAATTATAAGCTTATATTAAATTAATAAAATAATATATAATAAATTCTTTTATAAGGAGACTTAATAATAAATATCATAAATTATTTATTGCCTAGTTAGTTAATTAGACTTGAATTGCCTGCCCGTGTTGCAGAAGCCATCATACGATCGGACGGTAGTCACTCGTCGATCAAAATACAAGAACATATCTTGACCGTTCGATCTAAAAGGTAAACTAATTGACAAGAGAGCTCCGTTGAGTTCTCGAATCGACAGCCAAATCGAAGATGCCGGCGAACTATTGTTGAAATGAGCGTCGTGGTGATAATTTCCAAGTTCAACTACGATCTAATTATTCGAGGAGATTAAATTTCTAATAGATCACTTGGAGGAGTCAATCATTAAAAATATTTGCTTCAAACAATTATTAAAAGAAATTTAATTTAATCAAGTTTGATTGACATAATTAATTAGTAGAGTTATTGCCAATAGGAGTGTTCACCGGGTCGGATCGACCCGGTGAACTCGATGATCCATCCTTTATATCATTAAAAATTGAAAATAATATAAAATAAACTATTTTAAATGTAGAAAAATATATAAATATTTAAACAATATGTTTTCGTATTTAAAAAATATTTTATTTAGCATTAAAAATAAACTAATAAATGTTTTTAATATTAAAAAATAAAAAATAAAAAAGAATAATGATGGTCGGGTTATCCGACCACTGACCCGACCACCTGACCCGACCTGGGTTGAGTTGTGTCGGGTCATAGGAAAAAAAAAGGAAACACGATCCGACCTAGCCAAACTTGGTCGGGTCGGGTTGACCCGGTGAACCCAATGATTCGACCTGATCCGATGACCCAATTTGTTTTTTAAAATTTAAATAAATTTTTTGCTAATTTAATAGTTTTATATAATTAAAATTTGGAAATAATATAAAATAAAATATTTTAAATGTAGAAAATATATAAATATTTCAAAAAATATGTTTTGATATTTAAAAATATTTTATTAGTATTAAAAATAAAATAATAAATGTTTTTTATATTAAAAATAAAATGAGAAAAAAAGGTCAGGACGGATAAGGTCGGGTCATAGAGAAAAAAAGGGAAATCCGGCCCGATGACCCGACCGGGTTGGATTTGTTCAACGGTCGGGTGAATACCCTTAGATTGCCAAATTAGACTTTTTATATTGAGGTTCCAAGTGAGTATTAAAAAAGATTAATTATCATTAAAAAAAATCCAAGTGTGTAAATTCAAACAAATGATAGTAAAACTAAAGAAATTAATCCTAATGAAAAAATATCCTATTAATGTTAGGTAGTAGCTTCCTATCGCGTGGTTGAGAGGAGTTGGAGCCCGTCTTCGTCTTCCTCTTCCATGTCTGTGTTCGTGGCATCGTCGACTGGATGAACTCATGACATGAAGATGAAGATGTTTCTATTGTTAATCGCGTTTTGTGTTTTTTTCTCATTGTAGCTCTCTTATAAATTTGTCCGTGGTAATAACATTATACGATGAAATAGAAAATCATTTTTTACTCTTCTTCTTCTTCTTCTTCTTCCTCACATTCCTGCGGCCTTCTATTTTTGTTCTCTTCCGGCGAAACATATGTGAGCTCATGTTTCTCAACATTCTGTCGCATCCATCGCTCTCCATGCCTTCTCGTCCTCCTACTCCTCAAAGGGCGAGGGTAGAGGCCAGGCGCGCCTCTGCTGCCAATGCTGTGACCAAAATATGGTGTGGTTGTTGTCTCATTTGGGAAAAAAATGAAATTTGTTCTTTTTCTTATGTGTTTGTTTCATCTTTGGACGGGTTGGTAAAGATTTGTTAATAATGTTTTGAATCTGAACTCAGTTGGTCCCCTACATAGTCAGATGCTTCAAAAGAATTTCCCTACATAGTCAGGCGCTTCAGCCTATGGGGGATGGGGGGGGGGATCCAGGAGGATCCCCCTGCGGGGGTTGCAAGGGGGCGGAGCCCCCTGAGCGAAAAATTTTAGGAGGTGCTAGGTACTTCAAGGCTTTCAAGGAAGTGGAAGGTTTTGGTGGAAAATTTGAAAATTTTAAGAGGTGCTCGGTACTTTTAAGAACGAGTCCTTTAAGGCCTTCAGGCAGTGGAAGGTTTTGGTGAAAATCAGACGTCGAAGAAAGTGAAGTGCCTTCGCACTGATAATGGTTTGGAGTTCTATTCTGCTGAATTCGACCAGTTCTATAAAGATAAAGGCATTGCCAGGCATCGCACAGTCAAAGATACTCCTAAGCAGAATGGAGTTGCAGAATGAATGAACAGTACACTTCTGGAGAGGGCAAGGTGCATGCTCTCTAATGCTGGCCTGAATAGGACATTCTGAGCTGAAGCTGTTAACACAACTTGCTACTTGGTGAATCGCAGTCCGACGATTGCGATTGAATCGCAGTCCGGCGACTGTGATTGATCTCAAGACTCCAACTGAGGTATGGTCAAGAAATCTTGCTGATTATACTAGTCAAAGTTTTTTATTGTCCAGCATACTATCATGTCTGTGAAGGAAAGTTGGAGCCAAGAGTCAAAGAAGGAGTGTTCATGGGATATGATGCAGGAGTGAAGGGCTATAGAATTTGGTCTTTTTCAGAACACAAAGTCATCCACAGCAGAAACGTGCCCTTTGATGAAGCATCAATGTTTCAGTTGAAGGTGGAGCTGAAGAGAGTGTCAGTAAACATGTGGATGTTGAAATTACTCCAACTAGGGATGATGCTGAAGGATCACATCAAGAAGCAGAACCAAAAGATGAAGAATCTGATGAGCAACTTGAAGATGAGTCAATTGCTGCTAGATGTCCTCGCAAAGAAGTGGGTCTTTCTAAGCGATATGGTTTTGAGGACATAGTTGCTTATGCACTGCTAGTAGTTGAAGAGGTGGAGTCCCTGAAGTCGTCCTCTTATAGGGATGCTATCACATGTGCTGAACCTGAATAGTGGATCGCTGCAATGGGTGATGAGATGAATCTCTTCACAAGAATCAGACGTGGGAGCTAGTCAAGTTGCCTAAAGGTAGAAAGGTTATTGGCTGTAAATGGATCTTCAAGAAGAAAGCTGGAATTCCTAGAATTGAAGGCACAAGATACAAAGCACGGCTGATTGCTAAAGGTTATAGTCAGAAAGAAGGTGTGGACTACAATGAGATATTCTCATATGTTGTCAGACATACTTCTATCAGGGTGCTACTTGCTCTTGTAGCACATCAAAATTTAAAGCTCGAACAACTAAATGTGAAGACTGCTTTCTTTCATGGAGAACTTGAAAAAGACATTCTTATGAGCCAACCAGAGGGATTCTTCATTCAAAAAAAAAAAGAATCAAGTTTGCAGACTCAAGAAATCTTTGTATGACTTGAAGCAGTCTCCTAGATAATGGTACAAGAGGTTTGACAACTTCATGATCAGTAAGGGATTCAGTCAAAGTCCCTATGATTGGTGTGTATATCATAAGAAGGTGAAGAATATCTCCACCATCTATCTGCTTTTGTATATTGATGATATGCTTATTGCTACCAGAAACATGACATACATTTAGAATATGAAAAGGCTCTTCAGTGCATAATTCGACATGAAGGATCTTGGTGAAGTACATAAGATTTTAGGGATGAAAATTCTAAGGGATTGCGTACAGGGTAAACTCTTCTTATCTCAGAAAAATTATATTGTGAAGATTTTATCCAGGTTTGGAATGTTTGGAGCGAAGTCTTTGAATACGCTATCAGCTGTAAATGTTCATCTTTCTGTTGCCTTCGCACCAAAATAAAAAACAGAGAAGGAGTACATGTCTAGTGCTGTTGGAAGTATGATGTATGCCATTGTTTGTACATGAGCGGACATTGCTCATGCAGTCAGTGTTGTCAACAGGTTCATGAGCGATCCATGAAGAGAGTACTGACAAACAGTGAAGCGAATCTTTATGTATCTGAGAGGATCATCTGATATTGACCTCATAAACAGAAGTGATAAAGAGTGTTTGGTTGCAGGGTACTCAGATTTAGACTATGTTGGAGATGTTGATGGAAGACGATTTATGACAAGTTATATCTTCACTTTGGGCACCTCAGTTATTAGTTGAAAGATCACACTTTAGTCATCAGTTACATTGTCCATCATAGAGGAAAAATACATGGCACTGACAGAAGCTACCAAGAAAGACATATAGTTAAAACGTTTAGTTAAAGATCTCGGATTACATCAAGAGCATGCTATAATGCACTGTGACAATATGAATGCAATTGGTTTAGCTAAGGATCAAATGCATAATGAAAGAATCAAACATATTGATGTCAGGTATCACTTTATCCGCACTAAGAAGAGGATCAAGGTGAAAAAGATTGGCACTGAAGACAATCCAGCTGATATGTTCATCAAATCTGTTCCTTATGACAAGTTCCAGCATTGCTTGAACTTGCTTAACATCAATACTTGATAATAGCTCCAAGGTGGGGCTGGCGGCGGCGTGACATGATATTGAAGTTTTATGTTCTGAAGATGATTCAAGTCAAGGTGGAGATTTATTAATAATGCCTTGAATCTGAACCCAATTGGTCTCTTACATAGCCAGACGCTTTAGCAGAATTCCTCTACAGGGGGTCTCGCTAGTTAGTCTGCAATTTAGAGTCTCAGTTAGTCACTATCAAAGGGAGTGCCTATATAAACTTCCTAGAGGTCCAGATAGAGATCCATCCTTATAATCATCATTATTCCATAATGTTGAACACGTGAGCGCCCTTAATGGGCTATTGTCACGCATGAAGCAACCACATGGTTGCGGTTGCATTCATGTGCCATGCAGTTTGGTAAACTACATATATGCAGTTATTTGACAATGATATATATGAAGTTGAAACTTCATATGTGTTGATAATGCAGTTCGACACGGGCCGATAGGCTGCCGCATTCTTTCCTATCCGTGAGTGTGATTATCCGAGGCTACCATGCTGTCGGATGCACACCGAAGGCTGCCATGATTTCGACGTCGTCCAAACTGGTTCTTGAATTGTGGTACTGTGTTCTCCTTCCGTCACGTGATCGAGTTCTCGACAACGATACAAAAACAACGTAGAAAAGACTTTGGTGATCCGTCTTCCGCTGTGAGGTATTCCGATAATACTTTTGATTATTATATGTACCAATTCCTTCAATTGGTATCAGAGCCAAATAATCTTTTCAATTTAATGTCTGAATTGAATAGTGTGAGAACAAAATTTTTTTATTCGACCTATGTTGTTTTATCACTAACGTGATATGGTGATAAATGTCAATAGACTGATAAGTTATTTGCATGTTACTCACTGTTAATGCATGCATTACATGTATTACTTTCTGCAATATCTCCAAATTTTTAAAACCATGCAACCGTAGCTTGAAATGTGCTGACGTGACACTATGCAAGACGAACACTTAATGGGCGACGCAACGCACGATCGGGACACAGCCCGCTGCGTGACACCCAGAGGGTGCAAGCCACGCGGGGGCCATGACCCGCTGCGCGTCACGAGCGCGAGCGCGGGGTTTTGGTCCGCTGCTGCGGTAAACGCGCGCAAGCGCGGGCTCTGGCCGCTGCTGCTGCAGCACGTCACGCATAACGCGCAAGAGCGCGGACCAACGCGACCTCTGGCCCGACAATGCACTTGAGCGCAAGACGTGCGCGTGCGCGCGGGCAGGGGCCCGCTGCGCGACATGTGCCCGTGTGGGCAGGCCGCGGCCTGCTACACGACGCAACTGATCGTACGCGCATGCCCCGGCAAAGGGCATGGGCCTGAGGCCCGCTACTGCAATTTTGGGCCATCAGCAGCCCAGTTTGAACAGTATCATTTTTTTTTGAAAATTAGATTTAGAAAAACCTGGGAAAATATAGAAAAATGAGAAAAAAAATATTTTTTGACTCAGAAAATTCTGAATTTTTTTGATAAACGTGTGATATATTTGTGACATAATTTTATGCATTTTTCTTTATGATGCATTTTTTATGTTATTATGTCCATGATAAATATATATGAGAAAATTAGATTATTCCTAATTTATGCACATTATTGAGTTAGAACATCATGAATAACTTTATGAAAATTTCAGAATGTTTAATATTCATATTTTGTACTTATGCATATGAATTTTGCACATTATGTCATGTTACTATGTGTAATTAATAGTAATTGATATTCTTATAAATTATCATGTCACATTTCATTCTAAGTATGAGTGCTATGTACTTAGTTCATTTCATACAAAATAATCTAATTATGGTTGATTATGAAATTTTGTATTTTTACATAATTATGTGGTGAATTAATATGAAAATAGAAATTGTTTTATACAAGAAGTGATCATGTAATGTTAATAAGAAAATTTTTTGAATAAATTTTCTGAAAATTGTATGACATTTGTTTTATGCATATTAGTTACATTATACATATTATTGGTACATGAAATAGTCATGTTATTTGTCATGCATTATATATGATTATGAATTTTAAGTCACAATTCATTCATATATGTTATTACATGATATGTCTTAAGTGTATGTCACACTTAAATTGAATTTCCATATGAATTAGATATTCATGCACATAATTATGTTATATTTACTTAAAATGTATTTAAGTGTGACACTTAGGTAAATTGACATGATAATTAAAATTTGCACATTATTAGTTCATTATGTGAATTGGACTATATTATAAGAATTTATATTCTTAATGATGGAACATGTGCATATATGAAATTATGTTACATATTAGACATAATGTGTGTTATGTGAATTTATACATAGTTAATTCACATAGTTATATTAAGTTATGCACAAACTATTTTTGTCACATTTTTCATGTGAAATATGCACATTAATTATGAGAGATTATATTTCTTTATGAATAGAAATATGTGCATATATGTTTCTTTTATTACACATGAAATATATTGCATGATTTTTTATGATAAAAATTTATGCAATATTTTTTAATTAACGAAACATGCATGATATGAATTTATGTCATGATTGAGACTTATGTGACATAAATGTAAATTTAGACATGTCATAATATTTGTGTGATTATTTGTATGTCTACTATCATGCTTATGTTAATTATATGAGTGCGACAAATAATATTTATTTATATGTAAATGAATTGTATGATTATTTGCGTCAATAATATACATTCATATATGTGATTTATGCAATGTTTACTTTGAATGCATAAATATTTGTGAATTATGAATGTCACATGTTTCATAAAACTTAGGGTGAAATAAGTTTGACATTATGAAACATATGTAGTTCAAATAGGGCTCAGGCATCTAATTTGTATGATGGTCATGGTAATAATTTTTGTTGAGTGGTGCGTGACATGTGCATGTCTAGGAAAGTGCTGATAAGAGATTGTTAGTGGGAAATATAGTACCCTCTTTCTCCATGGACTTACCTGGTGTACTGTTAACGCAGTCTCCAAATATTGTTATGTTTACATGACGTGATGACATTTTTTCAATTATTGTGATGACAAGGCGAATGGGTGATGATTTTCTAATTGACACCTTACAAATGTAAGGAAGAGCTCTCATCACAGAACCCTGATTGTCCTGGCCACACATTTTTTGATAATGGTATGTTAATCACATCATATATTTTTAGATGATTTTGGATGTTTGTTTTCCAAAATGATTAGAATAGTATACCTTGACGTAAGATATTATTTTTAATGAATAATAATTATTTTTCGGATGTGGGAGATGAGTGGGAGCATAGCGACCATATCGATGTCATTACCTTAAAAATATTATTATGTTATTATTTATGAATATATGCGACAAGAAGACATGCAAAAACTAACTTATTCCTCATATGTAACAACAGATATGTTCTATATCTGTATGTAATGATAAACTTGATGACTGAGTTAGAGAATCTTGGTCATATTTTTTGACCACGTGATAGTTACTATGCTTCCGCACATATTTGATGTTTAGAAAAAATATCAAATATTTTGACATTTATTTGAAGAATGTTTGTCATCTTCAACTACGATATATATTGACCATGTCAAAATAAGAAAATTGCTGCGAGTTTTTGATAGAAATAATAGTCCAGTGAATAATGTATAGGTACTAAGAAGGGCTAACGCTACTCGCATCGATGTGGGAAGCATGATGGCAAAGTTAATATAAACAAAACAAAGTGCTACACTTGTGGCAAATACGATAGTTTTTGCTCGTGATTGTATTTAGTCAAAAAATATTGGTATAATCGTATGGTAGTTTTGTTTAAATGATAATGTTGATTCCTTGTTGAACCTCATCCTTTTCGTGGACTGAGATTATTGGAACAACTTATCATGCAATTAAAAAATAATGAATTCTTTATATGACTTAGCCTGCAAGCCAAAGGACATAGTTGGAAAAGTGGGAGTTAAAAAGATTATGACTTGCAAAATTTTCTTTTGCAATAGATGAATCATTTTATCTCATTGTCCTACTATACCACTTTTTTTTAAAGTGGATATGTGTATAGTATCTACATTTATTATTTGGACAAACATAACTGTGTATTCATGTTTATCATTAAATTTCATATTTAATGAAATTCCTTTACGAGAATTTTCTAAAAATGATTTTCTCTGTCTTGATTACTTTTAAGTATTCAAGTTGAATATTTGTCATATGTGACGTAAATAAGTATGCCAAAAGTTTTGGCTAGTCAATTTGTGACATTTTTTAGGCAATATAAATATAGACTAGTTTGAGAAATATACTTTCTCACTAAAATTCTTTTGCCTATTTTTGTGACAATGTCTAATTGACTTAGTATACAAAAATCATTTATGAACAGAAAATTACAATAATACATTTGTATTGAATGTCTAAGATTCTATATGGTTTCTTTCATCACATTTTCGCATTGTAAATCATACACATGATTTATCTAAGTTGCTAACATGAATTATTTTATACAAATTTATGAACTTAGATGGAGATTCAAATATGATCGCAAGATTAATGCCTTGCTGACTAATTTGATAATGCAAAATGGTTGAGACTTATTCAAATAGTCTAGTGATGTGTGTGGCGCAAATAAAATTCCAATGTTATATTTGGAATGTTGTTATTAATGCTGTCTAAATGTTACTGAAATATCAAATAGAGATGTGACATTCATGCATATATTTTCTTGGCTGAACGAGATTAAGTAACATCTTCACTGTAGAAGTTGAAGATTCAGAGTTGACAATGTATGCTGATTGATTTGTGGTTTGTCCATATTCTCTTCCCACACCTCACTCCAAGTGGGAGCAATTCACAGTCAACTCAGATTAATGTTCATTTGTTGAAACATATGAGTTGTGTTTCACATTGTCAATGTCAATTGACTATATGAAATGAACATGAGCCTAAAAGCTATGATGAAGGCTCTCTCGACCTAAATAAAGAAAATGGATTAATGCAAAGAATTAGAGTCTAAAGAAGTAAATCAAGTCAGGGACTTGTAAATTCATCCGTCTTGCCGAAAGGTAAGCGTTCGAAATAAGTCGATATGGATGATAAGAGATTTAAAAGTGACGAGAAACAATAGTCGCAACAGGAGTGCTGTCTATAGAGAAATTATTATGTTTTTTCTCGTTCATAAAAAATCTAGCTATTGTTTCACTATTAGATGAATGTAAAAGTATTGAGCGCAATATGTAGTTTGCGATGATACATTTATGGATTTAGTGTTCATCTAAATAATGATATAAATGTCATTATGTGTATGTCCATTTTTATGGATAAATATGTCATCACGACATTATATGTGAAACAATATTATGTATAGCTAGAAGTAATAAGGGATTTCTTCTATTAATGAAGAATTTAATATCTTTATATAGAAATTATATGAGTGAGACAGTTATTCACATCGGGTGTGAAATTTACATAAGAATTGTTCAAGTAAATTTATTGCTTTGTAGCAAGAGTCGTCTGTTATAAAGACGAATTGAACATTCCACGAGAAACTGTACACTCATCGTTACCCTTATTAAAAGAGTTAATTTTGAATCTCGTGATTTTCTCTATGACTCTAATAAGGAAATGTCCTTTTGTAAATATGGTCAATGATCAGACATGCACAATAAGTTGAACAGTCTGATATTTGTGTCATTGGTCAAATGAAAAATTACATATTAATGCAGGACGCCTATGTTGGATGGCGATTAAAAGAATAATATAATACCTTATGGGCATGTTGACTCTTGTTTTGCACTATAATGGAGATGAAGCTATAGATTAGCTTATCAAATAGACGCCTCTTAGGATGGCGATATTAACAAGCAAAAATCTATCTCCAATTATGTCTTCATGTTATAGAATGACATTGTTGCAAAGTTTAGCTAAAGCAAAACTATATAAAGTAGTCAACTATGAAAATTGAGTTTGTGTTATACTCAATGATGATATGAAAGCCATCTGGTTAAGTAAATTTTCTTTTTACTCTTGTGTTGACAATGGTCAAGTATGGCATTTGTTGCAATATGTATGTCATTATTGCTTGATAAAAGGATGGACCATTATAGGGAAAAATACATTAATGTCTAGTATGTCCTGACAGTGTTAAGATACAGCTGATGAATACATGTGTAAGTATGTTTGACTGACGCATTAACATGCGCAAAGCTTACGCGATGATGTATTCTATATCTTCTTGTGATGAATAAAATTATGTTAAATTTTATTCTAGAGTTAGTTAATGTTTTTTACAATGCATGTAGAGTATGTCAATCAGGCATGAAATTATCAATCACACGGATAATTGCCTCGGCGCTTAGTGTATAGAGAGCGGAGATGAAATGATTTAGATCCATATATATATATATGATCTAAGATCGCCCTGATATGTTCGGGAGGATGACACGAGTTTATATATAACTCTGTGTAGCCTGATAAGAGAAGCCAGATGTGAGACCTCACGACGCCAATTCTTGGGCGACTAGTGGGAGGACTCAAGTCAGGCATCATGGGTAGACGTCTGGACTTCAGTCTGTGCGGTGTTATGAGTTTATGCCATACACTCCTTCAGTGGGAGTCTCCATCGCAGTACTTGGTTATGAACCTCGTATGCTAAGTCGACCCTAAGACTTGACGAATATTTTATAATTTTTCATCAGAGTGTGAGTATTTGAGGACTGAACAAGTCCAGAGATTGCCCTTAGACTCTTGACTATATTTCAAAGTAATAGGTTAGTGTTGCTACTTTGACGAGGTACTCAAAGGTTAAAATTGTATGCGGCCTGTCGAGCCACGACTAGGAAAGCAGCTGACTTAGAACTGAGAAATATGAGGACGAGAGGAAGATTCACTGGTGCTGCATGGTATTTGTGATGCAATTGGCCAAATACGTAAGCATACAAATACGAATAAATCGAAATCATGCATGATAAAACATGTGTCGTCTGGAGTGTGCAAGCAAGGTGTTTCTAAGGCAAAGCGAGTAACATGGATGTTTGAGCGACTATGCATTATTGATAAATCATAGTATTGGCTCACATGATAATTGAGTAGCTATATAACGATAACACGTTATAGCATGCGCTCATATGTTGATTGAGCAGTTATGTGGTCATAACTTTTGGCTCTCAAATTGATCGAGCAACTATGTATCCCTAACAGGTCATAGTATATGCTCTCAAATGGTTGAGTGACTATGTATCCCTAACAGGTCATAGTTCTCTTCAAGTTGTGAATGTACTCGTGGGTCGCACGATTTATTTACCATAACGGACATTTACTGGAATCAAATATGAATAAAAGCCCATTATGTACGAGTGAGAGAATGTTGGACACGTGAGCGCCTTAATGGGCTATTGTCACGCATGAAGCAACCACATGGTTGCGGTTGCATGCATGTGCCATGCAGTTTGGTAAACTGCATATAAGATATATATGAAGTTGAAACTTCATATGTGTTGATAATGCAGTCCGACACGCGCCGATAGGCTGCCGCATTCTTTCCTATCCGTGAGCGTGATTATCCGAGGCCACCATGCTGTCGGATGCACACCGAAGGCTGCCATGATTTCGACGTCGTCCAAACTGGTTCTTGAATTGTGGTACTGTGTTCTCCTTCCGTCATGTGATCGAGTTCTCGACAACAATACAGAAACAACGTAGAAAAGACTTTGGTGATCCGTCTTCCGTTGCGAGGTATTCCGATAATATTTCTGATTATTATATGTACCAATTCCTTCACATAACAAAGAGAGCCACCGTTTTCCGAGGACGTATTTCGATTTAGGATGAACTTCGTAAATTTTCGTATTCTTATGTGTTCATGTGATTCCTCTCTCTCTTTTCGTAACGGTTCAGATTTTTTATGCTTTAGTTTTGCTTTATTGCTCACGTTTGTTTGTTTGCTGTCATAGAAGGAATCCAGTCGATATTTGGGGAGTTCGAATTTGACAGGTATGTAATAGGGAAGGAGCAGTGATAGCACTCTGTTTTGCATTGGGAGCTCTGGTCGCGTTGTTTTTGGTATTTTTTTCCGGTATGGTTTCTGATATCATGTAAGATCATTTCCATTTAGTTTCGGTTCCTTGTAGAAATAATATAGACGGTTAGATGGTAAAAATATGTACGTCTATTACATCACATAGTACCAGTTTGGTAGTTCACAATTGTTGGACATGTGCAGTACGTACGCCAATAATTGGGCCATACATGTGATTATAGTAATTAGTTACATTAACTACATGAATGTGGTTATATTAACTATATACTTAGCACCTATAAATAGAAGACATTTGGTCTTTTTAGTGTACGTGAGTGATGTTGCACACGGTGCATATAGGCTGTACCATGTTCACTATCCGATTGCCAATATCTTTGTGCATTCCGATGATATCCAGGTACTTTGGATTGTGTCATTCCTTGTGATCGATTTTTCCGATTACAGTACAGAAACAATGTAGAAAAGCTTCGGTAATTCTTCTTCTGCTGTGATATTCTAAAATACTTCTATTATTTATTACCAATTCCTTCAATTGGTATATAGTCAAAATGACTTTTCTCGTTTATTTATTGGATTGTGCAATGTTTGCGCCTTCGGTTATAGAACCATAATCGCAGAACAAAATATTTTTTATTGTCATTTTTCGTACAAATTCGCCCTGAATTATTGTACACTAATTTTAATTATTTTCCTGAATTTAAAAAAATGTCACCGTTCAGAAATCAAAAAGGAAAAAAATGTTGCTACAGTGCGCACAAGCCTATGACCCGCTGTGCGGCACTATTTGTCGTGGCACGCACAGGAGCCTCGGCCTGCTGCGCGCCACCACAAAGCGCGACGCACACCCGGGCTTCGACCCGCTGCACACCGCCGCCTGATTCAGCGCGCGGGCCATGGCCCGCTGCGCGGCACTTGCATAGCGCAATGTGTGCTGGTCAGTGGCCCGATGCGCGGCGCACGCGGGCAACGGCCCGCTGCGTAGGCTGGCACGATAGGCGCGGGCCAATGACCTGCTGCGCGATTTGTGCCGGAAGTGGCCAAATTGAACCTTTATTATTTTTTTTGAAAATTAGATTTAGAACAAACTCGGGAAAATATAGAAAAAAATGAGAAATATGTGTTTTTGACCTTAGAAAATTCTGAAATTTTTTCTGATAAATGTATGATATATTTGTGACATAATTGTATGCATTTTTTGTTACGATACATTTTTTACGTCTTTATGTCATGATAAATATATTATGATAAATTAGAATATTTGTCATTTTATTGCTTAGAAAATTATGAATAATTTTCTTCAAGTTCCAGAATATTTAATATGCACATTTAGTATTTATGCATATGTTATTTTGTACAATATGCCTTGTAATTATGTGAATTTCATATAATTTAATATGTATGTTAGTTATCATGTCACATTTAATTCTAAGTATAAGTGACTAGTGATATGTACTTAGTTAGTTTTAATACGAAATAATAAGATTATGTTTGATTATGAAATTCTGTATTTTTATATAATTATGTGAAAATGGAAATTGTTTTATAAAAGAAGTGATCATGTAATGTTAATAAGAAAATTTTTAGAATAAATTTTCTGAATATTGTATGACACTTGTCTTATGCATATTAGTGGTATTATGCATATTTATTAGTACATGAAATAGTCATGTTATTTTGTCATACATTATATAAGATTATGTGAATTTAAGTAACAATTCATGCATATATGTTATTACATGATATGTTTTAAGTGTATTATGTCACATTTAAATTGAATTTCCATATAAATTAGATATTCATGCACATAATTATGTTATATTTACTTAAAGTGTATTTAAGTGTGACACTTATGTAAATTGACATGATAATAAATATTTGCACATTATTAGTTCATTTGTGAATTGAACTATACAAAAAGGAATTTATTTTCTTTACGAAAGAATATGTGCATAATGACATTTGATTATTAGGCATAATATATGTTATATGAATATGTGAGTCATTAATTCACATAGATATATTAAATTATGCACATTTTATTTTTGTCACATTTTCATGTGAAATATGCACATTAATTATGACAATTTATATTTCTTTATGAATAGGCATATGTGCATATATGTTTTTTTGTTACACATGAAAATTGATGCAATAAATTTTTAATTAACAAGATATGTATGATATGAATTTATCTACATGATTAAGAATTATGTGACATAAATGTAGAGTTAGACGTGATAATAATTGTGTGATTATTTGTATGTCTATTATCATGTTTATGTTAATTATATGAGTGTGACAAATAATATTCATTTATATGTAAATGAATTATATGATTTGTGTGCATAATATACATTCATATAATTTATGTAATGTTTACTTTGAATGCATAAATATTTGTGAATTATGAATGTGATATGTTTAATGAAACTTAGGATGAAATAAGTTTGAAATAATGAAACATAAGTAGTCCAAATAGGATTAAGGCATCTAATTTGTATGATGATCATGATAATAATTTTTGTTCAGCGGTGCGTGACATGTGCATATCTAGGAAAGTACTGGAAAGAGATTATTAGTGAAAAATTCAGTACCCTCTTTCTCTGTGAACTTACTTGGTGTACTGTTAATGCAGTATCCAAGAATTATTATGTTTACATGGCGTGATGACATTTTTTCAATTATTGTGGTGACAAGGCGAAGGGGTGATGGTTTTCTAATTGGCACCTAACAAATGTAAGGAAGAGCTCCCATCACAGAACCCTGATTGTCCTGACCACATTTTTTTAAAATAGTATATTAATCACATCATATATTTTTTAGACGATTTTGAATGTTTGTTTTCGAAAATGATTAGAATGGTATACCTTGGCGCAACATATTATTTTTAATGAATGATAATTACTTTTTTAGATAGTGGGAAATGAGTGAGAGCATAGCGACTATCTCGATGTCATTGTTTTAAAAATATTATTATGTCATTTTTTTTGAATATATGCGACAAGAAGACAAAAACTAACTCATTTCCTTTACATATGTTTGACCATACATAAATGACAAAAAAGGGGTCTTTGCAATAGGACAAAGTCAAAAGGAACATATAAAAAGTGACACATGACAAAAAATGATCTCCGTCGAACACGGTCACTATCATGATTCTCAATGTAACAATATCATCAAGAAAATAATAACTCTTACATAAGTTTTTCTTCAACACATATTATATATCTGTATGTGATGATAAACTTGACAAATGAGTTAGAGAATCTAGGTCATATTTCTTAGAATGACCACATGATACTTATTTGTAATAAGTATAGTAAGCTTGCTTACATATTATATGTTTAGTGAAAATATCAAAGATTTCGACATTTCTTTGAAGAACATATATCATCTTGAATTATGACATATGTTGTTCATGTCAAAATAAGAAAATTGCTGCAAGTATTCGACAGATATCATAGTCCAATGAATAATGTATAGATACTAAAAAAGGCTAATGCTATTCACATCGATGTGAGAAGCATGATGGCAAGTTAATATATGCAAAACAATGTGCTACACTTGTGGCAAATACGATAATTTTCGCTCGTGATTGTATTGAGTAAAAAAATATTGATATAATCGTATGGTAGTTTTGTTAAATAATAATGTTGTTTCACTGTTGAAACTCGTCTTTTGTGGACTGAGATTGTTGGAACAACTTATCGTGTAGTTAAAGAATAATAAATTCTTTGCATGACTTAGCCATTCAAGCCAAAGGACAAAGTTGGAAACAACATGAAAGTGAGGGTTAAGAAGATTGACTTGCAAAATTTTCTTTTGCAATAGATAATCTTTTTATCTCATTGTCCTACTATACTACTATTTTAAAGTGGATATGTGTATAGTATCTACATTTGATATTTTAGACAAACGTAGCTGTGTATTAGTGTTTATCATTAAATTTTGTATTTAATGCAATTCCTTTTGGAAAATTTTTTGAAAAATGATTTTCTATGTCTTGATTACTTTGAGTATTCAAGTTGAATACTTATATCATATGTAACGTAAATAAGTATGCCAAAAGTTTTGGCTAATCAAATTGTGATATTTTTTGAGGTAATATAAATATAGACTAGTTTGAGAATATTTTTTCTCACTAAAATTATTTTTGCCTACTTTTGTGACAATGTCTAATTGACAAGAAAATATGAAAATCATTTATGAACAGAAAATTTTTCCATTTATATTGAATGTCTAAGGTTTTATATGGTTTCTTTCGTCACATTTTCACATTATAAATCATACATCTGATTTATCTAAGTTGGTAACATGAATAATTTTCTACATATTCATGAACTTAAATGGAGATTCAATTATATCACAAGATTAATGCCTTGCTGACTAAATTGATAATGCGAAATGGTTAAGACTTATTCAAATAGTCTAGTGATGAAAATAATATAGTTATGTGACTAACTATATTTCACACTTATAAGTGTTGCGGATATGATGAAACCATAATCTACTTAAATGTGTGGTACATATAAAATTCCAATGTCATATTTGAAATATTATTATTAATGCTGCCTAAATGTTACTAAAATATCAAGTAGAGATGTGACATTCATGTTATATTTTCTTGGTTGAACGAGATTAAGTAACATCTTTATTGAAGATTCAGAGTTGACAATATATGCGGATTGATTTGTGGTTTGTCCATATTCACTTCCCACACCTCACTCCGAGTGAGAACAATTCACAGTCAACTCACGATTAATATTCATTTATTGACACATATGAGTTGTGTTTCACGTTGTCAATATCGAATGACTATATGAAATGAACATGAGCCTAAAATAAGTGATGGAGACTCTCTCGGTCTAGATAAAGAAAATGGATAATGCAACACATTGAGAGTATAAAAAAGAAAATCAAGTCCATGTCTTGTTAAATCATCCATCAAGCCTCGAAATAAGTCAACATGGTTGATATGATATTTAAAAGTGACGAAAAGCAATAGTCACTGAAGGAGTGCTGACTTTAGAGAAATTATTATGTTTTTTCTCTCGTTCGTCAAAAGTTTAGCTATTGATTCATAGACGTATTAGATGAAACTTTAAGCTATTTGAATGCTTAAATGTAAAAGATTGAGCGCAATATGTAGTTTGCGATGACCCATTTATGGATTTAGTATTCATCTAAATAATGATATAAATATCATTATGTGTATATCTATTTTTATGGATAAATATGTCATCATGACATTATATGTGAAACAATATTATGTATAGCTAGAAGTAATAAGAAATTTCTTCTATTAATGAAGAATTTAATGTCTTTCTATAGAAATGACATTGGTGAGACAGTTATTCACACCAGATGTGAAATTTAAATAAGAATTGTTTAAGTAAATTTATTGCTTTGTAGCAAGAGTCGTCTATCATAGAGATGAATTGAACATTCTACAAGAAACTCTATACTCACCGGTATCCTTATTAAAAAAATAATTTTAAATCTCATAATTTTTTCTAAGACTTTATAAGTAACAAAAAGAGATGTCCTTCTGTAAATATGGTCAGTGATCAGACATGCACAATAAGTTGAGCAGTCTGATATTTGTGTCAATGGTCAAATGAAAAATTTACATATTTATACAGGGCGCCTATATTGAATGACGATTTAGAGAATAATGAGACACCTTAGGGGCATGTTGACTATCGTTTTGCGTTACGATGGAGATTGAGTTATAAATTTGCCTAATAAAATAGGCGCATATTAAGAGGGCGATATTAACGAACAAAAGTTTATCTTCAATTATGTCTTCATGTTATAGAATGACATATTGCAAAGTTTAGCTAAAGCAAAACTATATATAAAGTAGTAAACTATGAAAATTGAGTTTGTGTTATACTCAATGATGGTATGAAACCCTCTGGTTAAGTAAATTATTTTACTCCTGTATTGCAATGGTCAAGTATGTCCTTTGTTGCAATATGTATGTCACTATTGCTTGATAAAATGATAGACCATTATAGGGGAAATTCATTAATTGTCTAGTATGTCTTGACAATGTGAAGAAGATACGGTTGATGAATACATGTGTAAGTATGTGATACGTACTAAGCATTTTCGTCTGACACATTAATATGCGCAAAGTTTATGCGGTGATGTATTCTATATCTTCTTGTGATGAATAAAATTATGTTAAATTTTATTCTAGAGCTAGTTAATATTTTTGATAATACGTGTAGAGTATGTCAAACCAGGCACGATATTATCAATCACACGGATAATCGCCTCGGCGCTTAGTGTATAGCAAGCGAAGATGAAATGATGTAGATCCAGATATATGATCTAAGATCGCCCTGATATGTTCGGGAGGATGACACGAGTTTATATAAAACTCTGTGTAGTCTAATAAAAGAAGCTAGATGTGAGACCTCGTGGCGTTAATCCTTGGGCGACTAGTGGGAGGACTCAAGTTAGATGTCATGGGTAGACATCTGGGCTCTAATATGTGCGATGTTATGAGTTTATGACATACATTCTTTCAGTGAGAGTCTCCACCGCAGTACTTGGTTATGGACCTAGTATGCTAAGTCGACCCTAAGACTTGGCGAATATTTTATAGTTCTTCGTCAGAGTGTGAGTCTTTAAGGACTGAACAAGTCCGGAGATTACCCTTAGACTCTTGACTATATTTTAAAGTAATGAGTTAGTGTTGTTACTTTAGCGAGATACTCAAAGGCTAAAATTGTTATGTGGTTCGTCGAACCACGACTAGGAAAGCAGCTGACTTAGAATTGAGAAATATGAGGACGAGAGGAAGATTCAATGGTGCTACATGGTATTTGTGATGCAATTGGCCAAATACGTAAGCATGCAAATATGGATAAATTGAAATCATGCATGATATGACGTATGTCGTCTGGAGTGTGCAAGCAAGGTGTTTCCAAGGCAAAGCGAGTAACATGAATGTTTGAGTGACTATGTATTATTGATAAATCATAGTATTGGCTCACATGATAGCTGAGTAGCTATACAATGATAATACGTTATAGTATGCACTCACACGTTGATTGAGCAATTATGTGATCATAACTTTGGCTTTTAAATTGATTGAGCAACTATATATCCCTGACAGGGTCATAGTATAGGCTCTCAAGTGGTTGAGTGACTATGTATCCCTAACATGTCATAATTCTTCCTAAGTTGTGGATGTACTAGTGGGTTGCACGATCCATTTACCATAACAGACATTTACTGGAATCGTATATAAGTATCGGCCCATCATGTTGGAGTGGGATATTGTTGGACATGTGATTATAGTAACTAGTTACGTTAACTACATGAATGTGGTTATATTAACTATATACTTAGCACCTATAAATAGAAGACATTCGGTCTTCTTAGTGTATGTGAGTGATGTTGCACACGGTGCATATAGACTGTACCATGTTCACTATCCGATTGCCAATATCTCTCTGCATTCCGATGATGTCTGGGTACTTTGGATTGTGAAAATGTAAAATTCTCGATGATCCATTTCCACTGCAAGAGGTATTCCATATCATTTATGATTTATATATGTTATAAATCTAACATTGGTATCCTAGTTTTTTTAATTGCACTAAAAAATAATATTTATTATTATTTTTGAAATATACTCATTTCGATTGAAGGACAAAGTGGTCTTTGTTATCACAAATATATTATGAAAAAACCAAGATAATAATATATTTTTTTCTGCTTTATTGTAATATTTTTTACGAACATTTCAAAAACTTTTTTTCTGCATGTATATGTAAAAGAAAATAAGAAAACTATTTCAGTATGTTCAAAGCCCGTTAGGAGAGCCAATATGGGTGAAAAGGTATTGCACTTATATGGGAGCGGCCCAATACAGTTTTTTTTATCATTTTTCAAAATTTGTGAGAAAATCAAAGTAATTAGAATTTAGAAAATATCTATTTTAAAATTTTTTAAAATTTAAAAAAATATGTATTTTCCTTAAGAAATTTTTCTGTATTTTAAATCACCCATGCAATTTAACACTACGGAAGTACAACATTCGTTGATTTAGTGCAATAGTTAAATGATTTTAATTTGCATGCTAATTACGAATATTGCCTTATAAATGCGTTATCATAATGATATTTATTGTTGTGATTTAAATTCAATTGTGGAAGGCATTTGAATATTTTTAAATTTAAAATTAAATTCAAAACTAGTATGCCCCGATTTTATTATAAGTAATTGTCATTCTTAATTTTTTAAAATATCTTAAAGTTGCGAATTTGAATTTAAAATTGATATGTCCAAATTTTTTTAAGCATGAGAACTTGAATAAAAAATTTAAATTGAGTTTAAATTAAATAAATTGAATTAATTCCTTTTCTAAGAATTAATTAACATTTATGGCAATATTATCTTTTGCTATGTGCTCAAATAAATGTTTCATGCATGCCTATAACAAAAGAATAATTAGTTGGTAGAATTATTAAAAATATAGGCAATTAAATGATACATGAAATATATGTAATTCTTTTGTAGCATTATGGGACCTTGATATTCAAGTGTTCATGAAAAATGCTCGATGATCCGTTTCCGCTATAAGAGATATTACGTATATTTATATATGTTATAAATATAACATTTATATCGTAGTTTTTCTGAATTTTTTTGAACACATGATTGCGATGGAAAAATAATTTGTAAGTATATCAAAGTAATTAAAAAATAGAAAATGTCTATTTTAAAATTTTAAAAATTAAGTTTGGTTACTAATAGAGCGGAATGACGTCGTATGATCCATGTAGCCGACCCCACCTAGTGGGATAAGGCTTTGTTGTTGTTGTTGTAAAATTTTAAAAATTATAAAAATATGTATTTCCCTTTAGAAATCTTTCTGTAAATCTTAAAATCACACATGCAATTTAACACTATCGAAAGTAAAAGATTTGTTGATTTAATGCAATAGTTAAATGATTTGAATTTTCATGCTAATTACAAATATTGCCTAGTAAATGTGTTATCATTCATGAAGCCGTCATTTCATAATTATGTTTATTGTTATGATCTAAATTCAATATGGAAGGCATTTGAATAATTTCAAATTCTAATTCGAATTCAAAATTTGAATAGTTGTCTTTCTAAAATTTTGACTGTGTGTTAAAATTGTTAATTTAAATTTAAAATTGATATGTTTAATTTTATTAAGCATGATAACTTGCCTAAAAATTTCAAATTGAGTTGAAATTAAATAAACTGAATTAATTCATTGCTAGAATTAATTAATATTTATGGCAATATTATTTTTGGCTGTGTGTCAAACGAATGTTCATTCATGCCTATAACAAAAGAATAATTAGTTTATCTATTTATACAAATTATAGGCAATTAAATGATATTTGAAACATAGGTACTTCTTTTATACTACTAATGCAAGAGATTCAAGTGTTTAATGAAAGGGATCGTCGAGAATTTTTCATGAACACTTACATATCCAGGTCCTTTAATGTTGCGAAAGAAGTACATATGTTTTATGTATCATTTAATTACCTAAAATTTTAATAATTAGACCAACTAATTATTCTTTTGTTATAGGCATGCATGAAACATTCATTTGAGTACATAGCAAAAGATACACATGCAAATTTTTTTTTTGAATAGTTTGTAAAAAAAATATTATAATAAAATAGAAAAAAATATATTATAGTATGGGTTCACCCATAATATATTTGTGTTGACAAGGACTACTTTGTCCCTCAATTATGGTCATACAATCGAGATACGCAGATTCCAAAAATAATATTTCCGACGCAACCATGAGTTTGAAAAAACAAATCCAGAAAAGCTCTTGCCGCAAAAATAGATCGTTGAGGCTTTCCAAGCATATTTGAATCTCGATATGCCTTAGTGCTACAAAAGTACCTATATCTTTCATGTGTCATTTGATTGCCTATAGTTTGTATAATTAGACCAATTAACTATTTTTTTTTATAGGCTTGCATGAAACATTCATTAGAACATAGTAAAAAATAATATTACCATAACTGTTAATTAATTCTTAGAAAAAGAATTAATTCAATTTATTTAATTTCGACTCAACTTGAAAATTTTAGGCAAGTTATCATACTTAACAAAATTGGACATACCAATTTTAAATTCAATTTCACAATTTTATCACATGATCAAAACTTTAGCAAGATAATTATTTGCAATAAATTTTGGACATATTTTATTAGACGATAGCACATTTATTAGACAATATTTGCAATTAACATGCAAATCTAAATCATTTAGTTATTGCGCTAAATCAACAAATAATTTTCTTTTAATAGTGTTAAATTGCATGCATGATTTTAAAATTTACAAAAGAATCCCAAACAAAAATGCATATTTTTCCTAATTTTTCATACAACTGAGATGCATATATCCCAAAGATAATAACAAATATTATTTTTCGAGACAATCATGAGTTTGAGAAAAAAATAAAAAAAAACTTCGATAACAATTATGAATAGAAGTTCCAAAATAACTTTTGTTGCAGAAGTGAATTGTCGAGACTTTTCTACGAACACTGGACGGGTGCACTTGTACCTCAGGGCCGAGGACGGAACCTCGGGAGAATGAAACATGTAACCATAGCACAAATACCTCTGGATAAACTAACACGAAAGCACAACATGGACCTCTGATATGCATCACGCACGCACATCACTCGTTGCGTGATCGCATGCGAAGCACGCTTGATTGCACAAGAGAAGGGGACTTTTGATTCTAGTTATGACCTTTTATGTAACACTCCGAAATTTCATCCCTAATTGTCAGGGGCAATTAGGTTATTTGGCTGTGTTAACGCGTTCACCACCACATAATCATAATAAAATATGATTTTCTATTAATACAACAGAAGCATAAACCATTAAATAAGAAAAAAAAATCTTTCAATTGAATGCGGAAGACTTCATGAAAACATGAAAATTAATGTTATAGAATTGAGAAAAAGTAATCAAATAGTCATCACTAAAATATCTTTTGAAAACCATAATCAAAGGAGTCTAAAACATCATGACTCTTGACAACCTAGATCATGTATGCAATCATCTCATCATGAGCTGAGCTGCCATCATCCATACTTTAGTTACCTGCACAGATCCAAGGTGTAGGGTTTTCAGTTGAGTATGTAAAGACCATGCATACGATGCTCTGATCCTAAATAGGATACTAGATGATATGCATAATCATCTTCAATAATAAGAAGGGAACAATATGCATGCCATATTCTTAACATATGATTTACATGTCATTCATTCACACCATTTTTATCATCAAGCAATAAAATAAAAGTATGGAATGACATGTAATCACTATCATCATACATTTAGTATGGACATTCATAACAATTATTAATTCAATTCATAGGCACATAAGTGAGGTATTCTTACCATAATAATTGCCTCCATAACTTTTCTAGGGTTGCTTTATAACCCTTTTGGACTTTCACTTTCATGGAACATCATTCCATTCGATCGATCATTGGCCCTTCTTCACGTTATATCTTTCGATAGTTGGGATTTACGTTGTTGCCCTTTCAATAGGATAGCTAAGCATTAGAGACAATGCTCCCCTCTCATCCGAAGGCGACATCATAATGCACACACTATTGTCGATGTGTGTAATGATCATTTTGGAGAAGTCTTGCACGAGGGCGACATCGGAATGACACACCGTCACCGATGTGTAACAATCATTCCGAAGGAAATCTCATAAAAGGCCATAGAGGTTCAACATGTAACATCATCCACAACTGGGTTCATTATGCTTTTCAATCAACAATTATTAGCGTCGCTCAATCTTCATATTTTAACCTAGTTATGTGTGGAAACATGCATATACATGTATCTAGGTTCTTATACAACCAACAAACATAAATACACACTATGAATACCTTGAAAATAACATTTAAAGTATCATATAAGATTTCTGATGTTGGCCAATCATGGCCGTGACAGAACCCTGAAAAAATACCCATCTATCACAGCCATGCATGACAGAAGCTCGACATTGACCAATTTCTCGGCTCTTCTGTCACGGGCGTGAAGGGATTGTGACAGAGCTCTCGCCCAATCCGATTCTACATGATTTTTTATCCAAAATTTTGGAAAAATCACTCTATAACATTATGGATGATATATGCATATAGGGTCAAAAGAACATCAGAAATCCATGTAAAAGCATTCAATTCCTAGATGAAGGGTTCAAACCCCAATTTATGAACAATATGAAGAACATGAACCCTAATAATTGATATAATCCTATACTTGCAAATAGCATAAATCCAATGCTTTCAATGAAAAACATCCTCATCACAATCTAATCCGAGGATGGTATCCTTATGCTCTCAATCCGTGCATAAAACCATTGAGAGCGCGATTTTGGATCCCTTTACATACCTTTCTCTTAGATCTTTTTTCTTTTCTTTTCTTTCCTCTCCTTCTTCTTTATCTTCTTCCTCCTCATTGTTCTCTTGTTCTCCTTCCTCAAGCCCTAGCCGCCAAAAGATTCAGGTGGAGAAAAAAGGGTTTGACCAAAAGTCCAAATTATCCTTAGTAAAAAATGTGAGGTATTACATTGCAACTTCAACTATTTGTAATTGAAGAGGACTTTATTCACCTTCATGAAGGTGCACAAGAGATTGTTTCTACAACTACAGTTGCTGCCAAAGTTGTTGCAGCAGCTGCTGCATCATATGCCCCTTATTCATCAGTTCATTGTTGCCATCTATTGATGTGACCCCTGTAGCTCAAATCAATCGGCAGAAAAGGCCACAATTATTGGAGTCCAGGACTGCAAACAGTATTTCTTTTTTTGAAGTTAAACTTGCATTGAGTCATTGTACAAAATGTTATCGAGGCCATGGGGGAGCTTCGACCCAAAAAATGCGCACCATGTTGGCGGCCAAAATTAGCTAAGTTGTCAGCGGCAGAGTTAAAAGTTCTCGGAAAAAATACAACAGTGCAAGACTGTCCATGATATTTTAGATGCCCGCTAGGATGCTTCGGATGCGTCATGGACAACGATGCATGTGACTGATAATGTGTACTAAGGTCTCCGAATCAGTGCAGATCTTGACATGAGTGAAGCCATGGTTTGTACACGCTTGGATTCCAAGGAGTAGTGCCCAAGCTTCAACTAAGAGAACAGTGTCACTAGCCAAGTCTCCAACTCTTACAAAAATGAAAGCACCAGAATGAAAGCGTAAAAAATGAAGCCATATCCACCTTCCTTGGTGGCATGACTGAGCGAGACATCCGAATTGAGCATAATACAATTCGAGAAAGGGGGCTTCCACTAGATCCTTGGTGGATATGGGGGCAGGATGCCTTAGGAGCGTGGATGGCAGCAAAACAAAATTCGTGAAAACTGGCTAAAGCTCTTTCCCAGACCACATTGATGATTGCATGCCTTGTCCGAAAATGGATGTCATTTCTCAAGTTCCAAATACCCATAAGCAATAAGAAAAAATGGAGAGAAGGTTCTTTCTGGAAGGCTGATCCAAAGTGGCTCCCTCATGGAGCCAAGAACCAGAATCCTATGAGGAGGAGAATTGGAAATTGTAGTGGAGCTTCTGCCGAAAAAGATTCCATAATTGGAATCAGGAAAAAAATAAGTGGGAGTTTGTTTCTAAAGCAAGGCCACAGAGGGAGCAAAGTGGATCAACTGAAAAGTCAAATCTATGTATGTAGTCCATGGTGGTAAGACGGCTATGGAGAAGCTTCCAAAGAAAATAAAGAATTTTGGAGGGAACCTGAATCTTCCATATCGTGGACCAAGGCTACGCTCCATCCAAGTTAACCGACAAAGCCTGCCAGGACACGAACTTGTAAACTGCGCTGGCATTTGGGAGCCCATGGTTATCATTTGCCCAAACCCATGCATGTGGTGCAGGAGATTGAATACTACAAATGGCATCGCAAATCGAGGCATCAAATATATGAGACAAATGGTGGTATTCCAGCTGTGATTTATGATAAGATCTGATACTTTGAGAGAGCTAATGTCAATATCCATGTCTAAGTTGAAATTCTCCCAAGGGGAAACGGGGTCAACCATTGGTCATGAAGGACGAAAGTGTTCAAACCTAATCTAATAGCCTTGATGAAACCAGGACGGAGATCATAAACGAAGTCTAGGATTGACGCCAATCCCATAGTGGTGCATACTTAGCTAAGACAAAACGTGCCCATAGGGATGGAGATTTATTCAAGAGGCTAAGGATTCTTCAAGCAAAAAGCAAGGATCCGATCAGGTGAAAATTTATGATTCCTACTATTCACAATCGGATGAGATGGGATGCATGACGACCATTTCCAACGTCCTAGAGGAATGATTGATTGAGCCGTTCCAGGAAGGAGAGAGTGCTTGTGGACAGATATGTAGTGCCTAGGAAATAGGTGGGAATAGAAGAGAGTCGACTTGATGAGAGTAGTGCATATTTCCTCGGCACTATAATTTGCCCGCAGGCAATCTCTCCTCCCTAGAATGACTCAGTAGCGGGCAGCGTAGCCTATGAGTATAGTGGTGATGCGCTTGATAATGAAGGTTGTTTGATGTTTGGTAGGGATATATCTTGGTGAAATGGGGCACCCAAGTAGGTGAAAGAGTACGTGCCCGATTGGATGCCTAGGCACATAGTTTGGGATTGCCTTCTATGGGGATAGAGTCTGGTGGGAAAGTAGATTGCCAATTTGAGAGTGTTCATACATTGTCTAGTAAGAAGTACATAAGATTGAAGGACCGATTTGAGCTTACGACAATTAGCCAGAGTTAGCCAGAGTGGCACAGATGCATACTAAAAGATCGTCAACGAAAATGAGGTGACTGAGAGAGAAGTTATTACACTTGAAAGGCTTGATACTACTAAAATCTGTTTGCTAGTTGTTTAGGGAAGTGAATGCTTGAGATATAATGATGAACATATATGGAAAGAGTGGGTCGCCCCTTGTGGGCCAAGAAGTAGGGTGAAAGATTTCCATTAATCACATAGGAGAACATAGGGGATCAGATATAGAGATTTATCCATGTGATGAAGTGCTGAGGATGGTTCATTAGGTGTAGGATTTGGATTATTGCTCTCCATTGATACTTTGTCAAAAGCTTTTCCATGTCAAATTTGATAAGCATATGTTTTATGCGACCCAAAGAGAGGGAATGTGTGAGTTCCTGAGATATAAGAATGTTGTCCTAAATACTACGGTCGGGGATGAATGCTATTTGCATGGGGCTGATAACCTTCTCAAGGGTAGGCCGTAATCTATTGGCGAGCATTTTAGCGAAAATCCTATATAAGATGTTACAAAGAGAAATAGGGCGATAGTCCCTTATGGACAAGGGGGTCATATTTTTTTGGGATGAAGATAAGAGTCGTTTTGCTCTATTAACTAGGAATCTGGTTTGTTCACAAAACTTCTTGCATTGTGGAAATAATTTTAGGTCCAACAATGTAACACCCCGGCCCAATCAAGATATTGTTCTCTTCGAGCTTTCATTCCGTACGAATTTAAAACGCGTCTTGATAGGTGAAGATGGTATTTACAAATAAGTCCATGACCACCTTCGTGTTTTGTCCATTGTGCACTATTCATTGAGACCATCATAGTCCTTAGACCTTAGGTTACAATCTTTCCCTCATAAAGGGCTCAACGTCCTCGTTGAGCGGGGTCCGTGTTGACCCATGGCCCGTGTTTCCCACATGGCTCAAGTGAGCATGTGAGGTTGGCTCTGATATCATTATGTAACACCCTGCGCAATCAAGATATTGCTCGCTTTGGGCTTTCGGCCCACACGAATTTAAAACGCATCTTGATATGTGAAAGGGTAGCTACATATAAACCCATGACTACCTTTGTGTTTTGCCCATGTGGGACTACTCAATAAGACCATCTTGGTCCTTAGACCTCAGGTCATTACAAATAATGTCCCAATTGGTGCGATAGAAGTCTATGGTAAATCCATCCGGGCCCGAAGCTTGCCCCGACGGATGATAGAACGAACCTCTTGGAAGGTGATAAGGTTGGCGAGGAATGTTGTGAGCCAGGGGCGCATAGGGGAGAGCAACCATCGGTTCAGTTAATTAACTGACCGGATAACACATTTATACTTTTCTTATTTCATTTGATTTGGTGTTTCTCCATATTGCATAAGGTGGTCCATGTAAGAGGCTTTCGACTGACGGATCCCAGAGCAGATGCCCTTAAGTCATCAGGCAAAAATCTCCTACAGATCTAATCACCTGAACACACCAGGTTCCGTATAGCACATTTTATACTTTTGTAACTTTTCTTTGGGGTTCCACCAACCCTTCTTTTCTTTTGCTTTCTTTCTATTAAGCTCATCCACCACTTGAACATTCAACAGGGATGTAATTGTTATCACATGGCATACATATATATATATATATATATATGTTTAAAGTAATTGAAACAGGAGGTAATCGTCAACATATTCATGATTTCGCACAACATCATTCTCCATACCATTAAATCCTACACTAAGGCGACAAATGATAAACATGGAGTACTTTGAATTTAGCTAATGTACATGATGTCCTTGAAGATAGTTTGAACAATAGAAAATTTTTAAACAAAAGGAAATCTGACATTTTTTTAGATTAACGCAATTCGATGAAACGAGAACTAAATGTAGAAAGGATACTAAGATGCAGTTTTACTAAAAATAGATATGATGCATGAAAATGCAATTCCCCCAAGCCTGAGCTTAACACTGTCCTCAATATTTAAAGACAGACTCCTAAAAGGGATTCAAGCATGCATGAAATAAAAGGACAGAATATAAAGAGATGGAAGGAGACAACTGTCTAATACATAGGTGGTGGTGGCGGCGGGGGATAGAGAAGATGCTTGTAATGTCCCTGGCTGATGTGGTACTCATGCGTGCGTCGCATCATAGCATCGGTCTGGCTTTCAGTTAGAGAAAGTACGTCAGCTCAGATCTGGCATAGCTCGTCAGCCTACCGTAACTGCTCGGTGTGCATTGTAGTCAACAGCTGATGCATGGCAGAAAAATCAGTGAGGTGAGAAGTGGTAGGAGCACTCCTGTCAAGCTGCCCCTGAGAAGGTCCCGGGTCCTCCAGGCGGTGGCGTCGTGGAACCACAGGGTGTTCCGATGGGACAAGCAGCCAATTGGCTTCATTGGAGGGGTCGAAGCGCTCAGTCTCATTAAATGGTATGTGCATATCAGCCTTGCCGGACCGGAAATATCGGTCGTCCCCCCTGTCTGGACCCTAGCTCCATGGCGCGAATAAGATAGTCATCCAGTGATGAGGACTCGTCTAGCTGTGGCAGTTCATCTAAGTCTAGATTCAGATGGATGACAATGGGTGTGATCATCCCGCCGATGATGATGTGGCCCTTATCTTTGTTGGCAACTTTGAGAAGAGTGCGAGCTAGAAATGCGTCGACATTAACTAGGGTGGAGGTCAGCATGCAGTACAAGATGAAGAGTTCCTGAGCATTGACACCACCGCGGCCAAACAATGTGTTGGAGAGGATCCGATGCGCAAATTGGATGGTGGGATTCTGAATATATGTGGACTTGCCGCGCTGAAATGTCCTTCACCTGTAATGAATGACCAGAACTCCTGGGCACTGAATTCCTTGGGGATGCGTAGATGTCCGGCATTAGGAAAGTTGAAGATGGCGTTGAACTCGGCCAGAGATAACTCGAACTCGCGATTGTAGAGTTGGAAAGAGATGGCAGCTTGCCGACGTCCTGTGGCCTCGAGGTGCTCCACATTGAGGGAATATAGAAATTCCATCGTGATATCCTCGTAAGTGGGCAACCACTGTTGCGCGAAATAGCCCATGCCTATGTTAGAGAATAAAGTCATAATAAATGGTCGGAGGTTCCATACATTCATCGCAGCTTGGTCCGGGAACCGAGTGGGATAGACACGGAGGATATCCAGCACATGTTCCCGGATTCGTGCTTCGGCGGAAAGCCACTCTCTGGTGGCAGGGCACAGAAGTCGCGAGGTGGAGCCTTTTGCGGTGATAGCGTTGTCACCCGGGCGCTGGCGGCGACAAACAAGAGCCTTCACGCGAGGTGCCATGAGAAGTAGTGAGGGTCACGACCTATAAGAGGAGAACAACGGCCCGGAGAACTAGTTTCACAGGTCGTAAGAAATATCTAACGGCCCTCGTAGTGGCAAAAAATAAACTTAACGGGCCACTTATAGTGGGACACGACCTTTACAGAGGGAAAAAAACTAACGGGCCGTTATATCTTCTCACGGCCTTAACAAATTGTAAACACGAAAGAAGAATAAAAACACGACCTGTGTCCCTCTGTTCACGGTCCTATTCTTCCTGCCGTCATCGGAGAAGGATGGCGAGCGTCAGGTGCTTGGTCCGCCGGTGAGAAAATGCTTGGACGGTTCATCGAGTTTTCGGTCAAAAAGGCAGCGTGATCTGTTCGTCGAAGAAGGGTTGGGAGACGTCGACCGAGGGAAAAATCTGCGACGAGGATGCTCAGTGCGGGGCGAGGTCGGAGCCAATGATGGTGGCAGTTGGGGCGGCAGAGGATCGAAGGGCGAGGAACTTTTGAGATCCCTTCGTTGATCGAAGGCGATGGCCGCCAGGGTCTGAATCATCGATGATCACCGGAGATCCAATCGTCGAGCAGCGTGCCGGCTTGAAGGAGAAGATGAGGCGTGAGGGACGATCTCACAGTCCTTCTCTTTCAATTGCCAATCTGATGGGGGCCGTGAGAAGCATTTAACGGGCCGTGATGAATTAATACTGGTGGTTGAGTGCTGGGGCGATTTACTGGGCGATGTGCTCGAGTTATGAGGCGTTACTCACCGTCCAAAGTCGACGCCACATGGCCCAATCCATGGTAGAAAGTATGATCCTATGAAATAATGCCACGTGTTTTCCTACGGATGTGTTTCGGATGTGTTTTGTGTATTTGATTAGATTCACGGGGCGTGAACGTGAATTAATGACCCGTGAGGGTCGATGATGGCTCGTGAAAAGTTGAACAGGGTCGTGAGACGGGAAAAAATGACAACCACCGAAGTGGACTTGAATATTTACTTCCCGTGAAGTAAATCTAACGCCCCATGAAAACTGTGAGTGTTGCGAGCTAGATTCTACGAGGCCCATGAAAGTAGACTCACAACTCGTGAAGATGAGGTGGCGACCCATTAGAAAATAGGCATGGTCATTACTCGGGGATTACAGTAGCAGAACAGGGGAAAGAAGAAGGTGAATATGAGTCAACTTGTAGAACTGATATTTCTGGAGCAATAGTGATCTGGTCTCCAGCAAATAAAAGTGTGCCCTTTATATAGAGAAATTACAAGATCTGGTCTAGAGATAAAATTCTAAAACTAACTAATAGAGATAAAATCTTAAAACTAACTATCAAACATAGTTGCACTAAAGATAAGATTCTGCCCCAACTAAAATATAAAACTAACTGTGAAATTAAGTTGCACTAAAGATAAGATTCTGTCCCACCTAAACTATAATCTAGATAACTATCTCCTTGTTATCCAAATCCTGCTACATCAGCCAAGCAAGATGAAGCGATGCCGGCGGGCGGGTGCTATCGTGTGTTGTGCCTGCAGGGGCTCAACTGCTCAGGAGTTGGGAGACGGGGAGAGTTACCGAGTTAGGGCAAAATGCAGGCAAGTAGGCAACAAAATAATCTATTCAGTTGATCAACTTATCTTCAGTTCAGTATTGAAACTTGGCCTCTGCGGTTCAACTCGACCTTGAATTCATCCAGCCCTAGTCTATTGGTTCGGTCGGATCCATCCGAGTCAACAAAGGTAAACCTGAACCCAACCCGAACCAAGTTGTTCAACTTGGTTCGGGTCGAGTTCGACCCGACTTTGAATCCGAACTGACCCAAACACTAATGGGTCAGTTCGGATCGCTAGGTTCACCTGGTCGATCCGACCCAGTGAACACCCCTAGTAAGCTAACATGGTTGTCCACGATGGGCCACGTGGAGCTGACGTGGGGAAAAGGCCAATTCTGACATCGCCTCCAGCAGTGCAGCGGCGCTATGAGCCGTTGGGCGAGCACCAAGCGACCATTGGAGGTCCATACTCCTGACGTTGCATGTCGTACAACGAGCACTGGGCAAGTGAGTGGGACTGCGCCATCCTATGGGAGTCTCGCGCAGCCAAAACACCTATACAAGCTCCAAGATCCAAGACGATGACCATTCAAGACGACCAATGATGCCGGAGCGATAGCAGAAAGTAGGAAGGTTTTCATAAGCTACTTGTTAAATATACCTGTCTCCGATTGGCAGTGAGATCCAAGTGGTCTGCTGAAGGGAGAGACAAGGTTTACCTAGACACAAGTTCATGCGTATGGGGCATGAAAGGAGCTTAGAGCATTTTCATCAGTAATAAGGAGAGTACTGAAAGCAGCCGCTACGCGTTTGAGGGAGGAGGGGTTGCGGAGCTCCGCCCGGGAGTTGCATGAGAAAGTCCAACGTTGATGCAGAGTTCAAGCGTAGGAACGGGGAGACTGAGGCGACTCTAAGCAAGTGACCATTGAACTTAGTGAGATCCAAGTGGTCTATCGAAGGGGAGAGGCAAGGTTTATCTCAGACACAAGTTCGTGCGCATGGGAGCATCAACGAATCTCAAAGCACTTTCGTCAATATAGAGAAGAATACCGAAATTTGTCGCTATGCATTTGAGGGAGGAGGGGCTCGGGGGAGCTCTGCCCGAGAGTTGCAGCCAGATGGGAAAGTCAATGCAAAGTCAAGGCAAGTTATGACTTGCATACGAACTCTTTCATTTTCAAACGTGAAGAGGAAAAATGAGTTACCCAATGGTGATATAACATGAGGGTAGGTGGCTCCCCAAAGCGACGTGATGCCCTCCCAGAGAGCCTCCAGACTGCCAATGAAGTGGCCTATTTGGCATAGTTGTAGAGATTCCGAGTGCTAGGTCATGTCAGAAGCCGAGATAGTAACTTCGCCCGTTGTGGTGAAGCTCCCTCAGTTTCAGGGAGAGATCTTGGTAGACGAAGCAGTGTGATTTCCATGAGCTGTAAGCCATGATTTTGCTGCGTGATGTGGCAAGAAAGGAGGAAGTGGTAGGATACGCTGCTAGTTTGAGGGGGGAGGGGGTTTTAGATGGAACAGGGGGGAAGGGGTCTTCTGCCGCACCGGTTTTCGGCGGGAAGAGGGGGAGACATTGTGTGTCACCAACCTCAATGTGGAGGAAAGGATGGGAAAAGGGGAGGAGGAGAGGAGACCCATGTTGCATAAGATTTCTTCTTTTCGAGAGGCGCCTCTGCCCGGGGTTGCCGGACGGGGTTACTACCCCAAGGAGATTGTATGCAGACCAAAGTGCCGATCTAAGGAGATGTTCGAACCGGAGGGGGGGAGGGGAAAGAGAGATAAGCGCTACAGAAGATGGGAGATTGGGCGCCACTACCTTCAAGGATTTCCTCCCTTGGGTGATTGAGCTTTGGATCTCACTTACTGCTTTGAATGCAAGTGAGGGGGTGGCGATTCTAGCTAGTGAAGGAATGCCTATTTGGAGGGCATTTCTGTGACTAGTTCTAGAGACTCATGTGACATTCCACGGATTTCAAAATGGCGGGACCAGCAACAAAATGGTGCCAGCTCTAATATCATTCAAGGAGTTGCAGATGTAGCTATCTCTGATAAACAAAAGAATAACCAAGAAATTAATGCTTTGTCATATGTGACCAGATCAAGCAATTCATCTATGTATCTCACAGTTGGGGAGACATCAACTCTCAACAATACAAGTTTACCTTTATTAATAATGCCTTGAATCCTATCCCAATTGAAAACCATACACTCCGAAGTAAAATGGACCCGCGCATTACGGGGGTCTCATTTGTAAAAGGGAGTGCCTATACAAACTCCCTGGGGTCCAACTAGAAAATAATATGAGTTGTAATTATCTTCTATTTTCATCTAATAAAATTCTGCGTCGCTTAAAATTTCTCGAATTTTTTTGTGGTGTATAATTTTTCTTATACAAAAATCCTAACAATCCTCTTCACATATCAAATAATTGAGTAATGGGAGGCATTATTTTGGAGGAACACATCAAACGAGGTACTTCTCATTCTTCTTGTCTTCTATACAAGCAAGAGTCGTTTTGATGTTAACGAATGTTAATTGATGCTAAAGCTAAAAAAATGTTATTTGATACTGTTGATCTTGATTCCTTTACATTTTTCATTGCAATACTTTGTCTCGAAAAAAATATTCCCTAAAATGAAAGAAAAATAGAGCAAAATATTGTCCTCTGAATTGGACTATTACCTATTTCATGTGCGCGTCTTTTTTGTTGATGAGCATCTTAATGAAATATCCGAATCGGCAGCATCGATTCTGCTCAAGTCTTAACGAGTTGAACATTGAATCAAAGAAGAAAACTAAATGAAAAAAGTTAGAGATTATAAAGTATTAAGACATACAATTATCTCTAAGTGTAAAGTCGAATTTAGAGTTACTAGAGTGCAATTTGATCTCTACGAATGAAATTAGAGTTTATATGGTTTAAATTTTTAAGTTGGAATTTTCATTTTCCCTAACCTTTGAAATTTGTTTAAACTAGTTTCACCAAACTGGTGGAATTGCAAAAGTATAATTTTTTTTAACTTATCTGGAACAAACAATACAACACAATGATGTTTAAGCTGAGCCTACTCAGCAGTCGGGCAAGCACGACAACGGGGACAGGGGCACATACGTGGGTGAGCTAGAAGCCCACAAGGGAGCAAGATGGGCGTGGAGTGAGTGGTGATTGTAGCAGGAGTGCCCAAGCTCGGCGGGGAGTCGGTGGCGCTGGCAGCAGCAGGGTGGCGGGTGATGGCAGTAGCAAGAGGACTTGAGCCGGTCGTGGAGTCGATGGCGCTAGCAGTAGTAGGGTGGCAGTTGATGGCAGCAACAGGAGGGCTTGAGCCGGGTGTGGAGACGGTGGTGCTGGCAGCAGCAGGGTGGGTGGCAGCAGCAGTGATAGATATGTGACGGCTCCAGAGGCAGAAAGGAGTCGTCAAACATGAGACTACACTAACTACAATTATCACTAAAAGGAGGATCACAATGGCTATCTGGTGATCGACAGAATTCACCGTAAAAAAATGAATTCTGCCGGATCTCCAGATAATCGTTATCATCCTTCTTTTAGTGGTAATTATAGTAATTGTAGTCTCATGTACCACGATTATTTTCCGTCTCTAGCCACGTCACATATCTATCACAGTTGTTGCCACCCACCCTGTTGCTGCCAACGCCACCGAGTCCACACCCGACTCAATCCCGCCTGCTGCTACCATCAATCGCCACCCTGTTGCTGCCAACGCCACCGACTCCACGTCCAGCACAAGCCCTCCTGCTGCTGCCATCAACCGCCGCCCTACTGCTGCCGGCGCCACCGACTCCACGCCGAGCTTGGGCACTCTTGCTACCACCACCATTCACTCCGCGTCCATCTTGAACCCTTGTGGGCTTCTGGCTCCCCCACGTCTGTGTCCCTGTACCCGCTGCCGTTCTTGCCCGACTGCTGAGTAGGCTCAGCTTAAATATCCTTGTGTTGTATTGTTTGTTCCAAGTATTAAACATCTTGCCCAAGACTCTACTCCGCTGATATGGCTGTCATCATACATGACTTGGGTGTGGCCCTTGTCGTAGGCACTTCATGTCTTGCTCCCTAAAAGACTAACTGAAAACCATCATCAGTTAGTGTTATCTCCTCGAAGTTGTCGATGAAGTCCATGCTTAGGACGTTTCATTCAACGTCTTGAGTTCAGGATCCTTTGTATATGACACGCCAAGGTGCGTCACCTCCTACACCGCGAGGAAGTTGTGAGTCACCCCCATATCAACCAAGGCCATGATGGATCCAATATGAGGCGGCCCCTTCCTCTTCATCCGAGGTCGCGGCCATGGCCGCCAAGCCTGCCTTCTTGTCGGACTCCCTCATGTAGTGTGCTGCTCCAGAAACATAGCATCGGATGTCATCTTGCCATCGGCCTTAGATGTATTTGCCTCCTTTTTCTTTCCCTTTTTCTTGTCACTTTTCTTCACGGCTTGGCATCCTTTCTCGTACACCTTGCCCACCTTGCCCTTCTCCTTGACCTGCGCGCCAAGGTAACGATTGACTTGGAACTCCACCAGAGCTTCGGTCGCGACCAGAGCTTCCTTCATGGTCACCTTCTGCCGCTTGAGTTCTTGCGCTGCCTAAGGCTTCAACCCTCGCAAGAAGAAAAAAAAGTCACGTCGACTCTTCCATCACGCCCGGCATCTCCAACATGATCTGTTGGAAACGCTCGATATAATCCTTCATCGAGCCGGTTTGACGTAACGCCATCAGCCTCATCATGGCAACCTCTTGGGCGTTGTCGGGGTAGAACTGCTTCTTCAGTTCTGTATTGAAGTCGCTCCACACGTCTATAATGACCGTGCCCTTTGCGATTTCCTCCTCCATGCGCCTCCACCACAGAAACGTCCGCTAGGTATTGGACAACCATGTCGATATGATCCTTCTCAATCACGATCTTATTGGTCATCAAGCCCTTCTCCAAGCACCAAAGGAAGTCATAGATGGTCGTCGCCTTCTAGACACCATCGTACTTTTTCGGTCCAAGGCCTATTAATTTTGGGGCGGGCACTGTCAACCTTCCTGCATTGAGGAGTTGTCGCTTCAATAGAAGGATGTCGGCCTCCATCGCCTTGACCTTCATGTCCATGGCCGCGTCATGACCTGAAGTCGTGCCTCCATGTCCTGAATCATAGTCGCACCCTCCTTGAGAGCCTAGTTGCCTCGCCACACCCTTCAGACCAAGGAGCGTCACATCAGTGTTCTGAAGCCTTTGTCCTAGTTGGTCAACTTGCCTCTCCAAGGTGCCCGCCGGCTCCTTGGAGTTCCCGTGAGTCATCCTGCGTCACTCTCCGCCATCTGTGCCGCCAGTCTATGGATCGCCACCACCCGTCGCCAAATCGTGCGCACCATGGCCGCCGCCAACTGCGCCTCCTCTACTTCAGCGGTGCAGCTTCTCATAGAAGGCCCCTCTTCTTCTCTAGACATTGTTGCACACGTTGTCATGTCCTTAGATTCCGCATCCACGAAACTAAGGATGTGCCGGCCTTGACCGCCTCCAACGCGAGAACTCAAGCAGCCTCTCTCGGTCATCCGTCCGCTCGCTGACTGTTCGCCCGGACTCGTTCTCCCTCACCGCAGCACTTGCGACTTCGGTTGACCTTTGTGACCTCATCATCGGACAGAAACTGCACGCCTTCGTACACCGCGTCAGCCTCCTCATCTCCTTGCTGGTACTGAATTCCCTCATTGACATGTACACACACGCTAAGCAATTCTACATTGTATACAATTACTATCTAATAACATCATGTTGTAATTCAAAATTGCATACAAACAAATAAATAATATAGTTGTAGTTCTAATTCAACTCCGCCTATGTTTTATAGCCGATCCCAAGCCCGGATAAAGGAGAAAGGGTTGTGTTAGGCCCCGACAGTCAGCGTAAAACCCTGTCGAATCTCATAAACATTGATCAACGAATTGGCATCGTATGATCCATGTAGCCGACCCCACCTAGTAGGATAAAGCTTTGTTGTTATTGTTGTAGTTCTAATTCGTGAACAATAAGTAAGCTAAAAGGATGTTTAAGGGTCTGCATTCAATTACGTGGTTATGTAGGCCCAAAAAAAATTTGACCCAATAAATTGATAAAGTAAGAATATAACTATAAGTTGAGTATTGATAAAGTAAGAATATAACTATAAGTTGAGTTCAATAGGATATCTAGTTTAATTTAACAATTTAAGCAAATGTAGGTATATGCATAAAGAAAATTTCAGAACCAATATGTAGATGACAATGTTCATTTTTTTAAAAATCTATGTCTAGGAATTAATCGGTTAGAGTAGAAGGAATTAAAGTTATATATGACTATGATCTGTTAATGTTATCAACGTCAAGAAATTAATACCAATATTAAACTTCTATGGACAATATAGGCTTTAATTGATTTTAAGACAGGCCCAGAAAACAATGAGAATAAAATATTATGCATATATATATATATATATATATATATATATATAATTGTTTTAAACAGAAAACTGATGATTAAAGATTGATAATGAATTTTAATTAGAAATTCAGAAATAATATACAGGAATTATTTTCTAACAATGATTACTATTTTATTTTAAAAAGAATCTATGGGCTAACAAATATATAAACTATATGAGTTAAGGGTATATGGGCTATTGCAGATTGAGGGTCCAAAAATAATGCTTAGATTTCAACAGATCTATTGTTTAAAAAATAAATTAACAAATCAAATCTCAACCATAAAAAATGGGATCACATTTTAAATCGTCAATCTAACCTGCTGGATGAGAAATAAATCCAACGGTTTTAACTCAAAAAAAAAAAAACAAACAAACATACAGCAATCGGCGATCCATTCATCAAAGAAAACCAAAAAAAAGATGTAAGGTGGGGATTTCGTCTTTCTCCTCATCAGCGTACCTTACACCAATGGGGAACAGGAAAATGCCGGCAGAGTTGGAATCAGGCGTCGGAAAAGGTTGGCGTCGAGCTCTGGCAACGTCATCTTGCGCAACGAAGGATTGTGTGCGCCGAAGACGTTTTTTCTTTGCAGGACAGGGGTCGCTGGATTTGCAGAAAATCTGCCGGTGTTCGTTCGTCGTACGGAGGTGTCTGTCTTCTACCTGCACTGCCGCCTACCTGAAGGGCATGGTGGCCCTTGACGTGGACGCCGTCGACGGAGGGAACGAGGAAGAGTTTGTTGTTAATAACTGCTGGGGAAGGAAACCTATCACTTGCCAATACTTAGGTGAGCTAACTCCAGGAACGAGTTGGTACGGAAATAGGAGTTGGTTAAAATTTCATGTAATTCAGTAGAAAAGATTCTCCTGAACCGGCCTATTCTCTGATGCTTGAATTCGGTTAAAAGCACGGAAAGTATGGGGGCTGAGGCTGCCCAGTGCCGGAAGTCGCCGCACCCCAACAAAAACTTTCTCCTTTTTATTTTAAAATAAAAAATTATTTTATGGCTAAATATTTAATTCGACTCAATGATTTATTTGATAACATCAAAATTAGTATTTCAAATAGGGTTCACAACTTCACATACTAATTTTTTATTTTGATAAATGACAAAAATAAGTAGTATTTACACTACAAGAAATAGGGGAATTACATACGGTCGAAACCGTCTGTAATTTTCCCTAAAACCGTCGAAAACGTCATTTTCGACAATTTTTTCGACGGTCGGAAACGTCCGAAAAACGCTCATCGCAAATCATTTCCGATGGTTGAGAAAGAACCGTCGGAAATTTCAACAGATTTTCGACGGTCACGACCGCCGAAGTTTTCGACGATTTCGTCGACCGCCGCAAATATCGGCGGTCGTGACCGCCGAGTTATTGACGGTTTTGTAGACCGTCGCAAATATCATCGGTCGTGACCGTCGAAAATCCGTCAAAATTTTCGGCGGATCTTTCTCAAATAGTGACCGCCGAAGTTTTCGACGGTTTCGCCGACCGTCGCAAATATCGGCGGTTGCTATCGTCGAAAATTTCGGCGGTCGTCCGACGACCGCCAAAGTTTCAACGGTCAAAATCGTCGCAAAGAATTTTTATAATATAAAAAATATTAGCCGGCCAGCGGCCAACGCCAAGATCTCGACCGCCAGCCGGCCGAGGTCGGATCCGGCCGCTAGAGTCCGGATCCGACCGCCAGGCGGCAGATCCGGCCGCTGGAGTCCGGATCCGACCGCTGGAGTCCGGATCCGATCGCCCAGCAGCCGAATCCGGCCGCCTGGTGGTTCGGGCCAAAGAGAGAGAGACGCTGGCACGGGAGAGGGTCGCCGACGGTCGATGACGTCCGGTCAGAGGCTCGCCGGCCGGGAGAGGGAGAGGGTCGCCGGCGGTCGATGACGTCCGGTGCTCGTGTCACGGGGTCATTCTCGGACACTAGACCACGTGCGGCGACTAGGCGGACAGGTACCTAGCCAAGCCTGTTTTGAGTTTGCAGCGGAAGTTTTTATGGTCGAGACGACTTTGCCGAGAGTCGCTCTTATAGGCATTCACACACGGACATGACTAGAGTGTTGGACTACTCGTCACGAGACCGTGACATTAGCGCGTTGCGGCACTAATGTAGGCGCTTGGGCGCTTAAAGTCCGAAGGGGCGACGAAGGGACCACGGGACGCCACGAAGGGACACCGATGTGGGTTGCCACCCCACGCTCAAGGCCATGACACTAGAATTAAATGAAAGCTTACTTGTAATAAATATGATGAAACATAACATACAATTGGACCTCGGAAGGCACTAGTGAACTCCTCCTAGTGTACCTTAGGTATAGGAGTCTTGTTACATATTGAAGATGCAAAAGACGTACCCTACGGGAACGTCACCTACTTGGCCATTCATAAGGACGGCCTTACAAGATAAATGCCCTAAGGGCGGATAACTTGGTACTCCGCAATATTACGCAGTGCGGGGCGGCTGCATGTGTTCCATGTTTTCGGCGCTGAGCGGCCGAGGGCTATAAGTTGAGCGGCACTGGTGCCGCGAGGCTTCACGCTTCGTGTCACGGGAAACGCCCCGTGACATTCTCCCCCACCAAAGTCGGCGACGCCCCCGACGCCGTTGTCCGGGCTTCCTCGGGGCCTTCGTCTTGAGTCTTGACTTCGCTTGTCTCGTTCAATTCTGCCTTCTTTACCTTGACTTCAACTTCACCAGCATCACGCAACGCCAGGAATGCCTGCTCCTTGGGGTCTCGCTGAGGACTCCTCCCTCAGGCCTGCTTCGCTCGCTGATCCTTCGTCCAATCCGGGGTCATCACTTGTGCAGCGCCAGTGGAGTCCGCCATGTGCGGTCTGACTTCATCAAGCAACTATCCGTCCATCAAGTCTCTGTTGGCTTCACTTCTCTTCGACTTACGCAGCGTCAACTTGTGTGGTTTGGCTTCTTTGGGGGTGAAACAACTCTTGTATGCCTTCAGGAATAGCGTGGAGAAGAGTTGTCTCAGGGTCGTGTAGAACACGATGAAGAGTCTCGCCATTCGACCTGCATGGCTTGACTTGATGCCTTCATGTTGCGGATGACCGCAGCATAAGGTCTCCCTTCCGTCGAATGCGAAGTATAGGACCATCTCACCCTCGATGATCATTCTTGAATTTCGACGGCTTGAAACAGCACAAGCTCTCCGATGTCGATGCTTGTAGCTTGTCTGCTTCGGGTGCCTGGGATCGCTATGATGAGCGATAAGAGTCTTCCCACGGATACTCTGGGACGCTTCAGGTCTCTTTGTGGACTTGACTCAATGTCTCTATGTTGCAAATGATTGCAACGTAGAGTCTTCCATACCTCTGCCGAACGAAAAGCGCAAGACCACCTCCTCCTTGGTGGTCACATGATGTTTTGACAGTCTTGAGGCGGGACAAGGTTCTTTGATATGACATTCCATGCCTTGTCCATCCAAGTCGCCATAGGGGCGACGAGAGTCTCCCCACGTTTCCTTGTGGTTCAACTCGCTGTCCCCAAGTTGCAGATGACTGCAACATTGAGTCCTTCGTCCGTCGAGCCTTGAGAACCGCTCCACCTTCCTCTTGGTGGACAAGAGATATCTCGACGGTTTGAGGTGGAGCAAGATTCTTTGGTATAACATTCCGCACCTTGTCCACTCCCAGTCGCTATAGTGAGCGACGATGAGGGTCTCCCCACATGTGCCTGTGGTTCGACCCGCTTCTCCTGCTTCGATGGGCGATCTTTATCTTCGGCATAAGTAGCTTCCTCCTTGCGACTTGAGCTTCTCTCCCCCACCATTACCCTTGCCCAAGGGCTTTGGTGGTATGACACTTGTTCCGATTGACTTGGCAGTGTCGACTAGTGAGCGGAGGTTGGACGATCCGGTCGTTCCAACTCCTTCTTAGTCCAAAGCTTCTGACCCCTCTGCTTGAAGAGCACCAACACTGGGTCTTCATCCTCCTGGGAACACTGTAGGCGGAGCTCGGTGATTCTTTTCACTTCCTCCTTCAACATGCCCATCTGGCCGATGTTGAACAATGCGATCTTGACCTCCAGTCCCAACTTGTCAGGGCTTGCATAATTGATGGACTGCCACTTCTTCTGTCCCATGTCTGGGATGCATGTTTGCCACATTCTACCTTGTCGCGATGACAACGCCATCCTGAGTTTGCCACATCTTGCAGGGTTCTTGGGATATGTCTTCTTCCGATCCTGGGACCTCCTTTGAAGCTTTGACAATCCCTTTGGGGTATGGACGGGGCGAGATCGTTGTGCTCATTCACGAAGAGGATGCACCTTAGATGCTCGTCCGTCCGCACATTGGACAAAGTAATGTCACTGTGCTTGTCATCCTAGATCATACACCTTTGACATACTCGTCCACCGGGCGGCTTGACCCTTGCGAAAGAGTAGCCGTTCCGGGCCTTCACTAATCCGGGTGGATGCTTGTGAAGACGCTCCGCTTGGATAAGCGGACTGCGGTTGGTGAACTCGTGGCATGAGCTCCCAACATTACCTCCATCTCCATTCGAAGGGACGACATCACCAATGTGTCCTTCAAAACCTTCGCATTGCGATCTTTGGAGGCCGCTTCGATTACTCGAGGCGATGTCCGAAAGGAAAGGGCACTCCTTCCTTCGGTTGGCGGCAGAACGCTTGACAGCAGCATGTCAAGGTTCGCCGATGCTCGACGCTCAGACCATTTGCCAAATTGGTCGCTGAGTTGAGGCGTCGATTTGCGTTGGCATGTATCAGGTTCGTCCCACTCCTCGATGGATGACATCACGCCGCTTGCGGGGCGACACTTGACAAGGTAGGCAAGGCTGACAGCTCGTCCGCGAGTGTTTGCAAGTAATCAACGCTTTGCTCCATTCTTGAAAGTCATCATGGCGGGGCAGGCGAGGCTGCGACACGACAAGATGCTTGTGATTGATGCTCCTTGGCCGAAGGGATGATATTCTTTGGCCGAAAAGGGACCGTGAACCTTGATATTTGTCTTTAAGCCAACTTCTCCCGTGAAGCGGTTGTGCACTTTACGTTGCATGACTGGGCATGCGATGCGACGTCACAAAATACCGAGCAGCGCCAGGTCGTCATGATAGTGCATGACCGACAGTCCCTGAATGTGACACGGGTCCTCCGAGTTACACGACGCTCGTGTAAGCGATCTCATGATATGAGCAGCGCAAGACCATCATGCGGAGCATATGACCACTCTTTGACGCAGCGCGACACTTCAGGATTCTCGACTGTATACCTGGGGTGGTTGATCTGCTCGAGTGAGCGACGCATGACCGTCCCGGTTAGGCGGGGCAATCAATCCGCCATCATGATGCATGATGGACGTTCCTTGACACGACACGGGTGTATGAGAAATATGCTGCGGGGCACGGCTGGGCGTGCGGCGAGGAGGCTTGCCAAGCATTCCTCGTTGGCGTCCACGATCAAAGACCATGGTACCAGTGCGCCTGGGCGTGATGGAGTATTTGAGCGGAAGCACATATCCTACGCCAGGGCACGTTGCGACGACACAAGCGAGTCATCGTCGCTGGATAATTCGAGCAAGAAGAACTGCTCTGATACCACTTGTCACGGGGTCATTCTCGGACACTAGACCACGTGCGGCGACTAGGCGGACAGGCACCTAGCCAAGCCTGTTTTGAGTTTGCAGCGGAAGTTTTTATGGTCGAGACGACTTTGCCGAGAGTCGCTCTTATAGGCATTCAAACACGGACATGACTAGAGTGTTGGACTACTCGTCACGAGACCGTGGCATTAGCGCGTTGCGGCACTAATGTAGGCGCTTGGGCGCTTAAAGTCCGAAGGGGCGACGAAGGGACCACGAGACACCACGAAGGGACACCGATGTGGGTTGCCACCCCACGCTCAAGGCCATGACACTAGAATTAAAGGAAAGCTTACTTGTATTAAATATGATGAAACATAACATACAATTGGACCTCGGAAGGCACTAGTGAACTCCTCCTAGTGTACCGTAGGTATAGGAGTCTTGTTACATATTGAAGATGCAAAAGACGTACTCTACGGGAACGTCACCTACTTGGCCATTCATAAGGACGGCCTTACAAGATAAATACCCTAAGGGCGGATAACTTGGTACTCCGCAATATTACGCAGTGCGGGGCGGCTGCATGTGTTCCATGTTTTCGACGTTGAGCGGCCGAGGGCTATAAGTTGAGCGGCACTGGTTCCGCGAGGCTTCACGCTTCGTGTCACGGGAAAAGCCCCGTGACACTCGCGGGCCGGGAGAGGAAGAGGGAGAGGGAGAGAGAGAGAGGAGAGGAGGGAGAGAGGAGATGGGGTTATATATATATATATATATATATATATATATATATATATATATATATAGGAAAGATGAGAAAGCGGAAAAACGAAAAAAAAGCGGGATAACAAAATTTTAATTATCGACGGCTGTGATCGTCGAAAAACCACAAATATTAATTATTTTAAAAGTTACTGACGGTTGAGACCATCGAAAATTATTTAATTTATATTTAGTTATATATACTATTTATTTTTTATTTTACTGATGATTTGAACAGTCGCTAATTATTACCGACGGGTGGAACCATCGAAAATTACGACGATTTGGACTGTCGCAAATTATATTAATAAAATAATCATCATATTATATTATTATACCTTTACCGACGGTTATGACCGTCGAAAATTGCGGCGAATTGATATTCGTCGGAAATATCGATGTTCCTAATCATCGAAAAATAAAATAATTATATAACAAATTACATAATTTAGTATTTTTATTTCCGACGGTCACGACCATCGGAAATTACGACGGATGGGTATCCGTCGGAAATATCGACGTTCCTAATCATAAAAAAATTAAATAATAATATAATAAATTACATAATTTATTATTTTCATTTTCCGACGGTCTTAACCGTCGGAAACATTTCCGTCGCAAAATCCGTCGCAAATTGCGACGGATTTCTATCCGTCGGAAATTGTCCGTCGGAAATTGTCCGTCGGAAAATGGCAATTTTCTTTTAGTGTTAGTGTTTCATATAAAATTATTGAAAATTTACTTTACTAGTGTTTAAAAATTAGATATTAGCATTTTATAATTTTTTTAATTTTACCCTTATTCAAATATATAATTTATTTCTAACTTATCTTATTATTTTCTTATTTTTATTTTATAATAATTTAGATATATTTCTTTTTGTATTCATGCTCAATTAATTACATATTATTTATATGTTAACAATGAATAAAAAGTATTTTCACAATTAATATTTTTATATCTTGGGTGCACTATATAAAATTTATTGTCAATATAAATTTCTAAATATTTAAACAAAAAAATAGTTGTGAAATTTTATTTTATTTAATTGAGATACAAACAATTTATTTATTGTATTATAATAGAATTTGTATAGTGCTTAAATTAAATAATTTGTCATATGTCTAATTATGTCATTTTATATTCATTATCTAATTCTATCGCTAAGTTTATCAAACACTTATTTGTTACGACTTCTAACCGTTAATCATTCGCTATTCACTATCCGCTAGTTAAACCGCTATCCTTTATTAATTCTTATCAAATCACTAATAATATCGAACAAAGGCACACTCGCGTTTCCTTTACTTATAGTTTTAGTTCACTAAGTTGAATTGACTAATTATTAGTAGTAAAAATATAATGCATCGAAATTTGACCCTGTCACATCACCAAATTTCCTCTCATGCGTTACTTTATTCGGATTCTTTGACTCTTTCGTTGATCCAGATGGTCTAGGTGAAAGACTTAATAATAAAATAAATTAGTGGAATCCCAGTGGACTTTGTACTTGCCAAAATGATTTTCTTTTTTTTCTTCTTGCAACACATATAGAAAAAATTCGAAAAGTTCATCAAAAATATTAAAATAAATCAGAAAAAATATATTATAATTTAGGATCATTCATAATATATTTGTGATGATAAAAACTACTTTGTCTCTTGGTTGTGATTATACAACTGAAATGTGCACATTCAAAAAATAAAAACACGCATTTTTTTGCACAATTATGAGTTCGAAAAAAAACAGAAAAGCACTAGTACCAATGTTGAATTTATAATATATACAAATCATAAAGATTGTGAAATACCTTTTAAAGCGAAAGCTTATCCACGAGGCTTTTTCACGAACACTTAAATATTGAAGTGCCTTCATCCTGGAAAAGAAGTTGGCTATGTTTCATTTATAATTTAATTACCTATAATTTATATAATTAGAGCAACTAATTATTCTTTTGTTATATACTTCCATGAAACATCCATTTTGGCACATAGCCAAAAATAATATTGCAACAAATGTTAATTAATTCCTACAAAAGAAATTAATTCAATTTATTAAATTTCAATTCAATTTGAAACCTTTAGGCAAGTTATCATGGCTAACAAAATTGGACATACTAATTTTAAATGCAAATTCACAATTTTAACACATAGTAAAAATCTTAGAAAGACAATTATTTGCAATAAATTTTGGACATAATGACATATATAAATAACAATATTTATTTCATGAATGATAACACATTCACTAGGCCATATTTGTAATCATCATGCAAATCTAAATCATTTAACTCATAACTATTGCACTAAATAAATAAATAATTTTTTAATCGTATTAAAATTGCATGCATGATTTTAAAATTAAAGAAAACTTTCTGAAAGAAAATATATATATATATCATTCCTATTTTTTTAAATTTTAAATTATACATTTTATTACTTTAATATTCTAGGAAATTTTCAAAAAATCTGAAAAGATTGTATTGCGCCACTCCCTATTGCCAAACCATATAGGTTCCCACCGAGCGGGCCTTGTCTCCTAAAACAGTTTTTCTTTTTTTCTTCTTGGAATACATGCAGAAAAAAAAATTAAAAGGTTCATAAAAAATATTAAAATAAATTAGAAAAATATATTATAGTTTACATCATTCATAATAAATTTGTGATGATAAAGACCATTTTGTCCCTCAAATGTAGATACGCATATTCCAAAAATAATAACAAATATTATTTTTTCGGTGCAATAATGAGTTTGCATGAAACAAATAATTTTTGCATGAACAAATAATTCTTTTGTTAGAGGTTTGCATGAAACATTCATTCTAGAACTTAGCAAAAAATAATATTGCCTTAAATGTTTTAATTCTTACAAATGGAATTAATTCCATTTATTTAATTTCAACCCAATTGAAATTTTTAGACAAGTTATCATACTTAACAAAATTGGTCACACTAAATTTAAATTCAAATTCACGAATTTAACATAGTCAAAAGTTTAAGAAAATATTTATTTGCAATAAATTTTGGGCATACTAATTTTTAATTCGAATTCAAATTACAAAATATTCAAATGCTTCCATAATTGAATTTATATCACATAAATAAATATTATTATGACATACATAAATGACAATATTTGTTTCATGCATTACACATTTATTAGGAAATTTTTGTAATTAACATGCAAATCTAAATTATTTAACTATTACACTGAATCATTAAATGATTTTTATTTTAATAGTAGTAAATTTCATGAATGATTTTAAAATTTACATAAAACTTTCTTATGGAATACTTTTTTTTTCCTATTTTTTGAAATTTGAAAATAGTCATTTTCTATTTTCTCATTACTATGATATTCTGACAACATTTGAAAACTACTAAAAAATTGTAATGGGCTGCTCCTGGCAGCTCAACTGTCAAACTATATAGTTGCAAACACCTTTGACCCATATGAGCCCTCCCAACGCGTTTTGTGCATTTTGAAACTGTTCTTTTTTTTTTCTTACGATGCAAACAACAACAACAAAGCCTTATCCCACTATGTGGGGTCGACTACATGGATCATACGACGCTTCGTTGATCCATGTTCATGAGATTCGACAGGGTTTTACGCTGGCTGTCGGGGCCTAACACAACCCTCCTCCTTTATCCGTAATATATTGTGATTTACGCTCATCCATAATATATTTGTGATGACAAAGATCACTCTATCCCAAATCCCAATCGAAATGCATAGTTTCAAAAATAATAATAAAATATTATTTTTTCCTTCGCAATCATGAGTTTGAAAAAAAATAGAAAAGCTCCCGTAGTAATGTTGAATTTATAACATATACAATTTATAGAAATTGCGAAATACCCTTGCATCGAAGGCTGATCGTCGAGACTTTTCACGAATACTTGAATCTCGAGTAACCTTAGTTCTATGAAAGAAGTAGTACACATGTATTATTTATCATTTAATTAACTGTAATTTGTATAACTAGAGCAACTAATTATTCTTTTGTTATAGTCTTGCATTAAACATTCATTTCAGCACATATCTAAAAATAATATTGTCATAAATGTTAATTAATTCTTACGAATGGAATTAATTTAATTTATTTAATTTCAACTCAATTTGAAATTTTTAGGCCAATTATCAATCCTAACAAAATTGTGCATACCAATTTTAAATATGAATTCACAATTTCAGCACAGTTAAAATTTTAGGAAGACGATTATTTACAATAAATTTTGTACATACTAATTTTGAGTTTGAATTGAAATTTTAAATTATTCAAGTGCATTCCATAATTGAATTTCGATCAAAACAATAAATATGATTATAACATACATAAATGATAATATTTATTTCATGTGTGATAATATTTATTAGACAATATTTGTAAATAGTATGCAAATCTAAATCATTTAAATATTACACTAAATGAACAAATAATTTTTTTAATAGTGTTAAATTGCATGCATGAATTTTGTAAATTTTATACATTTTAAAATATTTATTTTTTATTTTCTAATTAATTTAATATTCTGAAAAAAATCGAAAAATGCTAAAAAAATATATTGGGCCGGTCCTCGCAGCCCGCCGACAAATATAGGTGCAAACACCATTGCAGTCATATGGGCCCTCCTAACAGGTCTTGTGCATGCTAAACAGTTTTATTTTTCTTTTTCGTGCACACATGCATAATTTGTTTTTTTGAAAAATTTGACAAAATATTGAAATAAAATAGAAAAATTATGTTATATGTTCATCCATAATGTATTTGTGTTATTCAAGACCACATTGTCCCTCAATTGTGATCATACAATCGAGACACGCAAATTCCAAAAATAATAACAAATATTATTTTTTCGACTCAATCACGAATTTGAAAAAAACTCACAAAAGCTCTTATACTATATATATGTTACTAAATACTTCTTGCAGCGAAAGCGATCATCGGAACTTTTCTACAAACACTTGAATCTCGATGTGCTTTAATCCTACAAAAGTAGTATGTTTCATGCATCATTTAATTACCTAAATTTTGTTTAACTAGATCAACTAATTATGTTTTTTATTATAGGCTTGTATGAAACATTCATTTAAACTGGACATAACAATTTTAATTTCAAATTCACAATTTTAACACATCGTCAAAATTTTAGGAAGACAATTATTTCTAATAAATTTTGAACATGCTAATTTTTAATTTGAATTCAAATTTCAAATTATTCAATTGCCTTCCATAATTGAATTTATATCACATAAATAAATATCATTATGACATACATAAAAGGAAATATTTATTTCATGCATGATAACACATTTATTAGGCAATCTTTGCAATTCGCATGCAAATCTAGATCATTTAACTATTACACTGAATCAACAAATGATTTTATTTTAATAGTGTTAAATTTCATGGATGAGTTTAAAATTTAAATAAAAATTTCTTATCGAATACCTATTTTTCCTATTTTTTAAAATTTAAAATAGACATTTCCTATGTTTTAATCACTTTAATATTTTGACAACATTTGAAAAATGCTAACAAAAACCGCTTTTGGTGGCCTAGCCATCAAACAATATAGTTGTAAACACCTTTAGACCATACGAGCCCTCCCAGCGGGCTTTGTGCATTATGAAATAGTTCTCTATTTTTTTCTTATGGTGAATGCTAAAAAAATTTGAAAAGTTCATGAAAAGTATTAAAATAAATCAAAAAAAATATTATGATTTATCCTCATCCATAATATATTTGTGATGACAAAGACCACTTGTCCCAATCTAGATGTGCAGTTTGAAAAATAATAATAAAATATTATTTTTTTCTATGCAATCACGAATTCAAGAAAAAAATAGAAAAACTCCCATAGTAATGTTAGATTTATAACATTTGAACAAATCATAGAGGTTGCAGAAATTCTTGCATTGAAAGCATATCGTCGAATCTCGAGTAGCCTTAGTTCTACAAACGAAGTATGAAGTACGTATGTTTTATTTATCATTTAATTACCTATAATTTGTATAATTATAGCAACTAGTTATTCTTTTGTTATAGGCTTGCATGAAACATTCATTCAACACATATCAAAAAATAATATTGTCATAAATGTTAATTAATTCTTACAATGGAATAATTTAATTTATTTAATTTCAACTAAATGTGAAATTTTTAGCTAGTTATCAAGCTTAACAAAATTGAACATACCAATTTTAAATGCGAATTCATAATTTCAACACATAGTTAAAATTTTAATAAGACAATTATTTATAATAAATTTTGGACATACCTCTTTTGAGTTTGAATTCAAATTTCAAATTATTCAAATGCATTACATAGTTGAATTTAGATTACAATAATAAATATCATTATGACATACATAAATGACAATATTTATTTCATTCATGATAACACATTTATTAGACAATATTTGTAAATAGCATGCAAATATAAATCATTTAACTATTGAACTAAATCAACAAATGATTTTCTTTTAATAGTGTTAAATTGCATGCAGGATAAAAAAAAATATTCTTAAGGAAAATACATGTTCTTCGTATTTTTTATAAATTTTAAAATAGTTATTTTTTTTATTTTCTAGTTAATTTAATATTCCGGAAAAATTCAAAAAAATGCTAAAAACTATTGTATTGGGCCACTCCTGACAGCCTAGCCGCCAAACAATATAGGTGCAAACACCATTGCACCCATATCTGCCCTCCCAGCGGCTAAACAATTTTATTTTATTTTCTTCGAGCACACATGAAGAAAAAAATAAATAAAGTTTGTAAAAAATATTAAAATAAAATAGAAAAAAATATATTATGGTTTAGATTTGTCGATAATATATTTGTCATGATCAAGATTACATTATCCTCAATTGTGATCAGATCTCAAAAATAATAACAAATATTATTTTTTCGATGCAATCACGAATTTGAAAAAAAAATCACAAAAGCTTGATGTTGAATTTATGACATATATGTTACGAAATACCTCTTGCAACGAAAATGGATTGTCGAAGTTTTTTCACGAATACTTGAATCTCGATGTGCCTTAATCCTACAAAAGTACCATATTTCATGTATAATTTAGTTACCTATATTTTGTTTAAGTTGACAAACTAATTATTTTTTATTACTATAGGCTTGCATGAAACATTCATTTAAATTGGACATTCAAATTCACAATTTTAACACAGTCAAAATTTTAGGAAGATAATTATTTGTAATAAATTTTGGACATACTAATTTTGAATTTAATTTCAAGTTTCAAATTATTCAAATGATTTTCATAATTAAATTTAGATCACAATAATAAATATCATTATAACATACATCAATAAAAATATTAGATTGGAGCGTGATTCAAAAGATTAAAATTTTCACAATTAAGGCATAAATAATTTCAATCCTTCGAAACATCATTAGAGTTGTGCAAATTAAAGTGATATTGCTTATATAAAAAGAATATGAAGAAAGTAAGATATGAAACACGATTAGAGAATTACTTCTATTGTTTTGGAAAGCGTCTTCATTATGTTACTTTTTCATAGAATTATCATACATTATTATTTTCTCACATAATTAATTTTGAATATTTTCTGCCTCCCAATAAGTGAGGACACGTGATGAGTCATGTGTTTTCAAAGTGTTGTAATGTTATTTGGCCTACTTGAAAATTTAATGTTACGAAAAGAGGGAGAGAGGAATCGCACGAACACAGAACACAGAGATTTACGAGGTTTTCCCTAAATCGGATTACGTCTTCGAAAAACGGCGGCTCCATTTGTTATGGAATAATGATGATTACAAGGATGGATTTTTGTATGGACCCCTAGGGAGTTTATATAGACACTCCCTTTAACAGATGATAGGAATTACAGACTGACTGAGACTTTGAATTAATCCCCAAAATAAGGCACATATCTCATGATAAGAAAATAAATCAAATTCGAATCACATACAGAATAACCCTAAAAATTTCGCTCAGGGGGCTCCATCCCCTTGCAACCCCCACAAGAGGGATCCACCCCTTAAGCCCCCCACATGCTCACTGACCGGGCAACGAGATCTCTATAGGGGAATTCTGCTGAAGCGTCTGATTATGAAAGGAGATCAATTGGGTTCAGATTCAAGATATTATTAACAAATCTCCACCTTGACTTGAATCATCTTCAGAGCACATAAAATCATGCCACACCGCCTCTAGTCCCACCTCGGGACTATTACCAAGTACTGATGTTAAGCAAGTCCAAGCAGTGCTGAAACTTTTGCCATTAGGAACATATTTGATGAACATATCAGTTGGATTATCTTTAGTGCCAATTTTCTTCACCTTGATCCTCTTCTCAGTGAGAACGAAGTGATATCTGACATCAATGTATTTGGTTCTTTCATGATGTACTTGATCCTTGGCTAAACATATTACACTTAGACTGTCACAATGAACTATAGCCTGCTCCTAATGTAATCTGAGATCTCCAACTAAGCCTTTTAATCAGATGACTTCCTTGGTAGCTTTTGTCAGTGCCATGTATTCAATCTCTGTGGTGGACAATGTAACTGATGGTTGAAGTGTGGCCTTCCAACTAATAACTGAACTGTCCAAAGTAAAGACATAGCCTATCACAGATCATCTTTCATCAACATTTCCAATATAGTCTGTATCTGAGTACCTTGCAATCAAACACTCTTTATCATTTCTATAGATGAGACCAATATCAGATGTTCCTCTTAGATACCGAAAGGTTCGCTTCATTGTTTCCCACTGCTCTTTTTCTGGATCGCTCATGAATCTGCTGACAACACTGACTGCATGAGCAATGTCTGATCTTATGCAAATCATGGCATACATCAGACTTCCAACTGCACTAGTATATGGAACCCGAGATATATACTCTTTTTCTGCTTCTGATTTTGGTGCGAAGGCAACAGAAAGACGAATATTTACAGCTGATGGAATATTCAAAGACTTCGCTCCAGACATCCCAAACTTGAATAAAATCTTTTCAATATAAATTTTCTGAGATAAGAAGTGTTTACCCTGTGCGCGATCCCTTAGAATTTCCATCTCCATAATCTTTTGTGCTGTACCAAAATTCTTCATGTCGAATTCCGCATTGAGAAGCTTCTTCAGATTCTGAATGCCTGTCATGTCTCTAGCAGCAATAAACATATCATCAATATACAAGAGCAGATAGATGGTGGAGCCGTCCTTCACCTTCTTGTGATATACACAACAATCATAGGGACTTCGATTGAATTTCTTACTGATCATGAAGTTGTCGAACCTCTTGTACCATTGTCTGAGAGACTGCTTCAAGCCATACAAAGATTTCTTCAGATTGCAAACTTGATTTTCCTTTTCTGGAATGGAGAATCCGTCTGGTTGGCTCATAAGTATATCTTCTTCAAGTTCTCCATGGAGAAAAGCAGTTTTCACATCTAGTTACTCGAGCTCTAGATTCTAATGTGCTACAAGAGCAAGTAGTACCCTGATAGAAGTATGTCTGATAACAAGTGAGAATATCTCATTGTAGTCCACACCTTTTTTCTAACTATAACCTTTAGCAACCAGCCGTGCTTTGTATCTTGTGACTTCCACTTCTAGAATTCCAACTTTCTTCTTGAAGATCCATTTACAACCAACAACCTTTCTGCCTTTAGACAACTTGACCAGCTCCCACGTCTAATTTTTGTGAAGAGATTCCATCTCCTCACCTATAGCAGCGATCAACTATTCAAATTCGACACATGTGATGGCATCCCTATAAGAGGACGGCTCTAGGGACTCCACCTCTTCAGCTACCTATAGTGCATAAGCAACCATGTCCTCGAAGCCATATCACTTAGGAGGATCCATTTCTTTGCGAGGACGTCTGACAGCAATTGACTCCTCTTCTGGTTGTTCATCAGATTCTTTATGTTTTGATTCTGCTTCTTGATGTGATCCTTCAGCATCATCCTTAGTTGGAGTGATTTCGACCTCCACTAGTTTACTAACACTCTCTTCAGCCTCCACCTTCAACTAAAGCACTGATGCTTCATCAAAGATCACGCTTTTGCTGTGGATGACTTTGTGTTATGAAGGAGACAAGATTCTGTAGTCCTTCACCACTGCACCATATCCCATGAACACTCCTTCTTTGGCCTTAGTTCCAACTTCCCTTCACTGACGTGATAATATGCTGGATAATAAAAAACTTTTAAACTGGTATAATCAACAAGATTTTTTGACCATGTCTCAGTTGGAGTTTTGAGATCAATGATAATCGCCGGACTTCGATTCACTAAGTAGCAAGCTGTGTTAACCGCTTCAGCCCAAAACGTCCTGTTCAGGCCAGCGTTAGAGAGCATGCATCTTGCCATCTCTAGAAGTGTCTTGTTCATTCGTTCTGCAACTCCATTCTACTTTGGAGTATCTCTGACTGTGCGATGCCTAGCAATGCCTTCATCTTTGCAGAACTGGTCGAATTCAGCAGAACAGAACTCCAAACCATTGTCGGTGCGAAGACACTTCACTTTCTTTGATGTCTGATTTTCCACTAAAACCTTCTACTGCTTGAAGACCTTAAAAGACTCACTCTTGTGTTTCATCATGAATAGCCAAATCATCCTCGAGTAGTCATCAATCACGGACAGAAAGTACCTAGCACCTCCTAATGATGGAACATGAGAGGAACCCCAACAATCAGCATGGATGCAGTCAAGTGTTGCCTTGTCCTGTGCACTGCTTTACCAAACTGAGACCTTCGTTGCTTGCAGAAGTTGATTTCAGATATCTTCTTATCTCCTAGAAGACCTCGCTTGCTGAGAATATTCATTCCGTTCTATTTCATATGTCCAAGCTGCATGTGCCACAGCCTGAACTTTTTTGATTCGGATGAACTAGCCACTGCAGCAATACCAAAGACTGTCTTACCTGCAATATATACAAGGACTTTTTTCTAACTCCTTTTAGAACCATAGCATCACCCTTCATGACCGTGAGGATGCCTCCAGCAACATTGATCTGACACCCTTTAGAGTCGAGGACTTCAAGTGATATCAAATTCTTCTTTAGTTGCGGAACATAACGGACATCTGTCAGCATCCTCACAAGATTGTCATGAGTCTTGATCTGCACAGAACCGATCCCAACTATCTAACATGACACGTTATTGCCTATGATGACATTTTCATCGTCAGTCTTCTGATAAGATGAGAACCATTCTTTATTCGGAGTCATATGATAGGAATACCCCGAATTCAGAATCCAACTATCCTCCAAATATCCTTGATCAGAAGTATCTAGAACCAAATCATCTTCAGAATTTGCAGTTTCATGTGCCACCGTAGCGACGAGGGCCTTCTTCTTTTTCGGACAATTTTTCTTCTAATGACATGCTTCCTTACAGTAATTACAGATGTCCTTAGCAGTGATTTTCTTCTTCTTGGACTTGGATTTCTTCGAATTCGAGGACTATCTCTTCTTCACGCTTGATATCAAACCCGCGGCCTGAGTCTCTGCAGAATTTCCAGATGCCCTATGCCGAAGTTCACGTGTATGGAGATTCGATCTTACTTCTTCCAGACTTATTGTTTCCTTCCCGATAATCATAGACTTAACAAAATTCTCATATGATGGAAGAAGCGAAACTAATAGAACTAGGGCAGCATCTTCATCCTCAATCTTAACATCGATATTTCTGAGTTATATCAACAAAGAATTTAACTGATCAAGATGTTCCTTCAGAGGGGTACCTTCTTGCATGCGAAGAGAGAACAGACGTTGCGTCAACAATAACTTATTGGTGAGAGACTTCGTCATATACAGACTCTCGAGTCTCAAACACAGACCGGCCGCATTTTTTTCATCTGCGACCTCAATTATCACCTCATCCGCCAAACATAATAGAATAATCGAGTGCGTCTTCTCCTCTTGTGCCGCCAAAATTGCGAGGTCGATCTATTTTTCTTTGCCATTTGAGTCTTCCTCCTTTGATTTGTTCTTCGACACGTTCGAGAGCGGCCCCTAGACCCCTTGTTGCTTTAGAAGCGCCCACATCTTGATCTATCACAATTCGAAACTGTTTCTACCGGTGAACTTCTTCATGCTCACGTTGTGCGGCGTCATCTCCATGCAGATCGAGAATCACTGACGAACCCTAAGGCTCAACTAGCTTGTTACGAAAAGAGGGAGAGAAGGATCGCACGAACACAGAAGAACACGGAGATTTGCAATGTTCGTCTTAAATCGGGTTACATCCTCGGGAAGCGACGTCTCTTTTTGTTATGGAATAATGATGATTACAAGAATGAATATCTGTATGATTACAAGGAAGAGATTTGAAAGAATAGATGATTTCATGTATTTCTCATGTGCTTTTGATGCCTATTGATATAGAGAATAAATCTAGAATATTTAGGACACTTTGTATTGCGTTTTTTCAAAATTTCATTGAAAAACGTGCAAGACACAAGCTCAATACTGGTTGGAGGCTGTTAATACGAGCAACATGGTAAAAATACGGGCTGCCAGTATTTTCTAGTGCGAGTTCAATATGACTTGAAGGATAAAAATACGACCTGAAGGGCAAAAATATGGCCAGATTGTATTGTCCTTGCAAATGGGCAGAAAGACTATGTCATGGCCATGATCAAAAGCGGCACGATCGTGGCTCGAGCGTGCTAGTGATGTGGCACGGCCGTGACACTAATGGGCATGGTCGTGACCAACACTTAGAAACGAAACATGATAGTTTCACAGCATGGTCACAGGCGCGACCACTCTGCGTGACCGACCAAAAGAAGAATATATGATATATTTAAAGTTATTTTCAAGCACTTATGCTATGGACCGATGCTTGATGAATGTATATGATAGCTAGATATACGAAATATATGTTCATCCATAATTTAGGCTAAAATATGAAGAATGATTGATGTATTGCAAAGCATAATACACCTAAAGTTTAAGAAGAATGTCTCACTCATCAATGTTGAGAAGCAAAGTCCCCCACCTATGTACGTACTTCAAGGGTACCTAAGCCCATGAAGTAAAGTCCTGCATTTGTATATATGGTTCTCAAAGGAACAAAGTCCTTAATCAAAAAATGTGTGTATTCCTTAGAATAAAATCCCTCACTATTATAGTGTGCGTATTCTTCGGAATAAAGTTCTTCACTATTATAGTGTGTATATTCCTTGGAATAAAGCCTCTCACTATTATGACGTGCGTGTTCCTAAAGACATGACCTAGCTAGCCAATGTGATGATGTGATATGATTCTTTCAACTATATTAAGATCAAAGATATTATAAGATAAAGTAAGACTTAACGTAAAGTTAACTTGAAAGTGTCTTATAATAAAGAATGAAGGTTAAGATGAAGAAGAAGAAGAAGTAAAGTTAAAAAGTAAAGTCCTACACTTATGTATGTACTTCAAGGAGACCTAAGCATGAGAAGTAAAGTCCTACATTAGTGTATGTGCTTTCCAAAGGAACAATGTCCCTCATTATAAAATGTGTGTATTCTTAAAGATGATTAGGAATAAAGTCCCTCACAGATATGATGTGTGTTCCCAAGTATGACTTATGATATGTAATGAAAGTCAAGATGATATTATGTGATAAAGATGAATGATGAAGATGACACATGGAGGATCACATAATAAAAAAAAGAAGGATGAAATAAGATCCAAAAGGTTATAAAGCAACCCTGAGAACATGTATGAAAAAAGTCAAGAAGTAAGGATCAAAGAGTTATGAAAAAACTCCTAGGATGTACATGATAATGAAAGTGAAATGAAATAATATGTTATGTCATGTATATTATGAATGATATGAATGTATATTATTATTAGATGATACTTGCAGATGATGGATATGAAGTTAAGCAAGTATGATATTATGTTTATGTCCATGAATGCTATATGGAGAATGAATATAAGTGTGATGTAATGTCATGTAAGGTCTATGATATAGTTCATGGCATGCATACTTGTATGTTATTGTTATTATGATGATGATGCATGTTCATATGTTATTGTTATTATGATGATGCATCGCCTGTAGGATCATGTGATAGGATGACATGGCATGCATGACCTTTACACATTTTAACTAGGAAACTTGCACTCTTGATCCGTGCATGTAATTAAGATTAAGTGATGGATGACGGCTCAAGCTCATAACGAAGTGTTGCACATGTTTAGGGTTAAATAAGTTCTAAGATTCTATTTGAACATTGAGGTTTATGATGTACTGAAGGTTTATATATTTAATGTCTTCTAAAGTATCGGTTATGATATGATTAATAGAAAGTTTTTATTTATTATAATTTTCCCTAAAATTGCCAAGACTTTCGTTGTTAAATGATATATAGTGAATGAGCTAACGACGCAAAATTACCCTAAATGCTCAAAACTTTTAGGGTGTATTTTCGGATCATTAAAACTCATGGGTTATATTGTAATGTTATTGTGCATGCCAATAGAAATTATGACATGGGATATAGAATACATGAACATTAGGCTACCAAAAAGAACTGTATGACGCTTACTGATAACTTCTCGGCCTATGCATCCCTCAAAAATAAAAAAGTTAATCACTTAAAATCAGAGATCTTCCTTCCATGTGGGCTGAGTCAAAACAGGAAAATTCTCCTTCACCTATTTGGGTTTTCCAATTTCATACACCTGCATTCCTAGTAATAAGCTCACCTTTTTAGATCAGAAGGTTTCTACTAGACTAACAGGGTGGAAAAGCAAATTACTCTCCTAAGCTGGACGCATTACACTTATCAAAGCGGTTCTAAATACATTGCCTATCTACTCGCTTGGCACTACTTACCTTACTGAAGGATCTATTGAGTCTCTTCAATGACTCTCTCGCCGCTTCTTGTGGGCAAATTGTCATGGACGTGCTTCACAAACATCATTTATATAATTATGCATCTAATAACATATTAAGTTAGTTTGGATGCTCATATAGTCATGGTTGCATGTAGCAATTAACTTTTAAATTAAAGCATAATGATAATTAAATTATCGATAAGCGTTATAAAGAAATTATATAATATTAATAGGAATAAATTTTAATATTTGTAAATATTATAATAAACATGTTTAACTATGATTAATTAAGGTTAATTAGAGGTTTAACACTAATTCTTAACACAATAATACTGAAGTAGGCAACTCACTAGCTACTTAGTAATGCATTTTTTCGAACTGCCATATGATGTGTTAAAAATTTGAAAAAATTATATTCAATAAATAATATTATCCTCGGAGAGCCAAAAAATTGGTAGAAACACATCCCTCGTAGAACGGCCTGAGAAAATTTGCCAGGGTCGCTTGGTTCAGGTAGAGTTCCTGAGCCAAAATTGACCTTTGTTTCATATGTTCATCTCTTCATGGGTATTTTCCATTAATTTCGAAATTTTGCATGGCTCATCCTCTTGAAATTAGCTTACATGGTATCAAGAATCACCTAAAAAGGAGTTTTATAGAGAAAGTTATGTACCAGGTTCATGGGTCACTCAATTTGTCCTGAGTCAGAGATAAGTTCGCCTTGTCAATTAGGGCATAATTAGGATAAAATGAAATAGGATTTGAAACTTAGGTATGTTTAATTATACTCTAGTTCAGTGAGAAGTGGAATCATCCAATTTTGATGTGTAGATGTGGAGAAATGAATTTTTTATTTCATAGTAATTCTTCTGTCAGGTTCCAGGATATTGATAGATCACGACCCGAATTGACTATTTTTGTTATAGAGTTATACAAGGAGTTAAATTCTCTAATTTTTATTACTAAACACTAAGTTTAGTTTCTAAGAAAATTAAGATATCATCAAATGGATAAGTATTGTTAAAGATATAAATTAATTATTCAGTGATATACATTCTACCGGTAGAACACAAACTCTAGGTCCGATTGTCTTGGATTTTATGACTTGATCACTTAGAATTAGTGAATGACATTTGAAAGTTGGAAACCTTAGTAAGTCTATTTTCTAATTTATCAAGAATCATAAGATTTGCTCATGAGGTTAAGAAATTATGAATTATTTATTGAGAGTCATTCAGTCAGAATTATGAAACAATACCTAGTTAAGCTTTGGAAGATTGAATAGTTAGGAGTGTGAAGTAGCATATAAATATAAACACCTAAAATTACACATTAGTATTAGAAGAGATTATATGCATTTTAAGGTGAACAAGTGTTCATGCATCATGAGCATGTATTGCATATTATTCTTATTAGTAATTGGAAAGTGAAATAACATCATTGCTTGTAGGAAACCAACAAGCTACAAATAAAATTAGGAAAATCTAATAAACCTCTTTGAAAACATAAAGTATAAGGTGAGTGGATAAATTTACAGCATAGCAAAATGTTATATGTTAGTTCTTTTATTTATGATATTATCTCAAGCAATATTATTATTATTATTATTATTATTATTATTATTATTATTATTGAAACATATCTTGAGCTATGAAAAGTATTTATGATATGTTTCAATGATTTTATATGAGATGGAGTAATCTTTTACACGAAAATGTTTTCAGGGCACAATGCTTGTGAAATTAAAATAAGTTTTACGTGATAATGGTATGTGTATTTTGATATTGTTAAACTCCATGTGTTCATTGGTCATGCTGCTTAAAAAAGGTTTTTGAGATCGCATTCGATATACATAAAGTCTTTGGGGTGTATATAGGTGTCTTTGTCCTTTGGAGGCTACTCTGCATGCACATATTGACTCATGATTCGCTCTGCGTATCTTAGACCCTCGATTGTGAAGCTCTACTTAACTGTATGACACACAATCATGGAGGAATATGTATTGACCCATGATTTGCTCTGCGTATTTGATACTCTTGATTATGAAGCTCTGCTTAACTGTATGAATCATGAAGGAATATATATTGACCCATGATTTACTTTACGTATATGAGACTCTTGATTGTGAAGCTCTGCTTAAACACACAATCATGGAGAGATACGTATTGACCCATGATTTGCTCTGCATATTCGATACTCTTGATTATGAAGATCTACTTAACTGTATGACATATGATCATGGAGGAATGCATATTGACTCATGATGAGTATGAGCGATGACACGTGTGGAGTTTAACTGTGAATATGATGATATCTTGAATAATTTTTATTTATGTAAAAGTTCATATGATTTGAAAACTTATGTGATATGAGTTATGCTTTAAAAGTTTTCTCATATGAAAAAATGTGATTATTTAAGTGTTATATGCACTCATATTGTTCTCCTATGATGTATCTTTATTTCATTCATTGAGCAAACGATTGTTGCTTACATTATCTTTGTTGAATTTTTCAGATAATTCTAAGTTCTCGAGTTGATTCGACTCGAAACTTTCCTTTGATGCATATAGAAGAGGTCGAGTCATTGGAACACTTTTATTTTCCCTTCATTTTTATTTTTTTTTAAAAATATGCATGTAATAGATAATCCTAGATGTTGTAATTAAGTTTGTGAGAAACTTTTTGCAAGGTTGTATAAAACTTGGTCCTATGGGATGTTATATGTGAAGCGGTCTAAGAAAAAAAAATATTGATAATATGTGAATGATATGTCTTATAACTATAACTGTTTATTTAACTTTGATGAATATAACTATTTATTGGCAAATAACACAAGACAAATAAGGGAGGAAATTTTGCTGATTTTACTTATATAATCGCTAAACATAATTAAGGAAGGTAATATTTGGAATTAGAACTTAGTCACAGAGTGGGGTGTGACACAAACGACACTCAAGGATGAGCCAATCATCTTATTGCTTGGACCACTGTATAGCTCCCTAAGCAATTTGGCAGCTTAGGTTCCGCAATTTATATTATGTTCGTATATATCTTCTTGCTAAGAGAATTCTGGATTCACTAAACCGTACCAACTCCAATTAGTCTCAACTTACAGCATCCAAGTATCTCTCACTCCATCCTTGGCCTCATTTTGCCCCTTAGCGCCCATCATATGCTTGGCCCCTCCTGTTACATGCCCTTCCAGACCTTCGTCTTGGTTTCAAGAAACTTATTGGCAACAGACTCGTGACTTCTATTATTCTTGACTCATGAATTTTTACTACACCTCTCTAGTGGATCCCTACATTTATCAACACTTCCTTTTCTCTCGAGAATATGACTGTCACCGCACTTATGTTTCAGGGTCTTGGAGGAACTCTTTGGCAAGGATATTTATGATAGCATCAAGTCAATTTATTTTTCAAGTAATGTCGATGATGATGTGTGGATCTGGGCACCTGATAACTTTGGGTGTGAACACCTTCACCGACAGGACCCGCCTTCGTTGGCTCGAAGGCAAAGCTTGTGCAAAATGTGGAGCATTCTGACCCTTCCCAGAATTCATAATTTCCTTTGGAAGTTTTCTTGTAAGCTCCATTGCCTGTTTCAACCATTCTATTGACCTTTCTTGTAAGCTTTGTGGTCTAGAGTCGGTCAACGATATGTTTTTCTTCTGTCCCTTTGCCTTTCAGCTCTGGGATTTTTTGCAGAACAAGCTCAATTACCATTTCTTGTGCTTTGAGTCATGGTCTTCAGGAGGGGGTTAATCTTGACCCATAGTCCTAGAACAATTTGCTATCTCTTCTCTCTTTTTGCTTCTGGGAGCTCTGGAGGATTAGGAATGATGTGCATTTTCGCTCCAAGTTCGCAATCGCTGACGTAGTCTGGGAATGCGTTTTGGCAAGTTGGAATGAATTTATGATGAACCACACTCCTAAGGCTCTCCATGGCCCTCATTGCCCCCAAGACCCTCTTGTGGTCGGTGGGAGCCGCCGCCGCCCGGCTGGGTTGCACTCAACTCAGATGGATCCTTTGTGGATCGAGCTGATTTTATTATTTGCACTTACGTTTCATCTTTTCTCTTTGCAGGGGCTTACCAAAGGTGAGCATCCTCTACACTCGAGACTAAGGCATGGGCTATTGTCTTGGGGCTCAGGCACTGTGTGACTTCCAGACTCAAAAACATTCAAGTTAACTCCAATTCTTTGATCTGGTGAAGGCGCTCAACTCGGAATCTTCCTATCCATGACACATCAAGAGCATTGTTTAAGACATACAGCAGTTATTAATCTTGTATCCCCTATTACCTTCAATCATTGTAATAGGAAGGCAAATACTAGCGCAGACTATTGTGCAAATTTTGGTCGCGTCAATCGTGACACCTTTTGGGCAGAAGGTCCTCCTAAGGACCTTCCCTGCATCTTTTGTATTTGGATTCCATTGGAGCTGCCGTAGCTCCTTAATATATCATCACATTTTCTAAAAAAAAGATAGGTACGGAATTGGGAAGGAGCAGATGGCATTCTGTCTTGCATTGGGAGCTGTTGTTTTTTGGTACTTTTTCCTGCATGATTTCTGATATCATGTAACATCATTTCCATTTAATTTCGGTTCCTTGTAGAAATTATGAAGACTGTTAGGTGGTGATAATATGATGTCATTCGTCAACAATGCCACATATATTACGTAACATAGTAACGTCGCAAGGTTTCCTAAGAGATACCAATGTTGTCTGTTAGTCAACAACCATTTTGGTTGTTCACAATATTGTCAACTTGAGGTGAACCCTTCTGGTTCCACAGTTTGGCATTAGTCATCATTTAGGTATTTGAGGCTGACTTGTTTGATTTATCACTAAAGATTTTGGCAACCGAAGCTTTGTGCATTTCATGTTGATATTAATCTTCCTTTTTGTTCTTCCACAATTTGAATTAAGTACTGTACGGATACTATTAACTCCCATTTTTCTATTAGTTTCACTCTCCAATGTTGGGAAGTCGATAGGATACATATAATTTCACTCTCATTCTTTCATCTCATTGAGGCATTCTTTTTGGTTGAGAATAAATGTGATGTCATTGTTTTTTTTACTTATAATTCTAGCTTCATATTATGATATCAAGTATATGCTTATCATTTGCTTTGTCTTTGTTTTCTTTCTGCTTGGAATCTTGGATGGTAATGGAAAATGAGAAGGTGTGCGCCTGCCTTTTTATTCTTTCTTCTGATATTGTTTCATAGATCTTATCATCTGAATATTTTCCTTCTTGTCCAATTTTTGCAGCAAGGCCACAAACAGGAACTTCTAAGAGAAACCTTTTGGATGATGACCTTTTTCGAGTCTGTACCATTTATTGGTAGACAAGGACTCTCAAACTTGTTGGTATTTTCACTCTCTGCTCCTGCCGCCTTATTGGTTATCATTAGCATTCTATATATCAGGAAAGTGTGGAGTAGATATCATCATAGATCTGTTATTGGAAGCTACAGAAAATCATTCTCTGCTCATATTCTTAGAGGTGATAAACACATTACGGTCGTGAGTTATATGATTTTTCATTATACCATCTACATGAAACTTTATCCAATTCGCTAAGCTGTCTTTGATCGTCCACTCTTCATTTGGGGGTGACATCTACATGTAACTTGATCCAAATTTCTAAGCTGCCTTTGAGTATTTATTCTGCCATTTCGCGGGGCCTCATTACTAACAGTAAGCTGACATAAAGAAGTATGAGCCTGAGTGCTTACTTTAGAAGAAAACTCAAAGTCTATGGTTCTATATTTGGTGCACCAACTCTTAATACTGAAACCTAGACCAGTAATATCATCTTGCTTTCATATGAAATTTCCTTATGATAATATGAGCATCTATACAAGACAATTCATTTTTTTATAATTATGATTTATCGTCTATAATAAGAGTTTTTTTAGGATACAATATAGTTCTGTTTTACTGTATTTCTGTTACATCAAATTCTACTTTGTACTCTATCTGCAATTCTTCATTAATATACATATGTTTGTTGATGAAACCAGTCAATGGTTAGCTATTTTTCTTATGAGCCTAACTTTTGGTTGGAAGTAGGAATAACTTGGACAAGTTATTTGTGATGGATCAGCTACGCAAGGATTTTGGCAAAAGTTTGGGGATTCCTTGGAATGCAATGTGATTGCTTTTTTCACAAGAAACTTCGATGGGTTGTGTCGCATGCAGTAAGTTCATCTTTTTTCATGTTGAGATGGCCCGTAACCACCAAATATTATGAACTAATCCTTTTCTCTCTGAAGGAAAGTATTAGTGTTTGGTTGTAAATAGTTGTCTAATCCTTTTTTCCAACAAGAGTAGCGGACAAATAATTCTTCCATGACAATATCTGCACCTGCATTTCTTTCTGCGTTAAATTTATTAGTATGTCATAAAGGTAAAGATGTCGATATGTAGCCTTCTGGACTTTCATAAGTATAAAAAATGTGAATGCTAGTGAAAAAAGATGCAATCTACAAGAATGAATCACATGCAAAAAGAAAATAAAGACGTCATGACTTGTGACATTCTAGTCTTACATTAATTCTGATAAATGTGAAGTTTTAAGAACAAGATGCTAATGTTGTAGAAAGTTGCATTTTCTGGATTTATTACATTACTTGTTTTAGCTTTGTAATGTCTGATCTTATTTTGAATTATTGGAACTGGATTAAGTTGTGGAAAAGCTAATTGTCTTGCAATTATATGATGTGCTAGAAGAGATATTTAAGGAAAAGTTTGCCCACTCAGTTCATCCCAATGTTGTAAAACCCGGACCGGATCGGCCGGTTGAACCGGTCCGATCGTGATCCGAGTGTTTAAACGGTTATGGCTCAATATTGAACCGGTGAGGAGTTTAACCCGGATTGACCCGGTCAAAGCCGGGTTCAACCGCTGAACCGATAGGTTGTTGGGCCGACTTAACATTTTTTTCTATAAATATTTGTTAGAGATGGAGGGGAGGTGGTTCAAACCCACTACCTCTAACTTTATTATGTGTATACCTACCAATTGACCATTATATGTAATGTGAAATTATTTGCTACTAAACTTTTTATTCAACTTTCGTTATTAAAGTAATATATATTTTTTACTATATTTCAATGTTGAAAAAAACATTCTCTAATAAAAACAAAATTCTAAATAATGACTTATTTATTTTAAATATTAAAACTGGCTTAAATAAATATTAATAATTAAGTATATCATTTATGAATTATATGTTAATTTATATATTCAAGATTAAAATGAAATATATATATATATATATTTAAACAGCTATCTTGTTCTTTTATTTATTGAAAAATATTAGTAATGTCATATAGTATGATATGTGTAATAGTACTAATTATAAATATATATATATATTCATAAGTATTTTACTTTAATATATTATTTTATTATCATCCGATTCAACCATCCGAGTCGAAACGGTCCATCCGAAAGTTTTTCCGAGTCGATTCTCGATTCGAGTTTTACAACATTGGTTCATCCAGTGGCTCAAACCAAATTCTTTTCACCAACTGAGTGGTGAAAGACAACCAAAAAGAACTATTCATGTTTGCTTCTGTCTGAACTGATTGATTTGGCAAAAAATAGCATGATTGAATATGTGAGCGGGGTCTTGGAGAAGAGGGTGAAAGGAGAAGGGAAGACAGTTCACGAGATGGGACGGCCATACAAGATGGCAAAAGGTGGTGGGATAAGCGTGGCAGGAAGAAAACATGGTTCAGATTATGATTTGGATTATGAAGTGAATGTGAATCAAACAAAACCACTTTATCTTACTCTAAGGCAGAAATAACTGACATAAGAAATATAAAGACAGCCGATCCAATCTAATCTCACTCTAAGGCTGCGTGTGTTGAATGCCTTTTAATGCTAAAGAAAACACATGGAAATGCACGCTAAAACCTATATACATGAATGAGCTTGATGGATGAGCTTGTTAGATAGCTAGTAAATGCAACAGTTTTCGTAGGGATAAAATAAGATTGAAAATAATTTTTTCCTTTAAAAAAACATAATTTAAAGAAAATAAATAAATAAACAATAAATTTTTTTTAACATAAAACTTAAAAAAAACAAATCTCAAATGCATATAGGAATGTCCCGTCAATAATTTTTTTTTACATTTATGTTACATGTGCCCGTAATAATTTTTATTAATTTCAAGATGGTGCACACTCCTTGTAAGCACTTGAATCTTCTCTATCAAATAAAAGGATTGGGCACACGTTCATAATTGCACAATACACTCACTCATAGTAATATGGCCCCTCTCTAATTTTGGGATTTATTTAACGATATATATTACATGGTATATATGGACATTTATAGAAAGGTGAATATGAATGATAATAAATTTGACTCTTTTTATTAGTTATTAATTCATAGATTAATTATCAAGGTATGTTCTCCTTTTAAGGTAATTATCTAGTAAAATATAAATGATAACATCCACATATCTAGATAAGAATATATTGGACTCTTTCAAGTAATAAATAAATGAATTAAATTGATAACTAAGCATGCTTAAACTAAATTTGTTTTTCAATTCATAATGTATGCTTTAAAATAAAATTTAATATATAAGGCATGAAATAATAAAAATATAAAGATAATTTAAAAAGATGGTGGTAAAGAAGAAATTTTTTCTTTTATTCTTTAGCTGGGAATTTAAATACATTAATTATATTTTTTACTTTGTATTATATAATATTAATTTTGATATGATTTTAACCGTCTAGCATTTATTTTTTATACATTATGTGGGTCCCCTAACATTTCATCCTGCTTTAATCCTGAAGTTGACTTAGTTGATGAGAGCAAGCTAAATTGAAATAAAGAATTGATTAATAGATCGAACAAATTTTTATATTTTTTACAAGATAAATAAACCACCAAAATTTTGCATAAGTTGTTAAAGTAGATACCCTACATGATCTCTCTATCTCCTGTAAATTTAGCTAATAAAATTTAGTACATCTCGTTTAATAATATATATATATATATATATATATATGAATAGTGAAGGAAGTATTTTAGCGAAATAATTTAATAAATTATGGTTTCATGCGCATGTCATGCACTTTAGTCTCGATCATGTCAAGCACCTTTTCGCATATTTTTATTTAGTCATTATTTAGAAAATTATTGATCATATTCAAATCATTAATAATAAATATATTTATTATTTTAAAAATTCATAAATTTTGAACATTGTTCTCAACAAAAAAACATGATACGAAAAGTAGGTGATACATTACTTTTTTCCTTAAATAAATTCCATATTCTAAGTAAGATTTAACGGGGATTCCAGGGCGCAGTTTTTTTCGCGATTCAAGAATAAAACATCCATTTTTCGATTTTTTTTTCTCGGTTTTTTTTTTTTGCGATTCAGGATAAGACATCCGCGCCCTAGAATTTCACTTTCTCCCTCCCTCGCTGGACCGGTCCCCCTCTCCATCGCGGCTCCTCCCCCTACCGCCACCGCATATCCTCCCTCGCTGCTGCACGTCCTTCCGTCCTCCCTCGCCGTCGCGCGTCCTCCCTCGCAACGATCGACCTCCTCGCCGCCGCGCATCCTCCCTCGCCGTCGCACGTCCTTTCGTCCTCCCTCGCCGCCGTGGGTCCTCCCTCACGACGATCGGCCTCCCTCGCCGCCGCACATCCTCCCGCGTGATGATCGGCCTCCCTTGCTGCCGCCGCGAGGTCGTCGCCGCCTCCGCCGCTGTGATCTAGGATGCCTTGCCACCCGCAGCAAGCTAGGCAGCCGCCCGCCGAGTTCTGACCTCATCGCTGCCGCCGCCGCTTGCCGCCCGCCGAGTTCTGTCCTCTTCGCAGCCGCCACTTGCCGGCCACTGTCCGCTGAGTTCTGACCTCTTCACCACCGCCGCTGCTTGCCCGCAGCTAGGACCGTGCCCTAGGTCGAGGTCTTCGTTCTTGAGGCCTCAAAGTCGCCGCCGCCGTGCCGCGAGGTTGTCCCCACTGCCGCCACCACCGTATGTGAATATCCATCTGTGATATAGATGTTAAAAATGTCGATCAGCTGCAGTTCTGCGATGTAAAAATTAATTTTCACATTTACATGTTCCACCCATTTGTGATTATCTAATTTTACAGTTTTAGTGTAGATGTTCTTTAATTTTTTAGCTTGTTAGTATATCGTGTGATGGCCAAAATGCCAGAAGGTATAAGTGGGATCATGAATGCATCAGCCAAAACATGGTCACCCCAACTTCAGAAGAAGATAGAGGTCTTATGAACTTGTATTTGACAACACAGATGATGTATATGTTGCAAAATAATGAAGATAACTATATAAAGACTCACATGTTATGGTCTTAACACCAATCTATATATATAATTCCAAGGCTTTAACAACCGTTTCAAAGTGATGAAGGTTTGACATTCTTATTTATCTATTTTGTCAATTTTTTCACAAAAAAAAAATGAAAGCATTCTTTCTCTCACCTTCTTAGGTTAACATAATTCACCTCTCTTCTCTCTCTCATTAATGCACACAAGCCAACGCAGAACAGTTCCTCTCACCTTCTTACGTTGCAACATAATTCCTCTCTCTTCTCTCTTTCCACAAGCTGGCGCAGAACAGTTGAAAAGTCGGACGTTCTATTGATCAAGCGAACGTACATTCCATTGCGCCTCCTTATATTTTGCTTCGATGTTTTGTGTGTCTATTCATTCTCACCACCTCCTCACGCGCCCCCGATCCACTCATCCATCACCTGAAGCAACGCCCTCGATGATCAGTGGCAGCCAGCGGCGACCGGTGGCAGATACGCGAGCTTCTTTTCCATGTCAGTGAACCGCTTACGTACCTCTCCTCACGCGCCCTCCTCGACCCCTCACTCATTGCCCCTCGACGACCAGCAGCCAGGTGAGCTTCTTTTCCATTGTTCAGAATTTGCAGTCGTCTTTATGTTAATTGTGATATATGATCACTAGCTGATCACTATAAATTTCTAATATATTTTAGATGCATTTCATACATATCGAATCTCACTTTTACCTATTTTTTGACAAATTATATTTGGAATGCAAATATTGTGATAACTAATTGATATTCTTCATTTCATACTTAATTTCATGTGCATAGAGGTTCTGAAATGTCAAAATCTATAAATATTTAAGTTCTATGTCAAGTTATCATTTTTAGGACAAGTTATCATTCTCATATGTCAAGTTATCATTATTTTGATTGAACTGATTTTCAATGGTTTTCTTGCTCTAAATCCACTATTATCATGTATGAATCATAATTGGATGGTCACATCTCAACTTGTGCAAAATTTTAAATCCATTTGAACAAGTTATCGTTTTTCCTTTGCCAAGTTATCGTTAAAGGGCAATTTTGTCATTCCGATACGCAAAATCATTAATTTTGCACAAAGACCTTAGGCAATCATCTTGTTATTGTTTTAACTCATGTTCAAATTTCATCACATTTGGATAACCACAACTCAAGGTATCACAAGTTATCATTTTTTAAGGCATATAAGTTATCGTTTTTGGCACCCAAGTTATCACTCCTTTGAAATTTTATTCATATTTGATTTCTGACTTCATTCACTTGCCACTCTAATCTATTTCATGCCTGAAATACTTTGAACCACCCATATTTGGACATTTTTCAAGATTTATTTAAAATTATCATTCCGGACCCCAAAAATCATTGATTTTGATATAAGTTTTTATTCCTGCACATCACCTAATCCCATTTGATATCTGAGCTAGCAACTATCATCATCCTAATTTTTATTTGTCAAAACACCATTCAAGGGCTTTGATGCTTGTTGTTTTGGGTTTTGTAGCAGAGAGAAAATGTGGCAAAAAAGTGGAAAAAAGTAGGGTGGACCATCTACTTTTTCCTGCACAAAAAGGTGTCTACAGCAACTGGAAATTCAGAGCTGGGACATGTGGCATAATCAGGACTTGGAGGAACATTCTGATGCTGATCAAAGAGTGGACATGAGTGATATAAAAGCTGGAACTTCTGGAGAAGAGAGGGGGCTGGACATTCAAGGTTTAGAGCAAGGGTTTCTGCACCAAGCTGCTGGCTGCTGGAGTTCAAATTATGGAATCAAATCTCCTGTTGAGTTCTATACTCCAGAGAATAGAAATCATCCATACTTCTCTTACAAGACCAATCAATATCAAGGGACCCTCATGCATAATTCAAATTGGCAGCCTAAAATTCTGCCAATGAATCATCCACCACCCTATGAAAATCAGGGCCAAAATGCCCCAATTCAGAGGAATCCATATGAGCCACCATCTCAAGTCCAAGCACTCAATTCTAAACTGAAATGAAGGAGATGCTCCAACAGATTCTGAAGAAGCAGGACAGACAAGGAGAGGAGATATTAAAAATAAATTCAAGATTGGATGCCATGAATGCAAATAAGAAATTGTTGGAAAGCCAAATTGCTCAACATGCTAGTACATCAACTAGACCTCATTTATTCTTTCTTGGACAGCCAGAAGTGAATCCAAAGGAGCAAACAAAGGTCATACAACTCAGGAGTGGAAAAATGGTGGAGGAACTAATGAAGAAAGTTGAGGATAATCAAGTCAATTCAGATTCAAAAGTTTCTGAAGAGCCAAGTGAAGAACCTGTGGTGGAAATCAGGAATTCAAGCCCTCAAATTGAAGCAAAAGCAAGGGTTTTTGACAAAGTACCCTTCCCTCAAAGGCTAATCAAGGCAAGGCAGGAACAACAATATGGAAAGTTTTCGAAAATCCTGAAGAAGCTATACATTAATGTGTCTTTTGTTGAAGCCATTCAGGAGATGCCTTCATATGCCAAGTTCCTCAAAGAAATTCTAACCAAGAAGAGAAGAATATTGGAGCATGAGACAATAGCATTGACTGAAGAGGCTTCTGCAATTATCCAGAACAAGTTACCTCCTAAGCTAAAGGATCCAGGGAGCTTCTCAATTCCATGTGAGATAGGAAATAGGAAAATCCAAATAGCCATGTGCGACTTGGGTGCCTCTGTGAGTGTCATACCATTATCCTTGTGCAGGAAACTTGAAGTTGGAGATTTGAAGCCTACAAATATATTCCTTCAGCTGGCAGACAGATCCATCAAATACCCACATGGAATTATTGAGGACATACCCCTCAAAGTGGGTAAATTCTATATACCAGTGGATTTTGTAATATTGGACATGGATGAAGATGTGAATACCCCCATTCTCCTTGGGAGGCCCTTTCTAGCCACTGCAGTGGCTGTGATTAATGTTAAAGAAGGGAGATTGACCTTCCAAATTGGAGATGAGAAGATTGAATTCAATTTGGCACAAGTTGTCAGTAAACCAAGTTTTCTAGAAAATGACCTTGAAGATAGGCAGCTAGATCAAATGATGGAGCAAGTTTCAACTATAATTCCTATTGATGATCCATTGTAAAGGTGTCTAATGTTTGATCATTTGAAAGAATTGGAGGATCCAGAGGCTAAGGCATACAAATCAGTGCTGAATTCTTCAAAATCAGTGGAAAATTCAAAAATTCAGGATGAGGTGCAACAAGTTATCACTGCTGAACTCCAAGGTAATTCAACTCAATCCAATTCTTCCAAGTTGGAACTCAAGCCTCTCCCTAGCAACCTGAAGTATGAATTCTTCCAAGTTTTCATTGATGACTTTTCAGTATATGGAGATTCATTTGATGCTTGTCTAGAAAATTTGACCAAGGTGCTACAAAGATGTAGAGAGTCCAACTTGATCCTCAATTGGGAGAAGTGTCATTTTATGATCCAAGAAGGGGTTGTCTTAGGACATGCTATCTCAAGCAAAGGGATTGAAGTGGACAAGGCAAAAATTGAGGTGATTGAGAGGCTACCGCCACCTACAAATGTCAAGGCAATTAGGAGCTTTTTGAAGCATGTAGGCTTCTATATGAGGTTTATTAAAGACTTCTCAATGATAACTAGGCCCTTACCAAGTTGCTGGCCAAAGATGTTGAATTCTATTTTGATGAAGAGTGTATGAAGGCATTCAAGAAATTGAAAGAAGCACTCACCTTAGCGCAGCCACCTGATTGGACCTTGCCTTTTGAAATCATGTGTGATGCTTCAGACCAGACTGTAGGGGCAGTCTTGGGACAGACCAGGGAGAAGAAATACCATGTAATATGCTATGCCAACAAGACTCTAGATGAAGCCCAAATTAATTATGCAACCACTGAGAAGGAGCTACTTGTTGTGGTGTATGCATTTGACAAATTCAGGCCTTACTTGGTGGGATCCAAAGTTACTGTATTCACAGACCACCAAGCTGTGAGGCACTTAATCAACAAGAAGGAATCCAAGCCAAGGCTCATTAGATGGATTTTATTATTGCAAGAATTTGATGTTGAAATCAGGGACAAAAGAGGTAGTGAGAATCTAGTTGCTGACCACCTATCAAGAATGGAAGGAGTTCAAGAGTCCTCTACACTTCCTATCAATGATGCCTTCCCTGATGACAATTTGATGATAGTGATTACACCAACTAATCAAATCCCTTGATATGCTGACTTTGTAAACTACCTAGCATGTGGAATTATCCCTCATGATTACACATATCAGCAAAGAAGAAAATTCTTTCATGACCTGAAAGATTACTATTGAGATGATCCCCTTTTATTCAAAAAATTCCCTGATAGCATATATAGGAGATGTGTACCCCAATCTGAATTCCAGGAAATCTTGGAGGCATGCCACTCATCACCTTATGGAGGGTATGGAGCCACACAGAAGACTGTTGCCAAAGTCTCCAATCTGGCTTCTATTGGCCTAATCTATTCAGGGATGCACACATTTTTGTGAAGGGCTGTGATCAATGCCAAAGAGCCGGTTCCATCTCAAGAAGAAATGAAATGCCACAATAGGGAATTCTAGAAGTGGAAATATTTGATGTTTGGGGCATTGATTACATGGGCCCATTTCCTAGTTCATGTGGTTACAAGTTTATCCTTCTAGCTGTGGATTATGTATCCAAGTGGATTGAGGCAATTCCCGTCATTGCAGCTGATTCCAAGGCAGTAATCAAGTTGTTCAAGGAGGTTATCTTCCCAAGGTTTGGAATTCCTAGGGTAGTCATAAGTGATGAGGGTAGTAACTTTATTGAAAAGTGTTTTGAAAACCTCCTAATTAAGTATGGAGTGAAGCATAAAATTTTCACTGCCTATCACCCTCAAACTAATGGCCAGGCAGAAGTATCAAATAGGAAGGTAAATGCCATATTGGAAAAAATAGTTTCATTGATAAGAAAGGATTGGAGTTTGAAGTTGAATGAAACTCTTTGGGCATATAGGACAGCATATAAGACCCCAATAGGTACCTCTCCCTACAAACTTGTTTATGGAAAAATATGCCATTTGCCAATTGAGTTGAAACATAAGGCTTAATGGGCAGTCAATGCACTCAATTATGATATGCAGGCATGTGGGCAAAAGAGGCTCTTGCAAATTGATGAACTTGATGAAATTAGGCTAAATGTCTACCACAATTCAGAATTCTACAAGGAGAGGACTAAAAGATGGCATGATTCTGAAAAGGGATTTCAAGGTTGGAGACCTTGAACTACTTTTCAATTCTAGGTTAAAGATTTTTTCAGAAAAGTTGAAGTCAAGGTGGAGTGAACCATTTAAAATTCACAAAGTCTATCCATTTGGTGTTGTGGACCTTCTGAATGACAATGATGATATATTTAAGGTGAATGAACAGAGGTTGAAACTTTACAACCTCACAGCCATGGATTCTGCTAAGAAGGAGCTGATTCTACAAGATTTGCCACAATCACCTAACTGATTTCACATTGTAACAATGTTTAGCCAAAGACATTAAAGAAAGGCACTTCTTGGGAGGTAAACCAAGCCATTATCTACCTAATATTTTTGTTTTTGCAGGAATAAGTGATGAGGAACTAGTTCAATCCAGAATTCTCAAATTCAAGGAGTACCCATACCCCTTACTTTTAATTTTTCCACTGAAAACTCAATGATAAATGATAATATCTTTTTCATTATGCTACATTGATCATATCATCATATGAATTAACATTCATATCAGTTATCCAAATCTGCTATAGCTTAATTTCAGTGAATTTTAGAAATTCCCAATACAATGTTGAATTATGCACTCAAAAGTCTGATTTTACTATTCCACTGATATCCTTTGTTTCTCTGTAGGATCAGTTGCAACTAATGAAGATTGGATCACCCAAAGTTTCTGGTTGAAGTGCCAAGAGAATTCAAATGTCCAATTTTATGCATTTCAATCCCACCCATCCCTCTCCCTTGCCTTTAATTTCCAACACTATGAACAATGTTGAGAATAAGCTTGGGGGAGGAAACCTGGTGCTTTTCTAACCTTTACACCATGTTTTCAATTGATTTTAATGTTCATATCATAATTCATACTAGGTTATCAGCATATTTTTGCAAGTTATCATAAGTTATCACTAGTTATCACTCGGTTATCATTTTTTGGACCCAACTCAATTCTGAATTCATTTTAACTTTGAAATGGGTAGAATACTTTATTATGACAGTGGGTGCACTCCAATATCAAGTGGCCAACTTGGCCATTAGCCTTCTTGCTTCAATTGACATTTTAAATTCAGATGCATTTGAATGAATTTTCAGCTGAAATTTTTCTTTTTTTGTAGATTAACACTAGCTACATTCATGGATTAGTTGGAAAGTAGAAGATGTCTAGAAAGGAGTCAAAGATCTTGCTGCCATGTTAAATAGGAAATCTTGACTATTTGCATTTAAGGATCTAATCTATGCTTGAGTTTGAACCATTGCTCACTTCATGAACAGAATGAAAAAGAAAGAAAAAGGAAAATGAAAAGTTGCATATTTGATTGCATGCATACATGAATAAAGAGAGTGAAAATTTCAAAAAGGATCCTCTCCTGAATAAAACCAGGATCTTTATCCTGTGACCAGCATGAATAAAAATCAGGTTCAAACCTGTTTATTGCATCCTCATGAATAAAAGTCAGGTTTTCAAACCTGTTTAAGCAAAGAAGGAAAAATCTGTTCATGAAGAGATTGATGTTTCAAACTTTTTAGTAAAGATGACAATCCTTACAATCCAAATCAGTTAATGTTAATACTTCTATCATGGCTTAAATTTGCTTTAACATTTGTGACTCCTCAGCTAAAATTTGGGATTGGAAAGAATGGGATGGAATGTTAGCCAAGTGGAAAACTCATTTAGATCTTATTCAGTTGATTTTTCTATTCATTTGTGGATGGTAAATTCAAATTCATCCTTAATTTCTGAATGTTTTGCTTGAGGACAAGCAAAAGGCTAAGCTTGGGAGAGTTTGATCACTAGCTGATCACTATAAGTTTCTAACCCATTTTAGATGCATTTCATACATATCGAGTCCCACTTTTGCCTATTTTTTGGCCAATTATATTTGGAATGCAAATATTGTGATAACTAGTTGATATTCCTCATTTCATACTTAATTCCATGTGCATAGATGTTCTGAAATGCCAAAATCCATAAATATTTAAGTTCTATGCCAAGTTATCATTTTTAGGACAAGTTATCATTTCCATATGTCAAGTTATCATTATTTTGAGTGAACTAATTTTTAATGGTTTTCTTACCCTAAATCCACTATTATCATGTATGAATCATAATTGGATGGTCACATCTCCACTTGTGCAAAGTTTTAAGTCCATTTGAACAAGTTATCACTTTTCCTTTGCCAAGTTATCGTTAAAGGGCAATTCTGTCATTCCGATATGCAAAACCATTAATTCTGCACAAAGGCCTTAGGCAATCATCTTGTTATTGTTTTAACTCATTGATGTTCAAATTTCATCACATTTGGATAACCACAACTCAAGATATCACAAGTTATCATTTTTTAAGGCATATAAGTTATCGTTTTTGGCACCCAAATTATCACTCCTTTGAAATCTTATTCATATTTAATTTCTGATCTCATTCACTTGCCACTCTAATTCATTTGATGCCTGAAATGCTTTGAACCACTCATATTTGGTCATTTTCTAAGATTTATTTAAAGTTATCATTCCGGGCCCCAAAAATCATTAATTTTGATATAAGTTTTCATTCCTGTACAAACCTAATCCCATTTGATATCTGAGCTAGCAACTATCATCATCCTAATCTTTATTTGTCAAAACACCAATCAAGGGCTTTGATGCTTGCTGTTTTGGGTTTTGTAGCAGGGAGAAAAGGTGGCCAAAAGTGGAAAAAGTAGGGGGGGCATCTACTTTTTCCTGCACAAAAAGGTGTCTGCAGCAGCTGGAAATTCAGAGCTGGGACAGGTGGCATAATCAGGGCTTGGAGGAACATTCTGATGCTGATCAAAGGGTGGACATGAGTGATATAAAAGCTGGAACTTCTGGAGAAAAGAGGGGGCTGGACATTCAAGGTTTAGAGCAAGGGTTTCTGCACCAAGCTGCTGACTGCTGGAGCTGCTGCCAGATACTCAAGCAAGGATGAATTGTAACTGTTCTTCATTCTATTTGATGTCAAGCTTTGTAAATATGAGGAGTTAAACTCCATTTCTTCTAGGATATGGTAGTAGTTTAGGTTAATTTTGGATGGATGTTGACTGAATTATAATCCTGCACTGAAATCAATTCTGGTTTTCAGATTTCAGAACTATTTTGTATTGATTTGTGCTATGCTATCATTAGACTCATTGTAACCTATGAATGAGAAGTATTAATTGACCTAATCATCTTTCATAAATGAATTGAGAGATAATGCTAGATTTCTGGATTCCATTTAATTGCAAATTTGATTTCTGAACTCTGATTTCCTGGTTTCCTGAAATTTCTAATTTCTGTGGCTGTTAGAATCTGTTCTTCATTCTCAATCTGATTAATTGAGTCATTGAGATGTTGGTATTGCCCCTATCTTGTTCAGGAATGAATCAAGATGCTAGGCATATTATTTTTTACTCAAATCAGATTGACCTTCTGATTTCTGAACCGAATTCCTGAATTCTATTTTTCTGATTTTTGGTTGGAATCTATTTTACCAATTGAATCCCCTGATTTCATTCAATCACTGAGAGGTGAAACTTAGGAATCTCTTGCAGTCCAGAGATGAATCAAGAAGCAATTGGGAAACCTAATTCCATTGATTAATCATTCTGATTTCCTGAATTATTGGTTTTTGTTTTCTGATTTTTATTTGAATTCAGATTTCCATTGTCAAGCCTCGACTTAACCCACTGCTGAAAGGTAGTCTTTAGGTCATCCTTGTGATTCAGAGATGAACCAAGGAGCATTGGATAATCACTGAATTCCCCATTTTAAATAGGATGTTTCTTAACCCAATTAATTGGAGTTGTGTGGATTTCATTTTCCTTTGCAACCGAGAGGTTGATTTTAAATCCCCCTTGAATTCAGAGATGAATCAAGGAGCACAAGTACTATTATTGGGTAGACTTCATTCTAGTTTGATTGATTGAAGTGACTTTATCTTTTTAAGATTGCAATTACAAGTTATCATTTCAGAATTTCCTTGAATTATAAAAATCAGCAATGAATTTCCATT